>CAWUFW010000699.1:2400000-3773359 GCA_963921515.1 Calotriton arnoldi
CCTCAACTACACTGCACATGCTGCGCGTATCCATGTGACATCGGACCGTGCGGAGCGGCTGTTGGCGTAGTTAATATGTCAGGAGCAGACCCGGCATCCCATTCTCTCTCTACACGCTCAAGAAGGCCATCTCCTGCACACACAGCATGAAATACATGCTGAATTGACACGCCACTATTCCTCATTATATAAATCCACTGTTACACCTAGCCCAGAACACTTTGCCAAATTTTTCTCAACTATAAGTCTGCCCGCTATCTCCCCCATTCAAATGGAGGAACCCATTTCGCTTGCCGAGATTCGTGAGGCACTCAAGACCCTAGCGTCAGGCAAGACTCCTGGACCAGATGGCCTGCCCACTGAATATTACAAGGCATATGCCTTGGTCCTGACTCCGCGCCTTCATGCTTTATAAGCAGATGCCCTAACAGCCCCCACCCTTCTGGCATCGTTACGGAAGTGCTCCTTATTTCCTAAACCAGATGGGACCCCACTGCCCTGGACTCTTATTGTCCCTTAGCTTTACTCAATACAGACTACAAAAATTTGGCCAAATTACTCACCCATCGGCTAGCGGCCCTGCTTCCGTCACTGGTACACTCGGATCAAAACGGGTTTGTCCCAGCTCGCAACGCTTCCCTCAACCTGCGGCGTTTCTTCTACGTTTCCACCTACTCCACACTCCTCTGGCCTTCCTAGGGCTGTCTTTTGCTCGACTTAGAGAAGGCCTTCAAATCTCTGGAATGGGATTTCCTTTTTGCCACCCTGCCTCACTACTGAATTGGGCCCCGGTTTATTTGCTTGGTGCGACTGCTTTATACTGCACCAACGGCCTGGATGAGGACGGGTTCCTTCATATCTGACCCAGTCCTGGTGTGCCACGGCACCCGCCATTGATGCCCGTTATCCCCTCTGCTTTTTTCTTGGCCATAGAACCGCTAGTGGCCGTTCTTCGTGAGGTATTGATTGGGGCATTCCCTTGGGAGATGATACGCACATTATATCTCTCTACGCAGATGATCTTCTTCTATACCTCCGAGATCTGCGGTCGACTCCCACTGCATTGACCTACACGTTCACCGACTTTGCTGGTCTTTCTGGCTTGAAGGTGAACTGGGCGAAATCCTGTTTATTCCCATTCGCATCCACATGTCCGGATCAGTCCTTGACGCTCTGTGGCTTGCCCTTAATGTGGCAACCTAACTCCTTTTGCTGTCTCAGGATTAGAATCTATCATCAGCCCACTTATCTGCTTGATGGGAACCTCATCAGAGCTGCAACAGCTATTAGATCACAGATGGTTTTCTGGCGCATGCTTCTCCTGTCGGTTATGGGTCGGATAGCGCTATTAAAAATGGTGGTCCTGCAGAGGCTGTTATATTATTTGACTAACCTGCTTCACTATGTCGCGCCCCCCTTACCCTGCCAACTTAGGGCGAACAAGGCAAACACAAGGAGATGATGGACGGAGTGCTGAAACTTTTCAGACAATCACCCCCAGTCACAGATCTGGGTTGAATCATGGCTTGGCAGTTCGGGCTAGACTGTTCCCATGAGGCACAGGGTCAAGACTGATTTGCATATAGCTGTGTCTGAACTGGGGTGGCGAAGTGAGCTAAAGAGTGATGATGGATTCAGCCCAGATCTGTGACTGGGGTGAGTGTCTGAAATGTTTCAGCGCTCCGTCCATCATCTCCTTGTGTTTGCTTTGTTTGCCCTAAGTTGGCAGGGTATGCCCAGACGTGGGTCCCTTGCTCACTTTGCCACTCGATTCAAGCTAGCCTGGCTGATGAGGGCTGTTAGCCCGAAACCGGTCCCAGGATGCTTGTTTCCGGTCCAGGGAAGACATGGCTTGGCAGTTCGGGCTGGACTGTTCCCATGAGGCACAGGGTCAAGACTGATTTGAATATAGCTGTGTCTGAACTGGGGTGGCGAAGTGAGCTAAAGAATGATGATGGATTCAACCCAGATCTGTGATTGGGGGTGAGTGTCTGAAAAGTTTCAGCGCTCCGTCCATCATCTCCTTCTGTTTGCAATCTTATCAGAGGTCCCTAATCCAAGAGGAAGTAAAGTCTTTTCCTGTGATATCAGTTCCTGCTTAATTTTGTTACAAGAAGCTGATGGACATTTGTTAGAGTCTGAATGGAACGACTTCATTCTTGAAAGAAGTTTTAGCTATGAAGAAGTTGCGTACTAAATGTAGACATATTTTGATGGGTACTACACAACCATTTGAAATTCAAACTGATCATCTGAATTTTTTGTGTTTGCAAAATGTGAACTGCAGGAAACGTCATCAGGCTTAATGAGCCTGTTTCTTTTCACAGTATGATTTAATTATCATATTTATTCCTTTTTCAAAGGACTGTTAGCAGATGTTGTATCTCATTCTTAACTTGAGTTATCGCTGACTTAAGAGTAGCCTATAGTTCCCTCTCAAACCTTCGTTGGAATAGTTCAGTATAAGTCAAACAAAGTCAAGATGGCTCAAGAACACATGGATCCAGAGTAATTAGAAGATTTTCATTTAAAGACTCCTTCAGTTTGACTAAATGAATTGTATGTCAGTCAACAAGCTATCTTTGTGCCGTCTAGAAAACTACAGTTGGGCGTAACAGGAAAGTGCCATGACTTTGCCATTTCTACTCATATAGGAGTTACCACTATTCTAGATTTAATCTTTCTTTTTGGTGACCAACTGTTCATGCTGATGTCCAAGAATATGTTTTGCCTGTCCTATTTGAGCCCAACATGAATCATTTCACTCTAAGCATTTTGGATATTTACAGTATCTACCATTGACTCCTGAAACTTGGCATATGATTCCTATAGACGTTTTACTGTATTTACAGCCTTTAGAAGGATATCATATGATAATAGTTACAGTACACACATTTTCAAAGTCAGGCCAATTTTCTCCTTTGTCCAGGATACAGCTGAAGAAGTGGGCCAATGTTTTTTGACTGATATTTTTCACATTCGTGAACTACCTCATGCCTTAATTTCTGATTGAGTTACTCAATATCTTTCACATTTTTGGAAAGCTCTGTGTAGGGCAGTGGGAACTCAACAAGCTAGCTCTTCTGGTTATCATCCCTAATAAAATTGGCAAACACTGCAAACTAATCCAAATTTGGGGCAATATTACAGTGCTACTGTAATGCTCCTCAAGATAATTGGGTTTCCTATTTGCCAGTTGTGGAATTCTCTTATAATAATGCAACCAATAGCGCCACAAGGTTTCACCTTTCTCTTGTATGCAAGGAATTCATCCAAGAGTTTTACATTCTTTTTCATGTTGATCCTTTGTTGTCAGAACTCACGGATTATGTAAAATAGTTACAGCATCATAAAAAAAACATGCTGCAGAAGATTTATGCTGTTATTAAGTAAAAATGAAGAAATATAATAAAAATCAAGATCAAATTCTTCTCCTTTTCCTCTTTGATAGAAAGTTTTTGTCTTCTTGTTTTCTTCCTGTTCATACACTGCCACTTAAATTTCAACCACAATGGTTTGGCCCATTTGTTATAACTCATTGGATCAATTCTGTAGCCTTTTGATTCAAGCTGTCTCACACTTGTAAAATTAATTCATTCCACATATTCCTGATCCTTATCAATGTCTCCTCTCTGAACCTCCGCCTGTTATGGTACAAGAGCAGTCAGACTATGATGTTCAAATAATTTGGGATTCTCTGAAGTTTAGAAGTTGTCTTCAATTTCTGATCCAATGGATAGATTATGCTTCTAGTGAGGATTCTTGGTGAGATGATTCTTTAGTTCATGCTCCCTTCTTAGTTTACCGCTTATTTCACAATATCCCAATAAGCCTGGCACTTTATGAGATGAGGAGACATACTGTTACATCTTTTGTCAGGATTCTGCCATCCTGCTACTAGATGTCACTCACAGGGGTCCTTTACGAACCTGCCTTTACATCAGTATAGGTCAATATGCACATAAACACTTATCATACTTAGTTTTGCTTCCCCTTTTACTCCAGTTTTCTGTTCCACTTTCCTGATGCTTTATGGTACTTGTAGTTCTCTCTGTCTTCAAACCCTTCCTTGATCATGTCCTGGTAGTGGTTCCCTGCTCACTAGCTTGATTCCTGGCCCCTATGGTTTTTCTGACCTCTTTATATTTCCATTCTGGACCCTTCTCTATGTTCATGCTCTATTCCAGGCTTTCCTATTCCCCTTCTTGTGTCTCCTGGTTCCCATGGTCTTCCCTTCTCCAAGTCCCAGCACAGCCTTCCCTTCATTGGTGGTTCCCTGATTCCCTGCACCTGGTTAAGTCCTTGCACCTAGCTTTCTACTTGCACCTGTGCTCTGCCTCAGAACCACCAGCTGTTTCAGCCCTGTGAGCGCAGAGTGCAGTGCTGTGGCAGCTGGTGACACTTGAAAGTGGTGGGGGCGTAAAAGTTGGGTATGACTTTTATGTAGCGAGCGACGTGAGCAAGCTTCATGAACAAATGTGGGGTCCAAGGTGAGTCCTCCTCCTGGAAAAAAATTGAAAAAAAGATTGGCAAATGGTGCATTTTAAAACAAATTAAGTGATAAAGCAAGGCTTATAAAGTAGTGGGAACGTATAGTTTTGAAATATTAAACACATTAAAAACTGCCCCATATCTTACTGCCTTAATATGTTCACCAGTTACTGTAATGTGCAAATTGTACAGTGCGACAACTTCAGCCCTTTAAAGTGAGTGCTTGCCCAGTGTCTTGCATTGCATGCGGCATCAACTTTAGAAGAAAATGCTTTAACCAGGCTTCGGGAAGCACCCACAGCTGCTAGCTGCAATCAGTCATATAGAAATATGAGCAGAGAGGTCTTTCAGTGGGATGAACAAAGTGGCGGCTCTCTAAAATGGAACATATAAAAGTCTGTAATTCCCATAGTGTGCCACCCGACCGGTATTTTGGTTTCTCTCTGAGATGTAATTGCATCCAGATATATAACACAACAACTGACATACACCTAAAACCTGTCCGTACGATTGACTTTGTCAATGGTTGTTAGCTGTTTAAAATAAATGAGTAACAACAATGATTTGTTATAAATAATTAACATTGGAAATGTTTCAATTCTGAAATTCTGAGTCTGTGAATTAAATAGTATTGAGGCCTCTGGAAGGAGTTTTAGCCTTCAGTTATGTGCGCTTTATGTTAGGTATGTATGCTCTTTTTCTCTGCACATCTTATCCATCTGCACATCTTCAACCACCTCTATTTCCGCTTCAGCACCTTCTTTTTACTCTTCTCCGAAGGCACTTCCTCGCATCTCCCTCACTTCACCATTTCTAAAAATACACCGCACTCACTCACAAGCAATTTATTTCCTTTTGCTTTTGCCTTGTAAATACATCTGTGTACCCCGTTCGCTCACATTTCCACACAATTTTAATTGCAACTAGAATATATGACCATTGTTCTGTGTGCTATGCCGTGAGGCTAGCCCACAGACAGGCACTTTGCTTTGGCTTCAGTCTCAGCGTCAGAGCTCTCAATCAAAGCCCCTCATAAACACCTGGCATGGCTCAAAGTATACACTATGCAAGAGTAATAAGATGCACAAAAAAAATAAAGAAACTCGACATGATGAAATAGCTAACACTCTTGGGGAATGCAAGATTATGTAAAACACGTGAAACGTGAGACGAACTAAATTGCTGACATGCATTGCTTTAACTTTTTTAACATTCATTGTTCGTAAATCTATCCATGGTTTTGGCAATAATATTAAGGGCATGAAGATAGGGCCAGTTTTATCGTCATACAGCAGATAACTGCCTTTACTATAAGCACATACTTATCCCTCTGCTCTTGACTCGGATATTTGGATCAACTTCGCAAGAGAACAAAAACCCTGCTCGTCTTTTGGATTAATTTCGAGGGGGACATATACAGCTGTTCTACTTTAATCAATCAATCTGAAAGAAACATGTTAGTTATAGATTCCTTACCTAGGAATTACCCCCAGGTGTCAGACTGGATCCGGAAAGTTTTTTCGTCAGCAGTACCTCTGCGCGTCGGATGGTGTTGTCGGTCAGCTCCGCATCCGTCGTCGGCGTCGTGGTCGCCGGGATGACGTTGCGGCAGCTACTTAGATGCCGCCCTCGCACGCTGACGTCAGTTCTTTCTTTTTCCGCGCCAGCCAGCGCAGATCCGGGAAGAGCGGTACCTCAGTCATTTTTTGACTAACTTTTTCTCGACTTTTGTCGACTTCTTTCTTCGAGTCTCCGACTCCGACAAGGTGCACGAGGGATGCCCGGTTTCAAGGCCTGTGGTTCCTGTCATCGCATGATGTCGGTGACAGATCCGCACCGCGTGTGTCTTTTTTGCCTGGAGCGCAACCACGACCCCAAGTCGTGCTCCGACTGCCGGTCGATGGCGACGAAGGCTTTGGGGGAGCGGTCCCGAAAGCTGCTTGAACATCGGCAGTCGGCTCCGCGCCGTTCGAGGTCCCGGTTGAGAGGGAGGTCGAGGGACGGTCGCGGAGCCACCACCATTCCGGTTCGAAATCATCAAAGTCTTCGCACTCGGGGTCGAGTAAGTCGAAGCACAAGAAGAAGTGGAAGAAGCATTGTTGCTCTTCGACTTCTCCTCATCGGTCGGCCGATCCGACGAGGCACGCGGGTGGTGCCCCTCCCGCGGCTCCGCGCGCAGTGCCCGAAGGGTCGACTCCGAGTTTCCCTCCCTTTCCGGGACCCGGAGCGACTCCCGCCCAGCTTCGTACGTTCTACGAGGCGATGCATGCCATCTTTGGGCGGACCGACCCCGCCGGCGCGCCTTCGGGCCCCGCGGACTCGGTTGGGGGGCCAAGGTCTTTGCTGCCGGCGGCTCCGGCCCCGGCGCCGCAGGCCCCCCTTGGATCCAGGCCTGGATCCGGATCGGCGCCGGTTGACCTCGGTACGCCTCCGACTGCACCACTACCGCGTCCGACGCCGGTCGGCCCCCCAGCCGGCGTCGACCCCGTCCGTCGTCGGCGTCGTGGTCGCCGGGATGACGTCGCGGCTGCTACTTAGAAGCCTCCCTCGCACGCTGACGTAAGTTCTTTCTTCTTCCGCGCCAGCCAGCGCAGATCCGGGAAGAGCGGTACCTCAGTCATTTTTTGACTAACTTTTTCTCGACTTTTGACGACTTCTTTCTTCGAGTCTCCAACTTCGAAAAGGTGCACGAGGGATGCCCGGCTTCAAGGCTTGCAGTTTCGGTAGCCGACTGATGTCGGTGACGGATCCGCACCGCATGTGTCTTTTTTGCCTGGAGCGCGACCACGACCCCAAGTCGTGCTCCGACTGCCGGTCGATGGCGCCGAAGGCTTTGTGGGAGCGGTCCCGAAAGCTGCTTGAACATCGGCAGTCGGCTCCACACCGTTCGAGGTCCCGGTCGAGAGGGAGGTCGAGGGACCGGTCACGGAGCCACCACCATTCCGGTTCGAAATCATCGAAGTCTTCGCACTCGGGGTCGGGTAAGTCGAAGCACAAGAAGAAGTCGAAGAAGCATCGTCGCTCTTCGACTTCTCCTCATCGGTCGGCCGATCCGACGAGGCACGTGGGTGGTGCCCCTCCTGCGGCTCCGCGCACGGAGCCTGCAGAGCCGACTCCAGATTCCCTCCCTTTCCGGGACCCGGAGCGACTCCCGCCCAGCTTCGTACGTTCTACGAGGCGATGCATGCCATCTTTGGGTCGAACCGACCCCGCCGGCGCGCCTTTGAGCCCCGCGGACTCAGTTGGGGGGCCTAGGTCTTTGCTGCCGGCAGCTCCGGGCCGGCACCGCAGGCCCCCCTTGGATTCAGGGCACCACTACCGCGTCCGACGCCGGTTGGCCCCCCCGGCCGGCGTCGATCCCGGCCTCCATCCTGATGTGGACACGGAGCCAGACCGGCGTCTTCTGACGCCGGATGTGGACACGGAGCCGGACCGGCGTCTTCTGGAGCCGGACCGGCGTCTTCTGACGCCGGATCCGGCGCCGGGTGGGGTTTTCATGCCTCTATTCACGCCTGGGGTCCCTTTTCAACCACAGTGGCACACAGAGGATGATGAGGAGGACTAAGAGGGGTCAGGTGACCCTTTAACTGACCAGTTGGAAAGTGAACAGGACTAGAGAGATGAACTGGGGGATGCCAGTGGTTGGGACACCTCCCCTGACCTTGGCATGTTGTCTCCTCCTACCGTGGCTACGGAGGAGGGAGCGTCATACGCAGTGGTGTTGCGTAGGGCGGCCGAGGCTCTCAACCTCGAGCTTCCTACGGTGGCGGTCAGGACTAACCTCCTGACGGAGGTGCTGATTGCCCGACGCCACCGCCCGGCTCCGGGCGACCCCACTTTCCTCTCCCAACACCCCACCCCGGAGAGCTTGGTTGCCCAAGCCTCCACTTCCAAAAGCGCATTCCCTACCGCTCTCCCGGAAAGGGAATCCAAGAAGCTGGACCACCTTGGGAAGAAGATTTTCTCTTCCGCCAGCTTAGGACTGCGGTCGGTAAACACTGCATGTCTCTTGGGCCGTTATTCCCACTCCGTGTGGGATACGGTGGCGCAGGTGCTGCCCCAGTGTCCGGAGGAGGCCCGGGCAGTGCTCTCCCAGGCTGTGGCCGCTGGGAGAGATGCAGCAAAGTTTACCATACGTTGTGGGCTGGACACCGCCGACTCTCTGGGCAGGACCATTTCAACGTCGGTAGCGCTTCGTCGCTACGCCTGGATGAGGTCGACTGGCTTTTCAGGGGATGTCCAGAACACCTTGATGGACATGCCCTTTGATGGCCGTCGCCTTTTTGGCGACAAAGCAGACAACGCTCTAGAGCGTTTCAAGGACTCACGGGCTACGGCCAAGTCCTTGGGCCTCTCCACACACCCTGCGCAGTCTGCTTTTCGCCCCTTTCGTGGCTACGGAAGGGGTGCCCCGCTACGTTCCGCCCAGAGCCACAGGCCGCAGCAAGATACCCAACCTTCGTGCGGCCGGGGACGTGGGAACAACCGTCGTGGTTCCGGGGGCCAGCGGGCGGGCCAGTCCACCTACCCCCCCTCCGCAGCAACCTCCAAACCCTCCTAGTCCGACCTTCCAGGCCCATCAAACGCCAGTGGGAGGCAGGATTCGCCATCACCTCCCCCACTGGCGCACCATCACGTCGGACAGGTGGGTTTTGTGATAGTCCGAAGGGGCTACTCCCTCCCCTTCGAGACTACCCCTCCAGCCATGCCACCAAGATACCCCCGCATGTCGGAGGATCATCTGGCCCTTCTCCAGCAGGAAGTTACGGCTCTCTTGGCCAAGGGAGCCATCGAGCGCGTTCCTGTCCTAGAAGTAGGTCGTGGTTGTTACTCCCACTACTTTCTGGTCCCCAAGAAGGACAAGGGCCTGCGTCCTATCTTGGATCTCAGGGACGTCAACCGCTTCCTCCGGAAGGAGAAGTTCAAGATGTTGACGCTTGCTCAGGTCTTGTCTGCCCTCGACCCGCAAGACTGGTTGGTAGCGTTGGACTTGCAGGACGCTTATTTTCACATCCCCGTCCTGCCAGCCCACCGGCGTTACCTACGGTTCACGGTAGGCCACGAGCATTTTCAATTTACCGTGCTCCCCTTTGGCCTTACCAGCGCCCCTCGGGTGTTCACGAAAGTGATGGCGGTGGTCGCAGCTCATCTGCGCAGATCAGGGGTTTCAGTCTTCCCCTATCTCGACGACTGGCTGTTGAAGGCGGGCTCGCCCCAGGCAGTCGTCTCCCACCCCCAGACTACGGCCGACCTCCTGCATTCGCTGGGGTTTTCCATCAATGTGCCGAAGTCACACCTGATTCCCTCTCAGAAGCTCTTCTTCACCGGAGCGGTTCTGGACACGTCGCGGTTTCGGGGCTATCCTCTCGAGCAGCGAGTCCGGGATATTCAGGCTATGATTCCGATCTTTCAGCCTCTATCCCGGGTTTCGGTCAGGATGACCCTGAGGCTGCTGGGCCTCATGGCCTCCTGCATCCTGCTGGTCGATCTTGCCAGGTGGCATATGCGGGCTCTGCAGTGGGACCTGAAGTTCCAGTGGGCGCAGCATCAGGGGAATCTGTCCGATTGCGTCCAGATCTCGGAGGGCACTGCACGTCAACTGCAGTGGTGGCTCACCAACCAGGATTGGGTCAATGGCAAATCCCTCTCCCTTCCCCAACCAGACCACACTGTGGTGACGGAGGCGTCCCTTCTGGGATGGGGCGGCCACATGGGAGAGGCGGAGATCAGAGACCTCTGGTCTCCGGCGGAGTCCGGGCTCCACATCAACCTTCTGGAGCTCCGGGCGATTCATCTTGCACTCAAGGCATTCCTTCCCTCTGTCTAGGGAAGAGTAGTGCAGGTGTTCACGGACAACACCACCGCCATGTGGTACTGCAACAAACAGGGCCGGGTGGGGTCGTGGACCCTATGTCAAGAGGCCCTCCGCCTCTGGACATGGCTGGAACATCAGGGCATATCCCTGGTGGTTCAACACCTGGCAGGTTCCCTGAACGCCAGGGCGGACGAACTCAGCCACAGGTGCATGATGGATCATGAATGGCGTCTCCACTCGGAGGTGGTGCAAGGTCTCTTTCAACAATGGGGAGAGCCTTGGTTAGATCTATTCGCCACCGAAGAGAACGCGCAATGTCAGCAATTCTGCACGTTGGAATTTCCAAGGCGGCACTCGCTAGGCGACGCCTTTCGTCGCGAGTGGAGTTGCGGTCTGTTGTACGCCTTTCCGCCTATACCACTTCTGCCCAGAGTGCTGAAGAAGATCAAGCGCGACCGGGCCCAAGTCATTCTTGTGGCTCCGGATTGGGCACGAAGAGTCTGGTATCCCGAGCTGCTCAACATGGCCATCGATCCTCCGATCAGACTGCCTCTTCGGGAGGATCTTCTGTCGCAGCAGCAGGGGACGGTCCTCCACCCGAACCTGTCCAGTCTCCACCTCCTTGCGTGGAGATTGAGCGGCGGCAGTTGACGTCTTTCGACCTGCCTCCCGAAGTCTGTGACGTAATCTTGGCAGCCAGTCGTCCCTCCACTAAGACGGTATACGCCTGCCGGTGGAACAAATTTGTGGCATGGTGCACAGCAAAGGCTGTGGATCCCCTTTCTGCCCCTTTTTCTGAAGTACTCTTGTTCCTTCTCCCCTTATCCCAGCAGGGCTCTGCTCTGGGCACTGTCAAGGGCTATCTGTCAGCCATCTCTGCTTTCCTTCGGCTGCCAGATCAGCCTTCTCTTTTCAAGTCCCCTGTAGTTAACCGTTTCTTAAAAGGCTTAACACATCTTTTTCCTCCAATGCCCTTCGTTATGCCTCAGTGGGACTTGAATCTTGAGCTAACTTATCTAATGTGCGCTCCCTTTGAGCCGCTTCATAGCTGTCCCTTACGGCTCTTAACTCTTAAGACTGCTTTCCTGGTAGCCATCACTTCTGCTAGAAGGGTGAGCGAGCTCCAGGCCCTTTCTTCAAAACCTCCTTTCCTATCTGTTCATCCGGATAAGGTGGTTCTCCGAACCCGTCCATCCTTCCTTCCTAAGGTGGTCACTGCCTTCCACATTGGGCAGACCATTACCTTGCCCACCTTCTTTCCGCCTCCGCATCCTTCGAAGGAGGAAGAGAGGCTCCACCGTCTGGACCCAAAACGTGCGCTCTCCTTCTATCTGGATCGCACCAAACAGTTCCGGGTGGATGATCAACTTTTTGTTGGCTACGTGGGCGCAAAGAAGGGTCGGGCCGTACACAAACGCACCATTTCACGATGGGTCGTGTTGTGTATTAAAGCTTGTTACTCTCTGGCTAAAAAAGAGCCTCCAGTAGGGCTACGCGCTCACTTCACCAGGGCAACGGCAGCCACTACTGCCTTGGGAAGAGGAGTTCCTCTAAATGACATCTGTCAGGCAGCTACGTGGGCATCACTGCACACGTTTACGAAACACTACTGTCTGGACAGCCAAGTCCGGAGAGACGGCTTCTTTGGCCGTTCTGTTCTCCAGGACTTTCTGGTGTGATCTTGGTTCGCAGACCCACCATCGGGGTTGGTATTGCTGGGGTATCTATTCTAAGGTAAGGAATCTATAACTAACGTGTTTCTTTCAGATGAACAAGTTACTTACCTTCGGTAACGATATATCTGTAAGAAACATTAGTTAGTTATAGATTCCTTACCGCCCCACCCATCCTCCCCGTTCTGCGAACTGATTTCTAGCGTTAAGGACATCCTTTCAGGGCCCTAGTTTTGTGCACCAATGGTCAGTGTCTTGCATGGCTCTGTGTTTCTGGCGCGGAAAGTCGTGTACAGAACTGACGTCAGCGCTCGAGGGTGGCGTCTAAGTAGCTGCCGCGACGTCATCCCGGCGACGCCGACGACGGACGCGGAGTCGATCGACGCCACCTTCCGACGCGCAGAGGTACTGCTGACGACAAAACTTTCCGGATCCAGTCTGACGCCTGGGGGTAATTCTAAGGTAAGGAATCTATAACTAACTAATGTTTCTTACAGATATATCGTTACCGAAGGTAAGTAACTTGTTCATCAGAAGATGTTTATTTAGACCATTTGGTCTTCAAACAATATCATATACATACCATTATTATAGCAATTAATACAAACAATTAAAATGCTAACAAATTAATATATCAGTTAATACAAAGAGTTAAAAACATCGATGAGTTAATACAGTAAATAAAAAAATGTAAACATCAGTAAACACTGA
Organism: Calotriton arnoldi; assembly: GCA_963921515.1. Taxonomy (NCBI): domain Eukaryota; kingdom Metazoa; phylum Chordata; class Amphibia; order Caudata; family Salamandridae; genus Calotriton; species Calotriton arnoldi. The sequence goes on from CAWUFW010000699.1 coordinate 2,412,691, forward strand.
AGTATACCCTATTTTTTTGTCTACATTACAATCTGTATGCCCATGTAAACCTTTTTAGCAGCAATCATAAATCTCCCTATGGCACAAGCTATATCTTAAAACCGCATTTCAGTTATAAGTTCCATAGCTTGGGGCCAATTTCTAATCTCATATTTTAAAAAGATTGGGCATAAAAACTTTTTCCGCTCGGTCCGTACTTTAAGGCAATCCAATAAAATGTGCAATATATTGCATTTAGTGCTTAGACCACATGTACAATTCCCCTCTTGATTAATCATGACCATTTTTATCTTTTTATTGGCATAACAAGGGTTAATTCCGATTCTTATTCTTAACACTTCTCTTCTCAGTCAGCTATCTGGTAATGTGTCTACATACATACGGGCATCCTACTTCCTTTTTCCATGAGCCAGACATAAAGTGCACTGATTTTTTTCTCCTCAAGGTGCTGTTTGTCGTACTCTCGGGATAATTCCCTGCCTATATGCAGCTTAATTCTCATCTCACTGCAGACTTTTACCATGGTTTTCTTAACCTCCTTGGCCCATTTTAATTCAGTATGCTGTGTTTCTTTTTTAAACCACAAAGAGATCTTTTGCTTTTTCCCCCGAGCTTAGGCTCATCCAGCATCTTATCAGCTCCATACAGGCCATTATATTCCATGATACCAGTTCTGTCTCTATTCTTATAGACTGGATCGTGGACAATCTGAGTAGTGACAGTAAGTGTTTTAGACATTTACTCTCTTCAATATCCCATCTATTTTTACTGCTTAGATATAACAGTTCGCTTCCATATTGGAATTGCAGTGGAATCATGGCTACAAAGGCTTTCAGAGCAGGTCTATCTGACATCTCTCCATAATATTTATTGATTTTCTTCAGGCCACTAACTGAGGTAAGAGCCCCTCCTCTCAATGATTCCAGTTGGACGTCCCATTTTAGTGACTTTTCAAACCAGACCCCTAAATACTAATATTCCTTTACTGTCTCCAGTTAAGTGGGGACTAAGTACCAGCTGAACTTTGTTGTTTTTTACCAAAGCACAATACTTTTATTTTTTCCATATTCACAAACTTTTTGTGCTTACAGTATTCCATAAATCTGTCCAATTTTCTTTGAAGGCCTATCTCTGTCTGGTCTACAATTACAAGGTCATCTGTATAAAGAAGACAAGCAACATGTTTGCCATCCATTTTGAGGCTGGCATTTTGGGGCTGGCACCCTTGGCTTCCCCCAAGATTGATGACAAATCAGCTATAAATAAAGAGAAGAGTACAGGAGCCAGGACACACCCCTGTCTTAGTCCTTTTTCAATTAATATTTTCTCTGTCAGGGTTCCCTCTGTGTCCATGTTAACTCTCACCAAGTTGTAGCTATATACCTCCTGGATTATAGCGAGGAGATACTTTGGGATGGCCCACCTTATTAGAGTCTCCCATAAACTTTTACGGTCCACCAGATCAAAGGCCGTCCGTAAGTCGATGAAACAGCAGTATAGTCTGCCCCTCATTTCCACCAACTTCCGCGCAATGCACCAGAGCACCAGAGCGCAAATCAATGATCAATGGTAGAATTTCCTTCTTTAAAGCCCCCTGCTCCTGGGGCACAATATGGTTTACTTCTGCACAGTCTTTTAATTGTTCCAATACAATTTTTGAAAAGACTCTTTCTCCTACATCCAAAAATGTATTAACCTATAATTCTTAGGTGCATTTATATCTCACAGCTTGTGGATGGGTCTAATAATCGCCCCTCTCCAACTTTACGGTATCTGTCCCATCTCAAGAATATCCTTAAACATTTGGGAAAAGAATTCTGCCCACCAATCTGGCCGGGTCTTTATAATTACAGATGGCAGATTTTCTGGTCCCGCTGCCTTAGTTAAAGTAAAATTTGCTATGATGCTTCTAATTTTGCTTGTCGTAAATAAAGAACTAATATCTTCATTTTTATCACTCCAAGAGCTGACCCTCTTTACTACAGGTTCTCCCCTTACCCCATATATTTCTTCCAGATACTTCTCCCAGGCCTCTTCTGTCACCGCACAATTCATTGCCCCTTGTATCCTACCAGAGCCATCTTGGACTAATTTCCAGAACTTTTTTGAGTTTTTAGTTTCTATTGCCTCCAGAAGATTATTCCAACATTTCTCCTTGTGGTTTCTTTTTTGATCTCTAATTAACTTTTTAAATTGTTTCTTTATCTTCTGGAGATTGTTATAATTCCTCAAATCGTATCTTAACTTTAGGTTTCTTTCCCCCTTTCTGATCTATGATTTTAGTTTCTGACATTCATTGTTAAACCAATCTTTTTCTTTAATCTAGGCTCTCTGGTTCCTATTACCGCAGTTTTTCTTCCATTTTACTTCAACTCTTAAGCACTGCACAACCTGTCCATTTGCCTTTATCGTACCATTCAAACACACTAATCCCTTAGACCCCAGATATTTCCATAAGGCCACGTCTTGGGCTGTCAGTTCAACATTTGGGAAGCTGCCATAATTTATCTTATATGCAGTCAATATCTCTTTACTCCATAGGTCGACCCTTTGTGGATCCAATTTAAGGTTGAAATTCCCAAACAGAATAAACAGCTCACTGGGATGTATTGTATTGTATTGTAATTGCAACTGCATTTATATAGCGCTTACTACCCCTGTCGAGGCGTCGAAGCACTTTTTCAGCGAGTACCACGCTACTCCGGAACCCATAGAGGATTAGTGGTGAATTAGTATAGTGAAAATATGAAAGTAATTTGAGTGGTGGATATGTTAGACAGTTATTTGGATTGAGAAGGATAGTGGAGGGATAGAAGGGGAAAAAAGGTTTGCATTTATGTTTTTTAATAATCTTTTGGATCTTATTGGAGTTTGGTGTAAATGTAGTCACACAGGTAAGGCTGTCTGTCTTGGTTTTTTCTTTCACCATCAGCAGAGTCTCTCTAGAGTTATTTTTGGCTCTTTTGTGTGCCTGCCTGATGATCTTTTCGGGATACTGTCTCTTTTTTCTCTTTTTTGTCTACCCACAGCCTTGTCACCACGCATTTGCACGATCAGCCGATGTGGCCTGACTCTACTACGAGGAGGGTATGTTTGCTTAAAATCCTGCATGTGTGTGTGTTCGGGGCAGTACATATGTAGCACGTGCTGTGAGTCGCTATGCATCAGACTCCACGAGTGCTCCTAGAATGATAGGAAGTGCCACTATAGTTGTTGATCTCTGGGTATCCTTACAATGTATTATTTCACAGAACCAGCATGTGCACATTATAAATGACCATAGGTATGCGCACCGGTCGTGCTGCCATCTTCACGACGGTTGCTCTTTTTTAGATCACTTCACAATCATGAGTACTGAGAACGATCATGAGCACTGAGAACGGATATAAGACTGTGTCAAACAAGAGCTGAGAATAACCATCAATTTGTGCTTCCTTTTTTGGCGAGAATGTTTCCATGTACCTCTAAGGTTTATTATTGTTTTTATCTTTTATTAGCATTAGGTCGCTAACCGGACCGATGCATTAATCGGTCTGAATGTTATTTTATTGTACAGTCCAACTTGTTTTTAAATACACAGGGGGTCATGTTTAAGAGGCACAGATCTGGTATACAACGTCATGTACCGGTTGATACTGTACCCTGACCATTAATTCCTTGTTCACCTTCCCTTTTGTTTTATTGTCTCCATTAGGTTTATAAGCTCAGAGCACACAAATAAGACGTGTCTCGGACGCTGTGACGTCCCCTAAATCTCAAGATAGGTATGGTGGGTTTATAGGGTGTCTTTTCCCTGAAACCCATATCCTTCTATATCTCTAAACAATCCTTTTCTTACGGTCCTGAAGAAGCGCACAGGGATCCATTAGGGACCGACAGATTGCACGAAACATGTCGACCATCTCACACTCTTAATTTTCACATACTATTTTTGCGGGTTGAGAGCGGTGGGAACTAAACTCATCCCTCCCTTTATTTGTTTGAGGAGGCTCTACAACCCTGCCCTATTTTTAACTTACCTGGAGTACTCCCCATTAAACCTCTGGGTAACTACCAGGTAATTTTAAATCACTTACTCACCACATCACCTTTTTCCCACACAGCCACATGCACAATTGCGGCATCTCCTGAAAAGATCTCCAACAGAGAGCCCTCTTGTAGGGCCCGTGAGGGACTGCAGCGCCACCCCCACGAGGAGCATAGCCCGATGATGATGCTTTACACTCGTAAGGGTGTGTGAGGGCACAAGAACAGAAAGGAGACACCTTCCCCATTCACGTGCACTTCACTCTCTTTTGGAGACAAACTTAAGTTTGACTATTCCCCTAATAGGGTGGCCAACTATCCTTCCTTCCTTTACTCACTTAGGAACAGATACCATTCTAGGTTTACATATTAGTGTTATCTCAGCCACATTATGGGAAACTGTTTTATTCCATATAGGTACCCCAATATAGACCCAGGTAAACATCCCAACCTTTCACCTATATTGTCCCTACATTACATACATAACAGGCTGCTAGGACTGACCCTTTACCTAGTTACGGTACTGCTTACAGAACATGGGGTTTTCCCTGAACAATAGCCTCATACATTATGCATGAGGATTCTTAGATTCTTGGAAACTCATCAGCACTACCATCTCCTACATAATAACTATGTACAAGGTTCATTCCCGACGTCATCCTAAGTCCGACAATGGCACAGCAAGGTAGAACCCCTGGGGATACCGTTGGGTATATAAACAGCACATCTTGCTGAGATAGGGAGAGGAGATCAGGACTTCCCTGCCAACACACTGACGCGAGACGCTGAGATTCCTACATGCAGATACTCCAGCTCGCAGTGGTCTAACATCCCTTGCGGGGTGTCCAACTCGAGACCAAGACAGGGTCCCACAGTCTCTCACTTCAGGTAATGGGGTTGACTTTATCCTAGAGGGATTCTTGGCTTTAACACCTACACACATGCTAGGTACACTTAGATACATCTAGTTAGGGACGCATCGTAAGAGTACGCCTTTTACTGTCATGTATTTTATATACTCGCCTGTATTCATGATTTTAGCAAGATGGTAGTAATCTACCATCCTTTTACTTTCTTAGTGCTTCTAATCATTTACCTATGTTACTGTCTATTGTTTGTTTCAGCACATATATTTTACACTAGAATAACGACTGTTCAATAAATGCTTACTGAAAAATGTCCATACCGTTTATTCTGTGGATCTCTCTGAGACTAAGTGAGCACGAGTGACTGAGCGAAAAGTATTGCACTGTTTCCACGATTCTGAGGGATCAGGGTTGTCATGTTCGATAGTGGCCAAGAACTATTCTCTCCTTGATAAGAGGAGTTTCTAGTGGCACTGTGAGCTAGCTGGTATACAGGCCAACATACCCGGTGGGGGTGTCTGGAATCAGTCTGGACACCAAGCCCGCAGTGTATGTTGTCTAAACACGCAGATCCTATATAGGTTTTATAGGGACTACACGACAAAACCTTCAAAATAGTAATCCAGGGAGGGCTATGACATACCTTTGAAACAAGAAAAAGGAGCAAGAGCTTGAAATTAAAACCTCTGGGGCAAGGATCCTTACCTTAGAATTGGAATTCTTTGTGTCCTGGAGGACTTGACGCTTAAGCAGCAGGGGTTGGCTATATCACAACTTATGTCTCAAGAAAAAGAGAGCCCGTCATTGTAATGTGTGCTAACCTCCTGCAGGGTGAAGAAAAAGCACAAGGCTTTTTTATATAACCCTCACCCACCAGTATTGCCCCTTGGTGGAATGTCTCATCATAGGGTTCCTCCCGTTCCAATGTGGAACAGGGAGTGCTGCGACCTGCAAATTACACAGGAGCACTGAATGGCTGCTCTTAGTGATGAATAGAATAGGAGTGGGAGGGTTTTGTTTGGTGAAAGATTTAAAATACCTGCCTGGTGGTAGAGCAATGCTTTAATCCGTCCCTCAAATGGTAAGGATAAAAGTGGGGAGAGAAGTAGAAAGTATGGATTACTATGACTCTTCCTTTCTACAGGTCTACATGTTTCAAGCCAATCCCGAAGACTTTTCTTCAGGACCAAGGATCTAATTCCCTGATTCCACTCCAAATTCAGTACTTATGAAGCAAAGTGACTACACACACTCTGCATGCTAGTAAAAAATAGTTAGCACCTACTTACTGTTACTGCTTGTCAACCTGCAATATACAATAAGAGAGTTAGCCTGCCATAGGTGATGGTAGAAATAAGGGTTACAGGACGCTTCTACTGGCTAGATAGGTGAAGCGCCCTGTGTATATTTACTTTAAAAAAAAACTCCTCCAAGTGAAAGTCCATGTGTGCTTCAAACAAATCGCTTACTGAGTTGAGCACATCTAATTGAAACCGTGATCTCTGTGATTTAGAACACAACAGCCACGGCCGGTCCATTGTGGCTGAGGGGCCACGCCCCTCCACCTTTTTTTCCCCTCATGAACAGTGTCTGTCAGGCTGAACAAAGGTCAGCCTGACAGACACTGTTCATTTTCAGATCAGGCAGCCAGGAGCCAGACATGCGCTAAATGCGCTGTCTCCTAGCTGCCTGAGCTGAACTTTGCTGAGCTGAGGAAGTCACACCTCCTGTGGCCGTGACATCCTCAGCTCAGCAAAGGTCCCTGAGGCCCTCCCCTCAGTGACGAGGGGTAGCATCACTGATTGCCTCGCACCTGGGAGCTTCAGTTTTAAGCCCTGAAGCACCCAGGGTCGAGTGTCAATCAGTGACACTTCATCACAGAGTGGGGTGGGGTCAGCAGTCTCACTGACCCCATCCCACTTTGTGATGACAATGGGACTTAGGTCAGCCAATGAGGGAAGGCAGCAGTCCCAAGCCTCCTGGAACCTCCGTGGCAGAGTTGGCTGCAGGTAAGTGTGTGTTTTCTTTTAAATTAATGTTTGGTGTGTGCGTGCGTGTATGTATGAATGTTTGGTAAAGAGTGTGGTGAATGGATGTATTTGTGTGTGTGTGTGCACGCATGTGAATGCATGGCTGTGAGTGTTATGTGTATATGTGCGTGTGTGTGTCCCATCTGCCCCCCTCCCTCCAAAACTTACCGGCCGCCACTGGAACACAAAATGCAAAACAGCACACTTAACAATACAAAGAAAAACTACTTACATAAATAAATCAAAACTTTTGCTTCATAGGTCCCCAGTGGCAAGGCGAGCCTGTAGTCACACTCTGTGAGATACATAAGCATATCATGGCCATCGGATTAGGGCCGTCAAGGTAAGCACACTTGGAGAGATCATCTTGTCTTGTGGGCAAAAATCGGCTAAGTCATACTCCCTGTTTCAAGGTGTCCCCTCGGCTGAATCATGTATAGGAACTGCACCTGGACCTGCATGTTACCATCCTCACCCTGTGGTGCCATTTACATTCTGGTTTGAGTAAGCGAGCGTTTCAGCAGTGTGTCCTTGCGTCACCATTGCAGAGCGGTGGACAATTAAACCGCGCACTCTGAATCAAGATGGCGACTGCAGATGGAACTACTTCCTGGTTACCATCGGGGCGCAAAAGTATTTCCCACAAGGATTTCTTCATGAGAATTCTACTTCGGGACAGTAACAAAACGAAATAAATAAAAAAGAGTGGGTATTATATCGTGAATTGACCCCATGGGATGTTGTCATTGAGGCCCACGTTGTGGGTATTGAGTATGAACACCCATCGCTGTTCTCTCTCTAACTAAACTAAAGGCCAGGAAGTACTCACCTAGAATAGTGGAAAAGGTAATGAAACGGGCACGCGAGACCAATTTGTATTACCACATTTAATATAGCATTCAACAGAGTGAATAAAATTATCAATAAACATTAGCGGATCCTAAATAGTGGCCCCCTCAGTCTACCTAAAACTAGGTTTTCCCATAGATGAGGCAAAAGTCTAAGGGACTCATTGGTGCACACACGCCCCCAAAAAAGAAACAACAGACACCAGCAGACACAGGGGACAATGCCTCCAATAGTCGGTCACTACCCTTGCGATGGTTGTAATGTATATCACCTAACGAAGAGTACTAATTCAGTTACTTCAACAATAACACCACATGGGAACTGAGAAATCTGACTAATTGTAACACACAGAGGGTAGTGTACTTGATTGTCTGCCCCTGTAACCAACACTATGTCGGAAGGACTACCTGGAAGGTAAAAACAAGAATAGGTGAGCTCTGTAGCAATCTCTGATGCTACAGAGCAACAACTAAAAGGTCAACTAATTCCATTGAGGAGAAACATACAGTTACAGACTACCAGTGGGTGGGCCTGGAACACATAAACGAGACAGTCAATTGTGAAACAAGACTTTTTGAGAGAGAACAGTAATGGGTGTTCAGACTCAATACCCATACCGTGGGCCTCAATGACAACATCCCATGTGGACAATTCACGATATAATGCCTAATCTTCTTTGCTTTATTTAAGTTTGTTACAGTCCCCTACTAGAGACCGCATGAAGAAATCCTTATGGAAAATCCTTTTGCGACATGTCCAGAGTACATGGTGTCCCCATGACCCGTGATGTGTATTACAGAACCTCTCAACCTCCCCTCCACTACTTTCGCAAACTTTTTATTTCCCTTTTTTAATTTTGCAATTAATTCTTCAATGTGTATTTCCCCTTTATAACTAATCTCTGCCCAGTTTGTCAGAGATTGATCTAGTTATGTGAAAATCCTATTTTTGGTTTGTTTTTCATTTTCTGGCAATTTTTGCCTTTATTTTATAGTGTCTCTGTTTATCCCTTTTGACCCTCTTCCCCCTTTGAGCCATAGTACATTAAACTGAACGGGCCTCCATAGATGAGGAGACACTCACTAAGCCCTCCCCCTCCTGCAGGGCGCGGTGCCCCGATGGGAACCAGGAAGTAGTTCCATTAGCAGTTGCCATCTTGATTCAGAGCACGCAGTCTAGTTGTCCCCCGCTCTGCAACAGTGAAGTGAGGATGCACTGCCAACACGCTTACTTACTCTAACCAGAATATAAGCGGCACCACAGGGTGAGGATGGTGACAAGCAGGCCCCAGTGCAGTTTCCTTAGGTGATTGAAGCAGTGAGTACGGCATAGCCGATTTTTGCCGACACAGCAAGACGATCTCGCCGAGTGTCCTTACCTTGATGGCCCTAATCTGATGGCCTTGATATGCTTATGTATCTCAGAGAGTTTGACTACAGGCTCGCCTTGCCACCGTACGACCTTTGAAACAAATGTTTTGCTTTATTTATGTGTGTAGGGTTTCTTTGTATTGTTAGGTGTGCTGTTTTGCATTTTATGTTCTAAATCACAGGGATCACTGTTTCAACTAGATGTGCTCACCTCAGTAAGCAATTCGTTTGATGTCCACATGGACTTTCACTTAGAGTTTTTTTTTTAAGTAAACATACACAGCAAGCTTCATCTATCTAGCCAGTAGAAGCGTCCTGTAACCCTTATTTCTCCCATCACCTATGGCAGGCTAACTCTCTTATTGTGTATTGCGGGTTGACAAGTAGTAACACCGAGTATGTGCTAACTATTTTTTACTAGCATGAAGAGTGTGTGTAGTCACTTTGCGTCATAACTACTGAAATAGGAGTGGAACCAGGGAGTTAGATTTTTGGTCCTGAAGAAAAGCCATGGGGATTGGCTTGAAACATGTAGACCTGTAGAAAGGAAGGCACATTGTAATACATACTTTCTACTTCTCTCCCCACTTTTAACCATTCCGTCTGGAAGATGGGTTAAAGCATTGCTCTCCCACCAGGCAGGTATTTTTAATCTTTCACCCAAACAACCCTCCTACTCCTATTCTATTCATCACCAAGAGCACACCATTCAGTGCTCCCATGTAATTTGAAGGTCACAGCACACCCCGTTCCGCAGCGTAACGGGAGGAACCCAATGATGAATCATGCTGTCAAGGGGCAACCCAGATGGGTGAGGGTTATATAAAAAAGCAGTGTGAGTTTTCTCTACCATGCAGGATGTTACCACACACTACAAAGACTGACTCTCTTTTTCTTGAGACATACACAACTAGGAAAGCGAGCCCCTCTGGGACACTCCTCTTATCTCTCCCTCCTTTGAGATATATATCACAACTTAAGCAATTAGTATTTAATGCAGCCAGGCTTCCCGGAGGGCTTTGCAACGTCAGGTATATGAAGCCGGCGATAAGGCAGATAAACTGCAATACTGACTGGCTAACCATGAAGTGGTCTCCAGAATTGCCCCTGCTATTTACGACATAGCGAAACAACGAATGACTGATTCACTTGGGATTGCAGCCACCTTTTCTTATTACTACTGTAAGCTCTGTGTGGCATGTCCCCTCACTAGTGGATAAGGCTGCTAATCCTTTACTCTGGCATCTCTCCATCCAGGCCCTCACTAGATTAGACCCAGAAGACCTTGATCATCCCTTCTCTTCCAAGGAATATTAGAAGCGATAAGTGGGATGCAGTCAAGTAAAACCCCTAGCCCAAGAGGGTTATCTCTCAAATTCTGTAAAAGGTTTTCATCGCCCCTAACCACTCACCTCATAGATTTGTTTAGAGAAATATTTCAAACAGGCCAACTCCTAGATGATCTCGGTGGTGCAACGGTCTTGGTTTTACTAAAACTAGGTAGCACCCCCCCTCCCCCCCCAACCGATTGTTGCTTCTCTTACTGCCCAATCTGCCTTACTAATACAAAGGAGAAGAGTCTGGTTAAAATATTGGATTATTGGATGGTTAAGATTATGGCTTTTCTAGTACACCAAGTTCAAATGATGTAATGCCTGGATAGCAGTACACAACACTGTTTTAACTAGGTACAATTATCACTAGCCTGTGGGATGATGACATAGTGGGGTTCCTTGTTGGAATACTTCACCATGAGTATTCCACCCTGTGTGGAATGTATTAGGTGTGAGTTTTTGAGGGTGGCATTTGGCGACAAGAGCAGCTGATGGATGAGGTGCATTAAACGATCTCTCTGACTTCTATCCATTGAGTGTGTCATATTTGTACAATACTAGACAACACAATTTGGCGATGGAGGATGGAATCGTTCGAGGGGTAATTAATTGCACCTCAACCTCGTCAGAGGATTTGGTACCTCAAATGGAAGAGAGCTCCTGGGAGTCACGATGCCTTTGGCGTAGGTGATTTCCAGCGGTGGAGGAGTGAGACTGTTCTCTCGGATATGGTTGCAGCTGTGCTTTGAGTGACTGTCATGCGAGGCGCAAGTGGTTTACTTGGGCGGACATATCTGAGGCTGTAGAACGTATCTGAGATTCACTGCGTTTGTTGGAGCTCATATGCACAATTGCCTGATGAAAGATGCGTGGTGGTTTAAAAGCTAAAACCACTTCCTTTAGAAATAAGACTGAGCATGTGTGTAATGACGCACAGCGGCCATTTTGATACTCTAACAGGATAAGCCTTATTTCCAAACAAAACAAGTCTATTTGTGGATGTATTGACTAGGCCTGGGCGGTAAATTCCGTTCCACCCGCGGAATTTGGGTAATTTTGCGTTCCGCGGAGAACGCGGAATTGCCAAAAATTCCGCGGCTTCGTGGAATTTTTTGCTTGTTCGCGCTTTCAAAGTGCGTGTTCGCGAGATATTTCCCCTCGAGCACGCAAACAGCGTTCGCGAACAGGAAAAAGGCATCGTGAACGGGCGGAATAAGCAATTCCGCGTGTTCGCGGAACTTTTGCGTGCTCGCGGAGATTTTTTACCGTTTCGCGGAACTTTGCGTAACGCGACTACGCAAATTCCGCCCACCCCTATATTGACGCACAGCGGTCATTTTAGTGAGTTGGGATCGCTCGCATTGGGTTTAATGGTTACCATGGCATACTCCATAAACCAATGCATATCGGCAATTGGTGTTTGTAATTTCGATGACAGACACACCAAGAGTGGCTAGCAAAAGTGGCTGTGTGATCGGCAGAAATTGGCAGTTGGTGTCTACACCGTCGGTAACAGGCACACCATGAGTGACTTTTGAAGTAGCAGCTACAGCGTTGACTGTTGGTGTTTGCAAAATCGGTGACAGGCTCACCAAGTGTATTTGTTTCAAGTACATCAAAGGGAAAAGGTATTTCGGTGACTGACACATCAACAAGGGATTAATAACTCACAAAAGCTACAACCGCTTCCTTTAGAAATAAGACTGAGTGCGTGCGTGATGCCGCACTGCAGCCATTTTGATACTCTAGCAGGATAAACCCTATTTCCCAACGAAACAAGCCTATTTGTGGACGTATTGACCCACAGCGGTCATTTTAGTGAGTTGGGATCTCTCGCATTGGGTTTAATGGCTTCTATGGCGTACTCCATAAACCAATGCATTTCGGCAATTGGTGTCTGTAATTTCGATGACAGACACACCAAGAGGGGCTAGCAAAAGTGGCTGTGTGATCGGCAGAAATTGGCAGTTGATGTCTACACCGTTGATGACAGGCACACAATGAGTGACTATTTAAGTAGCAGCTACAGCGCTGACTGTTGGTGTTTGCAAAATCGGTGACAGGCACACCAAGTGTATTTGTTTCAAGTACATCAAAGGGAAAAGGTATTTCGGTGACTGACACATCAACTAGGGATTAATAACTCACATAGTAGGGAAAAGCCTTTCTTGGTCGGTATAAGCACACCTTGTTCATTAAAGTACTGTTGAACACATTCAGAAAACATTGTGTTTTTTTGTTTAAGGTCTCAAGCATAAGAGTACATTTTATTCTTTGTTGTTTCATGGGTAAAAACAATGTGATGTAATAAGAAGCTAAACAGATTTTGTTGAGGCTAGAAAGAAATATTCAAATTAGAGGTTATTACATAATAAGAAAAGGCCATTCAGAATGTCACTCCATCCCCTTTTTTCTTAAGTACACCAGGTGAACCAATAATAGAATGGCAGAAAAGAAAGAAAATATTTGCAAATTACACATGGGTGTGTGGCACGAATTTAAGTGTGGAAAGCAAGTATTCATTGCTGTTACATTGTTTAGGAGGTGAGGGACAGGAAATATTAGAAAACTTTCCAGAGTTAAATGTCGCTGATCACAGATCGTTAAATGAGTATAAAATGTGCCTATTAAAATTAGACAGACACTGTCTTCCCCGGGTTAGTACTATAATGGAACGGTATTTCTTTGGGTTCAGGGAACAGAACAAATAGGAATCTGTAGAAGATTTTGTAACAGCGTTATGCAAGTTAGCTGCTACTTGCAAATTTGCAGGAGCAACAGAAGAAAGAATTAGAATTAGATTTGTACTCAAATGTTATAATGATAAGATAAGAGAAGAACTGTGGTTGAAGGATGAGCCACCTCTGGAAGAAGCTATTGCATTTGCAAAAAGGGTAGAGCACATGGTAAAAAGTGTTGTTGAACTAAGTAATACTAAGAGTAAGACAAAAGCAGAATCTAGCATGGTGGAAGATGTCATATGGCAGGTTAAACAGAAAATAGAGAAAATGACAGATAGCAATATTTCACAGGAGTACAAAGGCACATTTTCAGATTTGGGAGAGTGGTACATAAAGCCAAAGCAACCACATGTCCTGCGATGCATATCACATGTTATAGATGTAGCAGGAAAGGTAGTTTCTCCAAGTTTTGTAAGAGTAAATAGAAAAAAGCGATTCAACAAGAGGTAAAGGAAATTGTATTCCAATGGGCAGTTTCAAGAGTAAACATCCAACAGATGATGTGCTGATTGAAGGTATTAAGGTGAGAATGAAGTTTGATTCTTGCTCACATCTCACAATGATTTTGAGGGATATGTTTGACATGCATTTTAAAGAAAGTAAAGTTGTGTAAAATGGATATTTCATCTGTATGATTGCCAATTGATATGTGGGGCTAATTTGGGCTTGCATAGAGTTTGGGGGCAAGATGGTGGCTGGTAAAATCTATGTTTCGAAGAAAGGAGATGAGATTTTAGGCTGGCCATATCAGCGTTTATTGGGTGTGACATTGACTCCCAAAGCAGAGCCACAAGTTCAGGTGAAAGAAGTATGTGATGAGACAGCACACGGGGAACACATTTTGAAGAAGTGTTTTGGAATGAGTTGGGATATCTGAAGGGCTACAAGCATCACATCAAAGTGAGGGATGGGACACAACCAGTTATAACAAAATATAATATTCAAGAAGGAGTACAAAAAGAAATAGATAAGTTAATCAGTTCTGACATAATTGAACCTGTAGCAGCAACCAAATAGTTGGCTCCAATAGTTATAGCTAAGAAATCGAATGATGAAATTTGTTTATGCATTGATTTGAGAGCATTGATCAAAGAGGTGATTGTGGACAAATATCCACTTCCTAATACAGATGTAATTAAAGCAACACTAGGGGGAGCTAAGTTTTTCACAACTTTGGATCCATTGTCGGTCTATGATCAGGTTAAACTAGACAAAGAGACACAAAATCTAACTGTATTTATAGCACCTATGGGAACATATACATTTTTAAGAATGCCGGTTGCCTCTGTATTCCAGAGAATTATGAATACTATATTGAAAGGTGTTGCAGATGTAAAATGTTATCAGTACGACCTGTTCATTTTTGGGAAAACAAAGGAAGCTAGTTTAACACTAAGAAAAAATAAATGTAAATTTGGAGTGAAAGAGTTGACTTATTTGGATCATAATATTTATAAAAAATATGTGTCACCCAAGAAAGAGTTGGTAGAAACAATTTAGAAACTCAAAAGTCCATGCAACAAGGAAGAGCTACTGTCTTATTTGGGCATGGCTGAATATTATTGCAAATTCATTTCTACATATGCGGACAAAACGGTACATTGCAGGAAATTATTAGGAAAATAATTTGAATTTGTGTGGGATGAGGATTGCCAACAAGAGTTTCTTTCTGTGAAAAGCCATCTTAAGAATGTTCCATGTTTACAAGCATTTGTGTCAGGAGATGAAATGATAGTGGTGACTGATGCGAGTGCCAATGGTGTTGGAGCGGTGTTAATTCAAAAGAGGGATGGAATAGAGAAATTGGTTGCGTGCGCTTCCAGGTGTCTTAAAAGGTTCTGAATTCAATTATTCAGTAATTGAAAAGGAAGCATTTTGGAGGGCAATAGGAAAGTTCAGGAACATGATTTGGGTTATGAAGTTTATGATCATGTCAGATCATAAACCTTAGAAATTTTTCAAAAGATCGGTTTGAATGCTGTTTCGTCACATATAATGAGATGGGCAATTTCACTACAGGGGTATGATTTTGTAGTGGAAAACCTACCTGGAGTAAACAACTGGTCGGCGGATTGTTTATCTCGGTTGGTGGATGTGGACGTGAAAGATGAAAGTGTAGATTTCATAATGGATGATGATGATGTCAAAGTCTGTGAGGTAATGATGGGTACCATACAGGAAGATGAGTGGAGAGATGAAACTGTAAAAGACGAACAGTTGACGAGGGTGATTGAGGCTGTGTTGTTGGGCAAGGGTCAGTCTGTTGAAAAGACTTGATCTTTGATTTTGGATGAATTGTCAGTGGGGGATGGTATATTGTGTTGAGGTACAAAACTACTGCCACCAATCAGTCTACATAGAAAACTTCTTGATTTTGCACATGAAGAACACATGGGAATAGTCAAGATCAAGGAAAGGTTAGACTAAGTGATAAAATCTTAGTTAACAGGCAAATGCGCATGGTATGTAGGAGGTTACCGAAATTTCAGTGGGATGAGATTGCAATTGACATACTGGAACCATTGCAAGGGGAACATCACACCCCATATTTGATTGTAGTTTTAGATTTCTATTCAAGGTGGCTAGAGGTTACTTAAGTAAGAGACATAACTTCCAGTGTGTTGAGATTTTCAGAAGAGGTTTTTAAGAGAGAGAGTTATCCAAATTCATTATTATCAGACAATGGTCTGGAGTTTTGTTAAAAAGAAATGGAAGATTAGTTAGAGAAATGTGGAATAATTCACAAAAGAGCTCTGTTTACCATCCAGAAACCAATGGTTCTATTGAAAGTCATCAAAACTTTAGAAGAAAGCATACAATTGGCTTGAGCAAATAATATTGATTGAAAGGTGGTTTAGCAAGACAGAATTACGGCTTATCGCATGTTCCCGCATGGCACTACGGGCAAGACGCCTTTTGAGTTATTTAAAGAACGGTCAGTCAATACAAAGCTCTGTCAAGCATGGATGCTGTGCAACAAAGGAATAAAAGATAGAAACACAGGAGAATGGAGAGATAGAGAAATAAAATTTGCAACAGCTAAGGAAAAAGAATGTTGATGAAAGAAGGCGTGTTGAGGAAAAGAAAGTTGCAGTTGGGGACATAGTAAAAATAACAGCTCTTGTAGGATGTAAGCCGCGGTCAAAATTTTCAAACGAAGAAAGGTGGTGAGGTTGTTTAGAAATGCTATTAAGACAGAGGATGGTAGAATCTGGAATAAAAGTTGTGTGGTAGTTCTGTCTCAGGATAAATCACTGGACAAACAAATGAGTGATGTTAAAGTTGGAGCTCAATCTTCAAGTACTGGGTTTGTTGCACATCAACGTATTGCTACAAGAGAAAGCAAAAGAGTATGTAGGTCTCCAATGTACATGAAAACTATATATGTGAGGTTAAAATCGAATTTTCTAAAATGCTTTTATTATAAAGAATGTTTTGTGTAGCAATGAGTGTCTGTAGTGATATGTTTATAAGATATTTTTTTGTTCTGTTCTTGTTCAAAAAGTTGTAAAAGGGGGAGAAGTGTGGGATGATGACATAGTGGGGTTCCTAGTTGGAATACTTCACCATGAGTATTCCACCCTGTGTGGAATGTCTTGGGTGGGAGTTCCGAGGGTGGCAGTTGACGACATGAGCAGCTGCTGGATGAGGTGCATTAAGCAAACTCTCTGACTTCTATCCATTGAGTGTGTCACATTTGGACAATACGTGACACCACATAGCCCACACCCACAAATCCCCAGTCCGACCCCGTGCTGATCTTGGTGGACTTTAAAAGGCATACAACTCTCCTGGCTAAGGTTTCCTCTACCAAGTCCTCAGTCGATGTCGGCATGATTTGCGGGTGGGGGGGCGGGGGGTTGCGCAGGGTGAGGGGGGGATCGTGCAAGAGGGGGGTCGCGCGGGGAGGGGGGAGGTTTAATTTAAAATAAAAATAAAGAAAATAAAAAAGTTAACTTACCTTCGCTGGCCCGGTTCCGCGTTGTGTCTGCTCCTCTCCTGGAAGCAATGGCAGCGTTGTGATTGGTTGGGACGCCGACCAGCCAGGCATCTATGGGGAGACCATTTTCTCCATGTAGGCTGCATGCATGCAGCCTACATGGAGAAAAGGCAGAGTTCGCATGGCTGGTTTGGTCACAGTCAGCGCCCTCAACAGTGGGCCAGCCACTCCTCCCCTGCCCTAGAGCAGGACCGCCTACCCACCCGCCCCCAACCACACCCTTCTGCTTTCTCGCAGTGCGAGAAGCAGAAACATAAAATGGTGTTTATAATACCATTTTATGTTTCTGCTTCTCGCACTGCGAGAAAGCAGTGGGGCGACGCTCCTCCGCCCACATAGAGGAGCCGCCCCTGCAAGTCCTACACAAAATTAATTTCGGCCCTCGATTGCTCTTATATGTGAAGCCCATCTACACAGTCCCTTTGGCTTGAGTGAGGCTGAATGGCACCAGGTCCATGTCCTTTCCTATTGGAAGGGTCACCTGACAAGGATGTCCCTTAACACTCCTATTATTTGCACTATCTATGGAACCTCTAGCTGAGTGGATCAGACAGCATGATTTGGCTCACGTTTTGCAATGGGTGGGTGGTACTGAAGACAGTGTGTCTCTTTATAGAGATGACATGCTCCTTTTCCTCACCAGACAGACCTCTTCCTCTGACACCCCAGATGGACTGGCCAGAGCTTGTTGGAGATTTCATCTTTTTTTAATTAAATATTTTGTATGTATTTTGTGTTGCAGAAAAAACAAATAACATTAACATCACGAAAAGAAGGAGTCAGTCCATCTTCTGTAACTGTCTGAATCAGTGCAGGTACCTGGATAATGGCATGCATATGTTAGTGTAATGTGCGATAATCCCCCACCCCGACAGCCATGGAAAGCAGTACATAACATATACATTCAGACAATTTCTACCAGGGCTACGACCAAAAAATTGCAGTGGGAGCATGGTAGACCATTCAGGGTCCCCATATTTTTAAGAACTTGCAAGAGCAACTTTTACTGTCATATGGTTGATAGAGATTTTAGACCTATATGGTGAGTCTCTTGGTCAACTGGGAAATAGCGATCATTATACCAGTGCAAGGCAGAACTCTGGCTACTGGATGGCAATTGAAACCATGAGTCCAAATAATCAACTTCAAATACCTAGGTGTTCAAAGTTTGATGAACCTGAAATAATAAGAGGAACTCTGTTGGTGATGAAGATGCAGGGGAACTTGTGTGG
The DNA here is from genome assembly GCA_963921515.1 of Calotriton arnoldi. Lineage (NCBI taxonomy): Eukaryota > Metazoa > Chordata > Amphibia > Caudata > Salamandridae > Calotriton > Calotriton arnoldi. The sequence goes on from CAWUFW010000699.1 coordinate 2,431,139, forward strand.
TTGGAACATATGCCTCTTCACTATTCTTGGCAGAACAGCATAATTTAAAAGGATCACACTCCCACAGATACTCTTCATACTTCAAAATTATCCATATAAGATCCCTATGGGTTTCTTTGAGATGGTATGCACCGTGCAGTAATTTCTTATGGCCTATCAAACGACTGAGGGTGTCATTTGATAAATATATTTAAGCAGTATATGACAGTGGGCTAGGAGTGTCCGAAATGTGTCACAATTAATGGGCTGCCCAACTCAACAATTAACAACAGGCTTTTTAGCAATAGAGATGATGTAACACACAGGCTGGAGCTCAATCTGTTTGAATGTTCCAGTCTATTAAGCCTTTTCTGTGGGACCACGATCGCTGACGCACTCTTCCCACGTCACTAATGTCACATTATTCCTAGCATAGGGTACTAAAGGGGAGAGAATGGGAGGTTAGACTCACACAAGCAAGCCACCTTTGGCAGGGCATGTGGCTGGCCTTTTGGCACATTTGGTGCATTTCAAGACTTGGGACTATAAATAAAAGTGTTCTTGTGATTTCAAGTCGTTCTCAAACTGTATTAAATAAAGCATTTGCTAGTTAAGTGGCTGTCTGTGCAATGTTTATAGTGTTCTGTTTTATAATCTATAATGAAAGACAACTGAATACAAAGGTGGTTGTTGGTTGTTGGCCTGTACTCCATCTCCCCTCAAATCAGGAGATGGATATCAACTAAAGTAAGCCAAAGTGTTGCATTCAGCTGTTCTCTGCCTTCTCTCATCCCGAGCAAAATCTGGGTGCACCTTGGTGATGAATGTGCAGAATATGCAGCTGGATCTCAGAGCAGTCAGAACTTCGAATCTAGAATCCCCTCTCACTCAGTGTAACCCTAATTATACCTCCCTGATCATATTGAAAGCATGCAACTATTACTTCCTACCATCCTATAATATAATTTACTCCTAGCCTTTCAGATGAGCCGATTCTGGATTGGCTGCCTGAATCTTTTTTTCTAGGATTCATGGCAGTCAATCAGTAATCTAGAATTCTTTTGTGTGACCACATTTCACAAGATCAGATGGGTACCTTTGTGGTCAAATCAAAATGGTGACTATTTTACCCATTCCACCCTGATTTTCCCTTCTCCAATATTATGTCATATTGTACTGAATTGTAAGCATATCATTACGTCCCAATGTCATACGCATATTACTACCTTTTCCCTGCACAAATGAATGAACTTGTGATCAAAATACAAGATTCATAACCACAGACAAATATAACTACACTTGCCAGAGATGCATACATCACTGTTATTCATAGAGATGCAATTACAACTTCATCTGGCCTACTGAGTTATCGATATATCAGTTTTAATATATAAAAATGAATAACATGCTTTCAGTTTCTGAGCACACCAGGGCTGCATGCCTAATAGACTCATAAATCAATTAAAGAAATGCACAGGAGATTGGTTCAGACATACATTCATTGATACCAAAGAATTTTCAATTAGCAAACAAGTTAGATAATTTGATGTTCTATCTTCCTAGATTGGATCAGCTGCCCCTCAGACAATAGAGGTCCTTATGTCTCCAACTGTATTTCAAGTATTATCCACCTCTCCCGGTTACTGAAACTATCTTGAGGTTAACCATTCATCATTGTTCCTGTGCTGGCACAGATAACGCTAACCTTGTGAAGGACTTGATCTCACCAGCAAGTACATTTATCCCCAGCAGCTATGAATCACTTAATTGAAGAAACATGGAACCAAAGCTGTGTCTTCAACTAGCAAATTGACGTTGGTTTGATCTGCACTTATGTCATATACATTTGAAAACATGGATTTGTTACATATATATCCGTCAAAATAAATTCTTCCTCGAGTGCACAGTCTTCAAGTACCAAATCTTTATGTGTATATGTGTGTATTTCACTGCCTCAGTCCCACACCAAACAAAACGTGCTCTTTATACAAATCGAAGGGACTACATGCTCTACATTTCCTCCTTCAATGCACAAGGACCACTCCAACCAAATGCTCCACTACAGTAGTGAAACACATTCTCTTAATGAGAACATTTTCCTTTATGTGTTTTTTTTTATTTCTACATATATTTCCATTGTCTTTTGCAGCAAGTGAAAGAAAGCAATTGCTTCCCGTCCTAGGATTCCCCACTGAGCCTTTATCGCCCTGCACCTATGGGCATTTCAACGGCCTTGAAATCTTTATGTTTCTGCCGCAGAGGCTTCTTGTAATAGGGACTGATTTAATTGCAGGATCAAATAATTTCTTATAGACCTTCTTGTTCACTGTGTTCTGCTACTGGCAATCTGTTCTGTATCTCTAAAATGCAAGAATCAGATTTGGGGGATGCGCATTTTCCTTCCTTTCCACTAAGCTCTGGAATTAGTTTCCTCTACGTTTCCGTCAGCAAGCCAAACAGTTGATCTTCTGTAACCAGCTGAAAACTTTACATTTTTCTTCTGCATAATCTCTTTGTGGCTTCTACTGCATCTTCTGTAGGGTTTGCTTTAATTAACAATGTGCTTTATAAATATGCTTTTTTTTAATATTTATTTTTACAGAGCAGATACATAGGGCATTCCATAATACACAATATTAATAATCGTCATTTCATCATTACAAAAGATCCTTATTTTTTCCAACAAAGTGCTAATGTGCCAGAAAAAAAACCATACAGATATAATCATTCTGCCATGGTATTCAACTTTCAATAAAGTGCAACAGTGCTGAGCTTAACAGCAGACTATTCAAAGTGCAACTTGCTGAGTTTCCATCTCGATTTCTTCATGAAACCATCTTATTTAAAAGTAGACCTTCCATACATTGATATGTTTTTCAAAGTGCCATTATGCCTAAAATATGGACATTTTAATATTTCTGTATACTATGTTTCTGCATGGCTAAAAATCATATCCAGTGCTGTTTTACAAGATCTTACTCTGCTTCATTTCAATCCCCTCCATAAATTGCCAAGAAGCATTGAATCTTTTGGTACCACCAACCCTTTTTGCATATGCCTCCTCAAACTTCAACTCATCTTGTTATACCACTCCTGATACGTTGGCACTCTAGTTGTCTTCCAATTCTGCAAGATCAAAGATCGAGCAACTAAAGAAGCAATAGCAATGAATATATCAGCCCCTTTTTTTAGTGCCTGATTTAGCTTCTGCCTAAAAACCCCAAAGAGTGCCACCCCATGCCTCTGGTTCAATCCGCCTGTGAAATCTTCTACTTAAAGCATCAAATACTTCTTCCCAGACCGCACCACCATTGGACAGGTAAAAAATAGTATGTAGCCAATCGCCCCCTCCCCTCCCCCCCCCCCCCAGCTGCTTACAACGAAAGCAGCGATCCTCCGACTCTGGATACATTTATGGAGGGCTGTAGGAGTATAATATGCCATCCAGTACACTAGAAAAGACATTCTCTTAAAGTTAGCAGCTCTTAAGGCTTTGTTCCCTAATTTCGATATTGCCTGCCATTTGACATCGGAGAAAGTGCACTGCGTTGTCAGCGTGATCTTTTCTAAGAACCTTTTCACCAAGTGGCACTACCCTTGACTCCGCAATAATCTATACCAGTTTCCAACCCCCCTCATCTTTGTCCTAAACAGAGCAGTTGTTATTGAGGGGGAGACTAGATTTGGTTGGATACAACATTTTTTTTAGTAAGTGTGTAATTTGTTGGTATCCAAAATTGAAAAGCTTGCACCGAACTCTGCACCTAGCTTGTAAATCCTGCCAGGTTATACAATTCCCCCTAACCAAAAAATGTCCCAGTTTTTTAAATCCATTTGTATTCCAATATCTTAGATGGCTATTTGGTATTTGGAGGTCCAGCACTTTACATTCCTTAAGCTGCAAATAGCTATACCCAGCAGATGGAGCATTGAGCAGGCGTAGAATACTTGGAGTCTCCAACAATACTCTTGAAGCGTTTTATACCTCGTCTTTTTTGTAAGTTTGACAGTCTTAATAAATACCGGAAGCTGGGATCCAGCCTCCTGCACCATCCTCTCGATAAAAAAACTATCCTGAGATCTCTTGGCATCTATGAACTGAACTAATAGATCTACAAGAGAGGCTTCGTAACATCTGAGGTAATGCCAATCCCCCCTGGTTGGTATCGAACTGAAGCACTGGAATTTTAATTCTCTAAGCCTTTTTGTTCCAGATAAAGCGTCTAAAAAGTGCCTCTAAATCCTTAAAATGCGCTATATTAATTTTGATCCTGACATTAGTAAAAAAAAAAAAACATGGGTAAAATAGGCATTTTTATCAGCGTGACACGCTCTATTAACGTAGGCGGAAGAAGTGACCTTCTATCCAACAAGTCTTTGATCTTTTTCATCTCATCATCACTTCATAGTTTAATTTATAAAGTTCTGTATATTGATTGGTTACTTTTATCCCCAAATACCGAATTGGGTTGCGATTGGAAGCCTGCTGTTGGAGTTTAAAAGAAAGAGTACTAAGAGGGTATTAAGTAACAGCAATTCTGTATTATTATGGTTGATTTTATATCCCCCAATTGCTTCAAACTGCTCAAATTCTGACAATATTGTTTTAATATTTTGTTCTTCTGGCCTGAGATAAAGTATTATGTCATCCGCAAATAGTTTAAGCTTAGACATTCCCGCTATCGATGCCTCTATACCCATATTATCCCTGATGCTGGCTGCCAGGGGTTCAATAAACAAAGTAAATAATACAGGAGACAGGGGGTAGCCCTGGTGAGTTCCCCTATTTATTTCAACCATTCCTGCTAAACTTGAATTTATAAAAACCTTTGCCTGAGCGCCTTGATATATACGGTGGAGCATATTAATAAACTGTAGAGGAAACTCGAACCTCCTACGGCCAAATAAAGAGTATCCCAATTAACTAGTTCGAATGCTTTCTCAGCATCTACCATCATTATTACGGTGGGCTCTTGTTCACATTAAAAAAATCGAGTGCTTGAACTAAAAAACCTGTATTAGACGGCATCAACCTTCCAGCCACAAACCCAGTCTGATCTATATGAATTATCTTCTGAGCTATGGGAGTGATACGATTAACCCAAAGCGAACAATTGTTCATTCCTTAAAAATTAATGGAATCTCTCCCCCTTTTTTATAGAATTAAAAAGCTCCACCAAAAAAGGAAGCAATTCTTTAAAAAACGTTTTAATAAAATTCTATAGAAAAGCCATTGTTGCCACAGGCCTTACCACAAGGTATTGCAGCCAGGGCCAGTTTGATTTCTAATGCTGTAATATCCACTTCTAATCTTTCTGATTGTATGCTTGTCAATTATGGCAATTTTATAGACTGTAAATAATGATATATAGTCTCATTTGAGGCCGCATACTTAGCTGCGTATAAGTTGTTATGATGCTGCAAAAACAAATTTGATATATTTTCCTTAGCAAAAACTACAGCCCCTGTCCCCAGTTCCTCCAGTTCCACAATCATTACCGCTTCCTGCTTAACCCTGGTTGACCAAGCCAGAAACTTTCCCACTATCTGGCTTTCCTCATACACTTGCTGCTGATACAGCCGTGAGTTCTGTATTTCCTTTATGATAAAGAATTCCCTTAACTCATACTTCGCTTTAGTCAACTGCATATCTACTGCAATTTGTGTCCCCAGCCATCTAATCTTTTTCCGTAAAGCAGTATTGACTGCAGATTGGAGTTCAGCTATACGTATCGCCCACCTTTTGGCTTGTGAAGCCATAAATGCCACCATCTGTCCCTGGATTGTTGCCTTAAAGGCTCCCCAAACTGAAAAAAATGATGCAGTGCCCTGGTTTATCTGAACAAATTACTTTATACATTTTCTCATACTTCCAATCCATTCCTGATTGGAAAGAAGGCGGCGATCCATCTGCCACCTGGATCTCTCCCTCTTCCTTGTTTCAGCTTCCAGCTCAATACTAACCAGTGAGTGATCAGAAAAAGAGATAGCCCAAATTTCAGGACCAACTCAGTCAAGAGGACGAGAGATTGAACAAAAGTCTATGTGAGAAGCTGATTTAAATCGCTGGGAAAAGCAAGTATATTACAAGAACTCTGGATGAGCTCTCCGCCATGGGTCTACCAATTGATACTCCTGTTTCATTATATCTATTACTTTTTTAGTACACAGCTTTAACTGTTTTTTAGTTTTTTTGGAGTGTCCCTAGCTAAATTCTGGATACAATTAAAATCACCTCCCATGATTACAGAGCCTTCTGCTTCCATGGCCACCTCATTATTCGGCATGATTGCTTTGGGGTCATCCACTATCGGGGCATAATAGTTCACTAGGTTAAATGGATTCCCATTTAGCCGGGCTGTAATCCAGATCCATCTACCATTAGAATCCCTACGAACTTGTATATCCTCCCAGTCTACCCCTTGTCCAAGATACACCGTTACCCCCCTCACCGCCAACCCGGCTGAAGAGGAATATGTTTTGTAATAGTATTTAGGAATAAAAAGCTTTGGTGTATTGGTTTTAAGATGGGTCTCCTGAAGCAATAGAACTTGTGGAGAAAAAGAAGTTAGCTACCTAATTAAGGCCCCATACTTTTGTTTGTTGGATACACCATTAACATTACATGATATTATTCACATTTTAAGAGCCATCGCCTTTGTAACTATTTTTCATAAGAACCTTCTTTTTTATCACCATTCATCTCTCAATAACATTACCTCCTATGACTCTGCGTATTTTTTCTCCCCATAATCCCCAACACCCAAAACACCCTGAAGACCCACACTCTCACGATCCCATTTGAGAGAGGAATAGCCCACAATACCCCTCTCATGGTGATAAATGCCCCTTCTGGGTGCCATGGTATTGCAACCGAATAGACTGCCCATCCCCCAATCCCAGTCATCAGAAAAAAAACATCTATTATGAACATTGATCTCCGCCACTCATTCAGCTTTTTATCTCCTTCCCCTCTTTTTCCCTCCTTTCTCTTCCTCCTCCTCCCCTGCCAGGACAATCAATATTTAGCTTGAGATCTTTTGTAGCATTTCCTGGGCATCATCCAAATTAGTGAACATATTAAATTTGCCTTTCACCAACACCATTAATTTAGTCTGTTGGGCAATTGCTGCCTGTACACCCTGTGCTTTAAACAGATATAATAGCTTTAAGAATTCCTTTCTGTGACTCGCTGCTGACATATCTGAAAAGATACGGCAGCAAGGTACTTCGTCAGGAGTGAACTGCTTCTTCGTAATAACTATGGTTAAAATCCGTTCCTTTATGCAAAAGTCTGTGAAATGTACCAAGATTGTCCGTGGAAGTTTTGAATTTGGGTATGGCTGAGCTGGGACCCTATGTGCCAGCATAATTGTAAGATCTCCAGAATGCTCTGGCAATACATTTTTCTTTATGAATGTCTCGACCCACTGAAGGACTTGCACCCCCTCACAACCTTCCGGAACCCCTACCAAGTGTAGATTGGAATGGTGTGAATGGTTTTCCAACTAGTCGATTTTAATTTCTAGTGAAGATTTTTCCTTCCTTCTCAGGGTAACTTGTTGCTGCATTACATTTATCTGGTCCTCCAACTGCGAGATATTTGACTCAGCCTCTTGCATTCTTGCTGGAACACTACCTACTGCTTCTTCAATTTTAGACAATCTCAGATAAAAGGATGCTATTTCGCTTGCTTGTGTAGCTTTTAATTCTCTAATTTCCTCCAGGATGAGGTTCAGCATAGTCTTTATATCCCACTGCACAGTAGTCTCCTCGCCTTGCTGTTGTTTTAAAAGTTGCATCTCTTGGGGGCGGAGCTTGCTCGCGACCAAGATGGCCGCTTGAGCTGAGAGCCCCGTGACACAGTCTCACTATTGTTAAATTATCCGGCAACTACGGGACCTGCTATGCAATAGGAGGTGCGATCTGAACACCGGAGGCCCGCCGGAGGAGAAAGCACTGATTCCGACTACGATGCGACATCACCTCACACAGATACGCCGTTCTGACGGCAACCGTGCTGCCGGGCCCTGATCCTCGGGCTACGGTAGAGCTGCAGCGGGGTTGGCCCTGACGCCTGGTCACTGGAGCACCCGGAGCGCGATCGCTGCGCTGTGCGACCGGGAAAGGTACTGTGCTTGCCGCTTTATATCTGGAGTGCGGGCACGTTTCCAGACGGCGCGCGGCTCGGTTGTTGCCGGGGTCGCTGGGTCGGGAACTGCCCGGTGGACCGGTGGGGGCCGAGTGCGAGGCCCTGTGCGGCTGAGCCCCCACTACTATACAGACTCTGTTTGCCCTGGGCGTGCCGACCGCAGCGGTGGAGGGAGTGCGCACAGGGCTGAGACACTCGTAGAGGTGCTCTGGGAGCCTGGGGAAACACTTCGCATTGCGGAGCTGCCATTTTGAGGCCGGGAGCCTCTGGCACATCGAGCGGTGAACAAGACGGATGGCAGCATTCAGGAGAGGAGACAGTTGCGCCCCAGAGTGGTGTGTCTAGTGGGGCACACGCGAGTGAGAAACTTGACAGGGTACTCGAGGTGACCCCGGATCCGCGACGTTCCTGCCCATTCACTTCGCCCTTGAGGATACCGCCTGTGCCTGTGGACCGGAGGCTTGCTGTTTCTACGCGGCCCCCCCCTGTTGATAGCTGGGGAGTGCTTGGTGCAGAGCGACGCGATTTGGATCTGCCCCTGGGTGCATGGGAAGACGACCGGCGGGGCCGGGGCGTCTGACCGGCGTCCATTGTTGCACGCTTTGCGAATATTGAAGAGTTGGCCTGGGCGCGGGACAAAGGCGGTGCAACTCGGGTGCGCTGCTCGGTGCTCTGGAACCTGATCTCACCGACTGGAGCATATTCCCAGGATCAGGAGGCCTGCGATGACCCCCATGAGGTGTCTCCCTGCCTCGTAGTTGGCTGCAGACGCGACTTGGAGGAGGCACTGATACCTGGCGGGCGGCATATATTTTACCGAACCCCGGGGAGGGGGTGTTTTGGCGACTCGCACGGTGGTTGCTATTGGTCGCAAGGATGGGCAGAGTTGACCGAGCGCAGCCGAAGCTTTCATTTGAACAGAAGAGGTCGAAGTCCCGAGACGCTTCTACGGAAGACACTGCCAGGATGCAGGGACCGACGGCTGATGACTTGAATCCTGACATCCGGAGTATGCTGGTGGCCATGGAAAAAAACCTGCAGAGCGGTATTGCATCACTGGGTACTAAGATGGATGCTTTAACATACAGGATGGACAGAATGGCTGAGCGCCTTGACAAACATGCTGAAAGGCTAGACATGTCGGAACGTAGGATCACGGAGGTGGAGGAAGCGCACACCACCCTTGATACTGATCATAAGCAGCTTGGGAGGGTCCTGCGGATATTACAAGACAAAACGGAAGATTTGGAGGCACGCTCACGCCGCTGCAACGTTAGAATCACTGGCCTGCCGGAGTCAACACCAACTGGCAACATGGAACAATTCATTGAGAAATTGCTGGTCACCTTGCTCGGGGAAGGAACTTTTTCCGCTATGTTCGTGGTGGAGAGGGCTCACCGCTCCCTGGGACCTCGCCCGCCCCCGGGGGCGGCCCCTAGACCGATCATCGCAAAACTGCTCAATTATCGTGACAGGGACGCTGCGCTGAAACTGGCTAGGGAAAAGCAGCATCTGTCTTATGAGGGTTCCACAATATCATTGTTTCCGGACTTCACCATCCGGGTGCAGGAGGCGCGTCGGCAGTTCGTACCTATGAAGAAACAGCTCCGTGACCTGGGCGTCGACTACGCCATGCTGTATCCCGCAAGACTCCGGGTCAACAGGCAAGGTCGCTCCCACATCTTCACCGACCCAAAGACCTTGCAGAGGGCTATGAAAGACTGGTCCAAAGAACCTCGCCACAGCCCGGAGCGGCACCTACTCGATGAAGCGGCAGGAGGGCAACTAGACGAACAGGACTAGACGAGGCCCGACTCCTTGAGGAGATAAGTATGATCTTTGTGCAAAGTACTGGGAGTATTGGTATGCAGGTGGGGTTCCTGCGTTCTGCTTGCTACGGATTGGGCTTGTCTCTAGATAATTGGAATCGGAGGATGCTGACCTCGGTTCAGCTAAACCTAGCACTATACTTTGAAGTTGGGGTTGGCCTTGGGGAGGTTGATGTGGGATAGACGGGACTCACGCATGGCGGCACGTGAGTGCATGGGATTCAGTGGGATTGTCCCAGGACTTTGGTGTGATGCAGCCTCGGTGCCCGGACTATTATATTCTGGAACTGTATCAGGTACTGCTGTACCGTGTCTCCTACCGCAGCTGGGGCCTGAGATCCTGTGGGTCATGTAGGCGCATACTAATTCCTTGACTGTGCTCGGGGTAGGCTCTACTAAGGTTGGATAGTTCTCCGTGTTGTGCGAGCAGCGTCCGCCCACGAGTGAAACACACCAGGGAGGGTAACTTGTTCGGGTGGGGTGGGGGAGGGAAACTGTGGGGTGGTCCAATGGGGAAGTATCGCGACCAAGTTGGGGATGGTCTGACGTGGGAGGGGGGAGGATGGGTTGAGAGTATTGCAATGTTGTTGTTTTTGACTGATGTTTCTTATCAATATGCACAGGGTGTACAAGATAATTGTTTGCTGTACAGATTAGGGTGTAAATTACACTACGACACTTATGATGGCGGGACATAGCAATGATAACGTTACTGCGACACTAGATGCCCTCCGAGCGCTTACGTGGAATGTTAGGGGGCTTAATGATCACAGGAAGCTTCGTAAGGTATTGAACTATCTGCACAGACAAGCTATTGATATAGCTTTATTACAGGAAACGCACCTCCCACCCAATAGCCCACTACTTCGCAGTAGAGCATTGTTAGACAACATACACGCTGCAGGTTTCTCTACTCACGCACGAGGGGTGTTGACCTGGGTTAACCCTAAATCTCAATTTAGACTGGTACCGCTAGATACGGACAAGGACGGCCGTTATGTGATTTCTAGATGTCACGGGAAGGGCTTGGACATAGTGATAGTGAACATCTATGGCCCTAACTATGATAGCCCTGAATTTTATAGAGCGCTCGCTACCACTGCCAGGAAATACTCGGAGGAACAACTCCTTTGGGGCGGGGACCTTAATTTGGTAAGAAACCCAAGCATAGATAGATCGGGGGGACCCATGAGGCGCCCCTCAGCAGCTGCCAGAGCACTGGAGGGCATTACGGTCGACTTGGATCTCTGCGATGTCTGGCGTACGCGATACCCGAACAAGGGTGGGTACACTCACTACTCGGCATACTATAACTTACATACTCGCATTGACTACTGGTTGGCTTCCTCGCTGCTCATCGCTAATACCAAAGAGTGTTTGGTTCTCCCACGCACACTGTCGGATCACTCTCCCCTCTTGCTCGTTCTTACTACACCCAAGAAGACTATTCCGCCATTCACTTGGAGGTTCCCTCCCTATTCGCTCCTGTATTCGGTCTTTAGGGAGGAATTGGCTGAAGCTATAGAATCTTTTTTTGTTATTAACATGGGGTCGGTGGACAGTTTCCGGGTGGTCTGGGAGGCCTTCAAGGTGTATATATACGTGGCGTTTCCATGGCCAAGCACTCTGGGGTTCTCCGCTCTATCCGGCGACGTCTGTCCGATCTGGAAAAGGAACTGGGGGCTTTAGAAAACCGACAACTAACTGGTACCGATGAAGCACTGCCGCGTAAAATTAAAGAACTGCTGGGGGAATATCAAGATGCGGCCGACAGCGAAATTTAGCACTTAGGCAAATATGCTACAGCTCGGGTCTATGGTGAGGGTGACCGCCCGGGCTCCGTGCTGGCACTACTATTGAGAAAGAAGCGCAACAAAACACAGGTCACTGAACTTAGATCGGCGGAGGGCGAGATGCTCACTGAGGAGACGGACATAGCAGACAGGTTTAAACAATTCTACGCTGAGCTATATACATCTCGGTCTACCGGTACGGAAGATGAAATCGCTGATTATCTCGCGCATATTAAATTACCATTCCTCACCAATACACATCGGGAGTTCCTTATGAGGCCTATAGAAAAAGACGAAATCCAATTAGCCCTGTCGAGTATGAAAGCCTCAAGTGCCCCAGGAGTTGACGGCCTCACGGTTGCCTTCTATAAGGCATTTATAGATATCTTACTCCCGCACTTGTCCGAGCTCTTCGATGAAATGTGTGTCTCAGGTATTATGCCGCCTACGATGAGAGAGGCGATTATAGTCGCCCTTCCCAAACCGGGTAAGCCGCCGGAGGAATGTGGGTCTTACCGCCCACTATCTCTGCTCAATGTTGATACCAAATTATATGCTAAAATTCTGGCTAACCGTTTAGTGCCCCTGGCTCCGATATTAGTCGCACCTGAGCAGGCTGGGTTTGTCCCCGACAGGAACCTCACTTACAACCTTCGCACGGTCTTCGGGCCATTCAGCATATCAGGCAGAACTCTAAAGCGGTTGCGGTCTTCCTCGATATGGAGAAGGCCTTCGACTCTGTTGAATGGCCCTTCATGCGTAACGTGCTGACTAGAATGGGGCTGGGCCCTGTCTTCCTCCAACTGATTGGGGTGCTATATAACTCCCCCACCGCTAGAATCAAAATAGGAAATTTAGTGACGGATTCCATAGTCATTACTAGAGGGACGAGACAGGGTTGCCCGCTGTCTCCCATATTATATGCCTTGGTTGCCGAACCCCTGGCGTGCGCACTGAGAGAGTACCACAGCCACAGAGGTCTCCAATTCCCGAAATATGAGCTAATAGTGTCCACTTATGCGGACGACACGTTATTATATGTACGCGACCCGGAGAGTAATCTCTCATCCGTCTTAAGGGAAGTGGTGCACTTTGGGGCACTGTCAGGATTACGGGTTAACTGGTCAAAGTCCATAGTTTTCCCGCTCACTCCGGTCACAACGCCCTTTGAACCGGACTACCCGCTACAATGGTCCGCGGAGGCGATACGTTATCTGGGTATCCAGATTCATACTGAGTCGGAGACGATATTTAGGGAAAATTATGGTACGGCTGTCAGCAGACTTGAAGATGAGGTCGAAACCTGGATTAGGTTACCTCTGTCCCTGCTAGGCAGGATCTCTATCATGAAAATGGTGGTGCTGCCCCGGTTTCTGTTTCTTTTTACAAATATCCCAATTGTTTTGCCTAGCTCTTTTTTCACGAGAGTCACTACATTGCTGATAAAACTGGCCTGGGCGGGCAAACAGGCGAGGGTGAAATGGCAGATACTTACTTTACCATATCACTTGGGGGGGTTGGGCGCGCCAGATCTGAATTTATACTATAGAGCGGCGCAAAGTGCTCAAGCTTACTACTGGATACATGGCTCACCAGAAGTCCCGCATCTCCGCTTAGAAACGATTATTGCGGATCCGCTCCCACTGCCGGCCATGATATTTGAAACTAGGGATCGCAGAACGGGGATACTTGACTCCATCAATGCGACCCGACATGCTTGGCATCACTTACTTCACTTACAAGCAGGAGCTCTCCTGTACTCCCCGGCCATGCCAACTGAATGGACCCGCTGGCTGCCCCCGTGCAGAGACAGAGGGGTGATACGAGCGCTGAATTCATTAAAATCCTGACTGCAGGAGACCTATTCCACGACGGTGTAGTTAAAAAATGGGAGGAATTTGAGAGCATGGCATCCACCAACACTTTGATGCAGCAGTTTCAGTTTCACAGAACGCGACATGCACTGCATGACATACTGGGAGAGGACCTCCAGGAACCCCCGGAGATGATAGAATTGACCTATACCATTAAAGCCACGTCCCCTCGCAAGATTATTTCTAACATATACAAACTGTCAATGTCTCAAAGGGCAAACCATTATACCAAAGCCAGGCTGGCCTGGCAGCAGGATTTGCAACGAGCCATAGACGACCCAATGTGGACTTATTGCTGTGCTAGCACTAGACGTATCTCCTTAAACGGCAGGCATAGGCTGATACATTTCAAATATTTAAACAGAATGTACTACACCCCAGAGAGGTTACATAGGTATGGGTTGAGGGAAACCTCGGCTTGTGATAGGTGCACTGTACAGACTGCTGACTTCTTACATTTAGCCTGGTTATGCCCGGGGGTGCACAAATTTTGGTTATTAGTCTTCAGCGAACTGGGGAAAATAACTGACTCTATATTAATCCCGGACCCCGCACTGGCCCTTTTGGGATACTCCAAGCAGACGCCCAAGGCTATACGGAGACTGGTAGACATGGGTCTCCTTATGGCAAAGCGCAGGGTAGCGATTACCTGGTCTAGACGCCCTACACCTACTATGACACAATGGTCTCATGACATGCTGTACTGTAGCACGCAAACTGAAAACTACAGCGAATTGCTTCCTCCTCGGAGTCGCCCTAAGGACTTCTGGGGGCTTTACACAACATCTGTCCGCTAATGAAGCTGCTACGGCAGGTCAGGGTGTCACCCCGCTGGATAGCAATGATCCAACTCCGATTAATTAAAATGTTTCTTGTTTGCTATCTCCCGCTTTTGAACTATGGGCTTCCTGTGGTCCTTGGCCCTCTGCCCCCAGTGGCACTCTCGGATGCAGGCGGGAGGGACTGCGTTTCTAGAATTGGAATTGTACATGGGTAATTCTCCATAGGGAGACACTTCTTTGCTGATGTTCTACTGTACGTTTGAAACAATATAAGCTAAGTTCGGATCTTACACTGTGCACCAGGATAGTTCTGTATTAAAAGTTATTATATAACATAAATAAATGGTTGAGACCTTTATGGGGCCACTTGTTATAACTACCCTCCTGGCGCGGCCGGCCCGATGTGGTTGTAGGCGGCTTGCTGTGTACCCCCCACATCCGCCACCAATGCTATATCATGTTTCATCTTGCTTTGCCGGCCTGACTGGGATGTAGGCAATATGCTGTGTATGGAATCAACGGGCACTAATAAAGGTCTTTTTAAAAATTAAGAAAAAAAGTTGCATCTCTTGGGGTCCCCCTAGTTCTGGAAGCATCTGATCTTGCTGGTCGTGCTGATCTTGCATATCTGAGGCTGCATGTGTTGTTATCAAAAATGTACTCGGGGCAGCTGCAGAGCTTCATCTTGCTGGGCTGTCTGTTTTGGACTCTGAACAAAAGGTTGCATCTTTAATGGAAACCCTGCTTCGCTATTTAGAAACGCATGAGACGCATTTGATGGTGTTTTCCCTTTTACAAAAAGTGGGTAGTCTTTTGGCTTTCTTGCAGTCGGACTGGTGCTTGCTTTGTTAATATTCATCTGTGAATTTTTTCCCCCCTTGCTGTTTTTTTTACTTTCTTTACTTTCTCCCTTCTCTGTAGTCATTGCTGCCTGGTTATTCTCATCAGCGAGATTTTGTATAGGGGTTTCCACCCCTAAACCTTCTAATGCCCGCAGCACTTGTGAGGCAGTTCCCTGGGCAGCCTCTACACCGTCCCCCTCCGAGCTCAAAGATACTTTTGCAGAGCCTTGGCGTATTTTTAGGCTATGCTCTGCTCTTGTTGCCGCTGCATTCTTCATTTGAGCAGTTCGCGTTTTAGCTTTGAGGGCCACTGCAGTATTCAGATTCCCCATCATGTTAGCCATTTTTCGATGCTTCCTCGTTTTATTAGAACTCCCTTGTTCCAGCCTTAGTTCAAGAATGAGAGACTACCCAGCGACCAACGACCAGAGTACCTTACAAATGCATCAACATTTGCTTAGGTACTTACCCTCTGGTGTGAAACCTGGTGGCTTCCCCCTGGTATCTTCTTTTTTTGCTAAAAAAAACCCAAAAGAAGGCAGGAAAAAAGTGCTCCTGCGTTTCACTGCTGCCGTACACTCAGCTGTTAAAAAACCGTGTCCCAATGCTCCTTTCTAGGAGGCTGTTCCAGTCTACCGAGGGGTGAAGAGGAGGGAGGATGGGCGGGGAAGATTCTACTCCCCCAGCAAGCTCCAATCCAGGAACCCGGAGCCAGGAGTCCCGCCATAGCATCAGGAAAACTGCTGGCTACACCGCCGCTGGCCCAGTCATTATCTGCTGCACGTTTACCGCTCCTTCAGCTGCGTTGTGTGCTCCATTCTGCTCGGCTGCTCCATGTAGCCGAACCTCGCCGCGCTTCCTCAGCCGGCGTCCTACAACCTGGAAGTGGAAGCCGCGACCGAGCGGTGAGTTGTGGGATGGGGAGTGTGGGTCAGTCTCCTAGTGGCAGCACATGTGGGATTGCCTACCAGAAACAGACTCATAAATATATGTCATCACACTATGGGATAAAAAAATTTCTAGCTGACGCGACCAGAATTTTCAATTCTATTAAGGAAACGGAGGCGAGGATTATGCTTCTCTTAACTTTACTGACATTCACAGCAGCCAATAAACTTTAAATTTGCATAATCCCGGAAGGACAACCCCCTCCACTGTATGCACCAATCACTTATGAGTCCCATACATAATAGTCCATGCATGACCTTCCTCTTCCTCTTTCTTTGCGAAAAACCTTTAACTTCAGTCTGAAACTCGACTGTTGAACTGGAACGGCGCCGACCACGCCTTCAACTGTGATTCGAACCTTAACCGTAGAGATTCTTCACGAGACTCCCAATGAATTCCATCCTGATCGTTCAGGTTTGCTTGCCGTGATCTCCTGCGAAGAGAATAGTAGTCGTAATATGCCATTCATAATCTATATATCTTTCATAATAATCATGTTATTCAATAGTCATAACCTTTATACTTCCAATATCAAAAACGGGTGGGAAGAAAACCAAATCATCATAATTGACAGTACATGAAACTTCATCAATCTTGCAATGACCAATCTATCACATAGTACACCATCATCATATTATTTGGGTGGGATAATCCTCGCCTCCGTGTCCTTAATAGAATTGAAAATTCTTGTCGCGTCAGCTAGAATTTTTTTTATTCTATGTCAGTCCACGGAGGCTCAGATTATGCTAGTCTAAAGTTGTTCCACCACCGTCGAGGCCACATCAACAATCGGTTTATGATAAAATGTCTTAAACGTTGAATCAGAGGACCAGTCCGCCGCAGTCATAATATCTTGTAAGCGGGAACCAGTAAAAAAGGCCTTGGAAGCCATCGCTCCTCTAACAGAATGTGCTCCGAACATTGCAGTATCAACACCTGCCAGCCTTAATAACCAAGTAACCCACCTGGCTAAAGTCGCTGCCGTGACTGGGCGGAAAGGTCTCTGTAATGAAATCAACAATTCCCCTCAACATCATTTCTGAACTCTCTAGTACAATCCTCATAACATTTTAAACATTGTACCACACATAACTTGCTATGATGAGGAAAGGCAGGGTATGAAATACATCTGGAATGTGTCTTTGTCCTCCTTGAAATTGTGAAAGAGACTCCCGAAGGAGTAAATACTCTACCTGCTATATCCAAAGCTCGCACATCCGAGACACGTCTGCAGGATACCAGACATAATAACACCGTAAGTTTTGCCGACAATTGCTTACGCGATAATCCCTCATTAGCTGGCCAAGTCTTAAGGAAACGTAACACTACATTAACGTCCCACAAAGCAGAATACTTGGGTTTCGGAGGGTTAACCAAACGGATGCCCCTCACCACTTTACACACCAGGGGATGTTCCCCCACCGGTTTACCATCCACGTGTGGAGGTCCTGCTGAAATTGCTGAACGAAAATTGTTAATTGTCCGATACGCCATGCCTGAATTCGCCAGTTCTGAAAGAAAATTATCTATCAGATGGATACCGGATACCAAGGGATCTCCTTGCCATTCAGAACACCAACTAACCCATCTACGCCAAGCTGATTCATATTGTTTGTGCGTAGCGGGTGCCCAAGATTGCGATAAGAAGAACAGAGCCTCTTGTGACACTCCAGGCACTTGCCATCGTCGCCTGAAAGTCTCCGCGCCACGAGTGACAGTTGGCCTTGCATTACCAACGGATGAGGTAAGCCCAGAGGGTCCTCCAGAATCTCTGGAAACGACCGTAGCTGCACTGGAAGTGCACATGATAAGGTTAGAGCCACCGGAAACCACGCTTGCGCTTTCCAACATGGTGAGACTAGTATCACCTCCGCCTTCTGTCGTCGGACCTGTGCTAATACCCTCGGAATCATGGCGAAAGGTGGAAAGGCATATAGAATGCCCATCGTCCATGACTGAAGGAATGCATCCGAGCTGATCGCCAGAGGATCTGGTCGCCAGCTGTAAAACTGAGGTAGTTGTGCGTTGAGTCTGGACGCAAAAAGATCCATTGAACATGGACCCCACTTGTCGTTCAGCTGCCTGAATATTCTGGGATGCAGTCTCCAATCGCTGGCATCCCGCAGAAACCGGGAGTTCCAATCCGCTACCACATTGGAAGAGCCCGGGATGTATTCCGCCGTCACAGCTATATGATGGTCCAGGCAATAATGCCAAAAGTCTTTGGCTATCTCTACCAGAAGACGAGACCTCGTGCCCCCCAGACGATTGATGTATCGTACTGCTGACACATTGTCCATTCGCAGTAGAATACAGCAACTCGCCCGTTGCGGTGAGAGTGTCCGAATCGCAAACAAGCCTGCAAGAAGCTCCAGCCAGTTGATATGGAGTTTCAGTTCCTCCTGGGACCACCGACCCCCAGTCTCCACCGAGCCGCATCGGGCTCCCCAGCCCCATCTGCTGGCATATGATTCTATGACTATTTCCGGGCTGGCTGCAAAAATGGCCTTGCCATTCCATGCCTCCATGTGTTCCAACCACCAATTCATCTCGGTCCTGGCCTCTCTGGAAATCGAGATCTGCTCTGCATAACTCAGACCTTTGCGTAAATGCAGAATCTTCAAACGTTGAAGCGCCCTGTAATGTAAGGGCCCTGGGAATATCGCCTGAATCGACGCGGCTAGAAGCCCCACCAATCTGGCCAGCGTCCTCAAGGATATATTCGGAGAGGCAAGCGCCCTCCTCAACTCCTTCTTGATAGCCACTCTCTTTCTCACGGGTAGTAGTAGTTGAGCCGTAATCGAGTCCACCTGAAATCCCAGGAATTCCATTGACTGCGTTGGAATCAGAATGGACTTCTGTGCGTTGATGACGAATCCCAACTCTTGTAAAAGTTGGACCGTCCAGTTCAGATGAAGTAGAACCATGTTCATATTCTGTGCCATAATCAGAATGTCGTCCAAGTAAATTATAAATCGCACCCCTCGTTCCCTCAGATACTGAACCACAGGTTTTAGCAACTTGGTGAAACACCAAGGGGCGGACGAGAGACCAAATGGCATGGCTGAAAACTCGAACCACTGGTCTCTACACTGGAACTGCAGAAACCTCCGGTGAGGAGGAAAAATGGGCACTGCCAGATACGCGTCCTTCAAATCCAGACGCACCATCCAATCCTTTTCCAATAGGATGTCTCTTAATAAATGTATGCCTTCCATTTTGAAATGGCGATACACTACCCAGGAGTTGAACTCCCTCAGATTGAGCACCAGTCTGAAACCTTTGTCTTTTTTGGGCACCAGAAAAATTGTACTTACAAAACCCAGCGGATGAGGAACTGTTTGCACGATTGCCCCTTTTTCCAACAGTGACTGAACCTTGTCGTCTATGAAAAACATCTCTGCATGGGAAAAATGTAGGGGTGGAGGAATATGAACCTGATGGGGTGAGGCATAGAACTCTATCTGAAACCCTCTTACTGTCTGGAGGATCCAAGGATCTTGTGTGATACTCTCCCACATATGGTGGAACAAAGCAATCCGAACTCCCACCTTGGTGTCCCCAGTTTGCATTAAGCTTACCTGAATAAGAGGTGTCTCCGGAGGAATTGTTCTGTCCTCTGTAACCTCTGTGTTGCCTCCCTCTGTCACCGCGATTGCGGGTAGGGTAGAATTTTGAGCGTTGGGCACCACCTCTGCCACGCTGTACGAAGCCTCGAGAGGTCTGATTAAACCCTCGGCCGGTCGCTCGACCCCTGAAGCGTCCGGCCCTGTTAAAAAGGCCAGTGTGGAATACTTTTTTGATGTTCGCCTGAGCCTTATCCAGGGCGGAGAATGTGTTCACATATTTCCCCATCTCCTTCACGAATTTCTCCCCGAAAAGCATGCCATTGGCAAGAGTGCCTGGTTCTGTATTTGCCATTTCCGCTAGTTGCGGATCAATGCGCATAAGGAAAGACCTTCTCCGTTCTGCCGAATGGGCGCAGTTAGCATTCCCGAGGAAACACAAAGCTCGTTGCGCCCACTCCAGAACCTCCGTGGGGTCCAATGGAGTGTTGGAGTCTTTGGCAGTGACCGCGGCATCCAGTATCTTTGTCAGGGGTCCGGTAACGTCAAGGAGTTTATCCTGACAGCCCCTCCAAGCCCGGTCGAGTCCTTTTTTGGGGTCCTTTGCGAACTTTTTCATAAAAGTGGCCATGTTCGGATCTATTTCTGGAGTGTCCGCCACTTTTCCCATTAAAGATGGTCTGGGACATTCGGAGCGTAAGGTAGCCCTGACCTCCTTCTCGAAACCTCTCCGGAGGTTCTCCTGCACATAGTGTGCCACCTCGACACAGGGGACCCACTCAGTGGACCTCGGGTGTATGATGTTTCTGGGGTCGAACAAAAGATTTTTATTGACCGGTTTGTCCTCAACGTTGTGGGACTTGCGTTTCCGCTTCGTCGCCTTCTGAGAAACTTGCGACTCCTTATCCGAATCAGATGTGTCAGGCACGGTAGGAGAAGACTCCTCCGCCTCCCCCGTCTGCGTCACCGATGCTTTAGTAGACTTGGGGGACCCCATGTAGCCATGGTCATTCATAACATTGCGGGCCATCCGAGCAAGGACCTCAGCCGAGGTATGACCTGAGGCTCCCCTTGCGAAGCACCAAACTTTCGTTTGCCATAATTCTTCAATGGCTTGGTAAATGGCTGTAAGGCCTTAATCAATGTCCTGTTTACAGAGCCCTGGACGTGGGTATCCAGGGCCTCAACCAACTGCTCCTCCATATGGTGCTCTTCAGGTTCGCCATATTCTGCGTACTCATTAAACTCAACCCACTGGTCTTCCTCCTCGGCGTAGTACGCCATCGTTGTTGCAGGAGGTCTGAAGGAGCTTTAGGGGGGAGAAACCCTGGGGTGTTCTTGTCTGCACAGGCACTGTTTAAACTGTCCCTATATAACTATCACAAACTATCCCTATACCACAGTATGCCAGTATATATTATTATTATTATTCACGTGGAGGGAGCCACCCCTAATCTCCCCTAAGGCAGAGCCTTGCTCCGGAAACTGCTCCGGTCAGCGTTCATGAGGGACCGGGGATAGAACAGTCAATTGGCTTGCCGATGCGTGAAGAGCTGATCTTTTAACGCTCTAATCGGCTCTTCACGCATGAGCAAGCGTGGGCATAAAAAGAGGACTGTTCCGTGAGCGCGCGAAGCGCGTCCCGTTCCCGCTCCACTACTTCATGCCCAAAGAGCGCCGGAGCGCTCAAAACGCCACAAACAACCGTCGGAAACCCTAAGGGTTGTAATAATATCGTCGAAAACAGTGAAAACCACACCACATGCAAATCGCGGTAAACTGACAACGCGACACCGCGCGCCTATGAAAAAACGCCGTATCGGCGCCAGCATTCAAATCGTTTAACCCTTGATAATGAATAAAATTAACAGAAAAGTACCCCCAAGCTCCAGTGTATCGAGAGAAAAGGAAAAGGTACTTATCTTGCTGCTGCAGCAGCAAAGGAAGAGGAAGAGGAAGGTCATGCATGGACTATTATGTATGGGACTCATAAGTGATTGGTGCATACAGTGGAGGGGGTTGTCCTTCCGGGATTATGCAAATTTAAAGTTTATTGGCTGCTGTGAATGTCAGTAAAGTTAAGAGAAGCATAATCTGAGCCTCCGTGGACTGACATAGACTTCGATTACTAGGTTTGACAGTCCTCGTTTAAGCAGTTCTTAGCTGGGTCTTTAGTTTTTGATCTGAATAAGGCGAGGTCAAAGTGTGCAAGCGGTTTTGCTTCTTCTTCTTCAGGTCAAAGCAACAGCACGGTTCCTGGCTCATAGGGTCAATTTATATTTCTAAACAGTGGCAGTTGCCGCTAGACCAACCATTAACATGTGCTACACATTTTAGAGGAAACCAATCAAGTTCAAGTGTATTTTCCTTCAGGTATAGTTCAGTCTCATGATAACAGAAATCCAGTAATATTCTCAATGTCTGTAACACTTTCGTCATGGCAACATTCCACAATGCACCAATGAAAAGTACAGAATTTCCAGGCAGTCCTTCGGCCAATCAGTGGCTGTTGTTGGGTCTCCAACTGCGTTGCCAAAGCCGATCACATGATATAAGAAATGTGCAGGCAGCACTTTTTGTGCAGAAAAATACAATGGCCAATTCCTTTTACTACATTCTTTAAGGTGCTGTTTCTCTCATATCATAGGATGACCTATGTGTACTGACTTGATTCAGTGAGATGAATACATAAAGTCCTTATTTTCTCCAATAAAGGTTATGTTGATCTGAACAAAACACACAACAACCTAACTAAAATGGCAAACTCTGGATGAACCCCATATCTAGCAGACTATTCTGCTGGAGTGCACCGTATACCAAAGTCATATGGAATAACTATCAGGATTTCTTGACAGAAGTAGGATTCTTGAGTCATTATATTATCATGACTGAGAGCATAGAAGAGTAAATGCCTGCGTGGTCAGATGAGCACTAGAGGAATTATGCTAGGTTGGTGTGTGAGTCCAAAGCCTTTGAGTGTAACACAATATGAATACCAACACATCCCCAGCACTAACTCTGTATAGCCTCACCAGATACACGTGCAGCTCTTTATGTTTTTATGCAGTTGTTCCCCTACCTTATTTCCTTGCCTAATATTTTTCCAAGTCAAGCTTGTGACATAGTACACTTCAATCTCCCACCCTAAATTTACTCGTCTATTTCCACATGTTAGCAATAACAGGCCAGCCAGAGAAATAATGGAGGAGAGATACAAGTATTACAAGCACTCTAGCTAAATCATCCAATAAGAATGATGATGATGATAATCCACGTATACACCTTTGACCCTTTAGGTTAGAAAGTGTTTGGCGCAGCAGCCCTGTGTTGTCACACTCCTCATGTGACCAATTCTGATTGACGTTGCATGATTTCCAGCGCAAAAGGCATGTGTCAAGAGTCCTTGCAAGTATTCTATTTGTTCTTGGCGCAGGTTGCTCCCTAGTAGGACAAGTAACACTGCTGAAATGGGGTGTCAGGTCTGTCAGAGTTTGTTGATTACACAGGAGCAGTACCCTCAAGAGGCCCACCTTCCGCCAGCTCCAACGCTGAGTTTTTATGCAACAGAGGCTCAGAGTGGCCAGATGAGGGGAAGGGAATTAGGGAGGGTACTGTGGGGAAGGAGCCCTGGAACAGAGGATCCAATCTCTTATCACCACAATGTATGTGACTCTCAGCTACATATCAAGTACAGAGCATCACATTTTATCAGAACAGTATCAGGACATATCATTGCCTGTAAAGTTAAACACTGGTGGTGTATAAAGGATTCATAGGAAAATTGCTGACAGTGTCATTGACTTCAATATTGGCAGTTCAAAAAGCCAATGGTTCTGCATTTCCGGGTTTTATCGTGTGTCTCTCTATTAGTGGTCAGTCTTAACAATGTTTTATCACCAAATGTGGTTTCAGCAGTTATTAAATCCAAGAACGAATGCGCCTCATAATCATATTAATGCGTCAAGATTCACTTGTTATTTCAACAGTTACTAAATCCAAGAATGAGTGCGCTTGATAAGCACATTAATGCATCAAGATTCACTCTTTATTTTGTTTGTCGCGCTGGAGAGGTACGGATTTGGAGATCGTTTTCTGTCCTGGGTGCGTCTGCTTTATTCAAAGCCACTAGCTAGAATCACGGTTAATGGTGGCAGGTCAGCAATTTTTGAATTGGGGAGGGGCACACGACAGGGATGCCCACTGTCACCCCTGTTATTTGCTTTAGCGCTTGAACCTTTGGCGATATGGCTCAGAGGGGATCCCCTGATTCGGGGTCTGAATTGGTCTCCGGAGTGGATGGATAAAGTTGCCCTCTACGCCGATGACATCTTGCTCTATTTAGCCAAACCCAGATTTTCGATCAACAGGGTGCTCCACATCTTTACCCTGTTTCAAAAATACTCCGGTTATACCATCAACTGGGATAAATCGTTGGTCTATGTCTTGAGTGGGCAGCCCCCACTCCTCCCCTTGGGTTGTAGGGCCGAGATAGTTACCGATGGCTTCCATTATCTCGGTATATATATTACGAAAGAGGCAGCGGATTTCTACCAACGAAATTTGATGCCCCCATTGCATCGTCTCCGTGCTGACGTACAACACTGGAGAACTCTTCCTCTCACGCTTCTCGGAAGGGCCCCTCTTTACAAAATGATGGCGCTTCCCCGCTTTCTATATGCGCTACAGAACACCACACTTGGTCCCACCTCAGTACTTTCACTCAGTCGAATCCGAAGTTCATAGTTTGCTATGGAATAACGGCACGCCTCGAATTTCCCTCGCCAAGCTTACAAAAAGCTGGTATGATGGCGGTATCGCCTTGCCGGCCATTAGATCATATTATTGGGCTTCACAGTTAGTGGTTCTCAACCACTGGGCCCATCGACCTCTTAAAGACCCGGCATATAGAATGGACAGGCACAACATGCTCCCTGGCAATTATTTGAGGGCGCTGTATGGTGGGCCACGACATGCGCCCAAACATACCCCAACCTCTACCACAGTTTCTATCTGGCATATAGCAAACTCGGCGATGGGCTGGAAGGGTAGGATTACACAGGTTACCCCGCTGCTTGAGTCTTGTCATTTAGGTATGCTTTTGAAGCAACCGAGTTTTAATATATGGGACCTGATCGGCCTCTCTAGAGTCGGAGACCTATGGGCTTGGGGTGGGGTGGTGCCGTTCAGCGAACTGCAGACACAATACCAATTGCATGAGAGGGAGACTTTTCGTTACCTTCAGGCGAGAAACGCACCGCATAAAGCGCTACCCAGGGGCTCGGACCTACCGGTTTCTTCCCCTTTGGAAGACAGACTCCTAGACGACTACCTTCCAGACAAGGCCATCTCATTAACATATCGCAAAATCCTTAATAATTCGCCTGATACTCATGACAAAGTACGCACAAAATGGGTTGACGATGTAGGTGAGATTACTGACGAGGACTGGAGAGAGGCCCTGGCCTCACCCCGGGAGGTAGCGATCCGTTCCCGTTTTAAACTAATACAGCTCAAAATACTTCACAGGGCCTACTACACGAGCTCTGCATTGGTTAAGATGGGTCTCCTCAGCTCTCCAGCTTGTCCTCGTGGCTGTGGTCACACTGGTACCTATTTACACCAATGGTGGGATTGTCCGTCCCTTCAGAAGTATTGGGGCAGGGTCCTCTCTACCATGTCCCAGATATGTCACAAACCCATTGAAGTTTCTCTGAGGCTTTGTCTTCTGAATATTTGGGACGCTACTGATTTATCCAGAACCGAACAATTGTGGGTATCATTGGGCTGCATGGTGGCAAAACGTAACATCGCTAGAACATGGAAGGGTGGGGTTGAATTAAGACGCATTGATTGGGAATCCGACATGGATTGGTGTATGCAGGCAGAGTGGGTGGTGTATGAAAGCAGAGGCTGCCCGGGCAAATGGAGGAAAATATGGGGCCCCTGGAACGAGAGCAGAGGACGGTTATGTGCCCCCTTTGGCGATGCTCCTCCATTTGTTGTTGACAACGAGTCACTGTAAAAGATTTTCTGATTACATGAGGCCGTGATATAATTGCTCGTACAAGAGCTCCACAGTTATGATTCGATTTTGACCATTCCTTTACTTTTCAAATTCTGCATACCTCGATGACTGCTTTATATTGTATTTGTTTTGGTTTGTTTTGTATAATTTTGCTTTTTCTTTTAATAAAAAGATTGGTTAAAAAAAAAGATTCACTCTTTATGGTTCAAGATGGCACAATAGTGTCCCAGTATTTCTCCAACTTGAGGCGCACTACGTGCGCCCCAAATGCAAAAAACAGAAGCGCTGTTCAGTCGCTCGCTTCTGTTCTCTAGTAAGGAGAGCGCAGTGCACGTTATGCAAACAAGGGTTTCCTACTTGTTCCTCGATGCTTGTGAATAGACCTATCGAGGTACTAACACCAATCCTCAGGACGCTTCCAGAACTTGGAGCTGCTGCAGCACTCCCCGAAGGTTCAATAATCTGCAGTCGGTGTGGGGCGTGGCCTCTAATATAGCGTCGACAACCAAGAAGGCGGACGTGATTGCGGTCTCTCACGAGAGGCAGAGAGTGCTAAAATCTAAGAAAGGACAATGTTAGTGGGCAAAAATTAAACTACATGAGCAGGCAGGTACTGCGCATGGCGCAAAAGAGAGTCTGCATCGTTCATGCCTGTTTGCAAATTACTTATTCACAGCACAAGTTTTGTCTTTGCACATTGAGTTCAGCATGATGGGTTTGTTTCGTTCACCACCACAGTTGTGCACTTAGTACAGTACAGTATGCATTCACGGTACTACAGAATCAATGCACTATGAGGAAACTTGTTATACCTGCTGCTCAGCCAGTGTGAATGTGCTGTGGAATGTTGGTGTGCATGGTGATGTAATGGAATGTGAGGATGCCTGGATATGGAGAGTGGCAGTTGGAGGATGGGCTGAGCAGCAGGTAGGCTGCTCCTGGTGGGGCTCTTCAAAACATCTTACTTAAATAAATCCTACTTATACAATCTACCTTGGAACCAGATGTCTCCTTTCTACCACATATTTTGGCGACGATTTTGGAAAGACCTACGTGTGCAACTGGACTGAGAGAGGAAACTATCCGATCCGAAACTACTTGAAACAAAGCTGAGGTATCTACTGAAAGTAGAAATGTTAAGGATCCATGGAAACTTGAAGTGCTGAGAAAGACAGTATGCCCTCTAGCCCCACCAGTGTCCTAATTCACTGGACAGCCTAACACCCAGGGCATGCTGGAACCTTTAACATCCTCACAAGCATGATGCAGCAGTGTCATTCCCTGTGTTCTTCTATGTGCCTTCCAGCCAGCTGTGAGGAGATGGTTGCTGGCTTATTTGTGTGTGCTGGGAATGTTGTTAGCACACTAGGAGCAACTTGTAGCGCTGTCGTGAGGTACCCAACGTGTGACGTTAATTACAGCCATGTCTTTGAGGAAGTTATGGGCGCAGCACTTTATTCCAACTTGTTTTTACGCAAACAATATTTGTGGTTTTGGAAGTCTGGCGGTGTTCCTGACGGTAGCTTTGTTTCCAATATCTCTGCACGTGTGTGGATTACAAGGAATATTTGGAATCAACACCTAGTGGAGCCACAGTTGATCGATTTGTTCTGCGAGGTACCTATAAGTACTTTACTTGATTTTTGGAGGTGAGCCAAGATTTGTTTTACATCGTTTAGGCTCTGGCAAGCCCCCTTCACATGTGGCAGTTTAACCGCAGTCTTTTGGATTTTAAAAGTAAAAGCGCGTGTCTGTCTCAGTGCACGCGACCGTACCTGCTTCCTGGAATCCTACTGCGTCTTCGAAGGATCTCTTCCTACGTCGTTGCTTCCACGCAGCTTAGGGCTGCTGAAGGACACCCAGCTGCACTAACGCGCCGTGAGCCATCCGGCGCAGCGTGAAGTACGTGCCGCCATCTTGGGTTTGGCGGCAGTACTCGTCTTTACCCGGCTCTGCGTTGTTCTTCCTACCTCAGGGTCTCTATTTGTTGGACTTGCCCTGGTGTCTGAAGCGTGTGACAGTGGCAGTTCCTTGTACCACCTGCACCTGTACTTCATCATCCTGCCCACCCTCATCATCGGTTTTGCCGGAGTACGTCTCGTGTGGGTGAGAGGTTGGTTCCCAGGAACTGTTTTCTGTGTGAAGATTAAGGACTCGGCGGGAATAGAAGTGGCTGGGTACAGTTTCTAGAGGAACTCGGCTAGAACAGAACTTCACGATCTCCACAGCTAAGTGCGGCTTTGACCTGGGAATAGAAATGAACACTTTCTAAACTGAACTTCTTGTGAGAGAGACTCTCAACACGGAAAGAACCCTTCTTAGGTGTAATGAGTTCTGTAACAATTCAGTGTATAAGTTTGCGGGATCCATATTGCACTACATGTGAAGACTTACAACAAAATGGGTTCATTCAAGATCAGCAGTTTTTTTTTTTTTTTGGGTGTTATGGTTAAAGGTTGTTTCATTGTCAAGTTCTTAAGAAATTACATCAGTAATGAGAAATGGCTCTCACCGGGGGCGTTTGGTGGTCTTAGTCATACTGGCATGGGTATTTTGAGATGCCAAAGTTTTTTGGTTTTTTTTCACAACATAATTTTATTGTTGACTTCCAATACAATACAGGGGCCTCAGAGAGCACCCCGTGCAGATACACATGGTAGCAAATATATGAAGCAACATTTTCAACAATAATGAAGGATTGGTTCCACAAAGAATATATTGCAAAAAAATAACAACAACAAAGAAAAAAAGAAAAAGGAAAAACAGCTGTGCCACATTGCCTCCATTTAAGAAACATAATAACCCCAGATAAAGAGAGAGTTTCTGCCATCCATATTCAAAGTGAATGCAAACACTACGTATATGCCACTCAATTAGTATCATAGTAATGGTTCTTCAGCATCAGACGGGGGGAGGAGGCTCTAGATATAATCCTCTATAATCAGCCCACCTTTTCCAAATTTTGTAGTGTTTACGGGGGCATCCCCTTGCCTCGAAGACCGGAAGCTCCAGGCCCATACAAAAATCTAGACCTTTCTTCCATACCCCAAGTGACGGCGAGGATTCATCTTTCCAGACCCGGGCAATATCTCGTTTGGCCAGTGTAAGGCCCAGAAATAGAAGGTGGCGCTTATATCTATTTCCACCTATGTCCTCTGTAATATGTAGTAGAGCAAGTCTCAGTGAGGAAGCAATGGTCCACCCCAAAACCTCCGACAAGCATGTGAACACCCTCTTCCAGAACTTTGATAATATTGGGCATGACCACACAGTATGGAGGAATGTACCCTCTATAGATTTACAGCACAGGCAATGTGGGGATGCGATGAGTCCAGCACGCCATAATCTGTGTCTGGTATAGTAGGCTCTGTGCAAGTATATAAACTGAATGAGACGCAGACGAGCCGCAATTGCTGCACTGCGTGGGGACTCCAGCGCCTCCACCCAGTCATCCTCCTCTAGGGGACCAAGATCTTGCTGCCATGCCTCTCTAGTTTTAGACAGTGTGGTAGGGGTGTTGTTGATAAGTGTGCGATATATTTTAGTAATTTTATGGTCTGACTAGGTCGCCCATAAAAACCTTTGCTTCAATGGGGTTAAATTCAGGAATTTCCGTCAGGTGTGGCAAGTATGGGGTAAAGGCATATCGGAATTGGAGATACCGATAAAATTGCATACGGGGCATATCATATTCTATTTGTATATCTAGAAAAAACTTGAGGGTGCATCCACGCACTACTGCCCTTACCGTGTCAATACCAATGGCCTCCCAACCCCGGAACCCGGACAGGTGTGTTAGCTGTAGTAATTGGCCATTGTTCCACAGTGGAGTTTCCCTAGTAAGTCTCTCCCACCAGCCCATCTGGCGGAGCGCCGCCTTCCAAATCTTAAAAATCGTGGCTGTGGCAGGTGGTAGCTCACGAAGCAGTGTCGCTGAATAAAGAACCATGTGGAGGGCATTATCCCCCAACAGCCAACGTTCAACCGCATACGCGGGTCTCGACGGTCGCCATACCACCAATCGTTGAGGACGAGCAGATGGGAGGCCATGTAATATGCCTGAATATCTGGGGTGGCCACTCCGCTGGTGTAAGTAGATTGGAAGCAGGTCCTCAGAGCCACCCGTGACATACTGCCCCCCAAAGGAAGCGGGCTAGAATTGCATTCAATTGGCGAAACCATGTAGGTTTTATCGGATAGGGATGATTCTGTAACTGGTACAGGAGACGAGGGAGGGAGATCATTTTAAAGATAGCGGACCTACCAAACAGAGACAGAGGTAGGTGGGACCACACTCGTGTCTGGTCCCCCACCTGTGCCCAAAGGGGGGCGAGGTTCTTATTCCACGCCAGGGCCTGAGACGAAGAGAGATAAACTCCCAGATATTTAAAGCCGTCTGGGGCCACCACCACCACCTCCTGCGACCAGGCACCCAGCCGATCTCCGCCCCGCAGCGGCCACAAAAAGGATTTACCCCGGTTCATATAGAGACCAGAGGTTTCGCCAAAGATCTGCATAATGCGGAGAAGGCGCGGACCAGTCCGATCTAGATCCGTGAGAAAAAACAAAACATCATCCGCATAAAGCGCAATGCGATCGGAGATGCCTGGTGCCCACTCGAAACTGCGCAGCTGCGCGTCTATCCGTATCCAAGCCGCAAGCGGCTCCATAGCTAGAGCAAAAAGATAAGGAGAGAGCGGACAGCCCTGGCGCGTCCCCCGCCCAATAGGAAAGCCTCTGGAGACCGAATCAGCCACTCGGACTGAGGCAGTTATGTCCGTGTAAAGCAAGCGAATAAAGCTGAGCAGCCGGGGGCCGATGTTGAGGGGATCTAGCACGGCAAAAAGATAGGTCCAGCTAAGGGAATCAAAAGCCTTGTTCATGTCTGCCAAAAGAAGCGCGGCAGGAGTGTCAAGTTTATCAACCGCAGTGATGGCATTATGGGCACGCCTGATGTTATGTCGTGTAGCGCGGTGCAGCATAAATCCTGCCTGATCAGGATGGATCAGCTCCGTAATGTAGGGGACTAGACGATTTGCAATTACCTTAGCTAGAAGCTTAGCTTCCACATTAAGTAAAGAAATCGGGCGATAGGACGAGAAGTGTTCCGGTGGACGGCCCGGCTTCAAGAACACAACAATCTCAGCATGTCGCCAATCGGGCGGAAGGGTTCCACACTCCCGGGAAGCCTCCAGGGCCGCTAGATAGGGTTTTAAGAGTTGGGTGTGATATTTTTGAAAGAACTCACAAGGGTAACCATTTGGGCCTGGTGCCTTTCCCACTCGCATAGCCAATAGTGCATGCAGGAGTTCATCTGCCGACAGGGGAGCGTCCAGCGCGGCTCGTGCTGTACCGGACAGAGCGCGGGGAGGGAAGTCATCAATAAATTTCTGCACCATGGCAGCAGGCAATACTTTATGGGGGGCATAGAGGTCCGCGAAGTAAGTGGCAAAACTGTCGGCAATGGCGGACGGGTCTGTAGGCGCAGCCCCATCAGGACCACGTATACTCGTGAGCGTCTGGGTGCGTAGTGTCTGCTGACACAGGCGATGCAGCAGTGCACTTGATTTGTCTCCCCACTGGTAAATCCGGCTACGGGTGGCAAGCCAATAGAGGCGGGCTTCGTTAAGGAGCTCACTGGCGTACGTCTGCTGTACTGTCAGTAATTGTCTGCGCGCAGCCTGTCCAGCTATGTCCCTACTAGCGAGCTCCAAATCAAGTAGCTGGGCTTCAATTCTGAGCAGCTTGTCACGTTGCAGCCGACGTTGGGCAGTACAGAAGGCAATATCTGCTCCCCGGAGAGTGGGTTTCATAGCCTCCCACAGGATGACCGGCGACTCCACCGTGTCGGTGTTAAGTAATAAATAGTCCGTTAAAGATGTATGCATATGTGCCCTAAATTTCTCATCCCTTAGTAACCATGGCGACAGACGCCACCGAAATCGGGAACGCCTGGGGTCCAGGGAAAGGAGAATGGACACCGGGGAATGGTCTGATAACCCCCTAGGGAGAATTGTAGCTTCGATCAGTCTATGTGTGTGTGTCTCCGACAGGAAGATGTAGTCTAGACGGGAAAAGGAATCATGGGCACTAGAGAAATGGGTGTATGCATGCGTGTCAGGGTGTATAGTCCTCCACGAGTCAACCCACCCCAAGCCGTGGACCAGGGGCAATAGTTTGGAATCTGGAGGCTCTGCAACTCGAGCCGTGGCACGCCATCTATCCTGTGATGAGGACATAACATCATTCCAGTCCCCCCCAACTTTTGTTACTGCCGACGGAAGGTCAGCCCAGAGCACCGTCAACTTTTCAACTAGAGACCACGAGAGAGGGGGAGGAGCATAAACGCTGCCTAAGACAATGGGCTCCCCATATACCGTCCCGTATATCACAATGAATCTTCCCTGTGGATCTGACCACGTGCGGCTATGAACGAAGTGGACACTACGATGTATGAGGATTGCAAATCCTCAGGAGCCTCTAGTGAAGCCAGCATGGTAAGTGTGTACAAACCCAAACCGTCCCAGACAAGGTGTCTTGGTTCCCGCTAGGTGGATCTCCTGCAATCAGAGAACCCCTGCCCTATGTCGCTTTGCTTGGCACAGGACAGCACCCCGTTTAATCTTATCCAGTAGGCCATTGACATTCCAACTAAGAACTCGGAGCTCTCTACTCCCGACCCCGATTAAATCTTGCGGCATAAACGGTGATGGCATATAGTTAGGGACCTAATAAAATGGATAGCAATGGCAATCTCAAAAGTACACATAACAGAAGATTTAGTGGCAATAACAAATGGCATCAAACAAATCAAGAAATCTTGTCCCTCCCCCACCCATCCCACCCTATACCTCAAAACAGTAGAAGTATCTGTCGCGGGGAGCGTCGTACCACCGCCCCAACGGGGGCAAGGCACAGCCCTACACCAACGGATCCCCATAGAACTATCCCCAAACAAGTACTAGAGTCTCAGATGCTGAGGAAAGAGGATCGGGGAGGAGGCCTCACATAGGCCCATATACAGTGCCATCAGCATAATAAACAATCAAATCACAGTACTCAAAACCCCCCATATCAGTGTTGCATAATCGAAAGAGTTAGAGAAAATAAAGAAGGTGAGTGAAAGTTCACCAGCCAGTTCGATCCATATAAAGCCGTTGCCTGCAGTCCTCAGTCTCCACGGTGCGCCGGCGAGGAGTTGCGGAGAACGCCTTCGCCCCGGGAGCCGGAAGCGCCTTGGGATTTCGAACGGCGCCTCGACCGTGATCTCCGGTTTGTGTTCCCTTTAGTCTTAGGAGGGCGCTGCGCGGCTTCTCCAGAGGACGACTCTGAATCAAAGCGTGGCGGGGTGTGTTGCTTGAGTTTCCGTCATTCGTCCGGTTTAGGCAAAAACCTCCTCAGGGGTGTCAAAGAAGAGAGTACGTGATTCATAAATGACTCTCAGCCGGGCCGGGAAGAGCAGGGCATATTGGAGTTTGAGATCTTGGAGCCGGGCCTTAGCAGCCGTGAATGACTGCCGACGTTGCTGCACCCTTCTTGTGTAGTCGGGAGAAATGAGAATGTGGTGAGAATCATGCTGGAGCTTGCCCGCCAATCTGGCCTGCGTGAGGACCTAATCTCGGTCATGAAAACTCAGGAATCTGGCTAAAATGGGTCGAGGCCTGGCCCCTGGCGGAGGCTTCTGCATCAACGCGTGGTGTGCGCGCTCGATGATGAAGCATGAAGAGAGAGATGACTGAGGGATCCAGCTCCTTATCCACGTGGTAAGGAATCGTTCCACATTATTATCTTCACACCCCTCAGGAAACCCCACAAAGCGAAGATTGTTCCTCCAGGCCCTGCCTTCGGCGTCCTCTACCCTGAGCGCGAGCCCCTTGGTGATGGATTCTAGAGAGGACACCTTCTTTTAGAGGGAGGCAACTGTATCTTCTGGAGATGCCAAAGTTTCACATGTGTTTACATTTGTTTAAGGGTGTTTGCGTAGCCCATTCGTTTTTTTTTATTCTCTCTTTCTCCACAGTGTTGTTTTTGGGGTGTGACATATTCACTGTTGGGCCCAGTGTTGAGTGTTCTGAAGTGTGAGCCCCCTGATGTTTCCTTGAAGAGTTTTTTTTTTCTTATGCTTGGTGTGGAGCCCTGTTGCACACTTACCGCCCTAACTTCGGGTTTGGGTGAAGGGCTGAGTTGAAGCTAGATTGTTGATGAGTGAGTGTTCTTGCTAGTGATTGATGTTTTCCCTTTTACTTGTTTCGGTGTAGAGTTGTGCACTTTTACATGTTCCGTGTGGCGCGTCTTTCCACACGTAGCACTCTAACTTCGGGTTTGGGTGAAGGGCTGAGTTGAAGCCGGATTTTTTTTTTAAGAATGAGTGTTTTCCCCAAGTGATTGCTGTTTGTCCTACGATTTGGTTGAGTGTTGAGTTGTGCACTTTTACATGTTCCGTGTGGAGCGTCTTTCACACGTACCACCCTAACTTCGGGTCTGGGTGTAGGGCAATGTTCATGCTGTTGCATAGTTCCCTACCGCGCCTCGCAGTTGGTATCCTTCATACCACCTTCTTGTTGGCCTGGCCAGTCAGCTTGTTTTTGGTATCTAGGTTTGGTTTGTGTTTTGTGGTGTGGTAGTGTATGCGTTTTTCTTGGTTTGGTTAAAAAGGGAGATGATGTGTGTATATTCCCTTTTATTATCTTTATCTTATCATTTGTTGTACACATGCATGAAATGTTTCCATCTCTTATCTGCATGCTTTCGCATCAGCACTTTGCTACAATTATTATTGTCGTGCATTTGTTCTGATGTCATTGTGTTGCATGTAATAGTTTTATTGTCATCCTTTGCATGCACTATTTTTAATGGCTCCTTTGTCATCTGTGTAAAGAAAGGAGATGTGTTATACCTGCTGCTCAGCCAGTGTGAATGTGCTGTGGAATGTTGGTGTGCATGGTGATGTAATGGAATGTGAGGATGCCTGGATGTGGAGAGTGTCAGTTGGAGGATGGGCTGAGCAGCAGGTAGGCTGCTCCTGGTGGGGCTCTTCATAACATCTTACTTAAATAAATCCTACTTATATAATCTACCTTGGAACCAGATGTCTCCTTTCTACCACAAAACTATGATCAACACTCATGAATCATACTCAGAGGTCATAACGCCAGTTGGAGCCCCCATGTAATAGGCGCAGTTAGTTGTTAGGAGATAACACTCATGCCAGAGAGACCATGGGGCATATTATCAAGAACGGCGTTAAAATTATCGCCGCTTTAGCGGCAGGAAACTGCCGCTAAAGCGGCGATAATGGGCTTGATAATATGCCCTTGAGAATTCCAATAGAAGCCCAGGTTCACACCAGAACATGGGCGTCTATTGGAATTCTCAAGGGCCTATTATCGAGCCCATTATCGCCGCTTTAGCGGCAGTTTCCTGCCGCTAAAGCGGCGACAATTTTAACGCCGTTCTTGATAATATGCCCCCATGTTCATTACAGAGAGGTTAGCAGAGCTCAATAGAAATGATTAGTACAATGAGGATCGTGACATGGGGTTACCCAAAAATGGCCTACTTTTTAACCATCCTCATGGCATAATCGACTGGCAATTGAAAGTCTTTGTGATGCACAGTCAGTGCATCTCCTGGTGGTCTCTTTGCCTCTGGGCCCTCATCCATAACTCAACGCGGGGGCAGAGGGCAATTGTTTCCTTCATTAGCGTTGGGCCACACACTCATGCAAAATGAGGGACGCCTCTTTAGAACCCACTGGTGCTGCATGTGTGCGCCGGTGTTATCTCTATTAAAGAAAGGGCTTCGCAAGTGTATGTATGTCTTCTTCTCGAATACCAAAGTGCCCCAGGGGCGCAGAAAGTGAGTGCTCATGCCAGTTGTGTCCCAGGGCACTTGTGTAATATGGTCTCTGGGATGGTCTACATTCAAATGAAACTTACAGCAGGAAGCACAGCAAGCTGCAATGTTTGTGCATGAACACGCAGTTAAGAGCATATGTATATGTGTTGGCAACTTCCACTGGACTGACAAAATGCTAAAAACCTTATATTGCAGTGTTTATAACACTATCGATGGGTTCAAGTAACGTGATACATCTCAAGGTCCAAGGTTGCAAATGTCACAAGAAGACAATGGCTGTACTGAGCCACCCGGGCGATACAATACGCCCCGATATCAGCACGCACCACCTTGGCTGGGTGCGGCCGAGATGTTAAATAAACGGCGGCTGACCGCTCGGGTCAGTCCCAGAGTAGTAATTGCCATGTGCTTCCTTCGCGCACGCTGAGTGAGTGGTTTGGTCTGTGCTGTGTACCTGCTCAGCTTGGGCTGCACCCCATTGCACTAGCTACAAGGGCGGACTGAGACTCATGGCCCATGGCATCTGAATGTGTATGTGGGGCCCCGCATCCCCACCCGCAGCATGGCTGAACCAACCCCCGCAACCTCGACTAGGAGACCGCTGAAAAGACTGCTGGCCACATGGCAGGTGGTGCAGGGTGCATCTGCTGCTCCCGCGCTGTACTGAGAGTGAGTGCCACCTGGTGAGCCACCAATGCACCGCTCCCCCCCCATTCACCCTCTAACTGGGGAAAGGAGCCATGGCACTACAAGGCACAGCACCACCTGGAGAGGGAGCACCCTCATCGCACTGCCACTCCCTTTGCATCCTGGAGAAAGGGAGGGCCGCGGTGGGCCCAAACATCAGTGACGCTGCTGCCTGCTCACACGGCAATTTGTTCTGCATCTCTAAAATGCAAGAAATTCAGATTTAGTGGGGGGAGGGGTACATATTTTCCTACCTTTCCACTAAGCTCTGGATTAGTTTCCTCTACCTTTCCATCAGCAAGCATTGATTTTCTGTAATCAACTGAAAGCTTTATATTATTCTTCTTCATAATCTCTTTGCGGCTTCTACTGCATCTTCTGTAGGGTTTGCTTTCGTTAACAATGTGCTTTTTAGGTCTCGCCTAGCGATGCAGCGCAAAGCGCTGCTCGCTATGCGAGATCTATTGTTGCCGACTTTTGCTCCGATGCGGGACAGGAGATGTGCACGCGCATGGTGCGAGCAGGAGTTGTAATAGCGCCGCAAGCCGTACGCGTGCACATCAACTGTCTGTGCCGAAGCTAACAGACAGGAGATGTGCACGCGTACGGCTCGCGGCGTTATCACAACGCCTGCTCGCACCATACGCGTGCACATCTCCTGTCCCGCATCGGAGCAAAAGTCGCTCACAGCGTGTCTTCAGCTTGTTGACAGCATGTTTCTGAAACCGGATGGCAGAAAGTCACGCTAGACTCCACTTCTGATGACGGCCCAACTCCACCTGAAGGGAGATTGATGCGAGAAGGAATCTCTGTCATTAGACCCTGGTGTCCTCAGGAATCTGACCGCAGAGGAGGGCGCGCGATGAGGGCTCGAAGGCCAGAGTGACTCAGTGAGGAAAGCTGAATCGGTAAGAAAACGTGCAGAAAATTCCCAGACAAGTCACGTGCGCGTGTCCGAGAAGCCCCAGGTAACTCTAACTGACGCAGCTGGCATGCGCTGCTTAGATAACCTGGGCTCGCGCTGACCTGTGCCGACATCACATTTATTAATGTGATTGCTCCTTGGTCTTTATCCCGAGGCATGAAATCCCATACCCAGCGGGCGTGGCCATTGGTGTAGGCTTTCCAATCTTTGTGGTGTAAACAAGCACAAATATTTCACCTACAATGCTTTTCCTACACTGTCGACCTGCCCTAACGCCAGGACTGCTCCTTAATTAAGGGGTTCCAGCCTTTGAACTGGCGGGTGAAACTCCACATCCTGTGATTCTGGGCAAATCACCTAATCTCCCCGTGCCTACCAAAAAAAATAAAAAATTAAGGTGTCCTTTTGTAACGTAACCGGTGCTCATGTAAAGCGCTCCAATACCTTCGGGTCGAGTTCGCGCTATATAAATATGCAAAAAAAAAAGCTTGGGTGACGGAGCGGGGAGAAAGAGCGAGACAGTCACAGAACCGCCCGCCGGTCATCTCACCAAAGAAAGGTATGTGTACAAATACACTCAATATTGAACATTTCTTTGACTTTCAAAGTTTCCGGTTGCACGTATACACATATTCTATTTGCAGTTTTTATGTATTTATTGTGCACATATTGCCAGTGTTAGCAACGCTGAAATAAAATATGTCCTCATTTAGCATGTGGAAATATACACTATTGAATAGGAACTGCACAGTCGCCAGTTCTGCTCCTCGTTTAACATGTATGTGCTGGGACATAGGTGATTGTTTCAGGTAAGTAGAAGGGGACAGGCGACTAGAATGTCTCAAAGGAAATGTGTCCTCCACCTCCGCGTGTCATAGTCCTTATGCTGCAATTCTGGGCGGAGTCCTCAAGCTCATTTGGACCCGCTGTGGGGTAAGCAACTGCACAGCTGCCAGTCCCCTTCTGGGGGCTACTGTTCTGGTGGCACCTCCTGTCCTTGATTTCAGGTCAGGACAGTGGCACTACCCATCCGTGTGCTACAGCTGCGCACTACAAAAGGGAGTAGGAGGCAGATCCAGGGCGTGTGTGTGTTCTTTAATGAAATGTTCCGTGGGTCCCACGCTTTGGAAGACCCTTCACAGACGTTAGCTGGTCATCTTTCAGTCGCTTATTTATATATTTGGTTGTTAGACTGGTACTAATAAGGTGACATTTTTGCCCAGACAGTATTACCATGTGTAACAAGCATTTGCAATGCAATAGGTCTCGCATTTGCGAGAGTTTAACCTATTGGCATTGTAAATGACAATGCCTTTTATTTATGTTTTAAAAACCAACACATAAATAAAAGGCATTGCCATTTACAATGCCAATAGCTCAAACTCTAACAACTGCGAGACCTATTGCATTGCAAATGCTTGTTAAATATGTCATCATTATCATACAATGTGAGTCTATTACTAGGTTTGACAGTGTTCGTTTAAGCAGTTCTTAGCTAGGTCTTTAGTTTTTGAGCTGAATAGAGCGGGTCAAGGTTTGCAGGCGGTTTAGCTTGTTCTTTTCAGGTCAAAGCAACAGCGCGTTTCCTCACACGGCAGAACATCTGAAGGTACCAAACAAAAATAAAATAATAAGAAGGGGAACTCGCGTTCAGAACTAACAGACCCCCCCCCATAAATCTGGTCCCTACACCTGGGGATGGCAGACAATGCTCAGGCTGCAAGGCCCCAAGGTGCAGGCTCAGTCCACAACCTGGCAGCTGCGGGGCCAGGCACAGGCTCTCATTCGCCTGTAGGGGTGCTGGCCTCCTTTAATGAACTGGCAGACCCTGCTGCAGCCACTTCAAAAATGAAGATTTGGGTGGGGCGGCGGGAGAACTACTTCAGGGCCACAAGAGAGAGAGGGACAATGAGGAAAAGAGGTCCCTGCTACTCCACTTTGTGGGGGAAGAATTGTTTCAGCATCTCTCAGATACGGGGGGTGTTGATGACTATGATACTGCAATCACTGCTCTCACTGCACATTTTGACCCCCAACTAAAACCTGATTTTGAACGCTTCAAATTAAGCCAGGCCCAGCAGCGAGAGGGGGAATCAATAGACAATTTCTACGCCCGCCTCAGGGATCTGGTAAGTACATGCACAGATGACAACAAGCAGAAGGAGGTGAAGGCACATCT
The DNA here is from genome assembly GCA_963921515.1 of Calotriton arnoldi. Taxonomy (NCBI): domain Eukaryota; kingdom Metazoa; phylum Chordata; class Amphibia; order Caudata; family Salamandridae; genus Calotriton; species Calotriton arnoldi. The sequence continues at coordinate 2,470,578 of CAWUFW010000699.1, forward strand.
CATACAGGGGTGCAGATCAGCAATCTTATGGAGGCTTATCCTCAGACAACCGTGAATCAATCTGGACCATATGCTCATTCTCGCTTACATGTACGATTTGTCTACCGCAAGGGCATAAGAAATGGAAGTGTCACTGAAATGAGGAGCAGAACTGCTCTCCAGCACCAAAATGCCAGCCATCAACACAGAAACAATGGACGCCATCTGCACTAAACCCCCGCCTCATAGGGGGAAAAAACCCAGACTGACTATGAAACATCATGCAGGAACTGTGGGATGAAACCACACCCAGCAGACAAATGCCCAGGGTCAGGACGCACATGCTCGTCATGCAACAATCCCAACCACTTTGCGAAGGTCTTTAGAAGCAGCGACCGGGGCTGCCGAGCCCTTGGCAGGAGGCCACCGACGAAGGCCATTCATCTCCTGTCCATAGGTAATCACTCAGAGCTCAGCGGTAACAGCGGAGAGTGGTAGAGAGAAGGGGACTTTGAAAAGAAAGACCCTGAAGAAGAGGAGACATTCCCTTATCTCATATGCAGCCTCAGGGACCCGAGGGTGACGCACACAGCCTGTTTGCAAAGTCACAATCCCCGGCACAATGATACACCACTTCATCGCTACGGGAGTCTTCGTCAATGGGATGAACCATCACCAATATCAGAAACTGTGCCCACAGCCGTCTTTACAACCTTCTTGCACCAAAATATATGCCTATGGAAGCACAAAACCACTCCCACTGATGCGAGCAATGGATGCCAGCATTAAACATGGAGACAGGGAAGTCACGTGACGAAGGGTGGAGAAGGAACCCTGATTGGCTGCAGCATGACTAAAGACCTAGGGCTTGTCTTCTTCGCAAAGGAAATCCATGACCTGCAAATGTACCTCCTCCTCAACTAATTACGGAAACTATTCCTAGGGTTAGGGTTCCAAAAAGGAGCACCAGTCAAACTTCATATTGATAAGACAATACAAGCAACGGCACTCTGACACCGAAGAGTACCATTACACCTGCAAGCCCAGGTGGAAGCGTGCTAGACAAACTAGTGGGCATGGATGTTATTGAGAGGGTCTCAGGGCCTACCCCGTGGAAGTCAGCCCTAGTAAGAACCCAACCAGCCGGATCAATACAGCTCTGCATAGATATGAGGCTCCCCAACTGAGCTATTCGCCAGGAACGACACATCAGCCCAATAATGGATGACATCATAGCGGATATGAACAGTGCAAGATGGTTTTCGAAGCTCAATCTGAATGCTGAATACCACCAACTGGTACTCCACCCAGACAGTTGTTACATCACGACATTCTCGACGCACCTCTGACTTAGAACATACTAAGAGATTGAACTTTGGGATCTCCTCGGCCGCTGAGATGTTTCAGAATGCAATCCATGAAACACTGTCAGGGCTGGAAGGGGTCCTCAATATAAGCAATGGCATTCTCATCTACTCGACCACACTGTCAGACCATCACAGGCCCCTCAAGGCTACCCTCCAGAGGCTTTGGGACAGTGGGCTAACCCTACACAAGGAAAAATGCTCATTTTTCGAGCTCAAGATCGAGTTTTTTGGCTTTGTGTTCTCCAGAGAAGGCCTGCAAGTAGATCCCCACAAGTCTGCAACGATCAAGGAGGCCCCTTCACCCAAGAACGCGACAGAGGTGCGAAGTTTTCTAGGCATGGCGACATACTGCAGCAGGTTCCTACCAAACCTGTCCACCCTGTCTGAGCCTCTCCGAGCTCTCACACAGCCCGGAACATGGTGGAAGGGGCCCAGAGGACAAAGAGGCATTTGGCAAGATCAAGAACACTCTTCTGGTTGACGCCACGATGGCGTACTTCGACCACGACAGGGCCACCGAACTTGTGGTAGACGCAACCTCCGTGGGTTTTTGGAGCCGTACCGACACAGGAACCGAGTGACCTGATCCCATGGCGTTCACTGCAATAGAAGCGCAGTACTAGCAGATCAAAAGGGAGACCCTGGCTATCGAAAGGGAGACCCCGCTTATCAAATGGGCTTGTCACCAGTTTCACCTGTACAACTAAGGGTGGGAGTTCAAGGTGATAACAGATCACAAACCTCTAGTAACCCTGTTTGGAAGGGTGGCCCCTCACCCACCCCCATGCATAGAACGGTGGACGGTGCAGCTGCTACCTTACCGGTTTGGTGTAGTGTATCGGCCGGGAGCTGGCAACCTGGTGGACTTCCTGCCCCGGCACCCCCCTGAACGAGCCGGCAGAGTTTCCACAGACAGTGAAGGGGCAGAGGAATTTGCCCACATGGTGGTAACAGCAGCATCACTCCTTGATAGCTTGGCACAGAGCAGTCAGGCTTAACTAAGAGGCAATGTGTAAAGTATTTCTGCACACAACACACACTAACACAGTGAAAACACCACAAAAGGACTCCACACCAGTTTAGAAAAATAGAGAACATGTTTATGAGTTAAACAAGACTAAAACGACAAAAATCCAATAAGCAAAAGTCAAGATATTAATTTTTAAAGAATAAACTGTTTTATAGTGCTTAGAAACAACAGCGCCAAGTGGGGCTATCTGGTCGCGCTTGACCTGGGCTAATCCAAAAGATCAGGCCGATTGCTATGGGGCATGGGTTGGATACAGGCACCAGCCTTGGCCCACTGAACAGTACCTTGGATGCGTCGTTGACGATGTGTTAAGCAAGGGAGGCGAGGCATCGCTGTCGATCCTGCAGATGTAGGCGATGCGTTGGTTTTGAGCTGTGCAAAGACAAAGATGCGTTGAGAGTCAAGATGCGATGGACATCGAGATGATGCATCGTCGTCGAACTACTGGGCATAGGCGATGTGAGAAGTTGGCCTGGTATATGCTGTCCACTAATTAAAGTGGGCACCTTGCACCAGTCCAAACGACCCTTATTGATGATTAGGTTAAAGACAACCTTTATAGAAAGCTATCCTAGTGGTAGCTGTGGAGAGCAGCCTTCAGGCTAAGTCTTGAAGGAATGTAAAGCAGCTTGTTTTACCAGTATATAACCTCTTGGATGACCAAATGAAAGGAGAACCACACAAGGTATATATAAAATATATGTATTCATTACTAAACACTCTCTACTAACCTCTTTATGAGATTAGAGATCAAGGCACACAATATTACAGTACTAGATCGACAGTAAATAGCACAATACACAGTGGGCTCCAGGGGAGACCAAACCATATATTAAGAAAGTGGTATAACAACCACGACTTGACTAGACACAGTGCCTAGAGCACGTAGAATCGCTGGGACCCCAAGGAACCACCCAAGGTAGTGACACAGGGGACCCACGGAGGACGGGTGCAGTGTGGGAACACAGACGCGAGCTCCGTATAACTCTATGGGAAAGTCGCGGTTGGAATATTAGAGTTTAAGGACACTTAGGAGAGGACTTTGAGTAAACCCTTTCAGGCTTAGAAGGTTCTAAGGCCAGCACCCACGGGAGTACTGGAGTACTCGTGTTACCTCACCCAGGGAAGCCGGGTGCATAGGTGTCAAAGGGTGTCGGGAATCGTCGTTGTTTCCAATGGCGAGACGCTGCAAAGTGCTGCTGACGTGAAGAAGAAAAGTGTCCGGTGTGATCCAAGCCTGGATCGAAGATGTGAAGAACCTGAAAGCAGAGGGGACAGAGTCTGGGTCACATGTCAGTGACCAGGGGCACGATAGACGAATGCCCACCGATGTCGGGTGCTTCAGGTGCGAAGAGGTGAAGCTTGACTCTGCAGCCACGGGGACCAGGAGATGTCGACGACAACCAGAGTCCGCAGATGAGCTGTCCCACAAAGGATGTCGAGTACTGGGGGGTCAGTGCTCGGATTGAACACCAACAAGCCTTGGCAACGGCAACCCACGCAGTCAGAGTAATTATGCTTCTGTGAGGACCAGCACGGTCCTGGGGACTCCCCAAGCAATGGAGAGTCAGGGCATGCCTGGAGCAACCAGGGAAGCCCACTGAAAGTTAAATTACCCTTCTCAGGGACATACAGGTCGACGGACCAGGGATTGCGAAGGGACCGTGAGAGGAATCACAAAATGCCGGCCCACGGAACACTCGTGGAGTGTAGGCCCGCAATCTTTGGTGGAATTACTGCTCGGGGTCAGGGCTACAAGTAACCCAAAGCTCAGCCTCAGGGGTTGCCGAAAAACTAATGATTCTGCAAATCGACGCGGTGTCCAGGGGTTCGGGTTGCACGGTCACCACGAGGGATACGGGCCTCAGACTTGCTGTGGGCACAGATCGACCTCAGAGACCTTGGGAACCCACCTCCTGTGTTGCAATATTCTTCAGAGTCCTCGGGAGCTTCGGAGATGCAAACCGGTCAGATGCGTTTAAGGTGCCTGCCTTGCAGGGGAGTAACTCCTTTACCCCAAGGGAGATTCTTCAGTCATCCAGCGTAGTGTAGATCGTCGAAGTACTTGGTTTCTGTAGCAGAGTTTAGTCCAGGTGTAATCTAAAGTCCTGTAGCCAGGGGTTCCTACTTTATACCCAAGGAAGGGGTGGGACAAACTCTGGGGACCCACCTATGGGAGGGTCAGGACAGAGGGGTGGCTACACCCATGTCCTTTGTCCAGTTTCGCGCCAGAGCAGGGGCTGAGTGCCCCTGCAACCGGTTTGAGTTGGACTATGCACAGGGACACCAAATGTGCCCCCAGTGCAGACATCAAAGCACTCTTGGAGTGCACCCACCCAGCCCCAATACACTAAAGCCTGTCTGGGAGGTGGTCACACCTCCCTATGACAGGAAACCTATTGTCCAGCCTCCCCTGCCGGAGTTTCGTCCAGCAGCAGGAGGGCAGACTCGTGTCTGTGGCTGGCAGCATCCATTTTGTGATGCCAGGGCTCTGTGAAGCTGGTACCGGGTGTACCGGTGCTGTCATATTTCTCCCTCTAGGAGGGAGGAATCATACCTCCCACACCAGTTACTGGTGTGGAGGTATGATTCCAAGGTGTTTGACACCAAACACGACATAATTCCTTGCAGCCATTTTAAAGTTAGCATTTACCGCAAGGTTATAATGCACTTAAGAGTATATGGTTGGCTGCATCACAGACAACCCCGGAATAGTGGTTCCGAAGGCTGCAGAGGGTCTCTGCTCATGCATGGGCACCCTCTCACATAAAACCCAGCACCCTGCCTTCAGGATTGATAAGGCCTGCCATAGGGGTGACTGATAGGCTTATATGTGCAGTGATCAGGATAGATATAGTGAACCTATTTCTAAGTAAGGGGTGGTTGCACCACCTTACACAGGCTGCAGTAGAAGACCTGTTGTGTCATTTTGAATGGCCTCTCAGGGGTGGCATAACACATGCTGCAGCCCCTGGGAGGCCTCTGGGGTACCTATGCCCTGGGTACATAGTATACCATATACTAGGGACTCATAAGGGTACCCCAGAATCCAATCTGGAGTGTACCTAAAGTACATGCAATCAATTTAAAGGGGAAAGCAGATAGGCTGGGGTCCTGAATAGCAGGATCCCAGCCAAACTAAGTCGAAAACCAACAAAAGACCAGGAAAAAAGTGGGGGCAACCATGCAGTCATATTCCACCTTCCTACATAACCACCCCCCAAATGAAAGGAGATAAGGCTAACCTTGCCCAGTTGAGCCTTTATTGACTAAGTGGCCATATAAGGAAGAACCTGCACTAGCATGGTTACCCCCTGTCTTATGGTCCACTAAGCAATTCCTAACCCCAAGGGTATTGGATGATCTCCACCATTTGGAATTACTACCTGTAGTGTGTTTTGGCAAAGTAAAAGGCTGGTGGGGTGTCTGAGTGGAGAAGTGAGGCCCTAATAAAGTTGGTCTCAGCTTCCTCAGATCACTGGTCACCATGGAGGCCTTTCTTTCCATGACTGAGTTGTATCTGGCCCTAAGGGTCAACCTCTGGCAGCCTACAGCTGGGGGTTGGGTCCCTTTGGTTGGAACAATGGAGGGACATGGTAGGTTTGGAACCACTTGGTCCCAGGTTTGCCTTTGCCCAACAGAGTCCATCTGGGGGAGATCCCTACACAATGGTAAGAGGGATCCCTCAGTGTGCTGAGGAATTTTCACCTGACTAGGGCTACTAGACTGGGTGCCCCTAATCTGTGGATGAGGGGGTTCCTCTGGACAGGGAGCCCTTAGGGGTCCACTGACCTTCCTGACCTCTGCAGCCCTGGGCTGACAGAGGGAGGGTAGAGAGGGGCAGGTTACCTGCTCCAGACTGGGTACCACCTTGGAAGGGTCCCCTGCCATCAGGGGTGTTGCCAGGCCAGGCCTGACCACCTCTGGGGCAGTTCCTTCACTAGGGGTAGGATCAGTTCCCTGAGGAAGCTGACCCTTACCTATAGTCTGGGGGAAGAAGACTTTTCTTCAACCCTTCTGCTCTCTTGTGGAGTAGAGTGGGCCATTCTTTCAGGCTCCACTTCTCAAAAATTTCCCTGGGATGGGGCTGAGGCCCTAACAGCCCCACCAACCTTCTCGGAGAGGCCCAACATTTTTAAATGGGCCTGGTATTCAACTTCAGCCCAGGCTGAAACTTCTAGATCATTGCCCAACAGGCAATCTACAGGCAAGTTTGGGGACACTGCCACTCTCTTTGGGCCAGTGACCCCTCCCCAGCTGAGATTGACTATGGCCATGGGATGATCTGTTCTGATACCATCAATGTTGGTCACCTGGTACTTGAACTCAGGTAAAAGCTGTTGAGGGGGGACTAGTTTCCCTGTCACCATGGTGACACTAGCCCCTGTGTCCCTGAATGCCACAGCTTTCTGACCATTTATTAAGGGCTCCTGTCTGTACTTGCCCAAAGTATTGGGACTTATAGTAAAAGTGGCAAATCCCATGCCACCATCACAGACTAAGGAGGCCTGTGAGGAGGACCTTGATACGCTGGGGTCCCCTTCAGTTCCCCATGAGAATGCACCTACCTTTTTGGGTGCATTACTACCACCTGGGGGATTACTACTTGTAGTACCGGGAGGAGTGGTAGTATTACTTGGAGGAACATTTTCTTTATTGCTGACCTTAGGGAAAATGGGGTCATTTTTCCAGTGGCTAGGCTTCTTGCATATATGGCAATAAGGTTTCTTTTCAGGGGAGGACGGAGTTTGGGACCCAACCCCAGAAGAGGAATTTTGGGGCCCTGTAGTGGATTTATCTTTTGATTTATCCCCACCTTTCTCTTGGTTTTTGGAAGAATCTTTCTTCTGGTCACCACCCTGATTCTTTGGCTTTACTCTGGTTCTGACCCATTTGTCTGCCTTCTTTCCCAATTCTTGGGGAGAGGTCAGATCAGAGTCCACCAGGTACTGGTGTAAAAGCTGGTTTTGACAATTATTAAGGATCTGCTCCCTCATAATCAAATTGTACAATCCTAAAAAGTCATGCACCTTGCTGCCATGTATCCAACCTTCCAGAGCCTTAGTAGCACAATCTACAAAGTCAACCCAGTCCTGAGTCTGTGCCTTTTGGGTGTCTCTGAACCTTAACCTGTATTGTTCAGTGGTTAGGCCAAACCCATCAATCAGAGCACTCTTCAGGACTTTGTAATTATCAGCATCCTCTTCTCTTACAGTGAGGAGCTTGTCTCTACCTTTGTCTGCAAAGGAGAGCCTCAAGATTGCTGCCCACTGCTCCTGAGGGACCCTCTGTACCTTACAGGCCCTCTCAAGTGCAGTTATCCATTTGTGGATGTCATCCCCACTCTGGTAGGGAGGGACAATCTTGTTCAGGTTCCTATGGTCATGAGTATGATCTCTACCTCTTGGGACACTGTGGCTGCCACCATGGCACTCTAGTCCCAGCTTCTGAGAAGCTCTCTGAAGCTCCAGGGATTCCCTGTCTAAGGCCAATTGCTCTCTCTTGATCCTGAGCTTAGCTCTCTCAAACTCAAGCAGTTGGCACTTCTTCTCATAAGAGGACTCCCTTTTATGAGAAGAAGTCCTATGAGAAACAGAGCTCCCTACAGATGTACCAGAACGATTAGATTCCAGAGAAGGAGATCTAGATCTTCTTGGTAAACTGTTAACCCTTCCAGGTGGGGTAAAGAGAGGCCCACCGGGGCCTCCTTCCTCACCTTCAGGAAGAATTGGATTTTCCAGGTTAGAATCATTTTGATCCTCCTGGCCAGCATCAGAGTCCTGGTCATTGAGGTTTTCACTCCCTGGCCTTTCCTCTTCTGCTGTCCCACCCCCTTTGCCTGCCTCATCAGACCCTGGGGTCTTTCTGAGGTCATTGAAAAGCAAAGTCACTATGAGCTTTTGGGTGTTTGGGTTTTTCCCTGTCTTCAGTTTCCTTGATGCACACATGTTTCTCAATTCTTGGAATGTGAGAGGGTCATACTTAGTTGGCAAGGAGTCACTGACTTCAGGCCTTGAAGACATTCTAGTGTGGTGTGGTGTATGCACCTACCTACTCTAGTGGGAACTACTAAACTCTCTTGAGTTGGAGAAAGGGTGTGCTAGGCCCTTGACACCCAACTCTAAGTTCAGTAGAACTTACTTTATTCTAGACTTGATTTATATGTACCTAAGTACCTTTAGTGGTTTTCAGTTAGTCACTCACTGAGATTATCTGGTAAAACAATAGCAAGCTTGAATCCCAACCGCTGCACACCAATGTGAGAAGTTGGCCTGGTATATGCTGTCCACTAATTAAAGTGGGCACCTTGCACCAGTCCAAACAACCCTTATTGATGATCAGGTTAAAGACAACCTTTATAGAAAGCTATCCTAGTGGTAGCTGTGGAGAGCAGCCTTCAGGCTAAGTCTTGAAGGAATGTAAAGCAGCTTGTTTTACCAGTATATAACCTCTTGAATGACCAAATGAAAGGAGAACCACACAAGGTATATATAAAATATATGTATTTATTACTAAACACTCTCTACTAACCTCTTTATGAGATTAGAGAACAAGGCACACAATATTACAGTACTAGAACGACAGTAAATAGCACAATACACAGTGGGCTCCAGGGGGAGACCAAACCATATATTAAGAAAGTGGTATAACAACCACGACTTGACTAGACACAGTGCCTAGAGCACGTAGAATCGCTGGGACCCCAAGGAACCACCCAAGGTAGTGACACAGGGGACCCACGGAGGACGGGTGCAGTGTGGGAACACAGACGCGAGCTCCGTACAACTCTATGGGAAAGTCGCGGTTGAATATTAGAGTTTAAGGACACTTAGGAGAGGACTTTGAGTAAACCCTTTCAGACTTAGAAGGTTCTAAGGCCAGCACCCACGGGAGCACCGGAGTACTCGTGTTACCTCACCCAGGGAAGCCGGGTGCATAGGTGTCAAAGGGTGTCGGGAATTGTCGTTGTTTCCAATGGCGAGACGTTGCAAAGTGCTGCTGCCGTGAAGAAGAAAAGTGTCCGGTGTGATCCAAGCCTGGATCGAAGATGTGAAGAACCTGAAAGCAGAGGGGACAGAGTCTGGGTCGCTTGCCAGTGACCAGGGGCACGATAGACGAATGCCCACCGATGTCGGGAGCTTCAGGTGCGAAGAGGTGAAGCTTGACTCTGCAGCCACAGGAGACATCGACGATGACCAGAGTCCGCAGATGAGCTGTCCCACGAAGGATGTCGAGTGCTGGGGGTCAGTGCTCGGATTGAACAGCAACAAGCCTTGGCAACGGCAACCCACGCGGTCAGAGTAATTATGCTTCTGTGAGGACCAGCAAGGTCCTGGGGACTCCCCAAGCGATGGAGAGTCAGGGCACGCCTGGAGCAACCAGGGAAGCCCACTGAAAGTTAAAGTACCCTTCTCAGGGACCCACAGGTCGACGGACCAGGGATCGCAAAGGGACCTCGAGAGGAATCACAAAATGCCGCCCCACGGAACACTCGTGGAGTGTAGGCCCACAATCTTTGGTGGAATTACTGCTCGGGGTCAGGGCTACAAGTAACCCAAAGCTCAGCCTCAGGGGTTGCCGGAAAGGTGATGCTTCTGCAAATCAACGCGGTGTCCAGGGGTTCGGGTTCCACGGTCACCACGAGGGATACGGGCCTCAGACTTGCTGGGGGCACAGACCGACCTCTGAGACCTCGGGAACCCACCTCCTGTGTTGCAATATTCGTCGGAGTCCTCGGGAGCTTCGGAGATGCAAACCGGTCAGTTGCGTTTAAGGTGCCTGCCTTGCAGGGGTGTAACTCCTTTACTCCAAGGGAGATTCTTCAGTCATCCAGCGTAGTGTAGATCGTCGAAGTACTTGGTTTCTGTAGCAGAGTTTAATCCAGGTGTAACCTAAAGTCCTGTAGCCAGGGGTTCCTACTTTATACCCAAGGAAGGGGTGGGACAAACTCTGGGGACCCACCTATGGGAGGGTCAGGACAGAGGGGTGGCTACACCCATGTCCTTTGTCCAGTTTTGCGCCAGAGCAGGGGCTGAGTGCCCCTGCAACCGGTTTGAGCTGGACTATGCACAGGGACACCAAATGTGCCCCCAGTGCAGACATCAAAGCACTCTTGGAGTGCACCCACCCAGCCCCAATACACTAAAGCCTGTCTGGGAGGTGGTCACACCTCCCTATGACAGGAAACCTATTGTCCAGCCTCCCCTGCCGGAGTTTCGTCCAGCAGCAGGAGGGCAGACTCGTGTCTGTGGCTGGCAGCATCCATTTTGTGATGCCAGGGCTCTGTGAAGCTGGTACCGGGTGTACCGGTGCTGTCATATTTCTCCCTCTAGGAGGGAGGAATCATACCTCCCACACCAGTTACTGGTGTGGAGGTATGATTCCAAGGTGTTTGACACCAAACACGACATAATTCCTTGCAGCCATTTTAAAGTTAGCATTTACCGCGAGGTTATAATGCACTTAAGAGTATATGGTTGGCTGCATCACAGACAACCCCGGAATAGTGGTTCCGAAGGCTGCAGAGGGGCTCTGCTCATGCATGGGCACCCTCTCACATAAAACCCAGCACCCTGCCTTCAGCATTGATAAGGCCTGCCATAGGGGTGACTGATAGGCTTATATGTGCAGTGATCAGGATAGATATAGTGAACCTATATCTAAGTAAGGGGTGCATGCACCACCTTACACAGGCTGCAGTAGCAGACCTGTTGTGTCATTTTGAATGGCCTCTCAGGGGTGGCATAACACATGCTGCAGCCCCTGGGAGGCCTCTGGGGTACCTATTCCCTGGGTACATAGTATACCATATACTAGGAACTCATAAGGGTACCCCAGAATCCAATCTGGAGTGTACCTAAAGTACATGCAATCAATTTAAAGGGGAAAGCAGATAGGCTGGGGTCCTGAATAGCAGGATCCCAGCCAAACTACGTCGAAAACCAGCAAAACACCAGGAAAAAAGTGGGGGCAACCATGCAGTCAGATTCCACCTTCCTACAGGCGATACGAGCAGCATAAAGCGATGCATTGGCACTGAACAGAGCACGGTTGAGATGCATCAAAAACAGGGGACGATGCGTCGTGCAGTCAGCGATGCGATGTCCACAGTTCGAGCAGTAGTAGCAATACATCGGTGATGAAGGAAACGAGCCAGTTCTGATCAGCGCAACGTCGTTGATGCGTGAATTTTCTGGGTTGCAGCACTGAAAACTCACTTCCAAGGGCATAGGACTGGATTGGCACTACATGACTCACAGCAGACAGAGTCCAGGTGCTGGTGTCAGGTTGCAAGGTAAAGTCTTTGATATCCCTGAGAATTCAGAAACAGGAGGCAAGCCAACAAGTCCTTGGACATACTTTGGTTCTGGGATGAAGAATTGCACGTCCAGTCCTTCTCACTCCCAGGCAAGAAGCAGCAGGCCAACACAGCAAAGCAGATCAGCAAAGTGGCATCCCTCCTGGTAGCACAGCAGTCCTTTTTCCTGGTAGAATGCCCTCAGTTCCAAAAGTGTTCTCTTTTGGTAGTGTCAGATGCCCAGTGCGTATACCCAGTTGGGCCTTTGAAGAACGAAGACTTCAAAGAGATGCATTGAAGTGCACAAGACTCTGCCTTTCCTACCCTCGCTCCAGACTCACTCCAGCAGGGTATGCAATCCTTTGTGTGGGGACAGACACAGCTCTTTTAGGTGTGGAGTGCCAGCTCCTTCCTCCCATCCTGCTCAGGGTGAACTATCAACATGCAGATGGCTACTCAGACACACCTACCCTTCCTTTGTGTTTGTCTAGAGGGAAAGCAGGAAAGCAGCTATCACTCACCCCAGACGTGCATTCCAGAGACAGGCAGAAGGCACCAAATATTTTAAGTAAGAAAATGCCAACTTTCTAAAAGTGGCATTTTCAGAGCTGCCATTTAAAAGACTACTTCACCATCAGTTGTGTTTTTAAATTGCGGGTCCAGGGATGCCAAATTTGGGTTTCCCATCTCTTCCCAGTTGGAAATTACACTTATAAAATGTAATAAGGCAATCCCAATGTTAACCTACGAGAGAGATATGCCTTGCAGTAGTTAAAACAAGTGTAAGTGTACTTCACTACCAGGACACGTAAAACTTAACAGTACATGTCATTGTTTTTAAATACACTGCACCCTGCCCAAGGGCTGTCCAGGGACTGGATTAGGGGTGACCTATATCTAATAAAAAGGAAGGTTTCTCTGCAGTGGCAAGCCTGAGACATATTTAAAGGCTACTTAGTGGGTGGCACAATCAGTGCTGCAAGCCCACAAGTAGCATTTGAATTACAGGACCTGGGCAGGTGTTGTGCACTTTACTAGGGACTTAAGTAAATCAAATATGCCAGTTGTGGATAAAACCAATGTTACCATGTTTAAGTAAAGAGCACATGCACTTTAGCGCTGGTTAGCAGCGGTAAAGTGCTCAGATTCCTACGGCCAGCAAAAACGAAGTCAGCAAAAACAGGAGCTCAGAAGGCAAAACGTCAGGGAAAACAACGCCAAGGATGCCAGGTCTAACATTAACCAATGGGACCCAGGAGAGAAAACCCGCTTGTTGCACTTATGGAGAATAAAGGACGAGCTGAGCTACATGGTGGGAAGCATTATAATGTGAGGCCAAAGTATTGTGTTCCCAAGTCACTGGAGGACCGAATGATTGGCTTGGCATTTGAGGGATACCAAGGGGATGAGAAGACTAAAGTCTAAATGAGGTGAATGCGGCTGCCAGCGGCCCACGCAGTGGGCCATCCTAAGTGGGCGGCCCCTTTAGTGCCATTGGGGCACCAACCCACCCCCTCTGAGATTGGGACTCGGGGAGGAGTCCCCCCCCCCTTTTGCCTGTGGCGCGCTAGGCGCGTCACTTCCTGGCGACATGGGGACCGGGGGGGAGGGTATATATGCCTCCCCCGGTCATCCTGGGGTCCTCTGTTGCGCCAGGCACGCCGTCTTGCTGGTCGTGCTGTGTTACCGGACACGCTGTCCTGAGGTCGGGTGGTGGTTGCGTCGTGAGGCTAGGTGAGTGCGGCCAAATGCCCTTCCCCACACCGCCCCCCACCTCTCTCACCACGTTTGGCTATGCCAGTGTGGGACCCCGTCCTAGCTGCAATTTCCCTGGTCCGGCCCCCGCAGGAGGCCCACCAGTGTTGGTGCAGTCCCTGCAGGGGGGGCTGTGTCATGGGATTGGGACGTGGCAGGGTTTGAGGATAAGTCACCTTGGCCTCACGTCGCATAGGCGACCTCTAGAAACGAAGCAGCCCCATCATGGGAGCGACCAACTCTACGTGCCATCGCCTCTTTACGGGATCAGGGCCGCGGTGGCGCGGCAGCAAGGAGCGGCTAGCAGCGCATCGTAGCTGGTCATTGCCACTACAGCCCGGGCTCACAGGTTAAGGAAATGCAGCCAGGCCCATCCGCTCTCAGCCCGAGACGGCGCTGACCAGCGCAGCTGTTTGGCCGGCCGGCTGCCTGCGTGAGCCGGGCATGCCGTCTAGATGTGACACGTTTGGTCCCCAGGAGCTGTTCGTCGGTGAGTGTGGTCCCACCCCCTCCCCCTTTTTGTGTCTGGCAAGGCTGCTAAGCCCGGCCATTGCCGGGACTGCGGTCCGCCATGGGGGGGGGAGGGCAGCTCCTGGGGTGCTCGGGCATCGGCCCCCTCCCCTGGTCGTTTGGCCGGGGAGGAGGCTATGGGTGGACGGAGGCCCCGATGCCTCGGCCATGCGGGGGCGCAGTGTGCTGGGATGCCCGGGGTTCGACTCCTCACACGTTGGCACCGACCAGAGTTCAAATCAGTGGCTGCGCGCGTACAGCCAACTTTATCTGAAGTGGTCGCTTTAACACCCCCCAAACTGTTCTACCAGCAGACCCCTTTCCCACACATGTATTTCAGTTGCATGTATCTTTAAAGTAAGGTGTAGGTGAAAGGGTAATAAATTAGTTTCAGATTAATTCAGTTTAGTCGCGTCCCTGGCCCCGCCCCGCCCCCACACTCGCTGACCACGCCCCCATTTGTACTAATGAGCACAATCCCGATACTTGTCTCTACGCACTTCACTGCTGACGGGAGAGCATATCTGTCAGCATAGGTTGACAAGACGACGGTGCGGTGCATAAAAAGTCAAGTGCGTGGAGGGTGCAGTGCAAGAACAAGAGGTGTCCTGTGGCACGTACCTATGTGAGCAGGGGCGGTGGCAGGCAGTGAGCAAGGGGTCCTGGCAGACACCTCTACGACACGGTTGCGTAGCTCAGTGGGTTGTGCTCTCGCGAATGAGATCTGCAGGCCACCGGCTCATATTCAGCGAGCCTTTCTTGTCCCTTAGACGGCCCTGATAACGTGAGCTCCATAACGCTGGGTTAGGAATCGTGTGTGTACAGAGATTGCCAACGGGCGGAAGTAGCGCTGTATTACACACACGTGTCACGCAGCACCTAGTGGCAACCGATTTTCCCATTCTTAGTTTCTGGGTAACAGTGGGTTTCAGGTCTGTGCTAGCCAGCTCAAAGCCTCCAACTGCGCAATCTGCTCACACCATTAAGATGCGGAATAATACATTTGTGCATCTTGACTCTAAAGAAGTGATCTTTAATTGTAAACTCGGGCGTTCTATGTTACCATGAATTTAGATGCCCAGTTGTATACATATCTGACCAGTGAAACTGTGCAAGCCACAAACCGAACGCCTTCTCGCTACTCAATGTGTGCTCTCGTTGGCCAAAGGCATGGCGCTCATGTTTGTATTATTGGATTAGATGCTGTCACTTGCAGGTTCCATACAGATCTTCATAGCAAGTGCATTAACCCACGGAGTTGTCTTACTAGACTTCTACCCTGCAGGTGACCAAGAGATCTCTACTGAAGGTGCATTAACCCTCCGAGGTGTCTAATTGAAAGTGAAACCCTGACTTTTCCGGTGCAGGTGCGGCAGCCTTCTGCACCTTCTTACTATAATTCTGCCCTGGAGCCTGCAGGTTACACACACACCTCTGTGGCAGGTTGGTTAACCCGCCGGGTACTTATCGAGCAGTAGGGAAGTTTGTAGTTTATTATGCGGGCCCTGGAAGTACTAGAGGTGTGACCAGTGGGGCAGCCCGGGGATCCTGCCCCGCGGGGGCTATGTGCAACTGCTGGCCCTCCGGGTCGCCACGAGGGGAACCGCGTGCCCCCCCCAGTAGGTGCGGACCTCCGGGCACAACCGGTGGGGGCTGCCTCTTCCGGCCAGTTTGGACGTGCTCGCTGCCCTCTCCGGTCAGACTGGACGGGCGCCAAGTTAGGGTGACCAGACACACCGCACGGCCTTTTCCCAGGAAGCGGAGCTCTTGACAGTTTGGGGACGGGTGCTCAAACCCCACTAATTGCAATCCATGTTTTAAAATGCGTGCGCACCTCTCTTTGTGAGAGGACTCATCGTAGGGCATGTTTCCCGATTCTCGCTCCTTAGGCTAGGGCGGGCGGGGTGGAGCTACGGGAAATTCTCCTCCCAGTCGGGACGGGGCGGTGAACCAAGGATGGTTTCCGGGCCCTGGTCGTGCCTGAGTACGCGGTGCTCCTCATGGCAGGGTCAGAGCGATACCAAAGGGGATGATGGACGGAGCGTTAGAGCAAATCAAACACTCACCCCCAGTCAACTGATCTGGGTTTAATCCATCATCATTCTTTAGCTCACTCCACCACCCCAGTTCAGACATGGCCATATGCAAATCAGTCTGACCCTGTGCCTCATGGGAACAGTCCAGCCCGAACTGCCAAGCCATGTCTTCCCTGGACCGGAAACAAGCATCCTGAGACCGGTTTCGGGTTCAAAACCCTCATCAGCCAGGCTATCTTGAATCCAGTGGCAAAGTGAGCAAGGGACCCACGTCTGGGCATACCCTGCCAACTTAGGGCGAACAAAGCGATACCAAAGGGGATGATGGACGGAGCGTTAGAGCAAATCAAACACTCACCCCCAGTCAACTGATCTGGGTTTAATCCATCATCATTCTTTAGCTCACTCCACCACCGCAGTTCAGACATGGCCATATGCAAATCAGTCTGAACCTGTGCCTCATGGCAGGGTCAGGGCGGCAGGCACCACCTGACGGGTGCATGGCTCGGCACCCCATTGCAGGTCAGGTGCGTGGGGGTCGAGGGAAGGACCGAGCCCCTCGTGTTCCTCAGGCATGGCCGTACTTCGCCCCAGCTTTGCCGCGCTGTTGCAATTGACAATTACAGGATCGGTGCTCGGCATTCCCGACCACTGGCCTGCAGGAGGTGTAGGTCCTGAGACGCTCAGCACGGGGCGTCTATCATCATCTGAGTACTGAGCAGTTCCCGATAGCGTTCGTCCCGTGTTTGTTGTTAGGGGGGGGTGGCCCTCCCTCGCCAGCGTTTCATGAGCAGCGCGGGTGCTGGCGCACCTTGCACCAAGGGGGAGGGGATCTTCCCGCCGCATACATAACTTAGGGCGCGGAAGGGTGCGAGGTGCACTGGTTGACATCGTAATTGGCAGAGATGCAGCGTCAACGAGGGACGCGGCTGCGACCGGAGCATTGGAGACATTTGTTAAGAGGGTGCTTAACAGTGCTTCCCAAGTCCTAACCATTAGATCATGCCCCTTGATCACCGGTGTAAGGGGCGCCAGCATCTCGGCGACCGCCGGGCTCTCAGCTGCAGCCATGATCAGCTGTCGTCTGGCAGGCCAGGGCCCTATCTCCCACGAAGTAGATTATTTTAGTGGGTGTTTATACACACACCGAGTGCTAGTGGCCTCCCACCTTGTTAAACGGGGCTCTGAAAGTGCCCTTCTCTGGAAACCATGTTATGGTCTGGGCAAAGGTTGTACATACGGGTTGTAATACTTGTGTTCGCCTGAGCCGGGAGGGCTTGGACATAAAATATCCACTTTATATCATGTATAATCAGGGTGCACATTGGACTAACAGTATCCAAGTGTTTCCCTGCAGAAAGTAGAAATGCAGCAAGCTAGATGGTTTACCCTGCAGCTCGAGTGTTAGTGGAACATTTACAGATGTTCATGTGTCATTTAAAAATTGCATCCTCATTTTAACACTCGTGGTTTTGATTAACAGCCATCATACTCCTTTAAAAAGAACCAGAACACAAAGTGGAAACAATAGGATTGATTACGTGTTGCTGATTGACAGTCCATAGGTTGGTGTTGGAAGGGAAGAGAGGATACTGCACGGTTGCCTTTTAGGCAGATCAGGATAATCTCTGCTGCCCTGAGCTTAGCCCTGTAGGCTAATAGCTGCCCAGTTTTGTGAGCAATTAACCTGCATAACATGTTGAGGTGCGGCTGCGGAGTTGCTCCAGCATTGTTTGCCTCGTTTCATGTTTAGAGCAAAAGGGGCAACGGCGTAGTAAGGAACACTAGGCATTCCCAGATTTAAGAAGGGGCAGGTAGCTGGACATACTGCTCCCCCGTTCCCACTGACTTGTCTGCTCCCTGGTACACATTAGCAGAAGTTTGGGAGAGCCAGACCTCACCAGGGGTGCCTGGCTTAAGTTTGACGGACAAGTCTAATGTGTCACATTTACTGAACGTAAAATGTATTTATTATTTTTATTTTTTTCTATTATCTGTGCATAGTTACAGGCCAAGGAATGGCGGCATGGCCCTCGGGTGCTGTGGACGGTTTTTGTTGGTTGTCAAGCTTCTCAGATGTTTGTCGCAAGCTTGCGCAGGCTGCAGTGTCTGCAGACTTTGGGGCAGGTTAGCATCCCCACCTGCATTCATCATTCCAACAGCACAGTAATTGACAGAACATGGGAAACGCCTTCCCAAATCTGGCACCAGAACACAAGGTTAGTCAGGGCCAACTTGTCTGTTGGGTGACTGGTGCAGGCGAAGACTCAGTACAGTTCTTGCCAGTCCCATCATTCCGGAATTGAAGCATTGCCTTAGGTATCCCGGGGCATAAAGGAAGGCCAGACAAGCAGCCAGGGGATCACAGAGCAGGTGCACTCTGCTCTTAGCGTAGTATATGCAGGCTGCATCACCTACACCAAGGAAGCAAGCATTTCTTTAAGTGTTGGGTTGGACCCATACTGGACATAGAGTAATAATTTAGCTATGCTAACTTGCCAGTGAAGAGAATTTTAGTCGGGAGCGATTGAGCGCTGCAGGTGGCCATCCCTTGCTTGAGATGGATGAAAGCTTTAGGTCTCTCATAGTACTCACATACTGGTCCAGTGGCTAGTGGGCCATCGCACCCCAGATTGAGGGGTCAACTCTGTTAAATCCTAGGGACTAGGAGGGTACGGGACTGGTTGGATGGACAAGCTTCAGGGATAAGGCCCTGACCTTTCACCCCTCGAGGGACCATCACTAATTCCGAGCAAGTAGGCGTGGAGCATACTAATCCCCCAGCGGGTGTAGCACAAGAGGAACGGGTACACGTGAATGTGTGACCTCATGACGCCCTGTCTTAGCAGTCCAGGTCACACCACAGAGGGCAAAGGCAAGGCCTTGGCCCCTGATGGACTATGTATAAATTTAGTTGTGTGGGAGTGGGGCTCGCAATCTCGTCGCGTCTTGCTATGTCTGGTCAATGCAGCAAAAATGTGCCCCCTGCAAACAAGGGCAGGGTACAGGTCACCTCAGTTAAGACATATTCACCCGCCCTTTAGCCAGGGCAGCAGGCGGGTTGTGGTAGTTGTCATCTAACAAGTGCACTGCGGTGCAAAAAAGTTTGGTAAACACGGCGTTAGAGCACAAATGACGACAAGGTATTATAGACTATTTGGCATTCCCAATATTCAGACAAGGGCAGGTACTTGCACATATTGTTCCCCTCCGGTTCCCACAGACTTGTCTGCCCCCTGGGTTATCCTTCCATGGGCTAGAACCAGAGACTGGAAGGGGCATCTTCTGCGACCTGTGTCCCAAATACGTTGATAGTCAACGCTGGGGTAGAGGTACCATTAAGGGCATGGTTACTACTTAGGTTGTCCCGAAGTTTTGGGGTCAAACAGGGTTGAAGCAATAAGTCTACAGTCCTTAGGAAGCATTCAGCATTCCGTCAATCCAAGTAGGGCAGTTAGCGATACATAGTATCAGCAAGTGGGTAACATACACCTGTTATTCAGCGACATCATGCCCCGGAGGCACGCGCGCTTCACAAAAACACAGAGCTTCAACCAGAAGGGTGCCAAGTGGCAAAAACCAGTAAATTGGTTTAATATATGTGTGTGTCTGGCCTTACAGCTGTGTGGAGCTAGTCTCATTTAGAGGTACGCCCAGGTGAAAATTGGGTGCTTCTTAAGGTTCGCAGGACCAATGCGGTTTGTGGTATCTCCCAGCGGATCCACTGAAGGTGTACTGCAGCTAAACATGAGACTGGGAATCTGGGATTCCGACACTTTTGCTGGTTTAAGCATCCAGGGTCAGAGATGGATAGCAGGTACTGGGCATCTGTGATCCGACGGCAGTTAAGCAAGCGGGGTGCGCTGCGTAAGTTGTCACATCGCCAATAGTGGGCACAATACACATATTGTTCCAAACCAGAGTTGACACCATTAAGGTGTTCATCAGGGTCTAGCAATCAAAGGGGGTCTATGCAATTGTCTGGTCAACGGGGCAAAGTAAGTGCACCCAGAACCGAGGGTAGGTGACATGTTGCTGCAGTTAAGCTCAAATGCCCCGCCCGGTTAGCTATATTAGCCACGCTGGGTGGGGACGCTGTCAGCCAACAGAGTGTGCTGCTTTCCCAATAAATGGGGAAACAAGGTGTCAAGCACAAAAGGCTACTATGTAAAAAGAACATTTGGCACGTCCAGTATTCAACAAAAATTAAAATTTAACGGAGCAGGTAATTTTCCACGGCTGGGGCTGCACAGGGTGGGCAGTGTGAACCGCCCCCACCCCCTATTTGGGAATAATCTAGTATGGGGGTAAAGTAGGACTTAGTCAATCCTGAATGTTAGGCACCATAATGCAGACAGTGCGCACTGTATTAAATCAGACAGATTCACTAAGCTGGTATGCCTAGGGGTTTTCACCACAGAGGGAGCTGAGCAGGCGAAATTCCCATAAGGAATAAGGGATGCATGGCAAGTACAGGAGGACTCCCTTGCTCATTGGCACATACTTTTAGTTATGAACATTCCTGTGCGTCATGATTTAGCATTCAAAGGGACTGTGCAAATGTTAAGTATAAACCACGGGCAGGATATGGGTTGCTTCAGTTAAGCATAAAACTTCTCGCCCTGGTAGCCAAAGTAGACAGGCGGGTTGTGGGAGCGGTTACCTAACAAGTGGGCTGCGGTCTCATAGATCGGGGACACAGGTGTTCAGGCACATACAGTGCTAGAAGGACGGCAACCACAGGTTGCAGAAGGTTGGAGCCTACATTAGCCTGAAGGGTAATATAGCCGTGGTTAAAGTTAGACCTCCCTTTCCCACCGTACAGGTGTAATTTCTGTAAGGGAACTTAGGAGGCAACGACCTCACTGCCATGGGTAGGGGGACATTGTTGCAAGCAATGAAGGCTGACTTGGGTGAGATCAGCAAATATTGAGCTCTGGTGGTCTGAGATTATCCCCCGCAGAGTGTGCCACGGGGCTAAGTCAGAGGAGGCCGTTGAACATTCCCGAAAGAGAGTGTGCAGTTCAAAGCGGAAGTTCGCAGATCAGAGGGGCCTGGGTTCATCAGACATGAGCTGATCTGGCCAATGTTAAAGGCTACTTTGATAAAGATGGGGTCCATTTGTCACCAGTGGGTATGAATTTGCCATCCAGGCGTACGCCTAAGGTTAAGTTGACAAACATGGGATGCATTTGTCACAGGTGGCCATGGAAACGTTCCACTTGACATGCAGGAGGCCCTAGAAAGCAGGTTGCAGGTGAGAAATGAGCTGTTTTGGTGGGGGGCTCTGGCGACGACGAGGGCCGCCTCCA
Source organism: Calotriton arnoldi (assembly GCA_963921515.1). Taxonomy (NCBI): domain Eukaryota; kingdom Metazoa; phylum Chordata; class Amphibia; order Caudata; family Salamandridae; genus Calotriton; species Calotriton arnoldi. Next base: position 2,491,865 of record CAWUFW010000699.1, read on the forward strand.
GAGCTGTGGCGGAGTTACAGGGTGATCTGGAAGCAGATGGGTACAGAAGGGTACCTCTGCGCGGCACAATAGGGGTGCCAGAGCCAAATGCCAGGAGCCTCATGGCAGGTTCCTGGGAAACCGCGTCGGCGCCCCGTTAGTCCTTCGGGCGGTTGTGGGCCTGAGCAACCGGGGGCTTGCCTTGCTCGCTCCGCCCTGAAAGGGGCGTGAGTAATAGGGACCAATGTGTCACGTGATCCTGTAAGGACGATCACCCCATAAGGTGTAGCACTGATTGGGTTCTCCACAGTGCTTGGCTCATCAGGCAGGCAGGGCAGCATAGGCTGGTCACAGCTGCCTGCCCTTGGATCACCCGTAAGATAACCCACCGGATTGCATACGTTTGTATGGAATAAACCTGCAGCAATAATTTTCCAAACAAAAGTTGTATTGTGTTTTATTTATTCAGCATGCATACTCTGTTATTGTGTGGGTGGGGTGTGTTGCCAATATTGGCACTATGCGGCTGCCCGCGGCCCACGCAGGGGGCCATCCTAAGTGGGCGGCCCCTTTAGTGCCATTGGGGCACCAACCCACCCCCTCTGAGATTGGGACTCGGGGAGGAGTCCCCCCCCCCCCTTTTGCCTGTGGCGCGCTAGGCGCGTCACTTCCTGGCGACATGGGGACCGGGGGGGAGGGTATATATGCCTCCCCTGGTCATCCTGGGGTCCTCTGTTGCGCCAGGCACGCCGTCTCCCACCCTACCGCTTACCCGGCGTGGGGTGGCAGGCAAATGTCATGGAATGTTGTAATGTTTTCCTTTTGTGTTGCAGGCGGAGTTACAGGGTGATCTGGAAGCAGATGGGTACAGAAGGGTACCTCTGCGCGGCACAATAGGGGTGCCAGAGCCAAATGCCAGGAGCCTCATGGCAGGTTCCTGGGAAACCGCGTTGGCGCCCCGTTAGTCCTTCGGGCGGTTGTGGGCCCGAGCAACCGGGGGCTTGCCTTGCTCGCTCCGCCCTGAAAGGGGCGTGAGTAATAGGGACCAATGTGTCACGTCATCCTGTAAGGACGATCACCCCATAAGGTGTAGCACTGATTGGGTTCTCCACAGTGCTTGGCTCATGAGGCGGGCAGGGCAGCATAGGCTGGTCTGCCTGCCCTTGGATCACCCGTAAGATAACCCACTGGATTGCATACGTTTGTATGGAATAAACCTGCCGCAATAATTTTCCAAACAAAAGTTGTATTGGGTTTTATTTATTCAGCATGCATGCTCTGTTATTGTGTGGGTGGGGTGTGTTGCCAATATTGGCACTAAGGTGTGGTTCCTCGGCATAGACACCAGAGTGGAAGAGGCCGTGAGGCAGTGTCCCACCTAAGAGATTATGGGGAGCCCCGCCGTGCCGACGCCCGTTGCTACGGAAGACACACCAACAACTACCTGGGCAAAGGTTAATCTGGACTTTTGGAGCTTCCACAATGGCAGGTCAACCATGGTCATGGTCGACAGCCGGTCCAAGTACCCAGTCGTAGAGTTGGTAACCAGGACAGTATTTTCCAAAGTAAGGACCCTGCTGGAGAAGACCTTTGCAGTATATGGTCTACCAGTGACCATCCGGATGGACAGTGGGCCTCCTTTACAGGGCATGGAGTTTAGAGAGTACCAGGAGGCACTTGGAATCAAGCACCAGAAGATAGCACCTCAGTGGCCACAAGCCAACGGCACTGTGGAGAGGTTTATGAGGACCTTGAATAAAGCCCTCCGCAGTGCAGTGGAGCAAAACACAGACCTTGACTGGAGCTTGCACCGATTTCTGAGGGTATACAGCAACACACCTCACTGCACCCCCCAATGCACCCTAATGCACCTGATGTTTCAAAGGCATGTAAACAACAGCATCCCGATCGGCCCAGGCTGGTCTGGCCACGTTGGACATGGAAGGCCACGCAAGTGAGGTGCAGAAAACCAACGAAAGAGCCAGTCGGGCAAGGAAGGCAGTGGAAAGACATCTAGAAGTGGGGGATCAAGTCCTGGTGAGGGACCGCCACCCGGGATGGAAGTTCCGCACCACGTTCGAGAGAGGAGCTTTTCCACCAAATGCCTTACCCCAGGCAAAGAGGATGCCACGTGACCCTGGAAATTTATAAGCGATCTGGTCCCAAACTTCAAATAGGTTACCTTAATACGTGTCCTTCTTGAATGCACCATAAGGGCCTGGGGCCCACGACACCATGATCCAGTAACAGACCCATACACCACCCAGAGCTCATCCTTCCAAATCAAATCAGATTCAAGTCTGTGGTGGATTCCTCGAAGCCATATTGGGAAGGCTCATGCATTCAATTAGCGCTCCGAAACTGCACAAATAATCTGTGGTGCGCTATAGATCACATGCCCGTAAAATAACATAATGCACATTATGTATTTTTAATATTTCGTATAAACATGTTGTAGCCGTCACATTGCTTGAAACCCATAAATCATAGAAACTGCATCACTAATTACGTTACAAGTATGACGTCATTGTTATCGCGCACACTATTGATCTCTGTGCATCAACAAAAGCGGACCGTGTGATATAATAATACATAAATCGCCGAGCCCACAACAGTTGAATGTAACTAAAGTCTCGTTTTCACTGCCCTAACACACGGATGTCTGTTAAATCTCAGGCAAATGCCGAGACCGAAGACACCGCAAAAATGCTGCGCGTTTTGCAGAGCACCGCGAGCCAGAAGGCGCTGACAATACAAGGGAAGCTGCAGAAAAAAAATGACTGCATGACAGGCCGGGGGTTTCTTTGTGGCAGTGGGTGTTTTCACAGTGCCAGTGATGTCATGCGCCGGCAGAGGAGGGCTGTGTAGAGCAGCACTGCAGGTTTGTGTGTGTGTACTGGAGAAGGAGGAGGGGTGGGGGAGAAAAGGCACTTGACAGTCAGCCAAAAAAACACCCGAGAGGGGAGGAAGAAGAGGGGGGGAGGAGGCGGAGGGCGAGACTAAGGAAGCTGGACCTACAGGACGTGAGGATCATCGCCGCCTCGCCTTCTGCATGGGGAAGGAGGGATCTGTCAGGAGAGCCGCTAGCGTGAAGCCTTCAGGTGGTGGCGGTGGTGGCGGCGGCGGCGGTGGTGGGGGGAGGAGACGGGCAAACACTGCAGGGCAAGGGGTCTGTTTTTAGTTCCAGTAAATCTCGGGGGCTTCCCTCGCCTGCTCCCTAGGGCCCGTGGCCCTCTCTGGGCCCTGGGGCCGTTATGAATTCGGCGGAGCAGACCGTGACCTGGTTGATCACACTGGGGGTGTTGGAGTCGCCCAAGAAGACCATTTCGGACCCGGAGGGGTTTCTGCAGTCGTCCCTGAAGGATGGGGTGGTGCTGTGCAAACTACTGGACCGGCTGCTCCCCGGCTCAATAGACAAAGTAAGTGGATCAGACCCCCCCGCCATGCATATGTGCAATGGAGCCAAATGTTAGCTCGCTAAACTGTGCTATTGTTGTTTAAATGCGCTGCTGTCGTTTTCCCACCATCTGAGACGCTCTGACTATAAATAATGCACGTGCACCAGTTGACGTTGTAATAGCACATTCAGTGTAGCTGAGTGAGGCAAGGGGGCTGCAGGGCTCACTTGTGGCTTACACTAGCCCCAGTCAGCAGAGGGGATACATGTGTTATTACCAAGACTACTGTTGCGCACATTCTCTGTATACTTGTTCATGTGTTCTGTCTTTCAGGAATATAAACTTGTTTTTAAAAATATATATTTGAAAACTCTTAATAGTCGTGTCTCTCTCTCTCTATATATATATATATATACATTTCAACACTGGCCAAGTCAAATATGTGCGACAGGGAGACAGACAGATATGTGTGGTAATAAGCAGTCTGTTGCTGTTAGCTGCTCAGATCTTGCCAGGGTTCACCAGTGTCATCTAAATACTCCCCTATAAGTATGCATGGACACCTAAAATAACCACTCTTAAACATTTTAATAGCAATCAGAGTTGCACCAAATGCTCCCTGACATGGCCTTCTTCCTTTCTTAAAACGTTAATCAATGTAACGATGTGTGGGAAGCAAGGCATTTGGAGGCGAAATGCCTGCCTTGCCGAAAGCCGTTTGAGTAAAATGAAAGGGTGAAAAAGCAGCCAGCCAGATTGCGTGTGCACATGTGGAGGGGGAGGGTAGGCAGCCGCCTACAGCCACCATGCCACTGCACGCTCATATACATAAATACACCCACTTCTCGAGAAGCCCCATTTTATGCAGTAACGGGTGCATTGGCTTGTCAAATCAAAGAAGGAGGCTGTCTGTGTTTGACACAAACGCTTCTATCCTGGAAAAGCCTCGGTATAATCTAAACTGGATTCTCTGTTTTTTTTTGCCATGGCAGACGCGGTGAAAAAAATGCCTGCCTTGAGCTCTGGTGGCACCCTTGGAGAGGAACACTGAAACCAGATACGGCAGCAGCACCAGTAAAGGCGCCATTGTCAGGCAGACGTGCTCATACCCGGGCTGACTTGTATGTCACTCTTAAAGGGGCAGTAGCACCAGGCAAAAAAAAAAAAAATCACAGTCTTGTGTTGAGCACATGCCTGCATCTTTGGTCGAGGCCTAACAACACCTGCTTACTTTTCTACTGCACGTTTGCGATGTTAGTCCTACTTGTTATAAGGCGACATGATGTGCTCTGCAAAACATGCACACAAATACCACACGTCATTTAATTTGTACAGGTGGTTGTAGATAGTGGGTACTTGCACTCGTTTTTAGGGACATATTTTCATCAATATAATTTGACCCATAGCAAGAGAGAGAAATGTCGAAAAGCGTGTAAATTGAGTGTGTGTAAAGCTAATTAACCGTTGGTGTTTTCAGTGTATCTATCTATCTATCTATCTATCTATCTATCTATCTATCTATCTATCTATCTATCTATCTATCTATCTATCTATATATGCTACTTGTATACCTCCACTTGCCCCGAGGCAGCGGAACACTGTCCAGGCGATTCGAGTTGTGTTAATGTTGTTTTTGGTCAAAATTAGCTTCATGTCTGATGGGACTTGGTTGGATGGGGTCTGTGAGTGATACGTACGCAGATTATTTTTTTTGCAGGCCTCTACAGGCAGCTAGTGTAGTCCTTTCTTCGTCCTATCGGCAGAATCAGATGGTGATTGAGCGGTTTGGAGCTTGATGTCAGGAAAATAAGCAAACCAAGGTAAAGGGAGTTGGATAGTCAAGTCTTGACAGACCGATTGCTCTGACCAGAGAAGCTCTAGTCTAGATGAACACAAGGAGTGGTTTGAGGTTTCTAACAGTAGAAAGTGATAGTTGCCTAGTTAGACTTTGAAGGAACGGTTAGCGGCAAACCAGGCCCCCAGATGTAAGGCAGTGATTGGAGCAACTTTCTGATTTTATACTTTTATGTGTAAAATATCTATGCACAGGCTTGACATGGGGATAATGTGCATGTGAGCGCACATAGGAGAATGCAAGGTTGAATTCTGTCAAATTTGTTCACCGAGAAGGCAGTTCTTATTGGCTCCCATAATACATTGCATAGTTGCGAAAGACAAACGTGCTTTGTTAGGTATAAATGGGAAGAAGGAAAAGGAAGAACTTATATGGCACTGGGTTAGGGATCCTCCATGGTCCTGTGTCCTTAACTTGTGTACATTTCAGCGATTATTTCAGGTCAGAGTTGAAATACGTCTTAATGGATCGAAATTTCCCAATTCATGGCTGCAAATTATAAAATTCTAAATTTTACTTTAAAAATAATTGCCTCAGAACTTCCGAAAATTGTTGCTCCAATATCCCGTTTTCCTTACGTTTTCCTTACAGTTACATAGGCCCTTATTTCGAGTGCCACACAAAATCATAAATAGTGCGAAAATGATCTTTGCTCTTGATTTACCGGTCCACGTTGTGTATCGACCCAAATTTTGCCAGACAATACCTGGCGAACTTTGCAGAGGCGAAAATACACGATTCCAAGCTTTGCCGCATAGAAGGCGGTAAAACTGCGGTATTATCCCTGTATCTGAGATGCAGAATTTTGATTCTCAGGGGAAAACTACTGAGGGGATAACACACACTCTATCTAGTGGTATTTTTCCCCAGGCGAAACCAACACCAAAATTCCTCATCCCTTGCAATTGATGCTTTAGGTTCTCATTATGAGCCCCTTATGAATCCTAATGGGGCTGGTAAAGATACTCACTAGCCCCATCGAGATCCTATGGGACTGGTAACATGAGCTACTAACCCAGTCAAGATTTATGTGATATGTGATAATTCCACAGATGTGGTGTGTTTCAGCCAGACACTTTGGCTGCCTGAAACAGCTCAAATGTTCGGGTGAAAGTCCTCGGGATGATGGTGGGATGATCTTGTGAATTTGGTGCATTATTTCCGTTTTCATTGAAAATTCTCCATTTCTGAGCTTACTCTCACGGTACGCCTCATAATCACCATATAGACCCTCAGAATGATTATTGACAGGTGGAGGTCAGAGTACCAGTCCAAAACCCGGGAGAATTGTAAAGTGGCACAAAGTATCGTATGAATTTGACGTCCTCTTTTATATCTTGGAAAAAAAACTGTCCATATGTTCTAGCGGTCTTAAATGTATTATTACATTTATATTTGAAAATGTACAATTAATTGTGGCGGCGTGGCAAGTTGGTATCAGCCAAGCTGTAACATTAAGTTCAGAGTTTTTACTTGTATTTGAAAACATGAGCAGACCCCTTGACCAAAGAGGGACAGGTTACGTACACAGAGCTAAATTCTCCCTACAGGATGTACCTGGTGCAGATACCAGTGTGTATCCGGCAGCTAGCGGATTCCGTTTTAGTTGAGACCATTTAATACGAGTAGCATTCATGCGGGAAAATATATGAAGTCATTTTTAAACAGGTCCTTTTTCCGCTTGTTGATCATGGCCCATGTGCGAGTTCCCAGTCACTTAGCCTCCCAGCAGTTGATGCGACTTCATGTCCTTCTGGCTGCCTGGTGCACACTAAAGGCCCACCACATCCTCACATCTAGCTTTCTTCAGCCATTGTGCTCGACCTCCTCTTTTTTCCTGTTTCCATTTCCGCCAGTTTGCTAAAAATAGGTTTTAGATCCCTGCAACCGCCATAGGAAACCATATTTCAAGGCTGTTCCCAGCACTGGCTTTTGGGATGAGCCACTGGAACAATCAAACAATGTTGGTTTCACTTGCCGCTTCCAAGATTACTCTGTGGAGCTGAATACACACTAGCCTGGGTCTGCAGCACTGTGGGTGAGGCAGGAATGTTGGGCAGGCCCCAGCAAATATGGGAAAGCAGAAACACAGAATGTGACGAGAGAAGAAACCAGCTCTGGCAAAGCCAATAGGTCTGTGTTGGTTGCAAGCCTTTTGGCTTTGTAAATGCTTGTTTTGTTTTCTCCTGGTTTCCATAAACCTTTATTTTTGAGGAGCTGCTGGACCATCACCCATACAATAAATAAACATTCGCTCCAAGCAAAAATATATTTATATATATTTTCAGCCTCACAAATCATTCTTTGCTATGGCAGTTCCTGGGACTGAAGGGGAGCAGTGGCCCTTCCAAGCTCACACAGCTATCTGGCAGTGCCAGACTACCAGACTGCCCAACAGGTCAATTCAACACTCAGGGGAACTATTTTGTGTGGATTTGCTCTTTGTGAAAGAGCAGAATGCCATTATGAATGGTGAAGTTAGCCAATTTCTGAAGTGGATTGACCTATTGCCCCATGCTGTATGCTACAGTGGGCAGAAGAAAGATGTGACTAACATGACAGCAGACTAATGGATGAAGACTACCAGCTGAGAGACCCTATAAGTATATATATATATATATATATATACTTGTATGTATGTATGTATATATATATAGGTCTCTATGCTGCGAGGACACTTATCATTTTTATCTGCACCTACACTCGTCAAGTCATTGATCACCAGCACTCACTATGGGTTACAAGGAGTCGACATGCCAAAACACTAACCTGCAAGCCGAGATGGTGCCTGCTGGGAGTTGGAGTCTGCCAAGTGGGACTGCAAAAATGTGTTAATGCTATTGGTTGACTCTGCTGGGCTCCAACCAATGGGAGCAAAATGGGTCGTTTGAATGGCGGCAGGTGTCAGTTTCAGGTGTTTGGGGCATTTGAGAAAGTCAATGAAGACGAAACGCGTCATGCCTACCACGCTGCAATAAAGATGTTCTCCCGGGCTCCCCGTTGTGTCCCTCTGGTTTCTTTCCCTTCGGAGTGAGGAATCTTGGTGTGGATATTTTGCGCGCATTGCCCCGAGCGCGCTAGGGGGACCCGTCTCGGTAGTGGCCGGAGCTAAAAGGGCACCTGCTTCACAGCAACTCTGGACTCCAAGGTATTGGAAAGCCCTGGCCCCCGCATGAAGGAACAGTGCTTATTTGGCTGGTATTTCAGTTTGTGACTGCACGGAGAGGCCTGCGCATTGTCGCTGAGTTCCTTAATTCGCCTGGACCTTCAATTATGCGGTGAGACGTCTATGGGGGCCCGGGAGAGGTCTCTATGCTGCGAGGACACTTATCATTTTTATCTGCACCTACACTCGTCAAGTCATTGATCACCAGCACTCACTATGGGTTACAAGGAGTCGACATGCCAAACACTTACCTGCAAGCTGAGATGGTGCCTGCTGGGAGTTGGAGTCTGCCAAGTGGGACTGCAAAAATGTGTTAATGCTATTGGTTGACTCTGCTGGGCTCCAACCAATGGGAGCAAAATGGGTCATTTGAATGGCGGCAGGTGTCAGTTTCAGGTGTTTGGGGCATTTGAGAAAGTCAATGAAGACGAAACGCGTCATGCCTACCACGCCGCAATAAAGATGTTCTCCCGGGCTCCCCGTTGTGTCCCTCTGGTTTCTTTCCCTTCGGAGTGAGGAATCTTGGTGTGGATATATATATATATATATACATGTATACATATATATATATATATATATAATTTTAGTAAAATCAAAAGTCATGCCTAACTCCAGACCTACAAATCGGCCCTATCACTCATCCAATTTACATGACTGCTCGTGATGCACACACATGCTTCACATGTTCTATGGCAGTATCCTCGCTTATTGAACAACCTTTATGCACACAGAGCCTACATTGTAATAACTGTGACCTTCATTATAACTGGAACATGACAATGTTGGTGGGTTTTGTTCGGCCGCAGCAGACTCTCATTTGTATCTAGAATTTTAATAGATGGACTAGAACATTTATAGCACCTGAGTGTTGTTGTCCAATTAACGATCCAGTTAGGTAATATAATTTGTCGCTGGGAATAATTTGATGCCTCAAGACAGTGCAAGGTATTGTGAAAAATGTTCACAAGGAATTTGCAATATGATTTGTTTTTTAAGAAACTCTACCTTCAATACCTGTTATGCTTAGCATCTGTTATTCCTTCAGCCATTATCAGGCAGTAGACTTCTAGTGAAGATGGCGTTTACACTGCCCTGCGCCAAATATTAATCTTCGTCGTACTACCATATAACAAACTGGTAGTGACTAACTCTGCTTAATTATGACAGAATTAAAACCACCATAGTGGATAATGCTGATCTAATAGTGAGTAGGTGTATTGATGCCACATTCAAAATTACCTTATAATACATGGGATTCTGCAATTCCTGTATAAACCCCTGTCACAATTTGTTTATAATCAGTGATTTGTGATGCACCCAGTTGCATGATTATAAAGAAAAACGCCAGAACTCAACTGTAATAAGTTATCATAGTCGAGTTTTGACATCATAATACCTGATGCCATTAGCCAATGTGAAAGTCAGGTCAGGTCACGAAGCAGCTGTTTAAAGCAACGAAAATGAAAAGCTTGCTTTTCTTTCTTCTGCTCTAGTTTTCTAGCTTACAGTAACTAGCAGAAAGAACAGGTTTCTTCTTTGCTCTCCTTAGATATTTATAGAAAAGTTAGAATCTTTCTGCATGTTTCTACACATTCTGAACTACTGCTGTTTTTATTTTAAACTGACTTGTATTGAACTGTTTCTAATATCTTTTTCAACAAATATCCAGCAGTTTTTTCATTTGTTTAGTTTTGCACTAGAGGTTCTATTTTTATTCTTCATGTTTGCAAACTTACTATCACTTTCAAATGAAAGAGCTACGCGGCGAGGCTTTAAGTGGTTTGTGGGAAAGATGATGGTGTGACCATGTATTATATGAGATAAAGTACCCCCTTTATACATTATAAGGATATTGCAAGTAATTTTGAAGTTCCATAACCTTATAAAGAAACTCGGCCTTTGGCCTCGTTCTTCTATATGGTGATGGATCTCCTTTAGTGACTTGCAATATCCTCACATTGTACGTCAGGGGGTACTTTAGTGTATATTTATATATATATATAGCTTTATCTCCATTTGTTAAATCCACTCCGCTGGACGAAAGAACACAGACGCCAGTTGTTTCTTGCTGCTTTTTTAAAACTTTATTTTCAAACGGGCTGCCATGACGTGTTTCGGCCAAGACTGGCCTTGATCACATGATGATATATATATATATATATATAATCTCCTGAACATAAATATGTGCATGGACGCTGGCACTCGTCATAAAGACATGTGTAAGGTGTCAAGGTGACAATCTTGGTCACATTATACTACACTCTATATAAAGGCACCTCATGCAGCTGTGAACGGCCTTGAAAGTCAGCAAACGACACATCTCCATGTCCTCGAGGCACACATCTGTTCTAGCATACGTTCGACTTGTATGTCCTGCCTGGAAACACTTTAATCAGGCTTAGCCTTGTTCTTAATTCTCAGCTTCCTACTAAACCTGTCATCTTGAGCGGCTATCTTCCATCGTCGGCCCTCGCCTCTGGATTACAATATGTTAGGGGCATTTGTTTTTTGCTCTATGTCTTGGAATGGTGTTCACCCTTTTCCTAGAAGTCACTGGAGCACCAGAGTCCAATACCATTCCCTCTACTACCGAGTAGAGTAGCTCTTTGTGCAAGTAAGTCAGTATTGTTGCCAGAAGGTACTACGATTCCATACAATAAAATAGGCCAGGGTGGGTCTTATCGTTTTGAGGGAGATACTCAGGAGTGGTCCTGTCTCACCCTACCCATCTCATCATCTTTGTTTTAGTTCTGGTGCCTTCCACATTAAGTGTCCTGTTGCACTGCAGGACTAATTGTTCTTCACACTCAGCTCTACCATATAAAAGAGCAGAGTTCAGCTATCTAGTATCACTCTTCTATCCAACTGATCACAGGCGGCTCCTCCGCTATGGCGCCCCACTGCTCAAAGGAAGAAAATGAAAAATAAAATGACAATAAAACACTTTTATTATCATTTTATTTTTCATTGACTCAGCCGAGTTTGCGGAGTCGGCGAGTCTGGTGCAGGGCCAGGTCGCAGTCACCAGCAGGGGGAGGAGCAGTAGTGGTCACTGAAAGTGTGCATGCCGGTTTGGCCGGCTGTCCACGGCCGCCCAAACTGACATGCGCACTTGGATATCTTCAGGCTATTTCTTGGAGATATTTGCAGGGCTCAGGAGCACAGGCTCACAGTGCCTGCTGGAGTGTGAAACCATCCCGCTCCATCCAATCCCATCGCTTCTCTCATGCTAGGAGTAATAGCATGAGAGAAGCGCTGGGATTGCGTGGGGAGCTGGGAGCCTGTGCTCCTGGGAACAACTGCAGTTCTGGGAGCAAAAGATCGGGGCAGGAGCAGAAGGTAAGTGTATGTTTATTTTTTATTTATTTTTCACTGCACTGCCCACCTTTTAGAATGGCCAGCAGCTGCCACTGCAACTGATTGGCGGTATCAGCCCTCTCCAGCCCTGAGAGTTAAATCTAATGTGTCCTCTAACCCTCTTAAGGTTGGTTGCACCATTAGTTCCTGCTTCAGTGCGTCAATGGTTAGTGCAAGACATTTTTATGCCTGAAAGTAAGCAAACAATTGGATGTGCCTTTCAGCAAGAATTCATCAATTGCGCAACAACCACAATAAAGTGATGTGGTGCTGGAGTCGGTCTGTGCAGTACAGACCCACCTAGACATTGCATCACCTGGACCAGTAGCTCCCCACCCGGTGGCTGCACTACCACATTACCTCATATTCCATGCTCCCATGGTCCCTTAGCAAAAGTGCGTTATGCCACGCCCCTGCTTGTATGCTTTCATGGCTATCCTGACAAGTTTGCTGATTTTAAATCTTATTTCCAACCCCCATTTTCTGACAATGCTCGCATTGTCATGAAGGAATTAGTCGAATGTGATATTTATTTTTGCCAATTTAGGTGGTGACGTTTTGGCTGGACTGCCTCCCTCTACCTATGTCAGAAAGTCACCATACAGTGTGACTTTGCTACTTTAGCTGGTATCTCAAGTCCATGTTTGAGCTGTGCTATTCTTGTCAAGCCAAAGCAATGGAGCTTCTCCACTTTTAAAAGGGCATGTGCATCCTCGTAGTTTGTATAGCTAATCTCCATCCAGTTAACCCTGTAGTCATTTGCTGCGGGCCGTTACAAATAGCAGTGATTCAATGCTGTCTAAAAGATGTCGATGACCTACTAGCGTAGCTTATGCTACCTCACATTATTTGATAGATCTTATCCTACAACTCAAACGCTGCATTCAAGAAAAAAAATGTTTGTTACATTACCAGAAGTTAGCTGTGGGGCTGGTCTAGGATATCTACTATATGTCTTCCTCCTGTCCCCTCTCCAACAGAATGTATTCACAAGTGGGTTATCTCAGGAGCCTTTTGACCAGTGAGTGAAGACATTGCAGACAACAGCATACTATGTGCTTCTACTGAATTAGGGGAGTGTTTTGTAGATAGTTCCAAGCCTGAAAACGAGGAGGCCCAGAAGTAAGTGAGGACAATACTTCTGTGTGTGTTACTTTTTGCCCTGTCTCTTCCTAAGTTGGCCAAATCTCTTTGTGCTCACTTTTATCTCCCATGTCACCTATTGGAACGACTGGCCATGCATTACATGCTAATCTAGATTCCGAGTTAGCGGACAACTACATGGATCAACAGTTTGCCAAAGAACATTCCTTAGCAAGGTTACTCAAGAAAAATCCCCAAAACATAAAGTCAATGGATATATCTCCACTAAATATCAGGTGGTATTAAGAATAGATGCATTGCTTTTCACATGGAAATCCAGTCCCATAAACAGTACAATTATGTGAATATGAATGATGCCCCACAGTTCAAAGTAATATTGGGCATTATCTTGTTTTCCTTCCGCAACACCATTGCCTACTGACATAAGAGGCAACCACAGTTCTCGGTGCCCATTTGCAACAGCAATATCACCACCATCCCGGCTGTGCCCAGTGTTTTGCAAAGCCACAGAGACTGTTCCTAGGTGCAATTGAGATTTCCGCTTATTCAGACCTTTACAATCTGAGCCACAAGAGACTTGGAGTGTTGTAGAAGTGAGAAGTGAAGAGGAGTGTTTGACTGCATCCAAGAACAAACTACATCAGATCAATACAATGTTGTAGTTTTCAGTTGTCGAGCCCATTGATGTTATCCGGAATTTTATCAACAATGTTCTGGTAGTCTGCCTACCTTGGTTGCTTGTTAGGCGCGTAACAAAACCTGCTAGACATTTTCATTTATTGTTGTCATTTACTGGCCACATTTTGACCCAAGTGCGCTCACACAAGAATTCCACACTGTTAATTTTAAGGCTTTATTTGAAGGCAATCTTTCTACAGAATAAATGTAAAAAATATTATTGCAGATATCCAAACAATAGTAGTGAGCGTGAATGTGCAGAACTCAAACATTATAAAAGCAGGCAGCATAGTACAGTTTGAGTATCCCAGCATATCAAACCGTAGCTAAAAAACGTAGTAGCATAATCGTCTACTGCTTTATGAGGGTTCAGTATTTATTTGTTATCATTGCACATGTATACCTAAACTTCATTTATTTTCCAAACTTAATCCAGTTCCTGAGGCAAGGCGGAACTGTGTCTCTGTGGCCACATTGTTATCCAATTATGGCGTTGGCACAGTTACATGGAGAGACACTCTGCTCCTTCTCGGATCTCTTTCTCTATGCATCAAACATTTGAATGAATACATAAGCTAGAAGCATTCTTGACAGAGTTGCATAGAGAATTGCTCTGCTTTCTGCTCCTTCTGAAGTTTCTTGCTTTTTCATCATGAAGGCTGTGAATGATCTGTTCATATCATCCACACTGTTTATTTAGGGAAACATCAACCTCATGATTCATGAGGTAAGGTGAGAAGAAAAGTGTGAGAATTCACTTACACTTCCATAATTAAACCACTGTGCGTTTCTCTACGCATCAAACCTTTAAATGAACAAATGCATATATAAGCGAGAAGTATACTATTAAAATATATGCTATATGTAGCACACACTGTTGCCCAAACATAATCATAAGTGCATAGGAGCTAATCAATGATTGCAAATTAATTAGTCTGAGGCCTCGATGAGCAAGTAAGCTAGTGCATAATATAGGAGACTCTTAAGAAACATATGAGTTAAAACATATGACTGTCCTATGGCACTAGCCATGATTCAGAATTGCATGTCTGTCTTTTTAACGCATGCCATCCTATACTGCACAGAACATCAGATGTTTTTGGGGTGCATTTCATTAGTTTATAATGAAGGGTTTAGATCAATAAAGAATGAGAATCTGGAGGTGAGGTGGTTGAGTCAAACTGAGACCTTTCACTTTAGGGAGTGACACCAATGTGGCTGGTACCATCATCATACATGGACAGTGAACTGCTGTGTACCTATCAGCCTTTTTTATGGCCATCTCATCTACCCACGTTGAGGTAGGTGGAGAGTCAGGATGGAATTTGGCAAGGGAGTGTATACTGGACATTCAGTAAGGATTTGTGCTCGCAGGCCTGGTGTAAGTTTAGCACTCACTGTTAAAAATGTGTGCCAAGCTGCCCAGACACGCAAAGGTATGGTAATTTGGATGTAGAGCCACTGTTTAGCAAGCAGTGGGTGGGCCTGTGCAGGAAGGAGAGGTGGAGAAAGGCTCCTACAGTGGTTATGTTTGATGAATCAAGGGAATGGCTGGATTATTACTCAGAGATGGGAATACAGCAATACAGGAAGACACATTTAGAAGCACGTTTAGGTTAAGTTACAGAGGACCCAAAAGCAGAAGATGGACGAACAACATGACATCAGCCATGCTGGATATGGTATGGGAAAATAGGCAAAGATGTTGCCAAGGGAAGTATGGTTTGGTACTTGGAGTAATGTCAAAGAAAACAGAGAGGGACTAGAAGCTAATACATTACCTTTCATGGCCAGAGAAAGAATCATTGTACAGAGTCATTGTTCAGCAGCATATTCCAGAGTTGACGACATGGTTGCATTGGAGTGGGAAGTGGCAGCGATGGCAAAATGTGACATCAAGTGTGCTTTCCGACTCTTGCCAGTTTACTTGCAAGAATCTGGCTTTTTTGGGGAGGTCATTTAAAGCGAGCATCTACTTGTATACGGCCACACCAAATGGACTGTTTAGCGTTGTATGTACTGTTGATAAAATCTGTATTTTATTCAGAGTATTTTCACAATATCATTTGAGCAGGTAACAAAGCTTTTCTGCAAGATGTATTATTACCAGTTATTCAAAGTATGCATAGAGTGGGCTTTGGCTTCACCCAGTGGAGTATTACTCTCTCATTACAGGCTATTGGCTGTTTAGCGTATCATATCGCCGCCCATGGAGTGTGTTCATTGCAATGCATGAGGGACTATTTTATGTCTGAAAAATTAACTCACTCATCACACATTCAATTCTTTATCTCATACATATATTGTATATATAAATTAATTCCTTTTATTTATTTTTTAACTGTGCAGGCTTTTTTTAGAACTGTTTTTCTGCACTCGTGCAAGTCTTTACTACCATTGCTTTTACTGCAACCATCACTTCTACCACCATTACCACTGCCATTATCAACACCATTAACACCACCAGCACCATTACCTACACCACCATTACCACCACAATTGCCACTAACATTACCATTACCACTACCACACCCAGCATTACCACCAACAAAGCATTTGTACATGCATCTGCTTGCATGCTTTCCCACATGAAAGGCAGACCTATCGGCTTTTCCAATGCTTGTTTCATCTGATCTCTACTGAGAATTCTTTGAGAGCGGAGGGAGTGCATGGCCTGGTAGTGGGTCATGGGGTCAGACATCATAAGCAAAGCTGCCTATCTTTGGAAAATGTTCACAGTGTGATCCTCTATCACAGCATTTCTTAACCTTTTGACTTCTGTTGACCCGCACTTAATCATTACTGGCACCCAGGGACCCCCCCCCACTGAATCATTATTGGCAATCGGGGACCCCCACTAAGTCATAAATGGAAGAAAGGGACCCCGGGCTAAGCATTTTTGATGATTTGAACTGCAAAAAACATATATGTAAAATAGAGAAACAAGCATTCATCAAATAAATACACAAATAATGTCGAGGTCTTCCGGTTTATGGTTTTTTTTGTTTGGCATTTCCATCTGTATTTATCCATATTTCTTTTTTGATAATTTTGCCTGAATTTATCCATATTTATTTTGAGTTTTGTGAAAAATAAAGTAGAAACACGTATATTTCCACGTTTATTTAACCGAAAAATATGCCCTCATCCTTGAATACCTGCCAGGTTTCAGTGATATGAACACCCACAGAAGATAAATCAATGCACTTGTATGAAAATATGCAAATTTCAGTATCAACCTTGTGCATATCTTCAGCTGTTTAAGCCTCTTTACTAAACTTCCTTTCTTTTTTAACCCCCTTACTTATCAATCCACACAGCTATTGGTCTGGCCATCATGGCAGAGAGTATTTAAAATCACTCAAAAAGCAACCCAATTTCCATTTTTATCCACATTTAAAAATAAATACAGAAAATAAAATAAATGGTTTTCTGTCTGTATTTATCTGCAAAAATCAGTAAAAACAGAAAACAGGGAGCATTAATTATGACATATTTTAATTAAATCCACAAACAAATACAAAGAAAAATCAACATTTTCTAAATTCATTTAAGGCCGCTCATCATCCATACTACATTTTGTTTGATGCGCTTTACCAGCTCCCACAAATCAATCTGAGGATACCAACTTAATTTTCACACTCCAATTTCGTATTCCTTCACACTTAAAGAACATTTTAAAATTCTCAAGTTTACATTTATATTCAATTTATTAATTTATTATTATTTATTTTTCCATGCAGTTGTGGACCCCCTGAGTAGGCTTTGTGGATCCCCAGGGGTCTCCGGACCACAGGTTAAGAACAAATGCTCCATCAGATTTTCAGGGTTGTGGTGTTGGAGTGAGAGTAGCAAGTGATCCAAAACACACTGAAGAGGAAGGGGGTTATTTTGAATTCCGACCGTTGCTTACCATTGGCTTTGTGGTATGTAACTCACATTTGCTTGCTTTCTATTTGCTGGCTCTATTTGTTTTAAGCTGTTCAGCTTGAGTTCGTCCCTTCTGTTGCCCAAACCCTATTTCCTGAATTCTTGCACCAGTGCTCGATTTCTGTAAACAGGCCTTTAAATCTTGTTCTTATCTTGTCACATTTGCTGTGCATCATAAGACAGAGGTCAAATGCCAGGCTCTGCCTTGCAAGGACTCTGGTGTTTACTTTTCTTTCTCTGACTTCAAAGTGAGAGGATTTATGTGACAATCATGCTGGCTATGTGGGATGTGTTTGAGGAAGGCTGCACAATGTTATGTTTTTCTAGCACACAGCAAAATTTAAATGTCTGTAAATGAATTGTGCAGCTATTTCAGAATATATAAGAATTAGAAAAGCACAAATAAAGCACATTTTTTAGTAGTTCTGAAGTGTGGTGGAAACAATTATTTCATATTGATCAAAGCAAATCAATACACTAGGTGATGACATTTCCACACATTATCGATTGTGCGCTGTATACCTTTACCAGTAAAACTCTGTCTGTGCAAATTAATGGCCATTTCAATTGAAGTTGTGCTGTCTGTAATGGCAGTGCGCTACCACGCTATGCATACTTCACTTTACCCCACTCTGCACCCCTCCACACCACTGCAGTCTACTCTGCACCACTCTACACTACACCACCCCATGCCACTCCATTCCACGCCACTCCACACCGCATCACTGCACTCTACTCTGCACCACTCCACTCTATGCCACTTCACTCTATGGCTCTCTACTTTACACAATACACTCTACCCCATGCTACTCTACTATGCACCACTGCACTCTACACCACTCCACTCTTCGCCACTCCACGCCACTCTATTCTGCAACACTGCACTCTATGCCACTGCACTCTATACCAATGTCCTCTACTCTGTACTACTCCATTCTACGAAAATGCATTCTATGCCAATCTACTCTACGTCAATGTACTCTACCTTGCAGGTAAGAGAGGTGGGGCCGGGGGGGGGGTTTCGACAGAGGACGATGAGGGAAAATTATTTATTCAATTTTCCCTTGTGTTCGTCTGTCGAATCCCCATGACCCCACCCCAACCCGGCCCAACCGATCCTTCCTGCAGGGCCGGACTGGGAACCGAAACCGGCCCTGGCAAACTGCTCTGCCGCCCCCCCCTGGGGGTAGGGGGGGTGCAGCCGAGCTGTTTGCGAGGGCCAGTTTCGGCCGATTTTGTTACAGGGGGCCGATATTGCCGACCCCCGGTAACAAAAACGGCCCCCAGGGGCCCAAAACCGGCCCCCGCCCTAGCGGCCCACCGGGGAAACGCCCGGTGCCCGCTCAGCCAGTCCGGCCCTGCATACCTGCACGGGTTGCGGGTGTCGTGCACCACTCCACTCAACTCTGAAACAATCTACTCGTGCCACTGCACTCTGTGCTAATCCACTCTGTGCCAGTCCACTCTGCACAACTCAACTCTGCACCACTCCACTCTATTCTGTGCCACTGCACCCTACTCTGCGCCACTGCACTCTACACCAATGAACTCTACACCACTTTACTCATGCATTACAGCCAGCCTGGAGAACATGCCCAGGCTCCCATTCCCCAGCTGAGCGCCGAACCACGGCGCTCAGAACACTCACAACGCTGCATTACAGCGTTGTGATTGGCTCATGGGAGCCTGGGTGCTTCCTGTTCTGGCCCCAGGGGAGAGACGGTGATGGAGAGACAAAGGAGAGATGCGGCGATCAGGTATGTTTTATTTTTTATTTTTTAAACCCCCTTAACCCGCGCCCCAGATCCGTGCCGGCCGCCACTTCTCTACTCTGCACCACTTCACTCTACTGTGTAAAACTCCACTCTACTCTGTACCACTTCATTCTACGCCAGTGCACTCTATGCCAATGCACTGTACACCACTTTACTCAAAACCAATGCACTCTATGCCACTATATTCTGCAACACTGCACTCTATGCCACTGAACTCTGTGCCACTCTTCTCTGCACCACTGCACTCTACTATGCACCACTCTACGCTAATGCACTGTACACCACTACACGCCACTCTGCTCTGCATTGCTCCACTATACGCCAGTCCACTCTAAACCACTGTAATCTACGACACTGCACTCTACGACACTGCACTCTATGCCACTGCACTCAACTCTGAAAAAACCTTCTCTACGCCACTGCACTCTACTCTGAGCCACTCTATTTTACGCCACTGCACTCTTTGCCACTGCACTCAACGGCAATGCACTCTACACCACTTTACTCAAAACATATACACTGTATGCCACTGCACTCTCCCTAATCTACTCTGCACCACCGCACTGTATGACACTATACTCTACTGTGCAACACTCTATTTTACACCACTGCACTCTACTCTACACCATTACACTCCAAGTCACTTTACTCTGCACTAGTCTACACCTCTGTACTCTACACCAATGCATTCTACGCCAATCTACTCTACGCCACTGCACTCTACAACACTCTACTCTGTAACACTGCTCTCTCTGCCACTGAACTCTACACCACTCTACTCTGCACCACTCTACTCTGCGCCACTGCACACTATGCCACTGCACTCTCTGCACCACTCTACTGTATGCCACTATACGTCAATGCATGCTACACCAATGCTCTCTGCCACTACACTCTACGTCACTCTAATCTACTGCACAGCACTGCACTCTGACACTGCACTCTATGCCACTTCCCTCTACTCTGCACCAGCCTACTCAATGCCAGTGCACTCTACCCCACTTTACAATACACCACTGCACTCTTCGCCACTGCACTCTACACCACTCTGCTATATTCTGCAACACTGCACTCTACACCAATGCACTTTATGGCATTACTTTATGCCACTGCACTCTACCCTGCACCACTCTACTCTATCCTGAACCACTCCACTCTACGCCTCTTCACTCTAATCTGAAACAATTTACACTATGCCACTACACTCTACTCTACTCTGCACCTCTCTACTCTTCGCCACTGCATTTTACACCACTACTCTATTCCACTGCACTCTACCCTGCACCACTCCACTGTACCTTGCACCACTCCACTCTATGCCACTTCACTCTATTCTGAAACAATCTACTTTACGCCACTGCAGTCTATGCCACTGCACTCTACCCTGCACCAATCCACTCTACGCCACTTCACTGTACTCTGAAACAATCTACTCTATGCCACTGCACTCCATTTCCCTCTTTATTACTCCACTCTAAACCATTGCACTCTACTCTGTTTCACTCTACGCCACTCTACTCTGCACCACTCTACACTATGCCACTGTGCTCTATGCTACTCTAGGCTAAACCACTGTACTTTAGGCCAATGCATTCAACACCACTTTACTAAAAACCAATGCACTATTTGCCACTAAACTCTACAACAACTACTCTGCAATACTGCACTCTAGGCCACTATACTGTGTAGTGTAGTTCCTATTTCCCTAATAGGCTCTGCGCATTGGAATAATATACCCTATAGATTTGACATAGGACTGAGGTCAGTATGTCCCTATCGAGTATATTAAACTTAATTACTTTGTGCCAGCTAACTCAGAGGCCACTAGAAACTCCTTGTAAACAAGAAGGGAGTAGTTTCTGGCAACCGCATAAACATGACAACTTTGTTTCCCTTTAGAATCGGAACACTCTCAGAATCGTGGAAACAATAGATAACAGTTTCACTCAGCTAATCGTGCATGCTTAGTTTCTTCAGAGTTACACAGAAAGAATAGACGGGCGTTTCAATAAAAGGATTTATTGAACAGTCTTGTTTCTCGTGTAAGAGATATGAGCTGTTATGATCACAAGACAGTATGCGAGATATATAATGTACAGCGTAAGCAGTAGAAAGAAATATACGCTAGCATTATCTTTTAGCTATGACACATATATTCATATACATAAATAACATAAGCTAAAAATGCGAGTACTCATAAGATGCTTCTCTAAGCTAGTTCTACCTCAGTGTACCTAACCTAACCTAACCTAACCGAAGTGTAGTGCAAGGTGAGAAGTAGGTGAAGTATTCTATAGTATGGTATGCTATAGTCTAGTATGCCAAGAGTCTGGTATGCCAAGAGTCCCTCTAGGTTCTAGTCAGCTCCATACCTTGAGAATGAGAGAGGTGGGAATCTCCTTCCGAGTCTCGAACTCTAACACCCCGCGAAGGGAGTCAGAACACTGGAAGCTGGATTCTCTGCGAGCAGGGATGACAGCGTCTCTTGTCAGTGCGTCAGGCCTTGACACGGGCTCCTCTAAAGTCGAGGTCTCCTCCTACTTGCTTGGGCAAGGGAAGGTATATTTATACCTGGTAGGTGCCTTGGAATGTTAGCATTGACGTAAAGTCGGGCAGAGGAAGACGTCAGGAATGAACCCTTAAGGTATATCGGTTCATGCATAATAAATGAGTTCTTGGAGAAATCAATAATCCTGTGCTAGGGGAACTCCCACGAGCTTAAGGGTTTGGTTTCTAAGAACTCGTTGTGACGTTAGGGTGGACGCATGTAAGTGACCATGCCTGTATTTGGATAGCATGGCTAATGCCGAAATAAGGACTGGGATCTTATGCCTATATAAGGGCAATGCGAATTGTGCCTATATAAGGACATGTTTCAGGAAAACCTATATACGGACACCTAAAGCGGAATACAACACCCACTCCACTTTCAAATGAACGATAATACTAAATGCTAAACATTAAATGCTAAACATTAAACTGAGTACCACATGTTGCTAAAAACATTTCTAAAAGCATATTAAAAGAAGTTTAAAATAAACTGTTGAATGCAATAGGTACTGTACATCTTAAAGCATTTTTTTCATTCTAAGCATATATTGGAAATAAATGCAACATGAATGAATAAACAGAAATATATACATATGACGAAATGGTTGACAAGTTTTCAAAAATCAAAGCCATTGCATATCATGGTCTAAATGAAATTGTGGTAAATAAGGTGACAATGTGTCCCTGGAAGTATTCAAAGAAGTCCGTTTTATATGAATAGTTCTACTGTAAGCAGATTGAGTTGCCATGTATTTTCAAAAATAGAGAAAAAGAAAAAGTTCAATTTTAGGAAGAGTTCCAAGTTTTGTTCTGTTTTGAAAATATGGAGGCCAAATTTCATTGCTTCCCTGGTACACTGTGAGCCGAATCAAAGTCAGTGTATGGGTCTGGTGTAAACATGAAATCATCTATTTCTGTAGACAAAAGATCGTCTACCGTTGTCGGTGACAGTTGGAATACCTCATTTAGAAGGTTAACTGCACAGAGATGTGAAGCATCGCCTTCAGCATAGGATGCCGCAGCAATGTTCGCGTCCGTTGTTACCTGTGTGCCTGTTGATTCATCTCATACCTCAGCAGCAGCAGGAAGCGTCTGTGAGATCTCAAGGAATGCCGTCAACAGGATTGGTAGCCTTTGGGGACAACACAGAGCATGGGCTGTTATCGGGTCCAGCAGAGTATCGATATCCGTTGGCATGACTGATGGGAGTGTTAGACAGGTGTCTAGCACGCATTCTTCACCGCAAAGCAGGCAGCGTAGAACAGGTAAGATGCAATCTTGCCAGATTGGTCTAAATGACAGAAACCATGTTGTATTAAGTTCCCGTAGACGAGGTATGCCCAAAAGTTGCACTATGCGCTCACGGCACTTCCGTTCTAGGAGAGCTTTCTCCAAATTGCTGGGAGTGACGCTGGTGGATAGGCTTGCCATAGCGTAGCAGTAGGAATAAAAACAGGATTCCCACAACCAGTGCTAGAATTAATGGCACACCACCAAACACCGAATGTGCGAAGTTTGGAATGATTCCGAGGACTGCCTGAAAAGGTGTTAACAGTCCTGAACAGATGGTCTTAAATACATGTACAATTCCGCTCGTATCAGACATGTTTAAGATACGTCCCATCATTTCTACGAAATGTATAGGGCAGTTTGTACGAATTAAAACCTGTATCTCAGCCGAAGTCCTTGCAATTTGTAAATCATAGATTTCTTTGGCCGAGGTCAAAGGCACGGTCTGTTGCAAAAGCATGGCTTTCATTCTGCTTAAAGTATCAAAACGTATAAAAGAAACATTCAATGAAGGCCATAGAGGCGACTCCCTGACTGTGTCTATTGGGGGAACAATACTTGCATACAACGAGTAACCCTGGAGCCGACCGTTACCAGATATGGGATGCCTGGCAACATGCCACAGCAACTCTGATCATTCAACATGCGGTAACTCCCATTAGAAAGTTGGCCAAACGTTGGATTAATCAAAGTAGCTGGTGTACCTTGCTGGTGGCAGGACAAGTTTGCCACAGAACCATTACAAGCCCCGTGTAAAGAAATGTCCTGACATATGAGTGAACCGCTTAGTGCATTTTCACAGTGTGTACCGCTTAGAAACACTTCACGATCCCCACTCCAACATCTGTAATCGTAAGGTAAATTCCAGGATGTCTTAATGTACTCCTTACCCAACCTTTCATATTTGCCTGCTTGCATTTGTTTGAGGCAATACTGAAAATGAAAAGTAGTGACAGGCAGAGTTATTTTGCCATGAATAAGCCATTCTGTAGCTGGTTTTTCTGCTACCGTAAATGGTAATTTTTCCAGTTTTTCAATGCTCAGCACTGTATACTTTGCTCCCCTTTGTGCCAGTTCGATCTGTTTATCCGTTAGATTGTATTCTGCAAACAGAGACGACGTGTTGATAAAACGCCAAGGCACATAGCCTGCACGCAAGGATTGCAGCGTCCAACCTAATAACATAATAGAACGTAACTGAGATTGGCCTTGTTGTAACATGGCTAAATCTTGTTCCAGTATGTCAATAGCAGAGGATACAATGTTGTCCAATGAATAAATTCTGGATGACAAAGTTGTTAACCCATTGTCGACCACAGTGAGAGATTTCTCTAAGTTAATACGATCAAGTTCTACGTATTCTTTCTGCGGCCTCTGCCTGTGAAACCTTCCATATTTCATTATAAGCAGCATAAATGCCGGCATATATGAAACGTTTTTGACGCGGTTTTCTTGGTCCTAGCAAGAATTCCCTAAGGTCTGCGTCTTCTTTAAGTAAAGATAAGTATTGTTTCACATCCTCGAGTGTAGATTTTTGTAACCAGTCGAGGCACAATTTTCCTACACTGTATGTTGTTACTACCCCTGGATGTTGTCTTTGAACATCTCGTGGGTCTGGCCTATGGACAGTAAAGCCCTGTATTCTATTCAGGAATCTTTCTTGACAGATGTTTGTGTCTGTGGGCCAGAGTAACCATTTTTTCCAATCAGGATCAGTTCTGTTGTTTTGTAGTATAGTGTCTACTGTGACCGCTCCCTGTGTAGTGCTATTACTTGCAGGTGTTGGTACAGAAGGTGTGTTCATGTCTTTGATCTTGGCTAAACCAAGGCAAGACGTTTGTTGCACAGTGTCATTCAAAAACATTATTTGATGTGGGATGATACATGCTCTAAACAAAGCTTCTATCCCCTGCACTTGCCAATCTTTAGAACCCCAGACAGATTTTGTGTCAATTGTGTCTTTCCAAAAGTCAAATCCTTGTCTAGACAGTTGGGTAATAAAGGCTGCAGAATAAATCTGTTTTGTATTAGTTAACATAATTTTCTGTCCTGTTTTGTTTACATTTTTATAGAAAAATGTTTCTGGATCAGATGTATTGTACCCTGAAAAATATGGAAACTTATTTGCAAACGTTTTTGAACTACCCCTTGGTGGTGTAGGACAATGTTCCCATTGGTTAAACATAAACACATTTCTAGGTGTTGCAGATTTATGCAAGAAATGATGACCATAGTGGTTGTAACAATAAAGCTGTTCATAGTCTGATGAACCCTCTAAGTATTCATTGTTAGAGAACGCAGCAGACCTTTCTAGATCAGACATCATATCATTTACAGTCTCAAAGTCCCAATCATCAGAATAGGTACTGGTGGTAATAAAATCACTTAATGAAATTTTAAATAAATGTGGAATCTTCAAAAGTTCCGTGGGGCCGAATATGTCGAAATCGGTTTTGTCCCAAACTATACCATCCTGTATAGGAACGGCTGTGATGTTCACTGCTGACAAGTCTCTTGTTTCACGATGGGAAGATTTGTGTGGTTTTAAAAGTAAGTTCACATTTTTACTTTCAGTGTCCATACGGATGTATCTGCCATTTATAAGCACGCTAAGAGTCATAACCAAAGCTAGCCAAAACAGAAAGAAAAATATTCCAGAAATAATCCATAGTTCAATCCATGGTGAAACCAGATAAGTCTCTTTCAGGAAATGAAAAAGGTCTTGTACTTGTTGCTTGAAAGTTTTTGATGCTGTCGTCGTTTCAGGCTCACTCGGATCCTCAGAAAACGTATCAAAGTTAATGAAATAGCCAGAAGCAGTTCGGTCAATTGTTGGAATTGCATCAGGATTTGTTGAAATCGCAGGAACCAGTTGATCACTTGTTACGTTGGTGTAGACAGGTGTAGTTGGACGAACTGTTACTTGAGTTTCAAGAGGGATGAGTTCCATAGCATTGTTGCTTAGTCCTTCATCTGTTACTGCTGAATTCTCGATGGTTATGAGTCTTTCAGTCTGAACCTCTTGGATAGTAGCGAGAGGAGTGCGTCTGCTACTAGGTCGGAGTCCACGAGGCCTACTATTTAGTATTGGCCACATACTGTGGTTTAATGAGGTCGATTGACACAAATCTTTTCTCCTTTTTTCCAGCAAGGGGCGGCAGAAGTACTGTTCTTGTTCCGTGGACGGCTAGGACAGGTACTGGTTGTCTGTAAGAAGGTCCAAATTCCTTCTTGTCCGCAATCTTCTCTCTGATTAGATCCCCAACTTTTGGGATCCAGACAGGCCTTGCTGGGACTGCCGGTGTTTCCCCAGTGGTGGTTGGCTTCAGGAACACGTTGCTTTGTTTCGATCTTAGTTCATTTAGATCCTGTAAAACAGCCAAACGATCTTTGATATCAAAGGGTTTATTTTCCACCACTGTGCCTTTACATTCGAGATCAGGAACCCACATTCTTGTCCCAAATAGGACCTCATATGGAGTGACCTCCCCTAGAGAACTTCTTGGCAAATTATTTAATGAGCGTTGGACCCCATAAAGATGTTTGACCCACCCATCACCCGAACCTAATACTCTAGCTGTTATAGACTGCTTTATGTCCCGGTTTTTCCTTTCCACAACAGAATTTCCCTCAGGATGAAACGGAGAGGAGTACCGCAATGCTACGCCCAAACTGGCCATGGCTTCTTTGTAAGCCCGAGAGCTAAACGCAGGGCCCTGGTCAGAATGTAGTGTGCCTATTGCGTATGTGCCGATAAAGACTCGCAAATCTTTTATAACAGTTCGAGCGTCAGCCGAGCGCTGAGGCCATATCCATAGGAACCTTGACTTAGTATTTGTGGGATTGCATTTGTCCAAAAGGACGCCTGCGCATAGATAGTCTAATGCTGTCTAACAATGGTGTCTGTACTGGGCAGGCTACTTCGTAGTCTGGTGTCTGATGGCGTTCTGCAACACGCTGTCTATTGCAGTCTATGCAGTCATCGATGAAGATGTGAATCTGTGTATTCATTCCAGGCCACCAGGACATCTCTTTTAATGTTAATATTGTTTTAGAGATCCCTTGATGTGACAGACCCTCCCCCAGATGTGCTTCATAAATCAAAGCTGCTCTACGTTCCATGTTTGGAATTACCCTATCCCCCACTCCAGGGATTCGAGCAAAAGGAACATTGTTCGCATCAATTACATAAGAGTACTTGAGTGGAAATTACTTTGGTAACGCTGCTCCACTGCCTTTGCTTGAAGCATTGACAGCCAACAATATCTCACTGTCTATTCTCGTTTTTGAACGAGTGATCGCAGCTACGGATGCCGTCTGAACAACCCCCTTTGCGGCTTCATCAGCCAATGAATTCCCTGCAACGTGAACGCCATCACGTTGATGACTCAGCGTGTGTATCACGTGAGCTTTTGGTAGTTCGTTTTTCAACTGAACTACTTGTTCCCAAAGCGTTTTATGCTTTATTGTGCCACCTTTTGCATCTTTGAACCCGTTTTCAAGCCAATTTTGTATATATTCATTATACGACTGAACACAGTAAAAGAATCGCACACTATAAGTGTGGGGAATTTGCGATCTGTATTTTCAAGTGCCAGTTTGAATGCTTGTAGTTCAGCTCGCTGAGCTGTACAATCTCCTAAAGATTGAGTTTTAGTGACCATTGGTCTGAAGTTACTATCTTGCATGCGACCTTTAACGATTGCGCATGCTGCACTGTAAGCTTGCTTACTCCCTGTAGAGCGTTGTGCTGATCCGTCAGTGTAAATTATAAATTCATACTGATCTAGAGGCAAAATTTCAGTGGGCAGAGGACATTCATGTTCATATTGCAGGAACGCTTGTGTTTTTAAATCAGGATCAAAAACATATTCAACATCTGTTGCAGCAAGAGAATTAACCCATTGTATCCATCTAGGATGTAAAGCTTTTGCATTTGGAATGCTCGCTTTTGTAACCGCCTCTAAGGCTGGTACTGGGGTTACGACAATAATGCGTTTTCCTTGAGCTAGAGCTCTTTCTTTTGCTACAGCGGTTTGAACTGCTGTCAGTATTTTTTCTGTTGAAGTGAAGCGCATTTCTGCTTGTGTATACAAATGTGATTTGTATGCTATTGGTACTTTTTCACCCTCATTAAATGTTAAATAGGTGAATCCGCATTGACCCGAAATTATTCGGATCACTAAATTGCGTGTATTTACGCATGTTTGTAAGTGATTTGTTGCTAACATGTTAGCTTAGAGTGAACACAGGATTTCTGTGTGTTCCTGTGTCCAATGTTTTGTTGAAAAATCAGGTTTGATTAATTCGTAGAGAGGTTTAACCCTTTCTGCGCAATTTAGAATGTAAGTTCTTCCAAAATTTAGGAAACCCAACATGGATTGTAAATTTTTCAGCGTTTTTGGAGGTTGGAGCAGCGCGCACTTTTCAAAAAAGTTAGCTGCCAGGCTCTTGCCTTCACTTGAAAGCTCATATCCTAGGAAAAGGACATTGAGATGGGCAATTCTGGATTTTTTTAAAGTTGAATTTATAGCCTTTAGAGGCGAAGCCCAATATAATGGTACTCACCTTGTTCAAGTGCCTATCTAGGTCATCGTCTGTCAGATAGATGTCATTGACATATGACAATGCCTCATTATCATAAATTTGTAGTAACTCTGTTACTCTTGCTGAGAATAACCCCGGGCTGTTTTTGAACCCTTGTGGGAGTCTACAAAATTGACGCTGGGTCCCCAATATTGAGAAAGCTGTTAAGTACCTGCTTTCAGGTGCTATGTTTTGACAAAAGAAACCATTTGAAATGTCCAATGTGGTTTTATATTTTTTACGCACAATGTTATTCATTAATGCTGTACTATGTGCATTTTGCACTGTTAATGTTTTGGAACAAGTGTTCAAGTGTCTGTAATCCAAAACTAGACGATATGTATTGTCTGGTTTGGTAACAGGAAACAAAGGATTGTTCATTGAGGAGGTGCATGTTTCAATCACCCCTTGGTATTCAAGTTGATCTAAGATCTCCCTGACCTGTTTTTTAGCTTCTTGCTTTATTGGGTACTGCCTTTGTGCAGTAGGTTGATTTTTTAGATGTATTTTGTGGTGAGGTGAGTCCTCATCCCATCCTACATGATTTTTGTATAATGCTGGGGCCTGGGCAACTGCCCATTTCCTGGCATAAGTATATTTTAGGTGAATTGGAATATGGTTGAAGAAGGCAGGCATAATAATGTCCTCGCCATGTGGGCACTCCCTGACAAAGTGTGGTGGCCAGTCTTTTTCTGCTAGAAGTATATCATAACCCCTTGAAAGTTTCTCCCAAAAGAGTATTTTCACTTTTCTTGGTATGTCTTCCTCCATTCGGAGTGTTATTTCATATAACTTTTGTGGAGTACTAACCCTGGTGTCTACAGTTTCTACTGTGATGTACTCATTCAAGTCCACTATCTCCAGAAGTTACTTCAGTTTCTGGCGAGCTATTGTGACTTCTGCTGCACTGTCCAGCATTGTCTGAGCCCATTCTCCGTTCTTGAGCTGTGTTCTCAGTATTCTCGGCATGTCTGATCTTCAGACCTGCTACCTTCTTTTTGTGAATTGAGGTTTTGATTTATTTTTCTGAACGTGTTTGTCGTCTTTCGATTTCACGCGTTCTTCTCTATGTTCTGACCGTCCTCTTCTTTCTGATGTCTGTGACGATATCTGAAAGGTACGAGAGGAACGTGTATCAGTATCTTGATACCTGTCAGGTTTTCTTAAATTATCCCTATTCCTGAGGTTATACCTCCTTTCAGAGGGCTCCTTTTGAGGAGATCTACCTCGGGATTGAGAACGTGTCTCGTTTGAATTTTGTTTATTAGTTTCCCACTTCTTTTTAGAAGATGTAGGAGTTTGTTTAATAGAGTCCTTCTCAGGACTTTCAGATAGTTTTGGCTTCAAAGGTTTTCCACCCAAACTATCTCTGCCTAATTCTGCATAAGATTGTTCTATTATTCTGGGTAGTTCATGTTGATGTTCTGTTACATCAAATTCCCTTAAGCGTTGGCGGATCGCCACTGATGCTGCCTCCCCTTTAATATTAGATAATATTATTGTTGAGACCTGGTCGAACTTTTTCAGTAATTTCATACCTAAATTCAGAGCAGGCTCTGCCCCGTATTCGTTTTGAATTTGTTTCAGGACATCTGGTATTACTGCAATTGATGGAACACCATGTGTTTTAGTATAGATGGCAGCAAAGACTGCGCCCCAAGTGGTGCAATCTTCCAGTTGTGGTGTGCTCCCCATTGGTAAACAGATTGTTAAGATTCTGTGTTTCTCATAAGGGCTAGTATTTGGAAATACTGCTTCGATTTGAGTAATTTTTTGAGCTATCCAGAATGGAATTTGCTCACGTTTTGTGGGCATTTTACCCATGAATGCGTGTAAAGTCTGTGCAGTAACTTTTAGTGTATTCCCCTGTTGAGGGGTTTGATTTGGAATGGTCATTGGTGGTTGGACTGTGAAAGTCCGCATGACATATTGGACTAATTGTCTGTAAATTTTTATTAACTCTTGTAGTTGAGTAAGTAATTCCTCATCTGACATTACATCAATGTCAGGATGAGGTGTGTAGCCGGCTAGAATCTGCCATGTTGCTCCTGGTCTACCTAGTGGACCGAGCCTGGTAATGTTTTTGTGATGTTTTAGGGCGCCTTTAAACCAGAGATTATGCTCCTGGTATGTGAGTGGAATTTCATTATCCTCGAAAGGAATATATTCCTCTGGTGGTTCATCTTCTTTAAAGAAGTGAAATAGTTTTGTTACTGGATTTGATTCTGGGAATACTATCCATGAATAGAATACCTTTGTCTGAAAGGATTCGTGTGCCTCTATCACGAAAACTGCTCTACCACCTCTTGGTGTTAGGCCATGTTTTATAAGTTTTAGAGTGATGGCTCTCCTTAAGTTTGGAGGGATGTTTATAACACCCTCATCGGTTTCATTTAAACCTGTAAAGTTAAAAACTGTTACGACTGGATCAGCCGCAGCTACACCGTTCTCGGTGTCAGACATTGTTTTTTATAAAATGTAGAACAAGTTTCAAGGAAACAAAGGATAAGGTGCACAATATTTTGGAACACTGTATCCTTCAACATTGAACAAACCAAACAGCTAATATATATAGGATTTTTTGTCCTATTTAGCTTTGGCGGATATTTAACCCTACCCACTCCAGACGTCTTATGGAGTATGTTAGTAGGGGTCTCTGAGAGAAAAGCACGACTGAGTGACTCAGTATCTAGCGTTAAATTAGTGCCTTACCAAACCGTTGGGCGCCATGTAGTGTAGTTCCTATTTCCCTAATAGGCTCTGCGCATTGGAATAATATACCCTATAGATTTGACATAGGACTGAGGTCAGTATGTCCCTATCGAGTATATTAAACTTAATTACTTTGTGCCAGCTAACTCAGAGGCCACTAGAAACTCCTTGTAAACAAGAAGGGAGTAGTTTCTGGCAACCGCATAAACATGACAACTTTGTTTCCCTTTAGAATCGGAACACTCTCAGAATCGTGGAAACAATAGATAACAGTTTCACTCAGCTAATCGTGCATGCTTAGTTTCTTCAGAGTTACACAGAAAGAATAGACGGGCGTTTCAATAAAAGGATTTATTGAACAGTCTTGTTTCTCGTGTAAGAGATATGAGCTGTTATGATCACAAGACAGTATGCGAGATATATAATGTACAGCGTAAGCAGTAGAAAGAAATAATACTGCGCTAGCATTATCTTTTAGCTATGACACATATATTCATATACATAAATAACATAAGCTAAAAATGCGAGTACTCATAAGATGCTTCTCTAAGCTAGTTCTACCCCAGTGTACCTAACCTAACCGAAGTGTAGTGCAAGGTGAGAAGTAGGTGAAGTATTCTATAGTATGGTATGCTATAGTCTAGTATGCCAAGATTCTGGTATGCCAAGAGTCCCTCTAGGTTCTAGTCAGCTCCATACATTGAGAATGAGAGAGGTGGGAATCTCCTTCCGAGTCTCGAACTCTAACACCCCGCGAAGGGAGTCAGAACACTGGAAGCTGGATTCTCTGCGAGCAGGGATGACAGCGTCTCTTGTCAGTGCGTCAGGCCGGGACACGGGTTCCTCTAAAGTCGAGGTCTCCTCCTACTTGCTTGGGCAAGGGAAGGTATATTTATACCTGGTAGGTGCCTTGGAATGTTAGCATTGACGTAAAGCCGGGCAGAGGAAGACGTCAGGAATGAACCCTTAAGGTATAGCGGTTCATGCATAATAAATGAGTTCTTGGAGAAATCAATAATCCTGTGCTAGGGGAACTCCCACGAGCTTAAGGGTCTGGTTTCTAAGAACTCGTTGTGACGTTAGGGTGGACGGATGTAAGTGACCATGCCTGTATTTGGATAGCATGGCTAATGCCTAAATAAGGACTGGGATCTTATGCCTATATAAGGGCAATGCGAATTGTGCCTATATAAGGACATGTTTCAGGAAAACCTACATACGGACACCTAAAGCGGAATACAACAACTGTACTCTGCAACACTGTACACCACTGCGCGCCACATCACTCCACGCCATTGCGCTCTACATCACTGCACTCTAGGTCACTCAGTGGTTCTCTGCGCCACTGTACTCTAGGCCACTGCTCTCTGCACCACTGCTCTCTGCACCAATGCCCTCTGTACCATTGCACACTACGCCACTCTATTCCACTGTACTCTACGCCACTGCTCTCTGTATCACTCGGCACCGCTCTTACACTCTGCATCACTCCACGCCACTCTATTCTGCACCACTGCAATACACGCCACCGCACTCTACTCTACACCATAGCACTCTTCACCACTCTACCCTGCACCACTCCACTCTACACCACTTCAATCTACTCTGAAACAATCTACTCTATGACACTGCACTCTACGCCTCTGCAGTCTACTGTGCTCCGCTCTACTCTACGTCACTGCACTCCACAGCAATGCACTCTACACCACTTTACTCAAAACCAATGCACTCTACGCCACTGCACTCTACACCTATCTATTCTGCACCACTGGATTTTTTTGGTAAATCTTTTTTTATTATTTGCTTTCAATCAAACTAAACATACTAGTCTAGGTAACACATTAGGGTTCCATAAAAAAAGCAGAGTATATGGGCAGTAACAGCACATCTAGCACATGTGCGACTGGCGACATTGCGGTCAACAATCTAGTACTGTAAAAGGGGATCAGCTGAGGGGTCCTGGAGCACAAATATCAACCATGTAATTAGAGTGGGAAGACGTCTCCATTTCAGGAGACCGAAACTGGATCCCCAATATTGCATCCATACTCATCCAGCAGATATACAATCGACCTCCTGACAATTCAAGGAGAGGCTGCTGGGGCTGGAATCAACCCCTGCATCATGGCAGCCGTGGAGGAAAACCCTGAAAGGGCTTTCTCTTACACTATTTGCCCTCTGGGACCCAGTCTGGGAAAGCCACCAGAGCAGCATCCCAAGCAGGCAAGATCAGTACCCTACGTACACACCTATTCTTTTCCATCCCAATCTACTTCCCTCTCAGACCCCACCCATTTCACCAGTTCCAAACTCCATCTATACACATCAAGGCCACAGGCTAATTTCCAGCTCATTGTCAGCTGTCTGTGAGCAAGTATAAGCGCCAGATCTGTAAATCTGTACTTTACCTTTTGGGCTGCACTACGGTCATGAAGGCCTATTAAACACAATTGGGGAGTAAGCTCGAAGCTCCGATCTGTAGCCTGTTAAACTACATGGAGGACAGAGGTCCAATACGGTGTCAACGTGAGGCAAAACCACACCATGTTGAAGAAGCCTACGTCGCCCGCATGGCATCGAGGGCAGGTCAGCGCCTGGGAACATAGCATTCAGGCTTCGGTGGGTGAGGTATGCCCTGTGTAAGTAGTAGAACCAAATACACTTGAAGCAAGCATTTCTGGACACCTAGGGGGTATCTGCTAGTGCCCTCTTCCAAGACATGTCAGACAATTTTGTCCCTAATTCCTCTTCCTAGCGATGTCACAAGCATACCAAGTCCAATGGTGCCCCCTTCAACAAAGCCCTGTAGAGTAAGTTGACCTCACTCACCCGGCCCGTAATGAGGAATAGATAGTGCAGGCACCTGTATTCCGGAGGTTCCGCAGTGCCATTGCCCTACCACTTGGATACCCCATGTAACAGAGGTCCGTGGAGCAAAAAGGGCCCCTCTAGGAGGTCTTGAATAAATCACCCACTATGGTGAGCCCCACCTCTGTCCACCGGCTCAGCCCCCACCAACCCCCAGGCCGCTGCCAGCATCGGGCAACCTGTAGCGGCAGTTTATGGTATCTTAGTGCATGTCATTTAAGTGCCCTAGCCCAAACGTAGTGCGCCATTCTAATCAATACATTCTTTTCTCGAACCAGGGAGGCGGGCATGGGTTTTAGCAAAATACTAGTCAAAAGGTCCTTAGAGGGCAATCCACGTTCTCAATGGCCCACTCCGTCCCACAGCATGGACCTCCACCAAGCCACCCACTGCAATTGCGCCACCATATTATAATGTTCTAAATCAGGCGCCGCCAGTCCTCCCTCCCCCACCGGCAAGTGCAGCTTCTGTAGCGCCACTTGGCACCGTGAGGTTCCCCAATATAGTGTCAGTAGGATGCCATAAAGAACGGCTGCTGAAGTTCTACTGGTAGGGCTGCAAACAAATAGAGGAATCGGGCAATACCACCATCTTAGAGACAGCTATCCTCCCACCCACTGACAGCGGCAGAGTGGTCTAGAGGGCGACTGAACGCATTATGGCAGCAATTGTGCAACAAAATTGCCCTCATAGCCCATGTCCGCGGTACAATAAATGGCCACCCCCAAATAACGAATGGTGGCTTGTTCCCACTGCAGAGTTGGGCAGTCAGGAGAGATGTGCTCCCCCCGATCGTCACGCAGTGAGTAAATGCAGGATTTACTCTAGTTAACCTCCAGACCAGCAAAGCGCCTGATATCTGTCAAAGCCACCACTGCTTCCTCCAGGTCAGAATCTTCCCCTCTCATTTATAAAAGCATGTAATCCGTGTACAGGGAGAGATTAAGGCAGTCAGTGGACAGCTGCAAACCCTGATAGTGGTCCCCCCGTCGTACTGTTCCGGCAAATGGCTCTAGAGTCAGATCAAACAACAGAGAGGATAATGGGCAACCCTGTCTGATGCCCCATTCCATCGAACAAGCTTCCTAAATCACCGAGCCAGTGAGAACCCAAACCAATGGTCCAGTGTATGAGTTTCGTACAATTGCTGAAGGGCAACCTAAAGCCCATGCCAAGCAAGGTAGCATCTAGGAACTCTGAGCAGAGTGAGTCGAATACCTTCTGGATATATCCAGGGAACTGACCAAAGAGTCCGGTGGGAGCTGTTCTCGATGGTCCAGGACAAGAAGCAACTGGTGAGTCTTAGGCATGGTGCTACGTGTAAGAATAAAACTGGGTTGTTTAGGGTGAACCAGGAAGCCCACGTGAGGTAGCATCCGGTTCGCCCATACCCTACTCAGGTTTTTGTAATCGGTGTTGAGCATCGAAAGAGGGCAATATGTGTCAAGAAAAAGTGGGCCCTTATCCTTCCTAGGTAGGGACACAATTGTGGCCTTGCACAGAGAAGGAGGGAGCACTCAAGTTTTCTGGGAGTCGTTAAACAGGGTCACCAGCTTAGGGACAAGGTCTGCGGTGTACATTGCATAGAATTCTATGGGCAGGTCATCCAACCTGGGGACCTTCCCCCTCGCCATCTCCTTATTCGCACCTGCACCCTCTGCTCAGTAATATCGGTACCCAGTTGAGCAGCTACGGCAGCCTCTAGGACTACCAGAGAAGGGTCTGCTATGTAGTTCACCATATCTACCTCACTGACTCCAGCCCAGTATAGGTCTCGGTAATAATGAAGGAACACAGTATTAATCTCCTCCTGAGTAAAGACGTCCCGCCCTGAGGTGTCACATACCTGAAGAATAGTATGCCCTCTCATCTTACAATAGCCAAGCAAGCATCCTTCCTGGCTTATCTCTCTCAG
Source organism: Calotriton arnoldi (assembly GCA_963921515.1). Lineage (NCBI taxonomy): Eukaryota > Metazoa > Chordata > Amphibia > Caudata > Salamandridae > Calotriton > Calotriton arnoldi. Next base: position 2,528,028 of record CAWUFW010000699.1, read on the forward strand.
CATGAGCCCGGGTAACATATGCTCTATAATTAGGCTGTCTGGTTTTAGGTTTAAACCTATAATAACTGATAAAACCCCACCAAAAGGAAAATAGCCATCACCGGTGTAAACATATAAACACTGAAAAAACACTTTTGCAACCACAAACTAAGTGCCATTCAAAGAAAGGAAAAGATAAGTGAAAGAGTCAGTTTTATTTCTTCCTGAAGGGCCCAATACAATGTAACCTTGTTATACAAGGCAGCAGCAAGAAAGACTGGGCTAACATTATTCTGCTTGAGTTTTGTTGTTTAGGGATGTCACTAAAATATTGTCTCTTCTTCCTTCTGCTTTTTCAGTTTTGTAGTCTTTGGTCTAAAGATGCAGTGTTTAGAAGCATGTTTTAGGTCTTATTTAATTATTTTATAAACTGTAGAGAATCAGGAAATATAAAAAATTATATTTGATATTTTGGCTACATTTGATTTCACTGATAAGTAAAATGGCTGGTTTCATAAGAATCTTTCCCAATACGTACCATCACATTTACCCACAGACAGAGAATGGGTGAAATCCTTTGATACATCAGCCCCCTTTTCTAGCGAGCCAGTATTGATTGCCAAACACCCTAGGCTTTAAACATTCAATGCAAGGTGTAGTGACAGGTATATGTGAAAAGAATGTTGTCACCAAGCATCTGAGATCGTGGTGAAAACATGACACCAGACGTTGGTAAACATGGAACGCAGTGTCACTTGGAATGCTGCTGAAAAAAGTTCCTACCAAGTTCAATAAAGATTGGAGTGATATTGTTTGTATTTGCAGTAATTCAGCTACGTATATGAAAAAGCTGTATGATGACCTGTCAAAGTCGATACCTGCCATATTATCCATGTGGCGACTGCTTACAGAATTTTTGCTTGGTAATGATGCCAAAGGCAAGAAATGTGATGATCTTTGGTCACATATTGATAGTGATGTGAAAAAGTACAGTCTACTGCATGCTTAGGTTTTTACAGGAAAACATGACTGCTGTAGTGGACATAATCAAAATACTAGAGTCTGAAAACACTCTTGTCTACCAAGTGTTCAGCGTAATTGGTGTAGATGTGAAATATCTCCTTGAGAGTAGGCTGGGTGACACTTTTAGTGACTTTGTCACTGCAACATGCTCCATGTTAGAATTCTTGGCACTTGGTAAGCAAAGAAATGTTGAGGAGCAAGTCAGGAAATTTTCGTTTACAGTCTTTGGGAAATGGCTTGCAATGATGCATAGAAATGTCCCTTCACCAACCAGGGCATTTGAAGTTAATGAAGCCTCACTGAGGTACTCTGCACAAGTTCTAGATCCCTACTTTTTTTTTCTCTAGACTTTGAAGAGTACTGCTTCATTTTTGACTGCTTCAATTACTGAGGGGATATGTGCCCAATTCAACATATATGTTGCAAAACATGTCCTTGAGAATCACAATCTTCAGGTACTGGCATGGAAAGCAATGTCATTGGTCAGAGTTAGCAAATTGTGTACTGGCTGTTTTGGCATTGCCCGTCTCAAGTACCAATGTTCAGAGGGCCTTTTCAGAGATACCGTTTACATAGGAAGTAAAGAGCAAGCACGCATGACCAAAGACTCACTAAAGAAATATTGTATGGTGTACTACAAAAAGTTTGATTTGTAAGTATTTGGACCTCATATACCCTGTACACACACTATCTATACACATGCACTGTCAGTGCAGAAAGCAAGCAATAATTTAAAGCAAAACATTCCATAAAAACCGGAAAAACACTGTTTCTGTTGTATTTAATGGCGCGAAAATGTGTAACCACTGATAGCCACTGGTTTTTTAAGGTAGTGAAAAAACTGAAAAAACCTCACCAGAATTTACCAAAAATAGAAACTGAAAACAGGAAAGCCTATCTATAATCAAATTGCCGCAAGCGTTCAACCAGAGTGAGCAGTTTCTCTATCTAAAGTGCGCTCTCTACCCTCCGTAGTCTCCTCTAGGCCATGGGGAAGCCCATCAAGCACTGCTTCCTGCTGTTTAGTATCAGAGTGTAACTGAGCGCGTACCCTGATTTTGTCATAAATGCTTTACCCCGAACCTCCCCCTTCATGGCCTTCCATTCCATCCCCACTGAGCACCACTGTACTATATGTCACTTCACTGTAGGCCACTCTACAACACCTACGATATTCCACTGTATGACACGCTACTCCATTGACCTCTAGTCCACTCTATGCCACTCCACTCTACAACACTCTACTCCACTACTCCACTCTACGACGCTCCACGCAACTCCCTCTATGCTACTTAATTCTATGATACACTACTCCACTCTTCTCTAGTACTCCACTCCACCCCTCTCCACTCTATGACACACTGTGCCACTCCACTCTACTCTACATCACTTGACTCTACAACACTCTACTCCACTCTATGACAATCTACTCCGCTCTGTGCCACTCTACTCTACAACACTCTACGCAACACCCTCTTCTCCACTCTGCCCTACACCACTCCAGGACACTCTATGTCACTCCACTCTTCGACACTGTACTCCCTTCAGGACACTCCATAACACTCTACACCACTCCACTTTACTCCACTCCATTCTACTCCACTTTGCAACACTCCACTTCACACCACTCTCCTTTACCCCACTAACTTTTAGCCTTGATGAGCAGCAGCCACGCTGGTGTACAACATGGCTAAAATATATTGGCAAATCCAATAGCTCTTGCATAGGCGAAACCTATTGGCTTTGCCAGTTCTTATTCTCATCAGACTTTCACCCAGAGCAAAACAGAGAGAGAAAAATACAAAAGGAGAAGAGGAGTAGGATGAGAAAGATGGAAAAACAGTGATGAAGGGAGAAAACATGGATGAAAAAGAACCTGCAAGAGCGAGATAAAGAGAGAGGAAGTCTATGGTGGTGGAAGAAAGAGGCATGAAGTGGAACCAATACTATGCAGCTTTGGTATTCCGCAAATCCAACATTCATCAGCACCGGCTGCAGGCATCTGAGGAGCATTTTGGGCAGCAGTACTTAGTATTGTACAAATTAAGCACATCTCCCCGCCCTTTACACACCTCATGTGAACATCCTCAGCAAGCTCTTCGACACCAGCACCAAAAGGAGGTTATGGGCACATTGGGGAGCAGGATAAGAAAAGGGGATAATAAGAAGGGAGGGAAGTGAGGAGATTGGATATTGTGGGCAGGATGGGAACAACTGGATAAACAGATTTAAGGGCAGTTTACTGGAATCACATCAGAGAGAGACTGCTGCATGGCCTGTATACAGACAGACCTGTATGCCCCTTTGACCATCAACATGGGCTCAGCTCGCTAATGCTAAAGGCTGGCCTTGATCAGCAGGCACAAGAAGCCACCTACTGCTGCAGTCACTTGTGAATGTGTATTTGGAAATCAAAATGTTGAAGCTGCAGATGTTCTGTGTTTATTTGCAAGGTTGCCGCTACCGTTTCCGCAACAACATAAACAGGCATTGGCAAAGCCAATAGGTCTTGCCTTTGCGACGTATTGACTTTGCCAGTGGTTTTTAGCAGTGCTGCACAGCATCCCCGATGCAGTGCAGCATAGCTAAAATAAACAAAATAAAGCGTCTGTAGGCGTGAGCACTACATATACATGCAACTACAAAATGATATGGGCAGACCATGTGGGTGCGTTTTTTTCTTTTTGTTACAGATCTAAGTTGTATCAGTAATTAAAAATTAAATAAAATGTGGAGAGCATTTAAGCTTGCTTGGGGGAAACTGAAGCAACAGTAGGTAGAAGCAGCACAGGGTAGGACCCTGAATGAGGAAGCTACATGGGGAGGGTAAAAGGGAGGAGTAAGCCACACGAGGGAGGGTGGAAGGTCAGCAAAAGCAATACGGTGACTGGAGGGAGAGGGAAACAACACAGGAGTTGGGAGAAAGCAAAACAGGAGGCGCAGGAAGGTAATGGGGAGAAGTATACAGGTGAGCGCAACAGGGAGGAGAGCGGGGAGAAGTACACAAGGGAGACAGCTCGAAAACAGATGCACTCTCATAGAGTGCTTAACACAAAAGGAAAAGGTAATGCATGAAAAGCAAGCAGTGGAAGTGGTGATGCCAGCCAGTCAAATAATGGTAAAGAGGCAATGTACCATGGGAGGGACAAACGCAAGATTGACAAACTCGGACACAAATAAGAAGCAGACAAATATGAGTGACACAAACACCAACCAATGGTAAGCAATAGGTGGGATCTAAGCCCCTCCATGTTCTTGGTATACCTCTCAACAAACAAAGCATGTGCTGCGTAGTAGGCTCGATCTAAAAAAGGACTCTAGTAAATATTCGGGTAGAAGAGGGCCATCAACCTGAGCAATCCAGACAGCTTTATTTATTTATTTAACTGATATGTATAGTGCTGGCTTGTAATGCAAAGACCACTTCATAGTGCTAGATCTTCGCAAAAGTAATCAATTACATTTCCATGACAAACTCCTGCTGAGACAGCAGTAATCAGCACATCTGCAGGTTTGGGGCGCTCCTTCCATGTTTGAAGGATGGAACATGTTTACCGAGATGGAGGAGCAAGATTATTCAAAAATGTATTGTATTGTATTCACTTTCTGGTTTAGCTTGTTGTATTGGTTTTGTCCTTATGTTTTTATTGAAAGTGAGAACAACACATTGTAAATATCTATTCGAGGGTGGGTGGGTTGCAAACTGGCTGATCACATACACAATTTGGTGATGGAGCGGCAGGGGCCTAAACCCACGCCCTGAATCCCCTGGGGTGCATGGACCTCATCCTTCAGAGGCCACTCTCCTTCAGCCTATCGCCTATGAACATCTGTGAGAAATGGGAGCCTGAGGGGCCTCTCACCACAGTTTGCAGGGGGTCACATCATTTTGTATTAAGCTTCTGTAGAGAAAAGAATGTATGAAATTATTCTTAAATTGACTGGGTGAGAAGCAAAAGAGGATTCTAGCTATGCATTTGAAATGTCTGTAAAAATGTTGGAAGGGTTTTTGGGCAATGTATCAATGTTGTTTTGGAAACACATTTTTTTGGGGGTACAGGAACGTAATAAAAAGTGTGGTTATGTATCACAGCTGTGAGGTAGCTGTCAAACATTTGTGATGTTGGTGAACTCACAAAGTCTTTGATAGGATACCAGATTGTAACCTCTACCATAAATATCCACATAGAAGAATAGGTGCTCACACTCCATCCAAATTTGAAAGAAGCAATAGGAATAGCTGAAGTGGTGGACACACTGTGGATAAAATGAAGGGTGAAAGTACAGAAGAGGTATGTGCGGTAAAGATTGTAATCAAGAATGATGACTTGGTGAAAAGTTAGAGAGATGGGTGGGCCATGAGAGTGCAGTGCTGCTCCGAGTGGCCCGAGGTGGACAGGGCTTATTCGATATGGCCAGGGCCTAGGAGGCACTTGTGGATTGCCTGCCCCCGTCACTAGTGGCATCACCAGATATTCCATTGGGGTAACTCTTTCTTAGTAAAGCTGTCCAACTTGAGACATTGGCCGCTGGGGCCGATACTCCAGTAGACCGCCACCGGACTGGAAGCTCAGGTTGTCACTTCTCTGGTACTGTTGCACTGGGACGAATCAGACTTTCAGTTTATTCACTAAGGCACCTAGAAATTGGACTATCTTCAACCACTCAAAGCGTGAGTTGCACATGTTCCCTGATGGTATCCTTGTCTGTGTAGGCTTGAACTGTGAAGTATGATCCCGTAGCAACTCCCTGATTATCAGTTTATTTTAATTATTATGGAACACATGAACAATGGAACACACAAAATGTCTCAATTTAAACTAGTCCATACACTAGTTAACTCTCCCTCTTATATCTTTTACTTTCTTGAATATATTAATCAAGAATGTTTCTAACTTATTACATAGCGTTATATTTTCACATTTCTTTATCTTAACTAACATTGGTAACATTTGAGGAAGGTTCAACCTCTTCATAAAAGGTATTAACTCACTTTTCCTATCAGAGTACAAAGTTGTGCAGAAAAAGATAAGGTGCTGCAAAGATAGGTGTTCCTTATAATACAACAGACAGTTCACAGTTGCATTAGTTTCATTTCACATATGGTTCCATTTTATATGGCTAATCATCTGTCCCATTCTCATTTTTAGCACTCATCTTCCATTTATTGTATTTCTCTTAGATAAATACAGGAAAAACTGCTTCCCTCTGGGCACGTTACTTGATTTGTTGAGTAGCGCAAGTACACAGTGAAGGAGGCCTATCAGCAGACTGTTACAATAGTCTAGTTTGTTCATAACTAGTATGTTGATGAAGGATCGGTTGTCTGGAAGATGATTCTGGATTATTGTGATATAAAGGAACTGGAATTTGCCTGTTGCCGTAGTGGAGATCATGAAAGGTTCTAAGCACATGCTGTTATTGAATAGGTTCTGGCTATGTGATGGGACATTTGACTGTCTAAGGGGTAGACAATTGGGATAGTGCTTCGAGCACAAACAGCAAATGGACTAACTACTTTCTCAGTCAGACAGAAAGTGCTTTGCAGCCTAATTATAAAAGAGGACAGTTCCTGTGGATTAGTACCACTTCAAGTGCTCTATTGTTTTTGTGTGACACCTGGGATTGTGCTGTATTTAAGCCTGATATAGTCTGCCTTACACCACCATGATGTACCTTGTTTTTTACTCAAGACGGAGACGTTTAGTTGTTGAAAACCCCATGTACTGCAATGGCAGCATCCATTTGTATCTAGTCAACTGGCTGTCTTTTGGAAGCTCCAAGCTAACTTTTCAAATGAAAAGAAATATTTGAAGTATGAAACCCTGAAGATAATTGTACCATCAGTGTTACCAAAAGTATTTTAATTTCTGTTTGTGGAAGTTATTTTATGATATTACAATGGTAACACCACTCAGTGGCTTCACGTGAAAGCCCCCTTCATTATCAAGGCACAGCGCGGTCCTGGGCCATTCTTGTTGATGCTTAGAAGTCAAAAGAAACGCTGTTTGTTGCCTGGCAATTCATATTGCTCTGTGCATTTGTCTCTCCTGTTAGTCTTAATCTCAAACCAAGAATTTTGTACAAAGCATACAATCAATGGTTGGCCTTGTTTAATCTACTATTTTACTAGACAATGAAATTAGGAGAAAAACTGTGTTTTTTCACAAGATCACACAATTGTGTCTGGGAAGTAAACTGGCGTAAGAATTCCAGTCCCCTGAATCTAAATCGAGTACACTAATGACTAGATGAGACCATTTTCATCCCTTATATGCTCTGTGCACTTCATCTAAACAAGACACGGAAAGGTAGCAAGTGCTTTCTGGCTAATTGAGCAGCAACGCAGGTCTGTGAGTAGGCATTGGTTACCACTCCATGACTTGTGAATCTCATTTTTCAGAAGTTCCTTCTATATTGAGGACTATACCTGCCTCTTCCATCCATAGGTCTGCGCTGAGAGTTCCAACCTCTTCAACTACATGCAACTTAGGTGATATGTGTGACCACTCAAGAGCTTTTCCATTTTGGAGGATACATTTTAATACAACCACTTTCCCTACAGTTCGTTCCATCACAAACTTTCAGTAGCCTGGAGAAGTCCTGTGGGTGATGAATGACAAACCAAAATAAAGATGTCAGGAACTGTTTTTTGCATAGATTTCATGATACTATCGTCATACTTTGGCTAACCTGTGTACCTGATTAAAGGCGTATCTCAGGGTGCGGTTAAGACTCCTTAAATAAAGGAATAGAAGCTTTTTTTGCAAATCAATTTTGCTGTTCAGTGCAGTTTTCTCCTGTTCTTATCAATCATAAATCAGTGTCTTCTACAACGCCCGCTATTGGGAGTTGGCTTTGTTTTACGAACTATATTGGCAGATAATTAAATTGGCTGAGGTTCCCAAGATCGCACAATCTGATCTGGATGGTAAACTGGTGTAAGAATCTCCATCTGCTGAGCCTCTGTCCGGCATCCTAACGCTGCACTATTTCTGAACCGATAAACAGTCTGGGTTCTTCATTTTCTCAAGGAAAGGAGTGAGAGCTGATGCTCCCTAGTTAGCTGAGCTGCAACTCAGCGATTCCATAGATTTGTCCTATTATTTTTTTTAAGGTTTAGACACAAATTTAACAATAATGATACGATTTACTGATATTTAGCTGCATTTAGGTGTGACTTATACTACTTGTGTCTTACTCCTGAATTGCAAGCATAAACCAATGGTACTCAAAGAGTATGTCACAAAAAATATTTTTCAGTCGGCCCCTAATGCAGAAGTGTCCTATGCCCCAGGCCACAAAGTATTGCCTGTGGTGATAGTGTTCCACGTCCCACTGGAACAAAATAGCCTCAAGCACTAACATCTAAAGCTGTGTAGCCGCCATGTGTGCCTCGTGTTAATAAAAGAGCTCTGCTGTTTCCTTTTGTACTTTATATGCAACTGGCTTAACTTGTTTGTTCAGTTTGTTTTTCCATTCACTGAAATCATACATATTGGAAGTACGTCTCCTTGGGAGCTGGGTGGCTTTATGTAATCTTCGTTGATCTCCGCACTGCCTTCGACCTTGTCCCACGGGAGGCCCTGTGGCAGGTCCTAACTGCACAGGGTGCCCCAAGCTACTTAGTTGATGTTATCAGGCGGCTGCATCAAAAGAACTACATGCAGGTGACATATGGTAAACACGGGGAATTGACTACATCTATACCAGTCATGGAGGGGGGGGCAAGGCAGGGCTGTGTCCTTGCCCCAACCTTGTTTCTTTTGTACATCAACGACCTGGTAGCCCATTTAGAGAAGTGCAAATACGATGTACAGAGTCTGGCAGGCATGAAGATTCCAGCCCTCCTGTTCACGGACGACACCCTACTGATATCTAAATCCCCTATGGGCATTCAAATCTCTTGGACCAGTTCGGTCTTTTCAGTGAGCAGAGAGGGCTTGAAATCAACTTACAAAAAACGAAGTACATGGGTTTTAACCGCAGCCATACGACTCGTCCGAATCCATCTCTACACTGTGCTCCACTTGAGAGTGTCCAGACATTTGAATATTTGGGTCTTACTCTGACAGAGAATTTTGGTTCGTCCACCCAGATCCATAAATGTAAGCTGAAGCTTGAACACTCTGCACGGGGAATTTTGAGGGGTCTCAAGGGCTCCAGTTTTTGACCTGTATCCCCGGCCATCCACATCTTCAACTTGCAAGCAATGGGTGGGTCCCTGTACGGGGTAGAACTGTAGGGACACGAGAAGGTCATAGCACTAGAGGTGGGTGAGAACATTTGTATACGATCTTTGGTGAACCTCCCCACCAGTGCCCCACTCCAGCCACTGCGGCTGGATCTGGGCCAAAAGTCTATTGACCATAAAGCAGCTCTTAGACCTCTGATGTTCTGGAGATGGCTATGGACCTCAGTGGGCCTAGCTATGTATCTGGAGGGCTTGGAGGAGCTCCTCCGGCTGCCAGGGGTCTACAGGATCCCCTGGCTAGGACATATTAAGGCCCTCCTGGCTAAGATGGGGTGAGAGCACCTGTGGACTAACCCGGGAGCTTGGACCAATACTACAAAGGCTGCACTCAAGAGGATGTACTGGAGGTATGTAGAAGGGCAATTGAGTAGGATAAAAAAGTCTGGGCACCTTGATACTAGCTTTTTTGGAATTCAAGGATTACTTCCATAGGGAAGAGTACATGGATTCCATCGAACCTCCATTGGCAAGAACCCTGTACATCAAATTTCGTCTTGGGATTCTGCCGTTGCGCATTTTCACTGTCAACTGGATGCCCCGTGGCAGTGAACCTAATTTGACCTGCCCTTTTTGTCCTCAGGCAGAGGAATGTATTAACCATGTATTATTTTTCTGCCATCGATATTCAAATAATAGGAAAAAATGGATACTTCCACTTTGGCGGAGTATGGGGATTAGGAACTACAGGGTTGCCTCTAGAATGTTTAGATCGGACACAACTCCTTTGATTGTGTTTGTTTTGTCCTGTTTTCTAATGGGGGTATGGAGAATCAGGCAGAGTAGTGTTGGTCTCTGAGATCCAAATTGTATTGTCTATTGCTGCTAGTTTTGTGTCTTGTTTAAGTTTGTATCCTGACCCTCTAATTTATTGATCCCTCTTAATGAGATGCTACAGGTTATATGTCAATGGCTCTGGCCATACTGCAAAAAACTATGACTATAACGATTTTTCGAGTTGTTACACGAGTAATGTTCCAATGATTTTAACAAAGATTTAAGGTTTTTTAAGGATTTTATTGGTGTTAATGTTTTTATGCTTTTATGTGAACTGTATCCACGTATGTACTTTTATGGCAGTACCTGCCGAATAAAGATTATGATGATGAAAACTTACAGAGCAGTATATAGTTAAAAGCTAGAATCAAGCCTGGCAGATACACTACTGCTGATAGTAAGTAACACATTTTACAGTATCTTGGTCAGTTTGATATAACTGTCTTTTCCACTGTCTTGCTCAATTGGTAAACAACATCCTGTGTTTTACGGTTGTGATACTGTACAACTGTGGCATATCCAGGAATTTAAAACAATGAATACAAACTTAGGAGAGCCACCCATGTTTGAGCCTGATTACATTTCTCTGAGTCAATGATGTGAAGAATCCTGGGGTACAGCTACATGATAAAGGCTGCCAGCAGGCCAACTTTCACCTCCAGCCAGTCCCAAATCCACAGTCTGGGCACACTCTGTCCGAAAAGCATGAAGCAGATATAGTGTATGAAAGCACAGTTTATCTCACCCTCTCCAGTGCCTGGAAATTATAGCTTGGTTGACGGACACTTCACCATCTGGTAGTTACTCTTTGTTCTACTCAACAAAGGTAGCAGGTGCAGACTCGAGACAATCACATCAACCCAAAAGTTGGCACTTTACTTAGCTCAGCACCTTTGGGTTGTAGCCAACATTAACATCTTGTGTTAAAACTTAGATCACCTATTCCATGTAAAATCCTTAAAATCAAGGGTTTCTGCGTATGCTCTGCTCATACTTCAAGTAATACCCACATATTCCAAAACAAATTTAATTTCCTGTTCTGTGTCATCAGGTTGCTCACTAATCACTATATTTTGTAGAACATTTTCGGTGATGTCCAAAACTGGAGTAAAATCTGGATCTATAATCCCACCAGCTGCAGCCCAGGATACGAGAGGATTTGTGTGTGAACCAGTGTACGAGTCTCAAAATATTTTGAACGCGTAAACTCAACTCTGAGGAGCAATGAAGTGCTTTAAGCATTTTTATTGCAGCAGGAGCAACTCAAAGATGAGGTGCTGTACATAGAATAATAGTATTGCTTGTGTGTGATGCAGTAGTTGAAACCAGATTACTGAAGCCAGGATGTGATTGGAGAACAAGCTATTGGGACAGTTCCAGACAACAAGTTATTTTTTTACATCACACTTCTTAATCAATGACACAGCTACACATAGTTAGAATTTGAGACCCAGAAAGATAATGCTGTTTGCCAAAAGCCGGTTTGGACGCATTCTACGGGATGGAAGGAAAGCAATTACACCACTGTGTATCCACCCAGCATTTCAGGCAGAGCAGATTTTTTCTGTTTTTCATGTCACTTAAGTACATTTTAATGGTGATCTATGTTATGGGGGCTGACCTTCCACATTTCCAGTGCTGCACTCAATCATTTATTTATGCAGACGTCTTGTAACGCAATACGTGGAGCCATACAACTGTTCTCTGCACAAGGGTTCTAGATAGAAAGCTTTTTTCTTTGCAGAAAGATTTTATTGTACATATTTCCAAAATCTGGGTTTCATCAACTGAATCGATTGCTGTGTTTTAAAAATATATATATTGGCTTAGTACAATATCCATTTAGACAAGCATCAACATTGTTTGTAGAGCGAATAGACCGTCAATACTTCCATAAATTGTAGTCATGTCTCTTCATCCATCAATATGCATACAGTTAAGATTTTCTATTTTTTTGTGATATTTACCGAACAAAAACCTAGCTCCCCCTCTCACGCTGAATAAGGCCACCCAGCCGGCCCTTAATGTGTTACCTTGAGTAAGGTATCCATTCTAAGGTCCAGACGATGTTTACTTGCCTAATAATTTCTGAGGCAGTACAGCATTTCACATAACTCCTAAAGCCCATTCCATAAGTATTACAATTTAACCATTCAAACGGTGTACATTGACATATGCGCAACACTTGGCAGTCAATATGTGGAATAATACATCAAGGGAATCTACAGGCGATTCAGCATTTTTCGTTGGCGTCTTCAGAGTTTCCAGCATTGCGTCACATCTATGAGAAACAGACATTTTCCTCAGTCCATCATGTTCCTTTCTATGTAACTGCTTACTTTCGACTTCTAACCAGGCTATGGATGCAGTAAATCTTTTATTATCAGAGAAGGGAAGAGGTACTTTTCCAGTCCATGGTTTCATTACGCCTAGTCAGAAATAAGGCAAGATCTACAAAATTCCCTGCCACTGAATCTGTCCTGGAGCGTGGAAAAGGCCCAATATACAGACCTCCAGCTTTAAGAGGCCTCAGCTGTCCACGGTGTGGATTAGTATAGTTGCAACCTTTGTCCAGTAAGATAGCACAACACAGGACGTACCATATGAACAAAGTCATCCTCTGCGGCTTGGACAGTGTAAGGAGGCTACGAGGGAGATTTGCCCAGTTTCATGAGGGATTAAGTTGGCTTTATTAAGAATATCGAATTGTGTGTATTTAAATCCTACTATGCGTGAGACCCCAGTTGGGTAAAGGAGGGTTTTCTTCCAGTCCTAATCATTTAACACTGTCAATCTCCCACTGTGTGTGGAGTTTAACTTGCATCAGCTCTACATCATGTAGATGGCCTCTGTAAAACCATTTGATTAGTTACCTGCCATGTCTCATGATGTGCAGAATTTGACTGGCTTTGTGTAAGGGTGGTTCTAGAGTTCACTCTGTCACAGGCCTTGCAAAGCTATTTTATTTTGCCCTTAAGTGAGGAATTGCCCTATTAGAATTTTATTCTTCTGTTAGAATACTATAAATCCAAATAGAGTCTCATTCAGGATCCAGGTGTTACCCTAGCCGTCCGGTGTGCGTGGGCAGACCCAGGAATTGTGTAGCAGGGGCAAAGGGAAGTATATGTTTAGTAAGATTGTAATCAAGGACACAGTTCTGTTAAATCAAGTTCATTATTGGGGACCTTATCAGATAGCTTGTGGTGATGTTCACATAAAACAGTAAGATCTATTGTTAATGTGTTCACTTATAGTGTTGTCCTGAGGGCTGGAGGGGGTCATCAAGAGAGCTCATAAGGGATGTTGACACTTGCATAGTAGCTTCCTTTGGAGGGGTATTTTGGCCGTTACCCCCTGGCAAGGGTCTGCTCGGACTTCTTAGTCTGCCCATTTGGAGGAGTTGGGTCAGAGCTCCACATGAAACAAGGTAGTCAGTCTTGGGACCCATAAGATGGAAATAGACTACGGCCAGCAATATATGGCTGTGTAGGTCGCATGGTAATCCCAGTCACCTTAGAGTAAACAAATGACAGTCATGTAGTCCGCAACCAGGTCCACCTCACCCAGACCTCATGCCACTCACTGCATAACAAGGATTATACTCCTCTCTGAAGGCACATGCACCCAGGAGAATTACAGTAATGCTCAAGGTGCAAAATTACCCCCTACAACAGAGTTCTCCAAAGTTGGTCCTAGAGGGCCAGATCCATGCCAGATTTTTAAGATAACTAAATTTATTTAAATGGAGATATGCTAAAAATCTAAGATAACTACATTTATCTAAATGGGGATATGCTAAAAATCTGGCATGGATCCGGCCCTCCAGGACTGACTTTGGAGAACCCTGCCCCACAAGATGAGGCAGGATGTGCAGTTCCTTCTTAAAGGGCCAATATATTGTTCAGCTCGACCCCATAGGTCACTGCCGGCCCAAAGCTATCCATGTTAGTGGCTTGGGCCCTTAGGTAGCAACTGGGTGAGTGTCTGAATAAGGGGCCGCAGCTCCCAGCAAGACCAAAACAGGGCCCAAATTTCAGGCCGCAAAGTCAACAGAAATTAAAGGCAGCAAAAGTCCTTATAGGTTTCATTTAGGGAAAAGGTTACTTTCAGAGCTAGTAGTAGATTCTGAGAGAAAAAATAGAGTATACTTAAAAATAGGGAAGGAACAATCAATTAAAATTAATGTGGGTCTCCTGAAGGGGTAATAATTACCCAAATTTCTTGCAAAATAGAGTCCCTGCAAGGAAATAGAGGGGCATATGTCAAACTTAATTTGAAGAAAGGCGGGAAAGGTTTGATTTGAGTTTGATTTGATTTAATTTTTGTAAAAGTGTGGCGTCTGCCCTAGGGCGTCTTGGCGCTGCCTTCAGAGATGATGAGTGTGATAGAGCGCACTGCATACAAATTACAGTGTGAAGTATCAGGAAGGTCCTTAATCTGGAAAAATTATTATGAGAATTGTAATTAAGGAACATCTTAAATTAAGCAAAAAATTGAAGAAGGGATGTTAATAAGTCCACTAACTTGGGACAGCACACAAGGTGTCTGAACAGGACGAATTCAAGAAGTGAAGATCAGTTGCATGACATGAATGAGTGAAAACCGCAAATTTCTTCTAAGGCACAGGTAAATTCTGCCAAAATATCAAAATAAATTTTGTAGCCACTAAAAAAACAATTCACTAAGTCAGTGTGCAAAAACACCATGAAAATGCAAAAACTGCCGGTGAGGGCATAGATGGATACCGCGGCTGTACTTACTGTTCATTAATGCTTCCGGTTCGAGGGCTGCAATGGAGGAGTTAATCTCGCTGGCAGCGGGTACATATTGGAATGCAAAAATGCAGAAAAGTGTGGTTAAAAAGGAAAACTGCCAAGTACGTCAGCGCAGTAAAAATGGAAAAAGGAGCAATAGACTAAAATTGATTTGGCTGCATCCTAATACTACTTATGACTAAGTTCGGCCAATGGGCCATAACATATTGTAGAATCCTGCTAACAGCGCATCCGTGCTAGAACGTAATAGATGTGGGGGTGGTGAATCAAAAAAAAAAAACGCTAAATACATCAGCACCATAAAAAGGGGGCACATGGATAGGGAGGTGGCTTAAAATGGTTGTGTATAGATTGAAACTATGTTACATGTAGTCCACGATTCATACAATAGAGGGTTAATTTATGATGCCAACCTTGATCAATGTTTTACATAATGTTTGGTAATTTAATTTGATATAGTGCACAAATCGCCCCGGGAGGGGTTTCTTGGCGCTCTAGACAGACGCAGGTAGTTATAACACTAAGTTAAAACTGAACAGTCTTAAGCATTTTCCTGAATTTGGTGTGGTCAGTGCAGGTACAGAGATTAGGTAAGTTGTTCCAATATGAAGGGGCCAAGTAAGAAAAAGATCTGCCTCCGCATCTTGACAGTAGAATTTGAGGGACTGTGAGTAAAGCTTTATCCATAGGACTTAAGTTCCTGACTGGACAATAGCATCTGAGCTTCTGATGTAAATAGCTGAGACCTTTCCCCATTAAGGAGTTATGTGTGAGGCAACAAACTTTGAATAGAATTCTTTGCCTTACTGGCAACCATTGTAGAGTTCTCAGAAGTGGCGTGGAAGCAGAGCCAGAAGGGAGATTGCAGACGAGCAGTGCTGCCGTGTTTTGTACCACTTGTAATTTGGACATTATAGTCTCATTTGCAGAAACAAGTAGTGCATTTCCTTAATCTAGTCAGCTGATTATTAAAGCCTGAACTAGAGTTTTTCCAGCAGTGAAAGGAAAAAATGGAAAGGCTTTCCTCAACAGATGCATCGTATCAAAGCAGGTACCAATGGTAGATAGAAACTTTTCTTTCACAGATAAAGATTGATCTATTTTCATTCCAAGATTCTTGACTACCTGCCTGGGAATGGAAGCAGTACCCAATTCTGGAGGCCACTATTCAGCAGACCAGAGTTGTTGGGCCTTACCAAACAGCAGGATCTCTGTTTTTCCCCATTTAGCTCTAGGCAGTTCGTTGCCATTTATTCGGAGATGTCTTTCATCCCTTTGGAGAAGCGTTCTTTAACTTTGTCCAATTTTTATCAAAAGAGATGACAAACTGGGTGTCATTAGCATAAGGTAGTTCAAATCCAAGGGATTTAACAATCTTGGCAACGGCGGCCACATATATGTTAAATAAGGTAGGGCTTAAACATGAGCCCTGCGGAACTCCCTTGTCAATCAGCATGGTGCAGGACCTAAATGAGCCAAAAGAGTTAGTTTGAGTTCTATTTTCTAAAAAGTCTTGCCACCACTTAAGAGCTGTCCCATAAATACCTTTCACATGCAGCCTTTGCAACAACCTGGTGTGGGACACGGTATCAAAAGCTGCAGACAAGTTCAGCAGCACTACAATAGATGCAGTGCCAGCATCAAGAGAAAGTCTTATTGAGTCAGTGACCACTATCAAGGCGGTCTCAGTACTATGGGAGAATCTAAACCCTGATTGCGATGGGTCTAGGAACTTATTCTCCTCAAGATAGGCTGAAAGTTGTTTATTTATTAAACCTTCTTGCAGCTTACCTAGAAGCCGAAGTAGTGAGATAGGCCGATAATTAGATAGGTTTTCAAGGTCAATATTGGCCTTCTTTTGTATGGGCGATAACAGTGCTGATTTCTAAGTCAGAGGTATTTTCCCAGTTTCCATTGATAAATTAAACAGTGGCAGGATTGCGCATGCAATCTGGTTAGAAAGTTGGGCTGTAATATTTGGTGGGCATGGATCCAAAGGAGAGACGGATTTGGCTTTTCCTAAGGCCCTTTGTATCTGCTCAAATGGGAATACTTCGAGCTTTTCCAGGCTGCAGACACAGTTTAAAGGGGGAGAATTACACTTGGGCACTTCTTCTTAATGGTCTGAAGGGCTGGAGAAGTTCTGATAAATGAGCTATATTTTGTCCTCAAAAAAGACTGCAAGTGAATCACATAATTCTTGCGAGACCTGCATAGCCTGAGAACAGGCATGAGGTTTGATGAAATCATTGAAGACTTTAAATATCTCTTTAGATGAGTTACCCCCCTGACCAATTTGCTTGGTAAAGTAGATGTTTTGAACAAAGAACACTTACATATATACAAATTTGCTTATGAAAAAACAAATTAAAGTATAGCATATCAAAGATAGATTTACAAGTTAAAGATCAGTTTGTAACAATCGATACCTACACCAGTAGAACATCACATGAAAGCCAGACGGGCAAGATATGAGAGTGTAAGGGCCTTCAAATTCCTGAATTACATATGTCTAGTAATTGAGACCAATGGTGATAATCCCTTATCATCAAAAGAACAATAATGAAAATATACACTCAATTGGAGCATAGACTCAATTATAGTGTAGAGGAGTGTCCTCAGATTAACAAATCCCATTAGTCCAAAGAGTTGGGACCAAGGGTGGTGGCAGAACATTTAAAATCCACTTGCAGGAACACCATGTGCCGGTAGCAGGGAAAATATCCTTGGGGAAAAAGGGTATAGAAATGCAAAAAATGATGCAGGAACGGTGCGAAAACACCAATTCCTTCATGATATTTAGTTTACTCTGCAACCAATCACAAATAAGGAAAATGGAACAGCCTTCACAAACAGTGCCAACATTTAGGCTTTTATTAGTTGACCAAAAAGTAGTAGTTATAATTTTACTTATAGTTTGGAGTGTACAAAAATTCCAAAGCTAGTTTTGACAAACTTCATGTGGCATTTTTGAAACCATGGCTGGAAATAGTGCAAACCCTCGTTTTATTGGGAGAAAAGCTCATACAAACAAATGTTGTGAAAGTGACAGAACTTTGCCACTTCGCAAAAACGTTCTTGCTGAAGTCATATCACTGGCTTTTTTTTAAAAATTTTTTTTTTAATTTTGCATTTTTATTTGCAGAATTGCATTTGTATTAACAATTATAAAACGGTCAGAAGCTCGAGTCACAAAACAAGGTTTTTGCTTTGAAATACAAAAGGTGGTGTCTTTGGAAACAGGCGTGTATGTTGTTCACAGGCCAACTCGGTGAAATGGAACGCTCGTCCTTAGTCAGGCAGAGGAAGTGAATCAGTGGTAGCAACAGGACACTCTCGGTATCTGGTTTTATGTAAACTGGCTTGCTTATTTGTGATTGTGGGTTTTAAAGCTGCGTGAAGGACTCACTCCCAATGTACTGTCGTGCAGCCTACTTACTATAAGCTACACGAAAAGAGATGTGATAGACAGACGGAGAGAGAAAGGGTGGGGGGGAGGGAGAGAGACAGAGAGTGATAGAAACAAGAGAGAGAGCGATAGCAAACAGCTGCTTGCGGTGAGCCCGTGGTGCGCGCGTGAGAGGGAGAGAGACAGAGAGTGATAGAAACAAGAGAGAGAGCGATAGCAAACAGCTGCTTGCGGTGAGCCCGTGGTGCGCGCCTGAGAGGGAGAGAGACAGAGAGTGATAGAAACAAGAGAGAGAGCGATAGCAAACAGCTGCTTGCGGTGAGCCCGTGGTGCGCGCGTGAGAACTATATGCACTCCTGCTGCATGGGCTCAGTGGGGCGGGAACCATTGTTGTTGTTGAGGTGCAGAAATTATTTGTCATTAGCAAATTGTTTGTGACCCAGAAGTGCTACCAATGCCAGCTTCCTAAGTATTTCGAGCTGGGGGTGGGGGGGGGGGGTGTTGTATAGTATCAACATCAATTCCGGGTTGTTTCAATTTGAAGTGCCTGTGTTTCAGCTGTGTGACACTTTCACTTTGCGGACTGTACTGCGTTTGTTTTGAGTGTGTGTGAAGTTTGCGCTTGTGTTGTCTGTCTGCTACCTGTGCTAGCTGTAACACTATTGGGTGTGCTGTACCAGCGCTATCTGTGTTGCCTCTGCCAAAAATCCGCAGACGTCCTGTCTGCTTTCCACTGATTTATGAGGGTGAGGGTGAGATAATATGGTGTTCTTGATCCAGCTGAACAAAAAAAACATTATTTGGCCGTGGCACCAGGGTGGTGGTGTTGAGCTGGCCTTATGATTTAGGGTGGCTAGCAGCTCATCACTTCTGTGTGAGAGCACCATGTAAATCATGGCCGTCTTGCACAAAATACTCTAAAAATTACTTGGTGTGAAGATCGAAAACTTCACACACTTATTTATGCTGTTTATTAATTTAGGAGTTTGTGTATGGCCCTGGACATGTCACCTTGTGTCTAAACATCAAGGATATTTGCAACATGGGTCCTGTAAACTTCCCACATATGGGGGGATACACTGTCACGACCAGGGCACAAGTCCTAAAAAAAAGAAGTGGGGGGACTCTCCAAGTTAGGTAGTATCACAGGAAGTGACATCACAGCGCGTGGCATTGCAGGAAGTGACATCACCGGAAGTGACAGGTTCCTTTACCCAAGGATTGACTAACTCTGCTGCCAGCCTACCCCACCAGGCGTAATATTCCATGTGCAGCACAATTCCATGTAGATGTGATTGCTTTAGCTGCCTGGTGGTTAACACATTTGATGGAAAGATCTGTTTTTGTCTAGTCCTTGTTTTGACTTAACGTAGCATACAGGGTTAATGCGCCTTCTGCAAAGCACATCATGTAACATGCAGATGGCAGATTTTATTATATGTAGATAGGTAAGTAGGGTACTGCTTTGAACACAGAGATCCTTTTGTTACATGCAGTTGCATTGATTGTAATCCTTCTAGTATAGCACAGTGAGCTATGAAGGATGATATGTGACTCCTACACCCAGTAACCCTCACTGTCTTATGTAACACATCCTGTACAATGATTTACAAACTTGTGCGATTTATTGACAGTATAATATGTATGTTTGCTGTAAAGTGATCTGGCACCCTACATTGGGATGAATAGCGCTGTAAAACACATAAAAAATACTGGTATTTAAATTGTTATTTTACACTGGGGCCTCTCTTATGCGCCTTTGAAGTGTTAACAAGCTGCTGCTTTTGTTTCCCTTCCTCTGCATTTACATCTAGGTGTGAGGCTACAGGCTAGTAGTAGCGGCCCGTGGAGGGAGTTCCGTGGGGCGGTGAGGCGGGGCGGGGGAGGGGCAGGGTGGGGGGTAGTAAACACCGGAATATGGATGAATGGAGGTAAGTAAACATTTAAATAAATAAAACGAATTTCGTTGCGCGCGCTGCATTGCAAAATGCGTTGCAGCGCGCGCAACGAAATTCGTTTTATTTATTTAACTGTTTACTTACCTCCGTTCATCTATATTCCGGTGTTTACTACAGCCCACCCTGCCCCTCCCCCGCCCCGCCTCACCGCCCCACGGAACTCCCTCCACGGGCCGCTACTGCTACAGGCAGCCCCCAGGCTGGATACTCGGACAAAGAAGGCCAAATGGGCCCTTAAGTTCGGCCTTTGTTATGGCCCAGCTGAAGTCCCAAATGACAAAACCCCCCTCCCCGTCTGCACGTTGCTGCTCGGAAGGAGAGCAGATAACGAGCAGGCGCTGCTGAATGAATCCCGGTGTCTCAAACTTACACCGGGACGAGTTCAGCATATTTTAGAGTGGGGCTCACCTTCTTGGCAGGGTGGACGACGTCCACCCTGTGAAAAGAGTGGGTGGACACCGTCCACCCGCGTGTACCCCCGACTCGAGCCCTGGTCACAACCCCATTAATCTGTGGAGGTGTGGGTGCGTGGGGCAGCGGGCTGTGGCAAAGGGGTTGAGTCACAGGGCTGTAGTTACAAGTAGGCTAGTATTGAGGGACAGAGTCAGTGCCATTTTTAGCTCTCACTTTTGACAGCGAATGGGCTGTCTGTTGTGACACATATTGTTGTCTTACAGTGGGCTTAGAGCTCGCCCTTGGTTACAGTTGGTTGGTTTCATTGCACTATCATAAGCTGTGTTGGCTTTCCTTCATCTTCTTGTGTTTGTCCCGCCCCCCCAGAGCACGGATGCATTACTATGTCCTTCCAGTGGCTCACCTTTTCAAGCGTTACTTTTTTTCTTTTTGTCTAAGCACTCTACGAGAGTGCATGTTTTCCCACTGTCTCCCTCATGTGCTTCTCTTCCCCTCATCCATGTTCCATGTTCCTCTCTCTCACCCATGTGCTTTTCCCCCACCCCCGTATTGCCTTCTTAACCAAGTCCATTCTTCCTGCCAGATCCACGTTGCTCTTTCACTCGATTGATCCCTTACTCTTGCCCCGTGTTCCTTCCCCCACCTACTCCCACTGTGTTGCTTCTGCCCTTTGTCGCTTCCCATCACCTGCTTTAAAAACCCATCCCCACCCATGTCTCCGTGTTGCTTCCGTCCCTCGTCCCCTGTGTTGCTTTCGACCCCAATCCGTGCTCCACCATGTTATTTCCCCCACCCGGTTAAAATAAATAAATATATATTGTAACTTATTGTGCCAACTAATGATTTTGTAGGCGGCGCATGCCTGGTGTGCACGCCTACAAAATAATGTGGCTGGCTGCATCGAAAGATTTTTTTTGTTAAATTCTTTAGCCATGCAGCACAGCATCGTCCCAAGAGCGAAACCTATTGGCTTTGCCAGTGCTTGTCTTCTGAAATTGCTCCTGCTGTGGCAGCAGGAGCCATTCTAGAAGGATGCTGGGGCAGGGAAAACCAGTGAGAGCCACAACATCCAAGGCCTGCTTCTTGCTCTAAGAAATAGCTTGCTCTAAGAAATAGCTTGCTCCAAGAAATAGCTCACCAAAGTCCTTTGAGTAATACACTCTTGTTGCAGGCCACAACTTTGACCAATGTTAGTCAGTGGCGTAGCTAGGCACACTGCCGCCCGTGGCGGTCCCTGCCTTCCTGCCTTTGCCGCCGCGCTGAAGGGGGGGTTTGCTGGCCAGTGGCGGCTGGTGACATTTGAAAGTGGTAGGGCGTAAAATTCTTGCTGTACTCCACTGCGGCGAGCGAGCGTAGCGGGGGTTTCGAGGGGCTTCTCCCGAGAAAATTTTGAAAAAAGAGTGGATAAATGGTGCATTTTCAAGCAAATTTGAGGAAGGTGGAAGGTTAATAAAGCAATCCGATTGAATTATTTATCATTTAAGAAATTGCCAATTTTTATGAGCTATAGAGGACAATCTTTGCATATGCTGATGTTATCATTTGCCCATATTAACTTTTGAACACACTGATACACTTGTAATGGTTTTAACTATACAATAAATACATTAATTGACTGTGCAATGCTGTACATCAATATGATTAATTTTCTGTTTTCATGCAAGAAACGCCATTTAAAAAAAAGTGCAACAGTGACTTCACTACAACATTCTGAATCTGTTTTAGGTGACACCGTTGCATAACAGGAAGTCCACAATACAGACCGTGACTATAGTGAAAGCACAATTAAATGCTAAACCTATTACAGTGCAACTTTCGAGCCACGTCTCTTGTCAATGAATAGTGAGGTGTGCATGTAGTTAAACCACATATTTATAAAGTATTTACACATTCATACACTTGTACTACATAGATATAAAATTCATAAATAACAATTTCAAGAATCCACCACAAGGGCCAGGGAAGAAATGCATGTGGCCTCAGAATCAACAGCTTTAAGTAGTAATGTGGTGCTGCCTGGAATTAACGGTACACAAACAGAGTTGGGCCGCTTTAAGGGACATGGGGAAAAGTAAAACACTCGACCTATTGACTGCATTTGGGGCAGTGTCAATTGGGGGACCAACAGATAAACACCTCGAGTAGCAGCCGAGAGAAAACACAAACTCTTCTTGTAGACACTTATTTCAGGGGCTTCCCTCAAAAACAGTTGCGACGTAACTCGCAAACATGACACTTACATGTGGAATGCCAGTGCGCACATTTACACACGCGCGGAAGGTCAGTGCGCACATTTACATATATGCTTTTCAACCCCTTTGTGTCTTATGTGGAAACGAGGAGTCTGACCTTTGGCTTGAGGGCAACAAATGTGATTGGACGAGTGATATATAATCCTGCCTGACAGCTGAAAACAATCAGTCTGGTCATTTCACCAAATATTCCAGGAGTAGGGAAATAAATGCCCTTTGACCGTTCACGACTGACAGGAATGCTTTTTCTCACACACCTTTTTCTTGAAAAGTTGCGAGTTTTGTGATAAACAGTGTCTGATAAAGTACAAGAAGCCCAGCTGCAAAAAATAGCAAAGCAGACTGTATTATCGTTGTAGTAATACAACACTTAATACCCATGATCCATGCTCACGCGCAGTATCAGCAGCTACACATTGGGAGTGAAGGAGTTGGAAGGGGCCTACCTTACCTCGTCTGAATCGACCAGATCCAGGGGACGCGCCCTACGAGTCCGCCAAAGTGCAAGGCAAGCACCACTGACCAAGCCCTTCGGCATCCGACCAAACAGACCATCAGCACCTCTCCACCACCGACACCTATCTGAAAGCCAGATGAACAGTCAGTCCCCCACAAACCGGTGTCCCCACCGGCTGCAGAAACCACGCACGCACCACCAGCACTACTTACATATCTCCTCAACTTTTTCTCCGGCGGGGACTTTCGCAGCCACCCGAGCAGATCACCTCCCCTCCGCTCATGCTTGCAGGCTCCGTGGTGCGTGCTGCTCACCTTAACAATCCACAGGCATCCGATGAAGGTGTGGGAGGAAGGAATACAGAGGCTCATGGTGGGTGGAAGGAACATGGAGGGTCGAGCGGAGGGAGGGTCGAGCGGAGGAGCAAAAGGACATCAGACAGGGCAACAAGGAGCTGCGGAAAAAAGCACATGCGTGGAAAAGCAACAAGGAAGATAAGTAAGTGACTGCATGCATCGAGAGAGCGCCGAGCAACGTTAACAAAATGCTCATGTTAACGTTGCTCGGCGCCCTCTAAAGTGCACAATCACAGCGCCGGCCACTCTTTTCAACAAGCCTTGTTGTTGGCATAACGTTGCTCGGCTCTCTAATGTGCACTATGAAAGCGCCGGCCATTAATATACTCTTTTCCAGGAAAAGAGTATATTAATGGCCGGCGCTTGATTGTGCACTTTAGAGAGCGCCGAGCAACGTTAACAGGAAGCATTTCCTTCCACCCGTGCCACCAAGCTGATTGCTGTAAGTAATTTAAAATGTACTATTACTTACAACAATCAGCTTGGTGGCGCGGTGAAAGGTACATTGTATATTTCTCGGCATCAAGCATCAGCTCACTTTGGAATTGGAACGAAGTACTTACTTTATTATGTGGTGAAGTTGAAGTCTCGTCCAGCAGTGAGTCTCTTCTTTACCGGAGCCACCCACCCACGACGAGCAGTAGTAGCAGGCAGCCTCGGCCCTCGCACCAGAACACGAGGTGTGTGTCGTGTCGTCGTGTCGCAGTCCGAGTGTCCGACTACGGACTACAGTTAACGCTTACGCTTCCCAAATCCCGTGCCTCGCTGTGACTAAGCCAATCCAGACGCTGCCCCAGCAGCGCCAGGATTGGCTTGGGCAGGGGTACACACCCGCCCATTAGGAGACCGGGGGCTGCGCCATGAAGCAATCCCCGCTCTTCTAATCTGCAGGCTAATGCGCATGTGCGCCGCGGGCTGGTCAGAAAAATGACCAGCCCAGAACTGAGCATGCGCACTAAGTGCGCTACACCCGACGTCACCACCCCCCCCTTGTCCTGATGATTGCTCGGGCGTCGCCCGGTGATCGTCAGTGACCGCCCGGCACGGACTTCAAGTAATACACCTGTACGTCTGCCAGACGTACAGGAGTATTACTTTGCATTTGCATTAGTGGGGCAACGCCCCAGCGCCCCAATGGACGCACCGCCGCTGGTGCTGGCGATGATTTTTGCGGCCGCCCCCGAAACTCATGCCGCCCGGGGCGCACCGCCCCCTCCGCCCCCCCTTGCTACGCCAGTGATGTTAGTACTTGCCATATCTACAGTAGGGGTGGTTAATCAGCAATACAGTAAGCCCGACGGCTAGTGCAATTGAAGATACTTCACAGAATATACCTCACGGGCCCGACATTGGTGAGAATGGGATATGTTACTGAGTCAGGGTTTGTTCGAGAATGTGGTCAGGAGGGTACTTTTATACATACCCTATGGGAGTGTATGACTATCCAAAGGTACTGGTCAGCGGTCACGGGGTGCATGGAGAGAGTACTGGGACTACGTATAGACTGCAACATCAAATTAAGTCTCCTGAATATTTGGGGCCCGACAGACTTGACCTCTAAACAACAAATATGGGTTACTCTGGGACTGATGATTGCCAGAAGGAATATAGCTAGGAAATGGAAGGCACGAGACCCACCTACTCTAGAGGAGTGGCGGAAAGATATGGACTGGTGTATGGTGACAGAGAAAAGTATATATATATCTAGAGGTTACCCAGCAAAGTGGACACAGATCTGGGAAGCCTGGAATGAATATAGGGGCAGAATATGTGATCCCCCGCCAGCTGGTAGATGTGATGATTTAGTACAACTGCCAGCGCTTCATTGAAATTGTACTACAATGTTGATTATATCTATCCAGGTTTGTTGCCTTTAAAGTATGATTCGAGCACTGCGTTTGCTCAGGAATGTATGCTATCTTGATTGTCTGCTCATGTTCTTAATAAAAAGATATGTTAAAAATAAAAAAAATACAGTAAGCCCGAAAAGTTCAGAGCTGTTATCAGTGATCTTAAAACGTTTCTGGATATGTCATTAAGTGACTCAACCCACATGAGTAGCCCTGCCCCAGCATCCTCACACAATGAGCTAATGCTGTTCTTCCATACCAGGATTCAGGCACTGCAATCCAGCTCTGCTACTTGTAATGTCGGAAAACACTCTCTTGGATATCTCAAGTAATAAAAAAAAGAAATAAAAATGCAGAAAAGGCCTTCAATGGCTGTTCACCTTCCTATGACTTAAGTAATTAAAGGATGAACAAGCTTGAACCAAGAAACTCAAGCATCTTGTGCTCACCACACTGCCTAAAAAGTCCATCATGGACCAAGACATACAATCACACTTAAGACCCATATCAGACCTTTCTTGTTCTGCAAAGACCTTCAATCTTGTGGTTGGAGTCGACCTTTCTGACCTCAAGAAATGCTTTTTGAAAGACGATCGGCCCAGGTTCTCAACTGAAGCACAGAAACCCCCATCATCTATGTCAGAGACAACCCGCTCTCCAGTAGAGGCCTTCGTCTCTCATGACAAAGATCCTGCTGTGTCCATCAATAGTATTTGATGCTGTCGACCACAATACTCTTCTCAGCTGCCTCAACAGTTCGATAGAAATTAAACATTCTTCTAAAAAACGGTTCTCTCACTTCATCTCTCTTGTTGCGCCAACCAAAATATAAGTTTCATCATTCAGTTTCCTGTTTGAAAATTTGCCATATAGGGTATCGAGGGATCTTTTTCAAACAAAAAGAGGGTGGGAGCTTACTGTCTTACATCCCAGCACTCAGTTGGCCCCAATGCATCATGGTAAATGCAGTGCATGGTAACACTTACTTCAGTGACCATCTTTAGTTTTTCACCCTTGTTGGTGCATCCAGTGCTGTGTATCTCCAGACATGTTTCAGGATATTAGTCCTTCTTCAGTAGAAAGCAACAATTTGTTTGGGTGCTGGACATGCTGCCCAAAGTCTTCTCAGGGCTCTGTACCACTCACTGGGTGCAGGTACATCTGCCAGCGTTCGTCAGCTCATTAGCTCAATGGAGCCTTTTCAAACAAAAAGAGGGTGGGAGCACACTGCTTCACATCCCAGCACTCAGTTCGCCCCAGTGCATCATGGTAAATGCAGTGCATGATAACACTTACTTCAGTGACAGTCTTTTTTCACCCTTGGTGGTGCAGCCAGTGCTGTGTATCTCTAGACACGTGCTTCAGGATAGTAGTTCTTCTTCAGTATAGAGCAACACATTGTTTTGGTGATGCTGTAAATGCTGCCCAAAGTGCTCGTTATGCCCTTTAGCTATTGGCAGGGTGTCGGAGCACAACACCAGTGTGAGATTGTGTTTTGTGTGCGTGTGTTGGCTTCATTTCAGTATTCTCTTAATTGCTTTGGCATTGTATAACAATGGATGTTCTTACAGAGAGTTGATCATAGATGATTTCCTGCATTCCTCTTTCTGTTTTGATAAGAATGCTCTCAGACGTAAGGCTGTTACACACATAGGTTTGATAATCACATCCTCCTCTGAAAACCATATGCCATCAGCAGGTTGTATTTTGTATATATAGTGACATACAGAAATATTGTTGTTTTCTTATATCATCGTCGTCCTTTCTAGGTTTTGCTGAAAAATGTCCTACCTCTACAGATAAAGTTAAGTTGTGAGCGGTGGGGGTGGGGGGGTTGGGCCCCCTCCCCTTTTCTTTTGTATTTGGACCCGGTGGATGGTGTCCCTGTGGCCTATTAATGCTAGGTAGGGGGGCTGCATGCCCCTCTCCCTTTAGGTATTGGCCACACAGGATGGGGTCCCCGGGGCCCAAGAAGGCTCAGGAGGGAGGCAGCACACCCCCTCCCCTGTTTAATTGCCCGCCCCCTTTTTATTGTAACTGGCCCAGGGAAAGGGATACTTGGGGCCAATTAAGGCTTGGGGAGGGGGGCCTGCACGCCCCCTCCTTCATATATGTGTTTTGGCCTCGGGCGATTGGGTTCCCGGGGCCTGAAGGCCAGCTCTATGTCGCGCATGCCAAAGGCTGTGCGTAGCTTGGGATTGGCAGCCTGCTGGGGGTTTGGCAAAAAATGCACTGCTATTTACTCCACATATTACATCACTCATCACATCTTCTATGACATCATTGATAATATCACTGCAACATTTGAGCATAAATTATTGATGAGAAAACTGTGCATAGCGGGGGTGCAAGTTATAGTTACCTTAGGGCATGAGTTATAGTTACTTGAGATAACTATAACTAACTGATGGATTTCAGTGTTCTGTTAAGAGTATAAAATGTTACTGAACATTTCACCTAACTATAACGTTACATTAACCTTTGTTTTTTTCAGTGAATATATACATCGCACAGACTTGGCTTATAGGGCCTTTCAGTCGATCCTCTTCATATATTGGTCTGTTCTGTTATTCATACTTTTCTTCCACCCACAGCATACAGAATGGGGCAATGTGTGGGGCCACTTCAGTCACTGGCTTTCTTCGGTGTGAGTGACAGCATTCTGCCCTTTCCCATTGAGCACATCCTTGAACAAAGTAGTCCTCTTCGGTGCCAGAGACTATTATGGCAATAAGTGCGCTTTTTTTAAACCAAAAAATATTTTTGCTATTAGCCAAGGTTTTTTATATATTGGTGAGTAGCCAGCAGTTCCCAAACCATAAAATCTTTCAAGAAATCCGAAAAAGCAAGCAATGACAAAGCCAAAACTGGCAACGAACGACAGACCTATCGACTTTGCTAATCCTTATTTAAAGTTGCATATATTCTGTCAAGACTTGAAAAGTGGATCATTGTAGCGTTTTGGCGAACTTATACCCAACCCAACTTTTTATGTTTCTACAGCAACCTAAACATATATTTTTTAAATCAAAAATACCTTTTACGTCCCTTATGTCATATTTCATTGTTCCATTTTAGTACTCTAGTCCTTCAACAGCTTCACACAATTGTGTACCTTGCAACTACAACTTCTTGCTTGAGGTTCTTGGCCGCACGCCTGCATTATTTAAATTTGGAGCGTAATCTTTGCAATCAGTATGTACACCAAGTGCAGTTGTAAAGATATGTCTGTACCCATTCAGTCCTTTCAGACAAGGTCTGTCCATTCAGTTTAATCGGGCTCCCTGTGGCCAAAATGATCTCATTCCGGGGTTATCGCAACAGTTCCGGCGAGGGCTTGCAATACAAAAAGTAACCGTTTGTCTTTATTGTCATTATTGTGTCACCAGTACCCCCATCAACAACCAAAGTCCTTAATGTCACTTTTAAAAATGAGCCACATACATACTGCTGATTTCTAGGCTGGAAAATGCAGATGACTTTATAAATCAACAGAATAATGACATGAACAATTTTAGAACATCTCTTTTAAATGTGTACAGCTGTTGGTTGCTACTTGAAATTGTATTTCTTATTAGACTGTACTAGAGATGGAATTACAGAGATGGAATGACATTGACTTGAGGTTTTTTTTTATATAGCTAATTTAACTTTTAAAATGTTTTAAAAACACACCCAGAATGTGAATTATTTGTGCTACCAAAAAGCCCATCCACTGGAAATACTCAAGTGCAAAACATTATAGTATTTCCATAGGCAAGTGCATTGCCCCATCCCTAAAAGAGCAACTGTTCTGGACGAGAGCTGGCAATCCAGAGAAAATTGGAAATGAATGGGGCAGACACAGGGAAAGTGCAGAGGAGATCGTGATGCTTGTGGGACTGAGAGAAAAGACATGTAAACAAGTATGGTTCAGCGACAGTCGAGGTGATCAGGGGGGCATACATTGGAGAGGCTGTTAGGGATTCCAGGATTGGTAGAAGATACAGGCTGCAAGAAAGGTGTCAACAGACAACGGCTTGATGGAGGCAGTGCTTAATTTGAGCTGGTGGTTGCCGGTGGGGGCCAGAGCTCTAATTTTTCCGAATCAGTGGAAAAACACACAGATCGGGAAGACAGAGAATAAGAATGACTGCAAAACTGTCATAAAAGGAGGAAGCAGGGACCTGCAAGAATGAGAAATAGACGCATGGAGTTTCTGGTAGTGGATTAAAGAGGCATGAGGTGGACGTAAGCCTACTAGTCTTGGTAGTAGGTGCGCCGTCGTTTAATTACACAGGCCGCGGGCTTCTGAGCAGCGCTCCGGGCACCGGCACTCTTGCTTTTCCAAATTAAATACTGGATGGAGGGGCACAGCTGGAAGTGATAAAGGGCTATGTTGCTCAAGGATTGCCACTGGAACACAGAAGCTGGTATGTCTGGTGTAAGTTTGAATCTGACAGTTCTTTGCCACCTAGTTGATTAATTGTTGACGTAGGTGGATTCCACTGGTGTCTTATCCCCAGTCCTCAGGGACAAGCATCAAATTAAAGTTAAATGCCACCACTTCAGCATTAATGGTAAACCTTGCAGGCAATGCAGAAGAGAGGCAGTAGTCTCAAACAACGATTGGCCCAGAGTCCAGAATTGGCACACAATGATGGGCAGTTTTTGGGTGCTCGTACTAATGTAGATTACCCTGTCTCATTTACTGTCGACCCAGCACATTACATTCACACAGTTGGGTTCAAATGTTTCAGTTAAAAGGGTGCGCGTGTGAGAGATTTTCTCAGGAAACTGGCTAACTGCATGCAGAAGGTGGATGATAGTAGATGTGTTGCGTGAGAGATAATCTTAAGAAGGAGAAAAGATACATTTCTTGGAGGGTAATCGAGGGGAGACATTTGTTACATAGGGGCATACAGAAAACATTGTTGTTAGGTCTCAACTTATATAGTCAATTTCTTTTGATCGTAATCACTGTGAACAGCCAATGTTCCTTTGTATCCAATTTACTAACCTGCGGAAGAATATAAAGATGAACCAGCCTTGTCCTTTGAACTCGTGCCCTTTTGGTCGCCACTATTTACAGTGGTGAGCGTTCAGCTAACTAAGGGCCTGATTACGAGTTTGGCTGTGTGGGAGCAGGCCGCCACGCCATCGCCCTGCTCCGACACCATCAAACTCGTCCCCACACCGCCCGCCAGATTACAAGTTAATTCGTGGTCTGGCGGGCCGTGGTTTGGCGGTCCAACTGCGGTGCCTGTTAGGAAGACCCGCAATGGAAGCGCCAAAGCATGTTCCTGCACGGCATGGACTGTGAAGTCTATGCCGTGCAGGAACTGGGGGTGCTTGCAGACAGGGGGGCACACCATGTGCCCACCTTCATGCATCCGCTGGCCCAGAGGCAACGGGGGCCCAGTAGGGCCCCTTAGTTTCCTCACTGCTACACTTTTCATGGCAGGCTCACCTATCAAAAATATGCTTGTTTTTCAATATTCTGAATATTCTTTCTTACCATCACAGTATGGGGCAAGCTTATCAGGTAGCATGGGCACACAGCAAAATTGTGAATTGTATAGCACAACACAAGTATTCATACAGCATATTTCTAAATGTTCATAACTGCAGATGTGGTCCATATATTTTCTCAGTCCAACAGAGGCTGGGGTATTGGGGAATGAGAAGCCAGCAGCTGTCTTCTATGGCTAGCAAGCATGATTGAAGATATGTCAAGACATGATTCAGCAGAGGTTGGGAGACATATTGGTCGAATGCCACAGATGATGCCGGAAGGATATGTTGAGGGTATTTAGTGTATATGGCAGAATGCACTGTTTGGTCTGTGTCGTAGCTGGGGTCATCACAAACGTACGGATTTTTCATGCATGCGTTTTCATATGTGTCCTAGGACCCATGTCCTTGTGAGATGTGTCTTCTTATGAGGCGTAGGAAGGGGGGCCTTCCTCAATGTTAAAGGAGCTCGAATGGATCTTTAAAATATTGCAGTGAAATATGTGATTTCTTTATGCTCACACACTACCTCCATAATGATGTAATGCTACACGTGCCAAATAGAGTACATATGTTCCGTGGCCTTCAATGGTAGTAGGTAAATGCCTGTGCAGTTATTTGCCCCAATAACATTTGGAATTCCGAGCAGCAACATATAGAGCCTTGTGTTTTTTTTTTAGCAATGGGGACGGCTTTTAAGATGTACTTTGGGCCTTTACATCATTCAAATTCACGATTTCTAGTATTGTTTGCACGCCAAGCTTATAGTGAGCCGTTATTTGGTGTTCTGACAGGTCAATAGCATCACCTGAGTATGCTGCACTGTAGGGGCCTCACTCCAGCTGTGCATTCCCTTAGCTTGCCACAACTCCTGCAAAATTAATCTACCATAAAGAAACTGGGGCAAATGCATGGGAAAGTTTCCTAAAAACACAATACTAATCCCAACAATAACTAATAACCACTGGATTAACCACTAACCTTGGGTTCCGGAGTAGTGTGTCAGCCTCCATAAAGCCATTAAACGCCTCCTCAGTGGGATTGAGCGCTATATAAATGCAATTAGAATAAATGTGTCACTGATGGATCGCACTTGGGTTGCACTGACTGCACACAATATGTTTGTGTGGAGGAATTTGATTTGGATGACTTCTGGGGTGTGCTGTATTAACAGTTCATAGAGCAGTCACAGGACATTCAGATGTCGGTTTTCATATGACAGATAACCTCTCCTGCTTAAACACTATTGACATTTTTGTGTACTACAAATTACCGTGCTTTTTTATTTATGTCGTGTAGGCAGACTCATGCTTGGTGATAGAGCTGTAAAGTTTCTGTTTTGCAGCAGTTATGTCGCTGTAATGCGCCTAGACTGCAGTTTCAATTTTTTGGCTAACAATCTTTTAATGAGTGATTTTATGGCCGTGGGTTTTGGTTGGAAATAGTTAGAAAGTTATGAGAGTTTAAACAACATGCATTTTATATAGCGGTTCCCGTTATGGGAAGAGAAAAATACAGTTTTCCCTCGTGGAGAAATGGAATGTTTAAAAATGCACACATTTGACCCCAGAAAAATGTAAAATGTAATGAACTGCAGGAATTTTGTGAATAGCATTATGGTAATACTGATGCTTTCTCCGGCGCTTATTGTCCTTTCTAAATAGGCTTTTCTTTTATTTCCCCTCGGTTTCGTAATATGAACTAGAAAGCAGAGAGCCAGACATGGGCGTTTTTCAGTTAGTTGGACAAAAGAATTGGAGTCTATTATTTGTGCCCGGGGAGGGATTGAGAACTGAAGAAAATCTTAAATCTCATGTCTGTGAACGATTTTCTCTGTCCCTTTTCTAATGTCTTTAGAGCATAGCCCACACTTTGTAACACCATGATGGGAAAGATAATCCAGTCTTACTATGCACTTTAGATATTAGTGTAACCCAGTTTTCGAGTTGTAGGTATTGTTTCCCTGCAATATATTTCCTGATTGAAACAATGCCCAAAGCTCTCCTCTGGCCAGACCACTCTCTTTTGTCCTTTCTGCTTTTATTGGTTCGAGAAGTCTCTCTCAAGCCTCCCCGTTGCATATAAAAATAAAAGTTACAAGTACTTTATTAAAAGTAGGCCTTTTGCGAAATTTAATTTATTCCGCAGTAATGTTGTGCAATTCCCAAATTTCACATTACTTGAAGGTTAGACATTTTTTGCTGTTTCGCATGATGCAAGCTTTTCGTGTCATTTTTGCCTGAAGGAGACGTGTTTGTGTACAAAATATTTCTGCGAGAAACATTTTCTCCTAAACCAGCTTCCTGCCTTTATCTCACGCAAGGTATACCCTGCCAGAGAAAAGTGACTCAGTATCACCAAAATGTGTAATACTCGTAATGTCACAAAAAAAATGTGTATTTCCCAGAAAAATGTGTTAATTTCTTCCACCAATAAATAATAAAAAGAATGTATGTATGAATGAATTTTTAAAGGGGAGGAATGACGAACCCTTCCTGAGTTTGGCTCGGATCGGATGTGAGACCTGGGAGACTTCTTTTCGATGACCACTAAGTAGTTTCTCATACACAAAGTGTATTTTGAATTGCAGGAAGGAAATGAAAGCATTCTTGGAACCTCTATGTTAAGGTTTTTCTGTTGTGCTTTTTTAAAAGATGCCCACTGAATTCCAGCCTCAGCAGTATCTCACATTTACATGTATTTGAAAGGGGCTGGTTCTTTCAGTATGGGTGTAGCTATAATTGGTGCAGAAGGTGAAGTGGCACTGGGGTCTTTTACTACAACAGAAAGGACGAGGGGAGGAATTGTCTTTGCTTGCATTAGAGCCAATGGCACCCCTTGCTATCCCACTGCTTTCTCTGTCGTCTAAAGCAGGGAGGTGCTGAAATGTTAAGCTGGGTATTTTTTTTTAACCGTTTGTCCAACTGCATCTTTGCTCATTTCTAAAGAATAAAAAACAAACAAATCGAGTAGGTGTCAGGTTGCACTGCTTTCCTTTTTTAGGTCTAGCTTGACGGTATAGATATCTGCCTGACCTATTTTACCAATTCTTTGAAATATACAAAGAACGTGCTTGTGCTCCACCCAAACGAGTATTATCTCACCTCATGCCATTGGCTGTTTTTTGTATCAATCCACCTTGTTTGCAATGCACATGAAGGACAATTTTACATCTCTAAATACACTGAATTGCCACACTTTACATTTGATATCTCATACATGAACTGAATGCAGAAAGCCATCAATTTCTGTTTTGTTTTTACACTGAAGAATGCTTTTCAAAAGCAAGCAAGATCTACTGCCTTTGCCAAAGCTGTTGTAAAGAGGGTTTGGTTTTGCTCATAAAGTCAGAAAATTAGTTGGGAATGGGCATGGCCAGAGGGGGCACGAGGCCTGTGTCTTCAGTTAGGAAATATATTTGTGGTGGTAAATAAAGGCTGAAAACATGGAAACATTTTTCAAAAAAGTTAAGAGCCTATTCAGAGCCCCGAGCACCTCCTTTTCCTTTAAACTGCTGCAGGTGTGACCTGACTCAAGATATCCTTTAAGGCATAGATGTAAAGAACTCGAGCATTCCCAAGTATTCACAGCCTACATCATTGCTTCAGCTAATTTCAATGAGTTTACAATAAACAATATAGCACTTGTTTTCATTTACTCATTATCTGTGGACTTGCATTAGGACCTACTCCCACTTTCGGTTTACGATTTTCACTGAGATACTGTCCTATTTCTACTGTGTGTGGTAAACAGAGAGGAGTTGGTCTAAAGGCTAGGGCGGTCGACCTGGGAACTGGGTTCGAGGCTCGGCAACGACGCTGAACATCCTGTGATTCTGGGCAAATCTCTTAATCTCCCCGTGCCTAACAAAAATGAATGTGTCCTCATGTAACGCAACTGGTGCTATGTAAAGCGCTCTGATAACAAAAATGAATGTGTCCTCATGTAAAGCGCTCTGATACCCTTCGGGTCAAGTAAGTTCGCGCTATATAAAACTCCGTAAAAAAAAAAAAAGGATTGTCTCTTCTTTGAAAGCATTTCTTCCGATGGATATTGCAATGAGGATAATGCTGAATTCCGTACACCTCAGCGTCTGATCTCTGCTAATTTAGTTGTCCTCTTCTTACTCTACATTCAGCGGTAAGCCACTTCACCATGTCCACTTTATGTATCTTAAATGTTGAAGCTATGGGTTGTTTCCAGGAAATGGCTGTCTGCCTTTTAGCCAATGCTAATCCTAAAGGAATCAGTTTGATTAGATTATTTTCTCTTTTCCAACCAGGATCTCTCCTAGTAAACACACCCTCAACTAGTTGTGATAGTCAGTGTACTATTTCCTGCTAGAACTGAGGTATTCTTACTCAAGACCACCACATATTGAAACGTGCCCACTTCCGTTTTACATTTAGAGCAAATAGCTCTGAAGTCAGGGTGAACGTTGTGCTTTAATTGTGGAGTTATATACGTTCTGGATTTACATGTATAATGAATCGGTTTGAACAAGGCATTTCTTGTCACCGTTCTACAGTTTCTGTATATTTTATGCCAGTCTGTTTCTTCGATTGAGTCTCCCAAATCTTTACCCCACTTTTCTTCTAATCAGCACAGGGTTGCAATAATATATTGGGGAAATTGATTTGCCGCTTTACCAGCATCTGAATTATTACATGCATTTCTGGTTTTTTGGGGAAGTATAGACATAGCTATGCTACTGAAAGAAACTCAGAAAGCTGCGATGGCTGTACAGCCAAGCTGACAGTTAGTAAGATTTGAGCTCCTTGTACCACATTTACAAACAACAAAACAAAACGTTTGCTTGGACAGAAAATGGATTTTACAAAATACCAATCAAAGTACACTGGAATAGAGTTTTTTGGGAGGGACACAATAAAAGAAATTTAATTTTTAGCAAAAAAGTGACGGTCCTATTCTGAAAATACTATTGTTAGTAACTGTGTTGAATTTTTGTTACAATTCGTGACTGCATTTAATTCCAGCGTTTACAGAAGGTCTGCCACTTCTTAGGAAACAACACATATTTATTTATTGAACATAAACACTCATTGACTTTACCTATATTAAAATTGTTTTGGATTGATAAAAAGGAAATTCTAATAAAATATTATCTTGTGAAGTGTTCTCTCAGATACACACCCTTTTCGGTGCTCTCAGAGCAGCACCTGTGCATAGCTTAATGTTAACCACACATACCAGTAGTCGGAGCTCACAGCAAGCCAGCTCCGTGCATACCTGATGTGCTAGAAGGCAGGAAGAGTTGGCGATTACTTTGATGTAGGTCCTTTACATGTACAGAGTACAAAGTTTTCAATACCAATAAAGTTCCCTCCCTTTACTACGTTAGCACTTTTACATATTTAAACCCATACCACACAAGCAAATGTAACAACAGACCCCATCCTGTGTCAGACTCTGCATTTTGTTCAAGGGATGGTGTTACACTGAAAAGGTTTTCTCTGAAAAGCACTTACCTCAATAAGTGGTTCAATGCAAATTGCTACATCTTTTATGTTCCGGGGGGATTTAGTGTGATACTTTCTCTCCACAGTACATTCTTTGAGTACACACTGTAACAGTGTTCTGATGAGGGGCAGTCTGTACTCAGCCAGCCATTTGAGTCTGACCTTTCAAAAATAGCTGACACGTCACAGAAGACCTGCTGCCCACTTCTTATTTCGATGTAGACAATCACTGGTGGTTGGTTTGTTAACGTTCTAGTTGGTCTCTTGTTTTTCTGTGCAGACAACCTTGTTGCGAGAGTCTTCCTTTTCTTTGACTTCGGCTGATGTTCACTGCAGTTTGCACTGTGTCTCTGTTTCAAGTTATTTCAGGTTCTTTTTGGTTACTTTCTCCTCAATTGCGCCTTCTGATGGGGTATCTCTGGACCAATTATTTATTAAGTACAGCGTTTGCCAATCCATCTTTATACTGTTGGATAAAAACAACAAACAAAAAGTGTTCACGATGCAGAAAGTTGAGAGAAAACTCCGATGGGAAAGCAACCAACTTTGAAAGTTTTCTAAAAATAGGGGACAGCTCTTTTAGGCACGGATATGGAGAGTATTCCAGTTTGGCAGCAGACCTTGTCGCCAAATCTTACATAATTAGTTTTCGATACGGTGATGGGAGTAATGTCAGTGGACCACAGCATATGACTTGGAGAGTGACAATTGAATTTGCAAGCAATGAAGTTAGGTGAGTTCTGATGCACTGCTTGGTGGAATATGATCATAGCTTTAAAGGTGGTTCTCTTACAAACTGAAGCCAATGTAAGGATCGAACTATGGGCACAATGTGATCCTTCCTTGGATGCTATTTGGCGGGCTGCAGCATTCTTGACCAATTGCAGGCAGTATTGATTTTTTCCAGTTGTTTCAAAATACACTGCAGTGCCGGAGTCCAGATAGGATTGAATGAACGTGTTAACAACTGTGATATGTAAATGATGCTCTATAAAGAGCCAGATATTTTTTTTTTAAAGCTTTGAAGCTGATAAAACAATGTACTTGCCACATTAGTTGTTTGAAAATCTAGGAGAAAGTTTTGGTGTATGTTGATGCACAGGTGATATGCAGCCACTTGACTGAGGTAGTTCGTTGGCCCATAGCTGCTGGTCAGATGTTCTCATCAGTGGTGGGTGTGGATCTAGATGTGAGTAGAACCTCAATTTGTGCAGGATTTAGAGGGAACAAATATCCCCACCTAATAAGGGCCAAAGTCATGGGCAATCAGTGATGTTTTTGGCCACTAGGATAGACTGTGAGAATTATGAGGTTGGCTGAAAATGATCTGAGAGTCATTAGCGTACATGTAAAAGCATCCCCATGAAACAAGTGGGCAATGGGCCACTTGTAGATGTTGAATAAAAATGATGCTATTGAATCTTGCGGGAAACCTCAGCTGACCTCCTGTGGATGGGGATCAGAGGTGAAAAGACTCAATGACTGTGTTCTGTCAGTCAGCACACCCGACTGCCTTCAGCTGTAAAGGCTGTAAAAGCATGTGGAATGGTGAATGGTGTTCAAGGCTGCTGAAAAGTCCAAAAGGATCAAGGCCCTGACTACAACCACCATCCACTTCAAACCGAACATTGTCAGTGGCCAACAGGACCACTGACTCTCCACTTTTGTCTAGTTTTAATCGAGCTTGAAAAGGGATGGTAAGTGCTTTATAAATTTGCCAGGACAACGGGGATCCAGAGAACCAGTTTCTGGAGTTGATTGACAGCGGTTGGTCTTTTGTGATCACTTGGAAAGTTTAAAGACTCACATTTCTAGATGAGGGCAAATCACAGATATAAAAGTCAATAGGGAGGGAATGACCTCTTGCATAATTTGAGAACGGATGGCTAGAATTTTATTAACAACGGTAGCTGAAAGATCATAACACTGATTTTGGGAGGCAGTAATGTTAACCTGAATAGCAAAGAATTTAGTAAAGGGTTGGCTTGGATCAGATACAATTCTGAATGACTGAAATACTTCTGGGAGTTATTAGTCACTCCATTCAGTAGGTTGTTGGCTGCAGTAAGGTCTTTTGTTTCCACTGGAGAATTTTATGATCCGCATTGTTACCTGAACTTAAAAATATGATCTGTAGTCGTCTGGTGGGTTCGAACTGCCCTGCAGGCTTAGGGCAATCATTTCAAAGGTTAGGAGGAACTTAAAGATGCTAAGAGCCCAACTGGATGCAACACTATTACCCAGTTTGTGAGAAATTGGGTTGTTGATTGACTGGGGGTGAACCCTGGTTAAGCAACAGCCACAATCCATGGCAGGGAGAACCACAGTCACCAAATTAACCTGTACTTAACCCTGGGTAGCTTGGCATAAGAAGCAGTCTAGCTGATCTTGGAAGCAATGTGTAAAGTATTTATGCAGCACACAAACAGCAATAAAGTGAAAATGTAACACAAGAAAAATCCTACACCAATATAGAAAAATAGAGTAAATGTTAACAAATTATTTGACACCAAAACGACAAAAATCCAATCAGTAGAGCCAGAGTTATGATTTTTTAAAGTGTTTAGTAAAAACTACTGTCTAAAAAGTCAAAGTGCCAACCACGGACTTCAAGTCACAAGAGACCAGGTCAAAGTCTAAAAATATGGCTGACCTCGATGGTGTGCGGGTGGGATACAGGAAGTGGATTGGTCCCGATGGCACTTACCTTCAGAAAAATTTTCTGAGAAGGTGAAGTTCAGCAGGGCAAGGCTGCAGGCAGTGTCTGAGGAGGGAGCGTCGTCATCGGGAGTGGCTGGACGAAGTCGTGGAGAAGATTTCTATGTTCGGACTTAGTCACTTTTTGGAAAGTCGAAAATCTCCAGTGGGACTAGGCAGAAAGCTGGAGCCAAAGACCACTCCAGGGACTCAGATACCCCTTTGTCGAAAGATCACTGAACAGGATTTGCTGCTGTGGGGACGAACGTAGCAGGAGCAGCCATGAAGTCAGGCTGACCGGCGATGCACCTTGGGTGGATTAGCAGGGAGGTTGGTCCCTGTCTTCCCTCAGTTCTCAGAGCAGTTTTTAGCCAAAAAGTTTCTACGTCCCAAATTTTGGATTCTGGCTATTTGGGCACTTTTAGCACCACAACCAAGCATCCAGGACTGGTGGCACAGGACTCTGTCAGACAGGGTCCAGATGCAGGTTATAGATGGTGGGAGCCTTTTATGCCCCTGTGGCTCGGAACAGGAGGTTAGCAAACTAGTCCTTGGAGTCACTCTTGGAGTCCTGGGTTCACATGAAGATGCAGGGCTCAAACGGCAGGGCTGGCCTCAGGGATCAAGGCAGGCTCCAGGCAGCAAAGAAGTCCTTCCAGGTGCAGCAAAGCAAACTTGTGGAATACACAGCAGGCCTCCGAGAGTCCTTCCGCAGGTCCTGAAAGTGAAGAGAAGAGTGGATCTGAGGGCCCTAGTTTTATACCTAATGCCTCCTTTGAAGTTGGGAGAAGTTTCTAGAGGTTTCTTTTGAAGTGCTTAGAATTTCCTGACTCCCCTGACCTTGCTCCAAGCAGCTGCAGAGACCACGTGGAGGTGACAAGCCCCTTCTGTGAAGGCAGAGCACAGCCTATTCAGTTGAAAGTGGGACTATGGCTATGCCCAGCCCTGCCCCCCTTCCCTAATCCTGCCAGCAGATGGCCCATTCAGGCACACTTAATACCTCTGCCTGCTGTGTGACTGTCTGGGAGGAATTGTATTGATATTGCATTTATATAGCACCTTACTACCCCTGACAAGGCGTTAAAGCGATTTTTTGGCGATGAGCACGCTACTCCGGAACCCAAAAGGTTTAACGGTGAATTAGTATAGTGAAATATGAAATTAATTTGAGCGGTGTACATGTTAGTCTGTTATTTGGATTGAAAAGGATAGTGGAGGGATTGAAGAGGGAAGGGTTTGCATTTATATAGTGCTTGCTCTCTTTGATGAGGTGTTGAAGCACCTTTTGGCGAGTAGCACGCTACTCCGGAACCCAAGAAGGATTAGTGGTGAATTAATGTAGGGAAATATGAAATTATTTTGATTTGAGTGGTGGACATGTTAGTCTGTTATTTGGATTGTAAAAGGATAATGGAGGGATAGAGGAGGGAAGGGGTTGCATTGATATAGCACTTCTACCCCTGATGAGGTGTTCAAGCGCTTTTTGGCGGGTACCCCGCTACTCCGGAACCCAAACAGGATTAGTGGGGAATTAGTATAGGGAAATATGAGAGTAATTTGAGCAGCGGAAATGGTAGTCTGTTATTTGGATTAAAAAGGAATAGTGGTGGAATAGAAGAGGGAAGGGACTGGAAAGTGTTTTTTTGGAGTTCATAGCACTAGGAGAGGGTTTGGGATGAGTAAAGGGGAGCTGGAGGGGGAAGAGTCAGAGGGAAGCGTTTAGGAGGCTTGTTTGAGAGATCTGAATAGTAAAAGAAGTATGAGATGATCCAAGGAGGGAAGAGTCTAGAAAGGGTTATTTTGGGGGTCATAGTAGTGGTATGGGTTTTGGGATGAATGAGAGAGTGGAGGTAGAGGATATATTGAGAGAGGTATAGGGTGAGAAATAGGGTAGTGCATTGGAAAGAGTGGTAGAACGACGTTTGAGATGAGTTAGGGAGGAGGTAGAGGATATATTGCGAGCGATATAGGGTGAGATATAGGGTGGTGCATTGTATATGCTGAATTAGAAGCAAAGTAATAAATATAAAGATACATAAGTACATGGAAGGTATATATGTATAAGGAAAGTAATATATGTAGATTAAAGTTGCATTTAATAAATTCAGACTTTCAAGCATTGCTGTACTTTAAATTATCTTTTTTGTAATTCAATAGTGAAGCAATTATAGATAGTTATGATAAAAGGTTTACTTATTTATGCAGTCACATATTCATGTTAAACATAGAATGTATCTATAAGTAATATGTACATTTGTTAAGCAGAGCTAACGAATATCCATATCTTCAAAAACATAATTATTATACACATTTATACAAAGCAATACACATCTGTAGGTACACATCTATAGTCCAAATAAATGCTTATATACAGAGGGATATGCTGTATATTTATGTTTGAGTATGGTGGTTATGTGGGGAAGAGCCAATTCTTGAGTAGTCTTCTGAAGATAAGGTGGTTGTCGGTGGATCTTATGTTTGGGGGTAAATAGTTCCATAGTTTGACTGCTTGAACAGAGAAAGATGTGCCACCCATGTTTTTTTTCTGTATGGTGAGATTTTGAGGTAAGATGGCACTCTATAGCGAAGGTTCCTTTGTTGAATGTATTTGGAAATTTTATTCCGATGAAGAGCGGTCCTGTTCCATGTATCGCTTCACAAAGTCTAACTGCCAGTTACACCCAGTCATGTGACCAAGGACAGGCTGCAGGCATCAAGAGGATAAGAACAGGAGAATGCCCCTTTCTAAAAGTGGCATTTTAAAAGTTGTAATTTAAAATCTGACTTTACCATTAAAGAGGATTTTTCATTATCATTTTATAGATACCAAATATGAAATGCTTTTTGGGTCCCAATCAAACGTTAGGACTTATTAAATGTAGTAAGGCAACCCAATGTTATCCTACTGGACAGGCAAGCCTCACAATAGTGAAAAACTTAATTTAAGAGTTTTTCGAAACCAGGATTTGTAAAACTTAAAAGTACATGTCCAACTTTTAAATTACAAGGCAACCTAGTGCCTACCTTAGGGGTGACTTCCAAGTAATAAAAGGAGAGTTTAAGGCATGGCAAGGGAGTTATATTGCCAAGTCGAAGTGGCAGTTTAAAACTGTATTCAGGCTGAAGTGGCACACCTGAGACATGTTTAAGGGTCTACTGAAGTGGGTGGCATTATATGTGCTGCAGGCCCACTAGTAGCATTTAATTTACAGGCCCTGGGTATGTGGTATACTACTTAACAAGGTACAAATAAGTAAATTAAATATTCCAGTATGGTGTAAACCAATTTAACCATGATTAGGGGAGTGAGCACAAGCACTTTAGCACTGGTTAGCTGTGGTAAAGTTCATAAAGTCTAAAGGCCAATAAAAACGAATGTCAGCAGAAAAATGGAGGTAAGTAGGCAAAAGGTTTAGGGAAGAGCACCCTAAGGCTGACAGGTGCAACACAGTGTATCTCTTTTGTATGAAAATTAGAATCACTAAGGCATTTGCCTGAGGTTAGGAATGGCTTAGTTATTAAATGTAATTGTAAGAAAGAAATTTCACATGCTGATGATGACCTTTGTGAAAAATGCAGCTCAGACATTTCACCTTTGTGAGTAATGTCTAGTGTTTTGTAAAGGTATTATGAAAT
This sequence comes from Calotriton arnoldi, assembly GCA_963921515.1. Classification (NCBI taxonomy): domain Eukaryota; kingdom Metazoa; phylum Chordata; class Amphibia; order Caudata; family Salamandridae; genus Calotriton; species Calotriton arnoldi. Next base: position 2,570,835 of record CAWUFW010000699.1, read on the forward strand.
AACGAAAATGGGCTGAGAAAAGAGAAAGAAAACAGTCAAAACCACATTGTATTTAATGCCTATGAGATACATGGGTGCCACATTCTACACTTCCACATTTATAATTTGGTCATGCCATGCATGGAACTGTAGGGAAACATGACACACTCTGGATTTACTCATTTTAAGGAACTATTTTCAAACAGATTGGATCAAATGGTCCTTGGTATTTGGTCCTCTCATTGGAAGTCATGATTTGGTTCTAAGGCACACTAGCTGTTGAGCTTGACTATTCCCCTCCCTCTTTTTGGCCATTTCTATGGTCCAGCATTGCTTTGTATGGATACCTTAAGTACCAAAAAGCATTTTCCAGCAGTCTGCTGGTGTTTTTACAGCTTGCTGTACTTTACCATTGCATATCCAGTCATGAGTTGCCATGTGCAACATGCCATTTTCTGCTGAATACCTTTAAATATGTGAGTATATAATTATATGTCCATTACTGGGACACGCTGTGCCTAGAATTACATATTGGGCAAAGTAGGCCTTTGGTATTTGGATATTGTGGCAAACTGTGTTTTTAAGTCGTGTGCCTCCCAGAAAATGCTATTGCGTAATGTGATCCTGCACCACCATAGACCTACCACCACCAGAACGCCCGCAGCAGCTGGAAAAGCATCACAGAAGAGGAGTGGGCTTCCGCCCTGTCCATGCACTGGCCCAAGTACACCAGCAACTTGCCGCAATCCATGAAGAACCTCAACAGCTGAATCACCGCATCACCAACATCCTGGATCCCCTCAAAGGCAAGAGATCAACCACAAGTTACATGGTACATAGAGGAACTCTGGCTGAGCAAATGCCACTGCAAGCAACTGAAGCGCAAATGGAGAACATGCCAAGACACCACAGATAAAGACATCTTTAAATCAGCCCTAAAACTTAACCACTAGCAGGTACGGAACACAAGGCGCACAGCTCTTGCAGATCGCATCAACGCCAGACCTAAGAGCAGCAAGAAAATCTTAACCATCAAAGATTTCACAGTACCTCCTGACACCCCTAACAACATCACCCACTAACAAGACCTTTGCAACAAGCTCTTGGAATTCTTCTGTAGCAGAACCACCTCCATATACAGCATCTTCAACCCACAACCAGACCGTGTTACGCTGCAACTCAACTTCCCATCATGGTTGAAGAATGGACCCAGATCTCATGGTCTATCGTCACCACCATCTAAATCACTGCTACCATGAAGACCATCCACTCAGGGGCCCATCTAACCCTTGCCCCCACCATGCCTTCATCAAAGGACTCCTACTGATCAGCGAAGCTCTGGCACCCATCCTCAATGCCTCCACCGACTCAGCCACATTCCCGGACACCTGAAAACATGCTGTCATGTCTGTGCTCAAGACACCATCCACTGGCCTAGTCACACTTTCCAACTACAGACCCATCTCCCTCCTACCATACCCGGAAAAGGTCTTGGAGAAGCTAATCAACTTATGCCTTTTTTCCCCTTGAAGTCTGTCAAGGATCCACCTTCGCCTCCTCCCCCCTTCTGGATAACGTATACCTCAGGCCACTACTAGATCTGATCTCCTCCTTCAAACCCAGGTGCTACAACTACTTGAATGACAAACAAATTATTATAAAACTTCAAAACCCATCAGAGTTGGACTCCTGTGCTATCAGCCAATGCCGCTTAGCAGTAGATGCTTGGATGCAGATGAATTATCTGAAATTAAACACAGAAAACACGGAGATGTTAGCCTGTGGAAAAAGGGCCACCTACCACCAGACCACCATCTTGCTAAAACAACATGGCCCACCACCTAACCAATCACTCCAAATCTGATATTGTGGCGTGAGCATCGATACGCATCTCTCCCTAATACTGCAGGTGAACCAAGTTACAAAGGGACCATTCTAATATTGTATCTTCCCTCTACTTAGAAATTGAGCATAAGGTATAAGGCAACATTAGTCTAGTACTTTTCTCTCTAGAGAATGCCAGTGGTACATTTGCAAAAAGAACAGTTGATGGACAGAATGCAGAACAATGTCATACATTCACCCCAGTACAGAGATCTGGGCCTAAATCCATCGTTTTTTTGCTCACCATGCCATCCCAGCCATACGCAAATCAGTCTTGACCCTGTGCCTCATGGGAACAGTCCAGCCCGAACTGCCAGGCCAGGTCCTCCCTGGACTGGAAACAAGCATCCTAGGACCGGTTTTGGGGTTTCACCCCTCATCAGCCAGGATAGCTTGACTCCAGTGGCATGAAGAGCACAGGACCCACGTCTGGGCATTCCTGTCCCACTCAAGTATGGTACATTTAGAGCATCTCACCAACAATGCAAGAAAATTCCTTAACTTGAACATCAAATCATGCATGTCTCCTGAACTTTCTTATCTACGGTGGCTGCCTTTGGCTACATGCATGATCCTCAGAGCAATGTGAATAGCTTATTGTGCCATTCAAATCTCAGTATCTCAAATCCAGTATCCTGATGCAAATTGGAGTGCTTTGCAACACTGAAGTGCTATATAGATGCTACATTCAAATAGAGGCTGGTCTCTGTCAACAGTACTAACCAAGGGCATAGTCTCTGTGTGTGCGCAAGATGTGAAATGGCAATGGAACCCAGAAACCCGAGTGACCCACTGACTCCGTCCTATTGGTGTATTTAAAAATTCTAACAGCAACCGGGGACCCATTAATAGGGAGAAAAAAAAACAGCTTCTGTCCATAGTTGCTTTTAAGTGAGCCTCAAAAATCATGTGGAAATTAGGGACTAACAACAACTGCCTTACTATTATATGTTCCGATATTCTTTGCTAGATACATGGCACACCACGTTCTTAGTTACAAATATTGGAAAAATCCAGATTTCCAGCCATATAGATGATACATTTGGCATATTTGTTCAAGGAGAATTCCAAAATTCTCATGCTTACTGGTCTAGGTGACAATGAGGGAAACCTCGGAATGCCATTCATTTCTGAAACCTAGCAATTCAGTGAAGTCTAGTGATGTCCGACTTGCATTCATGTCTCCGGTTCTTTATACTTATAAACAAAGAAGCTGCAAGAAGTAGCATAACACTTCCTGCATGATGTGTACATCTGAAAGAATACGGATATCAATGGCTAACTAAGAATGCCATGCCAACTCACATGTCAAATCCGTTTCAGATGAAAATAATTCAACCCACACTGGGTAGTACTGTGTAGGGTAATGTATAGCCGGGGATGGATTTTTAATGTGACTACCGTAAAAGACAAATTTTCTGTTTTCAGTAAATTGAGTCAACCATCTAAAGAGACATAGGAAAAGTGTTGGGCTAAAATGGGTACTGGATGGGGTTTCTTGGTTTAGTTGTATTTTGATGGATGAGTCCATAATGCTGAGGATATAGTGTTGAAGTGGGGTCTAGCACATTTTCAAAAGATATGGTCCACTTACGTTGGGCCTAATGTAGGTGTTAATCCATTTTCAGCACTAGTGGGCCCCCCACAAAGAGCATAAATGGTCTCAAGTTGAACTTTCAAATGCGTTCCTTCTGATTGACCACCAGATCCTGTTGCCCCATGAATTGGACACAGGTACTTTGTCTTTGAATGAGACCATGGCATCCAAAACTCATCATAAGGTTGTGGTTGGGAATCCCAGCTCATTTGGGGTGGTGGGTTCTTGCCTGACTTGAAGATTCTGAGCCTTTTTTTAAAGGTTTTCGAAGAATCTTCGCTATCTGGGCTCAAGCCATTTGTGTTTCAGTCCTTGCACTCATAGCTGCTGAGAAACTATAGCATAGGGAGACGTATCATAATATATTGATAAAGTCTAGCCCGCTGCTGCAATGCACATTCACTATGATTTGTGAGTCAACTAAGTGGAGCAAATGTAAACCTTTGAGCCAAGTGTCAAGCCTTGAGCTGATGATTTTATTGTGTCAAGCCATCTTGACGCACAGACTTCAGTCATAAAGCAATAACTGGAGAAAAAAAAACGAAATGGATAACTGCATACCAGAGCTTTAACCTACTTGAGGTCATAGCTTATTCCAACTTAAGGCTAGAAGTGCTATTCTTTTTAACTACCTTGCTTATTAGTTATGCGTATGTAAAATACTTATTTATCTTTTAAGGAACACTCTAGCTGGACAATGAGTATATTGTGTAAAATAATGTGTTTAATATATTTCTTACTTCCAAACCATTTACCACATTCTAGAGTAGGCCTTAACCGCTTGCCCTTGCTACTCCTAGATAGTAAAGTGTACAAAAGGAGTAGCTTGATTATCCAGCTGGACTGCAATAGTACCTGAGGTCCTGGCACACCAGTGGTAATCAATAGTACCCATCGGATATAATGCCCAGTAAAGCCTAAATGCGAGAGGACCTGAAAAAGGCCTCACATTTCTATAAACAGCTGGTACGTCATGTGGGCTTTTCTACCAGTTCCCACAGTCTTACATGATGCCACCACTTTATTTCTCAGGGTGTTTCTACGTTCCCTTCTAAGGGATTTTGTACATTGGAGATGACATTTCTTCAGTGTTGAATTTGATCAATTAGTTGCCATTTTAATAAATTGCCATTTTAGAGTGGTGTTGGGCCTTCTCCACTGCTCACAGTAAACATGGTTTCTCTGTTTGACCTCTGAAGGCAGGTTATTTATTTACACAGTGTGAAAAACAGACTAAACCATATTTGGGCACAAGAAATATCACTCGTGTCAATCAAAAAAGTTTATTTAATTCCTAATTGAGTCTACGGATTGAGTTTTCCTTTACTGTAGAGGGGGGAGATTCCATAGTCTGGGTCCAAGAACAGAGAATCTGGAGTTGCCACAAGATCTGCAGGAAGCTTGCGGAACCCTGGAGCAGAAGGGGTGGGCAAGAGAGTAGAAGGGGATTTTGTCAGTCAGATATTCAGGCACTAGGCCTTCAAAGTACTTATGGGCCAGTGTATGTTTCTTAAATTACACTCTTGCCTTTGCCTGTAGCCAGTGTAGTGTCATTCTCAGGTGTGGGATTCCATCACATCACCGGAAACCAAAACTCAGCCTAACTGCTAACATTTTGATTCATTGGAGCATAATCGCTGGGAATTGCAATGGTTCTCCGAGGGAGCATTCCCGCTGTCATATCAATGCAGCCTGTGCCTCTTTCTGTTGACAGAGGGGCATATTCACAAGGACTTCTCGCCAAGTTATCGCCACCTTAACGCATCAAAAGTGGAGATAGATTTAACACCCCATTCACAAGCGAGTGCAAACAGCAGACATCGCCAGTATTCCCGCGATAACTGCTGCAAAATTATCTCCACGGGTGACACCACCAACTAACCCTAATGAGATGCAGAGTAGGCGTTCCCGTGCAAAAACCCACGAAAACACCACTACAAGAGTTTCACAACGAACTGCCAGATCCGCGATGCGAGTCAAAACCACGCGATAAGCCGCGGTAGCAGCAGGTATTTAACACCTGCCTCTTGCTGGTGTTAAGCAGGACAACTACCTGCAGTAGGCAACGGAGCCCCACACAACGCCACACCGAAGAACAACCGACGCCATGGAGCTACTCATCATGCAGCTTGGAGCCCCAACAGGGCCACAACACCCACCGCCACCACCGCCAGGACCCGGACCGGCACCCCCCCGGACCACCACAGAGGCAGCGCAGAGTAAGACAGGGGACCTACCAAAAACACACTAGTCTCACAGAACTAACGCCCAAGGAAGTCATTGCCCACTACAGGCTCAAAAGGACAACCATCCTCCGCATCATGACCCACATCGGCCACAGGCTGGCGGTCCCAACACAGCGGACAACCAACATCCCTCCGCAGACAAAGCTGCTGGCTGTGCTGCACACGTTGGCCTCTGGTACCTTCCAACCAACAACGGCCAGAGTCGGAGGAGTCTCACAGCCAGCCCTATCAAAGTTCCTCACACCTGTCCTGGATGCCATCATCAGCTTCATACCCCAGTACCTTCACTTCCCCCACACTGCGCAGGAACAGCTGGAGACCAAGCAAGGCTTCTACGCCATAGCTGACTTGGGGGCAATTGACTGCACACATGTCCTACTTGTGCCCCCTGCCGACACTGCACACAATTACCGCAACAGAAAGCACACGCATTCCATCAATGTGCAGGCAATAGTGGACCACCGGGGAATGTTCACCAATGTCGTCGCAAACTACCCAGGCAGTGTGCACGATTCCTACATCTTCCGACAGTCCATCATCAACCAGCGCTTCCAGGATGGCACCTATGGAAATGCACTGCTCGTTGGTAAGTACCAAATCAACACACCACACACCTCAAAGCCACCATCACACAACGCACAACTGTGGGAATGCACACGTGACCAAACCACATACAACATGTCAATCAACATGATCACCTACCAGACACGACAACACAACTCCATTGGGATCCTGGGCTTCCCATGTACACAAGCCAGCTATATCATGGCACCACAGCCACACAACAGCTGAACGTGTGGAGAGGTGGAAAGCAGGCATGTGCGAAGGAGGCAAGTGACCCATGAATGGGAATGTACACAACGACAAGTGTGGCGTGAATGTGCTGGACAGACCTGGGTATGCAAACCGCAGATATGTCCATGCAGACATTAACTGCTAGTGTCTGGAGAGTAGTGAACAGTGGACGCAACCATGTCACCCCAGGCTGTGGGTAAGATCGCGGAAATGTAGCTCGCTGCGTCCCCCCCTGTGTGCGTGAGCGTAGTGGGTTGGCCCGGCTTACGCCAGGCCTGCGCAGGGGTGTGGATAAAAACACTGTGGCGTTGAGCATGGTGCTCTCCCGGAATGGCCAACGTCACTGCCAAGGTGGCACATCTCAGCCCGCCACATGACGTATATGCATGTTTGCCGTGTTTCGCACGTGTGCCTGTGTTGGTTGTGTGATTGTTGATGTGTTGGGTGGGTTCCCCTTTGGGCACATGGAACTACTTGGTGTTTGTGTGTGTGCTGAAGTGTTCCCGTGGGATCAGGGACATGATCCTGAGTCATTGTGGGTGTGCAGTGTGCTCTGCTTAATTGTGCATGTGTGCCATTGTGCCCATCTCCCCCCGTACCCCCCACTCCCTGGTCGGTACGCACCCTGTTGATGTAGTGTCGGGTCATGTTGGGCAGTGTCCGGATCCCCAACTCCTGTCACCGTCTCCCGACTGATGACTGTGGCCACCATCTTCTCAATGTCATTCAGCTCCTGGTGTTCTGCTGGCCCCCCTCCTCCGAAGTGCGCTGCTGCTTTCATGTTGGCAGCGAGTTTCTGCTTGGTTTTGCCATTCACATCAATCCAGCGCCTCTTGTCCTCTTCCATTGTCCTCCTCGGTGCTGCGACAGCATTCACATGGTCCGAGATGGTGTGCCCTCTTTGTTGCCAATGACACGTTGGAGGTGACGTACAGTTGGTGGTGGTGTTCTATCTCATCCGTGACGATAATCGTGTTTTCCTGCAGACTGTACGCCGTCTTCCTCTTCCTCTTCTCATTGCCCTTCCACAACCCCTGGATTCCTGGGTGTTCCTCCATGGGGATTGTGGGGTTCATGTTGTCCTCTGCAGTCGGTCAGGGTGCATCCGTGGTACTCCGCAGTTCATTTCCTTTTTAGTGGCATTTTCCATATGCTGTTCTTGTGCTTTTTCCCCGCATTACGCGTGGGTATTGCTGGCCTCTCGCTGGTTATCACTGTTTTCTTATCGCGTTTGGGCCCATCGCGTCTTTTTACGCGTTGGGGTTTGTGTTTTTATCGCGGTCGTTGTATCGTGGACATTGGCCGCGGTTTCGGGAGGCTATCGCATGGTACCGCCGTGTTGTGAATTCCACGTTAACACAGGGTTATTTTCCCGCGATAGACTGCGATGTGTAAAGTTGCGTTAACATTTTTTGGAGATGTTTAGCGCACGTTCTTGTGAATATACCCCATGGTGTTTTCAGTTCTCACTTTCCATCTATGAACCACTCAAATGGGCCTCCATTTTATTACATTCGTTTTGATTACCTAGGGTCCTCTCTTTTGTGTTCAACGGGTCTAACTTGGCATGCTGACCCTCGCCCTGAACAAAGACCAAAGAGTGGTGAGAAGTGCTGAAATCTGTAGACTGTTTACATCACTACTGATGTTTGTTTTTAATTTGTGGAAAGGTTGGGAAGTATAATAATGCGCTGTCCTCTCTGTTTCAGCAGTGTGGGAAGTTGAAGTCTGAACCACAGAGTAAAAAAATATTTTCATTAACACAAACGTTTTGTTCACACAGTGAGGTGAAGGGTAGAGAAGGGTCTTAATGCAAGGAGGCAACATCAGTGTTTTTTTTTCCTAATAGCAGCCGCGGCCCGTACAGGTAAGAGCGGCGGGGTGGAGTGTGGTATTTCGAGAGACGAACACAAGAGAAAATTAATCATTTATTTAATTTTCCCACGTGGTCGTCTCTCGAAAGCATCATTCCGCCCCCCCCCCCCTGCCTCACCGCTCTTACCTGCATGGGCCGCGGCTGCCTAATAGGGTAAGCGCAGCGAATAAGCTTGTTATAGAGACACATTGTTATTGTGTGTTATTTAATGCCCATCGAAGTATTTAATGGTTCGAAGTAAGATTTGCTGCCTATTATGAAAAACAGCGGAGAAGGACCATACCTTGGAGTCCTAACAGTATAAGAATGGGCTTCGCGAGATGCCTCATCTTTATGTTCTGTGGCCATAAATCTCTGACATTTGCAGTCTGTTGATGGCATATTATAGGCATCCCTGGCATGAGATTGTGGCTTATGGGCATAGGAGATACATTCTATACGTTTTGGGCAGTAGTATATGGGAGCGTTTGATAAAAATGGCATACTTGTATTTTACGACAACACTTGTGGATTTACGAAAAATGAAAAGCTAGTATTAGGGGGACAAAATTGTTATTTGATATAATGACTAGCTCTTGGTTGTAGGGCTAGAGTTCATTTCCCCAAAATGAAAAACTGGTAAGCACGTTTCCTCACTATTATTAAAACAAATTCAAGCCAAATGTGGGTGTTTTGTGATATTTCTTAGTTGCCTGTGGACTCCAGCTGTTATGGTTGTTTTTACGTCTGGTTTGGAAATAGCTTTAGCTTCCCATCAGCCTCAGATATTTAAAAAAAATAACTAATTTAAAAAATACATACATGCATACGTTACATAGAGGGGCTTTGGGGTAGCTCTGTTAATCCACTGGTCTGCACAGCTGTCATTCACATTTAGCCTATGCTGACCAGAGTATAAAGAATGAGTCAATCTACTTCAGCTATGTTTCTCTTGCGCTGAGTATGTGAAAAGCAGCGAGTCTCCTGGGATCCCCAATGCTGCCCGGCGCAAAGTCACCTTTAATCCACTTTGGATTCACTATCTAAAATAACGAGGCAGGCGCTGGAAGGCAAGAAAAAGGTTTATTACTCTTAGAGGAGACCACGTCAACTGCTGACACCAGGATGTCTTCAGGGAGGTGTTCTACTGGCAATGCTTCTGACTCTTCCTTTTATACAGTTTTACACAATGTATTTGTTTCTTTTATCATGGTTACAAGCTTGGAGTCTCCGCCCCGGGCAGGTTGTCACACAAGCCTGACATTGTTTTATCAACATGGTTACACAAGCCCAACATTAACTCTCCTCCCACCCAGGTCAAAAACAGACAATTTAATTGCAGCTGGACCTTGCTTCAGGGTCTAAAACGAGTGAGACCGGCCAGATCTAAGAGTCCGTTCTGTTGATAAGAACAGGTCCCATTGTTGGCAAAACCAGTCTTGCTGTGTGTAGTGCAATAAACCATGTTTGCAAGAGTCTGTTTGGTATTTGTAACCCGTTTGTGCAGGGATGAGAGGAAAGACGAGTTTGAGGCAGCAGGTGATGTTGATGTTTGTCGTGGAAATAGTTTATAGCCCCCAGCACACATATCAGGTTTGGTCAGAGAGTCAGAAGGCTGCTAGAGGACAGGGTGAAATGAAGGTGACCAACAGAGTACAAAATGGCTGTGGTAAATCAGAATGACTGTAGTTTATGTGCACGTAGGAACTTTCATCAGACAAGATGGCGCAGAATGTTCATGATTGTGTTTTGTTCTTAACAGTCGCCCTTTGAACATAACTAGCCATCTTGTCAGTCTATTTCGATCTCCATAATGTCCTGTATTTCTTGTTCATACATTACTCTCATTTTTGTTAACTGAGTGTCCATAGTCTTAGGGCGCAAGGCACTTATGCAAAGAGAACACAAAGGTGGTATACAGTGTACACCCAAACAGCAACCACATATTGCCAATACTAGGACCAAGAGAAACATTGATATTTTCCAACCCCAGTCCTTTAAGATGCCCCAAAGCCAACTTCCAATTGTCCAAGTCTCTGATCCTTGATGAATTTCTGAAGACAGTCTGTGGAGATGTTCGATTGCTTCATAGACAGAGGGTGAATTATCAGGGATGTATATGCAGCAACTGGCACCAATGATGCGACATGCTCCTCCACGATCCGCTAGTACCACGTCCAGGACCATGCGGTTTTGTAGGGCCACCAGACGGACCGCTTGAAGCTCGGCAGTGTTGTTGGTGAGGATGCCAGCTGTGACGTTCAGGGCGGTTTCTACTGCTTGAGACAGATGTCTGATGGCTCGGCTGTTTGCCATCGGACCCCATAGCGGGACGAGCCCTTTGCTGCATCAACGAACTGTGATGCGGCAGAGTCTGCTTGATCAGTGTCTTTAGAACGCTTTTCTCGAAGATGCTCTGCAGGGGCTGTGTAGGTCGGTGGCAAAACAAAGGCGATGTAGCACGTGCCCCCCCAGTTTCTTGGGAGCCAGGTGTAGGCTTTGGTTCCACAGACAAAGTACATATTGGGTGATGCAACAAATGCTGGAGGATTGGCAGTGTTCAAAGTCCTTACAATGTTACAAGTGCTGTGACCCACATTCTTAGTCCAACGGCCTTCAATGCATACAAGGCCAGAGACGTTCACCACAGATAGGGCCACAGTCAGTGTTGCAGCAGTTCTTTTCTTCAGGTAGGAAAATGTGGCTCTGACAGGATTATTGAACACTTGTATTTCCACTCGTTCTTTGGAGGGGACATTCATTGGGAATGTCGTATTGGAGGTGTGAGGGCAAAAGGGAGCTGCTGTTCTTCCTGTTTGGTTTAGCCAGAACTCGTTGTAGAACTGAGCGATTGTCCCATCGGAAGTGGCATTGTCTTTGTAACTTTCTTGTAGGAGCATCATCCAGGCAAGGCAAGATCCATGAACAGAAAAGGGTGAAGGGATGAAAGGGATGAAAGGGATGGAATGTTCAGTGGCATGTGGTAGCAGCCCACAGACCCAACAGTTAGTGGCATTGGTGGCAAGATTGTGCTGGTGCAGCATCTGTACGAAAGAATTATTCCAGAATTCTTTGCGTCGTTCTCGGAGATGTGGCGGTAGTGATACCAGGTAGTGTTCTTTCTTTGTGATTGGTTGCATGGTTGGTGACAATGTTCTGTATGCAGGTGCATTCTCTTCAATGATCCATAGTGTGATCATTAGCAGGAGGCAGGTGAGAAATGCAGCTACAAGTGCAATTGTCTTTGTACTGTGCAGTTCAAAAGTCTTGGTGTCTTTGCGGTGGCTTTGCAGGTGTTCCGTTTCTTCCATCATCTTCGAGGAGCTCACCAACTGTTAGGACCACAGACTTTTGTCTGGTGTTTTTCCTGGTAGCGTCGTTTGGCTGTGCTACCGATCTGAGACTCTGACTCAGTTAGTGGCCTGGTTGTTGGAGCTCCCCCTTTCGTCGATCTTAGGTTGTACCCTTCCTTGGATGGCACCGTGGGGTCGGGAAATTCAGACAGTTGGAGGGTGTCTTCTTGTGGGTAGCAACTCAGAGCTGGTCGGTCTTTTGCGAGTACTTCCTCTTGCACCTCCACCTCTTCACAGGTTGCCAGCGTTGGAGGGACTTTCTTGCAGTGGTGGGCGTGCAGCCAATTTTTTTTCCTTCCACTCGGAGGGCAGTTCGAGTGGTGATCAAGACTTGCCAGGGGCCCGTCCACCTGGGCTCCAGATTCTTCGTTCTTTGGAAGTTGCGAACTAGGATGAAGTCCCCAGGCTTTATCACATGTCCTGGGCCCCTGGATATGTCAGGCAAGGCTTGCTGCACCTGTTGGTGGATAATTGTTAGCTCGTTTGTCAATTTATGCAGAAATCTTACATTAATATGTTCGGGACATCGTTAATGGAGGTGGGTCTTGGTGCCGCCCAAATGTTCATAGGCCTGCCGAAGACCACTTCATACGGGGTCAGTCTGTGTTTGGTCGGGGTGGAGCGCATTGATAGCAATGCCAATGGAAGGGCGTCGGGCCATTTCAACCCGGTTGTGGCAACTATTTTGGCTAGCTTTAGTTTCAATGTTGCATTGTGTCTCTCTACCAGGCCCGCTGATTGGGGGTGGAAGACGGCATGGAATTTTTGTTTTACCCCAACCCTTTCAGTATGTTCTGTATCACTTCGGCAACGAAGTGTGGGCCGTTGTCGCTCCATAAAATTCTGCAAAGGCCGTACCGGGGGAAGAATTCTTTCAACAATACTTTTGCAGTGGCTATGGCAGTATTGTCGCGGGTGGGATATGCCTCCACCCATTTGCTAAAAGCGCACACAACCACCAGGACATATTTTAGACCATGGCATCTCTCTAGTTGGATGTAATCCATTTGAAGGACTTCAAAGGGGTGATCAGGGACTCCAAACCCTCCCCGTGGTACTACTGTCCCTTTCCCTGGGTTGTGTTGTAGGCATACTATACATTGTTGTACTAGGCGCTTTGCAGATTCTGTTATCTTGACATTATGCCATACTCTTGTGATTAGTTCAATCATGGGGGTGGAGCCTATGTGTGCTGGTAAATGTGCCATGGTCAATATGGGGATGAGGTAGGCATTGGGTAACAGCCATTTATTTCCGTCTTTAGTTCTCCAGCAATTTTCCTCGTCTTTTAGTCCCACCTTTTCCCACTCGGTCAATTCGTCTTATGTGCCTGTAGTCTGTATGTCCCTTACAGTGGTCCTAGCATCAGTCCATTGTTCAGCTTGTGACCTGGTCACATACATTCGTGTCATGGTTCTGTCTTCTGCTGTGGCTCGGGCAGTAACGTCTGCTAGCGCATTTCCCTGTCCAATGAGATCTGTCACTTTCCTATGTGCTTGGCATTTTATCACTGCTAGCTTTTTGGGGAGGAGGACTGCTTCCGTCAAGGCGGAGACTAAATCTCCATGCAGGATGGGTGTACCGTGTGAAGTCAGGATCCCTCTTTCTTTCCATAGAATCCCGAAATGGTGAACCACCCCGAAGGCGTATTGGCGGTCGGTGTATATGTTAACTGTCGTGCCAGCTGCTAAAATACATGCTCGTGTGAGGGCAATGAGTTCTGCTGCCTGGGCGGAACGTTGGGCAATACGGGCTGTTTCTAGAATGGTTCGGGCTGTGGTGACAGCGTATGCAGCTGAGGTGGTGCCGTCGGGAGTTTGATGCACGAACCATCCACCCATAGTTCTCCATCTGGCTCTAGAAAGGCGGTGTCTCTGAGGTCTACTCTACTTTTTGTTTGTTCATCGGTTAGTGTCACACAGTCGTGTAGTGGAGCCACGTTAGAATCGTTCTCGGGTAGGGTTAACATTGTGGCTGGATTGAGGGTGGTGCATCGCTTTAGGGTAATGTGCGGTGCTAGCAGGGTCAACTCATATCCTGTCAGTCGGGCGCTAGTCAAGTGTTGGGTTTTGGTCTGGTTCAGTAGTGTGTCGACTGCATGGGGTACTAAAACAGTGACTGGATTGGAGAGCACTATTCCTTCGCTCTCTGGCGTATTGATACCGCTGCAGCTGCCACAGCGCGCAGGCACGCTGGCAGTGCTCTGGCTACTGGATCGAGGGTGGCAGAAAAATATGCACAAGGGCATTGTTTGTGACCAATTGATTGTGTTAGGACAGACAATGCACATCCCTCCCTTTCGTGTGTGTAGAGGAAGAATGGTTTGGAGTAATCTGGGGTTCCTAGGACTGGTGCTGAGCAAAGGGTATTGCGTAGTTCTTTAAAGGCTGTCTAGCATTCGGGGGTCCAGGGGAGAGGTGAGGGGATGTCCTTAGCTAGGAGGGAGAGAAGGGGTTTGACAATGAGGCTAAAGTTCGGTAACCACTGTCTGCAAAACGAGGTGAGGCCTATCAAAGAGCGGACTTGCTTCTGATTTTTGGGGACAGGGGTGTCTAGAATTGTCTGGATCCTGTCAGGCGTGAGTTTTCTCCCTTCTTTTGATAAAAGGTGACCCAAATAGGTCACTTGTGATTTACAGAACTGCAGTTTCTTTCGGGAGACCTTGTGACCATTCTCAGCAAGGAAATGGAGTAGTTTGATGGTGGCTGTGACGGCTATTGGTATGGTGTCTGCTGCTAGAAGGATGTCGTCTACATATTGTATTAGTGCCACTCCATCTGGCAATTGTATGGCGTCCAACTGTCTTTTAAGCGCCTGGCTATAGATACTTGGGCTCTCAGTGTACCCCTGAGGTGCTCTACAAAATCTATACGAACGGGAATTTAGGGTAAATCCAAAAGATAGCGGCTGTCCTCGTGTATAGGTATGGAAAAGAAGGCGTTCTTGAGGTCGATCACAGTGAAGGTGGTGGCAGTGGAGGGGATTAAAGTCAAAATTGTCGTGATGTCGGAAACTACTGGGTATTGTGGTACTACGATTTTGTTTACCTCCCGCAGGTCAATGATGAAGCGGTAGGCTTTCCCATCTCCCTCTCCCTGTCTCTTTACAATCGGTAGTATGGGACTGTTACAAATGTTGCTCACTACTTCCTCTACCACCCCTGCCTCTACCAAAGAGTGTATGATCTCTGTTAGTGCTTTCTCACCCTCTGGCGATATTTTGTACTGCGGTACCTTCGGTAGGGTTGCATCCTGTCGTATTGTTACGTGTACTGGGTCAATCATCATTCGTCCTACGTCTGAATCAGCCCTAGCCCATAAGTGTGATGGCAAAGTGTCCAGTAGGGATGTGTCAGTCTCAGAGATGGAAAACATGTGCTGAAAAGGGTCTCTCTCTATGGCGTTGGGGGTTGTCATACAGGATGACACGCACTCCGTCTGGTGAGCATCTGATAGTCGCATGGAAGTGTTTCAAAAGGTCGAGGCCCATAATGGCGTCTGGGGTGTTAGATGAGAGGAGGAATGTCGTTTCGACGCCATTGCTGTCAAGATTAAAAGGGATGGGTCGGGACAAAGGGTTGGTGGAGGGCGTACCGTCAAATCCTATTGAGGTCACATGTGAGCCTGACAAGGGTGCCCTTGGAATCAGTCGTTTGGATAGTGCACTACGTGTTGCTCCTGTGTCTACCAAAAATGGCGACCTTGTGCCCAGGACCTCAGCGGTAACATAAGGGCCTTGCTGATCAACGCAGAGCTCGACTGGATCCCTCCCTTGCCCCTGGCTGTCCTATGCAAAGTCGTACGTATTGTCATAATCTGTCTGTTGGTACTGATTCTGTCTGGGATGGTCAAATGCGTTCACTCTTCCTGGCCTTTCCTCGCTTGCTTCACTCGCGTACCCTCTCCCACGTCCTCTTCCTCTCTGTCCACTTGCTATTTCCCTCGCCCCTCTGCCCCTAGCAGCTCCTAACAAAGCCGGGCATTGGGATTTCCAGTGTCCATATTTTTTGCAAAATGCACATTGATCCTGTCCTAGGTCTTGGCGTCCTACATATGATGTAGATGGATTGTTCCTAGGTGGCTGTATAGGGGTATTCTGCTGGTTTCCTCCCCTATATTGCTCCCCTCCTGTATTCGCCCCCTGGAGTTGTGCTATCATTACCCTTTCCTTCAAGTCCTTCTTTTCCTTTCTGTAGCCCTGTCATTTTCGTTTCTCTGATGCTCGTAATACTGGGCCATTTGGAGAATGGCCGTCGGTTTAGATGCTGCCCAACTACTTTCGCTGGCTTGTAGTTTCTGGGATACATCTGGCAGTAATCCTTTGACGTAGTTCTGCACAAATAAGTGGTGTCCGGTTGCGGTGGACATGTCTTGTCCACTGTAATCAGAGAACACAGTTTCAAATCTGGAGAAGTACTCTGAGACGTCCTCTTGTGGTTTCTGGCGGCATGCGGTTACTATGGACCAGTCTATCTTTTTCTCTGGGATCAGCGTTTTCACTTTCTGCACTATTTTGTCAGGGAGGTCTAGTATTGCTTTAACTGGTTTTTGACCAGGGTTCCGCTGTTTATCTAGTGTGTCGAGTTGTTCCCAGGTATGACCAAACAGTTCGGTATGGTTTACTTTCTTAACCTGTTTCCACACATCTGCTGGCAAACATAACCCGAAGAACAAGTCTATGTCGGCAAGCGTCATTATTGTTGATCCCAGAGCGGTACCTAGATCGGCGTAAAAGGCGGTGGGGTTCTTTCGTAAATCCGGCAAAGATTTACGGAAGGTCAGGATGTCCTGTCTGTCCCATGGCTGATACACCCAATTGTAGACCACCCTTCCTCTAGCGTCTTGATGGTTTATATCGTCATTAGTCCCTTGTCCTCTAGGAGGTACCCAGTAAGGGGCAGCTTCTTTTATTGGCATCATGCTATCTGTTTTTTCCACTGGGGGTCCTGCTACCTTAGTTGTCCTGTCCCTATCTATCTGTCCTTGTTCTATGAGGTGACGCAATACTTCTAGTGTGGATGAAAATAGTTCTGCAACATCGTTGTCGCCTTCATCTCCGATGTCTACCTTCCTGTAGAGAGCCACTAATCGCTCGGGCCCTACGTTTTGGTACTTCTCTTCATATGCAGTAAGGGTGTGGTAACAGAGACGTACAATAAAGTATCGTTTGCGGTTTTCAACATAGGAGTCGCATATGTCTGTTACGTGTTCTTCTGTTTCTTTCCTATCTATGAGGGTTTTAACTATTTTATCAATGCCTTCTCGCTCATTTTTACTTAATCGCGGGACCCTGGGCGCTCCTATTTCCTTGGTTCCTACCTCTACTACTGCCTCCTTTGATGAGGCATTTGGTGTGGGTGGCTCGGTGGGAGCAGAGGTGGTGGAGACTGAGGCGATCGTGCCATCTCCAGCTATACTTTGGGGGTCCTGGCGTTGTACTACGGGATGAGTAGGGGCATAAGGGGGTGGCATGTATATCATTGGGGGACCTAACAATAAATCATCATCTACCCCCTGTTTTGCTGGTAACTCGGGGTAAAGAGTTAAGGGCGTTCTAACAGGGCATTGACCTGATATTTTTGATTCCTGTTCCTTTTTATCGATTTCCTTTTCTTTTAGTTCTTCTTCTAACTTTTTACAGGCTTGGTAAGCTGATTTTCGCGTTTCTTTATCTTGTCTAGCTTCGTCTCTTTTCTTTCGTTGAGCTGCTTCTTTTCGCCATAAACCAAAACTATCAAACATGGCTGGTCTAGCTTTCTTTTGTGGAGAGCTAATTCTAACGTTTCTATTTTAGCGGGATCGAAAGATCCCGTCAGTGGCCACTGATTTACCCGGTCCTTCCTAGTGTACTTATGCCATAGTTTGCTGTAAGCTACGGTGGCTAATCCATATTTTACGTACATGTCCTTGTTAGGGGTGCCTTCCGGCGGTGCCGGATGACTGACCTCTAACAAACGGTCCGGTCCAAAACAATCAAACAATCTAGAGAAAACAGGCATGACGTATTTAGCGGTCAAAATGAATATCTCAATTAATGTTAGACAAAAGTCTGCACTACCTGTCCTTCGCTGTCTGCAAAGAGAGAATATTCCTATTCTACGTTGTTTGCAAGCAGGGAATGTCTCAAATAACTCAAAAAGGAATACTAGTATTTCTATCAATCAATCAATTTAAGTCATGTTTTCTCACGACTTTACCCGGACCGTATGGACAGTTCTTCGTATTCCCCTTCCAGCGCCTGGTTGTCCTCTTACTCCAACAATCAATGCGGCATTCCTGTAAGGCCCCAGTCAGGACCGCAGGTCACTCGAGAGAGGTCCGTTCGGAACCGGTGAAGTTCAGTCAATTGGCAGCCAGACGAGGGTCTCTTTCAGGCAGGTGCACTCCAATCATTTAGTCGTTCACTCCGTCGTTAGGACCTCTCTACTGGACCCACGTGTCTCTGATGGGCCCCCGTTGGGTCGCCAATTTGTGAAAAGCAGCGAGTCTCCTGGGATCCCCAATGCTGCCCGGCGCAAAGTCACCTTTAATCCACTTTGGATTCACTATCTAAAATAACGAGGCAGGCGCTGGAAGGCAAGAAAAAGGTTTATTACTCTTAGAGGAGACCACGTCAACTGCTGACACCAGGATGTCTTCAGGGAGTTGTTCTACTGGCAATGCTTCTGACTCTTCCTTTTATACAGTTTTACACAATGTATTTGTTTCTTTTATCATGGTTACAAGCTTGGAGTCTCCGCCCCGGGCAGGTTGTCACACAAGCCTGACATTGTTTTATCAACATGGTTACACAAGCCCAACATTAACTCTCCTCCCACCCAGGTCAAAAACAGACAATTTAATTGCAGCTGGACCTTGCTTCAGGGTCTAAAAACGAGTGAGACCGGCCAGATCTAAGAGTCCGTTCTGTTGATAAGAACAGGTCCCATTGTTGGCAAAAACCAGTCTTGCTGTGTGTAGTGCAATAAACCATGTTTGCAAGAGTCTGTTTGGTATTTGTAACCCGTTTGTGCAGGGATGAGAGGAAAGACGAGTTTGAGGCAGCAGGTGATGTTGATGTTTGTCGTGGAAATAGTTTATAGCCCCCAGCACACATCAGGTTTGGTCAGAGAGTCAGAAGGCTGCTAGAGGACAGGGTGAAATGAAGGTGACCAACAGAGTACAAAATGGCTGTGGTAAATCAGAATGACTGTAGTTTATGTGCACGTAGGAACTTTCATCAGACAAGATGGCGCAGAATGTTCATGATTGTGTTTTGTTCTTAACAAGTAATGATATTTTGCCTGATCGCATGTGCACATCTACCTCACAAGAAGGGCATTTCAGAGCTAGGCATCGGCAGCCAGTACTTTACTTTGTCAATGCTTTTTTCCTCATTCTTTTTCTTCTTTCAAGACTTCCTTCTGTGTTTGAACTACAACTTCAAATTACAGTAATTCGGTAGTACCTTTGCTTTGCACCAGTAAGAATCCTACTTTCAGGTGATCTGCATTAAAAGTAAAACGAGTTTCTATTCCTGTTCTATGTGCACTAGCATGCTAGGAAGCACCCATACTGAAAAAGGTATCTGCAATTGTTTTTAATGTTTATCTTTTTTATTGCAAGCATATGGGAGCCACATTTAGGAGGTGGGATCTTTTTGGGCCTGTGGTTTCAAAAAATAAATAATCGTGACAGCTTGCCAAAGGGAAGACTGTATGAAAGGTAAAACTTTATTATGAGAGAACCATCACCACATCTAGTCTCTGGGGCCAGCCCATTAATATTAGCGTAACCTCACAGATACTTTGGTCTGTACACACAGGGGTTATAATTTGAATGGTAGCTCTAGTGCCTGATCGTTTCAAATGGATCAATTTGAAGGATATGAAGGATTTCTATGGACTGAAATGTAGATTTGTATAACTTAATTTTCACACACTCGCCCCAAAAGGATATTTTCTTTCATGATACATAGCTGAAAATCTACTTTGACAGGACAGCAAAGTGAAAGGAAGTTAAAGTAAATAAAAATGCTCCAAGCACTTAAAAAAATTATAGGAGCCCATGTCACATTTCATACTCCAATTATTTGTACTCCTTGCAAAACAGATCTTTGTAGACTGTTAAAAACGTGGGTCTCTAGTTGGCTGTGGCTTGCAACATGTCCAATTAGGGATCCTTATAATAGTCCGGGTAAGGGAGTTACATACCCAAGATGACCCCTGCTCAACTCCTTGGTAGCTTGGCATAAAAATCAGGCTTATCTCACGGGCAATGTGTAAAGCATTTGTACATAAACAT
Organism: Calotriton arnoldi; assembly: GCA_963921515.1. NCBI lineage: Eukaryota > Metazoa > Chordata > Amphibia > Caudata > Salamandridae > Calotriton > Calotriton arnoldi. The sequence goes on from CAWUFW010000699.1 coordinate 2,590,826, forward strand.
GCAGTATTATAGTGAAAACACTACAAATGGACACCACACCAGTTTAGAAAAATAACCAATATTTATCTAAGCAAAATAAGACCAAAACGACAAAAATCCAACATACACAGCTCAAGAGATCACTTTAAAAAGGTTTATAACAGTTTAGTCCATATAAAACTATGAATGCGTCACTTCTAGCGCAAAGTACCTGGGATGCGTCAAAATCAAAGCTGAAAACAGATGCAGGGGAGGTGAGGCACCGGAAAGGAAAGTGATGCGTCGGGTCCTTACAAGCAGGGAAGTTAATGCGTTGGTTCCTCACAAGCAGGGAAGGTGATGCGTCGGTTCCTTGCTCCCGGGGGGGGGGGTGATGTGTCGGTTCCTTACTGCCACGCAAGGGAGCTGATGTGCCAGTTCCTTACTGCCACGCAAGGGACGTGATGTGCCAGTTCCTTACTGGGAGAGGAGGTGATGTGTTGGTTTCCTACTGTGCGGGAGGTGATGCGTCTTTTCTCCTGACACCTAACCTCAGTTCCTAACTAAAGCCATGCGTCGATGCAGACTTGGCGCACAGGTGTGCTGCGTGGAAAATCCGGTCGTGCTGAGGTCGATGCGGTGGTGAAAAAGGGGCTCCGTTGATCCTCTGAGCCACAAACAGGTGCTGCACCGATCATTTCATCCACACTGCAGGGCCTGCGTCAGAGCGGGTGTCTAGGACGTCGGAGACACGGTGCTCGGGACTCGGGCTGCGGGGGTCTCGGAGCACACGAATAGGCGCTGCATCGGTTCTTAGATCGCAGAGATGCATTGGTTGTTTGACCGCACAGCAAGCTTGCCGTGGGAAAAACAAGCGCAGGACGTTGCAGCGTGGATTTTTGAGTCCTTTTTGCAGCAAAGCCACCTCTCCAAGAGTCCAGAACTGGAATTGGCACCTCTTGGCAGGTCAGAACTCCCAGGAGGAGTACAGGGGCTGCAGGTGAAGTCTTTGATGTCCCTTAGACTTCCAACAGGGGCAAGCACACACAAGCCCTTGGAGAACCTTAATAAGCAGGATACAAAAGCCAAGTCCAGTCCTTGTACTTCTCCAAGACAGAAGCAGCAAGCAGTAGGCCAGCAACAAGCAGAGTGGCAATTCCCCTCCTACAGTTTCTCCAGCTCTTCTTCTTGGCAGAATCTCTTCTTAGTCCAGAAGTGTTTTAAAAATGTGGGGTTGCATGTCCAAAACGTATACCCCTTTTGGCCTTTGAAGTGGGCATATTTCAAAGGATAGTCTTTGTAGTGCACAGATCCTGCCTTGCCCTGCCTCCACACACACTACAAGGGGGTGGAGACAGCATTGTGAGTGGACAGACACATCCCTATTCAGGTGTCAGCGACAACTCCTCCCATCACTCTAGCCCAGGAAAGCCCATCAGCCTGGTGATGGGAAATAAGGATGTGTGGGGCACACCTCAGCTCCATTTGTGCGCTGTCTAGAGTGAATGCACAAACAGCCCAACTGTCAGTCTAAACCAAATGTTGATTCAATCAATCAATTCAGACTTTATTCAGATGCAAAAGCACACATAAATGTAACATTCACATCAAAAACAATAAAAACAAGAAATAAAAGCAGTAGATAGCAAGAAATAATAAATAACAGCAATTAAAATGAATGAAATATAACAATAACATCAGCATGATTATACACACATGGACCTACAGGCTCGTACAGCCAATCCTAAAAAGAGCCAATGTGCAAAATAACTTCATCGGGCATTTGTAGTATTTGTTGATTCCATAGGCAGGCAGAGGCTGGTAAAGCACGAAAATGTGCACTTTCTAAAAGTGGCATTTTCAAACACACAATTTAAAAATCACCCTCACTCAAAGATGTATTTTTAAATCCTCAACTCAGGGAGCCCAAATTTCAGATTTCCATCTCTTCCAAATTGAAAGTTACACTTGGAAGATGTTACCAGGCAACTCCAATGATAACCTATGGGAGAGATAGTCCTTGCAATAGTGAAAAACGAAAATGGCTGTATTTCATTATCAGCACATGTAAAACACACCAGTACATGTCCTACCTTTCACATACACTGCACCCTGCCCATGTGGCTATCTTAGGGGTCCCTTACATGTAGTAAAAGGGAAGGTTTAGGCCTGGCAAGTGGGTGAACTTGCCAGGTCGACATGGCAGTTTAAAACTGCACTTGCAGACACTGCAGTGGCAGGCCAGAAGCGTGCTTATAGAGCTACTCATGTGAGTGGCACAATTAATGCTGCAGGCCCACCAGCAGCATTTGATTTACAGGCTGTGGGCACACGCATTGCACTTTACTAGGGACTTACCAGTAAATCAAATATGCCAATCTGGGATAACCAATCTTAATCACAATCTGCACAGGGAGCATTTGCACTTTAGCACTGATCAGCAGTGGTAAAGTGCCCAGAGTTCAAAAACCAGTAAAATCGAAGTCCAGCATACAGTCAAAAATACAGGAGGTAGAGACAAAAAGTCAGAGGAAACCACACCAAGGATGACAGGTCTAACATAGACATTTTAGGGCAACTGGACTGACTAAGGCACTGTTTTGTCGCCATTTTATCATATTTGATTTGGGGAGGCTGACCCCCCAACGCCAGTATGGAGGCCAATACCGGTTTGGCATACCTTGATGGTATTAGATTATTTAATGAGTGCCCTTCTCCACTGCTGGTAAACCTGTTTTTTTTATGAAAACGGATGTAAAATGTAGAATTTGTCTGCATATTTTACTGTTTTTTATGTGGGACCTCTTTGTGGGTATGTTGGGCTCTCTTGCTTGGTGCAGTTTGGAAAAGCTACTAGTGCCGGGTTACATTAAAAGTTCATCAGCTCTGGTGGCCATGCACAGGTTATGAAAAGTGCTGAGGAAGTCAAGACTTTTCAGCACATAAACCATTCTGGTTGCTTTTGAAATTATAACTGTCTGTGATAAAAATTAAATAATGCCTATTGGGTGCCAATGTTTTACATTTTACAATAAAAGAAAAACAATAAACAGATGCGTTAAAAAAAAAAAGTTCCACAATGCAAAGTGAAGTGCGCTAAAATGCATCACGGACAGAAAAACCTAAAAATTATTATGCAAGTACATAAAAGTCTGGCACAGGGAACTTACTCGAATAAAGAAGAGAGACTGTTAAAAACTGAAAAAGAATAGACAGCCGCCTTTGTCCCATTGCTGCCCCGGTGAAACAGTGCTCCTCTGCCTTGTATCACATGACATACTTAGTCTGTAGCTCAAAGTTGCAAACATAATAGCCCGCCAGGAAATGAACACCATTGCACGAGTGCTGGAAAAAAGCTGAAACGGTTGCCATAGCACCCTCTCCCGACGGCAGTGAAACTTATCTGCCAACATAAAGTTCAAACGAGGGACATGCTGCGCACAAATTAAATATAAACTACATATTTAAGATGGGTGTAGGTGCTTTATTATAACTGTTTTTGAGCGAGATGATCCTCGTGTGCACTTTCAAATGATAGATTCTTTATTCTGAATCAAGATCTGATAAAGAAACTAACAATACAAACATTCTCGCGCTCAGTTACCTCCATCTTCATACTCCGCACTCGGCTTTTTGCCAATGATAAATCTCAACAGGATCATGAAACAGGAGGAAAAACACAGGAAAAGAGCCATGCTCGGTTTAAAAAAAATTCATTTCCAGATTGAATATGGCTGTGAAACGAACCTCTGATTGAATGAATTAGTGCATAGTTCATCATAGCGCTGTCATACCTTTGAGTCAGGGAAAATATTTTGAGGATTTTTTGAAGGAGCAAAGTTTGTGGCTGACAAAAAAAAAAGTTTTTTTTGCCCCATTGGCTCTCCTTCTGAACAGTTTATTCTCTTTTTTGTTAATTTTGGTAAGAGACGGATTTAAAGCAAAAACAGCCATTGTAAGCCGTTTGTGTTTTCCGAAGCCCGTAGACGAGATATTCCTGTGGTAGGGGTCTGAGGACCTGAAGGGGTTTGGTAGGGTCAGGAACGCTGCTTGGGGAGGTTGCGGCTAATCTGCAGATGGGCAACATGAAGCTCTGCTGTCCTCCACCTTCCCCTCCCTCTTCCTCGTGCTCCATTTACTTCTGAGTGCATACAGAATGGTTGTCTGATTCAATCTTAATTAAGAACAGGAGTGAACCAAATGTATTTGTATGTAAATATTTGCTTTAATATGCTGGAAGCATGTAGTCCCCTAGTTGAAGCTAGAACCCTTCCCATTTTAAAGACAGCTGTGATGCTTTCAAGACTGTTCTGACTCATTTCTCTTCCAACCCTTGACAGGTCTACCCCGAGCCGCGGACCGACAATGAGTGCCTGGGTAACATCCGTGAGTTCCTGAGAGGCTGCGGCACCCTACGGGTGGAGGTGAGTTGTCTTTATCTGTGCATCTGAAGGGACACTACAACTGCAAGGATTATGCCCCTATAGCTATCAATGAAACCAGAAGCAATCCTCCTATTTTTAAAGGTGAACTTTGAGATGGTACCTGGAACGATTGGAAAACAAAGTTCAGAGACCAGCAATCAGGCTATAAAAGGATGAACCACAGTTTATAGGTATTATTAGGCAACTGTAATTTTCAACAAAATCTAGTGCAATAACTCAACCAATTGGATCTATGATGGGGGAACTCAGGTGCTCTGGTGTTAGTGGTGGCTAGTGACCTGCTTGAAGTTTACCCTTCAAAGTGAGTATCGGGGGGGTCAAATGAAGTGAAAAACTGTGAGGTCAGTAGAGATTCACAATATTTTGGGGATGACAAAAGTTTCCTGGGTATGACATTTCCCTCACCAACTGAAATCTATGGGAGGAAGCATGTGGCTTGCTGAGAGGGTGAAAAGAAGTTCAGTGCAGGAGGCATGCCCCAAAGGAAATGTGGGAAGTTGTAAGCTGCTGATTTAGTTTTCGCTGTTATTTAGGAAGTTCATTTAAGTGAACACCAGTATGTGCTTCATGTCTCCTTCTACTGCATATAAACTTTACATTCAACAAGTCCAAATGATAACTGTGCAAGTGGCTCTCTGGTCTTACCATGAGAACAGCCACTTCATTTCATTGCCAGGAATATTACTTTTAGTTATTCCTTAAGTGTATTTTTGTCAGGCCTGGAAACCCCTGAAAGGTTTTATTTCCTATGGAAAAGGAATAGAATTTGGTGCAAAACTTCCATGTTAAGTTGAACCTGAAGCTTATCTTTAATAAGGTCAACACTGCTCCATTTCTAATTTCATTTATGAAAATATTCTTTCACTTGCTGCATTACATCCTTGGGAAGGGAAGTTTGTTTAAATTGCGAACTATGGGTGTCAACTTGGAAAAAAAACGGGACCATGTCGGTGCACTGGGTAAATCACTGCCTGTGAGTACTCGTAAACTAGGAGTTATTAAACTGTACTCAATAAGTGCGTGAGTTGCAGATGATAGGAAGGGTTTAAAGTGTCAGTGGCTTTGCACAGCTGTTGAAGGTCATCATCTTCCTTCATTAGCACCGTTTTGTCACTGATTAGTAATAGGCCTCACAAAAAAAAACACAAAAAAACACATCAAACCACTTTTCCTCGTAGGCCATAAAATGCTCAAAAGAACGTACAAAAAAAATATTTCTGACTACTTCTGCCTATAGAAGCCTCAACAGAATGGATAGCATTTTGTACTAGACAACCAAAGTATTGGCTTTCCATCTGTACTTTTAAATTGTTCCACGGTGCTCTGAAGATTGATAGAACCTCATTCAGACTCAACTCCTTAATCAGAAGCTGCAGGATAATAATTAAACAGTATTTGTGCTGTGAACAGGTACACTCCCCCACTGACACAGTGTACTTCTCCTCACATTTAAGTACTAGAAAATCCCATGTAAGTGCTGGTATTTTGTCTTGGCCTAGACTCAGAAAATGAGGTTTCACTTCTGCCCAGCACTGCAGTGTTCCATTAATTGCTGAAAATAAGGTGAGCCAATGCTTGGGCACATGTCCGAACAATGGCCGACACTCCTGCAAAAGAGAAAACTTCTAGTTCGTGTGTTCGTTTTGCCGAAGAGAAATGGTTGTAGACTTTGAAAAGTAAATGCTTCGACATCAATAAAATTGGTTCACCTAACACAATTATTTATGATGTAGGCAGGACAATTTGCTGAAAGAATCTCTCCATTGACTTCTTTCAGTAGCTGAAAAATAGAATACTGTAGTCAAATTTTCCCATTTGCACTGTTGCTACTCTATAGGGTAATGTTTTTTGATTGAATTTCAAGCCATGTTAGTGTTATCTTATATTCAGCTCAGCAATTGCAGAAGCAGTCTTTGGAACATCATCACAGAAGTCTATAAAAGTGTAGGTCACACCAGAAATGGAAGTGAATTCTATCAACAAAAGTGCATGTAATACAATGTTTTTCTTGTTCGATACATTACTACCAACTGAGAAACATCCATCCTATAGGTCTTAATCTGCTTGCAGCAAGAATATTTTGGGTGAATTGTATTGTTTTTTTCATAGAGTTTTCCAAAGTTCCTTGCGAGGCTCAGAGAGCTTTCCATAGTAGTAAAGTTGTATTATTTAGTTAGCACTTCGTCCCACTCTTGCAGTTGTCAAGTACTCTGATAGCATCGGATTCCTGGGTGCCATTCGGAGTGCATTGTTGAAAAGGTGTTGCGTGCAATTAACACAGTAAGTTATGTTGGTAAGGGCTGCGAGGTTTAACGGTGGGAATATATATGATACTTTCATACAGCCGCAGGAGCATAGACGTTTAAGTAATAAGCACCAAAGGTCTCCTATCATTAAGAAATACTTCTTGCGAGTGAACTGCAAAATCAAATGTAGATGGTTGACTTTCTGCCAGTTTCCAACAGTTCACACCATAATAGATACTATAGGCTGCTAACTCAAAAGTAATCAATATGCACTTAATGCAAAGGGGGAGAGAAGCATGTTAAGAGCACTCTGCCTGAGTAAACAATGCTGTACACCACACTTGAAATAGTGCAATAAGGTAGTTAGCACATAAGAACAGTCAAAGAGCCCGTGTGCCATGTAGCTACTTTGGCAGTTGCTAACCTGAGGTATAAGCGAATGGTAGTAGAAGAAGAAAGTCAGCACACCGTACCCTACGAATTGAGTACCAATAATGCAAGACATGCATTACGTGTGAATGACCGTAACTAAAATGCTACTGCTGGAATACAACAAAGTGGAAAAGCTTAAAATATTAATCAAGGGACAGCTCACTTTGGCTAAATCTGTCTGATAGGAGATGTGACAAAATGGTTGCCATCTTGGCCCAGACTGGAGCATTTCTGTCTTGCTCTGATCCTGATTTATGTGTGTAGATACAACACTCTACTACGGATGCAGTTGAAAAATCCATATCCTTCACGGTCCTCCGTGTTTTCCGAACACTTTGTTATGCCATGGTGTCTGCATTTGACTAAACACTCTGGAAAAGAGTCTATGTAGCAAATGGACCCTCTGAAAATTTATTCTCATCATTGACTGCCTCCACACCCGTCGGACACTGGTACATTTACTTACTTTAATAACTGGTATGGGTATTGCCCTGTTGCACCTTCTCCTGACTTTGAATCGGACATTGTTTTGTTCCTATAAGTAGCCAGTAAAATATACAATTAAAACTTGTAATTAAGGACCAGATCTACTAATGTACTGATTACAAAAAAACAGTTGCAAATTGCGCACCAACTTTTTGCGACTAGTTATTTTTTTAACTGATCTATTTACTTAATATGTCTGGAAGTAAAATAACGATTCAAAGAGGATCGCAGAATGACCTGCCAAATTAATATTCATTAGGCTGGTAGCAAAATGCTACTCTCTCTGATTAGCTAACTTCACAGCGGAGGTGCCTGCAAAGTTCAGCAGATCACCACCCCTGTGAATGCATTTCAAAATATTTTTTAAAGCCCTCCTAGTTCTTAAGGGAAACTGGGCCTTCTTTAAAAAAACAAAGTCAGTTTTGAAAAACTGCATCGAGAGTTAACTGTGGTCCCCTTGATCACTGCCTACTCCACCTGAAGCTGCCACCATGATTCACAAAGGGGAAGTGGTCCGAGGGAGGGAAGGTCTTTCCCTTTGCAAATCAGTAACCACCTCAACTTGGGAGGTGTTACCTTTTCAAGGGTTTGCAACCGGAATAACAGTTGTAAACCAATAATAAATAGGATACTTAGAATTTGAAAGGGAGGTCCCATAGCACTCCCTTCCAAATTGTGAATCGATATACATTTCTAAACCCATTTAACAATTCAGAAAAACTTTTATGAATCATGAAATGGGTTTAGTACTTTACAACAGTATTTTAATGGCTACAAACCCTCGGATTTATCAAATCGGAGGGTTTGTGACCATTAAAAACATTCATACATCAGGTCCTTTCTTAGGTCTCGCTTAGGCAGCACATGCGCTGTCTCTTTTGAGACATGCTGTATCTACAGTGTAGGCTTCAAGCACCTTCCATCTTTTCCATTCGTTCCTGCTGTTCCTAAATGCCTGCTTTTGTTTGGTGAATATGCTTAATAAGGCCCACCTTTTGGTGTTTCGGACCCTCCCAGGAGGCTTCACCTGTTGTTACATTTGGTCTGACTTTTTTTTTTATGTTCCTTCTTGCGCACTATTTTTTTTTTTTTTGGATTGCCTCGGCTCGTGTATCAGCACGGCGCCCATTTCATGTTGCGGATGGCATTTACATTTTCCAATCAGTAGCATGTGTTTGCGTGTGTAAACAAACTTTTTGTTTTATCAGCACAGCGCCCCAGTTGCTGCGCTTCATGTTTCACGACTTATTGAGATTCCAGCCCCACGGCAAGAGCGCTGTATCGGAAACTACTCCCCTGATGGCATTTTATGATAAGGGCGGTTGCGCTCGCTGTGACTGCGTGCCTGGATTGTTTCTATAACGTTCTACTGAAATAATTTTTTTTCGTTTGTAACAATCTTATGGTTCCACTGTAGTTCCCAGAAATGTGAGCAGCAGCATGGACCCCTGGTGGTTTTAGGAAGAGGATGGGAGTGGAGGCGTACACTGTTGCAGTGGTAACAAAGCAGTAGCTTCCTTACTGCAGCAGCATGTAAGGCGGGTCATGTACTACAGCAAGATGGCTGCGCAGAGTCCAGAGGATGCTGTGTGATCGCATGTGTAAGTGTCAGCCTGAAAGTGATTGCCTGACCCCTGCCACCATGAGCACATCGCTCCCAGGCCCTTACCGTATCCAGACTCTGCCCCCGAAGCTGCCGCCATGAGAACCAGTGTCCTGTGGCATATCTGAGCATGCTGTGCTTACAGTCACACGCACACCTTTGTGTGCCGACTTGACCATAACTTTGTGTTAGTGCAGCATTTCCTGCGGAGACCGCTTTTTGTGCTTTGGCAGGTGGTCTTCATGCGTTGAACCTAAAACCTTACCATGGCACTGGCTCTATTTGGCAAGCCATATGCACAATTTATATTTATTGTATCCGAAGTGACTATCTGCCTTTGTGACTGATTCGGATACGGTGACAGACTGTGTGATGCAACGCTTGTGTCTGCTACCTGAGACAGTATAGCTGTCTGAGGAGAGCTCCTTCCCATTGTTTCCTCAGGCACAGCCCATGAGCGTGTACTCCTGCTAGTTTTAGCCCTGCCACGGCTAGTCCACTGAATCGTAATGAAAATTTGACTGTAGAAGGGCTTGAGTTCCAAACATTGGTGATTTTAATATGCGCACCTATTTAAGTCTTTGTACGAGACATTTACCTGTATTGCACAGTTGCAATGCATGCACGTTTTATGTAAGAAAACCAGCCAGGGGTTAAATCAATCTTTTTAGTCGCCAGCTGTTTTTCATACATGTGAAAGTAACAGGACAGTTTCACAGCCTTAAATTAACCCTTTGCCTTTCCACAATCACAGGCCCACCACCTGAAATAATTTGAGTAACGCATGCACTTCAGCGCTTCTACTCGTGTTTTTTTTAACTCGCTAGCCTCTCTGCTCTGTCATGAGAGAACATTACATATTTCCTTCCGACGTCACTGCCAATCAATCCCACTGTCTCTCATTACACTGTTTTTAATATTATGTGGCAAACTATCCAGACCTACATGCATGGTGACTGTTTACCCTCTTTATCTACCACACCAGTAGCCCTCTTCTTTTACTTTGCTCCATATTTTTCCTATTTTTGAACCTATGTGTTAGAATCTTCTATCCCAGATCTTTTGCCTATACTGCTACTACATTGTAGTTATGTAGCACTTAATTTATTTGTATTCGCGGTTCTCAACTTATCAACCATAGAAGGATGAAAGACTGACGCAGCTCTGCTGTGATTCAATACTGTGACCACCAGACAATATAAGATGCCAACAGTTAGAAATGTACTCACTTTTTCCCCTTGCCAGCTCAGATTAGTATGTGCAGGAGGTGTTCCTAACCTAATTAAAATCAGCATTGAATTCCTAGAGGTGACAGCAAGGGCCGCTACTGGTTATTCCACTTTCAGGGGGTCCATAGCTGTTCAACACATGTACAAGTATTTTAGGGTCTTTAGTAAGATCATGGTTTAACTTTTCTCCAAACAACTATTGATCACCATCACTCAGATCATGAAAGGCTCTGGACAGGTTTTGCATGGGATCAGCTGGCACTCTTCCTACCTATTGTCTTTCTGCTGAAGATCTACGTTTTGTTTCTAGAACACTTCTGACTAGGTTATATTCTGTATAGATGGTTGTAGCTAATAACTATCCCTTTAGAACACATCCCACAGTGAAAGGGATTCAGTGCCTGTACTCCACTTTTATTATGTATGTAAACACTGTTCTTCGTCACTTAAACAGACACACGAACCAAGACTACACAACTCCACCTTGGGGACGTCTGGAGGGGCCAGGCCATAATATCCTTTGAGGACTTACAAGAGGAATATCAGATGTCCACATCTGAAAAGTTATATTATTTCCAATTAGGGCATGCACTCAGGGCCCACATCCTTGAAGGTGACCAACTCCAAGAATACACACCCCTAGAAGACTGACTTTGCCCTATGCCTGACAAAGCCATTTCCTTGATATATCGAAAGATTATGAATAACGCACCTGACCCGCTGGGTGCCTTTTGGACAGCATGGGAGGAAGATGTGGGAATGCTGGAGGACAAAGATTGGCTGGAGGCACTCCAGAGTCCCATGGATGTGGCATATGGGCTCACATCCGTCTAATACAACTCCGTCCCCTTCACAGATTCTACTCCTCTAGAGCCCTCATACACAGATTGGGCCACTGCGACACAGACCAATGTGTCAGGGGCGGTCAGGAAGTGGGTTCATTCTTCCACATTCTGTGGGCCTGTCCAACAACCCAACAATACTGGGGTGAGATAAAACGAGTCATGTCGGAAGTAGTGGGCCGGACGATCCCAATGGAGGCTAGATGGCATTTATTGTGTGTGACTGGGGAAGAAGCATGGCTGGCGTATCTTAAGACATGGCTGATAATTGTGACTGGCTGCAAAAAGCAATATAGCCAGGGCCTGGGGGCGGCTTGGGGTGCGGAGCGACCCCCGCAGGTGGTGGATGGGAAGTTGGATCTTGACTGGTGCTGTGCAGCCAAAAAAGTGGTATTCTAGAGTCTGGGTTGCCCGCGGAAATGGGAAAAAATTTGGGGTCAGTGGGTGTATTAAGGACTCTCTTCCAACTAGGACTGTATGGGTTGGCTGGGGAACTGGGGGATTAGCGGTACTAGATAGGGATATTGATTTCAAATATGCTGATGTTGTTTTATATCCATATATACAGTCTTGGGCGCAAATATCGAAGTGTGATCTTCTGTACTCCGTGTTGTTCAGTAATAAATTATGATCATCTCTGTGCTGCTGAGCACCCGTTTAATAAAAGATTATTTTTTTTAAATTAAAAAATAAATAAATAAATAAACATTTAAAAAAAGGACTACACAACTCATTGGGAAACCAGGTACTACTTTGGCTCAGGTATCTCACTGTAAAAAAGTGGAAAATACTTGCACGGGACTGATCTTGGCTGGTAAAGTAGCTCCTCAATAGCTTTCTGTGAGGCATGTTTGTATCCAGCAAGTCGAACCAGTCAATATACGGGATAAATACCTACAGTTGATTTGGTGATTAATTTCTGTATGAAAAGGCAAAAGTAGATTTCCAACACAGTTTAAAATATAAGTTCATAATAACTTTTTTAAAGTTAGGGCGGAACTTTCAAAAGCCAAACTCCATAACTCACCCCCCATCTCTACCTCTTTTTGTGTCACAGATTAATAAGTTGGGTCACCAAGTATCACACATTTACAAACTCCTTCGACCCAAGACCTCGAATCTCAACAAAAACATTGTAGTTTTTTGGGAGTCACAATCTAACCCATTACCCGATTCTATTTGGCCTCAAGTATGGTGTTCTACAACCCGTAATAAAATTTCCCCCGTTTTGTCTCAAACTAAATTTTGGCTTTTATATAAAGCATTTTGGACGCCCGCTCGGCTACACTCACAACATCTTTGTGATGACCCTATTTGCTGGAATTGCAAAGAAGAAACTGGTGATCTAGCCCACATTATATTACATTGTAAGGCTGTATTGACTTTTGGGACAGCGTTTTTGATTTCCTCTCAAATTTATTTAATTGTAAGTTAAAAAGAGAATTTTCCACTTTAACAACTGGTTTTTTAACAATTGATGTAGGCAATGATGCAGATAAAGCCCCATTAGATCTCTTATTCACTTCAGCAATAAAAATGGTATTAAATAATTGGAAGAATACACATATGACCTCATATAAAGGGTGGATGAATTGGATTATTCACCTCAGGGGCGCAGATAATATCGCTTTACAGAATTCTCCGTGGAAACCCCCGACCAGATCTATGTGGAATACTCTAGATGTATACTTTACCACACATAAACCACCGTGATTACTTTATAAGTAATATTTCTAAAAGTATTCTTTCAAGTTCTCTTTACATCCAGAACACGTTTTCTTAAAGATGCATAAATATTGTTGGACCAGATTACGTATTAATCTTATTAAAAGATGTTTTTGCAGAACTCTTTTTCTCGTATAGGTTTGTAGTTCTCTAAATTGTTTTACACAGACTCTTTTGTCTATTTATTTTATTTCCTTCTTATTATTAGTTATTCATCTTTTGCTTTCTCTTTCGTTTTTCTTTATTCTATTATTGTTCATGATTTTCGATAATCGCCTATAAGTGTACAATATTCTATTCCCATTGGTGTTCTGTATTCACTTTGTTTTTGGTTTATATATTGTTTGGAATTATATTTCTTATGTTTATATTGCTAATTTTTCTATTCGGCCCAGATGTAACATTGAGCCAAGATTGCAGTTTTGTACACTTTACGAAGTGTGTTTTATTTTTGCTTTATTATGAAAACCTAATAAAAATATTTGAAATAAAAAAAATTAAAATATATAAGTAGATTGTAAAATACATTGTACACAACACAAAATAGAAATGCAAAACCATAAAACAATTTTACACTGCTAATTATATCATCTCCACCAAATACGAGCAGCACATTTTCATTTGTAAATCATTGCTCCTTGGGGAGACATTGATTTATATTTAAAACAATGGTATTGAAATAGACAGTTGTAACATAAAAATCATTAAAAGATGTGCAGTTTAGCATTTTACATCCAGACAACACATCTCCCTTGATTGTCACTGAACATGGAGGTCAAAACTGGGCTAGCAAACAAAGGATTCAGATCAAGCCTAATTTTCATTATAAAAAACCTCATACAGTGATCAGGAAGAATCATTACATATGGGAAATATCAGCATTACTTGTAAATTCGATTGATATTTTAGATTACAAATACTGCTAATCTATTTCAACTAAGATTACTTTTTCGTCTGTTTTTATTGAAAAGAGTCTCACTGCTGGATCCCGTCGTATGCAGTATGTTGCATTTTGCACATATTTATATGATGCTTTATTCCTAAGGCCCAATTCTTATTGGTTGTCTGTAAACCTAAGCCCTTCAATCCAAGTTGGTTGGAGAAATGTCCTGGTAAAAACAACTGGGGAAAATACTATTACCACATGTTGCTGTTTTACACCAGTTTTGTTTTACAGTTCCGTTGGGCATGTCAGAAAAGGAGAGTACGGTGATTTTGATCTTAATTTGTAATAATTCATATCCCCCCTCACCCAACAGGTTTTTCGTATATAAATTGCTTCAGATTATACCATAAGACATTTACATGGGTAAATGAGTAATTTGTACTGAAGTTGAATGTCACATAGGGTACATATAATGTACATTGAGCGCCTCCACAGTACCACTCGGCACCAGCATCTCTCAACACCACCTCAGCGTTAGCACAGCACAACCTCCGCATCAGTGCACCAACACCAGCTCAACAACTCAGCACCAGCACAGCCCCACCAAAGCATCAGCACCAATGGAGCAACACTTCAGCATTAGCGCAGCACCACTTCAGCACCAGTGCAGCACCACCATCACTTGAACACCAGCACAGCATCACTCAGTACCACCTCCGCACAGGAACACCACGACCTCCGCATCAGCACAGCACCACCTCTGCATCAGTGCACCAGCGCAGCCTAAACTCCGCTCCAGTGCAACCCCATCTCAGCAGCAATTCAGCACATCAGCACCACCTCAGCACAGCACCACCTCAGGATCATCAGAGCACCACCACAGCATCAGCACAGCACCACCACAGCACCACCACAGCATCAGCACAGCACCACCACCTCATCAGGGCACCACCACCTCAACATCCAAGTAGCACCAGTGGGGCACCATCTTATCAGCACCACCTCATCAGTGAACCACCACCAGCGCTGCCCCACCTCAGCACCAGTGCAGCCCCACCTCAACAGCAATTTAGCACCAACGCAGCACCACTTAAGCTCAGCACCACTATAGCACCAGTGCAGCAGCACAACCTCAGCATGACCCAGCACCACCGTATCACTCAGCATCACCTCCGCACCACCACACCAGCACCTCCGCATCACTCAGCTCCACCTCAGTCTGCCCTCAAAATCTGGCATCTGTCGATTCTCCCCTAGTGTCTGTCCACTGCTCGTGTAGTAATTCAGGTACTATTTCCCAACCTCCACCCTTCAATTGTTTATTTACTCCGCCCCCCTAACAAAAAAAAGCTAGTACAAATAAGCATTAGAACAGACAGGAAGAAGTTGCCAGCATAGTAAGGACAAATAAAACTAGAAGACTTTTTATGTTAATTCTTTATTAATAGGGTCATTCAGTTGTACATAATGTCTTGGTTACATAGAAGGTAACAAAAATGTTTATAACACTTTATAAAAAACGTTTCAACATGCTGCACATAAGACACAATTCTCTACAGCATAGCTTAAAGACATTGGCAAAGCCAATAGCTCTGGCTAAACACTTATAAAGGTCCCAAAGAGGAGACCTATTGGCTATGCTAATGCTAGTTCTATATTGTCCTCAACCATTGTCCCAAAAGAGTTTCAAACCGTAGATCTAGGTACCTTATTTCACCTGTCACAAAAGTAACCTCTCAAACCAACAAAGGCATACAACATTACACGGATGACCTCCATTAGTCGTCATCATGAGGATTTTATAGCAATGAATAACATGCTAGGCAGCCATTTACCCGAATGAAGAATCCAAGTTCAGAAGACAGATAGTCACAGTGAGACTTACCTCAAGATGAAATTTAAATTCCTTCCGTTGTAAAGCAGGTTTGGTGTTTTGGTTTGCCAAGTAAGCATCAATATGGCTTCTTCATTACTAGTCTAGGTAGAACACATTATATTATGCTTGCCTGTCTGCCAAAACTGTCCAGCCTCAGTTGGCCTATACTGCACCTACTGGGAGCAGCTCCTGCAGTTAGGGATGGAGTATTGGCACTAGCAGCTGGTGCGGAGGTATAGTTTGTTGTTAGTAGATGAGTGTTGCAGTTTCAAGCCCCACTGTAAAATTAAAACATCCTTATTACTATAGCTTTTGAACCCTGCCCTGTTTTAAGTTGACCCACCTCACCAGGGAAATTCTGCGATCACAAATTTGGAATTCAAAAAAAAAGATGCAAAAAAAAAAAAAAAAATTTAAGAGACTTGGTGGAAACAAACTTATCTTTTCACACTGCCTTCTGCCTCACAGAAAAAGATAAATACCAATTAAGTCTATAGTACCACAAAGGTGGAGATGTGTGTTGATCATTAAACCCAGATCAAAATAGAGAGCACGAAAGCAGGGCAAAGGGAGTCCTGAGGAGACACCAAAGGTGTTCTTAACAAAGGACCTCCTGTTTACATGTAACAAAATGCACACGTCTTGTAGGTCACACTTAGTAGGTCAACAACAAAAAAGAGAGGGGGACCAGGAGCCTATTAAGGTCCAGTCCAGTGTCCGTGCTCCGCAAATGACCGTTTAAATCATAGGGGACACTGTTCCAAATTAAGGGTGCAATATGTCACCCAGTCAATGTGAAGAAAGATAGAGAGTAGAATAGAGGATCAGAGGAGAAGAAAAAGAGAGAGGCAGAGGTTCATCCCCAGTATCAAGGATCCAATCCCGAAGGGGAGGGCCAAATCTAGCCTCTCAGTTGCTCTCACACACCCCGAGGGATGTCATACTTCATCATTGGGCTTTTCAGCTCCTCGTCGGGCCGGCGCTGCAATGCCCGACAGTCCCCCGAAGGGTCACTTGCACGGAGATCTTTTAAGAGAAAAGCCGTTAGGTGAGTGCGGGTGTGTGGGGTGGATCCAGTGGAAGCAGTGTTAAAATGCGTACGAAAGTGAATAGATAAAAATACCTAGGGGTATCCACAGAGGAGTCCTATAATAGCGTGGTGCCCCTGGTAGATTAAAAAATTAGAAGGTTGGCGAGTTACTGTAAGGCCCAATGTGCCCGTGTAACTTAGCAAGAGGTCGACATGTTTCACGCCTAGTAGTCTGAACGATCAATGGCGTTTCTTCAGGACCTAACTGATGTGGTGTGTGTGCGCTAAAAGAGGGGTTCCAAAATAGGGATGGTAACCCACATAGGTGAGAGGTGCCTTGGGATTAACCACAGGAATATTGTCCCTATTGTGTGGTATGGAAATCTCGAATTGTAGATTTGCCCAAGCAATAATGGTACCCTCACTACGAACGGGAGCAGTCTCCCTAGGCTAGTATCCGCTGGGTGCCCGCACCCTATTGGGGTTGCGTCGGGTGCCGGCTCTTGAGCACCTACCCTCTCCTAGCGGCTGCCTGCAATCAAAACTTAGTAACCATAATGAGCTCCCAGGTGTGGGGTGATGAACTGTCCACACTGAACACAGGATGCAAGCGCTCTTTGGTGCTTCTATCCATCCTTAGCCTTGACCCAGGCAGCTATATTTGGATCAACCTTAGTGACTGCTCTTGCCAAAATAGGAGATCCTGAATCCATTCCTTAAATTTAGGCGCTCTTCCCCTGCCCCACCTGCACGCCACCCTGCGCTTGGCCAGGAGCAACACCAGTGCTGTGTATTTCCTAAAAGCCACTGTTATGTCCTCTGTGTATCCCAGTAGGGCCATGATGGGGTCTACCTGAAAGGGGGATTCAATCATTTGGGACAATGCTTTAAAGACCTGTTGCCAGTATTGGTGGACTGTAACACACTCCCATGCCAGGTGCAAAAAGTCTGCAGATGCATTGCCACAGCGAGCGCATCAATCATTATCTCGCATCTGGAACCTATGCAGGAGTATGGTATTAGTCGGTGTAGGAATTTGAAATGTATGATCCGTAATCGGCTGCTGGAAGTTATTTGACCAGTTTGTTGGCAGCAGTATATCCATTGTGCATCATGCAGCTCTGTACCTAGTTCCTCCTCCCAGCGTGTACGGGCATTTACTCAGCATTCTACAAGTGATGCTTGTGTGCTGTGGTATATGAGAGAAACTAGGTGGGTGGGAGATGCTGAGTGCAGCAGTTTATACAATGGGGGTAGTATCACTGGTTCACATGGAAACGTCGATGTGACAGCCCGTACACTCAGTCTTAACCTGACATATAGGAACAAATTTAGGGATGTGTGCTCAATCCCCTGAAAGAATTGCTCTTGCGTGCAGAATTGACCCTCCATATACAGATCTCCCCATATCTGCACCTGAACTCTTTGTAACATTTGTCTGCAGCTTAATTCTTCTCTTATTTGAATCTTTAAATGTGAAAATTGGCTACTAAATCTGAGTTTAGTAGGTCACAGAGCCCTCACGTTTCACATGGCCATACATGAATAGCTTACTACACAATTTTTCTTTTAACTCTGGCGCTTGTTGTCCTCATTAGACAATAGTATTAAAATAACTACAAATCCAAGAATTGCAAACAAAAAACATCCTGCCCTGGATGTGCTACTTATACATACACCTGAAAAAAACTGGATAACAGAGCCCTCCTGTGGTTGCTCCGCCTTCCAATTTACTTTAAAAAACAAATACGGTCCCCTCACAACCACCTCTGCTCAGAAATTGTAGGGCTTCCTAGTGGCTGGAGACATGATTGGCCATGCATTTCGCTCAATTGACATCCTATCTGTGACTGCTGGCAGCATTTCAGCCAGTCCCTGGGCAGAAAACACTAATAAGAGGAATGCAAAGAGCGCAGGAGCCAATGGAAATGGATTATGGGCAGAGAGCACAGGAAGTGGAAGATGGGAGCACATCACGGGGGCCATTGCATAAATAAAGGCACAGAACATATGGAACAGAGAGAGAGTGGACAGACATAAAAAGAAAGAGTCTATATGGGTATAGATGTAGGACATATTTGACCTCCCCGATTGCTGAAGCTGAGACATCTGTTGGTGATCTTCGAGGGTGTTGTGAACCCTCAGTGTTGTTAACAGTGCTGCTGCATCTGCCCCAATACCAAATTGAAGATTTTCTCCCTCCCTCTCTGTGCTCTTGGCTTGCTGCCCAGCAGTGGAGGATAGGACTTGGGCCACGGCATGCTGCTCCTAGATATTCCCTTAGGATTGCTATGCTCCAGGCCTGAAACGACTTCCCCCTTACTGCAATGCTATGAGTCTCTGATGTGGTGTGGTACCGCGGATTAGAGAAAGCAACACTGAGGTGGGACCTCTGAGTTGAAGTGTAACTTAGTCTTCCTAATCGGTGGGAGCCTGGAAGTGAATGAGGATCAAAAGAACTCGAGCCAGTTCCATCAGTCCTATGCCTATACATTCAGGGAAAACTGGTAGTGCAAGGCATGGGTTTGTGTACACTGTTAGGAAGAGAGCAGCCTCTCAACATCCCAGCAGAAAGAGGGACTGACAGTGCAGGGGCGGAAGCACATGTATATATTCACAATGCAGTGCTTGCGCTAAAACCTGTTAAATTACAGAAAATGACCAGAAGTGCTATGACTCAAGCCCTATATATTGCCAGGGGAGGGGAGACCAGTACAAGTAGTATAACCCTTGAACATAGAGCACATGGCCTAGGTGTTCTTATGAGTCAGAACGAGGGACATCCTCAGGATAGGCCTGCTATTCCCACATCTTTTCAAACTTGAATAAATGTGTAGCTTGTCTCTGAGGCAAACAGGTAGCCAAGTGTACAGAGTCGCAGGCAGGCGAGACTATTTACAAACCTGTCCTCCGTCTACCAAAGTCAACGGATATATTGAGGCTTGGACAGGCAAACTGGACTGTGTAGAAAGCTGGTAAATTCTCTCTCCAGGTCAACTGATTTACTGGTATGACTTTACACAAATATTATCTTTCTGAGAATGAGCTGATTAACATGCCATGCCTGTACATTTACAGACACGCTTGGGCTGATTAGTAGACAGTCTCCCAACCACCCATGATGGAACACAGGTCTACCACACTGCCATAGAGGGTGGTCCCTCAAGGCATCACCTCACCTTACTGGAGGTATAGCACTGGGCTAACCTCCTCCTTCACCCACAAATATGGGCAGCTGCTGCAGGTGGGAATGCCAGTGGTACATACCACATGGAATATCCTGTGTCATTAAAAGACAAACATGCTACATATGCCTAAAAGCGCTGTTGCTCCGTGTCAGTCAGCGACTCCACCTAAGCCCAGAAACGTGAATAACACTTAAACCCTACAGATTTAAGTGGTAGTATACCACTTGCTATGGATTATTCATGCTTACCCAATTTACATTCCCTTCCTATGGCTTTTTAAGGACTGCCGCAATTGACCAATCCGATTACAAATGTCTTCCAAGAGCAGTCTTGCGCACGCAGCTCTGAGCTGTAAACAGCTGGTCCATCCTACGTGGATAAGCTGATCTGAAAGTGACTGTAGGAAGGTGGAATCTGACTATATGGTTGCCCCCACTTTTTTCCTGGTGTTTTGCTGGTTTATGACTTAGTTGGACTGGGACCCTGCTATTCAGGGCCCCAGTCTATCTGCTCTCTCTAAACGACATGGAGTGCACTCTAGGTGCACTAGTGATTGGATACTGTGGTGCCTTATGAGTCCCTAGTATATGGTACCTTAGGTGCCAAGGGCATAGGTACTTCACAGGCCTACCAGGGGCTGCAGCATGTGTTATGCCACCCCTGGGAAGCAGTCTAAATCTGACACCACAGGCCTGCTACTGCAGCCTGGGTGAGGTGGTGCTAGCACCCCTCACTGAGATATAGGTTTCCTATATCTCTCCTGCACACACATATAAACCTATCAGTCACCCCTAAGGCAGGCCCTATCAATCCTGAGGGCAGGGTGCTTGGCTTCTATGTGAGGGGGTGCCTCTGCATGAGCAGGGCCCTTCTGCAGTTCTCAGAGTCCATTCTCTGGTGCTGTTTGTGGATGCGGTTAAACCATATACTATTTAAGTGCATTATATCCTCGCGGTAAATGCTAACTTTGGAATGGCTGCATCAAAACATGTCGTGTTTGGTGTCAAACATCTTGGAATACTACCCCCCGCCAATCTTGGCGGCGGGGGTAGCATTCCACCCTTCTAGAGGGATAAGACATGTACCTGCTGTGGAAACGCGGTAGAATCCTAAAGAGCCCTGGCATCACAAAATGGATGCCACCAGTCACAGACACTGGGCTGCCCTCCTGCTGATGACCGAAACTCGCAGTGGAGGAAGCCCAACAATAGGCATCCTGTCACAGGGAGGTGTAACCACCTTCCAGACAGGGTTTAGTGTATTGGGGCTGGGTGGGTGCACTCTTAGAGTGCTTTGAAGTCCTGCACTGGGGGAGCAGAAGGCTCCTCTGTGCATATGCCAGTTCAAACCAGCTCAGGGGCTACCTGCCCCTGCTCTGGCGCGAAACTGGACAAAGGGAAGTGGGTGTAGCCACCCCTCCCTTGACCCTCCCATAGGTGGGGTCATAGAGCTAGTCCTTCCCCTCTTTTTAGTATAAGAGGGGGAACCTTGCCATTGCAAAGCAGATAACCCCTGGACGACGCTCTACAGAAGAATCCTGGCCCTTCGACGTTCCACTACCTTTGGAAGACAGAAGAATCTCCCTTGGAGTCAAGGAGTGACTCCCCTGCTTGGCAGGCACCAAAAACGACAACGACGGTCGCAAACTACGCCGCTCCCGCCGGAGTCCGAAGTCCCTGCAGCCCAAGAAGTGGATTTCCTGACCTCTCCCAGGCCATCGTGAGTCTCCAGCGAAGCTGAGGCAAGTGGACCCCCCGAGTAACGAGGAACCGCGACCCCTGGGTACCGTGCACTATTGTCGAGTGCAACCCCTTCACAACGTTCTACGAACCTGTGCTTTGGACCACGTGTGGTCCCGACCTCCAGCAGGAATCCCTCCGAAGATCAGAGGCCTACACCGTCCCGAGTGACCGTGGGCCCCTGTTGAGTGATTCCACCCGAGGTGTCTTCGCGATCCCTTGCCCGCTGGCTTGTGGGTCCCCAGAAGACTTCCTAAAGAAACCAAAGGGCTCCCCTGGTTGCTCCAGGCCTGCCCTGACTTACCCTCGCTGGGTGAGTCCCTCAGACCTTGCTGGTCTGCGCCATCGACTTTTCTTCATCTCCCCGAGACTTGCGGCTGCCAAGGCTTGTTGGCTCCGATCGAGTTGCCGATACCGCAGTCAGCTGCAGACGTCGAGGGACACACCGAATCCAGCTCCTGGTCATCGTCGACGCCTCCTGGACCACGTGGCTGAAGAGTCAAGGCACCTGCAACCGACCTGAAGCGACCGACGACGGTGGGCATCCATCTTCCTTGCCCCGGGTCACTGCCAAGTGACTTTGAACACTGTCCCCTCTGCTTTCAGGTCATCCTTCTTCAGAATCCAGGCTTGGATTCCACCGGACACTTCTTCAGCTCCCGCAAGCAGCAAGTCTTCTTTGTTCGCCATTGAAAACGACGCCGCGACCCGACACCAAAGGACACCTGTGCACCCGGCTTCCCTGGGTGAGGTAACTCCAGCACTACGGTGCTCCTGTGGGTGTGGGCCCTAGAACTACTTACCCTGTAAGTGACTTGCTTGTAGGTTCTCCCGAAGTATCCTAAAACCCTTTATTTCCAACCGCGACTTGCCCCATTGAAGTTAACGGCGATTCGCGCCTGTGTATCCACACTGCACGCGTCCCCCGTGGGTCCTTTACTTACCTGCCTTGGGTGGTTTCGTGAGGCCCCAGCACTTCTGAAGGCCTTAGGCCTTGTCTCCTTGCAAGTCGTTGTTTCTAAGTCTCTTACTTAGTATATGGTCTGGTACGCCCCTAGGGCCCCAGCCATATTTTGTGCTTAACTTATTGTGAAACGTTGATTTGTGCATATGTTTGTCTTCTAATCTCATAAAGAGATTAGTAGAGAGTTATTTAGAAATAAATACATATATATTTGATATATATACCTGTGTGGTGTCTTTTCATTTGGTGATTCAAGAGATTATATGGTAAAACAAGCTGCTTTACATTCCTCCGAGACTTAGCCTGAAGGCTGCTCTCCACAGCTACCACTAGGATAGCTTTCTTTAAAAGGTTGTCTTAAACCTATCTACCATAAGAGTCGATTTGCCCTGGTGCAAGGTGTCCACTTTAATTAGTGAACAGCATATACCAGGCCAACTTCTCACATTGGTGGGCAGCGTGTGGGATTCCAGCTTGCCATTGTTTTACCAGAAAATCTCTATTTGAATTACTAACTGAAAACCATTATAGGTACTCAAGGTACATATAAAGTCAAGCTTAGTATCAATAAGTTCTACTGAACTTAGAGCTGTGTGCCAAGGGATAGCACACCCTTTCCACAGCTCAAGCTAGGATCAGTAGGCCACAAACTAGTGTAGGTAGTACAACACTGCACAACACTAGAATGTCCTTAAAGGGTGGACCCAGTGGATCCACTCAGCCTCAGTATAAGGACATGGCTTTCTCTGACTTGAGAGCCATGTGTGTTGACAGACACCTGAGACTAGGACAGAGTCCCTCAACACTACACCTGATAGATCTGCTGACAGCAGATGACCTTAGATTGGCTCTAGGAGCTAAGGGGTCTGAATCAGTGGGTGGGTCAATCATAGTATCTGGGTCAGATGAGGACAATCCGAATGACCAAGACTCTGTGGTTGAAGGGCCAGGCTTCAAGGAGCCTGAACAGGACAGAGGAGTTCTCCCTAAGAGAACTGGCAGAGTGGATGAGAGGCACAGATCCCCTTCCAGGGAATCTGAGCACTCTTATCACTCTGGCAGAGAATTTGTCCAAGAGAGGAGCTCATACTTTAACTTAAGAGAGACCTCCTCTGAGAGAAGGTGCAAACTGCTCCAGTATGAGGAAGCCAAAGTGGCCCTCAGAACCAAGCAGTTGGCACTGGATAGAGAAGCCCTGGAGATCCAGAGAGCTTCCAGAAGGGAGGGTTTAGAACCCCCTGGTGGCAGCAACAGTGTCCCTAGAGGCAGAGAATATGTCCCTGACCATAGGAACCTGAGCAAGGTTGTTCCTCCCTACCAGAGTGGGGATGATATCCACAAGTGGATAACTGCTATGGAGAGGGCCTGTAGAGTACAGCAGGTCCCCCAAAAGCAGTGGGCAGCAATCTTGTGGCTCTCCTTTTCAGATAAAGGTAGAGACAAGCTCCTCACTGTTAGAGAAGAGGATGCTGATAATTATGAGGTCCTGAAGAGTGCACTGATAGATGGGTTTGGCTTAACCACTGAAGAGTACAGGTTGAAGTTCAGAGATACCCAGAAGGCACAGACTCAGGACTGGACAGACTTTGTAGATTGTGCATCCAAGGCTCTGGAGGGTTGGCTGGTTGGCAGTAGGGTTACTGATTTCAAAGGATTTTATAATCTAATGATGAGAGAACAGATCCTTAATAATTGTCAAAACCAGCTTTTACACCAGTACCTGGTGGACTCTGATCTGACCTCTCCCCAAGAATTGGGAAAGAAGGCAGACAAATGGGTCAGAACCAGAGTAAGGCCTAAGAATCAGGGTGGTGACCACAAGAAAGATTCTACCAAGTCCCAAGAGAAAGGTGGGGATAAATCCAAGGATAAGTCCACTACAGGGCCCCAAAATTCCTCTTCTGGGGGTGGGTCCCAAACTCCTTCCTCTCCTGAAAAGAAACCCTATTGCCATGTCTGTAAAAAGCCTGGGCACTGGAAATCTGATCCCAGTTGTCCCAGGAATGGCAATAAAGAAAATGTTCCTCCAACAACTACTACCACCCCTCCTGGTACTACCAGTAGTAATCCTCCAGTTGGGAGTAGTGCACCCAAAAAGTTAGGTGCTTTTGCAAGAGGAACAGAGGTGGGCCCTAGTTTAGACAGGACCCCCTCAACAGACTCCTCAGATTCTGATGGTGGTGTAGGATATGCCACCTTTACCATGGGTCCCATAGCATTGGGCAGGTACAGACTGGAGCCAATGATTAATGGTCAGAAAGCTGTGGCATTTAGGGACACAGGGGCTAGTGTCACCATGGTGGCAGGGAAACTAGTCCCCCCTCACCAGCTTTTACCTGAGTTTAAATACCAGGTGACCAACATTGATGGTGTCAGAACAGATCACCCCATGGCCATAGTCAATCTCAGCTGGGAGGGGGTCACAGGCCCAAAAGAGTGGCAGTGTCCCCAACCCTACCTGTAGATTGCCTGATGGGCAATGATTTGGAAATTTCAGCCTGGGCTGAAGTTGAACACCAAACCCATCTTAGGATGTTGGGCGTCCCTGCAAAGGTTAGTGGGGCTGTGATGGCCACAGCCCCAGCCCAAGAATTTGGAGAGATGGAGCCTGAAAGAATGGCCCACTCTCCCCGAAAGAGAGCACAAGGGTTGAAGAAAAGTCTTCTTCCCCCCAGACAGTAGGTAAGGGTCAGCCTCCTCAGGGAACTGACCCTACCCCTAGTGAAGGAACTGCCACAGAGGTAGTCAGGCCTGGCCTGGCCACACCCCTGATGGCAGAGGACCCTTCCAAGGTGGTACCCAGTCTGGAGCAGGTAACCTGCCCCTCTCTACCCTGCCTCAGTCAGCCCAGGGCTGCAGAGGTCAGGGAGGTCAGTGGACCCCCCGGGCCCCCTGTCCAGAGGAAGCCCCCATCAGCAGATTAGGGGCACCCAGTCTAGTAGCCCTAGCCAGGTGAAAATTCCTCTACACACTGAGGGATCCCCCATACCTTTATGTAGGGACCTCCCCCAGAAGGACTCTGGTAGGCAAGGGCAAACCTGGGACCAGAAGGTTCCAAACCTGCCATGTCCCTCCAGTGTTCCATCCAAAGGGACCCAACCCCCAGCTGTAGGCAGCCAAAGGTTGACCCTTAGAGCAAAGTGCAACTCAGTCATGGAAAGACAGGCATACATGGTGACCAGTGATCTGAGGAAGCTGAGGCCAACATTCCTAGGGCCTCACTTCCCTACTCAGACACCTCACCGGCCTTGTACTTTACCTAAGCACACCAGAGGTAGTGATTCCCCATGGTGGAGACCCTCTCATACCCTTAGGGCGAGGGATTGCTTAGTGGACCATAACATAGGGGGCAACCATGCTAGTGCAGGTGCTTCCTTATATGGCCACTTAGTCAATATAGGCTCAACTGGTCAAGGTTAGCCTTATCTCCTTTCGTTTGGGGGGGTTATGTAGGAAGGTGGAATCTGACTATATGGTTGCCCCCACTTTTTTCCTGGTGTTTTGCTGGTTTATGACTTAGTTGGACTGGGACCCTGCTATTCAGGGCCCCAGTCTATCTGCTCTCTCTAAACGACATGGAGTGCACTCTAGGTGCACTAGTGATTGGATACTGTGGTGCCTTATGAGTCCCTAGTATATGGTACCTTAGGTGCCAAGGGCATAGGTACTTCACAGGCCTACCAGGGGCTGCAGCATGTGTTATGCCACCCCTGGGAAGCAGTCTAAATCTGACACCACAGGCCTGCTACTGCAGCCTGGGTGAGGTGGTGCTAGCACCCCTCACTGAGATATAGGTTTCCTATATCTCTCCTGCACACACATATAAACCTATCAGTCACCCCTAAGGCAGGCCCTATCAATCCTGAGGGCAGGGTGCTTGGCTTCTATGTGAGGGGGTGCCTCTGCATGAGCAGGGCCCTTCTGCAGTTCTCAGAGTCCATTCTCTGGTGCTGTTTGTGGATGCGGTTAAACCATATACTATTTAAGTGCATTATATCCTCGCGGTAAATGCTAACTTTGGAATGGCTGCATCAAAACATGTCGTGTTTGGTGTCAAACATCTTGGAATACTACCCCCCGCCAATCTTGGCGGCGGGGGTAGCATTCCACCCTTCTAGAGGGATAAGACATGTACCTGCTGTGGAAACGCGGTAGAATCCTAAAGAGCCCTGGCATCACAAAATGGATGCCACCAGTCACAGACACTGGGCTGCCCTCCTGCTGATGACCGAAACTCGCAGTGGAGGAAGCCCAACAATAGGCATCCTGTCACAGGGAGGTGTAACCACCTTCCAGACAGGGTTTAGTGTATTGGGGCTGGGTGGGTGCACTCTTAGAGTGCTTTGAAGTCCTGCACTGGGGGAGCAGAAGGCTCCTCTGTGCATATGCCAGTTCAAACCAGCTCAGGGGCTACCTGCCCCTGCTCTGGCGCGAAACTGGACAAAGGGAAGTGGGTGTAGCCACCCCTCCCTTGACCCTCCCATAGGTGGGGTCATAGAGCTAGTCCTTCCCCTCTTTTTAGTATAAGAGGGGGAACCTTGCCATTGCAAAGCAGATAACCCCTGGACGACGCTCTACAGAAGAATCCTGGCCCTTCGACGTTCCACTACCTTTGGAAGACAGAAGAATCTCCCTTGGAGTCAAGGAGTGACTCCCCTGCTTGGCAGGCACCAAAAACGACAACGACGGTCGCAAACTACGCCGCTCCCGCCGGAGTCCGAAGTCCCTGCAGCCCAAGAAGTGGATTTCCTGACCTCTCCCAGGCCATCGTGAGTCTCCAGCGAAGCTGAGGCAAGTGGACCCCCGAGTAACGAGGAACCGCGACCCCTGGGTACCGTGCACTATTGTCGAGTGCAACCCCTTCACAACGTTCTACGAACCTGTGCTTTGGACCACGTGTGGTCCCGACCTCCAGCAGGAATCCCTCCGAAGATCAGAGGCCTACACCGTCCCGAGTGACCGTGGGCCCCTGTTGAGTGATTCCACCCGAGGTGTCTTCGCGATCCCTTGCCCGCTGGCTTGTGGGTCCCCAGAAGACTTCCTAAAGAAACCAAAGGGCTCCCCTGGTTGCTCCAGGCCTGCCCTGACTTACCCTCGCTGGGTGAGTCCCTCAGACCTTGCTGGTCTGCGCCATCGACTTTTCTTCATCTCCCCGAGACTTGCGGCTGCCAAGGCTTGTTGGCTCCGATCGAGTTGCCGATACCGCAGTCAGCTGCAGACGTCGAGGGACACACCGAATCCAGCTCCTGGTCGTCGTCGACGCCTCCTGGACCACGTGGCTGAAGAGTCAAGGCACCTGCAACCGACCTGAAGCGACCGACGACGGTGGGCATCCATCTTCCTTGCCCCGGGTCACTGCCAAGTGACTTTGAACACTGTCCCCTCTGCTTTCAGGTCATCCTTCTTCAGAATCCAGGCTTGGATTCCACCGGACACTTCTTCAGCTCCCGCAAGCAGCAAGTCTTCTTTGTTCGCCATTGAAAACGACGCCGCGACCCGACACCAAAGGACACCTGTGCACCCGGCTTCCCTGGGTGAGGTAACTCCAGCACTACGGTGCTCCTGTGGGTGTGGGCCCTAGAACTACTTACCCTGTAAGTGACTTGCTTGTAGGTTCTCCCGAAGTATCCTAAAACCCTTTATTTCCAACCGCGACTTGCCCCATTGAAGTTAACGGCGATTCGCGCCTGTGTATCCACACTGCACGCGTCCCCCGTGGGTCCTTTACTTACCTGCCTTGGGTGGTTTCGTGAGGCCCCAGCACTTCTGAAGGCCTTAGGCCTTGTCTCCTTGCAAGTCGTTGTTTCTAAGTCTCTTACTTAGTATATGGTCTGGTACGCCCCTAGGGCCCCAGCCATATTTTGTGCTTAACTTATTGTGAAACGTTGATTTGTGCATATGTTTGTCTTCTAATCTCATAAAGAGATTAGTAGAGAGTTATTTAGAAATAAATACATATATATTTGATATATATACCTGTGTGGTGTCTTTTCATTTGGTGATTCAAGAGATTATATGGTAAAACAAGCTGCTTTACATTCCTCCGAGACTTAGCCTGAAGGCTGCTCTCCACAGCTACCACTAGGATAGCTTTCTTTAAAAGGTTGTCTTAAACCTATCTACCATAAGAGTCGATTTGCCCTGGTGCAAGGTGTCCACTTTAATTAGTGAACAGCATATACCAGGCCAACTTCTCACAGTGACAGAAAGTGGGTCAGCTGAGCTGATACATCTTTTAGCCAATCGGATCTGTCAGTCATTTACCAGCCTGCCTCATTGCCATTGGCCCTTGTTGGGTGCGGGGTGCTGAGGACTGTGACTGATTCAAGCTTACATCCTCTGTCTTTGTAGTTGTCTTCCGTGCATTGGTACTCTCTCGTCAACATTAAAATTGATAAAGCACTGAAGTACTAACTGTGCCTAGCCAGAACTGAAGGGGAGACGTTGCTCGATACACTTCAGATGTCTCAGTTACTATGGTGGGACCTTACTGCATTGAGCTGAGCCAAAGCCATCAGTGACACTCTTTCCCGATTGTCATCTAGATTAGGTTTTCACTTCCAAAGCTTGGCAGACTCAACGGTCTATACCCATACATTTCTGATCGATTTCCAGCTTCTTCAAATTAACCATGGCAGGAAGGTGGCGCTGGACAGCTCCAAGGCAGACTCCTTACAGCCTCTTCACCGAGCAGTATTGAACTCCCCTTAAATGAGGTCCTCTCCAGCCAAAGAAACACTGTGCTGGAGAGCTCATTCTAAAATAGATAAGAAGAAAAGAAGCAAAGTAATATCTGTGTGTATACGGACTATGTTCTAGCTGCTCACCCCTTCCTAATCCTACTGATTAGTTTAGTTACGAAGCGCCACCAAACATTACAGTGTTCTTTTCCTTAAAGCATCAACGGCGCCAGTAGCGCTTCCACTACAGAAATTGTTCTAATAAAGGAAAACCTTTTTTCGGCCCTAGAAAACAATTTTCTCAACTTTTATTAAATCAGAACAGTATCTAAAAGTGCAGGTTTCGACAGCGACACTCCGGTTATTAACTGACAACACTTCCTTACAGGTTGCACGTTGTATGGTTCAGTTAAGTTCTTTAAAACCCACTCACATATGTTATTTGCCAAGGTGTCAATAGGGTCGAACGCCACAGTAATTTCCTCCGATATGTGTCCCAAAAAGGTACTTTCTGTGATCGTGTCGTCAAGCCCAGTTCATATGATAGCATTTCCAGTGAATTCATCATTGTGCTAATCAGTGGTATTACAGACTCGGAAATCCTTCCTCTTTGAGCGTCCACCGGGCACGCCAG
Organism: Calotriton arnoldi; assembly: GCA_963921515.1. NCBI lineage: Eukaryota > Metazoa > Chordata > Amphibia > Caudata > Salamandridae > Calotriton > Calotriton arnoldi. The sequence goes on from CAWUFW010000699.1 coordinate 2,620,789, forward strand.
CCCCGAGCCCGGCTGTCAGTGTCCAGAAGACCCATTCGCCATCGCCGCGAACTCTAAACCACTCAGATATGTACCGAACTTCCACGCCTCCTCAGCTCCACACTAAACCTTGCAGCGGCGTTACCTACTGAAGCTTTACTAGCCCGGTCGCCTTCGAGGCGAACTCACTTTAGCTCCTTCAGCAGCCGATATCCACCTTCCAGCATGGCAGCGTTTCTTTACCATAGAGGAGCACAGGAACTCAATAGCCAATGAGCATTGCCGAGGTCTGCGCTGCGCATTAGGATTGGTTGAGTTTTCACTAACAGTCCAATCCCGTGGTAGTTTACGTATCAGCACTCCCGCCCAACCTCAGATGACTCCCAGGATAAATTCTGTCCTGAGATTGGCTTTCACACGACCCGGAAGTACTGGGAATTAGGGGCAAATGTCGTCCATTAAAAGATCAATAACTGGGATCAGACATTAGGCTGACTTTATTGGCGGTTTGTGTAAGTATTGGCCAGGTGGTCAACTTAAGCGCGTTGAATGTTTGTATTCATGTAATTTGAAGTCCTTGATTTTTTTTCCCAATGGATAAAAGTAAGGACTCAGTTACCATGAAGCAAAGAAAAGGGTCCCAAAATTCCGCGAGCCGTTTGTCTTTCACATGAAATTATTTTTGAATGTATGTCTCGAAATCTGCGCAGGAACTATTAACTGGCAACAATTTCTAATGACCTTGTGACCTGCTGTCATTAATGGACACATTTTTGTCTATGGATGAATGAAACCCTATTTGTCATAGACCAATTTAAATAGCCCTTTGTATAGCTTTTTTTTTTTTTTGCTTTGAGGGGGCAGGGATGTTAGGAAGAGGCGGCCATCCGTTGCATTTGATAGTTTATGCTCGTTATTCTGTTTTTCATTGTGTGGTAAATTGCCTAGATTTTTTATTCTCGTCTCTTAAGGTGGTAGCTTGATTTGCTTCTTCGGTGTTATTGAAAATACGTGCCTTGCCAATCAGTACAAAACCAGGGAATGGAAAATAGTCGTGGGTTATTATTATTTTTTTGTTGCAGATTTATATAGCGCCAACTCGACCCGAAGGTATTGGAGCGCTTTACTTGAGCACCAGTTAGGTTACACAAGGACACATTCATTTTTATTTGGTAGGCAGCGCTTTACATGAGTACCAGTTACGTTACACAAGGACACATTCACTTTTTTTGGTAGGCACGGGGAGATTAAGTGATTTGCCCAGAATCGCAGGATGTGGAGTCGACCCCGAGGCTCGAACCTTGGTTTCCCAGCTCCAAGGTCGGCAGTCTAGCCGTGAGACCACATCCTCTCTTCAGATTGTGTATTTGTTGACTGTGATAATTCTCGATAGTGGTTTCTTGTGTTTGTGAATATGTTTTAGTTGGTTTCTGTTGATACGTTTCAGACCGTTGACAATATGTATTTTTTTTAAACGAATATTTTCTGACTTCATTCTTTCTGCATAAATAATACAATGACATAAATTATGTCATTTGACCACACTACTAAACAACACTAGTATGCAAGCAGATTATATTTTGAAGCAATAATAATTGTTCGAAGTGAAATTTTTCGGACAAAACCAATAAATTGGGGTTCAGAGGCTAGCCTTAGATTGGATATTGTATTTTAATTGCATTTATATAGCGCTTACTATCCCTGACGAGGCGTCGAAGCACTTTTTCTGCGAATAGCACGCAACTGTCTGTTATTTGGATTGAAAAGGATAGTGGACGGATAGAAGGGAAAGATTTATAATTTGATTTTTTTGTTTGTTTTGGCGCTCATAGCTGTAGGATGAGGCTTGGGATGAGTAAAAGGGAGGGGGAAGAGTCAGAGGGAGGGTTTAGAAAGGCTTGTTTTGGGGGATCGGAATATTAAAAAAGGTATGAGATGATGCAAGGAGGGGTGGAGTATGGAAGAGTCTCAAATGGGTTATTTTGTGGATCATAGTAGTGGTATGGGGTTTGGGAGGAGTGAGAGAGTGGAGGTAATGGATATATTGATAGAGGTATAGGGTGAGAAATAGGGTCGTGCATTGGAAAGAGTAGTAGAAACAGGATTGAAATGAGTCCGAGTTGAGCTAGAGGATATATTGAGAGTGGTATAGGGTGAAAAATAGGGTAGTGCATTGTATATGCTGAATTAGAAGAAAAGTAATACATAAGTAAAAGTAAGAAATGTATAGATCCAAAAGTAATAAAGCTATAGATCCATAAGTACATGGAAGGTATGTAGATGCATAAAGGAAGGTAGTATATGTAGATTAAAGATGCATTACATAAACTCTGGCTTTCAAGTGTTGTACTTTAAATTAGTTTTATTTATTTATGTATATATATTTTTGTAGATCAACAGTGAAGCAATTGTAGCTAAATAGTTATGATAAAACTTATCAGTCACTTGTATACATGTTAAAAACATAGAATAATGTAACAATCAGTAATATGTACATTTGTTAAGCAGAACTAATGAATATATGTAATAATTTGTTTTTAAACATAAGTATTCTACACGGTTATACAAAGCAATACACATATATAGGTACATATCTATAGTACAAATAAATGCTTCTAGAGATAGGCTGTATATTTCTGTCTGATTGCGTATGGTGGGTATGTGGGTAAGAGCCAATTGTTGAGTAGTTTTCTGAAGATAAGGTGGTTATCTGTGGATCTTATGTTGGGGGTGGGTTAAAGTGTTCCATAGTTTGGCTGCTTGAACAGAAAATGATGTACCACCCATTGTTTTTTTCTTGTATCTTGGGATTTTGAGGCGAGGTGCCACTCTAGAGCGGAGATTCCTTTGTTGAATGTGTTAGGTGATTTTATTCCTGATGAAGAGTGGTCTTGTTCCATGTATTTCTTTGTGGGTTATACAAAGCAGCTTGAGCGTGGATCTTCTGGCAACCGGTAACCAATGCATGGCTTTCAAGGCATGGGAGATATGGTCTTGCGGTTTTATATGTAAGAGTAGTATGGCAGCCGAGTTCTGAATCCTTTGTAGTCTTTTCATGGTTGTTAAAGGTGATCCGTGGTAGAGGCTATTGGCGTAATCGAGTTTGGGCAAAACAAGGGAGATGGTAGTCTGGACCTTGTGTGGAAATCCCAAATGGGAGAAGATTTGTCACACAGTTTTTATAGTAACAAAGCTTGATCTTGCTAGTTTGTCCACTTGGGCATTCATCGATAGCTTGGAGTCCATGGTCATTCCGAGGTTTCTTACTTCCTTCAATATTTTAGGCAGTGTTGCCAAATCATCAGGCCAAGCGGCGAGGGGGTCATAATGTTTCCAATCGCCACACATGAGTTTTTTCGTTTTGGAAGCATTCAATTTGAGATGGCTCCACGTTATCCTTTGATCCACGGCTCTGAGACAACTGAAAATTGGAGAGTTTCCAATGGCTTTGGGGCATTGCAGTTGAAGGAGTATTTGCGTGTCATCTGCATAGTTATAGCATGTGAGGTGGGTTAGAGTATTCTTGGATTGTAGCTTTGTAAAAGGGTTAGTGCTGATGCTTTGTCTTTTTAGGTCTCGCCTGAGCCAGCGCATGCGGTGCTCTGGCCGAGACATTTAGTGTGTGGGCTTTTAAAAGTGCTACCACAGCTTTTTGGCTGGCATACAGCGTGCGGTTACGGGCACAATGACGAGCAGAGGCGCCATCTGGCTTTCCTCTCTCGTCATGGTGCGCGCACACCAATCGCCAGACGTGCCGCCTTCTTTTTTTTTTTTTTTTTTTTTTTTTAACTTGCAGCGCGCTTGTTTTCTGAGGAGCCCGCGTCAGCGCTGCTTACTGTCTCCACGCCCTGATGCCTTGACTATGATTGATTACACCAAAGACTCTGTGGGCAGGCCAAAGTGAGCTTGTAAAGGTGAAAACATCATTTAGATTAGCAGGGAGCTTTAAGAAGACTCTCTTTTCTATAAGCCAACAATCTTTTCTTTTAACCAATCACCGGCTTGTGCTGAAAGATTCTATTTCCACCCTAACGGAGCATGGCTAAGCACTTATAAGGTCCCAAAAGCGAGACCTATTGGCTATGCCAATGCTTGTTTGTAAGTGTGAGTCCGTGTCTGCTTTGTCAGTGTAATGATTTGCTAGTTTGTCTGTGTACTTTTGAGTAAGGGGATGAGCTGCTTCTAGGCAATTTGGTTTACTAAATTCATTGAGAATTTTATAGAGTTCTTTATTTGCGCATTTAGCATTTTGAATTCTGTCTGAATAGTATTTTTTCTTCGCTTTTTTGATAGCTGACTTGTACAATCTGTTAATTTTCTGTAGGTGAAGTTTGTCTTGGTTGGTGTTTGTTTTGAGCCAGGCACGTTGCAGCCTTCTAATTTATTGTTTTATCTCTTTCATCTCTGTATTTCTCCAAGGTGCTTGTTTTTCTTTTGTTCTGTTGTGTGGTTTTTAGTGGTATCAGGATATCAAAAGCTTCCTGTAGCCACTCATTTAGTTTTTTAACATAATTTGTTTCTAGATCTCTACTGGATGTTAGTTGTGTTTCTAAGTGTTCTAAATTGAGTTTGTTCCACGGCCGATAGGTAGATGCATGTAAGGTTGTTTTAGGTGTGTCGCTTAGTGTTGTTTTATGTTGGAAGGCAAGCAAATGGTGCTCTGACCATGTGACCGGAGCCATCGTTTGAAAGTTAACTAGTTCTGTATTAGCAAAAATGACATCTAGGATGTGTCCAGCGATGTGTGTGGGTTCGTGGACGATCTGATGCAGGTTCAGTACTTGTAGGCCAGTGATGATTGTTTTTGGATGGGGCATATTTGGTTTGTCAAACCAAATGTTGCGGTCACCCAAAACGCATAGGTTGTATTGTAGTGTTATCAGGATTAAAACTGTGTCTAGCGGTGCATCTGGGAATGTTGCCTTGCTAGGTGGAGGTCTGTAAAGGAGCTGGAAGTTACAGGAGGAAGATGGTGTAGGATTGTAAATTGATATTGATAAATGGTGTATTCCCATTCCCACAAACCCAAATTCAAAGCCTTCGTGCCCTTCAGCTGTATTCTTAATTTGTGTGTTCAGGTCTCCTCTGTTTTTCTTTTTGAGGATACATAAATGATTGCATTCAATCCTCTTGTTCTCTGACCTAACATAAAACTTCCTATGTGTTTTACAAGAAGTACTACCTAATCAAAAGCAGTGCTGCTCAGAAGCTGAGATGAGTTTCACGCCATACTCACATACCCCTTTCTTTGGCAGTCCCAATTGGTTATCTATGCCGATCCATCTCAAATTCAAGTTGGCAATAATGAAATCAATGTTTGGTGTAGAAGTTTCAGATCTGCAGACCATAGAAAACCACTACCACAGACAAATGGGAAATGGTCACAGTTATATTATTGTCAAGGTCTAGCCCTATGAAGGAGAACAATCGGAGAGAAGCACCTCTGTTGCCTTAACCTAACCAGCACTGGCAAAGTCAATAGGTTTCTTCTATGTGAGAGCTATTGGCTTTGCCAATGTCTTTTTGCCATGTTGTATAGCGGCATGGCTAAAAGTTAGGGGTGTGGAGTGGCATGGAGTGACATAGATTAGCAGAGTAAAGTGGCGTACATTAGATTGGTATAGCATGGGGTGGCATTGAGTGGAGTGGCGTAGAGTAGACTGTCATAAGGTTTCTGCACATACACAGAGCTATGCACAGGAAAATGGGACCCCGGAATACAGTGGTTTGCCACCATATACCGTAGCACCCAAAAACCCCAACCCAACTAGCTTAGCATCCCATTAGCACCCAAGTACTAATGTTTGGACAACCCAGAACACGGTATCTTTATCTCAGGACTCGCAGAAGCAAGAACACTCTTTCGTCACTCACTCGTACTTGTCCACAAGGTGCGTAGTAAGAGACACTGGATAGGTTAAAATGTTTATTCCAACTTACGTGCTCTAATGTACAGTACACGTGTCAGTACTAATAGCATAATGCATATGACTAATATAAGCAGCATGGTTACAATTCCATAGAATACAAACGGGGAAAGCATCTCAGAGCTCAGTGGATAAACGTATAAATAACATTACCACCCTCCCCTTGCAGTAAGATAGTTTATTATAATAATAGAAGACCTCTGGGCTTTGACTAGCGAACCCCCATACCTCAGTCTCTAGATGCAGAATTACATCAGCAGGACATCATAGCTCTTCTCACTGAAAGGGATTTCTCCAAGTGTGTTAAGCGCTAGTTAACCACAGCATTAAAAGCATATCAAATCCTTCATGGCAATTGCACCTAATGTTATGTCTGGGTGCGCGAGACTGGCCATATCAGGAAGAACCAAAATACATTGTTATGCGACCTTGTACATGTTTGTGCAGACTGAGCCCAAAAGGTGAACAACAGAAAATGCAGACAGTGCAAAAGAACTTGGCACGAGCAAAGGGCGAGGAAGGCCCGGCTCAGTGTAACGTGCGCAAAGAAAAGCAGCATGGCAGCCAGGCCTAGGCCAAAATAACAAGGCAGGTAACAATCCACAAGACACCCTCCCCTGGACAGTCGGGCGGCCAGGACAGAGGCCCATCAGAGGAGAAAATTGACGTCGGAGCACAGGGAGTGCCCAAACGGCGAAGGGCAGGTCAATCCATGAAAGTGAAAGTGCAGAAAAAAGCCATACCCTCCAAGAGTTCATCATTGGAATCGTCAAAAAACATAGATGCCATCCAATCCATGAGTTCAAAAGAGCAGGAATGCTCCTCAGCAAAGGGAGCATCCAGAAGCAATGCGGGACAGCTTGCGTGATAATTGAAACAGCTTCGTTGTAGGAGATCCTGGGCAGCCGCCCAGATATCCCATTGCGCCAAAATCCCCAGTGCAGCCGCACGTGCCATACAGCCAGCAACGGAACAGTCCTGCTCATGGATCTCTAAGGGACCCATCAACTGAACAAAATCCGGAACAGACAATGACGAATTGGAGAGGCAATAATCCAGAGTCCAGGTGAAAGGACAGCGGACACAAGTCATCACAGGTTGCACGCAAGTGAAATACGCAAAGCGAAATGAAAGAGTATATGACACACTCAGTGTCGCCAATGGCAAGACACCAAAACCAGCCAAAAGGCGCTCACGGAGCAGCTGGAGGCGTTCTGGATCGAGCAGGTCCCATCGGGGAGCAGCCATTGCGCAGAAAGCAAATTAAGAGCAAGACACCAGCCGCTAAAGCGAGGATCAATGGGAAACCGCCAAAGACACTGGAAAAAATAGAATGTATGAAAGCCGGGATGACACCAAAAATAGTTTGGAAGGAGGACACCAAACCCGACCCCACGACTTTAAAAAAGTGCACTAGGCCTTCAGTGTTAGATGCGTTAAAAATACGATGTATTAACTCCCCAAAATGTTGGGGGAGATTAGTGTTCAAAAGGGCCTGTATTTCACTGTGGGTACTCGCCACCTGGAGAATGAATGTCTCCCGGGCGGACGTGAGCATAACTTCCTCGTTTAATAATAGTGCCTTTATTCTGCTCAGTCTATTGAAATCTGCTTCCATGGTAGGGATGGAAGGCCAAATAGAGATATCAACCCTGCCGTGAGGGGGAGGAAACAGCACATTTTTGCAGCAGACAACCCTGTGCGAAACTGTTACAATGTAAGGAATGCCAGCCTGCAGGCCACAACAGTTTTCGTTATTTAAAAGTAAATAACTACCATTGGAAAGGAGAGTGAAAGTAGGTGAAATAACAGGAGCAGGAATACCTTTCAGCACACAAGCAAGATTAGGAGAGGAAACGCTGCATGAGCCATGCAATTTAATGTGTTTACAAATAAGCGAATGACCTATAGTCGAGTCGCAGTACTCCCCGTGAGAAAGACTTCCTTGCCGTCCCGAAGGCATTTATACATGAAAGGCAAGGACCAGAGTTCATGCAGGAAAGCACTGCCCAATGGCCGGTAACGGCCCACAGGATAATGTTTCATGCACGAGTCAAATTCAAATAAGGAAAATGGTAAAGCTATAACCCCATGGACTAGCCATACCGCAGAATCGAGTTCTGCAACAGAGAACGGCAAAGGATCCACCTTTTCGATATGTAATAGAGTGTAAGTTGCATCCTTCATGGACATAAATTGCTGTTTATCAGTTAAGTTAAAAGGTAGAAACAAGGCAGAGGTGTTCAAAAAATGCCAAGGCACTTTACCTAACTTAAGCGTTTGTAAAGTCCATGCAAACTGCATAACCGAACGCAATTGATTCTGACCATGATATAACACAGAAACATCATCTTGTACAATATCAACAACAGAGGACACAATATTCTCTAAAGTGTAAATGCGAGAAGACAGGGTATTAATACTATTGTCCACAACAGCAAGCACCTTTTCCAAATTTGCTTGATCTATTTCCCGAAGACGGGAAGCAGCTTCCATTTGTGATAGCTTCCAGAGTTCATTATATGTTTCATAAATGAATCTTTTAGGTCGGGGACCACGAGGTCCCAAAACAAAGTCGGACAGATCAATATTGCCTGAAAGGAGGGACAAATGTTGTTTAACAGAATCAAGGGACGAATGTTGCAGCCATTGTTTGCATAATTTACCAACAGAGTATGTAGTGACAGTACGGGCTTCAGTAAACCTCGGATCAGGCCTATTCTGTGTGTAGCTAGCACCAGTATCATGAAAACGCATTTGACATGCATTAGATGATATAGGCCATATTAACCAGGGTGACTGAACCAGCTCAGAAACATTAAACGAATTATTTTGTAACATTGCCTGCAGGGACACGAGGGACATATTGAATCGTGAGCTTTCATTTGGAAAACTCGACAGGGATGGTATTGATGGCGTATTCAATTGTTTAGTGGTTGCTAAGCCCCAACATGTAGTCTGATAGATGGAAGCATTTAGGAACATAATTTGGGTAGGGATGAGGCAAGCACGATGCAATGCCTCGGTTCCCTGTACCTGCCATGGCTTGGAGCCCCAAATAGATTTTAAATCCACTGTATTATCCCAATACTCATAACCTCCCACAGCTAGGGCACTCAGAAAGGAACCTGAATATAGCAATTTGGTGTGTGTCAACATAATTTTCTGAGTTGATGTGTTATTAAGTCTAAAATAATAGGATGCAGGGTTCGACCGATTAAAATCAGTAAAATAATTAAACTTATTTCGAAGAGTTTGAGAGCTACCTGGCAAGGGGTTTGGACAATGTTCCCATTGGGTGAAGTTAACAGAACTACGCAGGGCACTGGGCCTATGGAGAAAATGATTACCCCAATGTTGGTAACAATACAAATCGGCATAATTAGCAGAATTCATATATAAATCTTCAGCATTAAAAGATGCATAATATTTTAAATCGGCAAACAATGCTTCAACGGCATGCACATCCCAATCATCAGAATGAATATTATTTTGTACTACATCACCCATTGAAACACGAAGGACATTAGGTACATTAATAATTTCCGTCGGACCATGGATTTGATAGTTCACTGCATCCCATACGATGCCATCAGCAACTGGGAAAGCTGAAATGTTCACAAATGTGTGGTCACGCTTCATGATGTGAGACGAGGAATGAGGAGCCAAAGTTCCAGAAACATAGTCTACAGCAGAGCGTTCAGGTAAATAGTGACCATTGATTAGTAAAAAAACACTGTGACAAAGCCAATGGACATGAACAAAAATATCAAGAAAAGTACCAACCAGATGTATGTCCAGGGGGAATCAAAAAATTGTCTCTAAACCAGGATATAAAAATGCTGAACTTGGATGGAACTTTTGAAGATGTGGAATCCGAATCAAAGGAATAACGAGTCGGGCTCAGTGGCGTTGTCGGTTGATGTGCCACCGATTCTGATGCAGGATAAGTATACTCGTCCTCGTTGATATTGGTGGAGAGTTGGGGATCAATTGTAGTGTCAGGCAAATCAACCATCTCAATTACAGCATCAGCGATCGTTCGTGCAGATGTACTATGAACATATGTCCGATAAATGGCAGGACAAGAGACCGCTGGTGTGACACTATTCAGGATCGGCCAGGCGCTGTAGCTTGACATTTTCAACTGAGATGTATCTGTTCTCTTTGCGACCAGGAAGCGGTGGTAAAATGACTGTACGTGTTCCCTTCAGGCCAAGAACTGGAACCGGTGCACGAAAAGAGGGGCCAAATTCCTTTTTGTTTTCAACCTTCTCTCGAACCAGTTCTCCAATTTTCGGAAGCCAGCCGGCTACCGGAATCTGCAACGCAGGGTCTGTGGCTGAAGGTAAATGTGTAGTTGCAAGTTTGTCTCAGGCTTCTTGTAAGTCCTGTAACATAGCAGAATGGTTATCTACATCAAACTTGGCGGATTGCGCCGCGATGTCTGGACCCTCAAGGTCAGGCACAAACATTCTTATGCCAAAGAGCATTTCGTATGGGGTCCGCCCACCCAGAGGTCTTCTAGGGAGATTATTAAGTGCACGCTGAACGGTATACAAATGGGCCAGCCAGTTCCTGCCAGTACCTATAACCCTAGCTGTTAAGGATTGCTTTAAGTCACGGTTCATTCGTTCAACGATAGAGTTGCCCTCAGGCCTATACGGAGACGAAAATTTCACCCGCACCCCAAGCGAAGCCATTGCATCCTTGTAAGCCCTAGAGGCAAACGCTGGACCTTGGTCCGAATGGAAGGTGCCGCATGCGAAAATTCCCACAAAGACACGCAAATCCCTGATTACATTTCGGGCGTCAGCACTCCGTTGTGGCCAGACCCAGAGAAACCGTGTGCACGAGTCCACTGCCACTAAGATGTATTTATAAGCAGTATCTGATGAGAATGGACCGCAGTGATCCAAGTAAACACACCCAAAGGGTCTGTTAGCAATGCAGAGCGGTGTTTGTGGTGGACGTGTTACCGTGGAAGGCTTAATCTGTTGACAAACGTCGCAAGAAAGCACAAAAGCACGGGTGTCTTTATATAACCCACGCCACCAATAACGCTGCTGCAAGATAGAAACTGTAGCTGACACACCTGCATGCGCCGAAGCCATGCCTTCGTGTGCAGCTGATATCAAGGCACTCCTGCGGTCCGCGTTGGGGATCAGCCGATCTCCAACGTCAGGTATAGTTACATAAGGAACCTGATCGGGACTTAATTTGTAAGAATACTTGGAAGGGAAACCTGTAGGGTAATTATCACCTTCCTTGGTTGCAGCAATAGCTGCTAGAATAACAGGGTCTATTTTAGACATGGACCTGGTAACCGCTGCTACTGAACACGTGACTACTGCTGAACGGGCAGCTTCATCTGCCAGATCGTTACCAATAGCGTGTGCGCCCACCCGCTGATGGCCTAAGGTGTGAACCACCTGTGTGAGGGGCAGACGTTGTTGCAATTCTGCCACTCGAACCCAAAGCATTTTATGCTTAATTGTGCTCCCTTTTGCGTCCTTGTAGTCGATTTTCGACCAGAAAAACAGATTGTCATTGTAAGATTGTACACAGTAAAAAGAATCACATACAATAAGAGTGGTCTCATCCTGTGAAGCGAACTCAAGTGCAAGTAGTAATGCATGCAGCTCGGCCAATTGTGCGGTACTATCTCCAAGTGTGCGAGTATGCACTACAGAGGATTTGAACTTTCCATCTACAAAGGAACCCGCAACAATAGCACATGCAGCTGAATAAGCGTGCTTGGACCCAGTGGCCGGTTGCGCCGAACCATCGGTATAGATCACACATTTGTAATCCTCAAGCGGTAGTAAAAACAAAGGAGGAGGATGAACAAATTCATACTGCAAAAACTCCTGAGTCTGAAGAGAAGAATCAAAAACAAAAGTGACGTCCGAAGACGTCAAAGATGTAGCCCATTGTATCCAACGGGGATGCATTGCTTTTGAGTTCGGTACACTTGCTTTTGTTACTGCCTCCAGGGCAGGACAGGGTGTTACCACCAGAATCCGCTTTCCCTGTGCCAGTGCGCGTTCTTTTAGGATCGCCATTTGCACTGCAGTTAGAACTTTTTCGACAGATGTAAAGCGCAATTCAGCGGAAGTGTACAGATGTGACTTGTATGCGATGGGTACTGTATCACCTTCATTAAAGGTTAAGTATGTGAATCCCACCGCCCCGGAATTATTCTAATCACCAGGTTTGTGTGGTTATTACGAGTCAAAAGATATTTAGACTCCAATAGGTCTGTCTGCAAAGACTGCAGAATTGAGGTATGCTCAGGCAGCCAGCAAGACCTTGAATATGTAGGTTGTATCAAAGCATACAAAGGCTTGATACGCTGGGCATATTCGGGAATGTAAGTACGCCCGAAATTCAGGAAACCCAGCAAAGACTGAAGTTTTTTCAGAGTATTTGGGGGCACAAATGTGCACATTTTTCCAAGAAATGGGGGCTAAGCCCTTACCTTCGTTGTTGAGCTCATAGCCCAAGAACAGAACGGTAAATTCAGCAATGTGTGACTTAGCAAAGTTAAATTTGTAACCCTGCTCCGCAAATTCAAGAATAATGCGGTCCACACGGGACAGATGCTGATATAACTCGTCGTCTGTCAGATAGATGTCATCTACGTACGAACATGCGTCTTGATCAATGTCATTTAACAAAGAAACAACACGGGCGGCGAATATACCCGGACTATTTTTATAGCCCATGGGTAAACGCCGGAACTGGAATAATTTACCACCGGAAGTGAATGCGGTCCATTGACCACTCTCCGGGGCTAGGTTGTGCGTGTAGAAACCGTTTGAAAGGTCAAGTGTCGTTTTGTATTTTTTACGAACAAGACTGTCTACAAGCGCAGAACTGTGTGTATTTTGCACCGCAAAGTTCCGACAATGAGTATTTAAATGCCGGTAATCCAAAACTAAGCGGTACGATCCATCGGGTTTAGAAACCACGAAAAGGGGATTGTTCATAGGTGATACGCATGGTTCAATTACTCCCTGATATTCCAACTGTGTCAGAATTTCGGAGACGGGGCCTTTTGCCTGCCGTTTGATGGGATATTGGGGTTGTGGCTGCGGTAGTGACCGCAAAGGTATTGCATGAGGAGGTGATTCTTCATCCCATCCCACATGGTTGCGGTATAACGCTGGTGCCAGGTACACAGCCCACTCAGCTGCAAGTGCTTCAGCTTTGTCTTTTGGGACATGCCGTGAAAAGCTTGGAAGGATTACCTCCTCTCCTTTATGTGCAGCTAAAACGAATGGGGGTGGCCAATCCACCTCTGCTAACAAAATGTCATATGAAGAGGTTAGATTTTCCCAAAAAATCCCTTTTATTTCACGCGGTATGTCACCTTCAATTTGTATGACTATATTGTAAAGTCTGTCAGGGGGTGCCACTCTCGTGTCAGCTGTCTCTACAGTAACGAATGTTTCAGTTGCTGTCGCCTCCATATGAGGACGTAGCGCCTCCCGCACTATGGTAACTTCCGCGGCGCTGTCTAGGAGGGTCACTGCCCACGTCCAATTCTGGAGTCTCGTTCTCACGGTCTGAGGCATATTTCGCTGTGACAGCGGCAACTTTTTTCTTCTGAAATTGCGGTCGGGGAAGATGAAAGTCTTCTGCTTTCCCTCTGACTTGTTGTCGAGGTTGGTCTCGCTCCTGGGGAGCCTCTCGGCCCCTTCCTCTATCTTGCCGTCCTCCTCCACCAGCCTGTGACGACGTCTGGGCCTGTGAAGAACGAGGAGAACGCGTATCAGAGCTCTGAAACCTTTCTGGTGATTTAATCCTTGACCTATCACGTAAATCATAAGTACGTTCAGAAGAAACCGAAACTGGGGAAGCGCCTCTCGACCCCGGCTTCTTTTGTTGCTTACCCTGTTTTTTCTGTCTCCAACTCTTTTTAGTGAAGACCGGTTTATCATCTTTCTCAGATGCACTTTTTGTTTGTATAACTTGTGTTTGCGATTGTGTTTGCATTTTTACAAAAGGCTTGTTGCCTAGGCTATTTCTTCCAATTGTTTTATAAGCCCGGGCTATTATTTTCGGTAATTCGCGAGGCCTGTCCAACTCTGGGACCAAAGCCAAAGCATTCGCTACTTGAAAGTTCATAGCATCGCCCTTGACATTTCCAAGGATCAGCTCAGCTACTACATCAAACACTCCCACTAGTCTCATCCCTAATTCCACAGCCGCTTCAGGGCCATGTTCATCCTGTACTTTTTTAATTACAGAGGGTAGAACCGTCATGGAAGGAGTTCCAAAACATTTTGAATAAACTGCTGCGAATACCTTACCCCAGTTTTCACATGATGTCAAATCGGGGATTATGTCTTTTGGCAAACTTATCGTGAGGATGCGGTGTTTATCTACTGGGGATGTATGGGGAAACACTGCTTCTATCTGATCGAACTTTTCTGCAAGCCAGTAAGGATAGTCGTCCTTATTTTGTGGACGTTTGCCCATCACAGAATTTACCATGACAGGACTTATGGTCACTCCAGCAGCTATAGCTGGTTGGCCTGCGACCACAGGAGCAGCTCCATGTAGGCTACCTGTAACATATGTCACTAGGGCTCGATGCACTCGTACCAATTCGGTATGCATAGTGCGCAGTTCGCAAGCGGTAATGCCAGATAATTTGGATGCGGGGTATACCCGGCCAATACAGGCCAAGTGGCCCCCTGAATTGATAAGGGGCCTAAACGAACTGCAGTAGTTGGTTGTGGTAGGGCGCCATTAAACCAAACACGGTGCTGCCAAGCCGTGAGAGGTACTTCAAGATTGGTATAGGGTCGATAGGCAGCAGGAATAGCGGTGGGTTTATATTCATGAAACAGATTATCATCTGCCTCCACCGCTTCAAAAGTGATCCAAGTGTAAAACACTTCAAAGTGGTAAGCCGGATCGGCTTGAACCACAAAGACCAAATCGATCCCTGTATCAGGCACTCCATACACCCGTAAGTGGTCTCGGAGTGCTCCTCGACTATGTGCAGCTATCGCCACACCAGCCATGACTAAACAATTATATTCGACAACCTAACAGGGAGCACAAAATGGGCTTTTTATGTAACCTTTTTAATAACTTCAAGCTTGAAAGAACCTATAAAGCGTTCAATATAGGAGGTATCACCGTCACTTACGCCTCCGGAAGCGTATGTGAGGGTTTTGTGGACAAGCACAAGTACTACTCAAGCATCTCGCAAATAAGCTGCCCCACGGAGGTCGCGCCATGTCATAAGGTTTCTGCACATACACAGAGCTATGCACAGGAAAATGGGACCCCGGAATACAGTGGTTTGCCACCATATACCGTAGCACCCAAAAACCCCAACCCAACTAGCTTAGCATCCCATTAGCACCCAAGTACTAATGTTTGGACAACCCAGAACACGGTATCTTTATCTCAGGACTCGCAGAAGCAAGAACACTCTTTCGTCACTCACTCGTACTTGTCCACAAGGTGCGTAGTAAGAGACACTGGATAGGTTAAAATGTTTATTCCAACTTACGTGCTCTAATGTACAGTACACGTGTCAGTACTAATAGCATAATGCATATGACTAATATAAGCAGCATGGTTACAATTCCATAGAATACAAACGGGGAAAGCATCTCAGAGCTCAGTGGATAAACGTATAAATAACATTACCACCCTCCCCTTGCAGTAAGATAGTTTATTATAATAATAGAAGACCTCTGGGCTTTGACTAGCGAACCCCCATACCTCAGTCTCTAGATGCAGAATTACATCAGCAGGACATCATAGCTCTTCTCACTGAAAGGGATTTCTCCAAGTGTGTTAAGCGCTAGTTAACCACAGCATTAAAAGCATATCAAATCCTTCATGGCAATTGCACCTAATGTTATGTCTGGGTGCGCGAGACTGGCCATATCAGGAAGAACCAAAATACATTGTTATGCGACCTTGTACATGTTTGTGCAGACTGAGCCCAAAAAGGTGAACAACAGAAAATGCAGACAGTGCAAAAGAACTTGGCACGAGCAAAGGGCGAGGAAGGCCCGGCTCAGTGTAACGTGCGCAAAGAAAAGCAGCATGGCAGCCAGGCCTAGGCCAAAATAACAAGGCAGGTAACAATCCACAAGACAAGACTAGAGTGGCAGAGTGGAGGAAAGTGGTATAGCGTGGCAATGTATGTAGTGGCGTGGCATAGAGTTGTGGGTTTAAGTAATTAAAGTGTTAATAGAGATGGCAGATGGGGTGAAAGCCACATAAATAAGAAGTTTGTGTTAAAAGTAGGAAAGCATATTCCACATCCATGAATAATACTGAAATGCTAATAAAATAAATAAAAAAAGTGTTCTGCAAAAAGACGAGGAAGAACAAAGACTAGGAAGTACGCATGTACTTGGACCATGCTCCAGGAAGGAGCAATCACAAGAAAGGAAGGGACGCATACGAGAGCTAAGCAGTCGAAAAATTGCAAATGAGTGATAACTAAATCAAAATACTGAAAGGCTTCTGAAATAAAAATTGTGCATTGGAAAACGATGAAGAAGAACAAAAACAAGAAAGAACACATATACTTGGTCCATACTCTAGGGAGCAGCTAACACAAGAAAGGAAGAGAAGCATGCAATAGCTAAGCAATCGAAAGAGTGCAAATGAGTTATAACGAAAACAAATAATGGTATACTATGGGCAATTTGTAAGGCCACTCGTTTTCAAACAATATGTCTCGCAGCACAGCACATGCGCTATGTAGGTGAGACTTCAAAATCCTCCATGAAGAAAGCAAATGAAGAACTGCCCCCGCACACACTGAGTGCCTTCTAGGTTGACTAATAATCCCAGAGCTTCCGTTTCCACTCACTCTTTTAGTACGATGGACGGGAGTTCCCAGGGCTAGAACTAGAAGGGAATTTTGGAGTTACTAACCAAGATTACTGAAAGGAAATGTGGATATTCCCATATTGTCCCTCTTCCTTGTCTGAGTCCTAATCGCACTAGTGCGTATTAAGATTCACCCATGATCTTGATGCTGAAATAACGCAACACTCCGTTTTACTTAACAAATACAAAATATGCAGTCCTCAAATTAATGTATTCCTCAGAGTAGCAATTCTAAACTGCATGGTTCAGGGTCCCACCTGTAAATTATAGTGACACACAACAGTCTGTAAGATGCTCAAGTGGCTGCCTTTCAGATGTCTACTTGGGCCTCTCCCCAGCACTTTACCCAGGAGGTCCCCATGGCCACAGTAGACTGACCTAGAACTGGACATGGAAACTGAATGTGGAAAGGCCACAAACTAGAGTAACTTGTAAGCTTACCTAGCTACTTAGAGTGGCAGGGGTGTGGCTTTCATATGTTATAGCCAAAGTGAAATACAGCCTGTGGTTCACCAAAAAGATTGTGTGGGAGATAAATCTTCATGCTTGACCAATATTCATCTTCTGTAAACTCTCACCTCCTGAAAAGGAGGTCGAAGACCGAGATCAAAAAGATTGCTTTCTTGGTTGAGATTATAGTGCAAATGAATAGGAGATGGATCCGGTTTGGCTGCAGCACCGTCTGTTGTACCGTGTTCCTGTTCATCCATTGTAGGACCACTGAGTGAATCAGAGCTCTTGCCTTCTTTATCTACGGTAATCCTCTTGCTAATTGGAAAAGGCGGTGGGAAAAGCTAGCAGAAGACGATGTGGCAACTGGGGAGGCAATGTTGATCTCTAGAGTAAAAAAAACATTGACTCTGGATCAGCAAGCGAGCAAAAAATTTGTGTTTTTTATTTTATTATTATTTTTTTAAAGTTGGCAAACCAGTCTAATCACAGGAACACCCACTAGTGTCAAATCTGCAAGTACTCCTGTAAGGACAAGAGGGGTCTAACCTAATCCCCTTAGAAGCTGATTTCCCTAGGCTGTAAGCAGTCCTTAGAGATTGAATGTCCACCTCCTGCTTATATTCCCAGCTGGTGATCTACTCTGTTCAGGGGCATTAGTGATTAACGATTTACGTACAATCTGACTAACTGATGATCTGTTGTGGGAATCACTGAAATACTTCTAAAGGGACAGCAATTTACCTTAGGGTGACCACATTATCTACTAGTTCCTGTCTGTAGTATTGTCCCCTCTACATGAGACCAGGGGCCTTAAGTTAACTGGGGCCACTGCGTAGCACCTGAATTTTGCATATGGGTCTCTATTATGGTACTCCCACTTGGGAATCCTTAGATTTATGTCTTACATAAAGTTTATGACAGCAGGGGAATTCACTGACCAGTTAGTCAGAACATGTCTGACCAGAAGCTAGACTAATGGGCCATAAAAACACCAGGTGCCTCTGCAACTGATACCTTTGCTGAGCTGTCTTCTCCGAAACCACTGGCTCTGAGCTTCACAGCTCAGGTCTTTGTCAGAATCCCCTGAAATTGCGAAACCAGTCTCAGGTTGCTTGTCATCTCTTCTGGAGGCGACCTCACCTGATAGTTTGGGACAGACTGTTCCCATGAGGAGCATGGTTGGTAACTGATTTGCACAAGGCATTTGTCTAGAGTGTCATTGTGGGTGAAAAACGAAGGACTGGAATGTGGCCCACGGAATTTCCAGTGGCTGAGATTAATTCAAGCATTCCATCCATCACTTTGTTGTTGTTGCACCTGGGTGACTGCACAATATGACGATTGCAGTCTCCACCACATGATTCAGATGGACAACCTGCACCATTCAAGGCAGAGTTGTAGTCAGTGAGGCGTAAGCAAAGAATCCAGTCTTAAAGAACACGTGCCGTCAGCTAGCTCAGGTAGCTTTGCAGTGATGTGGAAAATTTCCCAAACAATGTTAGTGTAAACAAAATGTAAGACATATGGGAGGGCTGCCATTACACCTCCTCATGTTTGACTTGAAAAAAACTGACCGTGCAGGGTGTGTCTGTTCTATTCCCATTGATCAATACAATCAGGAAGAGCAGAAAACTGGGCATCCAGTGCACTCAGCAGCATCTGTGGCCACACCTAAAGCCAGTGATTGAACCAGGAGTCAGGCTACAATGCCAAAGCTTAGAATATTGCTACAATCAATGCTAGGTGTCTTGATTGCTTCATTAGCAGGTTGAAAAATACTTATTTTTTTTCAAAAGGGTCTTTTTATGAAGAACTTAGTCAAAAGCATATAATGGTAAAGGATGTTTATTTTCCGAGCGGAAAGCCTTTCCAGGTTTTACAAACTTCACTGAAGAAAGTTCAGCATACTGGTCTAAACAGACTTTACTTAACTTTGTGAAGCAAATGCTTCTAATAGATTTCAAGCTGCCCCTAGCAGGCTTCTATACATGGAAACGGTTTCCAAAGTTACCCACTTTGGAAAATGAGAGCAGGGCATTATAGCAGCAAGGAGGCCTCACAATGGTGGTCTGTTGGAGCAAGTTCCTGTCTACCAGTAGCTCCGCTGACCTCTGTCACTTAACCGAGGACCACACAGAAGTGACGCAGCCCAGCACCTTACACTCAAGTGCTGACGCCTTACTCTTTGTGCCTGAGCATCATACCGGAGGACCAGAACCTCCGGCCGAGGCATAACTGTGAGATAAGGTCTAACGGAAATCTCCTTGTACAGCAAGTTGGTTCGGGATATGACAACTCTTAAATGAAAAGTTGGAGCTCAACAAAGATTTAACTCCGTGTGAATAGTTTGAGTTTCATAAGCATGGCGGGCTCAATCAGGACTCGTCTGCGGTGTTAAATATTTTGTAGGGTTGGAGACTGGACAAATGACTGGCCGGCTAAAATAGGTGAGGAAGGTTGAAGAGGAGAAAAAATGACATTCTACGTTACAGATAACACTGGTGCCAGAACAAGATGAGAATGGTACAATAATTTGCCTATACAAGGATTAAACTTCGTCTTTCATTGCATAAAGTATTGATTTGTTTAGGAAGGCACTTTTGTGCGTACAGTATGCCCTATAGCTGATGCAGGTTGTAAAGAAGTAGAAATTGGCGTCCCTGACCCATATTTTGTTGTTACCCCCTGTTAGCAATCGCTTACGTTGGGAAAGCAAACAAACTAGTTGTTCTATCCAAGATTTAAAGTAAATGATTTATTAAAGGGGACTGCTCTGATACCAGAGTTAACTTTAGTCATGAATCTGTCCCACCTAGGTCTAAGTTGAACAAATGTGCGTTTTTGTTTTCTTTTGGAAACGTTAAAGAGTTCAGCAGGTTTCGGGCATGCTACTTGTTTTATTCTTAGTTGTTACCAGTGTAGATGGAGTATGAGCGGTGTGAAAGAAGACAGATACCATACATATCAATGTTATTGAATTATTAGCGAATGATAGTGTTGGGGGCGACAAAGAGTACCCACAAGACCGTAGGGCAGTTTTGTTGGATTTTATTTTGAGTTCTCTGCAAATGTGATGCAATATGTTCCGCTAGCTTAATTTCAAACGTGCAAACTAAAACAGAGCAAAGATGAGACTTGTAACTAGAAGCCAGATGGCTCGCCTTTGTGGTAGGGAAAGGTATGGAACTGAAGAAAGTTACAAAAACTACTGTATCCTAACAAGTGCGTTATTGGGCTCTCCACAGCATTGCTTCAAAAGTAGAATTCTATGACAGACAATTCATATTTTCGTTTCTCGTTGTGTATCCAAACAAATCAGTCATTAGTAATTGTTCTTCGATGATTTGGGGATGACATTGCAGGAAGGCTTGAGTGAAATGTCTGCTAATTTGTAGATGACGTAAAGGACTTCCATTGGGTGCAGAGTGCGAATAAAATGAGACTGCAATTGCATGTTTCCTATGGCCGCCGCTATTTCTTCTGACGTGAGATCAGTCTCTAGTGATTGGGTTTCGTCCATTGTAAGTGTGGAGACCTGAATATCTTTAAGAAATTCTATCGCTTCCTCTGGTGTTACTGTGGCTGCCGGGGCATAAATCTTTTCGTAGTAAAGTGCGAGTGCATCCACTATCTTTTGTTGGTCTGTTGTAGTCTCTCCGGTGTTGAGCCGGAGTTACGCCACCCACTGATCAGCCCGCTTTCGTCTATCGAGCCAGGCCAGGAGCCTGCCGGCTTTATCCCCAACTTCGTATGTCTTATGTCGGGTGACTGCTAGTCTGGCTTTCACATCCTCCCACATATGTTCTTTATATTCCTGTTTCTTTGTATTTAGTCGCTTCGTATTAAGTTCGGAGGGATCTTGGGAGTGTATTGTTTCTAGTTGACTTACTTCTTGCTCTAGGGCTTCCGCCAGTTTTCTTTTTTCTTTTTTGTAACCCGAGATTAGAAAGATTGCTTGCCCCCGGAGGACTGGTTTATATGCCTCCCATAAAGTAAGGGGAGAGGATACAGAGAGTTCATTCTCTCTAAAATAATGTTGGGTGGCCGTAATCAGTCCCTTCCAAATCTTGGGGTTCTTCAGGTATTCCGGGTATATCGGGGAATACGCGGCGCTGAACTGGGGCATGTAAAGTGTATTTGATAAGGATAGGGGAGTGATCCGAGATGCCTCTGGCCAGATGTCTCGCCTCACCAAACCTCCACACGCTATCCGCCAATGTGAGCACGTAATCTATTCTGGAGAGGCTAATGTGTGCGCCTGAGTGGAATGTATATTGCCGTACCTGCGGGAATCGGGAGCGCCAGACGTCCATCAGGCCTAGTGCCTCCAGGAAGTCCGCAAGACAGGAGTGTGTTCGGTGTTGTTGCCTAGGGGGCGTCCGGTCCAGTGTCATTTAGTGTAGTATTGAAATCGCCCCCCACTATTAGTTCCCCTTCTGGGAGTCTGAGTAGGAACGCGCTGAGCGCCGGGAATGCCAATGAGTGGAGTACTGGGGGGGATGTATACTGTAACTATGTTAATTGTTCGTCCTTCCCATTGGCTCGAGATAGCTGCGAACCGTCCCTGGTCGTCTGTCCATGTTTGTTTAGTAATGAGTGGGAATTGTTTTCTAACCATGATCCCCACCCCGTGAGCCTGATGTAAACCCGGAATGCACCGCTAACCGAAAGCCCCATCTATCAAGGGCCTTACACGTGGGTCCCACCAGGTGAGTCTCCTGAATGAAGGCCACTGCCGGTGCCTGGCGTTTGAGATACTGTAGGATAAGTCCCCTCTTTAATTTGTTCCTGAGGCCATTCACATTCCATGAGATTTGTGGTAGGTGTTGACAATCCAGGGGGTGCACTATGGGTGTGGCCGTGGTGTAGCTAGCCTGTACGGATGCCTGTGCCATATGGATTGTCTGTATAAGTAGGTTGGATAAGATATCGAGGTTGAGGCATTATGTGGAAGCGTGCAAGTCGTACCGTGAACAATATTGAACAAATGAAACTAAATAAACAATAACTATATAGCCCTTTCCACCGAGAAGTAGTGGGATAGACCTCGCGGTTGTAGGTGTTTCTTGATGAGGTCCTCCACAAATAGGTCCATAGCTGGCCCCCCCGCCGGCACACCAATAATTCTGACATTATTGCGCCTCGAGCGGCCTTCGTAGTCGTCCAGTTTTGCGGCCATAGCTTTGCTTTCAATTTCTAGTTACTTTACTTGACGTTTGAGAATGGCAGAGTCTTCGCAAAGAGTCGCTGTTGTGGCTTCCACCTCTGTCACTCTTGTGTTCATTTTTTTAAGGTCAGCACGAATTTGTGAAATTTCCACAGAGACCATACCTATACGTGATTCCAGGGATGTATGCACCTTATTTAGTGTGGCCATAATGTCCTGCAGCGTGACGTCCTTTACTTCTGACACTGTATGGTGTGCTGTTTGGGTGGTTGTTTGGTCCATCGTCTCCGGCTTTGCCTTGGTGCGTGCAAACTTATCTAGTTTTGTTTGGTGCGTGCTACGTGGGCCTCTGCCCCCCCGCCTCCCCCCCACTGTCATTTCAGGCCTCGGTCGGTGCCGCACAATTGGAGGTGAATGAGTGGTAGTACTCACCGCTGCCTGCCTGTGTGGTACATAACCACACGCGGCCTTTCGGGTCTCCTACTCCTGGTTGACGGCACAGTCGTCTGTGTATGGCAGATGATAGCGGCCGAGAGTCTTGCCCCTGTCCCTAGTGGACGGTCCGTCCTCGGTCCTGGGCGGTCGTGTGTTTCGCCCTCTTTGTACGAGTGCAGCGCGGCTGGGGCAGAGCCCGATCTTGCCACCGTGTGTGGATGTTGCTGAGAGGTCTTCTGCGGCTCCTACACCCCCCCGGGAGTTTCACCACGACACCAGCTCTTCTCTTCCCTGGTGTTCTCTCCAGTCAGGACTGCGTTGTGTAGTTGCCTGTACTGTGGGCCAGACATGCTGAGTGAGGCCCGCTTTCCGGTCTTTATTTTGGCCCGCTGGTTATGAGCGCTCTCTGGGCCCGCGCTCCCTCTGCCGAGCCCCCTATGACCGGCAATGTCCTAGGGCCACCGCATGCGGATTGCGCCCCACAGCCCGCCAGCACCCAATGCTGAATGCGGCCGACCATGCGGCAGGAGGAAGGGGGGGGGGTTCTCCCCGGTCACGGGTCCCCCCCAGAACAAGTACTCTGCAAATCACGGGGCCCGCTCCACAATGTATTCTGCACCGGGCTTCTTCTGGGCTGCGTTTCTAATGTTAGGGCGGGCCGCACCCGATTCCGGCTCTGATAAGGCTAGGCCAGAGCGCGGTATTTTATTCCCAACGCCGATCGGAGCACGGCTGCGCAGCGCTGTCCGGGCCGTGTCCGTTCGGGCTGTCTGAACCGGAGTGCAGGGGGTCTCCGCGGGGCGCAGGATCCACTCACCAGCCGTCGCGGAGCTCAGTTGGTCTGCTGCCGCCCCTGGCCACACTCAATCTCCCCTCCGGGGGAGGGGCCAGCCATACACACGATGCGTGGTCTCTTCACTACTCGAGGCCCCAGCTTCAATCTTAAGTGCAGGCCGCAGTCACTCTCGGCGACGTAACTGCTCAATCTGCCATCCTTTTCGGGCTGCGGTTAGTTTATCCGAGTCCCGACTTGTTCCGATGCCTCTCCCACCTCTTTTTTTGAAGGTTCGCTTACGGATTAATTCACGGATTTTGGGGGATGTTTTGTGGAGACACGGAGCTGCTCTAGGCGGCGGCCATTTCCATCGGCTGCTGGCCACGCCCCCTCACCACCTTTTGCATCTTTGACTTTTCCTCCCAATGGATTGCATTGTGCGTAAAAGCGTACAGGTTTGAACTTTTACGTATCTGTGCATATTTTTTTATCGGAAACTGTACTTGCCTTGAAGCAAAGTTCTTGAGTTTAAAATTATATAAAAAGAAGTGTTATTTTTCCAATTTGTTCTCTGATTTATTCTTTGAGTGTGTATCTCATTTATTGCCTCTGTGAGTACAACGTATGTTTATCACTACCCTCTGATAAGCCTAAGTTCTCGCCCACAATACCACAAAAGAGAGCGTTGGTATTATCTACATAAGCCTCTGTAAACCAATTGGGGACCCACTGAAGTCTCTGCACTGTGCTCTTCGTTTTAGTACACTATATAGAGAGACAGCTTCCTACAATACAATAATGCCATAGATACGCTACTGTGATGTCTGTTGACTTTACTTGGGTTGGACCATTGCCGATTCTAAGTAGATCCCCCATACCAACTACTGTTATTATCAATGGCCTTTCTTTGATAGCGTCACCAGCTCTTCTTAGAGGACCCCACACATCTACTGCTGGGGTGCCTGTTGCTTTCTACTGGGTTTGCCTTTGCTGCTTCTGGGTTTTCCTCATACTTCAGTAAATATACTTTTGCAATTCTGTGGACTTCCTTAGATGGCCTCATTGCCCCCAACAGTGAAAGGTCTTTTCAGTTTTCACTCGTGTTGCTTTCCACATCTTTTTGTTCTACAATTGGGATTCATGGCCTGGGGATATCTCGCTGTTAAAGAAAATGCTGCAGATATACACATGCGCATGGTCCTCTGGGTCTCCTTAAGAGTGGCCTGCTGCCGGCTGTTGCACTTGGCAAAGTAGAAATTCTCTACTCATTCCTGATATTTTGTATTTTTTGTTATCTTCTCTTGATTTATCTTTTTTTGCAGCAGCTGTTAATCGTGGCTTGCCTTTTGGGGATCTGAAAACATTTTGTTTCTCTTTTTAACAATTCGAGTCAAAGGTGCAATAAATTATCCAGTTGAATTAGCACCCAGGGTGTTATTTGTACTGTGCGTAGATGCTGTGCCATGTGTGCTTTCGGTTGTTCCTCCTTGGGGAGCTATTGTCCCCGTGTTCAGTTTTGTCCAGGCCCATATCTTCTCAGCTATTTACTTCTACATCTTGCTGTCACTGATGCTTAAAATGTTTCAGGAAATACTTTTTTTTTTCTAAAAGATTAGTTATCTGGATAGTGAGGGCGTATGCTTAGAATACTTATTGGTGTGCAGTGGTGTGACATTAAATGATGCCTTGGAGCAGAATATCGACCTCACTAGCATTCCATGTAACATGCAGAAAACTGCTGCACAGTATGATCAGTATTACTTCATAGACCTGCTTTCCAGACTTATTCTGCATTTGTGAGAACAGTTAAGTTCTCTGTTTTTTAAATAAAATAATATTCATTAATTTTTAAGGTTCTCAAACTTTTTTATTTTTATTTATTGCGTGGAATATAGTACAATAAATCCCCCCCCCGCTCAGTCGACACCCACTGCCTTGAATAATAAATAACATTAATTGCAAACTTAGTGCCACATCTCATCATAGAACAATATTGATCATTTCAGACAAATATATAAAATGACTGCAAATACAGTACACTTTTCCTCAGTTTTTCCCGGCGGGAAATGAAATTGGTATGTGTGCAAAATAATGAGGTGACCATCAGCGACAGCACTGGGATGTAGCCAGTGATCAATTAAGTAAAAGTGCATAACTAAATACATTGCTGCTGCATGCAGTGCTCAATGCTGGAAACCAATCGAAAGGCATAAACAGCACAATAAAAAGCAGAGTACAGTATGTGAAAGGCAGCGAGTCTTCTAAGACCCTCAATGCTGCCCGGTGCAGGGTTCCACCTCTAACTCACTTTGGGTTCGCTATCAAAATAATGAGGCAAGCGCTGGAAAACTGGAAGACAAGAAAGAGGTTTATTTCTCATGAGGAGATCACGTCAACTGAGACACCGGGATGTCTGAGGGAAGTGTTCTGCTGACAACTCCCTTGGCTCTTCCTTTTATACAGGTTTGACACAATGCATTTGTTTGATCAACATGGTTACAAAAGCTTGGGGTCCCCGCCCGGGCAGGTTGTCACACAAGCCCAACAGTAATTCTCTTCCCACCCAGGTCAAACAGACAATCTTATCTTGCAGCTGGACCTTGCTTCAGGGTCTAAAACATGTGAGACCGGCCAGATCTAAGAGTCCGTTCTGTTGATAAAAACAGGTCCCATTGTTGGTAATAACAAGTCTTGCTGTTTGCAGTGCAATAAATCATGTTGCAAGAGTCTTTTTGGTGTTTGGAACCTGTTTGTGTAACTAGGTGTAGTGAGGGGTAGAGCGTCCAAAGGCTTGCCTGAAAACAGGGATGAGAGGAAAAACGAGTTTGTGGCAGCAAGTGGCGCTGAGGTTTGTTGTGGCAATAGAGTTTATAGCCCCCAGCACAGTACCAGGTCGGTCAGAGGGTCAGAGGGATGCTAGTAAGGGCAGGGTGAAACAAAGGTGACCAACAGAGTACAAAATGGCTGTGATAGATTAAAATGACTGTAACTTATGTGCACATAGAATTCCACCAGACAAGATGGCGCAGGTAATGTTCATAATTGTCATTTTGCTTTTAACAGTGGCCCCTTTGAACATAACTAGCCAGCTTGTCAGTCTATTTCGATCTCCATAATGTCCTGTATCTCTTGATCATACATTACTCTCATTTTTGTTAGCTGAGTGTCCATAGTCTTAGGGTGCAAGGTAGTTATGCAAAGAGAACACAAAGGTGGTATACAGTGTATACCCAAACAACAACCACATATTGTCAATACTGGGACCAAGAGAATCATTGATATTTTCCAACCCCACTCCTTCAAGATGCCCCAAAGCCAACTTCCAATTGTCCAAGTCTCTGATCCTTGATGAATTTCGGAAGATAATCTATGGAGATGTTCGATTGCTTCATAGACAGAAGGTGAATTATCAGGCTGCGTCGAGGAACTGTGATGAGGCAGAGTCTGTTTGATGAATGTCTTTAGAATCCTTTTCTCGATGATGCTCTGCAGGGGCTGTGTAGGTTGGTGGTAGAACAAAGGCGATGTAGCACGTGCCCCCAGTTTCCTGGGAGCCAGGTGTAGGCTTTGGTTCCACAAACAAAGTACATATTGGGTGATGCAACAAGCGCTGGGGGTTGGCAGTGTTCAAAGTCCCCACAATGGTACAGGTGCTGTGACCCACATTCTCAGTCCCACGGCCTTCAATGCATACAAGGCCAGAGACGTTCACCACAGATAGGGCCACTGTCAGTGTTGCAGCAGTTCTTTTCTTCAGGTAGGAAAATGTGGCTCTGTTAGGATTATTGAACACTTGCATTTCCACTCGTTCTTTGGAGGGGACATTAATCTGGAATGTCGCATTGAAGGTGTGAGGGCAGAAGGGGCGGCTGTCCTTCCTGTTTTGTTTCGCCAGAACTCGTTGTAGAACTGGGCGATTGTTCCGTCGGAAGTGGCATTGTCTTTGTAACTTTCTTGTAGGAGCATCATCCAGGCAAGGCAAGATCCGTGAATAGAAAAGGGCGAAGGGATGAAAGGGATGGAATGTTCAGTGGCATGTGGTAACAGCCCACAGACCCAACAGTTGGTAGCATTGGTGGCAAGATTGTGTTGGTGCAACATCTGCACAAAAGAATTATTCCAGAATTCTTTGCGTCGTTCTCGGAGATGTGGCGGTAGTGATACCAGGTAGTGTTCTTTCTTGGTGGTTGGTTGCATGGTGGGTGACAATGTTCTGTATGCAGGTGCATTCTCTTCAATGATCCAGAGTGCGACCATTAGCAGGAGACAGGTGAGAAATGCGGCTACAAGTGCAATTGTCTTTGTGCTGTGCAGGTTAGCAGTCTTGGTGTCTTTGCAGTGGTTTTGCATGTGTTCAGTTTCTTCCATCATCTTCGAGGAGCTCAACAACTGTTAGGACCACAGACTTTTGTCTGGCGTTTTCCTGGTAGCGTTGTTTGACTGTGCTACCGATCTGAGACCTTGACTCAGTTAGTGGCCTGGTCGTTGGAGCTCCCTCCTTTCGTCGATCTTAGGTTGTACCCTTTCCTGGATGGCACCGTGGGGTCGGGAAATTCTGATAGTTCGATGGTGTCTTCTTGTGGGTAGCAACTCAGAGCTGGTCGGTCTCTCGCGAGTACTTCCTCTTGCACCTCCACCCCTTCACAGGTTGCCAGGGTTGGAGGGACTCGTTTGCAGTGATGGGCATGTAGCCAGTTTCGTTTTCCTTGCACTCGGAGGGCAGTTCGGGTGGTGATCAGGACTTGCCAGGGGCCCGTCCACCTAGGCTCCAGATTCTTCATTCTTTGGAAGTTGCGAATTAATATATGGTCGCCTGGCTTTATTTCATGTCCCGGGCCCCTGGATACGTCAGGCAAGGCTTGCTGCACCTGTTGGTGGATAATTGTTAGCTCGTTTGTCAATTTATGCAAGTAATCCGACATTAATATGTTCGGGACATCGTTAATGGAGGTGGGTCTTGGTGCCGCCCAAATGCTCATAGGCCTGCCGAAGACCACCTCATACGGGGTCAGTCGGTGTTTGGTTGGGGTGGAGCGCATCGATAACAATGCCAATGGGAGGGCGTCGGGCCATTTCAACCCGGTCGTGGCAACTATTTTGGCTAGTTTTAGTTTCAACGTTGCATTGTCTCTCTACCAGGCCCGCTGATTGGGGGTGGAAGACGGCATGGAACTTTTGTTTTACCCCCACCCCTCTCAGTATGTTCTGTATCACCTCGGCTACGAAGTGGGGCCCGTCGTTGCTCCATAAAATTCTGCAAAGGCCGTATCGGGGGAAGAATTCTTTCAGCAATACTTTTGCAGTGGCTAAGGCGGTATTGTCGCGGGTGGGATAGGCCTCCACCCATTTGCTAAAAGCGCACACAACCACCAGGACATATTTTAGACCAAGGCATCTCTCTAGTTGAATGTAATCCATTTGAAGGATTTCAAAGGGGTGGTCAGGGACTCCAAACCCTCCCCGTGGTACTACTGTCTTCTTCCCTGGGTTGTGTTGTAGGCAGACTATACATTGTTGTACTAGGCGTTTTGCAGATTCTGCTATCTTGACGTTATGCCATACTCTGGTGATTAGTTCAATCATGGGGGTGGAGCCTATGTGTGCTGGTAAATGTGCCATGGTCAATATGGGGATGAGGTAGTGTGAGAAGTTGGCCTGGTATATGCTGTTCACTAATTAAAGTGGACACCTTGCACCAGGGCAAATCGACTCTTATGGTAGATAGGTTTAAGACAACCTTTTAAAGAAAGCTATCCTAGTGGTAGCTGTGGAGAGCAGCCTTCAGGCTAAGTCTCGGAGGAATGTAAAGCAGCTTGTTTTACCATATAATCTCTTGATTCACCAAATGAAAAGACACCACACAGGTATATATATCAAATATATATGTATTTATTTCTAAATAACTCTCTACTAATCTCTTTATGAGATTAGAAGACAAACATATGCACAAATCAACGTTTCACAATAAGTTAAGCACAAAATATGGCTGGGGCCCTAGGGGCGTACCAGACCATATACTAAGTAAGAGACTTAGAAACAACGACTTGCAAGGAGACAAGGCCTAGGG
Organism: Calotriton arnoldi; assembly: GCA_963921515.1. NCBI lineage: Eukaryota > Metazoa > Chordata > Amphibia > Caudata > Salamandridae > Calotriton > Calotriton arnoldi. The sequence goes on from CAWUFW010000699.1 coordinate 2,650,470, forward strand.
CCTTCAGAAGTGCTGGGGCCTCACGAAACCACCCAAGGCAGGTAAGTAAAGGACCCACGGGGACGCGTGCAGTGTGGATACACAGGCGCGAATCGCCGTTAACTTCAATGGGGCAAGTCGCGGTTGGAAATAAAGAGTTTTAGGATACTTCGGGAGAACCTACAAGCAAGTCACTTACAGGGTAAGTAGTTCTAGGGCCCACACCCACAGGAGCACCGTAGTGCTGGAGTTACCTCACCCAGGGAAGCCGGGTGCACAGGTGTCCTTTGGTGTCGGGTCGCGGCGTCGTTTTCAATGGCGAACAAAGAAGACTTGCTGCTTGCGGGAGCTGAAGAAGTGTCCGGTGGAATCCAAGCCTGGATTCTGAAGAAGGATGACCTGAAAGCAGAGGGGACAGTGTTCAAAGTCACTTGGCAGTGACCCGGGGCAAGGAAGATGGATGCCCACCGTCGTCGGTCGCTTCAGGTCGGTTGCAGGTGCCTTGACTCTTCAGCCACGTGGTCCAGGAGGCGTCGACGACGACCAGGAGCTGGATTCGGTGTGTCCCTCGACGTCTGCAGCTGACTGCGGTGTCGGCAACTCGATCGGAGCCAACAAGCCTTGGCAGCCGCAAGTCTCGGGGAGATGAAGAACAGTCGATGGCGCAGACCGGCAAGGACTGAGGGACTCACCCAGCGAGGGTAAGTCAGGGCAGGCCTGGAGCAACCAGGGGAGCCCTTTGGTTTCTTTAAGAAGTCTTCTGGGGACCCACAAGCCAGCGGGCAAGGGATCGCGAAGACACCTCGGGCGGAATCACTCAACAGGGGCCCACGGTCACTCGGGACGGTGTAGGCCTCTGATCTTCGGAGGGATTCCTGCTGGAGGTCGGGACCACACGTGGTCCAAAGCACAAGTTCGTAGAACGTTGTGAAGGGGTTGCACTCGACAATAGTGCACGGTACCCAGGGGTCGCGGTTCCTCGTTACTCGTGGGGTCCACTTGCCTCAGCTTCGCTGGGGACTCACGATGGCCTGGGAGAGGTCAGGAAATCTACTTCTTGGGCTGCAGGGACTTCGGACTCCGGCGGGAGCGGCGTAGTTTGCGACCGTCGTTGTCGTTTTTGGTGCCTGCCAAGCAGGGGAGTCACTCCTTGACTCCAAGGGAGATTCTTCTGTCTTCCAAAGGTAGTGGAACGTCGAAGGGCCAGGATTCTTCTGTAGAGCGTCGTCCAGGGGTTATCTGCTTTGCAATGCAAGGTTCCCCTCTTATACTAAAAAGAGGGGATGGACTAGCTCTATGACCCCACCTATGGGAGGGTCAAGGGAGGGGTGGCTACACCCACTTCCCTTTGTCCAGTTTTGCGCCAGAGCAGGGGCAGGTAGCCCCTGAGCCGGTTTGAACTGGCATATGCACAGAGGAGCCTTCTGCTCCCCCAGTGCAGGACTTCAAAGCACTCTAAGAGTGCACCCACCCAGCCCCAATACACTAAACCCTGTCTGGGAGGTGGTTACACCTCCCTGTGACAGGATGCCTATTGTTGGGCTTCCTCCACTGCGAGTTTCGGTCATCAGCAGGAGGGCAGCCCAGTGTCTGTGACTGGTGGCATCCATTTTGTGATGCCAGGGCTCTTTAGGATTCTACCGCATTTCCTCAGCAGGTACATGTCTTATCCCTCTAGAAGGGTGGAATGCTACCCCCGCCGCCAGGATTGGCGGGGGGTAGTATTCCAAGATGTTTGACACCAAACACGACATGTTTTGATGCAGCCATTCCAAAGTTAGCATTTTACCGCGAGGATATAATGCACTTAAGAGTATATGGTTTAACCGCATCCACAAACAGCACCAGAGAATAGACTCTGAGAGCTGCAGAGGGGCCCTGCTCAGGCAGAGGCACCCCCTCACATAGAAGCCAAGCACCCTGCCCTCAGGATTGATAGGGCCTGCCTTAGGGGTGACTGATAGGTTTATATGTGTGTGCAGGAGAGATATAGGAAACCTATATCTCAGTGAGGGGTGCTAGCACCACCTCACCCAGGCTGCAGTAGCAGGCCTGTGGTGTCAGATTTAGTCTGCTTCCCAGGGGTGGCATAATACATGCTGCAGCCCCTGGTAGGCCTGTGAAGTACCTATGCCCTTGGTACCTAAGGTACCATATACTAGGGACTCATAAGGCACCACAGTATCCAATCACTAGTGCACCTAGAGTGCACTCCATGTCGTTTAGAGAGAGCAGATAGACTGGGGCCCTGAATAGCAGGGTCCCAGTCCAACTAAGTCATAAACCAGCAAAACACCAGGAAAAAAGTGGGGGCAACCATATAGTCAGATTCCACCTTCCTACATAACCCCCCCAAACGAAAGGAGATAAGGCTAACCTTGACCAGTTGAGCCTTTATTGATTAAGTGGCCATATAAGGAAGCACCTGCACTAGCATGGTTGCCCCCTGTCTTATGGTCCCCTAAGCAATCCCTCACCCTAAGGGTATGAGAGGGTCTCCACCATGGGGAATCACTACCTCTGGTGTGCTTTGGTAAAGTACAAGGCTGGTGGGGTGTCTGAGTAGGGAAGTGAGGCCCTAGGAAGGTTGGCCTCAGCTTCCTCAGATCACTGGTCACCATGTATGCCTGTCTTTCCATGACTGAGTTGCACTTTTCTCTAAGGGTCAACCTTTGACTGCCTACAGCTGGGGGTTGGGTCCCTTTGGATGGAACACTGGAGGGACATGGCATGTTTGGAACCTTTTGGTTCCAGGTTTGCCCTTGCCTAACAGAGTCCTTCTGGGGGAGGTCCCTACATAAAGGTATGGGGGATCCCTCAGTGGGTTGAGGAATTTTCACCTGGCTAGGGCTACTAGACTGGGTGCCCCTAATCTGCTGATGGGGGGTTCCTCTGGACAGGGGGCCCTGGGGGTCCACTGACCTCCCTGACCTCTGCAGCCCTGGGCTGACTGAGGCAGGGTAGAGAGGGGCAGTTTACCTGCTCCAGACTGGGTACCACCTTGGAAGGGTCCTCTGCCATCAGGGGGGTGGCCAGGCCAGGCCTGACTACCTCTGTGGCTGTTCCTTCACTAGGTGTAGGGTCAGTTCCCTGAGGAGGCTGACCCTTACCTACTGTCTGGAGGGAAGAAGACTTTTCTTCAACCCTTGTGCTCTCTTCTGGGGGAGAGTGGGCCATTCTTCCAGGCTCCATCTCTCCAAAATCTTGGGCTGGGGCTGTGGCCATCACAGCCCCACTAACCTTTACAGGGACACCCAACATCCTCAGATGGGTTTGGTGTTCAATTTCAGCCCAGGCTGAAATTTCCAGATCATTGCCCATCAGGCAATCTACAGGTAAGGTTGGGGACACTGCCACTCTTTTGGGCCTGTGACCCCCTCCCAGCTGAGATTGACTATGGCCATGGGGTGCTCTGTTCTGACACCATCAATGTTGGTCACCTGGTATTTAAACTCAGGTAAAAGCTGGTGAGGGGGACTAGTTTCCCTGCCACCATGGTGACACTAGCCCCTGTGTCCCTAAATGCCACAGCTTTCTGACCATTAATTATTGGCTCCAGTCTGTACCTGCCCAATGCTGTGGGACCCACGGTAAAGGTGGCAAATCCTATACCACCATCAGAATCTGAGGAGTCTGTTGAGGGGTCCTGTCTGAACTAGGGCCCACCTCTGTTCCTCTTGCAAAAGCACCTAACTTTTTGGGTGCACTACTCCCAACTGGAGGATTACTACTGGTAGTACCAGGAGGGGTGGTAGTAGTTGTTGGAGGAACATTTTCTTTATTGCCAATCCTGGGACAACTGGGATCAGATTTCCAGTGCCCAGGCTTTTTACAGACATGGCAATAGGGTTTCTTTTCAGGAGAGGAAGGAGTTTGGGACCCACCCCCAGAAGAGGACTTTTGGGGCCCTGTAGTGGACTTATCCTTAGATTTATCCCCACCTTTCTCTTGGGACTTGGTAGAATCTTTCTTGTGGTCACCACCCTGATTCTTAGGCCTTACCCTGGTTCTGACCCATTTGTCTGCCTTCTTTCCCAATTCTTGGGGAGAGGTCAGATCAGAGTCCACCAGGTACTGGTGTAAAAGCTGGTTTTGACAATTATTAAGGATCTGTTCTCTCATCATTAGATTATAAAATCCTTTGAAATCAGTAATCCTACTGCCAACCAGCCAACCCTCCAGAGCCTTGGATGCACAATCTACAAAGTCTGTCCAGCCCTGAGTCTGTGCCTTCTGGGTATCTCTGAACTTCAACCTGTACTGCTCAGTGGTTAAGCCAAACCCATCTATCAGTGCACTCTTCAGGACCTCATAATCATCAGCATCCTCCTCTCTAACAGTGAGGAGCTTGTCTCTTCCTTTATCTGAAAAGGAGAGCCACAATATTGCTACCCACTGCTTTTGGGGGACCTGCTGTACTCTACAGGCCCTCTCCATAGCAGTTATCCACTTGTGGATATCATCCCCACTCTGGTAGGGAGGAACAACCTTGCTCAGGTTCCTATGGTCAGGAATATATTCTCTGCCTCTAGGGACACTGTTGCTGCCACCAGGGGGTTCTAACCCTCTCTTCTAGAAGCTCTCTGGATCTCCAGGGCTTCCCTATCCAGTGCCAACTGCTTGGTTCTGAGGGCCACTTTGGCTTCCTCATACTGGAGCAGTTTGCACCTTCTCTCAGAGGAGGTCTCTCTTAAGGAAAAGTATGAGCTCCTCTGCTGGACAAATTCTCTGCCAGAGTGATAAGAGTGGTCAGATTCCCTGGAAGGGGATCTGTGCCTCTCCTCCTCTCTGTCAGTTCTCTTAGGGAGAATTCCTCTGTCCTTTTCAGGCCCCTTGAAGCCTGGCCCTTCAATCACAGAGTCTTGGTCATTCTGATTTTCATCATCTGACCCAGATACTATGACTGACCCACCCACTGATTCAGACCCTTTAGCTCCTAGAGCCAATCTAAGGTCATCTGCTGTCAGCAGATCTATCAGGTGTAGTGTTGAGGGACTCTGTCCTAGCCTCAGGTGTCTGTCAACACACATGGCTCTCAAGTCAGAGAAAGCCATGTCCTTATACTGAGGCTGAGTGGATCCACTGGGTCCACCCTTTAAGGACATTCTAGTGTTGTGCAGTGTTGTACTACCTACACTAGTTTGTGGCCTACTGATCCTAGCTTGAGCTGTGGAAAGGGTGTGCTATCCCTTGGCACACAGCTCTAAGTTCAGTAGAACTTATTTATACTAAGCTTGACTTTATATGTACCTTGAGTACCTATAATGGTTTTCAGTTAGTAATTCAAATAGAGATTTTCTGGTAAAACAATGGCAAGCTGGAATCCCACACGCTGCCCACCAATGTGAGAAGTTGGCCTGGTATATGCTGTTCACTAATTAAAGTGGACACCTTGCACCAGGGCAAATCGACTCTTATGGTAGATAGGTTTAAGACAACCTTTTAAAGAAAGCTATCCTAGTGGTAGCTGTGGAGAGCAGCCTTCAGGCTAAGTCTCGGAGGAATGTAAAGCAGCTTGTTTTACCATATAATCTCTTGATTCACCAAATGAAAAGACACCACACAGGTATATATATCAAATATATATGTATTTATTTCTAAATAACTCTCTACTAATCTCTTTATGAGATTAGAAGACAAACATATGCACAAATCAACGTTTCACAATAAGTTAAGCACAAAATATGGCTGGGGCCCTAGGGGCGTACCAGACCATATACTAAGTAAGAGACTTAGAAACAACGACTTGCAAGGAGACAAGGCCTAGGGCCTTCAGAAGTGCTGGGGCCTCACGAAACCACCCAAGGCAGGTAAGTAAAGGACCCACGGGGGACGCGTGCAGTGTGGATACACAGGCGCGAATCGCCGTTAACTTCAATGGGGCAAGTCGCGGTTGGAAATAAAGAGTTTTAGGATACTTCGGGAGAACCTACAAGCAAGTCACTTACAGGGTAAGTAGTTCTAGGGCCCACACCCACAGGAGCACCGTAGTGCTGGAGTTACCTCACCCAGGGAAGCCGGGTGCACAGGTGTCCTTTGGTGTCGGGTCGCGGCGTCGTTTTCAATGGCGAACAAAGAAGACTTGCTGCTTGCGGGAGCTGAAGAAGTGTCCGGTGGAATCCAAGCCTGGATTCTGAAGAAGGATGACCTGAAAGCAGAGGGGACAGTGTTCAAAGTCACTTGGCAGTGACCCGGGGCAAGGAAGATGGATGCCCACCGTCGTCGGTCGCTTCAGGTCGGTTGCAGGTGCCTTGACTCTTCAGCCACGTGGTCCAGGAGGCGTCGACGACGACCAGGAGCTGGATTCGGTGTGTCCCTCGACGTCTGCAGCTGACTGCGGTGTCGGCAACTCGATCGGAGCCAACAAGCCTTGGCAGCCGCAAGTCTCGGGGAGATGAAGAACAGTCGATGGCGCAGACCGGCAAGGACTGAGGGACTCACCCAGCGAGGGTAAGTCAGGGCAGGCCTGGAGCAACCAGGGGAGCCCTTTGGTTTCTTTAAGAAGTCTTCTGGGGACCCACAAGCCAGCGGGCAAGGGATCGCGAAGACACCTCGGGCGGAATCACTCAACAGGGGCCCACGGTCACTCGGGACGGTGTAGGCCTCTGATCTTCGGAGGGATTCCTGCTGGAGGTCGGGACCACACGTGGTCCAAAGCACAAGTTCGTAGAACGTTGTGAAGGGGTTGCACTCGACAATAGTGCACGGTACCCAGGGGTCGCGGTTCCTCGTTACTCGTGGGGTCCACTTGCCTCAGCTTCGCTGGGGACTCACGATGGCCTGGGAGAGGTCAGGAAATCTACTTCTTGGGCTGCAGGGACTTCGGACTCCGGCGGGAGCGGCGTAGTTTGCGACCGTCGTTGTCGTTTTTGGTGCCTGCCAAGCAGGGGAGTCACTCCTTGACTCCAAGGGAGATTCTTCTGTCTTCCAAAGGTAGTGGAACGTCGAAGGGCCAGGATTCTTCTGTAGAGCGTCGTCCAGGGGTTATCTGCTTTGCAATGGCAAGGTTCCCCCTCTTATACTAAAAGAGGGGATGGACTAGCTCTATGACCCCACCTATGGGAGGGTCAAGGGAGGGGTGGCTACACCCACTTCCCTTTGTCCAGTTTTGCGCCAGAGCAGGGGCAGGTAGCCCCTGAGCCGGTTTGAACTGGCATATGCACAGAGGAGCCTTCTGCTCCCCCAGTGCAGGACTTCAAAGCACTCTAAGAGTGCACCCACCCAGCCCCAATACACTAAACCCTGTCTGGGAGGTGGTTACACCTCCCTGTGACAGGATGCCTATTGTTGGGCTTCCTCCACTGCGAGTTTCGGTCATCAGCAGGAGGGCAGCCCAGTGTCTGTGACTGGTGGCATCCATTTTGTGATGCCAGGGCTCTTTAGGATTCTACCGCATTTCCTCAGCAGGTACATGTCTTATCCCTCTAGAAGGGTGGAATGCTACCCCCGCCGCCAGGATTGGCGGGGGGTAGTATTCCAAGATGTTTGACACCAAACACGACATGTTTTGATGCAGCCATTCCAAAGTTAGCATTTTACCGCGAGGATATAATGCACTTAAGAGTATATGGTTTAACCGCATCCACAAACAGCACCAGAGAATAGACTCTGAGAGCTGCAGAGGGGCCCTGCTCAGGCAGAGGCACCCCCTCACATAGAAGCCAAGCACCCTGCCCTCAGGATTGATAGGGCCTGCCTTAGGGGTGACTGATAGGTTTATATGTGTGTGCAGGAGAGATATAGGAAACCTATATCTCAGTGAGGGGTGCTAGCACCACCTCACCCAGGCTGCAGTAGCAGGCCTGTGGTGTCAGATTTAGTCTGCTTCCCAGGGGTGGCATAATACATGCTGCAGCCCCTGGTAGGCCTGTGAAGTACCTATGCCCTTGGTACCTAAGGTACCATATACTAGGGACTCATAAGGCACCACAGTATCCAATCACTAGTGCACCTAGAGTGCACTCCATGTCGTTTAGAGAGAGCAGATAGACTGGGGCCCTGAATAGCAGGGTCCCAGTCCAACTAAGTCATAAACCAGCAAAACACCAGGAAAAAAGTGGGGGCAACCATATAGTCAGATTCCACCTTCCTACAGGTAGGCATTGGGTAACAGCCATTTATTTCCGTCTTTAGTTCTCCAGCAATCTTCCTCGTCTTTTAGTCCCACCTTTTCCCACTCGGTCAATTCGTCTTGTGTGCCTGTAGTCTGTATGTCCCTTACAGTGGTCCTAGCGTCAGTCCATCGTTCAGCTTGTGACCTGGTCACATACATTCGTGTCGTAGTTCTGTCTCCTGCCGTGGCTCGGGCAGTAACGTCTGCTAGTGCATTTTCCCTGTCCAATGAGATCAGTCACTTTCCTATGTGCTTGGCATTTTATCACTGCTAACTTCTTGGGGAGGAGGACTGCTTGCGTCAAGGCGGAGACTAAATCTCCATGCAGGATGGGTGTACCGTGTGAAGTCAGGAACCCTCTTTCTTTCCATAAGATCCCAAAATGGTGAACCACCCCGAAGGCATATTGGCTGTCGGTGTATATGTTAACTGTCGTGTCAGTCGCTAATATCGGTCGGGACAAAGGGTTGGTGGAGGGCGTACCGTCAAATCCTATTGAGGTCACATGTGAGCCTGACAAGGGTGCCCTTGAAATCAGTCGTTTGGATAGTGCACTACGTGTTGCTCCCGTGTCTACCAGAAATGGCGACTTTGTGCCCAGGACCTCAGCGGTAACATAAGGGCCTTGCTGATCAACATAGAGCTCGACTGGATCCCTCCCTTGCCTCTGGCTGTCCTATGCAAAGTCGTACGCATTGTCATAATATGTCTGTTGGTACTGATTCTGTTTGGGATGGTCAAATGTGTTCACTCTTCCTGGCCTTTCCTCGCTTGCTTCACTCGCGTACCCTCTCCCACGTCCTCTTCCTCTCTGTTCACTTGCTATTTCCCTCGCCCCTCTGCCCCTACCAGCTCCTAACAAAGCCGGACATTGGGTTTTCCAGTGTCCATATTCTTTGCAAAATGCACATTGATCCTGTCCTAGGTCTTGGCGTCCTACATATGATGTCGATGAATTGTTACTAGGTGGCTATACTCTAGGGGTATTCTGCTGGTATCCTCCCCTATATTGCTCCCTTCCTGTATTCGCCCCCTGGAGTTGTGCTACCATTACCCTTTCCTTCAAGTCCTTCTTTTTCCTTTCTGTAGCCCTGTCATTTTCGTTTCTCTGATGCTCATAGTACTGGGCCATTTGGAGAATGGCCGCCGGTTTAGATGCTGCCCAACTACTTTCGCTGGCTTGTAATTTCTGGGATACATCTGGCAGTAGTCCTTTGACATAGTTCTGCACAAATAAGTGGTGTCCGGTTGCGGTGGACATGTCTTGTCCATTGTAATCGGAGAACACCGTTTCAAATCTGGAGAAATACTCTGAGACATCCTCTTGTGGTTTCTGGCGGCACGCGGTTACTATGGACCAGTCTATCTTTTTCTCTGGGATCAGCGTTTTCACTTTCTGCGCTATTTTGTCAGGGAGGTCCAATATTGCTTTAACCGTTTTTTGACCAGGGTTCCGCTGTTTATCTAGTGTGTCGAGTTGTTCCCAGGTATGACCAAGCAGTTCGGTATGGTCTATTTTCCTAATCTGTTTCCACACATCTGCTGGCAAACATAACCCGAAGAACAAGTCTATGTCGGCAAGTGTCATTATTGTTGATCCCAGAGCGGTACCTAGCTCGGTGAAAAAAGGCGGTGGGGTTCTTTCAGTAAATCCGGTAGAGATTTACGGAACGTCAAAATGTCCTGTCTGTCCCATGGTTGATACACCCAATTGTAGACCACCCTTCCTCTAGCGTCTTGATGGTTCATATCGTCATGAGTCCCTTGTCCTCTAGGAGGTACCCAATAAGGGGCAGCTTCTTTTATCGGCATCATGCTATCTGGTTTTTCCACCTGGGGTCCTGCTATCTTAGATGTCCTGTCCTTATCTATCCGTCCTTGTTCCACGAGGTGACGGAATACCTCCAGTGTGGATGAAAAGAGTTCTGTAACATCGTTGTCGCCTTCATCTCCGGTGTCTACCTTCCTATAGAGAGCCACTAGCCGCTCGGGCCCTACATCTTGGTATTTCTCTTCATATGCAGTAAGAGTGTGGTAACAGAGACGTACAATAAAGTATCGTTTGCGGTTTTCAACATAGGAGTTGCATATGTCAGTTACATACTCTTCTGTCTCCTTCCTATCTATGAGGGATTTAACTACTTTATCAATGCCTGCTCGCTCATTTTTACTTAATCGCGGGACCCTGGGCGCTCCTGTTTCTTTTGATCCTACCTCTACTACTGTATCCTTTGATGAGGCATTTGGTGTGGGTGACTCGGTGGGAGCAGAGGCGGTGGAAACTGAGGCGATCGTGCCATCTCCGGCTATACTTTGGTGGTCCTGTCGTTGTACTACGGGATGAGTAGGGGCGTAAGGGGGTGGCATGTATATGATTGGGGGACCTAACAATAAATCATCATCTACCCTTTGTTTTGCTGGTAACTTGGGGTAAAGAGTCGAGGGCGTTCTAACAGGGCATTGATCTGATATTTTTGATTCCTGTTCCTTTTTATCGATTTCCTTTTCTTTTAGTTTTTCTTCTAATCTTTTACAGGCTTGGTAAGCTGATTTTCGCGTTTCTTTATCTTGTCTAGCTTCGTCCCTTTTCTTTCTTTGAGCTGCCTCTTTTCGCCATAAGCCAAAACTGTCAAACATGGCTGGTCTAGTTTTCTTTTGTGGAGAGCTAATTCTAACGTTTCAATTTTAGCGGGATCGAAAGATCCCGTCAGTGGCCACTGATTTACCCGGTCCTTCCTAGTGTATTTATGCCATAGTTTGCTATAAGCTACGCTGGCTAATCCATACTTTACGTACATGTCCTTGTTAGGGGTGCCTTCCGGCGGTGCCGGCTGACTGACCTCTAACAAACGGTCTGGTCCAAAACAATTACAATCAAACAATCTAGAGAAAACAGGCATGACGTATTTATCGGTCAAAATGAATATCTCAATCAATTTAGACAAAAAGTCTGCACTACCTGTCCTTCACTGCCTGCAAAGAGAGAGAATATTCCTATTCTTTGTTGTTTGCAAGCAGGGAAATGTCGCAAATAACTCGATATCAAAAAAAGGAATACTAGTATTTCAATCAAACTATTCAATCAATCAATTTAAGTCGTTTTTTCACGACCTTACCCGGACCGTATGGACAGTTCTTAGTCTTCCCCTTCCAGCGCCTGGTTGTCTTCTCACTCCAACAATCAATGCGGCGTTCCTCTAAGGTCCCAGTCAGGACCGCAGGTCACTCGAGAGAGGTCCGTTCGGAACCGGTGAAGTTCAGTCGATCGGCAGCCAGACAAGGGTCTTCTCAGGCAGGTATACCCCAATCATTTAGTCGTTCACTCCGTCGTTAGGACCTCTCTACCGGACCCACGCGTCGCTGTTGGGCCCCTACGCTTGGGCGCCAATTTGTGAAAGGCAGCGAGTCTTCGAAGACCCTCAATGCTGCCCGGTGCAGGGTTCCACCTCTAATTCACTTTGGGTTCGCTATCAAAATAATGAGGCAAGCGCTGGAAAACTGGAAGACAAGAAAGAGGTTTATTTCTCATGAGGAGATCACGTCAACTGAGACACCGGGATGTCTGAGGGAAGTGCTCTGTTGACAACTCCCTTGGCTCTTCCTTTTATACAGGTTTGACACAATGCATTTGTTTGATCAACATGGTTACAAAAGCTTGGGGTCCCCGCCCCGGGCAGGTTGTCACACAAGCCCAACAGTAATTCTCTTCCCACCCAGGTCAAACAGACAATCTTATCTTGCAGCTGGACCTTGCTTTAGGGTCTAAAACATGTGAGACCGGCCAGATCTAAGAATCCGTTCTGTTGATAAAAACAGGTCCCATTGTTGGTAATAACAAGTCTTGCTGTTTGCAGTGCAATAAATCATGTTGCAAGAGTCTTTTTGGTGTTTGGAACCTGTTTGTGTAACTAGGTGTAGTGAGGGGTAGAGCGTCCAAAGGCTTGCCTGAAAACAGGGATGAGAGGAAAAACGAGTTTGTGGCAGCAAGTGGCGCTGAGGTTTGTTGTGGCAATAGAGTTTATAGCCCCCAGCACAGTACCAGGTCGGTCAGAGGGATGCTAGTAAGGGCAGGGTGAAACAAAGGTGACCAACAGAGTACAAAATGGCTGTGATAGATTAAAATGACTGTAACTTATGTGCACATAGAATTCCACCAGACAAGATGGCGCAGGTAATGTTCATAATTGTCATTTTGCTTTTAACAAGTACAGATATAAACAGTCAAGTGCCCGTAAGAAGCAATAGGGCAGACGTACGGGAAAGGCCTAGTGTACGCCAAAAAGGTTCTCAAACTCATTCATAATACCACATGTAGTAAATCGCCTAACTCAGATCCGACAAATCATTTAAGTCCCACTTTTTGAAATCTAGATGATCTTAACATTGTAATATTATTGTTTTAATCTGTGGTGCTTGCAGCCCTGTTCAGTGTGTTTGCTCTTGCCTCCTTGGCCTTGTATTTGCCTAAGGTATGATCTCCATATGCCAGAGTTGCAGGAAGCACACCTCTCCCATCTTCGCTTTTTCTATGGGAGGCATATGCAGACATGTAGTAATGCCTGTTAGCTGAGATTCCATGTAGAACCGTTAAATGTTCAAGGTACTTATCCCTCCATCAGCCATCATAGATATACATGTAATTGTTTTCACCCTTTAGAGGTATGTTGTTGTTCTATGACTGTGCCTTGAGTCCCCTTGCCCTACCTTTTCAGCAAGCAAATCAACACCTCTGAGATCTGGAGGGGAGGGGGGTGGTCGTGGACCACATACAAGAGGTTGGTAAAGACACCATCTTAAACAACATTGCTTTTTACATGATTGTTAAGGGGAGGTGTTTGACATTAAAAGTACCTTCCTCAAGCCCCACCCACAGTGAGTTGACCTTTATGTCCATGAACTCGATTGCGTTCTCCTTCACTGCTGCCCCTAGTTGTCTTAAAAGCTCTTTCTCTTCCATTAGCCTTGTCTTATCGCCACCATCAGTTCACTTATGGAGAATATAATTTGTTCACATCCTGAATGACTGCCAAGCTTTGAATCAAACTGCCTCACCCCAAATGACTGTGGGGTCTGCTTGTAAATTAACATATTATCCAAGTAGAGAGAGAAGTGACTCCTGCTCGTCACATAATCTTCCTGAGCAAGGCGTTTGATTGAATACAATGGGCCATGGGTTCTATAGAAAGAGCAATCTGGAGAGGCGGCAAAGAGCATTCTTATTTCATCCTCTCCTGTAGTGGGAAAGGCCCTTACAAATGGTAGTTGACCCAGACCTGGGCCAATGGTTCTTTATAGAGAAGCCTAATAACTTAAAGAATTCTGCATCTAGATAAATATTTTCCATGAGTTCAAACTTGAAGTCCAGTTTTATTAAATCAGTGGCCTTCTCAACAACCTTTAAAAGCCCTGCAAAAGACCACTTTATCCTATCCGCTAACTCCAATGCATTATGCAATCCTCTGTTAACCTTCTGAACCCGTTTGGTATAAAAAGACATTGGTTTGAGTCATGAAGTTCTCTGACTCTTTCCAGCCTGTTTACCAGCCTGCAATTTTTGGTTCCCGGTTCCTTATAGCAATGAATCTTTACTGGTAATCTGTAGGATGAATGATCCATTCCTGAACTCCTAAACACCTCCTGTTCCTGTAAGTGTTGTTCCCTAGCAGGTTGCATAACTTAGCCAGGGACTTTGAGACCAGCCTTTCTCCTTGTTGCATTTCCACTGATATTACCCTATTTCTTTAGCTATTATATTTCGGTACAGCCTCTCTCTCCCCTCCATTGTGAAAGAAGGTAGTTTGAAGTCCGCAAATACACAAATGTTAGACCAATATTACCTTCCTTGGAGATTTATTGCTAGTAAATCCTGAAGGTTTGGACTTTTTTCCTTTACGTTCTTTACTTTGGTAACCTTTTTGCTCTCAAGCATATTTTACTGATGGGGTACACCTCACCTGTTTGTCTCTGCTGCTCAGTCAAACAATCCTTATCCTTACTCTACCCTGAACTTTTCTGCCCTTTGTTGTGCAGCCGTGTATTGTCTTTGTTGTTGCTCCATTCTGCTTTCTATTATTCTTGACTGTAAAACAAATTGGTGTCGGAGAGCTTACGAAAATTCGATGCTCCTTTCCTAGTTTTGAGAGATGGGAAAATAAGACTGTCTAGCAGAAAAGGCGCACAGCATTCATTCCAAACGATTTACACAGGTGGAAAATGTAGTATTACACTTGGTGTATGATAGGACACTGTCCTAATGACTCGAGTATGTGAAATTGTTCTGCCTCGCAGCACACCCTTTGTTTCCTGTTAGGCTCTGGGCCTCGACGTGGTTTAGTAAGGCGGAGAGCTCCAGTCTTCTGGGTACGCCTGCTCTTCGAATAACGCATGCTCTGGAATCTTGGCATATAAACAGAGACAATGGCTCCTGTGGACAAATGTAATTACTAGACAATAGCAATCATAGGCTCAATGGCAATAAAAAAGAGGGTAGGTGGATGTCGAAGAGAGAGATTACACTATATACTGCAGGATGTTTATGAATTCAAATGTTTATATATACAGTTTCAATATATTATCACAATTAAGTGCATAGTGTCCCCAGTGAACATGAAACCTACATATTTTGTGACATACAAAAATGGTTTCTATGTATACAAAGTTGACCAAGACATAAATAACAAATGGACACAGCCTTCTGGTGCAATAACTGAGGCTGATATATGGTTCACTTTGAAATTGTCGACGACGTTTCGACCCTGCCAACAATGAAGGGTCTCTTCAGGACCTAGCAATGCAGGGACATCTGAATAAGGATTCTGCTGTCAGTGAGAAAGGTGTGTAACCCACAGGTGTGAAAATGAAATTGAAGGGGAGGGTACTCACAGGGAACCCAGCCGGGAACCCAGTGAGGGGAAGGAACTGACAGTAGTGCGCGTTCCGAAATTGGATTGATGCATCAATAGGAGCATGACCTGGTGAATCCATGGGGATACATTGTTTCACCGCAAGGCTCTCGATGTAAATTAGCAGGGTAACATTAAGCCGCGAGCGTCAGCTTGATTACTCAATAATGGTTCCAGACACGACAATTTGTGTAGATAAGATGCACTCCGATTCAAGGATAACTCGAGGATGACAGGAGCAGGCCGCATGTGTCGGCTTCGGAAAGGAACAGGAAACTGCGCGAGTCCGTCTCCACTTGTTCACTTGTTGCTTAACCAATCTTGGCAGGCACCCTTCACCTCTTTCTACACTTAACCAGGGACATGAGATAATTCAATGGCATTGTTCCGGCCTCCTTTCCCTCCTCGGGCATGCCTCTCTGGAAGCTCTGTAGAGCCTCGATGCCACTTCCTTAGTCTGTGGTTGCAAGTTCTGCTGGGAACTATTTTACTCTTAACATCATCTTGAGAAACCCACATATTGATTCTGGCAGGTTAATAATTAGTTTTTGTTCAGCGTTCCAGTAGAACATAGCAACAATGGGATTTTGTCCAGTACATCCAAATCTTTTCGTATTTCACATGCGTTTCAAAGATTTCACTTCTCTTTTCCTTGACCTTTTTATTTTAATATAAACGTTTGTTTCGCTGTCTACTGTATCCATGATAAATAAGTAATTAATTGATGATATATTTTTTATTGCAGTTCATATCACCGTTATGCTGTTTCTAAGCGCTGCAAATCGCAGGCATTACTAGTACCCAATATAGTGTTACTTAATTTAACGACTTTGAAAGGATAGACGGTTGAGTTGGCTGTGTCGGGATTTAAACTTGTGACTGCTTTCTGGCATTACCCAAAGATAAATTGGTAGTTAGCAGTATGAATGACTAAATCACCTACAAAATGAAGGGTGGAGCCTTGTCTAGGTGCCTGAAGACTATGAGTCCGATGAAGGACTGGGAGAAGCTAGAAATGAAAATATGCAAGTTGTCAAACCACGAGTTGCTTTGGCTTTCGGAGACGGCAGGAATCCTCTTCATTTACGTTTGAAAGCCTTCACTTTCTGGACAGTGGGGGTCGGGAGCAAACTTGTACACACTTTATTCAAAGCTCCTCCGACAGTCACAAAATAAGCTTGTTTAAAACATCACTAACTCTTTGGTAGCGTGGCTAAGCTCAAAGTTTGAACCCCAAAGAATGTAATGGATTGCTGCACACGGAGCAGTAGCAATTTCAAAATGGAAATAATTAAAGCAATCCCAGTTCCTAAAGTGTAATATAAACCTGAAGAATCCAAGCTGGGTTATTTTTTTGCCAGTGATCTTCTATGGAGCTAAGATGTGATTATACATGACAGGGCCCAGCTCAGTCTAAAACTAATTTCAACAAATAAGAATATAATATGCTCAAAAGGAAATTCTAAAAATAGGAATGTATGTATTAATTGCCCCAAGCAATCTAAAAAGTAATCAACGAGCCTTTATAGCTATGTTATTTAGTCATTAAAGAATGTTTAATGTAGGGGGTCATAGAAGTCAACGGTGTGTAACAAATGTAGTAAAAAATAACAATATCTGCATAAATGCTTCAGAAAGACCAAGTTTTAGGATTTTGCTGAGCAGAGATTTCCTTTTTGATAAAAAGTTGAGGCCAGTCTTCCAGGTGGGCGAGCCACTTAAGGCTTTAGCCAGAGGCCTGGTTCAGCTCAAGGTCCTCTTTGACCTTCAAGGTCAAGATGAGCCAAGCTTTTGCCTGCCACCCTCGCTCTACCACTATGGGCCAACAGTTAAAAACAAAGCATAAATCTTTGGTATTAAAAGGAAGATAAAGAGGTAGCCATGCAGTGGGTGAATTGCGTAACAATCCAGAAAACCGGGGACCAATCCTGTCTTCTCTGCTTGACCAACTGTGTGATCCCATGCAAATATTTTATTTTACAGAGCCTTCTTTTTCCTCGTTATCCGAAATAAGAGCATATCCCAGTACGTGAGTTCAGGGTGTGAGCTGTACAAAACTAATCTTGTGTATTTAGGTGAAATTTGTAGGAAGCTGGGTTTCTGTTGCAGTAACCCCCCCCCCCACTTTTTGCCAGACTACTGATGCACTTTGACTTGATGTCCCCTGGGTCCCTGCCAATCAGGTTCCCAGGACCTGTGTTCTTTCCCAAAACTGTACCTTTGTACCCCCAATCGGCACCTCTCTGGCAACATGCAAGTCCCTTGTAAAAGGTACCATGGGTACCAAGGGCACTGTGACCAGGAAAGGCCTCTAAGGGCTGCAGCACATATTGTGCCACCCTTAGAGGTCCTGTACCTTAAAACACACACACACACGCACGCACGCACACACACACACACACACACACACACACACACACACACACCCCCCCCCCCCCCCATTGCAGGCTGCATGTTTTGGTGCAGAGAAAAGTGAAGAGTCGACATGGCACACATACCTGTGTGCCATGCCTGCAACCCATTTCCTATGGTATAGGTAAAACACTGGTGAGGTTGCAGTCGCATGAGCACTGTACCTCTACAGCAGAGTTCTTCAATCTGTGGGGGGCGCGACAC
The DNA here is from genome assembly GCA_963921515.1 of Calotriton arnoldi. Lineage (NCBI taxonomy): Eukaryota > Metazoa > Chordata > Amphibia > Caudata > Salamandridae > Calotriton > Calotriton arnoldi. The sequence goes on from CAWUFW010000699.1 coordinate 2,668,080, forward strand.
CGTCTCAGGGGGGGCGCGCACTCCGCTCTAAAATCTCACCTTTGTCTTCTACTGTCCCACATCGTCGCAATTCTTCACCCATTTCAAATGTTTTTTTTTTATTGGAGCACACAGGAGCAGCAGCCAATCAGCATGTAGGAACGTCACCACTGACATTCCACCAATGAGGGGGACAGCAGCAGAGATTGCAGGAAGTGCCGCGAAATTTGCGTGCATAAAGCTCCTGCATACTACTGCTTGCTGCCTTTTCTTCTTTGTTTCCTGTATTTTACCACCGCTTCGCTGTTGAGGAATTTGCTGAAGATTCTTGATCACCAGCAGGTAAGAGGGCTTTTGTAACATTGCTGGGCCATTTGGTGCTGCCCAGATTTCGGGGCGGGGGGGGGGGCTTGTTCGGTGGTGACGACGGAGGGTTGGAGGGGGGAGGGAGGGGAATCGATGGGGCACGAAGGGCCCATGCTGTTGCAATTTCACCCGAGCTAACCAGGTTAATTCCTACAGCTGAAATGCTTTAGCTGCAGTGGGAGGCAAGGAGTCCCCTTTGCTAAAACTAAAAGCGAAGGAACTGGACTGTTTGTTCCTTTGCGTTCGGTTTCATAGCAGAGGAGACTCCTTGCCTCACACTGCAGCTGAAATGAATGTCTGTTACTTGCTTTAAGTTTTAGCAGAGGAGACTTCCTGCCTCCCACTGCAGCTGAAGCATTTCAGCTCTAGGAACTTAACCCCGTCCAGGGAGGGTTAACTCTTCCCAGAAAGGAGACAATGTTGCTTTTAAAATTACACCGGCAGGCCCGCAACGATCACAGGGCGAAAAGGGCTTTAAGTTGCCAAAAGACAAATGCCAGTCAGGTGTTGTTTAAACAGCCTGCAAATTGCTTCTCTTGACACTAAATATGGGTTATAAATAAAGAAGTATGTATTCATTTGTAAAGACTTTTCTGTCTTTGTTCCCGTTTATTATCAGTCATGGATCATTCAGGCAGCCCTAGATCACAATTAAAAGTGCTTTCTATGTATATTTGCTGTTCAAAGTATGCACAGATAAGTGCTGAAAAAGGCTTTAGGTGACTGCTTATTTTTGTACCGCCTGGGACATCAAAATAATGAGCTGGCAACCCTAGTCATAGGACTGGAAGTTTGTTGCAGGATCGGCACATTATTTATTTCCTCCACCCTCCATCCCTGGTTAATGCCATAATAGCAATAGTTTACCTTGTATCTGAAACCCTACGCTGCCGTCAATAGCATGCTAAGTTACTGCAAGTGTCTGGGAATGCACCCTGCATTCAGACAACTCGCTCCTCATTCTTGCCCTTCACTTTCACTTTCATGCTCACCCTGCACTCACAGCGATCACAATGCCCTCACACTGATCCCATGCACTCACACCATTCACCTGCTCACCCTGCACTCACAGCGATCACAATGCCCTCACACTGATCCCATGCACTCACACCATTCACCCGCTCACCCTGCACTCACAGTGATCACTCTGCTCTCACAATGCACTTGCGCTGTTCACCCTGTTCCTCAACCTACAGCCACACGAGCACACTACTCAGCCTGCACTCATGTGACACTTCACTCACCTGTCCCCCTCACGGCTCAATCTGCAATCTCACTTAAACAGGCCCATCACTAACCATACATTCATTAGTCCCACTCTGAACTAACATGCACACCCAAATTCATATGGTCACCTCACTCACCCTGCAGTCACTCCTCTTACCCTACTCTCACACTGTCGCATACCTCACTGTGCACTCACATGAGCACTCCTGCCACCCACACAGCACAGAGGGTTAATGTGGGGCATATGTTCAAGGAAGTGGCGGAGTGAGGCGTTAGCCGGCATGGCTTAACGCCTCACTCCGCCACTTCAGAAACGGAAGGCTGCACCATATTTACAACTATATGGTGCAGCCTTGCGTTTCCCCTGCGCTGGCGCTACACTTAGCAGTGTAGCGCCAACGCAGGCACCCTTGCACCATAGTGCAAGGGTGTCTGCGTGCAGGGGAAAGATTGTTTAAGTACAGGAAGGTCCCCCTCCTGTCCCCCTCCTGTACATAAACAATCTTTAAATGCCATTTTGTCACACTTCTATGTGTGCTGCTTAATGCAACACACATGGAAATCACAAAATCGCATTTTTTTAAAGATTACAAATACAAGGCATTTTGCGTTTTCCATGTGTGCTGCACAAGGCAGCACACATGGAAAAAGCAAAAACGAGGAGAAATAACGCATTTCTCCTAGTTTCGCCAACTTAAGACCAGGTTTTCCCTGTTCTTAATTTTAACACTGCCTCCTATTTACGCTGCCCTTGTAAATAGGGCGCAGCATCAAAATCAGTGGCTGTTGCAGTGGAACGTCCACCGCAACACCCACTGCCCACCCTTTCACGCTAAGCATAGCGTGAAAGGGGGCCTTATTTACAAGGCAGCGTTAAGCCACGTTAAGTGGCTTAACGCTGCCTTGTAAATACGGCAATGCCCCTATCGCCACCACAACGTCGTAAAAAGTGACGTTGTGGTGGCGATAGGGGCTTGTACATATGCCCCTGAGTATGATGAAACTATGAGTAGCGCTATAAAAAAATGAAATGTTTGCCAGAAAGGTGCTATAGAGAGATGAGGTGCATTGTTGGTGAGTGGTAGTGAGGGAATTCATGGAGAAGGAGGAAACACTCTTATTGTGTTGAACATTATTTGCCGGATATGGCCCGGGATATGCGGGTGGCGGTCGATTATGTAGTGTACCAGATTCCAGAAATTTCTGTCAGGTGGTGGGGGGCCCGACATTTAAAAAAATTCAGTTGGGGGGCTCAACCTACAAAAGTTTGAAGACCTCTGCTCTACAGTGTCTAAGTCCATTCTTAGACATTGTAAGTGCAGTAAAGCTATAAAGAGTATATGATCCAGGAGTTTTTTTCATTAAGAACTCCACAGCACCATTATGGCTTTACTAAAATCTGGGAAGTTTGGTAGCAAACTTCTCAGCATAATAAAACCACACTGATGCCAGTGTGGGATTTATTATACAATGCACTCAGAGGACATCTTAGAGATGCCCCTGTAAAACGACCAGCCTCTGGTGGGTTCCCTGACTGGTACACACCTGTCTGCCACCATGAGACATGTTTCTGGACCCCTGGGGTGGGAGCTTTCGCTCCATAAGCCCAGAAACAAAGCCTTTCCTGGGCGGAGGTGGTCACACCTCCCCCAGGCCATATGTGGGAGGGGAGCTTCAAAGGCCTTGCCGCCTTTGTAACGCAACCAACCCCCAGCCTCTCCTGCTATCAGGAGCAGGCCCCCTTCCTGTCTCCCCTCCATTTCGGCAGGTAGACGGGCAGGAAAAATTAGCACCTCCCAGAAGGTGTCCCCACCTCTGCCAACCCCACCCCTCAGGTGGGGGAGGCGAGGTGAAGCCAATTCTACAGTGCCCGCCATCTTGCAGATGGTAGGCACACTCCAATCAGGATTAGGGATTGTGCCCACTCCCCTACGTGGGGTGAGCACACCAAGGGTGTAGTCACCCTAAGGTGAGTAGCCCATTGGCTACTGACCTCGAGACCCCTAACACGCCCCCTAAATACAGTATTAAGGGGGCAGCCCTGAACCAAGAAGACAGATTCCCACAACCTAAGAAGGACGAAAGAAGACGCCCAGCAGAGGAGACTACAGAGAAGAACTGACTTTCCCCAGCCCTACCGGCCCGTCTGCAGTTTCCAGAGATCCTGCGCCAAAAGTCACCTGTCCTGCAGCCAGCGACCTCCAGAACCCTGGGAGGACTGATTGCCTTCAACAAAGACCGGATCTCCTGTGAACACAGCTCTGTTCAAAAGAAACTCCCAAGACAGACTCTGAGCCTGCTGTGTACAAAGAAAACCGACGCCTGGAACCACCACTGCACCTGACGCGTACGGCTTGAATCCGGGTGGCTCACCGATCCCAGCGAGGTCCCCCAGCGCTCCAGAGTTCGAGTCCACCGTGGGTTGACCCCTCCAGGACTCCCTGACGTCACCTGCAGCCTCTGCATGGAGCCCCCCCAACCCCCCCAACCACGAGTGGCCCGGTAAGGTGAAATCAGACCTCAAAAGACACCCCTGCATCCAGCCACCCTGCGCCCTGGAGAAGAGAACCCGAGGTGCATCTACGTCTCTGAGCCCTCCAACTTACCTGCCCAGCTGTTGGTTCCTCCCGGAAGTCTTCCTGGACTGGAAACTCCCATTGAAAACAACCTGGCACCGGACGCCAAATCAGCACTCTTCTCCTGGCCGTCCCTGTGCCGCTGAGGGTGCTTTGAGAGTGCATCCTTGACCCTGGGGGAACCCTGATTCTAACCCCAGAAACCCAACTCCCACAACCAAGTACTTGCCTGTAAACCGATAACTTCATTTCCTCCCACCGGGTTCCATTGACTACTCTTCTTTGAAAATTCTTCTAAGTGTGGAGTTGGTTTGTATGAAACCTTGAAAAACTGCAAATGTACAAAAACTGAATTACTTACCTTTTCTCTAGGAAATGTCCCAGTGTGATATCTAGGCATATCACACTGAGTAGAAAAAGTAACTTAAAAAGTAATCTGCAAAGCAATGTACAAAGTAATCTCAAAAGTAACTCTAAAGTAATTTTTACTGTTGACTTGCCTGTAAACAAACCAATTGCATCCAACTGTATTTCAATTGTATTTCAACTGCAATATACATGCAAAGTATGATTTCACTTACCTGCACCAGGCCTGGCTTGGTTCTAGAAATAAAATAACTAAATAATAGTTTTAAACAAACAAATTGGTCTGAGTTCAGTCTTTGAGTATGTGACATCATTTCCTGCCTGAGTGTGTACAATAAATGCTTAACACTACCCTCTGATAAAGCCTTACTGCTCTCCTACACTACCACAAATAGAGAGTAAGGTGCTATATACTTTTACCTCTGCATAGCTTTGGGATTCCACTGGACTCTGACACTATACCTCATTTTGGTATAGTATATACAGAGCCAGCTTCCTACAAAATGCATCTGGTTGATCATGAAATACCTTTACATTTTTAAAGAGACTATCGTATTTTCACATTTTTGTTGCATATTTTCTAGGCTGGGCTCGTGCACGGGCTGTTGGAGTCCAGCCAGACCCTTAGATCAGCTCTCCCTGTTAATTTGTTGGCTCACCCACCTCTAGCCAGTCTGCTGAGCTTGACAGACATTTGAGCACCTCACTGTTTTCGTAGCGAAACCTTGGGCTGCTGATATCAGTCGTAGGTGCTCTGTTACGCTGACAGTTTTTGCTCTGGTTGAAATTCTGCATTCAAGCAGCTACTTGGGATTGTATTTTTGTGGTTCTGCAGTTGAAGTCCAGATTCACAAAAATATGCTTCCTTGAACTGATAAATTGCCCTTAGTCTCGGTAAAATCCATTCCCAAGATTTAGTATCATTTCTGGAGTTATACTTGCCTGTGGTGTTTGAGCATAAATTCGTATTCAGGGCATTTGCCACAAAAGACGATTTTTAACTTGACCCACAGGACTATCAATATTCAAAAGTTAAAGTTGTATCTCCGAGCAAGTTTCTTCATTGAACCTTGCACTTACTTCCATTAAGTCTCACCATTGCTGACATTAAACTTTTTCTTGTTTGTGACAGAGCACCATTGGAGGGGGGGCTTGCCACTGTACTCTTACCCATCCACGGACCTAAAATATTCGTTTTTAGCTACATACCAATTTATATTTTGTTTTGCATGTTTTTAGTTGTGGCAGATTGACTTTGTAAATAGAACTGTTTCTCCCTAGCAATCAGAAGATGATTCATTTCTACCCAAATGTGTCCTGACGAAACATTTGTGTTAAAGGTCTGTTTAATGTGTTAGTTGTCATGCCGCTGAATTTTTTAACATGTTACGATACCTACTTGAGTGGGGGTGATATGACTTCTAAAGAAACTCGTGATTCGTCTAAAAATACCAGAACAGAAAAAAACTGGATAGAAGAGATTAAGCAAACTGTCTCCAATTTAAGCTGTACATTGTTATCCAATGCAAAAGGAAGTTTGTGCTTGGTTTGATAAAATATGATTCCTTGTAGGGCAGATGAGTTGCCTGATTTGCATATTTTATTTCATTTAACAATATTTGTAATAAGGGACTGAATACTCCAGAAGGCCACAGGGGTGCATGACAACTGAATGATTTAAGACGTTTCGTAATGCTGATGATGATGATAGGTCAGGTTCATTAGGGTTGAGACTGTGTTCCTCACAACTCGGTTGGTTACTGGACAAGCCAAGGATGAATTTTAAGACTTGCATCCTATTCAATAAATGTATGCATGGTTCTATGCCTATGTATTTGGCTGGAAAATTTCACAATGCTGTTCAAGTTCCTTGTTGCATTCTGGAGATGCCTCTGTAACAGTTCCCAGAACTAGCAGTAGATCCCAAGGGAATTACTGTCTTCCTGTGCTGGATCCTGGATTGTGGATTTGCCTTCTGATTCATCTGAGAGAAAATCCACCTGCAGCTGCTTTTAGGAAAGGTTTAAAAAGTTGGCTTCTCTGATATTCTCTTCTGTTCTTTACTGTCTTGTTCTTGAGTTCTTTTTCTCATGCAGATGGTTTAGCCTGTGAGGCATGCCTTCTAAATATTAAATAAGTATTGGCCTTTATGGCATTTCTGAAGATATATATATTTTGCAGATACAGGAGCAAGATCCACAAGGTAGTTGAAAGTTAGGTATAGGATATTTTAATTTGATTTTTTGTTTTGAAGCAGTGCCTGTACTTGCTCTGTGTATGCATCTTAAGCTTGCTTCCTGGGTATTTGGATGAGGGCAAGTGATTTATCAGGGAGGTCGGGGGGGGGGGGAGAGGGGCTGTCTAAAGGGCGACATCATTTATGAAAGTGCCCACAGCAATGCATATCAGTGGTGATCTGTCGTCGCATCTGGAAGGAGGCACTTCAGTTTGCATTGCTGATCTTGGGAGATGTGCTGAAGTCCCTGTCGAGACGTCGCTCAAGGCTTTTTAAGTACAGGCTGACTGGAAAAGGTGCAGTGCACTGGGCTAACATGGAGTGTGTGGAAGAGGCCTAGAAATTGGGTTTTATTTTTGAAGGCAATATGTTTTAAGCTTATGTTTCCATCTAACCTTCCAGGTTCCTTAGTATTTGCACATATAGAGGAATAGATCATGGTGCTGCTGCCTGTTATGTAGAAGTTGGTATCCTTACGGTTGAAACTTACATTTTCTTTCTGAAGAATTGAAGAGATGCAGCATGTATATGAAATGTTAAGATACGATTTTCCACGTTTGTTATAGCACAGTTTAAAAATATATTTTTATTGATTTTACAAACCAGCAAAAGGACATGCTCAAACAGTTCCCCATCCCCCCAAATACCACGTCGCTATCCTTACCCTCCCACCTCCAGGATGGCCACAAATATCTCAGTACAAGGTCCATGACTGGGTCCACTCGTGGAGTTCTGTATCCGTTTCGGGTCTCATCATATGATATAGCATCCAAATCATCCGTGAGGCTGTGGTATGTTTCTCCAGCTCCCCCCCCCTCTCCCCCTGGGTTCTTTCAAACTTCTTGGGACAGCCCCTGCTATCATAAACTACCCTCTCAGCCTCCATGCAACAATTCATGCCTTCTCTCTGCATGTCTCACGTTTGGATAATGCTCCCTCCCCAGTGGCTGGCCAAATCTCTTTTTACAACATCAGAGCCCAGCATACTAAACTGCAATTGCTTCCTGGGGATATCCACATCGTTGGATATGCCTAGCACTGGATATACCTAGCACAATAAATTGAGTCTACCTGGGTATAACCGTGTCCACCACCTCCTCCAGCTTCGTGATAATGGATTCCCATTATCTTGTCAATGCAGAACAGCCCCAGATCGTGTGGCGAAATGTATCACAGTGAAGGCGCAAGGGGCTCTCCGCCCAACCCATCTTGCGGAGGTAGGACCTCTGATAATAGGACCTATGCAGTATTTTAAACTGGATTAGGGGAACCTGGTCCTGATGGCTAACTCGCTGGGGTGCATCTCGCAGCCTCCTGGTCCACATCTTCAAGTGGTCCCACATCTGCCTCCCACCTCTTTTGCAGCTTCCCCAGTGTATCAGGTTTATTTATTAATGATCATACTGTATAGCTGGTGAACTGCCTGCTGTGTAAGTTCTTCTCCCAGTATCCAGCTCTCCAATTAGGCATAGTCCGACAGGGCTGCCTTTAACACTTGGTCTCTTCTCAGGTCATATATCAGTTGGAGGTATCAGAACCACCGTGTCTTGGCCAGGGCATATTCCTGTTACAATATCTCAAAGGGTCCGAAGCCCTCCCCCACAACCATATCTCCAAGAGTTTCGATCCCAATTTGCTCCCAACCTCGGAAGCCCGTGAGCCCACCAGTCTCGGGCAACATGGTATCTTCCAGAGGGGGGTAGCTCGAGTGAGTTTTCCCTTCCATCCCAGGGCAGCCGTAGCATCATCCCAGGTCCCCAAAGCGGTCCTGGTCAGTCCCGGCAGCCAACAACTATGTTTCTTCCTGTAGACGTAATGAATGTGTGACTCCCCTGCCATGGCTCTCCGAGACTCTTATCCTGTAGGTTGGCTCGGAGTAGTGGCTGTGTCCCCAGTCGTTAATCACCTGCAACTGGGTAGCTCTGTGATATGCTGTAATATCCGGGACGTGCAAGGCCACCATTGTACACATATCTATGCAAGGTTTTCAGAGCTATTCTCGGATGGCCCCTGTCCCAGAGTAAAGTACGAAGCTTGCTATCTATTTTATCAAAGTAGGCCCCTGGGATACCAAAGCGGGTATTTTGTAGGATATACAACAATTTAGGTAGCATAGTCATTTTAAACAGGGATGCCCTGCCCATAATCATCAAGGGCAGTCCCCGCCACCTGTCCATTTCATTGCAGAACTCAGTCAGCGCTCAGGCAGGGTTCAGTTCCAAGAGCCTGTCCCAGTTCCTGTTGATATGGATACCCAGATATGTAAAACCCGGCCGGGTCAGGCGAAACAGCCATTTTCTCCCACGCTTTCCAAATCATCCCAGCACCCTAACTGGAGGGTCGCCGATTTTTATCCCAGTTGATGCGGAACCCCAAGTAGGTCTCAAAGACCCAAAATATCGACAGTACTGCAGGGATTGAAAGCATCTGGTCCTCAAGGTAAAGCAAGGCGCCGTCCTGGTAGAGCGAGATCTTCTCATGCTCTGCCATTATCTGGTGAAAGCTTACGACACTCCCCCGGCATCTCACCCAACATGCCAGTGGCTCCAGGCATAAGGCAAAGAGGAGGAGTGAGAGTGAGAGTGGGAGTGGGAGTGGGCATCCCTGCCTCGTCCCTCTTCCCAAAGCAAAGGTGTCTGTTACAGTCGCTGTGGGTCACTGTGGGTCGGTGGTATATAAGGGCCACCCAGCTGCGAAATTGGGCCCAAAGCCGAACTGCTTCAGGGTCTGCGCAAGATAGCTCCTGTCAAGAGTCCTACAACGTCTCAATGGGAGTCAATGAGAAAAGACAATTTTAGCAGTAAATTAATTACACACAAACTTGTAGTATTCAGGTATCTGTATTAACAAAAAAATATGAACTGTATATTATACAAAGAGTAAGAAGCAGCATCAACCACATTTTAAGTCGTGCACTAGGTGGAAAGTGAACACGTGCTTGTGAATAAGTGCTATAAAATAGCACAAAGTGATGCACGTAGAAAATGAAACTCATTGTTTTCTTTGGGAATTATTTAGTACAGATATTATGCATGTAAATTTATTTTATGATGCAAGTGGCATAATTAGTATTCCCAATTCGGCTGATACATGTCGACAGCGTTTCGACCTTCATGACTTGAGGTCATCCTCAGGACAAAAGAACACAAGCCATAAGATTGCTGCCTGAGAGGAATCCAAGGCACGTTGCAGTGACTGATCGGACGGAATCGTCAAGTGCTGGGCCAGCACCGCTGGCCCCCATGGAGGGGGTAATGGATCCACTAGAATTAATTCGATTTATGGCATGGACACAGGGGAACTTTTGTTCCAGGGGCCAAAGGTACAAGTGTTTGAACAAATCAAACCACGTCGTCTGAGTTAGATCAGTTCTGGAAATGGATTCACAAACCCAGCCGATTGCGAATTAATTGAAGTCTTTTGCGTCGGGCAGTGTACTCGCAGTTGGTTCCGAATGAATCGGCTCTGCTTTTACAGCTTAGCCAGATCAATGGAATGTCTCTTTAAAGGGTGTGCGAGACTCACTGCCTACACACATTCAGTGCACGACTGTCTTTATTCGGCAAAGAATAGCGAAATGGTGTGCCATTTACCTAAATTACTTTGTGCTATGTCAACCAGATCCTGCCATTATCAATCTTTGTGTGTTAGAGAATCTACTGCTGCAGTAAATATTCTCTATGAAAGTGTTGTGCTTCGTCTTAGTGCTAGGTGTATGTAGCATCTATCTAATCTAACCCTTAAAACATATTCTATACGTTTTCAGTCAGGGCTGGGTTCCCATCACCCCTTCACTACCTCTCCGCTATAAGGTTCAGATGGGAATAGTTCATTGTGAGTGCGTACGTAAATGAGTGTGTAATAGGAAGAGGGGGAAGGTATAGGGTCCCACAGCTAGATTCTTTAGAAAGCAGCCTGAATGGATTGATGCAGCCAGTGAGTGGAAATTTGCTAAGGTGCCTTTGCAGACGTGTGAGGAATGAAGTATTGGGCTCGATGGCTACTGTCTACGGAAGGCATACATAACAAAGGGGCACAGGCGTTGTAAGCCTCTGGCCCTTGCTACCACTGGCTCGAGGGGCCATAAATGTAGTTTTAGAAATATAAAGTTAACATGGCTTTAAGCATACAATAACAAGCCATACCATACCATGCTATGCTATACAATGACTGGCCATACCATAAAATTTCAGAGCATATCCTACCATACCATGCTATACAATGGCAGGCCATACTCACCATAAAATACAATCACATACCATATCATACTATACATTGGCAGGCCACACCTTACCATACCATATCATAAAATGACCGTTTGTACCATACCATACCATACAATAGCCGACCTTACTATACAATGAGGGGTCATACCATAAAATGACTGGTATAACATGCCATACTATACTATACTATGATGGGTCATACCATTTTATACAGCATAACTAAAAACAATGACAAAGCCAATAGAGCTTGCGTGGTCGAGACCTATTGGCTTTGCCAATGCTTTTTTAATCTGGTCTGTAAACATACTGCATATAGTCTCCTCACCGAATTTGTCTGTGACAACTATATCTCTGGTTATCTGACACTGGCTGTGGAGGTTGCTGTATTTTGAGTGTACAGTGTGTATTTTGAAGCGGTTCTCTTGAAAGTCATACATCTATAATTTTGTTTACGAAGTAATACACTACACACCACCACTGTCTGAAAGTCTTTGTAGCCTTTGACAGCATGCCAGTAAAACAAAAAATAATTTGCTGCTCTCATTTTGTGGCAGTATCAATACATGTAAAGAATGAGATAGATGAAAGGTGGCATTTTATGACTCTGGAAAAGGTAGACACAAGTGCTGTTGTCAGACTTTTGTCTCCCTCAAGGGGAATGGACATTTTGGTGTGTACCCTCACCTTGGCATGGAGGCAACTTTTTCCTCTCTCTAGGGAATGGACACCTGAGTCAGAATGTGAAAGGCAGCGAGTCTTCTAAGACCCTCAATGCTGCCTGGTGCAGGGTTCCACCTCTAATTCACTTTGGGTTCGCTATCAAAATAATGAGGCAAGCGCTGGAAACTGGAAGACAAGAAAAAGGTTTATTTCTCATGAGGAGATCACGTCAACTGCAGACACCGGGATGTCTGAGGGAAGTGTTCTGCTGACAACTCCTTTGGCTCTTCCTTTTATACAAGTTTGACACAATGCATTTGTTTCATTAACATGGTTACACAAGCTTGGGGTCCCCGCCCCGGGCAGGTTGTCACACAAGCCCAACAGTAATTCTCTTCCCACCCAGGTCAAACAGACAATCTTATCTTGCAGCTGGACCTTGCTTCAGGGTCTAAAACATGTGAGACCGCCAGATCTAAGAGTCCGTTCTGTTGATAAAAACAGGTCCCATTGTTGGTAACAACAAGTCTTGCTGTTTGCAGTGCAATAAATCATGTTGCAAGAGTCTTTTTGGTGTTTGGAACCTGTTTGTGTAACTAGGTGCAGTGAGGGGTAGAGTGTCCAAAGGTTTGCCTGAAAACAGAGATGAGAGGAAAAACGACTTTGTGGCAGCAAGTGGCGCTGAGGTTTGTTGTGGCAATAGAGTTTATAGCCCCCAGCACACATACCAGGTCGGTCAGAGGGTCAGAGGGATGCTAGTAAGGGCAGGGTGAAACAAAGGTGACCAACAGAGTACAAAATGGCTGTGATAGATTAAAATGACTGCAACTTATGTGCACATAGAATTCCACCAGACAAGATGGCGCAGGTAATGTTCATGATTATCGTTTTGCTTTTAACAGTGGCCCCTTTGAACATAACTAACCAGCTTGTCAGTCTATTTCGATCTCCATAATGTCCCGTATCTCTTGATCATACATTACTCTCATTTTTGTTAGCTGAGTGTCCATAGTCTTAGGGTGCAAGGTAGTTATGCAAAGAGAACACAAAGGTGGTATACAGTGTATACCCAAACAACAACCACATATTGTCAATACTGGGACCAAGAGAATCATTGATATTTTCCAACCCCACTCCTTCAAGATGCCCCAAAGCCAACTTCCAATTGTCTAAGTCTCTGATCCTTGATGAATTTCTGAAGATAGGCTATGGAGATGTTCGATTGCTTCATAGACAGAAGGTGAATTATCAGGAATGTATACACAGCAGCTGGCACCGATGATGCGGCATGCTCCTCCACGGTCCGCTAGTACCACGTCCAGGACCATGCGATTTTGCAGGGTAACCAGACGGATTGCTTGGAACTCAGCAGTGTTGTTGGTGAGGATGCCAGCAGTGACGTTCAGGGCGGTCTCTACCGCTTGGGACAGATGTCTGATGGCTCTGCTGTTTGCCATCGGACCCCATAGCGGGACGAGCCCTTTTGCTGCGTCGAGGAACTGTGATGAGGCAGAGTCTGCTTGATCAATGTCTTTAGAACGCTTTTCTCGATGATGCTCTGCAGGGGCTGTGTAGGTTGGTGGCAAAACAAAGGCGATGTAGCACGTGCCCCCCCAGTTTCTTGGGAGTTAGGTGTAGGCTTTGGTTTCACAAACAAAGTACATATTGGGTGATGCAACAAGCGCTGGGGGGTTGGCAGTGTTCAAAGTCCTTACAATGCTACAGGTGCTGTGACCCACATTCTTAGTCCCACGGCCTTCAATGCATACAAGGCCAGAGATGTTCACCACAGATAGGGCCACAGTCAGTGTTGCAGCAGTTCTTTTCTTCAGGTAGGAAAATGTGGCTCTGTTAGGATTATTGAACACTTGCATTTCCACTCGTTCTTTGGCGGGGACATTAATCTGGAATGTCGCATTGAAGGTGTGAGGGCAGAAGGGGGCGGCTGTCCTTCCTGTTTTGTTTCGCCAGAACTCGTTGTAGAACTGGGCGATTGTTCCGTCGGAAGTGGCACTGTCTTTGTAACTTTCTTGTAGGAGCATCATCCAGGCAAGGCAAGATCCGTGAATAGAAAAGGGCGAAGGGATGAAAGGGATGGAATGTTCAGTGGCATGTGGTAACAGCCCACAGACCCAACAGTTGGTAGCATTGGTGGCAAGATTGTGCTGGTGCAACATCTGCACGAAAGAATTATTCCAGAATTCTTTGCGTCGTTCTCGGAGATGTGGCGGTAGTGATACCAGGTAGTGTTCTTCCTTGGTGGTTGGTTGCATGGTGGGTGACAATGTTCTGTATGCAGGTGCATTCTCTTCAATGATCCAGAGTGCGACCATTAGCAGGAGGCAGGTGAGAAATGCGGCTACAAGGGCAATTGTCTTTGTGCTGTGCAGGTTAGCAGTCTTGGTGTCTTTGCGGTGGTTTTGCAGGTGTTCAGTTTCTTCCATCATCTTCGAGGAGCTCAACAACTGTTAGGACCACAGACTTTTGTCTGGCGCTTTCCTGGTAGCGTTGTTTGACTGTGCTACCGTTCTGAGACCTTGACTTAGTTGGTGGCCTGGTCGTTGGAGCGCCCTCCTTTCGTCGATCTTAGGTTGTACCCTTTCCTGGATGGCACCGTGGGGTCGGGAAATTCTGATAGTTCGAGGGTGTCTTCTTGTGGGTAGCAACTCAGAGCTGGTCGGTCTCTCGCGAGTACTTCCTCTTGCACCTCCACCCCTTCACAGGTTGCCAGGGTTGGAGGGACTCGTTTGCAGTGATGGGCATGCAGCCAGTTTCGTTGTCCTTCCACTCGGAGGGCAGTTCGGGTGGTGATCAGGACTTGCCAGGGGCCCGTCCACCTAGGCTCCAGATTCTTCGTTCTTTGGAAGTTGCGAATCAATACATGGTCGCCTGGCTTTATTTCATGTCCCGGGCCCCTGGATACGTCAGGCAAGGCTTGCTGCACCTGTTGGTGGATAATTGTTAGCTCGTTTGTCAACTTATGCAAGTAATCCGACATTAATATGTTCGGGACATCGTTAATGGAGGTGGGTCTTGGTGCCGCCCAAATGCTCATAGGCCTGCCAAAGACCACCTCATACGGGATCAGTCGGTGTTTGGTTGGGGTGGAGCGCATCGATAACAATGCCAATGGGAGGGCGTCGGGCCATTTCAACCCGGTCATGGCAACTATTTTGGCTAGTTTTAGTTTCAACGTTGCATTGTGTCTCTCTACCAGGCCCGCTGATTGGGGGTGGAAGACGGCATGGAACTTTTGTTTTACCCCCAACCCTCTCAGTATGTTCTGTATCACCTCGGCTACAAAGTGGGGGCCGTTGTCGCTCCATAAAATTCTGCAAAGGCCATATCGGGGGAAGAATTCTTTCAGCAATACTTTTGCAGTGGCTAAGGCGGTATTGTCGCGGGTGGGATATGCCTCCATCCATTTGCTAAAAGCGGACACAACCACCAGGACATATTTTAGACCAAGGCATCTCTCTAGTTGAATGTAATCCATTTGAAGGATTTCAAAGGGGTGGTCAGGGACTCCAAACCCTCCCCGTGGTACTACTGTCCCCTTCCCTGGGTTGTGTTGTAGGCAGACTATACATTGTTGTACTAGGCGTTTTGCAGATTCTGCTATCTTGACGTTATGCCATACTCTGGTGATTAGTTCAATCATGGGGGTGGAGCCTATGTGTGCTGGTAAATGTGCCATGGTCCATATGGGGATGAGGTAGGCATTGGGTAACAGCCATTTATTTCCGTCTTTAGTTCTCCAGCAATCTTCCTCGTCTTTTAGACCCACCTTTTCCCACTCGGTCAATTCGTCTTGTGTGCCTGTAGTCTGTATGTCCCTTACAGTGGTCCTAGCGTCAGTCCATCGTTCAGCTTGTGACCTGGTCACATACATTCGTGTCGTAGTTCTGTCTCCTGCCGTGGCTCGGGCAGTAACGTCTGCTAGTGCATTTCCCTGTCCAATGAGATCAGTCACTTTCCTATGTGCTTGGCATTTTATCACTGCTAACTTCTTGGGGAGGAGGACTGCTTGCTTCAAGGCGGAGACTAAATCTCCATGCAGGATGGGTGTACCGGGGGAAGTCAGGAACCCTCTTTCTTTCCATAAGATCCCAAAATGGTGAACCACCCCGAAGGCATATTGGCTGTCGGTGTATATGTTAACTGTCGTGTCAGTCGCTAAGATACATGCTCGTGTGAGGGCAATGAGTTCTGCAGCCTGGGCTGAACGTTGGGGAATACGGGCTGTTTCCAGAATGGTTCGGGCTGTGGTGACAGCGTATGCAGCTGAGGTGGTGCCGTCGGGGAGTTTGATGCACGAACCATCCACCCATAGTTCTCCATCTGGTTCTAGAAAGGCGGTGTCTCTGAGATCTATTCTACTCTGTTTGTTCATCGGTTAGTGTCACACAGTCGTGTAGTGGAGTCACGCTAGGATCATTTTCGGGTAGGGGTAACAGTGTGGCTGGATTGAGGGTGGTGCATCGCTTTAGGGTAATGTGCGGTGCTAGCAGGGTCAACTCATATCCTGTCAGTCGGGCGCTAGTCAAGTGTTGGGTTTTGGTCTGGTTTAGTAGTGTGTCGACTGCATGGGGTACTAAAACAGTGACTGAATTGGAGAGTACTATTCCTTCGCTCTGGCGTATCGATACTGCTGCAGCTGCCACAGCGCGCAGGCCCGCTGGTAGCGCTCTGGCTACTGGATCGAGGGTGGCAGAGAAATATGCACAAGGGCGTTGTTTGTGACCAATTGATTGTGTTAGGACAGACAATGCACATCCTTCCCTCTCGTGCGTGTAGAGGAAGAATTGTTTGGAGTAATCCGGGGTTCCTAGGACAGGCGCTGAACAAAGGGCATTGCGTAGTTCTTTATAAAGGCTGACTGGCATTCGGGGGTCCAGGGGAGAGGTGAGGGGATGTCTTTAGCTAGGAGGGAGAGAAGGGGTTTGACAATGAGGCTAAAGTTCGGTAACCACTGTCGGCAAAATGAAGTGAGACCTATCAAAGAGCGGACTTGTTTCTGATCTTTGGGGACAGGGGTGTCTAGAATTGTCTGGATCCTGTCAGGCGTGAGTTTCCTCCCTTCTTTGGATAAAAGGTGACCCAAATAGGTCACTTGTGATTTACAGAACTGCAATTTCTTTCGGAGACCTTGTGACCATTCTCAGCAAGAAAATGGAGTAGTTTGATGGTGGCTGTGACGGCTATTGGTATAGTGTCCGCTGCTAGAAGGATGTCGTCTACATATTGTATTAGTGCCACTCCATCTGGCAATTGTATGGCGTCTAACTGTCTTTTAAGCGCCTGGCTATAGATGCTTGGGCTCTCAGTGTACCCCTGAGGTGCTCTGCAAAAT
Organism: Calotriton arnoldi; assembly: GCA_963921515.1. NCBI lineage: Eukaryota > Metazoa > Chordata > Amphibia > Caudata > Salamandridae > Calotriton > Calotriton arnoldi. The sequence goes on from CAWUFW010000699.1 coordinate 2,685,069, forward strand.
CTGTACGAACGGGAGTTTAGGGTGAATCCAAATAGATAGCGGCTGTCCTTGTGTATAGGTATGGAAAAGAATGCGTTTTGAGGTCAATTACAGTGAAGGTGGTGGCAGTGGAGGGGATTAAGGTCAAAATTGTCGTGATGTCGGAAACTACTGGGTATTGTGGCACTACGATTTTGTTTATCTCCCGCAGGTCAATGATGAAGCGGTAGGCTTTTCCGTCTCCCTCTCCCTGTCTCTTTACAATCGGTAGTATGGGACTGTTACAAACGTTGCTCACTACTTCCTCTACCACCCCTGCCTCTACCAAAGAGTGTATGATCAGTGCCTTCTCACCCTCTGGCGATATTTTGTACTGCGGTACTTTCAGTAGGGTTGCGTCCTGTCGTATTGTTACGTGTACTGGGTCAATCATCATTCGTCCTACGTCTGAATCAGCCCTAGCCCATAAGTGTGATGGCAAAGTGTCCAGTAGGGATGCGTCAGTCTCGGAGATGGGAAACATGTGCTGAGAAGGGTTCTCTCTATGGCGCTGGGGGTTGTCATACAGGACGACATGCACTCCGTCTGGTGAGCATCTGATAGTCGCATGGAAGTGTTTCAAAAGGTCGAGAGCCATAATGGCGTCTGGGGTGTTGGAAGAGAGGAGGAATGTCGTTTCGACGCTATTGTTGTCAAGGTTAAAAGGGATCGGTCAGGACAAAGGGTTGGTGGAGGGCGTACCGTCAAATCCTATTGAGGTCACATGTGAGCCTGACAAGGGTGCCCTTGGAATCAGTCGTTTGGATAGTGCACTACGTGTTGCTCCCGTGTCTACCAGAAATGGCGACTTTGTGCCCAGGACCTCAGCGGTAACATAAGGGCCTTGCTGATCAACATAGAGCTCGACTGGATCCCTCCCTTGCCCCTGGCTGTCCTATGCAAAGTCGTACGTATTGTCATAATCTGTCTGTTGGTACTGATTCTGTTTGGGATGGTCAAATGTGTTCACTCTTCCTGGCCTTTCCTCGCTTGCTTCACTCGCGTACTCTCTCCCACGTCCTCTTCCTCTCTGTCCTCTTGCTATTTCCCTCGCCCTCTGCCCCTACCAGCTCCTAACAAAGCCGGGCATTGGGTTTTCCAGTGTCCATATTCTTTGCAAAATGCACATTGATCCTGTCCTAGGTCTTGGCGTCCTACATATGATGTCGATGAATTGTTTCTAGGTGGCTGTACTCTAGGGGTATTCTGATGGTATCCTCCCCTATATTGCTCCCTTCCTGTATTCGCCCCCTGGAGTTGTGCTACCATAACCCTCTCCTTCAAGTCCTTCTTTTTCCTTTCTGTAGCCCTGTCATTTTCGTTTTTCTGATGCTCATAGTACTGGGCCATTTGGAGAATGGCCGCCGGTTTAGATGCTGCCCAACTACTTTCGCTGGCTTGTAATTTCTGGGATACATCTGGTAGTAGTCCTTTGACATAGTTCTGCACAAATAAGTGGTGTCCGGTTACGGTGGACATGTCTTGTCCACTGTAATCGGAGAACACCGTTTCAAATCTGGAGAAATACTCTGAGACATCCTCTTGTGGTTTCTGGCGGCACGCGGTTACTATGGACCAGTCTATCTTTTTCTCTGGGATCAGCGTTTTCACTTTCTGCACTATTTTGTCAGGGAGGTCCAATATTGCTTTAACCGGTTTTTGACCAGGGTTCCGCTGTTTATCTAATATGTTGAGTTGTTCCCAGGTATGACCAAGCAGTTCGGTATGGTCTATTTTCCTAATCTGTTTCCACACATCTGCTGGCAAACATAACCCGAAGAACAAGTCTATGTCGGCAAGTGTCATTATTGTTGATCCCAGAGCGGTACCTAGCTCGGTGTAAAAGGCGGTGGGGTTCTTTCGCAAATCCGGTAAAGATTTACGGAACGTCCAAATGTCCTGTCTGTCCCATGGTTGATACACCCAATTGTAGACCACCCTTCCTCTAGCGTCTTGATGGTTCATATCGTCATGAGTCCCTTGTCCTCTAGGAGGTACCCAATAAGGGGCAGCTTCTTTTATCGGCATCATGCTATCTGGTTTTTCCACCGGGGGTCCTGCTATCTTAGATGTCCTGTCCTTATCTATCCGTCCTTGTTCCACGAGGTGACGGAATACCTCCAGTGTGGATGAAAAGAGTTCTGTAACATCGTTGTCGCTTCATCTCCGGTGTCTACCTTCCTATAGAGAGCCACTAGCCGCTCGGGCCCTACATCTTGGTACTTCTCTTCATATGCAGTAAGAGTGTGGTAACAGAGACGTACAATAAAGTATCGTTTGCGGTTTTCAACATAGGAGTTGCATATGTCAGTTACATACTCTTCTGTCTCCTTCCTATCTATGAGGGATTTAACTATTTTATCAATGCCTGCTCGCTCATTTTTACTTAATCGCGGGACCCTGGTCGCTCCTTTTTCTTTTGATCCTACCTCTACTACTGTATCCTTTGATGAGGCATTTGGTGTGGGTGACTCGGTGGGAGCAGAGGCGGTGGAGACTGAGGCGATCGTGCCATCTCCGACTATACTTTGGTGGTCCTGGCGTTGTACTACGGGATGAGTAGGGGCGTAAGGGGGTGGCATGTATATGATTGGGGGACCTAACAATAAATCATCATCTACCCTTTGTTTTGCTGGTAACTTGGGGTAAAGAGTCGAGGGCATTCTAACAGGGCATTGACCTGATATTTTTGATTCCTGTTCCTTTTTATCGATTTCCTTTTCTTTTAGTTTTTCTTCTAATCTTTTACAGGCTTGGTAAGCTGATTTTCGCGTTTCTTTATCTTGTCTAGCTTCGTCCCTTTTCTTTCTTTGAGCTGCCTCTTTTCGCCATAAACCAAAACTGTCAAACATGGCTGGTCTAGTTTTCTTTTTGTGGAGAGCTAATTCTAACGTTTCTATTTTAGCGGGATCGAAAGATCCCGTCAGTGGCCACTGATTTACCCGGTCCTTCCTAGTGTATTTATGCCATAGTTTGCTATAAGCTACGGTGGCTAATCCATACTTTACGTACATGTCCTTGTTAGGGGTGCCTTCCGGCGGTGCCGGCTGACTGACCTCTAACGAACGGTCGGGTCCAAAACAATTACAATCAAACAATCTAGAGAAAACCGGCATGACGTATTTATCGGTCAAAAATGAATATCTCAATCAATCAATTTAGACAAAAAGTCTGCACTACCTGTCCTTCGCTGCCTGCAAAGAGAGAGAATATTCCTATTCTTCGTTGTTTGCAAGCAGGGAAATGTCGCAAATAACTCAATATCAAAAAAGGGAATACTAGTATTTCAATCAAACTATTCAATCAATCAATTTAAGTCGCTTTTTCACGACCTTACCCGGACCGTATGGACAGTTCTTCGTCTTCCCCTTCCAGCGCCTGGTTGTCCTCTCACTCCAACAATCAATGCGGCGTTCTTCTAAGGTCCCAGTCAGGACCGCAGGTCACTCGAGAGAGGTCCGTTCGGAACTGGTGAAGTTCAGTCGACGGCAGCCAGACAAGGGTCTTCTCAGGCAGGTATACCCCAATCGTTTAGTCGTTCACTCCGTCGTTAGGACCTCTCTACCGGACCCACGCTTCGCTGATGGGCCCCTACGCTTGGGCGCCAATTTGTGAAAGGCAGCGAGTCTTCTAAGACCCTCAATGCTGCCCGGTGCAGGGTTCCACCTCTAATTCACTTTGGGTTCGCTATCAAAATGAGGCAAGCGCTGGAAACTGGAAGACAAGAAAAAGGTTTATTTCTCATGAGGAGATCACGTCAACTGCAGACACCGGGATGTCTGAGGGAAGTGTTCTGCTGACAACTCCTTTGGCTCTTCCTTTTATACAAGTTTGACACAATGCATTTGTTTCATTAACATGGTTACACAAGCTTGGGGTCCCCGCCCGGGCAGGTTGTCACACAAGCCCAACAGTAATTCTCTTCCCACCCAGGTCAAACAGACAATCTTATCTTGCAGCTGGACCTTGCTTCAGGGTCTAAAACATGTGAGACCGGCCAGATCTAAGAGTCCGTTCTGTTGATAAAAACAGGTCCCATTGTTGGTAACAACAAGTCTTGCTGTTTGCAGTGCAATAAATCATGTTGCAAGAGTCTTTTTGGTGTTTGGAACCTGTTTGTGTAACTAGGTGCAGTGAGGGGTAGAGTGTCCAAAGGTTTGCCTGAAAACAGAGATGAGAGGAAAACGACTTTGTGGCAGCAAGTGGCGCTGAGGTTTGTTGTGGCAATAGAGTTTATAGCCCCCAGCACACATACCAGGTCGGTCAGAGGGTCAGAGGGATGCTAGTAAGGGCAGGGTGAAACAAAGGTGACCAACAGAGTACAAAATGGCTGTGATAGATTAAAATGACTGCAACTTATGTGCACATAGAATTCCACCAGACAAGATGGCGCAGGTAATGTTCATGATTATCGTTTTGCTTTTAACAAGAAGGGAAAAGTGTGTCATGGTTGGACAGATAGACATAAGTCAGACCTCACAGGATTTTGCTGTTTTGCCAAATTTTGCTCCCTCAAAATAAAAAATAATTGGGGCCCAAAAAAGCAAACTTTATGGCATTTTTGCAACCGGCACTAAACATGCCTTTCACAAAAATACAGTGGCCCAGATGTGGGGTCAGCAAACCTAGCACTGCACAGAGCAGGGAAGGCAAATATTTGGTGCCAGAGAGAGCACAGATTTAAATTTTAAAGTTGCACCATCCGGTCACCATCCTGCTGCATTGCTTTCCAGCATCAAATACATGGAGCTCGAGGGGATGTGTTAATTTAGCCCCCTCCGCCCACCTTAAATTAAAGTGGGAGGAAGGCGAAGGGGCCTAAGTAACAGCTCCCCTCCAGCACCAAATATTTTACGCTAATTGTACGTGATGGGTGCCCCTGGGGTATAGCGGGAGTAGTTATTGAGGGGTGGGGTGAGCACAGATAAGTACCACGGTCGGGGTGTGTAGGGGCCAAAGACTGCCATAGGAGGCTGGGACACTAACATACCTGTTTAATACCGGTCTCCTGTAGTCTTTTGTTTTGCTTTGTTATGGAGGCAGAGAGAGTAGGAAAACACTTCCATCTGGCCAAGGCTCCTTTTTACTGGCCCAGTGCGGCAGCACATGGTTAATAAAAGGAGGGTTAAAGAAAGGGTTTAAATAAGATTTTGCGTGTTTTTTTGTATAATCCGTGGCATTTTTTATAAAAGTCCAGATTTTACAATTTATTTTGCAAATCGCAAAATCTCGTAGGGTCTGTAATTGATGTATGAAAAGATGTTTGTGAATGCATATCATCTGTTTGACCGAACATTAGCATGAGAGGTTTCGTAGGTTTGTAGTTAAATATTTCAGCTTCTTAAACAGATGCACTTTCTCTCACAGATTATCCGGTTTTAAATGGTGCATCACTTGCACCAGAAACTAATTTTGATTAATTGTGCTAAAAATTGACTGCCTTGCTCGAGCACTTGGGGATGAAATGCTCCATTTAGGTCAGTTATCACCTTTATCATGGTGTCGATTGCTGAATTACTGCTTATGTTGGGTTGTCTTACATCAGACTGTCAAGCAGTATTGGTTCTGCTATGCCTCTGTCCCAGCTGCAGATTGAGCTAAGAGAGAAGGTAGTATGCTTCACTAGTTACATTCTAGTTCCCAGTGTTCGCTGTAGCTGTATCGACTTATCTAGTGAAAGTAGGAACCGTCAGTAGAGTTTACAGGCTCCATTACTCTAATACGAGTTTGGTAGTGTGTACCTCCTAGGGCTACTCTATTGGGCTATCTATCTTTGGAGGTTGAATCTTTAGGGTGAACCATGCCAACTCATATTTCACTGCGATTCTTGCCCTGCCACTTTACTTAGCAGGACTTCAGTGTGTACTCCTGTCAGTCCTTGGATCATTTCCCAAATTCTAGGTGAAGCAACTCAGTGCCTGGACAGGTTGGGTGTTCTGTGATTCTATAGAATTACAAATTTGCAGAAATGTGTGAAGGTTGCTGTGATAGCAGTCTTTTGTCTTTCACTCAGTACTTGTTCAGTATTTTCATGATGTTGTGTCTATAAGATTTAATGCTGGAGACACACGTTTTAATCTCATCAGTGGCGTGGGAGTTTTCTGATTATTACTAGTTGGCGAATCCCCCATGGTTGTGGTATGACTTTTTTCAGTAAATCATCATGCTTGCCTTATTCAGTACACCACCACTACCAAATTGTTACTAAATTGTTTTGGCCAGTGCAATGCTATTGAAGCTAGTAGACTTAATGTAATAATTCTTGTTTTTCATGTAAAGAGCCTCACCATAATTGAGGTTCTGAAGTGGAGAAGGTAGTCTAATAAGTAAGAAAACCTTTGCCATTGCCACCCAGGCTGTGCAGCCAGGCTGTGCATGATTCCATTATAAGGAACTATGTTGGTTCCTAGTCATCATTCTTTGGCTCCTCTGTAGTTCAGACAAACCGCCCACAACACCTAAAAATTTAAATGTTATTTGTTTCCAATTCCCATTGTATGACTGAAATGTGCTACATAGATAGTTTTGTCCATTGTCTAGGGACTAGCTAATAAACAAAAATATATGTTCCTCATTGATCAAAGGAAAACTCTTTTGATAAGGATTAGTGAAAACGCCTCATTTTAGTTGTTCTCCTTTTAGGGAGAGATTTTATGTGGCATTGGTGAGCAAAATATATTTGAAAAGATTTATCTTTTTGAATAAACCAATGCTCAGCTAAAACTTAAAATTCATGCAAAACTTGTAGTAACTTGGAACTATGCAGAATGCATCTGTGCACCTGTTGTGTGACCTAGCGTGCATGCAGCAGTGTGGCTATCTCCTCTCCCTGGAGGATGCAGGCTGGTGCGCAACTTGCTGCTAACCAAGATGGGATGTGCCCAACCCCTTTCTTCAGTGGGTCTGGCAGTATGATTTTGGATGCAATCGGACAGTTGATAGCATTAAAAGATCAGTGAGGTAATCATTGTGTTTCTGAGGAGGCAGTGATCTTTGCAGGGCAGAGGCCAAAGGGTGCAAGCTCCCTCAATAACCCAACGCTCACCCCACCGTTTCTTGAGCACTAACTAATGATTTGGCCTTCACCTAAATATATAGACAAAGGTTTCACTCACATGAAGGCATTAGAGAAATTAGAAAGATGGTTGCAAAGTGAGGTATTTGCCGAAAGTGGACTTGGTAGTAACTGCTCTGTTCTGTTCCTGTAAAAGGCTGCTCTTCCAGGGAGCAGATCATCACAACAACCTTGAGTAGTTTAACCTTATGGTTCTCCAAATGGTTTTGGGTTTGATCTTTATACTAACGGTATGCTATTCACAGCAACAAGATGTCTTCCTCTGTCCTAGATCCCATCAGCTTCTCCGAAGTGGGCAGCACTGGTATTTTCTGCCTTTAGTCAAACCCTTCCTCTGTATTGGTGCATAAATCATCTCCAGATTGAAAGGTGAACGGATATTCTAGACTTTCAAAGGCCACCCTTATGTGCTAATGTTATGGCTGTTGGTTCTAGGACAACCAGTCACTCATTTGAAAACTACACTTGGAATTTTTGAGGGGGCAAACCATAAAGTGCTTCCTTTGTTGTGAATAGTCCAGTCTTGTGGTAACAAGGCATCCTGTTATTGTTTTCTCTCTGAATGTATGGTGATGAGAGACATACTGGAATACTCGCAGAGAATATGAATTCTCTCCAGACCGTCAGCCAGAGGCTGTTGCTGGGGTGGCAGGTCATCTTCGTGAGCAGAACGCAGGATAGGCAGAATGGACACAGGGTACACCTTCATAACTCGGGAGACGGTAAGTGGTCAAGCAGCCCTTGGCTTTTCTTTGTACAGGTATCCCGTCTTTCAGACCACATGTTCATTGGCTAGATCTCGCTCAGACTAGTCGAGTACACTTGAGTCTCCCTCTGCTTCAATGAAGAGTTTGTGGATCCAATCCAGACACTCAACAACTTTAGCTACAGTGGCCTACGCAGAAAGGTTTGAGATAATGAATGAAGTTGATTAACCAAAATACCAAGGGTTGCAGTAAATGTGTAGTGCTGAGTTGAAAATATTTATTGAAACATGAAATGGGTGAAATTCACCTAATTTGCTAACCTGTCCATGATGGAGCAAATTTGGGGGTGCGGGGTGGGATGGTAGGGGGGGGGGGCACAAAATGCGCTCTGGATGCAAACCAGGGAAACTGGGAGATTGTTTTACTTTTGTGTTCTTTAGGTCTCATTTTGCAGGGGAGGACTATACAGAGACATAATGCAAACTGACTAAACTGCCCATGAATTGGGCAGTTTTTTGGGCTGACACTGAATCGCATTTGATTATGGAGAACCACACAGACTGCTCAAATTGATCGGGGGTTTTTTTTCCCCTCCATGTTGGGTAGAAGCAAATTTTGGGGAATTAATTGGAATTCGCTTCGGCATACTGCAGCAACAAAATTCATCCAACATTAAAAGGTGCCATCATATACTCTTAGACTCTGAGTGACATTAGAGGACTGACCTGTTGTTCAACTTTTAGCCCTTCAACATCCTCTTATTTGTTGCTGAGTGTTTAGGGAAAGGGCAAAGAGTTGAGCCTATAGATAAACAAGGCTTTAAGAGTCCTGTTTACCTTCTGTTCCTGCTGCTGTCTTCATGCCACTGTAACCAGAGGTGGCAAGGGCAGTGCTGAGGTGCCAAAGTACAAGCCATGAGTATTAGCTACTATTCTAATTGAGGTTGATGGCAGGAACACATGTTAAAACAACACTAATTAATAAAAAAATAAAAAAGTTTAACTGAACAAATCAAGATCAAATATAGAAAAAACACCAAATGGCTCTCGATTTTGCTTCTTTAGTAACAATTTCATATCTTTTTTTACATCTTATTTTGAGCACAGCCATAAACTATTTTATATCTTGATTTCTCTTCGGCAGAGATCATCCTCCGTTCTAAAATATGCTTACACCATAGTCAAATTATGGTGTGGCAGGTTTTAAAATTCTCAAAACACACTAATGCCTTAAACCCAAGTCCAGGCATATCGGACAAATCCTTATTCATCTAGTCTGTGCATAAACAGGGCTAAAGAATAGAAAGTGTCCTTCCTTTCCTGCCACATTCTTGCAAAAAGGGCAGCCATCAGAACTTCTACTCCCCGAACACCGTTTAGCAGTAAAACTATAAATAGGTAATCTACCTTGTCTTAATGTGATGTAAAGGCTTTTATTATAAAAAGGGAGTACATTGTTCATATATGGTTCAAATTTCATAGTAGACTTAAAGTTCAAGAATGTATCAATTAATTCTCCCTCCTCCTGCTCGCACAAACCAGTTCTCCAATGATCATTTGTACCAATGTCTCATTTTCCATTTATGGCTCCTGGGTTTGTTCCAAAAATCTTGTAACCTTAAAGTATAAAACCTGTCTCTTACTTATTTCAACCAATGTGCTGTATATGATCTATCAATTCCAATAAACCCTTTCTAAAGGGGACCAGCTTGTCTATATGCCAGAATTTCAGCCAGTACACAAGTGGTCTCTGGTTTGTTATATCTGCAATTCTCCCAGATCCAAAAAAGGGTGGAGGTGTTGGAGTACCCACAGGCAAGCTAGGAAGAGATCAGATTAAATTATTCTCCTTCGTGGTTAAACCTTTAGCTTCCAGTATGCTCCAAACCTCGGCTCCATAGAGTGCAGCCCCTTGGGCCTTTAGGCTATATAATCGAATAGCAACGGTAACTGATCTTGACACAGTTTATTTTTATGAATCTTTAAAACGGCTGCACTAGCAATTCACATTTATTTATATATGAGCACAGTTAATAAACTAGTCTACAACTTTCTTCTATGGCAACTGATTTCCAAAGAGCGTTATCCCATACCCAATCTTTAAGTACTGTGCTGAGGAGCAACATTAAGAAGCTCTTTAATGAAAAAGTGAGCAACTTGAAGGCCATGTGATTACCTTCAGATAGGTCCTCTCTAGTCTTTCATCCTTCTAGAGTTGATAAGCTAGATGCCATTTATCTCAGTGGTATTAATACTAGTTGCTTGCATCACCATGAAACTGAAAAATAGGGTAGCAAATGCTACAGGAAAGGAGGAGGCAGGGTTCACTCTACATTGTCCTCCAGTCACTCTTATGAATCATTCTCTACAAGTTTATTCCGTCTTGTACCTGGAAATTTGTTGTCAAAATATGTTTTTCATAGTGTAGTTATTAAGGTTATCAAAAAAAAAAACAGAATCTCTTTTGACTTGTGCAAAATGTAATTAAAAATGGCCAATTACCCTTAAAGAATTTTGGAGGAAAAAATGACTACTTTTTTGCCATGATAGAGATTTTGCAACAAAATGCTTATTTGTGCGCCCAAGCAACCATGCAGCCTTCTGGATACTATTCTCAATTTAGATTTTTTTTTTTATTAATCTAATAAATGCATGCTTTCATGGTAATGGGAGTTGCAACTTACCTCCCAGTTGTTGCACTTCTATTCCTTGATGCAGACCGGTTGTGATAATAACAAGCATTTAAATTATGCCCCCCCTCCCTTCAAAACTTTCCCCTCCTTCCCACCCCGAATCCCTTTAATTCTCTTTTCCCCTCCTATCTAGAGTGAGCTTGAAGTAGTGACCAACGTTCACTCCACTTCAAATTTAATAAGCTTTTTCTTGTATTGTTTTCTAATTTTCATCATCATGAGTGAGTGGCCTCAGGGGTTTAAGAATAAGAGCAAATGCAACAAGGTTCTGTCTAAAATATGTATGTGGTGCTTCAGTGTTAGTCATGGTAATCAAAATGGCAATGTTTGCCCCTGTATGGCCTTGAAGGCCCAACACTAGAGAAAGTTAATTCATTGCTTATAGAGTAAGTTTGACTTCAGAGGGTGGAAGGGTTTCTGAGAGTTAGAAACGGGCTTGATCTTTCCATGTAAGAGGCAGAGATTCCGTGTGGAGTTGATTTTATGGGCCAGCCAGCATAGAAGTTGTTTAGGCTTAGTCTTGTAGTATTACCATGTCTCGGCGAAGAAGCATAATCATAGTAGAAAGTCTGAGCATGCCTTACAGTTGTTACATGCATGGCTTTGGGTTCCCGAGTTTGGCCACCGGTGCAGCAGAGGAGTGGGCCCTGTTTTTCTTTTTTTTTTTTTATAATGTCCACAATGGTGAAGTTTGACACATCACTGCTTTTTTACTGTTGGCTGTTTTTTTTTCTTCAAATTAAAAAGCAGCACACCTCTGTGACCACCCTATGCCTGTTTCACAGCATTGATCTAAGGCTTCTGTATCATAGGTTTACAAGAGTTCTGTGGCATCTCATTGTCTTATAAATGACAAATTCACGGACTGTGTGATTGAGCCTCTGGCTCGAGTAGAGAATAGTTCAAGCATCATAGCTGTGACTGCAGAGGGCCACTCTGGATACTCTTGGCCATTCTTACACTCCATCTGGCGGTGCTACTGGTGTCTATGATGCTATCCTCTCTGTCAAAATCTGACCTGATATTGTTTTGCCTTGTATTATGGATCGTACTCTCTCTTAATAAGTTTGATGTTGTTGTTTGGGGTGTGCATTTTACTGAAACAAAACAATCCAGCCCCAAATGGGAGAATAGTGACATAATGCTAACGAGATGAATCTAGCTCTACAGATCTCACAAAAATCAAAAGGTCTGGATGGTAGGGTCAGGCATTATTCATTATGTTTGTGCAGTTGAGCAAAATCTGAAACGTTGTGTACCGGTTATAAGCCCAGAGATTTCCTCCTATGGCTATCCAAGACCTTTTATAAAATAAGAAAACCTCAGACTGCATCCAAATGAGAATTTCTGGACCACAATGTGTCTGGACGGACCAACCTGAAGGAAGAAATGATGGATTGAAATATTTTATCCTCCAGTGTATGCCGCAGGATGTCCTCCAGAGACCGCGTGAGAGGGGAGGGGCCAAGCAGTATGTTTGTCAGTCAGTGGGGAAACTTTGTGCAGGCTGGTGAGAATCTTAGAGGTGGGTGGGTATCTGTTCTGGAGGGAAACATTACATGAGGTTGAGTGGAGTACTCCAAGAGGAATATTGGATGGATGGCTTCTGAGTGGCCCCTAACCGCAGCAGGAATAGATTTTTGCTGACTTTGCCTTGCATTTTCATTTAAATTATGGGTAAATTTGCACTTTGATTAACTACCAGCAGTTTTAAATAAAAGCGGAGTTGCAAATCTTTGGACTTTTGCAACATGTAATCCTACTGTACACTACACCAGCTAGTCTTGAAGCTGATGGCAGACACTTCTTCTGCGAATTACAATTTTATATTGCTTTATTGAGAAGAAGGTTTTTCCCTTTAGGTTTAAAGCAGCATGTGCCCCAAAAGATGGACATGTATGGCAGACTTAGAACATTACTGACATTTCGCATATTTATCCTTCTTTCTCACTTTGGTTGAGGTTTTCCAGAAACTGATAGCTGTCATATGGGAGAAATCAGCTTTGGTACTTTAAATTCCAATATTAGTATTAAGGGTGAAAAGGACAATCGTAGGGATCTCATTTATTCAACAAAATATTCTGGTGGTTGACTCTATGTTGGTTTTTGCAGTTCACTATAGGGCAAGACTTGAATTATTCCCCATCTTATTGTCAGAGAGTCACATAGAATGAATGGAATGGATTAAAAAAGTCACTGTGTTATGAGATCTGTAGATGCGGTCAGTACTTTGGGGAGATGCCTGTATTCCTTGAAACATCCTGTTGATTAGGCCTGGGCGGTGAACTCCGCTCCGTTTGCGGAGTTTTCTGCGCTCCGCTGAGCTCGTGGAGTTCAGAAAACTCCGCTCTGCGTAGTGCAGCGGATTTTTTCCCCCGCTCGCCAATGGTAAGTTGGCGAGCGGGGACTGCTGCTCTGGTAGAATTTCTACTCGAGCGGCAGGAAGATTAGCGCAAATGGCAGTTTGTACTGCACTCTGCCACTTGCGGAACGCCGCAGAGTTTTTTGTCACTTTGCGAAGTTCCGCGGAACTCCGCGAACTATGCCCAGGCCTGCTGTTGATAACAAAGGCTCAGACAGAGATGATGCGTCATGGTGCAGGGAGTCTGATACATTGCCAGTATGTTCTTCATTCTTGATTGTGCTTCAACTCAGTGCTTTTGGGGTGGCTACCGTTTTGGTGATGATGCACCACACTGAGTGTTTCAGGTTTTCCCCAGACACACAATCAAATATGTTAAACCTTGAACTAGTAGGATTGAAATTATTTGGTGACAAAGTGGATAAGGTGTTAGCGAAATGTAAGGAGTCCAGACCTACAACGTTTTCATTGGTATTTTCATCTTTTACACTCTATACCAATATAGATTGTTGCCTTGAACCCCTGAGAGACCTTCATTTTAGTCTGGGATTAAATATTTGGGAATCAGCTACTGTACAGCAGACCTAGAGGGTCAGAGAACAGACTCCACAATAAGCAATTGTTCCAACTTCGGCTGTTGCAGCTTCTGTGACTTGATTACTGTTTTGATAACCCAATACATCATACGTTTCCGTCTGTAGGTAGGCAGATGGGCTTCTACTTGGAATGAGAAGAACGGACTGTGGACCAATAGGCCTACAGACAATAAACATAGGATAACGTTTTCCATTGAAAAGTTTTCTTTTAGACTGCCTTCCACTTTTACACCCCAGAACAGAGACACACAGAAATAAACCTTAAATTGAGTTTTCATGAATGTTCCTACAGCTCGCCACTGAAATATGATATAAGAACTGAACATGTGCTTTTGCTTCATAATGGGAAATAAGAAAATTGAGATCTACTCACCTAACAAAGACCTCTGAAAAACAAAATTCTGGATGGTGTCCCCAAGGAAAATTATGACAGTTAATAAAAGACAATTGGATGGTACCCCATGCTACCCAATATGCATATTTTCGTATTTAAATTCTTCTGGTGTGTCAAAACTGCCTGTGTTTGATAGTGGAAAGTAGACCTTTTCAATTCAGGTTTCTGTCTTCTGCCCTGAGAGCACATTGAGTGTTCGTAAAGGGACTGGCAGTGGTGCCTGCTCATCTGTGGGTCCACAGAGCGCAGGTGTATGTTACCCGAATCATAGACTACTAAAGGATGCCTCTTATACATGGATGTCATTTGCATTTCAGAATACTATACCAGTGCTGCACTGATTGTAATTTTCTCTGAGCATTCCAAAATCAAAACTGACCAGGATGCTCTGATTTAATGGAGCATTTATGAATATTTTATGTATACAAGCTTTCAAGCCTTTATAGAAAGTCCACACATACAGGAGATAAACTTTTTGATTGCTTAGAACATGACTGTTTAATCCTTTCAGCTTCTGATGTTAATTTGGATCATGACATCCTTTTATTCTGCTGTTACCTTATGTAAGACTGATGTCACTTAAATTTTGTGGTTGAAGCATCGGGGTCAGTATACAGATAATCCAACACACGACACAGAGGACTAGAGATGAAGCCTTCCCTTGTTCTCCAAAGACTACAATCAAAAACTCGCCAAATGAGAAGGACTAAGAAACAAACTTAAAGCTCTGAACATCCCATTTGGACGTACAGAATTAAAATTCTGATCTTGTGATTACTCACTTTAGGGAGGAAAACCCAAAGGTTGTAAATACTGCCCTTACCCACTAGATAGTGGCATGCTTCAGCATTGGGCCACTGACAAACCCTGGCGCAGACCAACGCTCAGGGTGGAACTCATATTTTTTTGTTTTAGAGAGAACACATTTTTCTCATAGAAAGGGATCCCAAATGCAGAGAAAAAGAGAAAGTATTAAAACTGTCTAAGTGGAGTGCCCCACCTATTTTATTCTGGGCCACCATTGACAGGGTTAAAAAGTAAAGGGCGGACTATATATGAACCCACGCAAGTCTACGCTGTGGCTGCTCGGCTCCTATACGAAGGTAGGGTCATGGGCATCCTCGCTTCACCAGCCGGTTGGGGGACTGCAATACCCCGGGGTCTTCATAACGGACGTGCCAGCTATATCATGGGAGCGCAACCTAGTTCCGGTCTGGGAACGGGTACGGGCAGATATTAAGTCCTGGTCCCGCATGCCTATATCCCTTTACGGCAGGTCGGCCATCTTTAAGATGGTGGCTTTGCCCAAGCTTCTTTACCAATTACAGAATCATCCCTACCGGATCGCCCCTAGATGGTTTCGGCAAGTTCATGCAGTGCTGGGACAGTTTCTGTGGGAGGGGGGTAAAGTTCGCGTCGCTATTCGGACATGCTTCAGGTCCACATACTGCGGGGGGCTCGCGACCTCAGACATACTTTCCTACTACCATGCCTCTCACCTACTGGTCCTTAATGAGTGGTGGTATGGGGATAGGGCGGACCCCGCCTATGCACTGGAGCGGTACCTCATGGGGCACTCCTCGGTTCACATGCTCCTATACTCGGCGCCGCAGCGGCGTTCCCTGCCGCCGGCCACTGAGGTAGTCTTTCACGTCTGGCGCCAGGCCCTCCGGCGCATGGGGTGGTGGGGTACGCTAACTAGAGAGACTCCCCTCTGGGACAATGGGCGTCTGCCGCAATTGGCGGCCCTGCAAGGCTTCAAGGGCTGGGACAACATCAGCATTTCGGTCCTGGGGGATGTGACTTGGGGCCGAACACTCAAATCCTTCCAGGACTTGCAGAGGGAGTTCTCTATGCCAAAGACCCAATTCTTCCGATACCTTCAGCTTCGGCCTGCCCTGGCGCCGAGTCTGGAGGGCCTGGAGTCCCTGCCCGAATTTAGTCCGATCGAGGCTAAAGTCTTTATGGGCGACCTTGGGCAACGCAAGATCTATCAGACCTTGATCACTCACTGCTCTTCCACGCTTCAGAAGCTCCGGGGGGACTGGGAGCTAGAGGTCGGCCTCATGGACGAAGAAGATTGGAATGAAGCCCTGGCGGCCCCTAGGGGGGCAGCTATAACCATGCGCTTGCGTCTGGTCCAGTTTAAGTACCTCCATCGCGTATACTACACACGCGCGCGTCTGTGGAGGGCAGGACTGATAGCGTCTCCCACCTGCTTGAGGTGTGGCCGAGAAGACGGTTCATTCATACACACGGTATGGCACTGCTTGTCCCTTGATCGCTTCTGGGGAGGGGTATTCCGGTGTCTGACGGAGGTACTGGGCTGGGAACTGTTGCGGTCGCTGCGCTTAGCCCTATTACACATTATGGAGGGGATTGGGGGTAACACTTACAAGAGGCATTTGCTGCTGCTAGGCCTTACCGCAGCTAAACGAGATATAGCCCGGGCATGGAAGGACTCGAGGCCCCCATCAGTTGCTGCCTGGAAGAATGGCCTAGATTTTTGCATGGGGCTGGAGAGACCGATCTTTGACGCCAGAGGCTGCCCACGCAAGCATTACAAAATCTGGAAGAGGTGGGTGGACTATCGGGGATATGGTTGGAACCTGTGGTGGAGCCAGAGGCCCCCTATTGGAATAATGGGTGTTTCCCCTCGTACCAATTTTTCCTAGTTGTCTGAGGTGGGGGCATCTCGCCTGGGGATTCTGTACATTGTGGCAGTCATCGTTGCTTGCTGGACTACGCCGGAGAAGGTGGACTTCTGTGTGAACCGGGGGTGGGGGGGGATGGGGGTGGCGGGCTGTTGGGGTGTTACACTTTGTGTTCTTGTATGCATTTTACATATGCGTGTCTAATGTCAACATCCAGGGGGTCTGCCCCCGTAGGGTTTATTGATGGTGCGGACAACTCTGGGGTACAGAGCGCCGCTATAGATGTGTATGTTGACGAATAAAAATTTGTTTAAAAAAAAAAGTAAAGGGAGGGTATATTGGAGAATTTATGTCTCCATTTTCCTTACTGCCAGTATCAACATGTTTCGGCCTCTACACACTGCCCATAAGGGTCATAGGCCTTCTTCAGGATATAGGATCCTCTATTTTCATATACACTATCCTTATTAGTAGGAATTTCCTAGTTTAAGGGATAAATATTGCAGGTAATTCTTGCACCTTTGTCAACACACTCGGGGCATGTTCCTTAGGAAACAAAAGGACATTTTCAAAGAGCATGCTTTTTAAATCTAGTACAAGCCTATAATAGGGTATACCTCCCTTAATTTTACTTAACTGGTCTATAACCTTATAGAATCCACGTGACACTAAAAACCCTCACAATGCGACCCTCACCCAGTGGAAGTCAAAAAATATATTCTCAATGTGATTAAAAGCATCAGAAAGTAGCCTGCCAAGATAAAGGTATCCATCTTACCAGAATTTCACTGTTGCCGATCTCAGCACGGGGGTCAGAGTGGGAACGTTCTCCTGTAGTCACACTCTTAATGAAATAACACATACAGAGAAAAAACAACAACTTGTACATAGTAGGACACCTCTCATCTGCATATTCTCACCTATGTACTGTGAATTACGTTTTGCTGATTACTAGTCAACTTTAATTGCCCAGGACTGAATTGTCGTCCCGATCTCATTTTTTTGTGTATGTATATCCCATTATTAAGATCTCGATCTCCATTCCTGTAGACCCTTAATAACAGAACTATGCCAAAAATTCTTAAAGCCCGCTAGTACATGTTGCCGGGTCCTTTCGGGATCGAATACTGCTAGTTGTGTTTCTCTGTGCCGGGAAACAAACTCCTAATAATACAATCACCCGCGGTATTGCTAAAGCTTTATCGCTGCTGTTCAAAATAAAGTAAACCCCCACGTTTGAGTGCCCGCTTACTTCGTCAAGAAGTAACGTCTCGACTATGCCATTCGCGACCCTCCAACGGTATCTGATTACTGCTCGGCGTCTCCATTTTTACTGTGCCTGTTGCGGAGTCATCAGTTATGTGACTTACTCTGTTGTTTCTGTTCTACTGCTAAAGCGGGGACCTGTATCGGTCCTCCTTGGCAAATGTGGCAGCCATATTGGGATGTGAAAAAGTTCCTTCCTCTCGGAACTATTCGGACTATTTTGGAATTTCTGGAGGGCCCCCCCCGTAGAGAGGTAATCCTCTATCTCTGCATGTGTGGTCTTTATGTATATAAAAAAGTGGATCAATTTGAAAGAAAAAACTTCAACGGCGGACTTGTAGCTCTGCACCTCACGCCAGTTTCACCAGTAAATGGTCCTGTGCACTCATACCCATGCACCAGCCGTTGCATGGTGCCTCTGTGATCCAGATCCTGAAAGGGGCAATTACAAGTGGGGGTGCACCAGGCAATGAAGTCCAAGACAGTGAAAGTGTATCAAAAGTCTTTATTTCGGTTTAGATCTTTTCCATAGGTTCATAAAACTAACAGTTCAGCCAACGCGTTTCGTTCCCACAAGGAGAACTTCGTCAGGGCTTAATAACACAGAAATAAATAAATCTGTTTGTACAAGGTCCAATATCAGCCATCCAGTATAATGCGCTGGATGTACAGGAAAGTTCCCAGGGCTGAGTGGCGCCCAAAGCAAGCTTCTGTTTCCTCCGTCAGTACGTGCGTGACCTTCGGTGTGTAGATGTGGACTGCTAGTCTGGGTCTAGCTCAAGGAAAGTGGTGTACGGTGTCTAGGTACAGTACTGCACAAATATCATGGTTTCACTAGTGTGAATGCCCAGCCAGTGCTGTACAAAGTCACAGCTTTTTAATAATATCTTCTAATTTTTAAAGTGCATTATCAGATAATGGCTATACATGAACACAAATCAAAATAAGCGCAAACTGGTAATGAACAATTAAATTAATCTCATTGTGTAATTGGTAATCTCTGAAACACAGTTGCAAAGCAATAAACGGGGCGTTTGCTATACATTTTATAGAATGTTTGTCAGCATCTAATGCTCACAAAGTCAAAACACGCCTAGAACGTAGAAATGCAGAACCATTGCAAGAAAGTCTGGAATTCTGATTTCAATAAGACATTGTTCGCGATTGACTATTTTTTTGTTTTTTTGTGAACAGTGAAAGGATACTGTTTCAGAATGGAGGATCACAATCTTCCTATCAAAAGATGGTTATTTTATATACTTTGGTGTGGATTAACGTTCCTTACTGTAGGGGTTTGAGAACACATAAAACAGTATGCAGTAAAGCAAAATGGTGTTCTTTCAGAGTATCAGTGACACAATCAGTGTAAGGGAACTGAGTCTGAGTTCATATGTGAGCTGCCTGACCAATAATGGTCGCAAACCTACAAGTACTTGGGCCTCCAAACAGATTGCAAGGGTCTCTATGGCTCATGCTAACAATCTACCCATCTGGGTGGTAGACCATTGCATATGGCAGGATCGGTAAAAAGCAAAATACAATGAGGCATGTGCTTACCAGGCAGGCTTCACTTGTCTTACCTGCACTTGTAGCAATAGACCTGTCAGTAGCCCACCTTGATCTCTCATGATTGATTTGATTGGCTTCAGCAGATGTTGGCGTCCATCTGGCTTCATCATGAATGTTATTAGGACCACTCACCTTCAATATTATGGCGAATTGTAGAGCAAGCTTGGAGTCTCAGGCCTCTTTTGGCTGGCAGGGTGGCTTTCACAAAGTCAAGGTTGCAAGAGAAGGACAGACCTTCATTGGGTACCTTCCAGCTCCACACCCTGGACATACTGACAGTAACAGGGTCCACGCAGATCCAAGTACACCAGATAGTAATGTGAAAGGCAGCGAGTCTTCTAAGACCCTCAATGCTGCCCGGTGCAGGGTTCCACCTCTAATTCACTTTGGGTTCGCTATCAAAATAATGAGGCAAGCGCTGGAAACTGGAAGAGAAGAAAATGGTTTATTTCTCATGAGGAGATCACGTCAACTGAGACACCGGGATGTCTGAGGGAAGTGTTCTGCTGACAACTCCCTTGGCTCTTCCTTTTATACAGGTTTGACACAATGCATTTGTTTGATCAACATGGTTACAAAAGCTTGGGGTCCCGCCCGGGCAGGTTGTCACACAAGCCCAACAGTAATTCTCTTCCCACCCAGGTCAAACAGACAATCTTATCTTGCAGCTGGACCTTGCTTCAGGGTCTAAAACATGTGAGACCGGTCAGATCTAAGAGTCCGTTCTGTTGATAAAAACAGGTCCCATTGTTGGTAATAACAAGTCTTGCTGTTTGCAGTGCAATAAATCATTTTGCAAGAGTCTTTTTGGTGTTTGGAACCTGTTTGTGTAACTAGGTGTAGTGAAGGGTAGAGCGTCCAAAGGCTTGTCTGAAAACAGGGATGAGAGGAAAAACGAGTTTGTGGCAGCAAGTGGCGCTGAGGTTTGTTGTGGCAATAGAGTTTATAGCCCCCAGCACACATACCAGGTCGGTCAGAGGGATGCTAGTAAGGGCAGGGTGAAACAAAGGTGACCAACAGAGTACAAAATGGCTGTGATAGATCAAAATGACTGCAACTTATGTGCACATAGAATTCCACCAGACAAGATGGCGCAGGTAATGTTCATAATTGTCATTTTGCTTTTAACAGTGGCCCCTTTGAACATAACTAGCCAGCTTGTCAGTCTATTTCGATCTCCATAATGTCCTGTATCTCTTGATCATACATCACTCTCATTTTTGTTAGCTGAGTGTCCATAGTCTTAGGGTGTAAGGTAGTTATGCAAAGAGAACACAAAGGTGGTATACAGTGTATACCCAAACAACAACCACATATTGTCAATACTGGGACCAAGAGAATCATTGATATTTTCCAACCCCACTCCTTCAAGATGCCCCAAAGCCAACTTCCAACTGTCCAAGTCTCTGATCCTTGATGAATTTCTGAAGATAGTCTATGGAGATGTTCGATTGCTTCATAGACAGAAGGTGAATTATCAGGAATGTATACACAGCAGCTGGCACCGATGATGCGGCATGCTCCTCCACGGTCCGCTAGTACCACGTCCAGGACCATGCGATTTTGCAGGGTAACCAGACGGACCGCTTGGAGCTCAGCAGTGTTGTTGGTGAGGATGCCAGCAGTGACGTTCAGGGCGGTCTCTACCGCTTGGGACAGATGTCTGATGGCTCGGCTGTTTGCCATCGGACCCCATAGCGGGACGAGCCCTTTTGCTGCGTCGAGGAACTGTGATGAGGCAGAGTCTGCTTGATCAATGTCTTTAGAACGCTTTTCTCGATGATGCTCTGCAGGGGCTGTGTAGGTTGGTGGCAAAACAAAGGCGATGTAGCATGTGCCCCCCAGTTTCTTGGGAGCCAGGTGTAGGCTTTGGTTCCACAAACAAAGTACATATTGGGTGATGCAACAAGCGCTGGGGGTTGGCAGTGTTCAAAGTCCTTACAATGCTACAGGTGCTGTGACCCACATTCTTAGTCCCACGGCCTTCAATGCATACAAGGCCAGAGACGTTCACCACAGATAGGGCCACAGTCAGTGTTGCAGCAGTTCTTTTCTTCAGGTAGGAAAATGTGGCTCTGTTAGGATTATTGAACACTTGCATTTCCACTCGTTCTTTGGCGGGGACATCAATCTGGAATGTCGCATTGAAGGTGTGAGGGCAGA
Organism: Calotriton arnoldi; assembly: GCA_963921515.1. Classification (NCBI taxonomy): domain Eukaryota; kingdom Metazoa; phylum Chordata; class Amphibia; order Caudata; family Salamandridae; genus Calotriton; species Calotriton arnoldi. The sequence goes on from CAWUFW010000699.1 coordinate 2,706,565, forward strand.
AGGGGGCGGCTGTCGTTCCTGTTTTGTTTCGCCAGAACTCGTTGTAGAACTGGGCGATTGTTCCGTCGGAAGTGGCATTGTCTTTGTAACTTTCTTGTAGGAGCATCATCCAGGCAAGGCAAGATCCGTGAATAGAAAAGGGCGAAGGGATGAAAGGGATGGAATGTTCAGTGGCATGTGGTAACAGCCCACAGACCCAACAGTTGGTAGCATTGGTGGCAAGATTGTGTTGGTGCAACATCTGCACAAAAGAATTATTCCAGAATTCTTTGCGTCGTTCTCGGAGATGTGGCGGTAGTGATACCAGGTAGTGTTCTTTCTTGGTGGTTGGTTGCATGGTGGGTGACAATGTTCTGTATGCAGGTGCATTCTCTTCAATGATCCAGAGTGCGACCATTAGCAGGAGACAGGTGAGAAATGCGGCTACAAGTGCAATTGTCTTTGTGCTGTGCAGGTTAGCAGTCTTGGTGTCTTTGCGGTGGTTTTGCAGGTGTTCAGTTTCTTCCATCATCTTCGAGGAGCTCAACAACTGTTAGGACCCCAGACTTTTGTCTGGCGCTTTCCTGGTAGCGTTGTTTGACTGTGCTACCGATCTGAGACCTTGACTCAGTTAGTGGCCTGGTCTTTGGAGCTCCCTCCTTTCGTCGATCTTAGGTTGTACCCTTTCCTGGATGGCACCGTGGGGTCGGGAAATTCTGATAGTTCGAGGGTGTCTTCTTGTGGGTAGCAACTCAGAGCTGGTCGGTCTCTCGCGAGTACTTCCTCTTGCACCTCCACCCCTTCACAGGTTGCCAGGGTTGGAGGGACTCGTTTGCAGTGATGGGCGTGCAGCCAGTTTCGTTTTCCTTGCACTCGGAGGGCAGTTCGGGTGGTGATCAGGACTTGCCAGGGGCCCGTCCACCTAGGCTCCAGATTCTTCGTTCTTTGGAAGTTGCATTGTGTCTCTCTACCAGGCCCGCTGATTGGGGGTGGAAGACGGCATGGAACTTTTGTTTTACCCCCAACCCTCTCAGTATGTTCTGTATCACCTCGGCTACGAAGTGGGGGCCGTTGTCGCTCCATAAAATTCTGCCGTATCGGGGGAAGAATTCTTTCAGCAATACTTTTGCAGTGGCTAAGGCGGTATTGTCGCGGGTGGGATAGGCCTCCACCATTTGCTAAAAGCGCACACAACCACCAGGACATATTTTAGACCAAGGCATCTTTCTAGTTGAATGTAATCCATTTGAAGGATTTCAAAGGGGTGGTCAGGGACTCCAAACCCTCCCCGTGGTACTACTGTCCCCTTCCCTGGGTTGTGTTGTAGGCAGACTATACATTGTTGTACTAGGCGTTTTGCAGATTCTGCTATCTTGACGTTATGCCATACTCTGGTGATTAGTTCAATCATGGGGGTGGAGCCTATGTGTGCTGGTAAATGTGCCATGGTCAATATGGGGATGAGGTAGGCATTGGGTAACAGCCATTTATTTCCGTCTTTAGTTCTCCAGCAATCTTCCTCGTCTTTTAGTCCCACCTTTTCCCACTCGGTCAATTCGTCTTGTGTGCCTGTAGTCTGTATGTCCCTTACAGTGGTCCTAGCGTCAGTCCATCGTTCAGCTTGTGACCTGGTCACATACATTCGTGTCGTAGTTCTGTCTCCTGCCGTGGCTCGGGCAGTAACGTCTGCTAGTGCATTTCCCTGTCCAATGAGATCAGTCACTTTCCTATGTGCTTGGCATTTTATCACTGCTAACTTCTTGGGGAGGAGGACTGCTTGCGTCAAGGCGGAGACTAAATCTCCATGCAGGATGGGTGTACCGTGTGAAGTCAGGAACCCTCTTTCTTTCCATAAGATCCCAAAATGGTGAACCACCCCGAAGGCATATTGGCTGTCGGTGTATATGTTAACTGTCGTGTCAGTCGCTAAGATACATGCTCGCGTGAGGGCAATGAGTTCTGCAGCCTGGGCTGAACGTTGAGGAATACGGGCTGTTTCCAGAACGGTTCGGGCTGTGGTGACAGCGTATGCAGCTGAGGTGGTGCCGTCGGGGAGTTTGATGCACGAACCATCCACCCATAGTTCTCCATCTGGTTCTAGAAAGGCGGTGTCTCTGAGATCTATTCTACTCTTTGTTTGTTCATCGGTTAGTGTCACACAGTCGTGTAGTGGAGTCACGCTAGGATCATTTTCGGGTAGGGGTAACAGTGTGGCTGGATTGAGGGTGGTGCATCGCTTTAGGGTAATGTGCGGTGCTAGCAGGGTCAACTCATATCCTGTCAGTCGGGCGCTAGTCAAGTGTTGGGTTTTGGTCTGGTTTAGTAGTGTGTCGACTGCATGGGTTTCTAAAACAGTGACTGGATTGGAGAGTACTATTCCTTCGCCCTGGCGTATCGATACTGCTGCAGCTGCCACAGCGCGCAGGCACGCTGGCAGTGCTCTGGCTACTGGATCGAGGGTGGCAGAGAAATATGCACAAGGGCGTTTTTTTTTACCAATTGATTGTGTTAGGACAGACAATGCACATCCTTCCCTCTCGTGCGTGTAGAGGAAGAATGGTTTGGAGTAATCCGGGGTTCCTAGGACAGGTGCTGAACAAAGGGCATTGCGTAGTTCTTTAAAGGCTGACTGGCATTCGGGGGTCCAGGGGAGAGGTGAGGGGATGTCTTTAGCTAGGAGGGAGAGAAGGGGTTTGACAATGAGGCTAAAATTCGGTAACCACTGTCGGCAAAATGAGGTGAGACCTATCAAAGAGCGGACTTGTTTCTGATCTTTGGGGGCAGGGGTGTCTAGAATTGTCTGGATCCTGTCAGGCGTGAGTTTCCTCCCTTCTTTGGATAAAAGGTGACCCAAATAGGTCACTTGTGATTTACAGAACTGCAATTTCTTTCGGGAGACCTTGTGACCATTCTCAGCAAGAAAATGGAGTAGTTTGATGGTGGCTGTGACGGCTATTGGTATGGTGTCCGCTGCTAGAAGGATGTCGTCTACATATTGTATTAGTGCCACTCCATCTGGCAATTGTATGGCGTCCAACTGTCTTTTAAGCGCCTGGCTATAGATGCTTGGGCTCTCAGTGTACCCCTGAGGTGCTCTGCAAAATCTGTACGAACGGGAGTTTAGGGTGAATCCAAATAGATAGCGGCTGTCCTTGTGTATAGGTATGGAAAAGAATGCGTTTTGAGGTCAATTACAGTGAAGGTGGTGGCAGTGGAGGGGATTAAGGTCAAAATTGTCGTGATGTCGGAAACTACTGGGTATTGTGGCACTACGATTTTGTTTATCTCCCGCAGGTCAATGATGAAGCGGTAGGCTTTTCCGTCTCCCTCTCTCTTTACAATCGGTAGTATGGGACTATTACAAACGTTGCTCACTGCTTCCTCTACCACCCCTGCCTCTACCAAAGAGTGTATGATCTCTGTCAGTGCCTTCTCACCCTCTGGCGATATTTTGTACTGCGGTACTTTCGGTAGGGTTGCGTCCTGTCGTATTGTTACGTGTACTGGGTCAATCATCATTCGTCCTACGTCTGAATCAGCCCTAGCCCATAAGTGTGATGGCAAAGTGTCCAGTAGGGATGCGTCAGCCTCGGAGATGGGAAACATGTGCTGATTAGGGTTCTCTCTATGGCGCTGGGGGTTGTCATACAGGACGACACGCACTCCGTCTGGTGAGCATCTGACAGTCGCATGGAAGTGTTTCAAAAGGTCGAGACCCATAATGGCGTCTGGGGGTGTTGGAAGAGAGGAGGAATGTCGTTTCGACACTATTGTTGTCAAGGTTAAAAGGGATCGGTCGGGACAAAGGGTTGGTGGAGGGCGTACCGTCAAATCCTATTGAGGTCACATGTGAGCCTGACAAGGGTGCCCTTGGAATCTGTCGTTTGGATAGTGCACTACGTGTTGCTCCCGTGTCTACCAGAAATGGCGACTTTGTGCCCAGGACCTCAGCGGTAACATAAGGGCCTTGCTGATCAACATAGAGCTCGACTGGATCCCTCCCTTGCCTCTGGCTGTCCTATGCAAAGTCGTACGCATTGTCATAATATGTCTGTTGGTACTGATTCTGTTTGGGATGGTCAAATGTGTTCACTCTTCCTGGCCTTTCCTCGCTTGCTTCACTCGCGTACCCTCTCCCACGTCCTCTTCCTCTCTGTTCACTTGCTATTTCCCTCGCCCCTCTGCCCCTACCAGCTCCTAACAAAGCCGGGCATTGGGTTTTCCAGTGTCCATATTCTTTGCAAAATGCACATTGATCCTGTCCTAGGTCTTTGCGTCCTACATATGATGTCGATGAATTGTTTCTAGGTGGCTGTACTCTAGGGGTATTCTGCTGGTATCCTCCCTATATTGCTCCCTTCCTGTATTCGCCCCCTGGAGTTGTGCTACCATTACCCTCTCCTTCAAGTCCTTCTTTTTCCTTTCTGTAGCCCTGTCATTTTCGTTTTTCTGATGCTCATAGTACTGGGCCATTTGGAGAATGGCCGCCGGTTTAGATGCTGCCCAACTACTTTCGCTGGCTTGTAATTTCTGGGATACATCTGGTAGTAGTCCTTTGACATAGTTCTGCACAAATAAGTGGTGTCCGGTTGCGGTGGACATGTCTTGTCCACTGTAATCGGAGAACACCGTTTCAAATCTGGAGAAATACTCTGAGACATCCTCTTGTGGTTTCTGGCGGCACGCGGTTACTATGGACCAGTCTATCTTTTTCTCTGGGATCAGCGTTTTCACTTTCTGCACTATTTTGTCAGGGAGGTCCAATATTGCTTTAACCGGTTTTTGACCAGGGTTCAGCTGTTTATCTAGTGTGTTAAGTTGTTCCCAGGTATGACCATGCAGTTCGGTATGGTCTATTTTCCTAATCTGTTTCCACACATCTGCTGGCAAACATAAACCGAAGAACAAGTCTATGTCGGCAAGTGTCATTATTGTTGATCCCAGAGCGGTACCTAGCTCGGTGTAAAAGGCGGTGGGGTTCTTTCGCAAATCCGGTAAAGATTTACGGAACGTCAAAATGTCCTGTCTGTCCCATGGTTGATACACCCAATTGTAGACCACCCTTCCTCTAGCGTCTTGATGGTTCATATCGTCATGAGTCCCTTGTCCTCTAGGAGGTACCCAATAAGGGGCAGCTTCTTTTATCGGCATCATGCTATCTAGTTTTTCCACCGGGGGTCCTGCTATCTTAGATGTCCTGACCTTATCTATCCGTCCTTGTTCCACGAGGTGACGGAATACCTCCAGTGTGGATGAAAAGAGTTCTGTAACATAGTTGTCGCCTTCATCTCCGGTGTCTACCTTCCTATAGAGAGCCACTAGTCGCTCGGGCCCTACATCTTGGTACTTCTCTTCATATGCAGTAAGAGTGTGGTAACAGAGACGTACAATAAAGTATCGTTGGCGGTTTTCAACATAGGAGTTGCATATGTCAGTTACATGCTCTTCTGTCTCCTTCCTATCTATGAGGGATTTAACTACTTTATCAATGCCTGCTCGCTCATTTTTACTTAATCGCGGGACCCTGGGCGCTCCTGTTTCTTTTGATCCTACCTCTACTACTGTATCCTTTGATGAGGCATTTGGTGTGGGTGACTCGGTGGGAGCAGAGGCGGTGGAGACTGAGGCGATCGTGCCATCTCCGGCTATACTTTGGTGGTCCTGTCGTTGTACTACGGGATGAGTAGGGGCGTAAGGGGGTGGCATGTATATGATTGGGGGACCTAACAATAAATCATCATCTACCCTTTGTTTTGCTGGTAACTTGGGGTAAAGAGTCGAGGGCGTTCTAACAGGGCATTGATCTGATATTTTTGATTCCTGTTCCTTTTTATCGATTTCCTTTTCTTTTAGTTTTTCTTCTAATCTTTTACAGGCTTGGTAAGCTGATTTTCGCGTTTCTTTATCTTGTCTAGCTTCGTCCCTTTTCTTTCTTTGAGCTGCCTCTTTTCGCCATAAGCCAAAACTGTCAAACATGGCTGGTCTAGTTTTCTTTTTGTGGAGAGCTAATTCTAACGTTTCTATTTTAGCGGGATCGAAAGATCCCGTCAGTGGCCACTGATTTACCCGGTCCTTCCTAGTGTATTTATGCCATAGTTTGCTATAAGCTACGCTGGCTAATCCATACTTTACGTACATGTCCTTGTTAGGGGTGCCTTCCGGCGGTGCCGCTGACTGACCTCTAACGAACGGTCTGGTCCAAAACAATTACAATCAAACAATCTAGAGAAAACAGGCATGACATATTTATCGGTCAAAATGAATATCTCAATCAATCAATTTAGACAAAAAGTCTGCACTACCTGTCCTTCGCTGCCTGCAAAGAGAGAGAATATTCCTATTCTTTGTTGTTTGCAAGCAGGGAAATGTCGCAAATAACTCCATATCAAAAAAAGGAATACTAGTATTTCAATCAAACTATTCAATCAATCAATTTAAGTCGTTTTTTCACGACCTTACCCGGACCGTATGGACAGTTCATCGTCTTCCCCTTCCAGCGCCTGGTTGTCCTCTCACTCCAACAATCAATGTGGCGTTCCTCTAAGGTCCCAGTCAGGACCGCAGGTCACTCGAGAGAGGTCCGTTCGGAGCCGGTGAAGTTCAGTCGATCGGCAGCCAGACAAGGGTCTTCTCAGGCAGGTATACCCCAATTGTTTAGTTGTTCACTCCGTCGTTAGGACCTCTCTACCGGACCCACGCGTCGCTGATGGGCCCCTACGCTTGGGGGCCAATTTGTGAAAGGCAGCGAGTCTTCTAAGACCCTCAATGCTGCCCGGTGCAGGGTTCCACCTCTAATTCACTTTGGGTTCGCTATCAAAATAATGAGGCAAGCGCTGGAAACTGGAAGAGAAGAAAATGGTTTATTTCTCATGAGGAGATCACGTCAACAGACACCGGGATGTCTGAGGGAAGTGTTCTGCTGACAACTCCCTTGGCTCTTCCTTTTACACAGGTTTGACACAATGCATTTTTTTGATCAACATGGTTACAAAAGCTTGGGGTCCCCGCCCCGGGCAGGTTGTCTCACAAACCCAACAGTAATTCTCTTCCCACCCAGGTCAAACAGACAATCTTATCTTGCAGCTGGACCTTGCTTCAGGGTCTAAAACATGTGAGACCGGTCAGATCTAAGAGTCCGTTCTGTTGATAAAAACAGGTCCCATTGTTGGTAATAACAAGTCTTGCTGTTTGCAGTGCAATAAATCATTTTGCAAGAGTCTTTTTGGTGTTTGGAACCTGTTTGTGTAACTAGGTGTAGTGAAGGGTAGAGCGTCCAAAGGCTTGTCTGAAAACAGGGATGAGAGGAAAAACGAGTTTGTGGCAGCAAGTGGCGCTGAGGTTTGTTGTGGCAATAGAGTTTATAGCCCCAGCACACATACCAGGTCCAGGTCAGAGGGATGCTAGTAAGGGCAGGGTGAAACAAAGGTGACCAACAGAGTACAAAATGGCTGTGATAGATCAAAATGACTGCAACTTATGTGCACATAGAATTCCACCAGACAAGATGGCGCAGGTAATGTTCATAATTGTCATTTTGCTTTTAACAGTAAGCTCGAGGGTAGCTCTAGCCGAACTGCCTGACTTTTGAAAGTTAAGCCAATGTCTGCTCCCAGTCATGGTCCAGTTCATATTGCAAGTTCCAAGACTGGGTCAGAGTTTTCCTCCTTAGAGAGAAGTTTGGGAAAATTCACTCCCTAACATTCACTGCAGTGGTCTACATCTATCCTTTGTATGTAGCATCTATCCTCCACATTGGAAATGTCATATTTTCACCGAATTAAAACTTCACGAATCATGATGGCTAGCAATAACAAATTGTGAATCAACATTGTCCATGCAGCCTTTTACCATAACTTTTTTCATCATTTGCAATGGGTACAACAGCAATACTTATCTGTAACGTTTATGAAAAAAACAAAAGGGAGCACCGCAAGCCTCTGGAGTTGATTTGTACGTGGAAGTATTGATGCAGCTTGCCTGGTTTCAACTAAGCTCCTCAAAAAGTCTTAATCAGCTGCTTGTGCCTAACAGGGTGTGGGGGAGCATATCCTTGAAACTAGAAGGCGGGAGACCAGTAAAGGACTTCACCTCGTAGGATCCACGAAAATAGGTTCCTTGAGGGGCAGCAACTTACAAATTGATGGACAAAGGAAATGAACACTCGCAAAGCTAGTAGGTCTGGCGTGGCTTCCAGCCTTTTGGCTTTGTCAGTGTTTTGGTTTGGCACGTTTATTTGCAAAAAGTTATTGTTTGGGGATATGCTGGACCCTCACCAATATTTAAAGAGCAAACATTGGCTATAAGCAAAAAGCATATACATAACCATAGTGGTTGCTAGTGTGGGGGGGGGGAACTACTTTACATGTGAATGTACTCCTTTTGAAAGAGCAAAATGCCATCACTCACACTGTAGTTAGCCAGTGACTGAAGTGGACTGACTCACAGTCCCATGATAGTTATAGACGGCAGAAAAATGAGATCGACACAATAGGCTAAAGGTTGGTTCAAAGCCTATATCAGTAAGTATATTACATGTGTAAATTTAGTAAAATGGAAGGGCCTCGGCTTACGCCAGACCAGAAAATGATAGTGGTGCCACAGCTGCACAGTGTCTGTACGTTTGTACTTACAACTTTAATGAAACGCAGTTTCACAGTAGATAATAACTTGCAGGAGAGCAATGTGACCAACATTGCACATTCTGTGAGAGACTTAGATGCCACTCATTTCTTAAGAGGGCTGCCCTCTGCTGGTGACGTGCAAGGTTTTTACTAGATAATTGAAAAATGTTGGCCCTGATTCTGTTGTTGGCCTTGTTAGTAATATTGTGGATTCAGCATAATTTTTGTTAGAGTAGCTGTAGTTTGCTTAGCCAAACTCGTTAGGCATTGGTGAATAATGTTTAGAAGGCAAACACACTTCAGTGGGTAGTGTAGTATTAATGAGAAAAAAAGTTGCACACTTTCAGTGACAATGGCCTTTCTGCTGGATACTTTGATCGCTCTTCAGATTCATTTAGGGTACACCATACCTCTCTTTATTTCTGACGAAATTGGGAAATTCTCTGAACTGCAGAGTTTCGGGTCTGGCAGAACAATTTGTCACATCCAGTCTTTGCTGTGTGTCATCTGGGATATAATTGGTGCCACTCAGTGCCTTAAAAGCAGTTAAAAGAAAACGTTATGGCTTCAGCCTCAGGTTGAGATATTTCAAAGATACAGAATCTGCAGCAGGAACACAATCTACAGCATAAACAATTTAATAGAATCTTGCAACTTTATTCGCACTCTTATTTTAATTATTTTTCAATTTTTCATTTGACTTGCTATTTAACGGGCAACATGCTAACACTTAAAACATTGAAAAGCATTAACATTGAAAATGTAGCCATTTACATTTTGTTACATAACTGTACCAAACTGAGAACTGCATCCCTGGTCACTTTAAGAGTGGAGGCAAATATTAAAAGAAAGATGAATAGTGGTGGAATAGGAAGTAAAAGTAACCTTCAGTTTCAAATCCTGCCAGCATTGCGTTTTTCAAAAATATACCCTTTAAGCACCTCTCGGGTTTAACTGGACTTGTGTGCGCTCCTGCTTTTATTTCAGTTTAAATAAATAAGACACTCTTGCTTCTGAGATTGTAATTCCACGATTTTAGTTTGAGTGTTGAAGCCCTTATATTGGAATTCGTCTCTTAATACTCATCCCATTGGTATTGCAGGAGCCTCTTGAGCTGTTTTGGGCTAGTACCCATAAGGCGTTGCACTGTAATGTTATGGAGTTGGAAATAGCTTGCCACCCACCTAGGTTACACTAAATTACTTCCTTTGTAAGTAGATTCAGGTTGCGTCTAAATGCAGTCCCTTAGAAGGGTGAGAGGTGAAAGATGTGCAGCCACAGTGGGAGTTTGGTGAAAGCTTGATTTTTATTAGAATAAAATATCGGGGAGGCTGGGGTGAACAGTGTAAATCAAATTCTGGAAATGCAAATGATAAAACATGTAATTTCTATAAAACTATGTCTTGAAAAGAAAAGTAAGGAATGCTCAAAGAAAATTTCAAAGTGAAGGCAGATAACTATTCTTTAAAGTAAGAAAAAGTCTTCATAAGTATCTGCAGGAAGTTTTGTTTAACCTAGAGTCTTGTGCTATTTTGCCATTATAGCGTTACTATGACTGTGTCCGATGATAATCCTCCATTATGTTGACGCGTTGTGTATTGGTGCATTGTCCTTTCATGTGCACAGCTAACAAACACAATGTAAAAATAAAAAAGGATCTGCAGGAAATAATATGGAATAGATCCACGAAGATGCTTTTAGATTGCATAGTTTCTAGAGACGGAAGGCTTTCTGTGGTTTTGAAATGTACATTTTAGGGCCTGTTTAGCCAGCAATCCTTCTGCTGTATGTACTCTGAAAGAAATAAAATCCCTGAAATAAATAAATAAGGAAAAACCTTGATAGCACTGAAATTGAGTGTGCTAACAGCCCCAGTCACTGTATGAGCGAAGTAGATTCTATAGCGAATCAGTAGAGGTTTTCTTCTAGACATTTTTGCAAAAAATAAAGCAAAATTATTCAATGTAAACATTTTGGGTACAGTTTAAAATGGCATACATTTTTAAACCATTCTGAATATACCACCATGAACCAGTTAAAAACTTTTAGGAATGCCTCATCAGATCTCTTACAGCACATAAGCTTATATGGCCGTTGAAACACTGGATGAACATCAAAAAAGCCTGTTTATATTAAAAATTGTGTGATGGATGGAAATGCTGGCTGAACATCAAAAGCATGTTTATGTGAGCGGACGTATATCACATCATCTGTACATCACAACAGCAGTATGAGGAGATCTAGAGTTAGAAAGATTTTTTTATGGGGAAACTCTTTTTATTGAAAAACTTAAGCTTCATAGAAGCATATAGTGGAGAGAAAGCTAACCATCTTTAAGCATCAACCGATCATTATCTTGTTACATGTCAGAGTAGGTGTTAACCAGCAATTCAAGAGTGGTGCTTTTACGGGCCAATAACATTTAGAATGCGCACGTCTGCACCTGCGATTAAAAGTTGCGTGCGTCATGTGTCCTTGACGTAGTAGCCATCAGGCGATCCTATCATTCGCCACCAGTACTGGTCCCCCCGGCCCCACCCCACTGATCGTGTCTCAGCCTGACCTGAGAAACCCTAGACTCCCATCTCCCACTCCACCCCCGAGTGAGTACTGTATAAAGCTGAAGCTGCTGTAAACAGAAACATGTGAATAATCCCCCAAAACACCCCCTACCCTGCATTGTGAGTCCTGAACTACCCACTCACCCAACTTGCAGAGCGCCTGTTGCCCCAGAATGAACATCTAATAACGAGGGTAGGCTGAACCTGCCTAAATGATTAAGGTTCGGATGAACATAATGACAGTTTAACATTCCCCTTACAGTTGAAAAGTATAAATACTATGCCAGGTTTGTGCCAGCTGATCCTATAATTGTGAAGTTTGTGTTGGTCATCCTCCCATCTGCGCCCCCCCTAGCCCCCTTATGCACACCAAGTCAAGTATGTCACAGTGCCTTCTCCTCATTTCTTGCAACTTCCCCGAGATGGTCTCTCAGAGTACTCTCATGTGTCCTGCTGAGAAGGCTGCAATCTCTTGTTTCCAACGGAAGGGGAGGTTCTCCGCTTCCCTATTCGCCGTGGGCAGATTTGTTCTGTTTGGCATTTGTTCCTTTGCCAGCCACTCTCTAGCCAGTCCCATGCCTCCTCAGGTGTGAGAAAGTGCCAAGTCTTTTCATTAGCGATCACTCTAATCTTGGTGGGGGGAAGCATCATATATTTAAATCTCTTTGGCCCGCAATGCCTTTTTTACTTCGTAAATGTTTTTACGTTGGCGCTGGACTTGTAGAGTGAAATCTGGGAAGAAACTAATCACTGAGTTTCCCAAGTGCAGATCACTCTGCGACCGAGCTGCCTGTAGTATAGCATCCCGGTCTCTATAATTCAGGATCCGTGCTATTGTACGCGGAAGGGCCCCAGGTTTCGGGGGATGACCCAACGCTTGATGTGCTCACTCGACGGAGAAGACATTAGATAGTCTTTTTGGTTTGAGCTTGTTGAGAATAAGGTCTTCCAAGCAAAGGTCCATGCTAGGGCCCTCCGATCCCTCCGGGACCCCCACCACTCTTATGTTGTTTCTCCTGGCCCTACCGTCCTGATCCTCCAGCCTGTGCTCTGTTTTCTTAAGGTTTGCACTTATTTCTCCAGCCGCTTTGTTGTGGAAAGCAGTCCATTAATATGCACCTCTGCTGCCACTTTTTAAAATATCTTGCGGAAGTCTGCCCTGAGCAAGTTGACATCTACGGTTACCGCATCTAGTTTGGGCTCAGTAGGTGCAATGGAGGCCTGTTGATCCTGTATTGCAGCCATTATGGAGCGCAGGAAGGGCTCCCCCACCTGCTGTGGTTCTCCACCTGTCCCTCCGCTGCACACCTTCTATGGCTGCCCAACCACGGAGGACCTCTTCACAACGTACTTTTCCAAGTTTTTAAGTTGCGCTGGCTTCTGGGGTCAGCCTCTCCCCTTGTCCTGGGCCCTTTGCCCCTTCCGTGCTCTACCACCACTGGTACCGCCAGGGAGCAGAGGACTATCTTGGCAGGCAGAGCAAGGAGGTCACCAGGCACTGCTCTTGTCACAGGCCCCATGGCTGCAATTCAAATCCGTAGTTCAGCCCCTGATAATGCAGTCTAAGCAACACAGCACTGTAATACACCTCCAACAATTGTTTTTGCTCACTTATGCACCACTGTATATTTAGCTTCTGGCTTTAAAGATGGTTTGCAATTATTATAGTGTCCATTGATTATAGACTAGAGGACTTGAAGGAGTCTGAGTGAGTCTTGAATCATATAGTTAAGTGTTTGTGGGAGAGGAACATCCCTGGAGTTAAAGGAGGAATCCACCCACACTGCCCCGAATGAGTGCATCTTGCTCCTTTCGTTAAAAGCTTTTGGTGTATGAGGCTGTGTAGACCCAATCTGCCAATCCAGCTCTGTATATTGAAACTGTTCCAGAGGCTAACAGTGCCTCATATGGCCACCACTGTCGACCTGGAAACCCATCTCCTGATATTGTATGTTGCACATGGGATACCAGGTGTATCAGGTGCTGCTACTATCCTTATTGAGCTGGGCTAGCTGCCTCTTCAGGGCCCCATGACCCTGCCTTCCCGCTGCACAGGCCCTCTCCTCTGGCCCACTCCGCGAGAGCAAAGGGGCCTGTTCCCCGCCCCTCCTTCAGCTGCTGAGGTCGATTGTCACATCGCCACGGGGGCCCAGCGCTGTCTGGCCCAAGACAGGCCGCTCCCCCAGTCCCCTGTCTTTGCCTTACGGGCAGTCAGTACGTGACCCAGCCGTCGGTCCTGAGGCACACACTGGGGCGAAGGGGGATCCCAGTGCCCCCCGGGCACTTGCCAGCCGAGTTTCTCCTGAGTCTCTCTGCATCACCTCGGCTTGCCTCTAACCGCAACCGTGCAGCCTTTGCCGCCACACCGCCTCAGGACCTCAGTGCTTTGCCCCCTCCCCCGAGCTGGACAGCCACTCTCGAGTCTGTTCCCGATGGGCCCACCCTCACCTGCTGCTTGTTGGGGCAGGCATCCCTGATCTTCAGTCACTCTCCAGCACCCACCCCAGGCACAACGGCGAAAGGGGGTTGTCAGGATTAAATCTCTCCTCTGGCAAGCAGGGTACCAAGATTTCACAGCCCTCTGCTTAATCTCTCGGTTCTGGCAGAATAATAGATGGATTTCAGGGGATTTCTTCAGGGCGGCCTCTGAGCTCTCTTAGCTTGCGGTCATCTTCACCGACAGCTAGCCACACCCCGAGTTTGGGAGTTCTTGGCGATTTATTTGGTGTTGCAAAATCGACTTTCAAAAGTACTGGATCTAATGGCTTGCCCACCATGGTACAGTTGTCAGTGCAGCCCCTCAAGCAGAGTTTGGATGTTCCAAAAATGGTCTTCAGCTTGACGGACCTAAAATATCATTGCGACAGAACCTTGAAGGGATTTTTTTGTTTTGTGTACAGCTGGAGAACTGTGTTGATGTAGGCCAGATGATGAGCCATGTCTCTTAAAATTGCAGTACTGAGCTTTCCCTCCAACTTCTCCATATATTTGTATTTACAGTCAGTTTGAGGCTCTCTAGAGGGGTTTAAAGATTTGAGGTGCCTTTGCTAACCTGATTACGGGCAAAAATAAGACCGAGTTTTAGATCTATTGCCTCCTATTATGCATTTATCTGAATGCACCCGATATAGAAACTGCATTAGTCTGAAGTTGTTGGGTGACAGTTGAGAAGGGTCACCGTTCTCGATACCCTTTTTTGCATATACGTCACCAAACTGAGACAGGTCTTTTTCAAGGCCACTGGAATTATACATCAGTGAAGCGCCAAATTATATGGCAGGATTCACTAACTTCTGTGGCAAGAAAAAGCAAACTAAGCGCTATAGTGTGGCACTTTTTTAATACTATTTTTTCATTATTTTGTTTTGTAATTTTTACACATGGTAATACTATCTGGGCAAAGATTTCTCATAATTAGTACCAGTTTAACAACCAAAGAGAGAACAAAGCAACTGAAAGCTGACCAGTTAACCTTTGCAAAGGGCCATCCACTGCTCGTGAACCCACTTTGCCACATTTTATTACATTTTTGATTTGTTTGAGCTAGAAAAAAAATATTTTTTTATTCAAATCTGCAGATTATACAGCAGATGATGGATTGTGGCAAAAGCATCAAATCCATAATTATGTGGCCACGAAATCGCATCATCCCAGTGGCCCATGTCTTTTTGGTGTCTAATGTTGGAATCGAATTGCCTATATCCTGGGAGTGGAATAGGCGATGAAAATTATTGGTGCCATCTGGGATGGGTATGATGTAATATTGACTTTTCTAATATGTATTAGGTGATTGACTTAAATACACTTATAGGGCATTCTTAAGGAAACCTAATCCTGTTTTGTAGAGGCACTAACCGCTTAGTTAGTTTCCTTTAGAAAACAACATTTATTTGGTATCGAGGGAGAGTGTTTGGTATCCTACTTGGTACATATGATTTTCACACATTAGCAGAGCAAAGCACTGATCCGTGTTGAAGTATCACAATCTGCAAGCAACTTGGGAGTTGGATATAAACACATGTTTAAGTTCAGTGTACCATCTCCTGAAATAAATTTCACAGAAATAACGGCAAATCTTTAAAGTAATAAAGAAATGAGTTTGGCTTGGGTAGCGAGAATGGAAACTTTAAACTAGTGTGAACTATTCTGCCTTTCTCGTTGGAATGAATGAGCTTGAAAGAAGTCATCCAGTTGATTTGACTTCTTTGTTCAATCCTTTGCGGTGCTCCCCAAGAGTTTACTTTTTGCTTAATGGTCCTGATTCAGTTTTCTGCCAATTCTAGTCCAGCGATGCAAAAAAACTTATGTAAATATATATGGTCAACTATCCATTTTTAAAAAGTTGCTGTTTCAGCCTGAATTTTAAGTTTTGTAACTCTTCAGTTTTCGATTTCCATGAGCTATTTTACATTCTACTGTGCTGCGGATACAGAGCGGAAATCCCGCTTTTATTTCCAAAATAACTCCAGTGACAAGAAATCCTATAATTAAGGCCTTTTGGATCAGTTAAGAAATCCAGAGCTATCCCCTGCATACTAATTTCAGTCTCGATTCATTGAAAGTCAGCACAAGAATGACGTTTCCTTGGAGCAGAGTACTTGCTTCATGCATGCATGGCAGCACTATATTAGGCCTATTTAGAGTTGGTTGTCAACAGATGTACTGTACTGTGCAGGTACAATTAGTTTAGTACTAATGCAACTTCTTTTTTTGATATTATTGACTGGGCTACACAAGAAGAGTAATTTCCGAACGAGGGGCATTACGGGGATCTGATTGAACCAGTGTGGAAACAGCTTTCCCTCATCCTTACAAAATGGACAAGTGTGCAACAGATTATTTTACATTACTTTCTCGCTCAGAAATGGTGATTGATTTTATTTGTATGGTTTTTTCAAAGGGGGCTTTAGTAAAATCAACTGAGTGCTAATACACCTATCCAGAATGTTCCTCTTCCAATGTATACGATTGCTAAGCGTCCATTAACCTGTGCGCAGGCTAGAATGTTCAAGATATATAGGTTATAGCAGCAGGGGTGGTACATAATTTTATACCTGTGTAATTATTTCTCTACAAACTGTTTTGAATAAGAGGACGCTTAATAAAATCTGTTCCTTCATGCCACGCTTCTGTTACTCCCATTGATCTACAGTTTCTTGTGTACTTAAGTTCTGATGTGTCATGTTAGCTTTGTAAATTTCTTCAAACTAAAGTGATTCTTGGGACTGAATGACTGGAGTGTCTATCACTGAATAGCATTGGGCAAACTGACCATTTTAAGGCACTTCCTGAAGTTAAGGTGGTTACTGATCAGGCGAAGCTCCAAATGAAGTTTGTTTCCGGCCTCGGGGTGAATAGAAATGTTAAGTGGAAACGCGTTTTCATTTTTAAGTGTCAACCACTCAAGGTATAACCTGGCAGAATATATTCAGGAAAGCACTTTGCTGTTGCCTGAACGGATTACTGTGCTCATGTCACCAAGATGTCTGCCCATTAGTGGAGCGCACTTGGCATTTCGAAGTATGATTTTCTCGTAAAGTTGTGTGTTTCATTTTTTGTCCCATTATGTCCTGTGATTGGGTTGCTAATTGGCACAGCTGTACTGAAGGAAAACCAGTTAAGTTATATTCCCTTTTAAGAAAACCTACTTTGGTAATGCCTAGAACAGTCACATACGCAAGGTCTATTGGCTTTGGCAATGTTATTTTAGCCATGTGCAGCACAGCTGAAAGTTGAAACAAGCATTGGCATAGCCAATAGGTCTCGCCTTTGGGACCTTATAAGTGTTTAGTTATCCAGCACAATATCCTTGGTGCAACAACATCAACTGTTGCATAGCTAAACACTTATAAGGTCCCAAAGGCGAGACCTATTGGCTATGCACATTCACTAATGCTGATATTTTAAAGCAATGCGGCTATAAGGCTGATATTTGAAAGCAATGCGGAAATGTTAAAGCACATTCACTAATGCTGATATTTCTGGCCCGGGAGTGTTGCGTGCGTGAATGGCTAATAAAAAACAAAAACAAAAGAGAGCCGTGCACAAGTGAATAACTAAGGCTGATATTTGAAAGCAATGCGGATATTTGAAAGCACATTCACTAATGCTGATATTTTAAAAGCAATGCGGATATAAGGCTGATATTTGAAAGCAATGTGGAAATGTTAAAGCACATTCACTAATTCTGATATTTCTTGCCCGGGAGTGGTGCGTGCGTGAATGGCTAATAAAAATAAAAAAAGAGAGCCGTGCACGAGTGAATAACTAAGGCTAATATTTGAAAGCAATGCGGATATTTTAAAGCACATTCACTAATGCAGATATTTTAAAGCAATGCGGATATAAGGCTGATATTTAAAAGCAATGCGGAAATGTTAAAGCACATTCACTAATGCTGATATTTCTTGCCCGGGAGTGGTGCGTGCGTGTATGCGTGCGCGCACAGTCTGCTCTTTTTCAAAGCTCATACTCGTGCTTGTGGCGCGCCGCTGCGCACTCCCGCACGCTGTATGCCGCCACAAACACGAGTATGTGCTTCGAAAAAGAGCTGAACGACGGCTAAAGGTCCTCCTAAGCAGCGCATGCGCGCTGTGTAGGCGAGACCTATAAAACCAAACAAAAACAGCTATGACTCGGGCAATGCTAGCTGTATCCGTTTTTTTGTTTTTTTTTTAACTTTCACTCACTCTGCATAGCACCTGCACTGCTGTAGAACATAGCTTCAAAAAACATTGACAAAGCAAAAAAAAGAGCAGTTTGGCTTTGTCAAATTTTTTTTTGCCATGTTGTCTAACCGTCCGGCTGGTGTGCATCAGAAAAGCTGTGTGTAATATGTTTTACCAGTAGAATAGCTGAGTGTTGAGCATTGGAAATGAGGTGCATCGGAATAGCTTTTTGTGGACTTAAGTGGTTGATTAGCATCTTGTGCTACACATATGAAATGATGTGCATTGACGGAGCTGTGTGTGTAACTTTGTGTTTCCAATGCACCTCATTCCAATATGCACCATTTTGCCATTTCAATAGTGCACGTTGTGATGCACATCGGAATAGGGTGCATCGGAAGAGGTATTTGGGCGTCTAGGTGACAAAACAGCTGATTTTACTGTACACCAAAAATAAGGTGCATCAGAATGTTTCAGTAGCAGAGAGTGATGCCTATTGGAAATGATGTGCATAGGCAGAGCTGTACATGAGTCTCCATGCCAGAATAGCAGCAGGTAAGGCACGTTAGGATTGAGGTCCAGTGGTAGAGCCATTTGTGGTTTCAGTGCTAGAATGCCAGTGGATGCTGTTCTTCGTTGATGAGGTGCATCAGGGGAGCTGCAGTAGGCTCTGTGTTGGAACAACAGGGGTGTTGCATAGCAGAAGTGTGGTGCATCAGCAGAGCTGTGCTCGAAATTCTGGGCTGGAACCGAAGATTATTGGCACATCACACATGTGGTGCATCCAATGAGCTGTGAGCGAATCTCTGTGCTGGAGCATAAGATGAGAGGCACATCACACATGAGGAGCTTCAGCTGAGCTGTGTGAGAATCTTTGTGCTTGAGCATAAGATGAGAGGCACATCACACATGAGGAGCTCCAGCTGAGCTGTGTGAGAATCTTTGTGCTGGAGCATAAGATGAGAGGCACATCACACACGAGGAGAATCAGCTGAGCTGTGTGAGAATCTCAACCAGTCATAATCAACCCCAAATGTTAATACATGACTTAATCTGTAAAAAGTCAAAAGAATACTTATCTGCTCAGAAGCAGCAAACAAAAGAGGGTAAGCCTGGAATGTTGAGGGGTTATGTTGTATTGGGAGTTCATGTTATTCTTGGAAGCTTTTAAGGTTGCTGCTCAGAAGTGGTTAATAAAAGGTTATGCATAATGCTAGCCTCCTGTCTTGCCATAAAAGCTGTGCTGGAGCATAAGATGAGAGGCACATCACACAAGGAGAATCAGCTGAGCTGTGTGAGAATCTTTGTGCTGGAGCATATGATGAGACACATCAAACGAGGAGAATCAGATGAGCTGTGCGAGTCTCGGCGCTGGAACTATAGCTTGATGCGCCCCATTGTAAAGTCTGAATTATTGGATTATGGTTTGGTGCGGATTATGGTTTGAAGTTCAAACCATCATTTATTAGAAAGAAAAAGATTGCTCGGGCACTAGTAAACAATTCTGTTCTTTGCCTGAAGGTATTAGACTGGCTTCTGCCACGCACTGTTAAGGGTAGGTGTGATATTCCGGATAACCCTGCCCCCTTCCTCTGCCGAGGATGGATGGCTAAAAATAAAACAATTGACAAAAACAATAGATCTGATACGGGCGAGATCTATTTGCCAAAGTGTGTGTGGTTTTTCTTTTTTTCTTTTTGCTGTGTGTCGAATCTGAAGAAGGTGAAACCATAATCCTCCCAAAACCATCTGTAACAAGCGAGATAGTCATAATGAAATCATTCGCAGCTGACCAATAAAAACCAAGTGAGTGACTAGAAAGCCTACTATTGGTAAGTAATGGGTTGGCTGTAAACCCCCCCAATTTTTTTAATTTTTTTTTAAAGAACACTACATTTGCAAAGGGACAGTGCATGGTCAGCAGAGACATACAACTGACAAAATTTGGTGTTTGTACAAACAAAAATGAATGGTTTCTTTCGGAAAATGGACCATATTTGGGTTACTCCCAGTTACTCCTGCAACTCTTCATTTTTCTAGTATTAACTTAATTGTGAGCTGAAGAGTCCGATAATTTCCCATTTACGATTTGTCAGGAACACCTCTTTTGCCACGACGATCGGCTTCCTCTGAACAGCTTAAAAGGCTTTCTTAGGATCGACACCAAGCCTACCTATGAAATCGACCAGACTCCAGTTTCAAAGTGCATTATATTAACATTTGTTGTTTCCATGTCCTGTTTGTAATAATAATTCTTTGAAATTGTGAGCACACACTATGTTTACGATCTAGATGTATCTGATAGAGACGTCTAGCTGCAGATTCCTTAACTTAGAATATTCCCAGGCGTCAGACTGGATCCGGAAAACTTTTCCGCAGCAGCACCTCTGCGCGCCGAGGTGCGGTGCTGCCCGACTCCGCCCTGACGTCGTCCACGGACGTGACGTCAGCGGAGTCATATATGCCCCTCCCGGCGCGCTGACATCAGTTTTCTCCTTTTCTGCGTCCCAACGCGGACCCTGGAAAACCTGCAGTTCCTTGGCCTGGTTTTTAGGCCTTTTCGACACCTTTGGTGTCGCCGGAACAGTGTGCAATGCCTTCGGGTTTTAAGGCTTGTGAAGCCTGTGCGCGTCAGATGTCTGGCACTGACCCGCATCTCATCTGTATGTGGTGCCTCGGCGTGCACCACGACTCCACAGAGTGCGACGCCTGCCAGAGGATGAAGCCCAAGTCTCTCCGAGAGCGCCGTATGAAACTGCTGGCCGCACGGCTGTCCGGTCCAGCACCTTCGCGTCGCCGCTCTTCCCTTCCGGATCGGGCTCAGTCCAGAGGTCGTTCCCGCGAACGTCGTTCGAGGGCAGGTAAGTGCAAACACAAGCGGCAAGCACGGAGGTCTTCCTCCCATTCGCATACCGCTGGCGCCCGCTCCTCTCGCTCTATGCCAGGTACGGGCGCTCGGCAGTCGCTTCCTCCATACTCTCCCTTTCCGGGGGTTGGAGCGTCGCGTGCCCAAATGGAGGCTTATTCTCTTGCACTCCAGTCGTACTTTGGGTCCCCACCTCTCCCTGGAGCGCCTTCGGGTCCCAAAGAGGTGGAGGGCACTCATGTCAGGTCCTCGCCGGCGGATTCTTCCCGGCTGTGTGCATCGACTCCGGCGACGATACGACGCCTACGGGCCCCGGACCACTGGGTCCTCCCAGTCGCCCGTCCAGCCCACCCCGTCGGTCTTCGCGATAGCCCTGAGCGGCTTCCTGCGGCACGATGTCGGAGGCGGCGCCGACGCCGGGACCGGCTCCGCGCCCGGCTCCACGCCCGGATCCACGCCCGGATCCACGCCCGGCTCCACTTCCGGCTTGACCAAACGGGCACATTTTGCAGTGGGATCGACGTCGGACGGCGTCTGGGTCGAGTCCCCTCTGGAGGTCGTCGGCGTCCAGACGGCTCCAACCCCGCGTCGTTCGACGCGGCCGTCACCGTCCCAGCTTCCTGCTCCTCCCCACTCCTCAGAGGTCGCTGCGTCCTCCAAACGGCGTCGATCAACGCCGGGGCAGGCAACAACGCCTCCTGGTCAGGAGGTTGACGCTGCTTTGGATTCCCCGGATCGGGGGCCCATGGTGCAAGTGCCTTGTGTTACCTGGCCTTCGGGTCAGTCTCCGGCTCCTCCACTTTTGTTGTCCAGTGGACGGCTTAGTCTTCAGCCGTCTCCTACCGACGGCTTATCGCCTAGCCGAATAGCAACGGAAGCTAGTGCTGCTTACGCACGTGCCATTCACAGGGCAGCTGCTATTCTTGGTTTTCAGCCGCCTGTGGCCCCCCTGCTGTCTGATCACTTAATTGATCTGCTCCATATGGAGCCTCTTGACGTAGAGCCTTTGCTGCCATTTGGCAGCTCTTTATTTGACATTTTGCGTGGCTCATGGGCAAGGCCCTCTTCTGGTGACCCTGTTGATCGGGCTATTACCCGTAGGCACCGTCCTGCTCCGGGTGATCCACTCTGCCTGTCCACTCACCCTACAGCTCAGGGGCTCGTTGTTCAGGCGGCTTTTACCTTACAGTCTTCATCCGCCTTGCCATTATTACCTCCCACTAGGGAGTCTAGGTGGATGGACACGTGTGCTCGGCACCTTTTTGCCTCTGCCAGAGCAGCTATCCACGCATTGAATACTGCGTGTGTGTTCGTACGTTCATCCTCGACCCTTTGGGTCCTGGTTGAGACTCTTCTCCCTTCTATTCCTGAGGAACCGCGGTCACAGTTGCTTCAGCTTCTGCTTGATTGCAAGGGAATGGCGCAATTTTCGCTCCGTTCTTCCCTTGATGCCACTGACTCTGTGGGGCGAGCTCTTGCTCGGTCTGTGGCTTTGCGCCGCCATGCATGGCTGCGCGACAGTCGCTTCCCAGATAATGTTAGGGATGCCCTCAGGAATTTACCGTTTAATGGCGTGGACCTTTTTGATCCCCACACGGATTCGGCTGTCTCCCGACTCTTGTCCGGATTGCCATAACTTCTGCACTGTTTTCTACAGTTGTTTTCCTGAACCTCTATCACAAACGCGTATAGTAGGTTTCCGGTTGCTGTCCACAGCTTTCACTAATTGGTTACATTTCAACCGTATAGCTGGTTTAATCTTCCATTGCTGTCCATGGCTATCCAGCTTTCTCTGATTTGTTGGATTTCAGCTGTATGGCTGGTTTATTCTTCTGTTCAGTCCTCTGACTGCGTGGTTTACCCAAGAGGATCCCCTTATCAGGGGTTCACGCTTACCCTATGTGGGGTATATGCTGGTGCTGGGCGACTGCCTTGCCTTAGTACGCTCCTATGGAGTATTCCTCGCGGACATCCTTCGGGGAGTTCCTCCCTGTCTTTTGTCCTACGATCCTATTATAAGCATCGTCCTGTCATGCTTCGGGTGCCTTTGGTCCCGCTTGTCACTCGCATAGTCTCCGTCGCTGTGCGGCAATGTTTATTGCTCTTAGCACAAACTTGGACACGCAGCCCTTATTGGGCTCGTCCTCCAAGGTACTAACTCTTCTACAGCGGTTCTTTCCGCATTCCGTGCTGCCCCGCACGGATGTTTCCACACTTCTGCTTGGTTCATACTGTGCTTTTTCATGGGGAGTATTTCTTCGAAATACTTGGTTATTCGGGTCCGGGGCACTTATATTGATCCTGACTGTAGAAACCATCGTACCTCTAACTTGCAGGGCACCATGGTTCCTCCCGAGCAGGGAAGGGATGTTGCTCTTCCTTCCTGCGGTGTCCGTGGTCGCTGACCCAGTCTGCTTGTGCCACCACCTCTATGTGGTGCTCGGTTGCTTGGGTCCCCTTTTTGGCCGTTACCCTCTTGATGTCGTGTGCATCTGAGCTGCTCACGTTGCCCTGCAGGAGGCCTTTCCTTTCTTCGTGTGGTTCCAAAGTCCAATCGCTGTGTAGGTACCTTCCGGTATGCTTCCATGTCTTACAGTGTCGCTCCTACTTTACCACTAGGCTGTGTGCCATTGGCCCTTTCGCCGGAGGTACCAGACCTCCTATGTCTTGGCGTGTCTTCCATTTTACTACCGGCCTTTTGGCCCTGGATGGGTTGCCTGCCAATGTTGTCGCCTGTATCTAGCTGATGCAGCTTGATAAATAATTCTTTTGCTAGTCTACATACTGGGCCAGTATGCGCCTTCTGTCATACCGGTTGCCATCTCTCTGGATTTTGCTTGCAGGCAACACATTACATCTGGTGGGTCTTTCACGCTCTAGGTCCAGTTCCACTTCTGGCGGTGTCATCAAATTACTTTTAACTCCTGCATATTTAGTATGCGTTTTCTTTGTCCATACCGGCACTTGGTGGCCAGGAGTCAGCCTTTTGCCTTCGTTGCCCCCTGTATCTTGCAGGCGCAGGTTCAACAGTGTTTTTTCCACTGCTTTACCTGGTCGACCGGTGATCGCTTTTGCTTCTATCAGCACCTCGGATCCTGCGGATCCCTCGGGCCCTCGGCTTCGTTCTTCTTCCGTTCTCGGAGTTGTGAACTCCTGCTCCAGCACGCCGTTCTGGCTCTGGGTTTCCCTCTCTTACCCCGTTCTACACAAAAGGGGTTTTCGTGCTGTTCTTGGCGGCTTGTGGTACCTTTGCCTTCCATTGTTCTCCGCTCTTTTCTGAGCTTCATGGTCTAGGAGTTGGCTGCATTCACATTACTGTCCCCGCTGTGCTTCGTCACATGATGGACGGCACTGTTTTAGTCACTTTCTTGACGGCCAAGTTCTCTCTAGGACTTGGAGGGGTTCAGTCGCAGACCCGCCTCCTCTATGGTATGGCTTTGGTATCTATTCTAAGTTAAGGAATCTGCGGCTAGACGTCTCTATCAGATGAACGAGTTACTTACCTTCGGTAACGATGTATCTGGTAGAGACATAGTCTAGCTGCAGATTCCTTAACGCCCGCCCGTCCTCCCCGTTCTGCGAGGACCTTTTCAGGTTGGGCTTTCTACGCTCGCCTCCCTTCGGGTGGCTCGTTCTTTCTGCAAGTGATCCTTTCACTTCGTTCACAAACAGAATGCTTCATTCTGCTTTCATGGCTCTTCTCCGCCCATTTTTCGTTATTGGTCGGTATGCTCATGTGTCAGGTATCCTTTACATCCCTACGCCCTGGGTTGTACAGTGTGGGTTCTCTTCGCGTTTTTTCCCACCCCCCGCTCTCCCTTTCTTTATCGCCTTGGGGTTTCTTTCCACCCCTATGCTCCATTGGTTTGAGGCCTGTTGGCTCTGCCACATTTTTTGGGTCTCTTATTGGGGAAACAACGTCTCTTTCTGGTGACGTTTTGTGGTCAATTGTACTGGCTTCTATGTTCCGTACTTGTTGTCCTTCACCGTTGTATATTCCAGTTGCGGTCTTTCTGTCGTCTGCCATGATGTTGTTTACATCTTCCTTTACCTCCCAGGGTAGTTGGCCTTCCCTTTTGCGGGGTTGTTTCTCAGAGCGGTGCTCTGCTCTTTCCCTTAATCCCTTAATCAGCCTGGCACTTTCCTTTATGGTGCTGTTTTTCTTCATTCCATGTCTTTTCATCATTTTTGCACACTGTTCCCATTTTCTAACAGTTTTTTTGGTGGTGGCTCCGCGTTGTGGCGCGGAAAAGTTTCTCCTACGAAAACTGATGTCAGCGCGCCGGGAGGGGCATATATGACTCCGCTGACGTCACGTCCGTGGACGACGTCAGGGCGGAGTCGGGCAGCGCCGCCCCTTGGCGCGCAGAGGTGCTGCTGCGGAAATGTTTTCCGGATCCAGTCTGACGCCTGGGAATATTATAAGTTAAGGAATCTGCGGCTAGACTATGTCTCTACCAGATACATCGTTACCGAAGGTAAGTAACTCGTTCTTTTGACAGACACATTCTGCTGAAGGTCAATGGTTTCTCTTATTATTTGGCTGTTTTAGCCACTTATTTTGGTTTAAATATTTCCTTTTAAAGGAACATGAGAAAAGTTAATAAGTAATTAATAAGATATCACAATTTAGATAAATGTTAGCATCTTCTGACAAATGCACTAAAGCATTACACATGACCCACACCAAATATGCCTTTGGTGAGGGCTATAACTGGAGGAAGCAACAAGCTACCTGTATTTCACTGAGCTGTTGAATAAATATTTGACTCCAGAGTAACAGGAAATTTGGAGAAGAGGGAGGTTTGTTTCTAGGTGCAGACTGACTATTACATAAATCTGGTAATAGTCTGATAGTCCTGGGCACCATTCATGTCTTTGGTGCTGACCTCCCCGGGCCCCCCTTCCATCGCTGGGGATGTAGAGCAGCTCCCTTGCTAGTGGTGAGCCACTTCCCTGTAGGGACACGCGTGTTTTAAATATGCTTTTACAAGTACACATTCTATACAGTAGCCCAACCCCTATTACCATGTTAGCAGATACTGCTCCCTTGCTGGCACCTTCTGCACAAAGCTCCAGTTCAGTGTGCATGGCTGCTCAAGGCTTCTGAGTCCTTCCAAGGTCGTAAACACTTACACAAACCCAAAATGCACTGCTGCGAACGTACCCCCAGCAAGCAGTTCTAGCTAGCACATAGAGCATTCAGGCAATGCCTCTGGACCATGTGCAGTGTAGCTCACCGTGCTGCCACTGCGTAGTGATCAGCTTTAGCTTGCTGAAGGAAAGACCAGTTCCTGCTGGAGTATGTCGTTAACACGCTCTAGTATCAGAGGACCAGAATGAACCAAGAAGAGGACGGGGCAGGGTCTCTGCATACTGTGATCTAATGTCTAGTAGTCCTTCTGTAAAAATAGACCTTAAAACTTCATGCCCCTTAAAGCACACAGCACGTATAGAGCATCTAGCAATATAACCTCTACACCCCGTTTGCCAGTTTAGCCTATTCCGATGATAATGCAGAGGCTATGTACAGTTTTGGCCACTCACAGATGTAAAAGGCCATGCGCAGTGAAGGTTGGCCACATGCAGCGGGTTGGGGCAGGCCTGTGGAGAACCCCCCCCCCCCCCCGCCTGTGCGTAGCAGAGTAAGGGATGATTTCATAGATGTTGGACGTAGTGTATTCACAAACGCCCAGATATTTACCACAAAAAACTCCGTTCTGGTGACGTTCTGGTTAACAACCTTAACATTTGTTTAAAAAAATACAAATTCACTTAAAGTAAAGTTATGATTAATAATTTAATAAAAGAAAAGTTATGTTGACCAGATCTGGTTATTCATGAACCAGAACGTGCACAAAAGCCCTGTACACATAACTCTTGCACACAAACTGCAATATGCTTATGACCATGCAAAATTTATGCCAATAATTAATAACCACAACATCATTAAATACATCACATACTTAAACTATTAAATAATGCTATTTCATAGTACTTTAATTGGACATAGTACATTAATGCTAATCAAAGGTGAGATTATAAGCATTAGATTTTCTTTTTTTCTTTTGTAGTCCCTCTGTGTTTTAAACTGTCTTTAGGTTACAGCAAATCAAAACCAGTGGTGCATTTAAATAATATTTCTTTCTTCCTAGTAAGTACTTCAAAATTGAAAAGGTGTTCGAAGTGTACGTGCTTTCTAGGAAGCATTTGTACTATTCTATTAACATTTATATGCAATTTTTTTTAAATGATTTTTTATTACAAATATATGTTGATCTTATTTAGGGAGTGGTATGTTTTCTTTTTTCGTTTGGTGCCATATGCTTGCAATAAAACAAATATTGGCAAAGCCAATAGGTCTGGTCTTCGGACGCTAGTGCAAACCTTATTTATATTTTTATTGTATTTAGGGCATCAGCTCCTTAAGACAGGGTGTTCGGCTGCAATGGCCACATCTACAAGCTTATTGTAACATATGGGCCACTTTATTTTTGTCTACTCTAGGGCCGTAGATATGATTTTATGTATTATAAATCTGCCTAAAGTAGTGCAAGAGATTAAGTGTGACCAAAATTTAAAATGGGGTCGGCCATTAAAATCAATCCTTGAGTGGATGAACCCAACCATGTTAGCCTGAATATGTCCATTAGTAAGTTTTTGACTGTCATTCTCAGCCCTGACCTATTCTATATCTAAAGTGTCCAAACCGTCCTGGGCCTCATTTGCTTGTCAAATGAAAGGTTAAAAGGATGAACTGGCGATTTTGTTTGGTTTAGACCTCAGATGTCTTTAGCAATTTTATCATGAACTTTTATCTTTTAATGTAATGTAAAGATAATAGCGCACCTGAGTCTGTGGTATATTTGCCTGAAGGCTGTGTGGGGGGCTTTACTTAAGTGTGTGAGTGAATATCAGCCTATATGTAAGGAACAGTGTGGGCTAGTGTGCAGGGGTTGGGTAATTTGTCCTACGAACGCCAGTGGTGAAGTTAATGCAATGTATTCTGGAAATTGATATTTTGCGGTTTAAAGTATTGACAACTAGCCTCAGTGTGCATCATTTACAGGCGCCCACTTCCCCACCCTTTTCTGCTTCTCGGCAGCAAGGTTAACCTTGTCTCAGACTGTAAGAACTCGCCCTATCATCCAGCGAGAAACAATGAAAAAACACCCCTTTTTAAAAGCACTGGGCGCCTGTGTCATTCCCATTCACTAAATCTAAGGGCATTCTTGGAAATTCCTTTCTTAGGCCAGGTATTGAAAATATTATTCACAGTGAATACAAAACCATTAGCAAAACAATTCAGCCACGTTTAAAATGTATATGCCACCTGCTAAGAATTGCAAAGCCAATCATTTGAACCTTTTCAAGAAGAAGAATGGAGCTAGTACATATTTGTTTTTGGTATGACGCATCTCAGTCAGGATTCAATTATGTAGGCACATCCCATAGATAAGAGCCACAGCGCACATTACTTTGGTCTCTGCTCCTTATTGGTGACTAGTGTGCAGCAGTGCCTGAAATGTTCCTTTTAGAGGGGGATCTGTTCATGAGGTTTGTGGTAATGCCATGTTCAGATTAGGGAAATGGAATAGAATATCAATTATTTTCTTCCTCATTTATATGGTGAGGTTGGAGAGAGTAGAAAAATAATCGCTGTTGACCAGATTTGCAAAACATAAGGAACTAAGTCTGGGATGTATTCTGATTGGATCGCTCATATATTTGTAAGAAACTCGTGATTAGTTGGAAATTTACATAGTAATCTTGGAGATGTTCTGTAAAACAAGGACAGTCCTTGTTTTCGAGGTGTACTTTCACAGCAGAAACTGTATGCATGACTATTTGTTTTGGTCAGGTAGGCAATTGTGCCTGCGTGTAAATTTGATGCTACTGCGCATACTCGCACTAAATTTTTGTATTTTTATATTTCTCCTCCGGGAAAAATACTGTTTTCCTTGTAGAAACCCATTCACGTGAAACCCGTTCACGTACATCATTATCGTGGAGGTGTTCTTGTTCCATTATTACCTTGGAAATGCTCATTTATTAGTGCTTTGGGGGTTGGAAACTACTTGTAAGGGGTTTGTGAAAAACCATTTACCAATGAATTTCATATCAGTTAAGCGTATGTGTACAAATAACTTTGTGTCGCATTTTTTGAGTTTGTAATGATGTCTTATCTTTAAAGATATTCTGTGCGTGCGTTCAGGGGCCAAGAATCTTTCTTAGGAGCCTGGGGCCGGGGTTGCATAGTCTTGATTCCATGTCATGTGCCTTTCTTCCACCACCCTACATTTCCGATCTCTTTGTCTCTCTTGTGGGTTCTTTGTCATCCCTGTTTTCCCCCTTTGTCACTGTTTTCCTTCCTTTCTCTTACTACTTCTATCTCCCTTTTTTACTGTCATTTGCTCTGGGTCAATGTCCTGGTCCCCAAAATTGAGTGCCAGTGCCCACCACCGGTACCTACAAGCACAAATTAAGTACTGGCACATCAGGTTCTGTGCTATGAATCTTTTGTGCTACAAGGCAGAGATGTGTTAAACTACTGTCATTTCGCTGTACTTGCTTTGAAGATCTACTTACAGGTTGAGAATAAAATTTATATTTATATATTTATAAAGCTTGATATAGCGCGAACATGACCCAAGAGAGTATCAGAGCACTGTACAAGTGGTCAAGAAGGAAGAAACAGTAAAACAAATAAAATCTAGAGCGAAACATGAAGGGTGGGGTCCCAACAGGAGGCAGGAAGCCAAAACGGAGACCAATTTACCCTCTAAATATAAATGTACATGTTCTTAAACTCCAATACTTTATAAGGGTACAGTAAATGTGGCCTAGTGTGGCCAGCTAATAGAGAACATGAGCCTTAAATCAAAGGTATGTTCATAAGTAGCACTTTGACTTCCTTTTAGGTCGAGCCTAGCGGCAGCACGCATGCGCTGTTCGCTCTGCAAGGCATGCAGTAGTGGAGTATGGCTTTGAAGCCCTGCCCACTATCCGCCCATATTTGTAATTAGCTTTTGTCATTGTCACCCGTAAACGCTGGCTTCCGATTTATTATGAGGCTTGCTAGTCCCTCCTTGATACCGCCTTGTCTCCATTTGTTACCGCCCATAAGGACTGGACCATTTACCTGTGTCCTTACTGTATTGCTCACATAAGCCCTTCGGGAGAAATCCTTGGTTAATCAAACTAAAGACCACTAGTGAGAGGCCAGCTTTAGCAATGGCAGCCATTTTTTGTTGTTGTAACTTTCACAATGTGCCACACGCACCCACAGGACGGGCCGCCGCAGCTTGCCCAAAATCAGATCGCTGCTTTTTATTAATTTAAATGAGTAGAGCTGCGGGATCGAAGGTGCTTGGTGGCAGGAGGCGGCTGGGCAGGGCCCCTTCTTGGTGAAATCACAATACATCGCCAATGGAGGCGTGGTTTCACCTACAAAGTTTGTCAACCGAGAGACAAGTTGCAAGTTGTCACTCAGCATGGTAACGGCGTACTCTTTGCTGCGCGTTACACGGATTAATTACCCTGACATAACATGCATTACTTTTGCACTAAAAGTCAGACTTGAGGTGCATTGGCAGAGCTGTGTCAGCATCTCCGTTTTGAAAAAGCATGGCATTCATGCAGAACTTCCGCAAAGCTGTGTGGGGTTTCGAGTCCTGGGGGCGCAGATTTTCCAGCAAGGCTTGTTTGTGAAATATTTACAAAGCTATCAGGGCTGGACTGGTGCCAGTGCCAGCTCTGGAAAATGTTTCCATACGAGCCCCCGGGTGCATGGAGCGAGCGAGCTGCGCGAAAGACCGGACCAAGTCTTTGGTGGGCATTCAACCCCCACCCTAACTGGTTGTTTAACAAGCATTTGCAATGGAATAGGTCTCACTATTGCGAGATTTTGAGATATTGGCTTTGGAAATAACCATGCCTTTTATTTATGTGTTTAAAAAACCTGCAATAATAAAAGGCATTGTCATTTACTGTACCAATAGGTCAAAGTTTCTAAAATGCGAGACCTATTGCATTGCAAATGCTTGTTTAAATGATACGTCTGAGGGGGATCAGTCTGATTTCAGGAGGGAAAGGAGTTCCAGAATCTCGGGGCAATACCCTAGAAGGTCCGATTTATACGTTTTCTTTTCATAGAATTTCTGTGGTTTCAGCAGTAAGGTGCTTGAGCTTCTAGCAAAATCAAAAAAAGAATTTAAATGTTCATAAATACTTTATTTTTTTAATCATTTTAAAGATGTCCCACTAATGAGCTTCGATGAAAAGGTCTAATAGTTTGTTAGCTGGCCTTATAATAAACAGAACGTTAAATATTTCCTTTTGTGCCTTGAAAGAAAAAAAGACTTATTTGGACTTCTGTTGCAGACCATTCTAGAGATTACCCATAACTTTTCTGTACAGCATATTGCTGATTTGGTTTTTACTTTTTTAAATTTGTAGGTAGCAAAGACCACTCATCCAGCTGTGAAATCCGCACCCAGATTCACATTGACCTGAAATATCCTCCACATGGCAAAGGGCATGAGTCACTTATTCTCCATTATATTGAGAAACTGTTCGCTGTGTCAGTTTATTTATTTTTTTCTTTTCTTATTTTATCATTTGACGGAACTGCAGTCTAGACTAAGACGTTTCCCAATTCATTTAGTCTGCCACACTGTTTCTTTTCTTGTATCGCTGTTATACTTTGATTTATGTTTAGCATGCTTTGTGGGTCGGAGGTAAAATGTCTTTTTTAGGTTTCACCTACCAGACCGCGCAAGCTTAATACCTATTGTGGGTTTTCCAAAACTTACACTTGGTTTAAAGCCTGCCCACTGCTTACCATTGTGGCTTTATCCCACTCTTATTTACTTGCTTTCTATTTAATCTTTTTCCTTGTCCATCTTGTGTTTGTTCATTCCCTCAAGCATAGCATCTTTACTGTTCTTTCACTTGGCTGACTTGTATTCTTCCACTGCTCACTTTTATGGGACTATGGGACAGATGTACAAAGCTTTTTTGCTGTCACAAGTGGCCCCATTCCCAGAATCGGGCCGTTTGTGAAGGCACAAATGCGTTTTGAAATGTACAAGCACTAAATTTGGATTCAGTAACTTGTTGCTGAATTGTGTTTGGGAACAAATACCAATTTGGTATTTGGAAGGGGCGTCCCTTCCAAATGCCAAATCGGTATGGTATGCATTACTGTTTGGCGGCCCAATTCCGGTTGCAAAACAGTAATACTTTACCACCTCCTCAAAGGAGGTGGTAGCACATTCAAAAATGGAAAGGGGTGCCTTTGTGACCCCTTCCCCTTTAAGAATGGCTATGGTTTTTTTCATTCAGCATTCAATGAGTACATGGGTTTTCAATCTCTTTTGTATGCTGCTCATCTTCCTCAAACAACTGACCAATCTGTGTGCTGCGTGTTCTCTCTTTCGTATGCTGCTTTCTCCGTTGAGCGATCTGTGTTACTCTTGTCCTTGCGTGCTCTCTCTCGTGTACTTCTTCCTGCAGCCCTCCAGGTTGTTTTCCTCTTCGTGTGCTGCTTCTTCGTTCCTTCTCCCATTCGACTATTTTTTTTTGGGGTGTGTGTGTGTGTTTTTTTAAAAACGTTTTTGGAGGGTCCAACTGTTGCCATTTTCTGTTGGGCGCTCAGCTATAATATTTTTTTTAAAATTTACCATTCTAAGTGGTTTCCACCATCTTAGTGTGGTCCATTAAATAAAAAAAGATGGTGCCTGTGTCATTCGGTAGGTGTGTGCATATGTGGGGACTCATGCACACACCTACAGGATGACATGAATGGCAGCAGTGGCTGGGTTATATTCTATTTTTTTTTTTTTTCTTGCTTTTTTTCTTTGCTGTTGCTATACAACATTGGCAAACAGCACTTTTGGCTCTGCCAGTGCTTGTTTAAAACTATGCCTGAAATATTGAGATTTTTTTAACTCTTCCAATGGATTTATTTCCAAAATTCATTTAAAATGTTTAGGTTTACCATAATATTGCTTTTAAGTCGTGCCGTCAACATTTCGTTGAAGGTTTTTCACTCTATCCCAAAAATATTACTTGGTCACACTTGCCCACCCAGCCAAAGAGTGTATTTGTGCAACTTTGCTTAGTAGAAATCTTGTGTTCCCACTCATGCATTTACTTAAATCCTGCACATGTCCTTTTACCCAACATACGACTTTGTCTGCTATGTGTGTCCTACTGTGGCTTGAGCATACAGTAATGTCCACTAGGGTGTCTGCATATCCTGTCTAAGATGGCTTTACATGCTTCACTCTGGTTGTTTTTTATTTATTTTTTATTTTTTTCACAGATCTCCAGAGGTTTTCTCAAGTACAGGAATCAAATGTAGAGCACGGTGGAATTCACCAATTTTCCATGAGCTTGAGTAGGTAACTGGTTGTGCTTCTCACTCAGGCAACAGAAATGTAAGCTCTGTAAAAGGTTTTTTCTGGTTCTTATACAGATTCTTAGGAATTTCTTCTGACCATTGATAATTTTCAGGTCAGTAAAACCGCTAGCGTGGAGCTTGACATGATTCTACCTTCAGTTGTGTTGAGCTCTTTGTCTCTTTTAAGAGAAATTACTGAAGCTAATCAGTATTCTAGGTTGTGCCCCAAAATGGCTCCTAGCAATGAGGTACTGAGTCAGTAGACAAACATTTGAAGAGACTGGCTGTGAGCACTTAGAAGCAAGTTTTTAATCCTTTGAGCATTTAAGTCTTCATACCTCTCCCCATATGAAGAAACAAAAACGTGGCTGCTTTAGTTTCGCCTTCACGATTTTGAGTTGTGCAATAGTTGAACTGTATTTATACATGATCTCTGTTCTTTTGGGGAGGGGTGACTTAAATGCTTAGCTATGATAAAACGGCAAACAAAACGAGCATTGCGAAAGCCTGTAGGTATCTATCCCCTTTGGCTTTGGGACCAATTGGCTTTGCCAGTGCTGGTTTTGGCAATGCTGTGCAGTATAGACAAAATCAAATTAAATGCAAAAAGTGTGATGACTCAGCCATGTCGCTTTGTAGGCTTGTACATGCATGCAGTGACGCAAGTATATCAATCTCAACAAACTGTCACATGGGACTCGTTCAAAAGGAGGAGACATCATCCACGAGTTAGTGGGATCTTATTTTAACATAATTCCAACTCAACTTGATTGTGTGGAAACATTACTGTAAAACAGTATAGAAAACACAGTACTGGACAAAGTAAGAATTTCGTCATAATTGTGTTGTATTTTACATATACAATCTGGTGCGAAATATGTGAATATAGTGCAGACGACACAGTTCACACTAGGTGATCATATTTACAACAAATAATGCACAGACACTATGCAGTCACCAAAGGCTGTATAATCTCATTAGCTCAGAGAGACAGAGGGAAGTTCCAATAAATTCACAATCCCTTCTTGTTACTTGTAGGTGTCAACCAATGTGAGGGGGGGTGTTTGTCGATGTTTCAACCCCAAATTATTACATGGGGTCTCCTCAGGACTTCATCATCCAACTACTACATCACCCTCGCATGGGTTGGATAGCATCAATCATCAGTCTCCATATATTGGCTCAATTATTCAAGAAGTCCACAAAGCTATAATTACAGTTTCTGTCGCCTTGTAAATGGAGGCATTCAATATCCGAGTGGGAGAACTCAGTGCTCCTAGCTGCGCCATGGCATCACTGCACATGCATGTCTACAAAATGATGTGAGCCATTAAAAAAAATAATAATAAAGATTAGAGATGGATTGGCAAATTAAAAAAAAAAAAAAAGTTGCGCAATGTCTCTTTAATTTTTTTTAAATTTAATTTTTTACTTTTTTTTTTTTTACAGCAGAGGGCCTGGCAGCAATATGCTTCCTGCTTCCCCTCCACGCCACCAACAAAAACAAGCATTGGCAAAGCCAACTAGGTCTCGCCTTTGGGATCTTATAATTTTTAGCAATGTAACAGTTGTTGTTTTTGCACTAAGGATTTTGTTTTGGATAATTAAACATTTTTTTGCTTTTATTGTATATGGAAATAAGTTTTGTAGCAGTTTGGCTTATCCCTGAGTTAATGTGTAAAGCGTTTGCGCAATACGTACATAGCAACACCATACCAGGCACACCATAAAAGGAACTCAATACAAGGTTATATGAAGAATAGCCTTTGTATTTTTATAAAACATATTAGAACAGAGGGAAATGTGAAAATGAGCTTCAATTAGATAAAGTATATTACTTGTGGACGAGGCTGGCTTTGGGGAAATAGCACGTGAGTTCAAAATGCAAAAGGCCCGCGCTATATTTATTTTTTAATAACAAGCCGGAAATGTTTGTTTAAGAAAGAAAAAGTTTCTAAATCGTGTATGAGGTTGGCTTTGGTGAGAGAGCACATAAGTTGAAAATGCAAAAGGGCCGCGCTCTATTTATTTCACAATTATGACTAAAAAGTGTATCAATTATGGACGACGCTGGCTTGAAAAAGTGTATAAATTGTGTACGAGGCTGGCTTTGGTGAGAGAGCACGTCAGTTGAAAATGCCAAAGGGCCGCGCTCACACGCCACACACGTGCTTGTAAAAGTAAAACAAAATCACACTGCTGGTACTGCAATGATGTGTTTGCTGGGGCCGCGCTCTATTTATTTAACAATTATGCGCCGTAGATGTTTGTTTAATGACTAAAAAGTGTATCAATTGTGGACGACGCTGGCTTGAAAAAGTGTATAAACCGTGTACGAGCCTGGCTTTGGTGAGAGAGCACGTAATTTGAAAATGCAAAAGTGCTGCGCTCTATTTATTTCACAATTATGCATCGGAGATGTTTGTTTAATGCCTAAAAAGTGTATCAATTGTGGACAAGGCTGGCTTTGAGAGAGAGCACGTGAGTTCAAAATGCTAAAGGGCCGCGCTCTATTTATTTAATAATAACGCTCCCGAAATGTTTGTTTAATAACGCAAAAGTGTACAAATTGTGTACGAGACTGGCTTTGGTGAGAGAGCACGTCAGTTGAAAATGCCAAAGGGCCGCGCTCACACGCGTGCTTGTAAAAGTAAAACAAAATCACACTGCTGGCACTGCAATGATGTGTTTGCTGGGGCCGCGCTCTATTTATTTAACAATTATGCGCCGTAGATGTTTGTTTAATTACTAAAAAGTGTATCAATTGTGGACGACGCTGGCTTGAAAAACTGTATAAACCGTGTACGAGGCTGGCTTTGGTGAGAGAGCACGTAAGTTGAAAATGCAAAGGGCCGCGCTCTATTTATTTCACAATTATGCGCCGGAGATGTTTGTTTAATGCCTAAAAAGTGTATCAATTGTGGACAAGGCTGGCTTTGAGAGCGAGCACGTGAGTTCAAAATGCTAAAGGGCCGCGCTCAATTTATTTAATAATAATGCTCCCGAAATGTTTGTTTAATAACGCAAAAGTGTACAAATTGTGTGCGAGACTGGCTTTGGTGAGAGAGCACGTCAGTTGAAAATGCCAAAGGGCTGCGCCCACACGCGTGCTTGTAAAAGTAAAACAAAATCACACTGCTGGCACTGCAATGATGTGTTTGCTGGGGCCGCGCTCTATTTATTTAACAATTATGCGCAGTAGATGTTTGTTTAATGACTAAAAAGTGTATCAATTGTGGACGACGCTGGCTTTGAGAGAGAGCACGTAAGTTCAAAATGCTAAAGGGCCGCTAATAATAACGCGACGCAGGTGTGTGTTTAATAATGAAAAAGTGTATAAATCGCAAAACAAGGAGGCACGTCTGGCGAGTGGTGTGCGATGTGTGTGCGGGGGCATGTCTGGCGAGTGGTGTGCGATGTGCGCGCGCTGTAAGGGTGCCCGCGAGCGATGCGCTTAATGAGCCATGACAAGAGAGGAAAGCCAGATGGCGCCTGTGCGCGTAACCGCAAGCTTTAGGCCACAAGCAAAAGCGTGTGGTCAGCTTTTTGAAGCCCCCTTACTAAAAGTCTCGCCAGAGCAACGCATGCGCTGCCTGAGGCGAGACCTAATGAATGATGGGATTTTCTGACAACAGAGAAGCGAGTGGGGGAAGCAACCGGGTGTAAGGGGGAGGAAAAAAGCAGCACACGAGAGAGAACAGACAGGAGGTGAGGGACAAACTCACAATATGAGAAAGTAAAACAAAGCGCTGTACGGTAGCGAGGTTAACGGCTGAAGAAGCACCTGAGAGAGAGGGAGATCTTTCAGCAACATGAGGAAGACAGCAACACGAAGTGCGGGCGGGGCAGGTGTGTGTGTGGCGGAGTGAAAGCATTCAAAGAGACCTGGAAACCACATGGCTTTCTTTAAAGTGCTTGAGCAAAAAGAAACAAGCATTGGCATAGCCAATAGGTCTCGCCTTTGGGACCTTATAAGTATTTAGCAATGCAGCACATTATACTGGGTGCTACAACACCTATTGTTCTTTAACACGGAAGCTTTGTGGATAGAGCAGCGCTGCTAGGCGCTGAGATGTGGCAGGCATTCAATGACGTGCACTTAGAAAGCGGTTGCATAGGTTTCTAACTCATGGTAGTTTTCTGTTCAAAAGCCGTCCCTCCAGAGTCTGCACGGTAGTGGTATAGCCGGCAACCATTAATTAGATGTGCTGGCGATCGAAGTGCATGCCCCAAAGTATGTGTGTCAGTGTGTGTCTGTTTAAGATTAAGGCTTGCCTTTTACGTGACATGGTGAGACCAATGCTACTTCGGGTGTACAGTGGAGTGCATGCAGTCATGAAATCTTAGCTGGGCCTGTACAAATGTGCCGGTGAGAGTGGCACCTTCCTCCATATGTACAGAGTGGTGTAGATGTCACTGGATCTCGGAGAGGCCAGTCATGGTGAGTTGTGCAAGCATGTGTTTCACCGAGTGCAGTGCTGTCGTCGAATGGCTATGAGAACAGTGCCTCACGTGTGGTGTGCAGGGCAGCTAGGCGGCACAGAACAGTCCTATTGCTATACTCTGGTATGCAGGCAGTGGGCGACCACTTTACACAATCAAGTTATTTACTTGATCCTATTCCAAAAACGAAAATGAGGACGGAACACCATTGAACCATGCATACATGCCAAACAACACTATTCTCTGCATGCGGTTATCAGTTTAAAAGGCGCCCGCTCATTTTCAGGAGGTCCAGTGTACAGAGTACTATTCTACCCTGGTCAGACCATGCATTTAAAAGAGACCCATATCGTGGGGATCGCTATCCACCAACATGGGATTCCTGCTTGGCGGGCACAACCATGATTCTGCCTATTTTTAAAAAATCAACAGGAAAAGAAGTGGACGATGAATGGCAAGCATGGTGACGCATAAGAAACAGCTGATGGGAAATGTAGTTCCTCATGATAGCAATAGCCACAAGTTTTCAAATGCCCACACACGCTTCCTATGGGAAAATGGCGTCAGAGAGAGACGTGATGCCTGAGACACCCGAAGAAGACTGACCATCAGGCACTGAAAGTGTGAACACCGGTTGAACCAAAAAACGTACAAACTGACTCAGAATTGTGTCAACACACATGTTCCAGCCACGGGTTTATGGGGCTGCTTTCCTGTTTTCAAGAAATCCTTATTTTTCTGGCATGCTGGGTGAAACACAACCTCTTTTACAAGGTTAATTGCGCTGGGTGCTCCTTTTTAATCAAAAATATACAATTTATGAATGAAACTTCGCCACATGCAGGCACCATTCGCTACTGATCGTATCTTGCTATTCTGTACACGAAACCCATGTTATGCGTTTCAATATGGAGCAAATGGCAATTAAAAATACGACTTTAGGGCAGCTTGCTTGCTTATATTCAATTTAGGATCACCACAAACTGGCACCGTCAAATGAGGCTTCGAGTGTAGCTACACGGGACTGAAGCCTTCCTTCTAAAACTATGCGAACGGGTTTAATGGCAGTAGCCTTGTCCTGAGCCGCCTGTGTGCTCTGCCTGCCTGACCATGAACGCCTCTAGGGCAAGGCAATGCTAGGGGGCCGGGGGGGGGGGGCATCTGGATTGCGCTCACGAGCATACAGAACGCTGGGTTTGGTGGCGGTAATTTACACCTCCCTGCCCTTTGGAGTTATTCGGCACTTGAACAGCGCACGCTCGGGCATTGCTGTGGCATCGCCGTACTTTTTAACAGAACAGCTACGTGACCCTTGGAGCAGTCCTGAGGTTTGCAACAGAGACCGCAGTGTGATTTGGGCTGTCGAGACTGGCAGCCGACAGACCGAGTGAAGCTGTGAAGAAGTTTCTCCCTTCCACGCTTTCCAGATGGCAGGGGTTGGGTCACGTGCCTGGGCAGACCGCAGTGTTGAAACAGTGGTCCCATTCCACCAGGGAAGGCTTTCTGCAGTTTTATAGAGTGCGAACAAGGTGGAGGGAGGCGCAGGCTTCCGCTCGCTGTTCAGGCACCTCGAAGAGCAGAAGATAAAACAAGCGCACATTTAGTAATCACATGCGCTGTGCTCGGGGGGACTCCGATGTGGGCAAAAGCGGAAGCCGAGATTAAAGTTATCTCCCAGTTTACAGAGTGCAAGTGAGCCTTAAAAGATAAAGTATTTATCCCCAGGGTCAGGCAGTGTGGCCAGTTGAGGGAGCCGGGATTTTAAAGCGTGGTTTCTGATCTTCGCAGCTGGTAATTAGGCTCACGTGTCTCGGCACTGCAGCTGCTGCCCTGCGCGCCGCTGCTCGCTCCCGCGGGCAAAACGCCGTGGGAGTGAACCTTTTCAGAAGAGGTGGGACATGCACCCACCTTTAGCCATTTGCGTGCTTTCATTCTTGAAAGACACACGCAAAAGCCAATCAAATATGTGGGAGGAGTCAGACCCACACGGAGTAGCTACAAGAAGCCTCGCAGAGCAGCGTATGCGCGCTGCTAGGCTCGACCTAAAAAGTAGTTCCTTAAACGTGAGTAGTGGATGGAGAGAAGGCAGCCAAGTGAAGAGATGCTAAAAAGGAAATGTTCCAGGGGAGGGATTAACACAAGTGACCAGATAAGACCAGGAAAGACATTGAATAAGAAGCAAGCAAATGTGCCATTGAACAAGAAGCATGGAAATGAGTGACAATAGCCAATGGTAAACAATGGGCTGTAATTCTTGATAAACCGACAGTAGATCTTTTGCAATCCGGCAGGCTTGATCTACAAATGCATGTTTTATTTTATTAGCAAATAAGTAACAAAAATAAGTTGTGAAATAAACAGATTTTTGTACAAGTTGCAGATTTCCATTTGCTTCTTTGTCTCTTGAAATGATCATGGTTTTGGGTTAGTACTTTGAGGTGAAGTCAGTTTATTGTTTAACGTTAGTTGGTTCCATCCATCGATTATAATCTGGTTGGTTCACCAAATCTGTGCAATTAAGTTCGAAAGACTGACATGGTGCTGCAACTGTCTGGCCACACACCTACCGGGAGGAGCACTATGTCTGTTGGTTTACGAAAAGTGCTGACTCTTA
Source organism: Calotriton arnoldi (assembly GCA_963921515.1). Taxonomy (NCBI): domain Eukaryota; kingdom Metazoa; phylum Chordata; class Amphibia; order Caudata; family Salamandridae; genus Calotriton; species Calotriton arnoldi. Next base: position 2,746,723 of record CAWUFW010000699.1, read on the forward strand.
ACAAGAGTTTCAGATGTGCTCTCTTATTATTTTTTTTTTTTTTTAGCAAGTTTTCTTTTGTGGTATCTGGCACGTTTTGGTATCTGAACTGACAAGATATATTTTGTTTAACATTTCGGTTACTTTGAGTTAAAATCGAGCACTCCAAGGTAAGGGGGTATGCATTTTGCAGTTCTATTCTATGATGGCGGCTAATAGTTGGTTTGACAGTCAAGAGTTCGCCAAATCGTCAGAAATGCTACAAACTAACTGAGTGTGAAGAACACCTATTTGAAGTATAACCACTTCAAGCAAAGCTTTGAATTAAGCCCTCCGTTCTTTTCCATGTAATTAATCACTTCCTCCACTGGCTGAATAAGAAGGAGACCAGAGGTACGGGTGATGTAGATGATGATGCAAAAAACAATGAGCACCAATGGCTGCACGGGAAATATGGCAAATTGTCTTTGTTGCATGCTTAATGCTGCCCTTAGATGTTACTGATATCCAAATTAATGGTTCTTTATTATTCTTGGAAGGATGGAGGGCAGAGTCTCCCAGGCCAACATTAATTCGAACTAGCAAACTTCAGGCCATTGCAGATGTCCGTGGCAAGCACAGAGCTATCTTGCCTGCTAAATATATTCCTGTTTACAGAATTTAAGCGCCTACATTCTTTGTGCTCATTTTTCTGGAGCTACTTTAGTTTGTCCCCTGGTTGTGTGACTTCATTAGTTCGAGGGTACTTTCCATGGAATGAAGTCTCTTTGTTAAAGAATAACAAAAGTCAGAAGTTTGAGGAAACAAATTGTCAAACTTGCTAAAATAATAAATTAAAAATGAATGCATTCTTTGTTCCTGTGCACGACAGTGCCGTCTCAACACGTCACCAACTTTCTCTGATCAACTGAAAAAGAGCTTTAAGAGGTACAACTGAGAGAGGGGCTTTAGCTCCACCCACATCTTGATTACCTTTAGTACAGCATTTGAATGAATGAAAGAAAAATATTTATAAAGAGCACAGCTGTCTGGCAGGCGTCCCAGAGAAAAGTTGTGTGCTTCTGCCAACAGTGCACCCCTAGTGGCTGTTGTAGGATCTCCTCTCCATCTAATATGACGGTCATGGTAAACGAAATGATGTGACCGCATGCGAAGGGAAATCCTGTTAGAAAACTGTGATCTTGTTCATCCAGACGATTGTTTGTTCATTAAGCTGTGTGAGCCAGCAGCAATGTGACCAACACAACATGGCATTCTTGTTCCTATAAAGTGCTTATCTTTTTTCACCTGAAGTCTTGTTCGTTGATTTGCACTTTTTTGTCCAGTGAGAGCCAATTTCAACAACCGCAGGCGCTGTCTGCCACGCGAGCCTGCCCTGAAGTAATCTAACCAATGGAGTCCAGTGCTGGGGAAGCCCCCTCTGGGAGCACTTTTGGAGGGGGCGATGCACAGGGGTGTGGTGGTTCGGAGGGGGGGAGGGTGGCGATGGGTAGGGGCATGGGGAGAAGAGAGGAACCAGCAACTGCTGAAGAGATGGCCATGCCAGACCTCTCTCTGTAGGCAGGGGCATGGAGGTGGTGTGGCACTCCTTTGGTTCCTTTTGTGTGCCGCGCTCACTCCCTGGCTGCAGTGGAGTCTGTGTGCAGAGGTGAGATGAGACGCAGTCTGAAGGTGAGTGATGGGCGGCTGAGAGAGCATGCCCCCAATTCATCACTGCGTGTGGCCCAGTCTTCACCTTTTCCTGCACCACTTGTTGAACTGGCAGAGACTCTGGTGGCATTGCTGTGGAGCATCCGCCATCACCTCTGCTACTCGGGCCTGCTGCCAGCCAGACTGCTCTAAAAATACAACCTCTGGTTCCAGTGGCAGCTCGTTAGCAGGGGCTTCATGGTACAACCTTGCCTCCTGTGAGCTGCCACTTACTGCTAATTATTTAACTGAGCAGTGTTCATGAAAACACGACTTTAGTGTTTTTTGTGAGCCCTGCTAATAATGCAAGGCAGTGGCGGCTGGTGACATTTGAAAGTGGTGAGGCGTAAAACAATTGTCGTATTTCACAGCGGCGAGCGAGCGTAGCGAGCGAGCCTGAACTACCTACGGGGGATTCGGGGGGGTTCTCCCCCGAGAACATTTTGAAAAAAAGAGTGGGCAAATGGTGCATTTTCAAGCAAATTTGAGAGTGCAATCGCAGTATTCGGACTCCTGCCTCATATTCGTCATTACTACTGACGCCCTGCACCAAAACACGGACAGACCACACCCACCCTACATTAAGATAAGGCCTTCCGCTACTACCACACGCTACACAGAGACAGATCCCACGCACTACATCACAACAATGGCGGACACTACTACTACCCCAGAACTCTGCAGTTAAAGAATGCGCCACACGGTGCCTATCAGTGAGACAAGCAACTAGAAACTGGAATCTTCTAGAATGAAAGTTCCAAGCACGGTTTGAAGTAACATACTGGCCACGACCTCTTTAAACTGCTAATTCGTGTGAAGCTAGACCGTGCACGCGAAAGAAGAGACCATGTACCTTTTATTGCAACTGATAGGTAAGCAAGGCGAACATTTGGGAGGGTGTCCGGCATTGCTTGTGAGGTGATACGTGCATATTTTATTTTTAGCCGGTGATTGCCGGTGTGTATCCGTGCATAACGAGCGAAGGGGTGCCCTTTCCCAGTGTAAGTGAAATCCATGGCATTTAAGATTTTGAGTGTCTGATACTGGAACAGGATTTGCAAACTATTCTTCAGCAATAGTCTTAGGCCGTGTGCAGCCCTCAGAAAGTGACTTTGTGTGTCCTCGTAGTTCAAGGCACACGCAGAAGGCAGACCTAAATTGCCCGTGACAATTAACGGTGTCTCCAAACTGCAGCAACGAGAGAGCGGGTGGGAGGGGGTTAAAGAGAGAGAGTGGAAAATAGAGGAGGGAGATAGATAGGGGGTTGCTGAGCGAGAGGGAGGATGAAATGGGGGAGAAGAAAGGGAGAGAGAAGGAGAGGTGTGAGCAAGACTGCGAGGTGAGGCTGAGAGAAAGATGTTCGAGCTAGAGGCAGAAGGGATTGCAAGAGAGGGAGAGAGAACAGGCTGACAGAGTACGAGAACGATAAAGATAAAGAGAGAGTGGGGTGCAGAAAACGAGGGGCGGGTGCGAGAAAATGGAAGGAAGAAGGCGAGACAGTGGGAGAGGGGGAACGATAGAAAACGAGCAAGCGAGGGAGAATGGAGGAGAGAAACAGGGCGAGAAAGAGGGAGAAGTAGGGGCAGCCTGGCACCAGATTAACGGCATCAATCGTGCACAGCTGTGTTTAAAAAAAAATGTCACATGCCCCACAAATGCAAATCCCTTTTCCTAGTGTAATCTATTTAATCGCGCCCTAATGGTAATCGGCAGTTGTTCTGCCATCTCCGTTTGATCACCGACTGACGTGCCCTTACATTGCACACCGTCCTTCACTTATATGTATAAATTCAGCACACCCATACTGAGGCGTGACGAACATGCACAATGCTCCTGGGACACAACCTGCCCGCTCTTATACATGCCATGTTTTCCCCCCAGCTATATAGAACCAGCAGACATTAACAAGTAATACCGGTAGAGTCCACGTTCAATGGCTTCCAGCGTGCATAGACAAGCATGGGGCAAATTCAATGACAGAGCCATATCGAACAGAAGAAAATATTGAAAAAATACATGATTTTAAAAAAACGAGGCCTGCCAGTTCCCATTTACTCCGCTTTTAGATGAGCCTCGGTGTGAGAAAACAAAATCCTAGGTAGCAGTCGCGGCTGTAAAATGGGCGGGTGGGTTCGCACGCGCGGGGGGGGCAGGGAAGTGGGACGGTCAATGGCAGCGTTGTGATCGGTGAGGCGCAGCGGAGAGCGCCCCAGCCCGGCCATTTTCTCTATGTAGGCTGCATGCGGCAGCCTACATAGAGAACAAGCATTGGCATAGCCAATAGGTCTCGCCTTTGGGACCTTATAAGTGTTTAGCCATGCAACGGTTGATGTTGTTGCACCAAGGATATTGTGCTGCATAACTAAATACTTATAAGGTCCCAAAGCGAGACCTATTGGCTATGCCAATGCTTGTTGTTTTGAGAATCTGGTCACCCTACACATAATCCATCATCTGCTGCATAATCTGCAGATTTTAACTAAAAAAGTTTGTTTCCAGCTCAAATGGTTTAAATGTTACTAAAAACGCAGCGGCACATGTTACCACCCAGTGGAAGACCTATTGCAAAGGTTGACTGGTCCCCTTTCTGTTGCTTATTGCTATATTTAGGTATTAAACTGGCACTAATGAGGTACCCAACGCCCAGTGTTAACAAGTGTAAAAGTACAAATTAATAAAGTATTAATTTAATTAAAAAAAATTGCCGAATAACATGCCTTTTCTTGCCGCATAATTTGCTCACCCCTGCCGCATAATTTAGCCTTCTCCTGCAGCGTAATTCCAGTAACCCTGAACATATTGTTAAAGGAAAGCCTAGGACTTAAGATGTTTGTCCCTGTTGACATGGGGTCATTTGCTAATCTTACTTTCGGAGGCCGCAGGCTGCTTTAAATCTCCAGGGTCCGGGGATAGCGGCCTGAGTACAGAGGCGCTAGGTGGCATTTTATGAAATATGCACCTGGTTTTGCACGGCGGCCTGCCAGCTCTCGTCTCCCCAGCGGCCCCTCAGATGAGAACACGCACGGTGATGGAGCACCCCACCCCTCTTCACCGAACGCCCGAGGGTCTCCCGCCTATCCATTCTCATATAATACCAAAGCCGACAGTCATTCCCCAGCAGAGGAAGCGGAAGCTGCGTGCCTTGGAGCCCCGGGCCATCGCCGTGTTTGAGTAAGGAAAACGCCAAGGGCGGAAGAAGAGCAAACGGGGCAGGCCACAGCTCCGAGCGCGCGTCACCAATCACAGGGCACACTGGAGCACAGCTCTACTGCACCAGGAAACAGCACTGCATGTCCGAGGGCACGAGCACAGGAGGGCAACCCCCCCCCCCTCCCCCGGTATAACCCAAAGCTTAGAGGGCAGGCCACAGCTCCGAGCGCGCGTCACCAATCACAGGGCCCAGCAGGACATACTGGAGCACAGCTCTACTGCACCAGGAATCAGCACTGCATGTCTGGGGGCACGAGGGAAAATCCCCCCTCCAGAGGTATAACCCAAAGCATAGAGGGCAGGCCACACCTCCGAGAGCGGGTCACCGGTCACTGACTGCAGGACACACTGGAGCACATCTCTACTGCACCAGGAAACAGCACTGCACGCCCGAGGGCATGAGCACAAGAGGGTAAATACACCCCCCCCCCCCCTAGAACCCCTCCCCCCCAAGGGGTGTGACCCAAAGCATAGAGGGCAGGCCACACCCCCGAGAGCGCGTCACCGGTCACTGCAGGACACACTGGAGCACATCTCTACTGCACCAGGAAACAGCACTGCACGACCGAGGGCACGAGCACAGGAGGGCAAATACCCCATTCCAGGGGTATAACACAAAGCACAGAGGGCAGGCTACAGCTCCGATCGCACGTCACCGGGCACTGCAGGACACACTGGAGCACAGCTCTACTGCACCACGGGACAAACACTGCACGCCCGGCGGCACGAGCACAGGAGGGCAAATACCTCCTCCAGGGGTACAACTCAAAGCAGACAGGGCAGGCCACAGCTCCGAGCACGCGTCACCGTGACCTGGCACACCAGCACTCACCCTCGTGCAGCCCTACTGCACCAGGAAACAACACTGCACGCCTGAGGGCACATTGACAGCACTGCACTGACACCCTCAGGGTTCGGTCCAAAGCAAACAGAAAGGACAAGCAATCACCGGGCACAGCACGACTCACCGTGGTGCAGCTCCTAATGCACCAGGAAACACTGCACACCTGAGGGCACGCGCACAACACTGCACGGATGCCCTAGGGTTAGCACCCAATGCAGGCAGTAAGGACCAGCACAGCAACTAGGAGCAGGAGCCACCAATCACCGGACACAGCGGGATTCGCGGTGGAGCAGCCCCACTGCACCAGGGGACAAACACTGCACAGCAGAGGAGACACTCACAGGGCTTCAAACACACCCCAGGGGTAGAACCCAAAGCAAACAGAGCAGGCCACAGCTCAGAGCTCGTGTTACCAACCACCAGGCAGAGCAGGAGACACAGTAACGAGAAGACACTGCACACCCGGCTGCAGACTCGGAGCACTGTAAAATCATCAACAGACCAAACGGGAAGGAACAGGCAGCTCTGGGCAGGTGCCAGTGTCACCAACAAACACCGGGCACAGCAGGACACACCATAGGAACAGAGTAAAGGGAAGGCACCGCACGCCCGGCTGCACACTCAGAGCACTGCAAGATCACCAACAGAGCTACAGCCCTGAACAACGAGACCTATTGGCTATGCCAATGCTTGTTTTATGAGAGATGCCTCCAATTATTTAAAAAAAAAAAAAACTTTGGTTCTTCAATGACAAACATACAATTAATGGGTAGTGTCCCCATTCACACACAGACACAGCCGAGCGTGATGCTCGCTTTTCTAATAAACTGGGTGATAATATACTGCCCTTATTTCTAAAAATAAATTCAAATGTTATGCCCCTCTCCCTTAGAAAAGATTCAGTCTACTACCGACCTGCTACATTGGAGGTGTCCCATCACAGTGCCCCCTTCAGACAAATCTTAATTCCAGCGCTTCAACTTGAACAAAAAATCTATTTAAGCACTATGTCAGGTGGTTGTGTGTATGCGTTGTGTGTGCACGCACACGTAGCAACACTATAATGTGGTATGTATGATGCTTGGTTCCGATCTGTTATTGTTTGCAGGTCCTAGCCATGAAAATTGTGTTGACAGTCGTGCTTGTATGATGGTGGGTTAGATGTGTGTACGCTATTTTGTGCTCGTGTTTCACAGAGTCACTGGTGTTGGAAAATGTATGCTGTGGTGTAATATATTGCTCGTCCTGTGTGATGTGTTCCTGTTAACCCACTGTAATCTAATGTGACGCACTGTCATGAAAAGTATGTTCACTCTTGGTTTGTTAGTGTATGTGTGAGCGCGCTTGTGTATTTCGTATATTTAATGGTGTGTGTGTGTGTGTGTCGATTCGATTCTAAAATCTTCAGTGTATACGGGGCAGACACACACGAATTCTGATAGACTCACCGCGAAGACGGAAGCTCCGGACTGCTTGCTGATGACTGGCTGTCGTGTGATTTTACAGACCCGGCTGGTGTTTTCGGTTTCATTTCTCCTTTTTCAGCTGCTCAAACAGGGCGCGTGGCTCTTCCTGGTTCTGTGGTCATGAAAAACAAGCTATAGACCGCACACATTGAAGGGGCCAGGAACCACTTCAACAACAGAGGAGCGGGGGCGAGCGAGCGCGGCAGCCTGCAGAGCTGACCAAACGCTCGTGCGGCCGTGGCTGGCCTTTGGATGGGTACGCGCGGCAGACATGTGTTTCCAATTATCGCGCCCGCGTCTGGGCACGATAATTGGAAACACATGTTTGCCGCGCGTACCTATCTCAAAAGGCCAGCCACGACGCACTGAGCGTTTTGGGACTGCTTTCAAAACTCACTTACTAAAAGTCTTCGCCTCTAAGCAGCGCTTGCGCGCTACTCGAGGCTCGACCTAAAAAGGGAGAGTGCGCATGACTGGGTTGGTTGTCCCTGGGGCCGACCAAACAGTCAGTACCCACAACAGTGGGTAAGCCACTCCCCCCCTGCCCTCAAGCAGGACCGCCCACCCGCCCGCCCCCCCCCAACCAGGCACTTCTGTTTTCTCGCAGTGCGAGAAGCAGAAACATAAATGGTAGTTTTTACCGTTTGTTTCTGCCTTCTCGCACTGCGAGAAAGCAGTGGGGCGACGCCCCCACGCCCCAATGGGGGAGCCGCCACTGATGCAAGGTCAGCCCTCTCAACCTCTCCATGCGCCTGGTGTTAGAAAGTGGAACTGGATCCTGGGGGACTGAGGCACGATCCATCTACGGAGAGCTGTTTAAAAACAAGCTACTGTGTAGGTGGATGTCTGGATTGCGTCTGTCTAAGGTGCTTTCTTCAAATGCAGTTCCCTCAAACAGGCACAATCCATTTTATTTATCAGACATACTGTGCATACCTCAGGCAACACAGAATATCTTCCTTAAAAATTCGGGTACTGGCATATTGGTTGTAATTCTTGGCATTAAGTAGGTACCCTTGCCAAAATGCAGGCATTGGCACGCTGGAGGTAATACTTAATGCATAGTGAACACCCAAGGTGTACATTTTGAAAAACATTGAATTAACCCCTGGCAAGTATTAGGTATGCCCCCGACAATTACTTTCAAAGATCACCAGCGGTCACTGTCCAGTTCTCTTTTTGGAAACCATCCCTTCTGGAAATATATTGCAATGGTCGTCGTCTTTGGAATTTTTGTGTCCTTCATTTTGACCCTCCCTTCCCTTGAAATTTTCCGAGGGCTGGTGACCAGTCTAACAAGGGAGGAAGGTGATGACTGGAGGTTGAGGTGGTGGTCTGTTTTCACATGTATCACAAGCCCTCTTTACAGATTAGCTCTTTGACATTGATTTTGACCACTCGGCTAATGCGCATAAAATTTCAGGAAACAAAAGCCAGTGCCTCTGAAAATTACAGTTCGCAGTAAAAGATTTAAAATGTAAAGATGCTCTGAGAAGGAACAACCTTTCGCTCCCTGTAAAATCAATGTGAACATTCAACCTACCACAGGCTTCTTGAAATCATGTTTCCAGACTTTCTTTTTAACCTTTATTTGTCTTCATGAAAAAGTCAAGTCATAGAGACATTCTCAATACTTTATGTTTGAGTACTTTGTTGTTGGCATATTAAGGAGAGTTATCACAATAACTTCAACACTCCAAGAGATTAAAAAAAACGCCTAAGTCTCCATGCATTACACATAATACACAGCATAGGCGGCACATAACTGCATAATATGGTGACCCCATGTGACATACATATTGTTTTCATTCTTCATGGGTAATGTCCCTATATAAGGCACATAGGACTGATGCGTCCCATTGCTTATTTTGTTTGGGTTCTATCTACACCTTACTATATGATCAGTTGTGATTAATCAGGTTGCGCCACTCACGCCCTTCATGGCACTACGCACTTTGCATTGTCTTGCTCTCATGTTAGATTATTATAAATCTCAAGAGTGGTGATACATTGCGCCATCAATAATTCTTTATTTTTTTCGTACCGCCTGCAAGTTATTTGCTGTTCAGCATCTCTGTATTTCTACCCGTTTAAGCCTTTTTTAACTTGGTATGTCGTTGAGAGGACTGTTTTTATTGTATTTTATATATGTGCTTTTATTGTTTTAAAACTTGAAACCGAGTAAAGATTAATTTGAATTATATAATCAGTCAGTTTTCATTGTTTCTGTCTCCTGCATCATCTGTCATGAACGTGGCTTAGGAGGTATGGTTGCAGAGGTGACAAAATGTCCATGGGCTGTACCATGGCCGATATCAGTGCAAAAAGTTATCTGACTTGTTGTTCCATTGATTGAAGTCCTGGACCCCATCACTTAAAGTTGGAAGGGAACCTCTACCCCATCTCATTAAGATTAGACTTTTAGCCTTTTGAAGTGCCAGTGCTGTATATTTCCTGACCTGTGCTGGTATCTCTTTCACATTACCCAAGAATGACATTAGAAGGTTGAGCGCGACCTTTTGTTTTACTGTTTTTACTGTTTTGCCCAGCTCGAGCAATAGACTGTGCCAGTAAACTCGTATTCTGTGCACCGCCAAGCTAAGTGCTTGAAATCTGCCTGCCAGCGGAGCATCTATGGCATCTGGTATCTTCTCCAAGGCCGTACCCAGGGCTTTAAGCGGGCCGGGTCTCACCGGTGCTGAGCACCAGCACTTTTTTAAAGGGGGCCTCGAAACAGGTCTCTATCGGGCTCTGTTTTGTGCCCTGGCACAGGCGGTCCGTTTTTTCCCAGAATGCATTGACAGCAGCCACATCATGTGTGCCTGCTCACAGTGCTCACTTCTCAATAGTGGAGAAGTTACGGCATGACGTCATGCCAGGTGAGCTTGTAGGTTAAGGGAAATCCTATAAAGAGTCATTTTCTCTCTGGATTTCCCTTCTCTTTTTGAAACTCAGGAGCAGCAACATTGTCGTGGTGTCACCAGTGCTTTAAGTGGAAGCTTTTTCAATATTATATACAAGCCATAGTTGCTGCTTATTTATCTTATGCAACTAACCACCATTGACAACGCCAATAGTCCTGACTTTTTGTGGGCATGATGTTACTTGTTGTATCATATCTGGATGCAATGACAGAAACAGCAAAATACAAGTGGTGCAAAGCACAGATTTTTAGCCTACGTGTTTTAAGCCACGCCCTTAATTACATTGGCCGCCCCTTTGAGAGACCCCCAGTTTTTTCATCCCACTTAAAGCCCTGGCCGTACCCATATAGCACTGTCAGTGTATAGTAGAATCTTTGGATGAATTTGAACCGTATAAGTCTAGGTATATATTTCAAGGATATGTTCTCTATAGCCGAACAGTAGAACGTTCATTGTTCGTCAGAGATGCTGCAGTCAAAATCTTGCTTCCACCTCTGTCAAGCTTTACCGGAATCTGGGGGCCTAATGTTCCTAACTAATCTGAGCTTTGAAATTATATGCTTGGATCAAAAATGTCAGCAAGGTGAAGGGTTCAGGCTTACCTGGGAAAATCCGTTATGTTTTTCCGGAGTCTCCCTCATTTTCTATAATATAAAAATGTATATATTGTTGTGAGGGGAGGACTTTTGTTGCAAATCTGATTTAGTGTGTTTAATGTGTTGTTGAGAAACAAATAGTCTATGCGCTCAATATTTAGCAAATGAGGCTGATCGGGCACTTCTCTGTCCAACAGTATGGCCAGCCAGGCAGACCACTTCACTCCACACAACGTGATTCAACACCCTTTAGATGAGCAGCGACCCACATTTATCGTTGAAACCAACTGAGTCTATGCTAGATTTGGTTCTCATAGGGGGAGCTAACAGTTAATTGCTAATGATATTGGCCACATTAGCACCTTATTCAATCCACAGATGTGACAGTTGCTTGGGGCCATGAATCAAATAGAGCACAAATGGGGCTTGCACTATATAGTAATAGTGCTCCAGATCCGAAGCTACTAGGCTCCCTTGTTCACACGGGAGCACCAGCTTAGACCATTTGACTCTGGGCTGTTTCCTGCTCATACACGCCTGACCATCAGTTTCAGGAGGCTGGTAAAGGAAGCGTATGTGAGGATGATGAGATATTTAGAAATAGATGCAACATTCTGTGTAACACTACCATTTTCATTATAGCAGTTCTTCCAGTCTGGGACAGTGGTAGTTTTATCCGTTTATCAATATTACTCGACTGTTTGTTAATGGCCGTGTCATAACTGTATTTAAGCATCTCAGCAAAATCTTGGTGTGCTATGATCCAGGCTGCTGGAATTATGCGATTTTTTTTTTTTTTTTTTTTTTTTTTTTTTGCAGCTGTGGTGTTTTTCCCATAATTAAGGATTTGCCACAAATTCTGCAGATTTCAAACCGATCAAACTTTACTAAAAATGCGGCAATGCATGTTGTTGCGCAGTGGAATGCGTTCACAAAGGTTGATTGGTCATCTATCTGCTGCTTATTGTGAGACCGGTGCTAGTTTGGTCGACCTATCGGAGGGCAGAAGCCAGACTGTTCAGAGAGAATCAGCCTGGGCATATATACGTTGATCTGGTTAGCTATGATCTTTGCAAATATTTTAGTATCTGTGTTTGATAATGAAAGCGGCCTGTACGAGGAGCCAAGATCAGACGGCTTTTCTGGTCTACGAATGGTGACAAGCAAAGCCTCTCGGATAGTGGCTGGGAGTTGACCATTCTTCACATTTACAAATAGTCTCATAATTTGGAGAGTCAGTTCCTCTCTGAATTCTTGTTAAAAGTTCATTGTGAGCCGGTCTGTGTCTGAAGCACGGCCATTTGACAGGCTGTTAATGATTTTTTGCATCTCTTCTGGTGATAAACGAGGAAACAGTATTTTTAAGCTAGGCCACAATTATTCTTTCAAGATAGTTTCTTATGTCTTTCGCTGGGGCCGTCACCCGTGAACGGTAGTGTTCCTTTTAGTATTGTTTAAATATATCCCCAATCAGATGAGCATCCTCTATTGGTGCATCATCAGAAGCCTTAATACACATTGCACTCGCCTTGGACTGTCCGTGGCGTAGCAGTGGTGCTCGCGTCTTGCTTGGACGCTTACCCTCTCTGTACACTCTGGCCAAAGCATATTTGCCTAAGTGCTTGACCTCTGTCTGCCATGTCAGAACTCTTCCAGATTAGATTGGATTTTGTTAATGATATGGGCCTGATTAGTATGAATGTGGTTCTGAGCTGATGCGACTATTTCCTGCTCCAATTGTGCCAGAAAGTGTCGTCGTAACTTTAAGACCCCAGCATGCTTGGCTTTACTTATACCACAGATCTGTTTCCAGACTTTTGCTGTCTCGTTTGTAGTTTCCATGTTTGTACTTTCAGGTTCTACATTTTGATTCTTCAGATTCTCGGTTAGGTTTTTTGCTCCTAGATTTTTGTAAAGATTAATTGCTTGAAATGAAGCCCTGTGTATAGGCAAAGTGAAGCAGTTACTACCTTGTTTTCTTGTTATGTCATCTTATGAGCTGGTACTTTTGCTAATGAGGAAAGTATCTGCATGATTAGAGGTTAAAGGGTGTGCTTGACTTGAGTGAGTTCATGAATCATGATGAAAGGGAGTGTTTGTGCGAGTGCAGGGTGAGCAGTCTGCCAGCGCGATTGCAGGATAAAAGATGTGCACGGTGAGCAGTGTACTTCTAGGAGTGCCTTTGAGTGTAGTGTGAGTGCAGGATGAGCGGTGTTCTGTGAGAGGTGTGTCCATTTGAATGAAGGGTAAGCATTGCGCATGTGTTAATGTACGGTGAGTGGTGTGCCTATGGGAGTGCAGGGTGGCTGTGTCAGTGAGAATGAGTAGTGAGCATGTGAGAATACAAGATGAGTAGGTTGCTGAAGGGCAGGGTTTCAGACTGTATGAGTATCTGAGTGCAGGGTTAGCAATGTCCCTTTGTGAGTGCAGTGTGGTGGCTGTGGGAGTATTGGGTGAGCAGTGTACCTGTGTTAGTGTATGGGGCAGTACAATAAAGCCAGACCTATTGTGATTGCCAGTGCTTATTGCGAAGGGAGTTTGGTGTATCCCGTACATTTTACGAAACAAAAATATTAGCTTTAAGTTCTCTATGAAACGTTTGGATAGACGTTACGTGACAGAATGTGCTTTTTATTTATGAGAATTATCGTACTTCTTAGGTATTTAACAATTTTATTTTGCATTTTCAAGAAAAAAGCAAATTAACACGTTACAGTGCAGTTCCACTGAGAGCAGTAAACATTACTCAAGGAAAATGGGAGACGCAGCCCACATATACATGGTTATAGTGAAGAAATAAATTGAAGCACAACCCCGCCCAGGTAGGGCACTGAATAAGAAGAAACTCCTCATGTCTCTTCAAAAAGAGGATGGAGAAGGAAAGGGAAAAAGGGAGAGCGAAGCAACACATATCAAGATCTCACTGAAGTAGAAGTTACGTTCCTATAGATCCCTTCTCTGGGTCAGAGGAGGACATGCTGTGGATGTCCGATGCAAGTAATGTTTTTGACATTGTCATTTGGAGCCCTCCTGCCCTTTACAAGCGCTTGATATGGGTAGTAAAGGGGCCCCATATGACGTCAAAATTATCCACTCGTTGCGGATGACGGCAGTCAATCTTTCCATGGCATGGAGGGACCAAACCTTCCCCCACCACGTTTAAAGAGGAGATAGCGGCTAAGAAGACCAAGTTGGCATGAAATAGTCAGTAAAGCCATTTAGCTACGTGAGTCTCCATTCCCATTTTTCTCTAGATGAATAATTCCATGTGCATATTTCATTTCAATAGCCTCTTCTACTTTGAAGTTACGCCAGCAGCTAAGCAGTTAGTCTGAAATGGCATGGCTTTTACCTAACGCACCAAAAACAGCAGTTAACGAACATAAATTGCAAATCCTGTTTGAATTTTGTTGTTGTGAACGGCACTTCCAAATGAGGTAAATTTGCCAGTAAGCTGGATTTTTCACATTCGCAAATATAGGAGCAGGGATGAAATTGTTATCCTTTTCGGGCTAGGCAATGGAGCATAATTAGATGAAGACCCAGAAACTTGTTAACACCCAAGGTATTCACATACCTCTTACATATAGTTTTCTCCCTGTAAACCCGTACAAATTGACTCCTTGAGTGGCGTAAGAGAGAAGGACGTTGACAAGATGTCGGCGTCTTCATTAGGCAGATCATTCATCTTCAGCGTATTTTATCTGGTGGTGGAGCCCAGTAAAACATCTTTGTCAAAACAAACTTCTAATTACACTGCTTCACCCACACTGTTGATTTATTACGCCTCCAACCTTAATTGTTTGGCTCTCCCTCTTACTTAAGCAGATGGCATTAGTCCTTTCTAATTTTTAAAACTGTTTTTAATACATTCTCCGCTTCCTTCAACCTTCCTGTGACTTATCAGCCTCGCATCTCCAGCCAGATGATCCTTCTGCCCACATAAAATGATCAGTCATAATTCAAAGAAGTACAAAGGGTGGCACCAACCCAAACACTAAGTGTTTGGGTTGGTGAAATGAGTGAAATCTCCCCATTTGTAATGGGCATTAAAATAGCCATGCACACCGGGGTGCTGCTTATGTGCTTGGGTGACTTGCTTTACTGATAATGGCAACATATCGAAAGGTTCTAACAGTGTGCAGAACTAAAAGATGCTTTTTACGTTTTAACCATTAGAAGTGTCATTGAAATCATTTTAAGTAATCATCAATATATTATTTTATTTAGCTGTACATATGACTAGGCAAATTAGAATTCCTTTTAGTGATTTCATGTAATGGTGCATGTTCTATTGTTTCACAAAAGTATTTCGGAAACACCCAAAACATTTCTTAAATTTAGTCTGTTGCTTCTGAATCTTGTTCTTACCCTACCCTTTTAGCGTGTGTTACCTTTTTTAAATTTATTTTGCTTGTATTTTTTCTTTATGAAACTGCAGTTCTTGCTTTCAAAAAGGGCCTTTCTCTTGTCAAAGCTATCCTTCGTCACCAATCGGATACCCCCTGACTTCACTGTAGCCATCTGTTCCACAGGAACATTTTCTGCTTTTTTTTTTTTTTTTTTTGTTTCTTTTTTTGCGGGCATATTTTTGAGGAAAACCCATTTTGCATTTAGTTTAAACCATTAGTTTGGATTTGGATGCATTTTATTATATGCACACACACCTATAAGTGTGATATTTAGAAATTGTGACATTGTTGTGCTCCACCGCCTCTTAGCTAGGTTCATGGTATGCAAATGGTACTTACATATACACTGATTAGTAAAAAAAAAAAGTCCCCTATTCTTAAAAATGTATGGTAAAAAGCTGATGCTTGATACAGATTAACTTCTTATAACGGATCAAATGTTACTGCGGATGTTAACTTCCCCTTTATTTTATTTTTATTTCCAGACTTTTGACGCAAATGACCTCTACCAGGGGCAGAACTTCAGTAAGGTCTTGAATTCCCTCGTGGCTCTGAACAAAGTAACGGCAGGTAAAACTGGGGACATGTCTTTTGCTTCTCCCACTGATTAAAAGGGGCGCCATTCTGTCCGTTATACGAAGGTTAACAAAGCATTTTCTTGCAGGCTGTACGGGGTATTTTGCGCCCATCTAGGAACATAAATTTCAGGAAGTGCTGACAGTTTGTGGGCAATCGAAACTGTGTTATAGAGGTGGCTTAAAGAAATTATCGCCCATATGTCTCCAGGTTTTTGTACTCTACGTGTAGTAACAAAGTTAAAGAGTCCGTTTCTTAAGTTTGTTTCACGTATTTATATATATTTTTTAATTTTGAGGTTTTCTTAAGCAGGAAACCAACTTCAAAAGATGTTGCACTGATGCACAGGGGAAGGAGAAAATGTCAGAGTATTTCAGACCATTACGACAACAATTTCTTGAACCAGTTGTATAATATTGTGATTAGTTTAAAGAAATTCAGAGAGTTTGAATGATAAGGCAGTAACACACAAGATAATTCGTGGAAAAAGCCAACAGACCCGGTTTTAATGTGCCATTATGTGTAAACAAAGGCTTTCGCAAATGTTGTTTACATGTGTTGCATGCACCAAATGCTCTTTAACACTTTGAAGCCTGCCCGATTGGCTGGCTTTGCCAGTGCTGGAAAAGTCGCAAACAAGGATTGCTTTCTGTATAGCATGCATTTTGGAAGTAAGGTATTGAACATGACAAACCGCATGATGATTGAGTGTGCTTTTTGGGTATAAAATAGTCCCTCATGCGTTCTGATGGAAGCACATCCAAGATGTGCTGATAAACTAAACTGCCAGTAGATTGAAGTCGGAGGGTAATACTCCTTTGGACCAAGATAAAGCTCAGGCTATGTATATTTAAAGTATTGGTAACAGTGGGTAGCAATACATTGTGGGCTCCCGTAAGACAAAAACTGTTTAAACTGGTCATTGTATAAGCGGTTTGAGCTGAGCTATGAGCAGGGAGAAAGCGATTAACTAACAGTACAAATCTAGATTCATACATCTATATATATTTTAAAGTTACACGTCTACAAAATACAGACTCTGCAAAAAGAAACCCTGACTATAGTAATCATTGTTTTTGTGAAGGAAATCTTCAGAGGGAGACGTAAAGCAGACCTGTGCTTTGGAGGAAAGACAGAAAATCGATCTAGAGTCATGTTTTGAGTGGTGTGGTGTTGAAGATTTCTAGCTGAACCCAAAAAGGAGGAACTACACCTGAGGTAGATACAGAGAGGGTACTAGGAGTGAAGTGTCCCTTTCCTCAAAAATGTCGATAGCTAAGGTTATAGTATTATCTCTGATTTGTAACCCTCTTGCATACAAAGCTAGTGTGGTTTCATTGTTTGCTTATCATGACTTATTTTAGAGGGACTATACAGTGGAAAGTAAAATAAGTTCCCCTGTGATGGAATTTTACATCACCAACAATCGCCAATATTAGTGGTTCCGGAATGCCCTTTTGGTTGATGTCCGCTTGGGTTGGGAAACCTATTGTGACTTAATTTACTAGATAAGCACTCTTAAGAAAATGACCTTAGCTGAGGGCATCCCGCTGAGAGGCCCTCAACACTATTACATATTTTAATTTGTGCCTGACCTTCAAACTGACTTGTCTCCAACTCACTCTAGAGATCATCGAATGTATATCATTTATGTTTCCATGTTTCTCTTCTAGGGTATTTTCTGTTTCTTAGGTTATTAGTGAATTGAAATGAAACAGTAATGGACCTGCAGAGGTATGTGCATCACAGGCAAAACATAGTATTCAATCAATCAATAAAACTTTATTCGGCTGAACAGACCATAAAAGCCAGAAAAAACAGCAGTACACAACATATTGATACAACAACATTATGTTAAAATTTGTTTTTTATCGTCATGTTGCATATCTTTGGCTGGAAACCAACAAAAGAATATCAATTGAGACATGGCATTTACAATAGCATAAAAGAAGGAAACAACTCCCCGCCCCCCCCTTACAAATCCCCCAACTAACTCTTCTCCCCTCCTGGTACCAACTGCCATGTACCCAGTCTTGACTCTGTGCCTATGTCTATGTGGGGGCCTATCCGTGTGGAGCGCCGTCTTGTCCTTCTTGAGATGGGTCCGTCAGTCTCCGTATGCGTAGGTATCGGGGCGGGTCCGTCAGTCTCCGTATGCGTAGGTATCGGGGCAAGTCAGTTCTCGGAATTCCTGGTTAAGTAATGATATGAACCTTCACCAAGTGGTATTGAATGTGTCTCCCCTGCCAGTAAGTGTGTGGGTAAGTCTCTCCATCCCTAGGACCCCCCCACAAACTATGCAGCCAGCCCAAATATGTCGGCACGGTGGTGGATCCCCAGAATGAAAGTATGGTCTGATGTGCGGCCCCTAGCGCTATGCCTATTTGGCGGTCTCTACGAGATGTTGGAGTATAAGTTAGAGGGTTGGGGAGGCCCAGCAATATGTAGGGCGGGAACCTTGGGAGTTGTGTTGAAAAGTGCTTGTCGAAGTCGTTTAAGACAGAGTCCCAAAACGATGTTATTTTTGTGCATTCCCACAAGATGTGTTAGCGTACCTTTCTCCCCGCATTGCCTCCAGCATGCGTCACTTCGGGTTGGATTTCCCCTGTGCAATCGTACGGGTGTGAGGTACCAATATGAAGTGATCTTCAGAGCCGTCTCTATGCTAGCAGTATTATAAGTCGTGTGTCGTGCCCTATGGTATATGTCTCTCCAATCTTTTGGAGAAAGTTGCCTCCCCAATTCTGCTTCCCAGCGACGGGCTGGGCTATTGTCCATTTTTTGCGTGGGGCAAAAGAGAACATATAGTTCAGATAGGAGATGTTTGTCGGATCGTTTGCTCAGCCACCTCTCAAAGGGGGTCAGTTTCCGCTCAACTCCACCCCTCATGGTAGAATGTAACAACCAGTGCCTTATCTGGGCGTATCTGTACCGTTCGCCTTCGGGGAGGGCGTAATCCTTCTTAAGGGCATCGAAGTATATGGGGCCATCTATGTCAAAAAAAGTAACCGCCCGCCCTGCATGCAGACTTCCTCCATACTCGAAAGGCAGGCCCGGTCCCTGGGTCAAAAGCCGGATTATCAACAATTGATGTCCGGGGGCAAGGGAAGGTGGTTAATTGCCCTCTGCGCGTACAACCATCCCATACCCTCATAAGAGTTTGTGACTGGGGAGATATATAAGCTAGGTGCGCGGTGTCGGCGCTGTAAAAATGGAACCTTCTCCAGCGAAGTCCTGGCTATTGCTCTATCTATGAAGAGCCATAGCTTCTCTGACTCTGTTCTAGACTATTCGACGAGGTAGCGTAACTGGGCTGTCTGGAAATATCTAAGAAGGCAAGGTATCCCAAGCCCCACCGTCTGCCACCGGGATCCAGCTGCGCTCTTTACTCATCCTCGGTCTCTTACCATGCGAAACGGTGAAAGGCGGCCTGCAGAGTCGCTATTGTCCCTGAAGGAGGGGTCAATGGCAGCGTCTGGAAGAAGAAAAGGATTCTAGGTAAGGTAGTCATTTTTAGAGCTGCTATGCGGCCCATCAATGAAAGTGGGTAGCGCTTCCATTACTCCAGCTCTGTGTTCACCTTTTTTGTCAGTTCTCGGTAGTTAAGATCGTTCGTACGTTCCAGTGTGGAACACAGCTGGATTCCCAGGTATGGGAAGGATCCTGTCGACCACTCCGCAGCGTAGGTGCGTTTCTATTACGGTCTGTGGGACTGTGATACCAAGGGCCTGGGATTTCTGGACGTTCATACGAAACCCAGAGACCACGCCGCAAGCCTCCATTTCTCTCAGGAAGTGGGGTAGGCTCCTTTGGGGGTCTTCGAGAATGACCATTATGTCATCCGCATATAGACTGATGCGATGGTCTTCCCCTCCCATCGGGATCCCTGTGATATCTGGATGGTCTCTCACCCTCTGCGCAAAGGGCTCCATATATAGGGCGAATAGGAGAAAAGAGAGAGGGCACCCCTGTCTGGTGCCCTGTTGTATAAGGAGAATGTCTGAGCCTTGCCCGTTCACTCTTAACCTCGCGGTCGGCTATCAGTATCCGCTGAGTACCCATGTTCAGAATCGTTCTCCTATCCCAAAATGTTCCAGTGTTGCATCCAAAAATGGCCTCCTTGTGGCGTGCTTTATCTATGATGTGAAGCAGCCGTTTAGTGTTGTCCGCACACTGCCTCTGCGGTATAAACCCGGCTTGGTCAGGGCCTATCAGGCCCTGCATATAAGGGTTCAGGCGAGCCGCCAAGATGCTCGTAAAGAGCTTAGCATCGGCGTTCAGGAGCGCAATAGGGCGGTAGTTAGCACAGTGTCGTCTGTCTTTCCCAGGCTTGGGAATGATCACTATTTCCGCTTCTTGCATTGAGGGCGGTAGACTGCCCGTGTGGGCGATGTCATTGAAGATCCGGGTGAGAAGTGGGGCTACGTCCGGGCAAAAGGCTTTATAAAACCCTGCAGAATAGCCGTCCGGTCCTGGGGACTTCAAAGGTTGCTGCTTGGAGATAGCGGAGATGACCTCCTCGATGCGAATGGGTGCTTCTAAAGAGGCTGCCTGAGATTCGGTCAGGCGGGCAGTCGCTGCTAAACTTATATAATGAGCAGGAGAGGCGGAAGGAGTCGGTTGCCTGGAATAGAGCAAAGCATAGAAATCTCTAAAAGACGCCGCAATTTGGCTGTCTCCCTTTATCTCCTTTCCCTCTCCATTGAGTAGAACGTCCACTCTAGGAGATTGCCTCTGGGCGCGGATCCTAGCCGCTAGGAGCCTTCCACATTTATTCCCATTAACATAAAAGGAATGTTTTAGTCTAAGAATCGAGTATTCCGCCCTATCTAATTCCAGGCTAGCAAGTTGTTTCCACGTAGATTCTAACTGGTGCCAAATTCTCGGCGCCGCCAGACGCTGGTGCATGTGCTCTAGCTCCCTGACCTTCTCCTAGAGCTCCGGCCGTTTAACCGTACGTTGGCGGTTTTGCCGCGATCGCTATGAAGACTCCTCGAATGACCGCTTTTTGGGCGTCCCACAAGGTGGATGTGGAAACATCCGAGGTATCGTTGAGTTGTAAGTAGTCACGTATGGCAGACTGAATTTGTGATATCACCTCGGGTCTATGTAGCATAGTTTCTCTGAGCCTCCATCTGCGCCCTGAATCTCTCCGAGTAGGATGCGATACAACAACATTAAAAGAGAATTTCCACAATTCGAACATCTGATGAGTAAAATTAATTAGAGCAACAGATTATTTAAATCGGTAAATATCAATGTTCACACACTGGAAGCTCTTGCAAATATATAGAAGTGCGAAGTATCAATACTAAAGCCACTAAAACAGCATAAAAGAATAAAAAGTAAAAAGGATAAAAGAAATTCATGCAAGGTATTGAATTGAAAAGCTCAAATTTTGTTTTAATTACACTATGTGCAAAACAGAAGGAAGGCATCTGTGCCAAAAAAACGCACGTACACGCTACTGTGAATAACTTATAATGATACACGTAGCCATACATGTTACCAGGGCTAAAATGGACAAGAATGCCACAAAATCCGGACAAGTCGATACCTACATCAGGGACTGGGAATGCACATACAATGAGAGAAGGTTTAATTGCACACCAGAACTTGGAACACAGGTACACTGGGACACAGATATAAGTCGACCTGTGAACAACTATAAGAACATAGGCACCTGTAGAGTGACAAGCAGACACTCTTAATGGACAGTCCAAACCTGACACACATAAGACAGATACCAATTCGCTTTCTAGCTCCCTGAGCCATAGAGACAGTGTAAGAAACAAACAAAGAAAGAGAGTAGATTCAGAAACAAGATTTGCACACTGGAAGAGGGTGGTGGACACACCCAGGAAAAGAGAAGCCACCTCTTATACACTGAGGCAAAGTCACAGTAACTGTAATACATCATTCCTTCAGGTCTTGATTCACAAAGGTATTTTCGGCGTTTTCAGCTGCAGACCGAAATGTACTACCGAAAATGCCTTGATTTACGCATGCCAGAAATTCACTAAGGCAGGGCAGTGCCACAGCATGTGGAGTATGTCTGCGTCTAATAGGCGGCATCTAGGGCAATCAGCGTCTGATCTGAGGAAATACCTATTAATTTGGGCTGGGGCGAGATATGCCTGATGTAATACAAAAAATTGAATTTGTTTAAACCGGTGTATGCGTCGGACTACTCCGGACTGTAACCCACTCCCTATCCGTGAATGCCCTCCCCAGAGCCTCCTCCCAGTGTTGCTTCAGGGGGTCAGGTCAGTCTCTGTGTGTTGACGGAGTGAGGATGCGAACCATCGAGTCAAGTGCCCCCCAGTTCCCATCACATGCAGGTATTGTATTGTATTGTATTGTATGGTGTGTGGGTGGTTCCTGGGCGAGCGTGCCCCACTTAGATGCCAGCGAGGCTATAAGTGCTCGGTGTAATAAAAACTGTTCCGGGTACATATTCTCTTCAGACATGAGCTCCTGGTATGGGATGAGTGAGCCATCGCGATAAAGGTCCCCTATGTCCTGAATGGCTTCCGAGTCCCAGTGCCGCAGTTCGGCAGCTGTGGTGCATATGTCCCCTCATGGTGTTCCTAATAGTGGGATGGCGGGGGCATATGGGGTGGTAGTCCTGGTGAGGAAGGGGCATCTACGGAAGCATTTGTAGGCTACGGTGGGTAAAAGCGCACCAAGAAATCTGGGTTTCGTGCATGGATGAAAGATGTGCAATAAGGTATGATGTGGTAGAGGGGGTTGCAATGAGGCCGTGTCTGCTAAATGTCGAGATGATAGCCACCTGGCAATCCACTGAAGCTGAGAGGCCAGATAGTAGTGCTCGAAATTGGGCACCGCCAACCCTCTTAGCTCCGCTGACAGAGCTTCCCCATAGACACTGTGTCTTCACGTCCCCCATATAAAGTCCCTTGTAGTCTTTTCCCATTTGCGGAAAAATGGAGGGGGGGTGTTAATAGGCAAGGTAGTGAAGTAGTAGAGGAGGCGGGGGAGGGCCACCATTTTAACAAGAGCAATCCTTCCTGAGATCGCCAATGGAAGGGTCTTCCAAAAGCACATTTGTGACTGGATGGCTGTAGTGGCTCTGATAATGTTCCCTTCGAATAGGCTCTCCTTAGTACGATATACGCGTACCTCCAAGTATCTTAAAGGATCAGTACACCATGTCATCGGGACTTCCCCAAGGGAGTATCCCGGGTCTGGGGTCTCCTGCAGAAACGGAGAGAGAATAGATTTCGCCGTGTTAACCCTCAGTCCCGAAGCCATGGCGAAGTGTGTTAGAGCCTGATCTAAGGAAGGTGGGATGCTATGAAGGTCACACACATACAACAGCAAGTCGTCAGCGTATAACGAGATGACGTGTGCCATCCCCTAGAGTGATTCCCATGTCCACATGCGAGCGGATGTGTGCCGCAAGCGGCTCAACCGCTAGCGCAAAGAGGAGAGCGGACAACGGGCATCCTTGCCGAGTCCCATGTCTCACCTGTATGGGATCTGATGTATAGGGGCCCGTCCGAACCCGGACAGTTGGGCGTCTATATAGCAGCTGAACCATACTAAGGAAGTAAGGCCCCACGCCATACCGGGCCAGGGCGGCAAAAAGGAAATTCCAGGCTAGCGAATCAAAGGCCTTCTCGAGGTACAGTATCATGCAACCCGAACGGGGCCAGTTGATGGGGGCATACTCAGCTACCCTAAAATAGCGGCGAATGTTTAGTGCAGTATTACGATGAGGGACAAACCCATTTTGGTCGGGGTGTCCCAGGTTCGGGACGAGTGGTACTAGCCTGTTAGCTAAATTCTTTGCTAAGATTTTATAGTCAGTATTTAGTATCGCTATCGGTCGGTAGGCTGCCTAGGCATTAATGTTTGTAGTGTGCACATTTTAAACAAATAATTATATAAAAAAATGGAAAGAGGAGGCAATGGGTCAGTGATGTACAGATTCATCTCATTGTCTATTTTATCTGTTTTTAGGTCGAGCCTAGAGCAGCGCATGCGCTGCTTGCGAGACTTATAGTAAGGGGCTTCAGAAAGCTGACCAGACGCTCGTGCGTCATGGCCTTTTTCCTGCGGTTACGCGCGCAGGGCCAACATCTGTTTCCCATTATCGTGCCCAGACGCGGGCGCGATAATTGGAAACACATGCCTGCCGTGCGTGTAATCTCAGGCAAAAGGCCATGACGCACGAGCGTCTGGTCAGCTCTGCAGGCTGCCGCGCTCGCTCGCCCCCGCTCCTCCACCCCACTCTCTCTGCTGTCCCTCCCCCTCCCTTCCAATCAAGGGGCTCTCTCAGGAAGTTCCGCGTGTTTTGTACTGCTGCTCTTGTGTTAATGTGCCTGAAAATTGTCAAATGAAACTGCCCTCCCAGGAGACAATAACTCGACTTTGGAATGAAGCTGCCAGGTTTGCTCGTTTAAGTAACTGTCCGCGTGAAGATCTGTCCGCGTGAAGATTTTCTAAGGACACATTCTACCAAAGGTGCCTCGTGTGAATGAATCCGAAAGTGAAATGTCGCACTTACACCACATTCACGTACCAATATTGTGAGAATAGCACCGCAATTTGCAAATGCTGTTTCCGGCGCTTGCTGGACAAAGAGAGCGGATACCCAGTCCCAGAGGCAGGAGACGCCAGCGACGTGAAGGAGACCTGGCTCCTGTGCGCTCTTAGCTGAAAATGACTCCATACATATTTCCGTCGCGGCCTGGAGGGTCCCGGCGAGGACAGTCCTTTGAATCTTGAAAGTGTGTGTTTGAGTGCTGTGTAAAGAGTTGTATTTATGTCTGTCAGACTAGGCAGGCCCGAAGAGCGAGAGAGAGATGCATCAAGGGAGGGAGGGTATTGTCGCATTCAGAGCCATGCGATTTCTTTCACTTTTTGCAAAAGGTTGACTTTGTGATGCCTTTACCGGTGCTTTTCCTCCCACCTATGACCCGAGGCCTTTGAATTATTATCGCCTAAAGTGAAATTATACATCTCCCTCGGTCTCGGACCGGAAGCCTCCCCCTGGTTTCCCCCTTCCCAGTGTTTATGAGAGAGGGAAATCCGCTCTGTTGATGTCTTGTTACGTCTGCGTTTCCGCATCCCGCGGGCAGGCTTCTTGCTCATCCGCTCAGAGCTCAAGGTTCATTACTGATTCGGGCCTCGCAGTTCCCTCCAGTCCGGTGCCCTCTCCCGTCGAGGAATAAATGTCAGCAGCAGTTTTGTTCTTGTTCGGATACTGCGCACTTCATCCTGGTTGTTTGTAAACCCCGTGCACTGTGGCGGTGCTGTGCTGTTCACTATCCGCATAGCGTCCGTGCAGCTTCCGAGCGCTGCATGTGTGCTGCGGTATCCGACATAAACTCTATTTAAGGATACAATGTATGGCTTGGTGGCATGCTTTCATTAAAGCCAAGTGTTACTTTTTGCATTATTTGGCATTAAAAGGTTTAATATTTCCATTATTCCCTTTTAAAGAAACGCACGGTCGTTTGAGCAAACATTCTCCTGAGGAATCACCCGCAGGCGGCTCCTTCAGCACAGATAGTGAACATACAGCACTAGCATCGTGTGTAAAAACAGGGCACGAGCATTATCTGTGAGCACACTAGACTGGATTTATCCTAGAGGCATTACCCGGGCCGTGAATATGCGGCACTAGCTTTATTTATGAGTACACCACCCACGCAGCACTCCACACTTGCATGCCTGCTCCTCAAACTCTGCTTACTCACCAAACACTGTTATAGCAAACAAATGATGGACGGAATGCTGACAATGCAAACATTCTCCCCCAGTCAAAAGATCTGGGTTAAATCCATCGTTCTTTTGCCCACTACGCCACCCCAGTTTGGACCCAGCCATATGCAAATCAGTCTTGACCCTGTGCCCCATGGGAACAGTCCAGACCGAACTGCCAGGCCAAGTCCTCCCTGGACCGGAAACAAGCATCCTGGGACCGGTTTCAGGGTATGTCACCCTTCTTCAGCCAGGCTAGCTTGAATCCAGTGGCACAGTGAGCAAGGGACCCACGTCTGGGTATACCCATCCCACTTAGGGCGAAAAGTGTTACAGCAAACAAATGATGGACGGAATGCTGACAATGCAAACATTCTCCCCCAGTCAAAAGATCTGGGTTAAATCCATCGTTCTTCTGCCCACTACGCCACCCCAGTTTGGACCCAGCCATATGCAAATCAGTCTTGACCCTGTGCCCCATGGGAACAGTCCAGACCGAACTGCCAGGCCAGGTCCTCCCTGGACTGGAAACAAGCACCCTGGGACCGGTTTCAGGGTATTTCACCCTTCTTCAGCCAGGCTAGCTTGAATCCAGTGGCACAGTGAGCAAGGGACCCACGTCTGGGCATACCCATCCCACTTAGGGCGAAAAGTGTTACAGCAAACAAATGATGGACGGAATGCTGACAATGCAAACATTCTCCCCCAGTCAAAAGATCTGGGTTAAATCCATCGTTCTTTTGCCCACTACGCCACCCCAGTTTGGACCCAGCCATATGCAAATCAGTCTTGACCCTGTGCCCCATGGGAACAGTCCAGACCGAACTGCCAGGCCAGGTCCTCCCTGGACCGGAAACAAGCATCCTGGGACCAAACACACCACAGAGATATGGGACTTGCTGCAGGACCACGCTCTGGACCTGCTTTTCCTCACAGAAACGTGTCTGAACCCAGCCTCTGCACCAGGCATCCCACAGCCATTATCCGCATAATACAAGATCATCAGGCAGGACTGTCAGCACAAGCCCGGAGGCTGAATAGCCATCATCTTCAAGGACACCATCAGCTGCACCACCTACATGGACACTTCACATTAAAGCTACACATCACAGCCATTTTCACTCTGTGTGCAACCCTCATATAGAGACCATCTG
Source organism: Calotriton arnoldi (assembly GCA_963921515.1). Taxonomy (NCBI): domain Eukaryota; kingdom Metazoa; phylum Chordata; class Amphibia; order Caudata; family Salamandridae; genus Calotriton; species Calotriton arnoldi. The sequence goes on from CAWUFW010000699.1 coordinate 2,773,305, forward strand.
TATCCCGCACCAACTTCACCAGGACTTCATTGCACCCCTCATCTTCTCCAGCACCTTCATCCTCCTCCGTGATCTGAACTTTCACCTGGAAGACTGCACTCACCATAATTCTACAACCCTTCTAGAAAACCTCAGGAACCACTGCCTCACCCAGCATGTTACCGACCCATTTACCTTCACAGGCAGACTTCCTATCTCGTACGAACAATGGACCCTGGCCCTCTGCCACCACAAATGACACTGATGATATCAGGAAGTCCATCCACTCTGGGGACTCATCTGACCCTGGCCCTACCACGCCTTCACCAAAGCACTCCAGCCCATCAACGAGGTTCTCCTACCCATCCTCAATGCATTCATCACATCTGCTATCTTCCCGGGGGCTTAGAAATATGCCACGGTCATTCTCCTGCTCAAGAAAATGTTAGCGTACCCATCCACGTTTGCCTACTACGGACCAATATCCCTCCTATTTTTCAAGGCCATAGTTTTGGAGAAAATCATCAACCGGTGACTCACCGACCACCTCATGAACCACCAACTCCTTGACGCCCCGCAGACTGGATTAAGGCCCAACCATAGCACAGAAACCACACTCATGGCGACCACAGACAACATCTGCATGGTCCTGGAGAGAGGAGAGACAGCAGCCCTCATCCTCTTGGACCTCTCTGCAGCATTTAACTTGGTATCTTACCCCATTCTCACCTGACGCCTCCATGAGATCGGCATCCAAGGACCCACTCTCTGATGGATCTGCTTATTCGTGGCGGATAGAACACAAGCTGTCAGCCTGACCCTGTACTGCCTGGAAGCTATAAAATTCATCAGCAAAGTGCCTCAAGGGCCACCCCTCAGCCTGACCCTCTTCAACGTGTACACGACCCCTCTGGCCAGTGTCATTCACAACTCATACTGTCTTCATTGTCGGTCAAGACCTCCAACACCGGGAACAAGTTTACCACGTGCATGGCCAAATAGACAATATCCAACTTTCTCAAGCTCAATACAGACAAAACATAAGTGTTGATCTTTGGCAAATACATCTCCCCATGGGACTCCACCTGGTGAAAGCCGGACTTTGGACCTGCACCCACCCCAGCTCCTACTCCTGTAACATCTGGCTCAGCATAGATAGCATACTGAACATGACAGCAAATCAATGCAGTCACAGCATCCTGCTTCCACACCCTGAAAATGCTGTTGAAAATCTTCAAATGGCTCCCTAGCAACACCAGTAAGACAGTTGCACACCATCATTACCAGAAAGCTGGACTGTGGGAACTTCCTCTACGCCAGAATCGGCAAGCAACTCACTAGAAGACTACAAACCACCCAGAACTCAGCAGCCAGACTCGCCCTCACCTATTGCAAAGGACACGCATCACACCACACCTTAGGGAGCTGCATTGGCTCCTGATACACAAATACGCACAGTTCAAGACTCCTATCTCACACCTTCAAGGCACTATTTCACTTAGGCCCAATTATCTGAACAGCTGTAATCTTACAACACCAGACACCCTCGGTCGGTCGGGGGGGGGGGGGAGAGACACACACACACACACACACACACACACACACACACACACACACACACACACACACACACACACACACACACACACACACACACACACACACACACACACACACACACACACACACACACACACACACACACACACACACACACACACACACACACCCCCCTCTCTTCACATCAGAGCCTCCTTCTCATCTACCCCTCTGCTGAAGACCTGGTTCTTCGAAAAACTCACCCCTCCCTGTGAAACTTGCATGTTGAACTGTGATTTTATGAATAATTATTGTTATTTATTATTTGAGGCGGATAGTAGGGGAAGTGGTTGTGTTTAAAGTATACATGTCCACAAATAAGACGTGCATGCGAGCTCGGTGCATGGTGTTTGTGCAAACCTGGTGTGACTTGTATGTTGAAGTAGGCCCAAGATGAAGCGTCTGTCGCCATAACATTCTTGGTTAATGGGCTGTGCCACCTCCTTCCTGGCAACCATTTGGACTACCATTTTTCTTCTTGGATAATTCAGTACGTGTACTAATGGTGTTTCTTTGGCACACTACAATATGGATTCTGTTCTAGACAAGCTTCTTACAGTACTGGGTTGTCTGCCAAATTATCGTCTTCGGTTGATGGGCTGCAATACATGTTCATTCTAGTAACCCTTCCCTACATGGTGTCATTGAACTGTTGGAGTACTTAGTCTGTGAAGACTCACTTCGAATTTAGGTACTGACGTACCTGTGGTTAATTTGAAAAAAGTAACTTGTAAAATATTTTAACTCCTTTGATTTTGTTCAGACATTTGATCCTAATCATGGTGGCGTTTTCTTGCCCGTCTTGGCCTGTATTTGATAAAATAAGTCACCAGGGTAGATATTTATATATCGATGTGTGGAAGTTAGGACTAAATCATGTATTTATATAGCCACTTTCTTTGAAAGGTTGCAAGGTCTTTAAAACTGGCAGAAAGTATTAGATGATTGGTATGTGCCGAGAGTGAGGTATGCAACACCACCATGTGGCAGGTAAATGATTAAGACGCACCACAAAAACAGTAGAAAAAGAAATAAATTGAAGAATTTTGGACAGGATATTAATCTGATGGACAGGATGGAAGGTCAGAGTATGTAATTAGCAGGTGGTGACTGTGGGTGAGAAAATAATGGATTGGCGAGAATCATTTTCCTTGTCTGGGCTCATTAGAAAGAAAGGCAAGCGTCCATTTGTTGTTAATATTAACTGCATGGTTTCTGGCAGAATGAGTGCAGTAGGGGACTTGGAGAGAAGACCCTGAAGGTGTTGCCAGTTTATTTGAGTTAAATGACAACACATAGACAACATAGATTAAAAAAGGTGGGAAAGGGATAGTCCATAACAATTACAACAGGGTCAGAGTTTTCAGTCCAGCACACGTCTCCCTAATTACATTTATATTTTGCTACAAAAGTGTTACGTTACGTCCAGAAAACGTGTTCCAAAACCAACTATGAGGGTCTGGACCCAACAGATCGTCAAGGAGCAGCTCCTTTTAAGAGCACAAGTCCTCACCCACCAATGGTGGCCTGCTTCATCATCTGGCTTTGCTCCTCGTTGGGCTGATGCTGCAATGCCCAGTGTGCCCCACAGGGGGGACACTTTGCCAGAGATCTTTTTTTGTATCGCCTGTTGGACAAAAGTTTATGGCCAACAAGTCCTTCAGGAAATGATTCGAGAAGGTTTATAAGAATTGTGTAGACATGTCTAAAACAGCAGTTTAAAATTAACTAGAGGTCCCCTCCAAACCTATTTTATTCGTGGGGCCTCTGTTAATGGGATATAAGGAATAATGGATCCTCAGAGTATATTATGATTCCTAGATCCCTCTATTTGGTCTACATGTTTTGCGCCTCATCTGTCCTAAAAACGGATCAACGGCACTTCTTCAGGACCGATCTGTAACCTTATCTGCTATGGTAGTGAATGTTGTCTTTGTGTTAATGACCTACCATTAGCACAACATTCTGTGAAAAAAAAAAAAAATGAGGAGAAACTCGTGCTTACATACTTTTTACTTATACATTCCCAGCAACAATTTGAAAAAAACTCAATCCAATCGTGTCTCATGCAGATCATGTATTAAGTGCTTGTTAGTTTCTATAAAAGCAGAAACCTTATGTATACTGAAAGGTGGTCAGATGTCGTTATAGTACTAACAACACCTTTCCATAATTATAGCTGTGTATTCTTTGTGCTTTCATTTGATTTTCCAATTTGGTTCACCAACACATGGTACGTCAAACCTGTGTTTCAAGCATAGGTGTTCAGTAGCCATCTCCCCAATGGACATCACATGCAGGATGAAAAGGGAATCGAGATGAGTCGCCCTTGGTTTGTATATCCAATCGTTATTATGCGTTCACAACTTACATTCATAAACGTTTTTAGTCTCAAGGGTGTTATTTTTTTCCAAAGTATAATGTAGTTTGCTAGTCCTACATGCATCTAAGAGTATGCGTTACTCCATTGTAGTAAACCCATATATTTATTGGTATACTACCCTTTGTGTTTTTTGTTTTTGTAAATCGCAACAAGCTTTGAATCCACTGTATATCTTCCTTAACAAGGACATATAGGTTGACACTTTCTTAAAGGGAGCATTGTTCCATTCCAATGCAGTAATATGTTCAGTTGTGTTCTGCTCTTTGTTATGTGATAAGTTACATAAACCTGTAACTTTCTTGCATATATCTCTCACTCCACCGGTACATAAATGTCATCTGCACACGTAGATCTCGTGCTAGATGTGTGGTTGTGTTAGTCACTGTTATATTTTAGAAACCACTATACAAGGATGTTAAAACTCTTTTCTTGCCCCTTTATCTTGGTAGAATGGGATCCCAGTGTGACAACTTGGAAAACTAATTTCTCATTAGTGTGGTGCACGGAATATCATCATTTAGTCCTGATACACGTTTCTTTTTTGAATACTGTGAAAGGCTGGCTTAGTATATTGTGCTCACGTATGTAATTGTAGCACCCTGCACTAATCCAGACAACCCTTATGGTGATTTTAGTCATCTTAGACAACCTTAGAAAGCTCTCTAAGTGGCAGCTGTGAAGAGCAGCATTCAGGCTTAGTCCTGAAAGAGTGTAAAGCAGCTTGTTTTACCAGTACTTAATATTATGGTATAGTTTAAGTGAAAAAGAACCACACAGTGTAGTTATAAAAAAATATGTATTGATTATTAACACTCACTGACGCAATGTATTATCTCCTACCCAGAGTTATAAACACAATACACACAATACCTTGTCAATAGAATACGTAAGTAGCACAGAATACACAGTGGTCTCCAGGGGAAGACCAAACCATATACTAAAATAGTGGAATGTGAACCACGACTTAAGTCAAGAATGGACCCAGAAGACGTAGAAGAGTTGGGGACCCAAGGAAACACCCAAGGTGAGTATCTAGGAACCCCACGGAGGCCGTGTGCAGAGTGGAAACTTGACCGGGAACTCAATTCAAGTCAATGGGTAAGTCGCAGTTGCAATTTTAAAGAAGGACCCTTCTCAGTGGACCCTGACGAAACCCTGTGGAAGATGGAAGGTTGGAGAGTCACCCCACCCGGGATCCTCCAGGAACCAGGATACCTACACCAGGGAAGCCGGGTGCATAGGTGCGAAGTGCCATCGGAAACCTCCCTAGACCATAATGGAGGACTTGAGAAAAGATGCCGCTGGCGAGGAAGGTGAAAGTGTCCGGTGGAACCCAAAGGTGGAGTCCAGATGAGAGGTACCTGCAAGCAGAGGGGACCAAGTATATGCCACTCAGGAGTGACCAGGAGGCACAGAAGACGAATGCCCACCGATGTCGGAGATGCAGGAGAGTTGACGGTGCCCTTTGAAGTTGGAGCTGTGCGGACCATCCGATGCTATAGAAGACCAGGAGCCGTTCACAAGCTGTCCCACATCGGATGTCGAGAGCCAAGGGGTCAGTGTCCGGCAGGGGCACCAACAAGCCTTGGCAGCGGCAAACAATGTAATCTACAAAAAAGGTGCAGTGTTGGGACCAGCAAGGTCCAAGTGACTCCCCACGAGCAGGTAAGTCAGAGCAGGCCCTGAGCAAGCAGGGGAGCCCACTGGAGCCAAAGAAGACCCTCAAGAGGATCCACAGTCCGGAGGCAAAGGAGTCGCAAGAGGACCTCGAGCAGCTCACCAAAGGAGGAAGGCCCACAGGGCAAAAGATGCAGTGCAGGCGAAGATCTTGGTTGAAGTAGATGCTTGAGGCTGGAGCTTCTTGGAACCCGAAGATCTCTGGCTGGACAGTGGGGAGGATACTCCCATGTCTGTTGTCCTATTTCGCGCCAGAGCGGGAGCCAACGGCTCCCTGAACTGGTTTCAACTGGAGTATGCAAGGAGGGCACCATATTTGCCCTTCAAAGCAGTCGAGTGGCGCTGGCTAGTGCCCCCACCCAGTCCCAATACACTAAGTCTTGGCTGGGAGGGGGTCACACCTCCCTGTGACAGGAAACCTATTGCCCTGCCTTCCCCTGCTCGAGCTTGGCTCAGCAACAGGAGGGCAGAATCGTGTCTCTGGTTGGCAGCAGCCATAGTTTGCTGTCCGGGTCTAGAAGACTGGTACCGGGAGCACTGAGGGCGTCCCGGAGGAGCTTTACAGTGCATGGAATCATACCTCCCACACCATTTACGGTATGATTCCAACACTTTTGATGCCAAACACGACAGGGTTCGTTACAGCCATCGTGTAATAACGCATGGCCACTCTATCTTAATGGCTGGTTCAGTTACAACCCGGGAGAATGGACTCAGAAGGTTGTAGGGGTTTCCTGCTCATGCAGGGGCACCCTCCCACTTACAACCGAGCATCCTGCTTTCAGGATTGAAAGGCCTGCCTCAGGAGTGACTTATAGGTTTTAAGTGCAGTGACCTCAGATATAAGGAAACTTATAGCTGCCGTAAGTGGTGCTAGCACCAGCTTACACAAGCTGCAATGGCAGTTCTGTAGTCACAATTTGAGTGGTCTCTCATAGGTGGCATAATGCATGCTTCAGCCCATGGGAGATCCCTGGTGTACCTATGCTCTGGGTACCTTAGTACCATATACTAGGGGCTTGTAAGGGTACACCAGTAGCCAATCTGGAGTGTACCTAAGTACTCACCGTGTCCAATTTAGGGAAGAAGCACAGAGACTGGGGTCCTGATTAGCAGTAACCCAGACAGACTAGTCAGTAAAACATAATGACACCAGCAAAAAGTGGGGGTGACCATGAAAGCAGCATACTACTTTCCTACACATACCCATCTTAATTCTCTCTCAAATAATAATCTTTGTAGAGCTGCCCTGTCTTTCAGTACCTCTAGTTCAACTCATTTTAGTTGATCTGGGGTATGTCGTCAAGAAAGTGGGTTGTCCTTTTAGTCATAACCCTCCGACATCGGATAGTGCTTCAATGCTTATTTGTCAGAGTGTGCACTGTCTTTGTGCTCATGACCACATATTTTAGATTACTGGGACAAACCATCATGTATACATAGTTCTTAGTGTTACAGTTGGTAGTATGCGTTTTTAGGCGTCATACAGTGTTATGTCCAATTTCCAACTCTTTTGTTCTTATTGTTAAGTCGTACCCATTGCAGGGACTGTACAGATAATGACTTTCAACTGGGGGACACTCCAACTACAAGTGATGCTTTTTACTGTATGTACTAGAAAGTCAATCAAATTCTATGACCTTTTGAATGAGAACATTGGTTTTTGATTTCATTTGATAATGGGGTGAATGTGGTTTCGCATGTCAATGTGGATTGGTCCTTTTTTAGGTCTCGCCTAGCGCAGCGCGCATGCGCTGCTCTAGGAGAGGGCCTCTTGTAATCACTGCAGACATTCAGAAAGCTTTCTGAAAGCTCGTGCGTCTGCTTGTCAAATTCTATTGGCCTTTGCGTGTGGCTTTCAAAATTGAAAGCCCGCACTGGCTAAAGGCGGGTGCATGTCCCGCCTTCTCTCTAAACGTTGACTCCCATGGCCTAGGTGTCTCGGGAGCGAGCAGCAGCGCGGCCGGGTGCCAGCTGCATACCTTATATTCCTTGCAGTGCACGCGCACCGCGCTTGTTGTCTTCTGTTCCTGTACAGCTCAGCAAGGACCACCAAGTGGCGCTGTCGTCCATCAGTTACGTGGGCTGCTTGCTGTCCATCATCTGCCTGGCAGTAACGCTTGTCACCTTCGCTATTCTGTCGTGAGTAATGTTTACCTATTTTACCCTTTTTAAACCCGAAGGAGACATTTTGTGCGAAAGGTTGGAAAGATGTATGTTTGTCTGCCCTTGGGAGCAGCTGCCCACGCTGGCGCAGGTGCACAGGATCACAAACTCTATGAAAGCGCCCAGACTCCTTTCATTGCATTCGTCGGAGGCGTCTCCAGGACCTGGCGGCTGCGGACAAAGGAAATGTGTTTTTTCGTGAGCAGTGCCGCGTGTCTCTCAGACTACGGGCTTTTTGTTTATCTATTCCTAGCTGAAGGATTTTTTTTATTTAATTGAATTGATAGAAAAACATTTTAATTGTTTCGCCTTGGGGTCCTACTGGGGCGAAAATCGGGCACTATGGAGAAAGAAAAGTGACCTTTACTCGAGTGTTTTTATGAAGCACTGTTTGGGCGGAACTTGGCCACAGCACCGCAGATCTGAAAACAAATCAGGTGGTTAATGCACTTGACGGAGAGATCTTTATGCCATCTCTAATCCTTGGCTTGAATTATTAAATAGATCAGAGGGCCGAGGTCCCTCTTGCAGGGAACTACATGCAATGTATCGGTCACAAATGTCTACCTTATGCAAGATTGCTCAGTGGGCTAATGATTCTGTTGCAGAGATCTTTAACTAGTCTAAGGATCTCTACAGACATGCGCGTTTCTGCTTGAGCTATGCATGAACGATGAAACACGTCAGTAATATCTATGAATTCTTGAAGCTTTTAATTCAATCTTTCATTATTTAAAGTTGATAAAATGGGCTCAGTTGGGCTGAAATATATACTCATTATTTTTTAAAGACATTCACTTGGTGTTGTGTGCTCAATCAATGATCGTTCGTGTAATTACACACAAAGACAGGTGTTCCTGAAATTCATACAAAGCACACATTCTCACCACTGTGGACACCTTGCATCAAAAGAACTTTTAAATCCTATTTTATCTCTTGGAGACGTGTGAAATGATCCCAGAGTGTACCATAGATTGATGCTGGATCACCCCGCCAGACCCAGAGCTTGTGTAAAAGGGTTTAGTGACAATCGTCCTGGTGCACCCAGAGCTTAATTTGTAAAAAAATAAGTGCCAGGGACCTTGTCAAGAAGCCGCTGCAGCGTGCACCACCCATTGCCCCTGCCAGCGCTGCCTGCACAAGTGGAATCACATCACTTCTGCACTTAATGCGCTCCACGGTCTCCTGTGGATGCCAGGATTAAATGTAAGGTCTCACACACCTTCAGAAAGTGGCACTTCACACTGCCATTCACCAACCACCCGTCGGATCAACCAACGCCGGTTTAAAGGGATGACCCATGGAGTGGGGTCTCTGGGCGTACAAGGACCTCGACTCTGGAACGCCTTTGACCCCCTCCTTCCGATATCTGAAACTAATTTCATGTGATTCAGCAAGCCCTCGAAGGCTGAGCTCTTTAGACGGGCCTTTAATTGAACCAACCGCATAACAGGACTCATGAAGGAGAACTATGGACATCGTTCAGTGACCATGCTTGATTGGACACAGACCTCCCCTCATCAGCAAACTGTGTTTTATTCTGCTAAGTGCTCTAAAGTAACTGAACACTCAACACATAGAGGCAGATTTAATAAACTTTCAAGCAGTGCTGGAGCAGCAATTCACTCAGTGCCACGTAATAACACGCCACATAATTACACTCTATTCAATGCAACATAAATACACTCCACATAATACCACTCAGTGCCACATAATTACACACCACATAATTACTCTACTCAATGCAACATAAATACACGCCACATAATGCCACTCAGTACCACATAATTATTTTTTAAATTTTTTAAATTATATTTTATTCCAGTCAGCCATGAAAAAATTACATGATACATATAAAGTATTTTCTGCATTTGCATAAAGGTACATATACGAAAGGCTCATATAGTCTTTTACATTAATAACCTAGTCAGGAATCTAGCATATCCCGCACGTCCAACAATCATAACTATCCACAATTCGCCACCTTATAATATAATTGGCACATTTTGATCTTAACATCTGTTGTATCAACCTTCCGTTACGCCTGTGTAAACAAAGATTGCGAATGTATCATGTGTGATCAAACATTGTGCTGTGATTTAATCTTCCGCCTGTGTTGCTTGAAGGTATTGTGTTAGAGGTTCCCAAAAGTCTCTAGGTCTGGACGCCTGCGGTAGCTCCTCCGCATAAACCTCTAGTGTCTCTTACAGTATGACATATCAGTGAGCCAGTCTTTAAACCTGGGGGGACGTTTGCTTCCCCACCTAATTGCAATGCGTCGCTTAGCAAGTAATAGTGCAACCGCGAGAAACTTCCGTTTCTTCGCTGGTTTGAGTTTGTATATTCCTAATAAGCAAATGAGCGGTGCATTCGGTATCAATTCAGTCAGCATAGTCGCGAGTGCGCCTGTAATATCCTGCCAGTACTTATGGATCTGGGGGCATGCCCAAGACATGTGCAAAAAAATCTGCATTTGATGCGTCACATCTTTGGCATTTGTCTTGTGTCCTAAGTCCGTATTTGTATAATTGGGCCGGAGTATAATAGATTTGGTGTAAAAATTTAAAGTGAATGATACGTAAGTTGCAATTTGATGTTAGCAGTTGCAACTGTGCACAACTATAGTCCCAATCTCGTACATCTATGGTGTCCCCTAGTGTTGTTTCCCACCTTTGAAGCGATTTGTTCACGGCCCCGCTCTGTTCCTCTTGTGATGCGTTGTATAAGCGTGTGACTAGATTTTGCCGGGTAGGTGCCGTTAGTAAAACCTGTAATGCATTCAGTTTTGGTGGTTCTGGAAATGATACATATAGTTCCCTTAGTGCCGCGCGCAGTCTCAGATATGCAAACATCTTCAGTGGTGTACGGTGTGCACTTAGTGAGGGATCGTCCCAAGATATGAAACTATTATGTGGGAATATATCTCTCATAGTAGACATTTTCATCTCCTCCAGTAGCTTTAACATTTTTTTCTCCTGCTTAACTGATATTCGTGGATGGTGGGCTATAGGAAGAGATGGAGCGTATATAGGAAGCTTCTGCGCGCGGTGTGCAAGCTTATGCCACGCTTTGGAAGTGCAATATACGGTTTGAATCCTTTCCCTTGGGGAAAAGGTCTTTGGATCCGATATATAAGCTGACAGTGGGGTCGGCTGAACACTATCCCTTTCAACTGCTATGTGTGGTATATACGCGTGCGGGTGTAGCCAGTAGTGCGCTTGTTGTGCTTGAGCGCAGTAATAATACAAGTGTAGGTCCGGTGCACCAAAGCCCCCTTTATGATATGGTTTCGTTAGCGTTTGCCATCCTACTCTGGCCTGCTTTCCTGCCCATGTCAATCTTATCATGGCCGATCTTAGTTTAGAAAACCGTGTCTGTGTGATCCAGATGGGAATGTTCATAAATAAGTATAAAAATTTGGGCAATACTACCATCTTTTGCAATGCAATTCTATCAGCTAGGGAGAGCAGTATCTTTATCCATCGATCTATCTGTTCCTCGAGTTTGGTTAGTGCCCTACCATAATTTTCCCTTATCACCAGTTCTGGGTCGCGATGCATCCATATGCCTAGATATTTAACTGGTTCAGCTTGCCATTTCAGTGGATATTATAAATTGGGTTGTGTTGTGGCTTGTGTGAGGGGTATGACTACTGATTTATCCCAATTTATACGGAGTCCTGAGTATTGTTCAAATCGTATGTATTCCCTTATAAGTTCATTTAAGTGAGTGTCAGGGTGGCGAATGAAAAGCACCATATCGTCAGCATATAGTGAGATGCCAATAGGTCTAAGGTAAAATTGTAAAGCAGCCTCGGAGTGTTTCTGACGGATTTTACAAGCCAAGGGTTCAAGGATTAATGTAAACAAAATTGGCGATAGCGGGCAGCCCTGTCTCGTTCCTCGACTTATATTAATTGGGTTGGACGTGTTCCCATTAATTCTGACTCGTGCAGTGGGATCCGTGTAGAGAAGCTCAATCCATCGCAGGAATGGCTCTGGGAAGCCCATTCTGCGTAGCACTGTGAACATAAATACCCATTCCACAGAGTCAAAAGCTTTCGCCGCATCTAATAAAGCAGCGGCTGCCGGTAAATCGGGATCTAACTGATGATACATTGCGAATATATGGTGCGTATATTCTGTGTGGTGGACCGTGTCGGAACAAAGCCAGCTTGGTCTGGCAAAATCAAATTGCCCAGTAGGGGCTGAATACGTGCTGCTATAATCTTAGCAAGAATTTTGACATCCATATTTATTAAAGATAGGGGCCGGTAGGACTCTCATTTAGTCAAGTCCTTGTCTGACTTGGGAAGCGCTATTAAGAGTGCCTCTCGCAATGAAGCCGGGAGTTTACCTTCCTCATAAGCCTCTTCATACATCTCAGCTAAATGCGGTATCAATAGGTCACGGAATTCTTTATAAAATTCTCCAGGTAGTCCGTCAAGGCCAGGAGCTTTGTTGTTGGGTAAGGAGTTAATCGCCTCTATGATTTCGTCTTTCGTAATGTGATGACAAAAGAACTCGCGCTGCCTATCAGACAGCCAGGCTAGGGCAACGTCATCTAAGTATTGGCCAATGTCAGTCGGGTTCACGTTAGATCGCGTGGTATAGAGTTGCAGATAATAGTCTTTAAAACAGTCTAGAATTGACGAAGTGTTGTAGTGTATTTGATCTCGTGTGTCCGCTATCTGTGTTATATATGTTGCTGTCGCTGCAGGTCTAATTTTATGTGAGAGTGCGCGTCCCGGCCTTCCTCCCTCTCCATAGCTCCGTGCTGTATATCTACGCGATCTATATTTTATCTCAGCAGCTGCATATTCATGATAAGCGTCCATTTTCCCCCTTATTGCCGCCAATATGGTGGGATTTTGTGTTTCTATATAGTCTGTTTCGAGTCGTTTTATATCTCTTTCAATCATGTTTAACTGCTGTTGAATATCCTTCAGGATGCCAGCGTGTTTACGGATAGTGTCCTCTTATAGTGACCTTAAAGGCCTCCCATAATGTTTGTGCGCTCGTTACCGACCCTGTATTAAGGTCAAAGTAATCAACTATCGTCTGATGTAATTCGCTACGGAACACTGGGTCCAGGAGAGCACTTCCTTGCAGTCTCCATGTAAACTGTCTTGGTGTGTGCGTAGGGACCTCCATCGAGAGGCGAACCGGGGCATGGTCTGATAATGTCTTGGGTAAGTGTTCCACCGCAAGTGTCCACGTACAAACATCTTGCGTGACCAACCAGTAATCTATTCTGGACCATGTATTGTGTGTCGTTGATGTGCAGGTACCCTCTTTACATCCTGGATGGCGCAATCTCCATATATCAGACATCATCCACATCTCCATTCCCTCTCTAAGCACCTTAGCGGATTGTTTACCATATCGTTCATTTCCAGTGGATCTGTCGAGCTGGATCAAGACGTGTTAAAATCCCCTCCCCATATTATAGCGGTGGTTTGTAGGTCCCTTAGTGTAGACCATATGCGCGCATAAAAACTGGGATCGTCAGTATTCGGGCCATATGACGTGACTATTGTTAATTACAGCGCCCCCAAAATTTCCTTGTACTATAATATAACGCCCTTGGTCATCTTTAAGAGCTTGAATGAGCTGAAATGAAATGTTGCGTTTGACCAGAAGCAACACTCCTCTAGCATATGTAGAAAAAGAGGATGCCATTCGGTATGCCGCCCATCGTGAACCTATTCGCCCTTCAGTGAGGGCCGTAAGATGCGTTTCCTGTAAACAGGCGACATCTATCCCGTGCCGATCTAAATATGACAATACCTTGCGAATTTTCTGCGGATTATGGAGTCCCCGTATATTCCAAGTCATGAACGTCAGTTTTCGAGTGTGTGGTTTGGTGTTAGCCATGTATGCTGTTTCCTATATATTGCAATTGCTGCTGTGACCTACGTGGTGTGCTGACATAAATATAAATGACTGCTTTCTCAAGGCTGACCAGAGTTTTTTATCCTCCTCCCCCCTACCCACTCCGCCCGTTCCCGTATAGCGGAGACAATCCCAAACATTTGCAACATATCCCTTCCCACCCACCCGCTCCCCAAAAAAAACAACAAAAAAAACTAAGGACTAAACTAGTGTGGCGCACACGAGTGGGCAGGAGCTGCCACCACAATTCCCTGTGGATATCCCACATGGGTGGACGCCATCTCTATATGAGCTCAACACACATCCAAAGCTCACCGCCCTGCTAACCCGCAGCCGGTGATTCACTCGCTAGTAGCGGTATTTTTATGAAACCAAAACATTAAACATCATGTTATGCACAGTCTATAGATTGCAATTATGAGGTAAGCTCAAGTCTCTGTCGTCAACTTATCTGCTCTCAGCAGCTCGCTTTTCCGCACTGTTCAGCAGGAGTTTCGCAACGTCGCTGAGTTCCATCCCCATTGCGCACTTCTAAGTTCTGCAGTATTAAGCCATTAGGTGTATTCCAAGTGCAGCGCCATAGTGTGGTGTAGCAGCCTTAATCCAGGTACCAACTATGTGTTCGTCTAATGGGGCGCCAAGACTGGAGAGTATCAGTTGCAGGATTAAAAAAGTCCCTACTCCACATCCGAGGTGTTCGCTTGGTCCTCCACTTCTCCTCTTGGGGATCTCCTGCGCATGCTGTGTGGTCCTTTCTGTTGTAGATACTTCATTATCTCTTTAGGCTCATTATATATCTTCGTCTTTCCTTCATCGGTCACGCGAAGCCTGGCAGGATACAGCATAGCATATGATATATTTAGATCACGTAGCTTTTGTTTCGCAGGTCCAAATTTCTTCCTTGCTTCTTGGACAGTCGGTGTGAAATCAGGATATAGGGAGATATCCAAGCCTTTGTGTCGTAATTTGCCCAGTTCTCTGGCTTTTCGAAGGGCCGCATCGCGATCTCTGTAGTTTAAGATCTTAGCTATTATTGGTCTCGGTCGTGATCCGGGCGGCGGTGGTGGCGCCAACGATCTGTGTGCCCGCTCGACGATGAAGATTTCAGAGAATGTTTCCTGGCCCATTAATGAAATAAGTAACTGTTCCACATAACGTTCCATAGGGCCTGTGTTCGTCGTTTCCGATATGCCCATGAGGCGGATATTGTTTCTATGAGACCTCGCTTCCAAATCTTCTGCTTTGGCTGTTAAGGTTGCTAATTGCTTGTCCATTTTCCCTTGCTTAGTCTCCATTTGAGTGTGAGCATCTTCAGCTTCAGATATACGGCGCTCAGCCATGTCAAGCCTTTCCGTGTGCCTGTCCATGCGTTCGGACATTCGGTCAACCCTATAAGTGAGCGAGTCTATCTTGCCGTCTGTTGGTTAAGGCTGCCTGTATCGTGGTGAACATGGCTTGTACATTGTCATTGGTGACTCCGCCAGTTGCACCGACCACTGGTTGCGCAGCCTGTTGATCATCTGTGCCCTGATCTGGCTGTTTTTTGGCCTGTTCGAAAGTAATTTTAGGTTGGTTCCTATCCGTCTTGCCCATGATCCCGACAGTGCCTCTTACACAATATCAAGTTCCTCGCTACGTCAAGTTAAGGTGATGGAGTGCAATGTGGAAGTTGTGACAGATTTGCACCTCCCACCTAGTTGTAGTGGCACATCAGTGTTGGGTAGTTCTTGGATATAGTAGGCAACCAAGAGCTAGATGGGGCTACACCTATTATGGTGGGGTGAACTAGTGAGGCACGGCGTTCCAGCGTAGGGTTAAAATTCAATATGAGCTCTCCAGTTGATCAGACACCACGTTCCCCTCGACAGCAATGAGATGCCTCCTCAGTTTAATAACGGGTACCTTACAGCCAGTCGTGTTTCTTAAGCACTACCGCGGGCGCGCTTTCCTTACCCCCAACTTAGTGTGCAGCGCTGTCCTCACCGCTTGGTGGTGCCCTTCTCATGTAGACTAAACTTCGTAATGATCCGTTCGTGTGTATGTTCACAGCCGGCTACAGATTCCATAGAGTGAAAGCCGCACAGTTGGACTGCGCGCCGTGTGGGTCGTGTGCTTCTGTGAGCTGTACTGCCCAATGCTAGTCGTGGGGGAGGTGCCTCCGCGGTCCGCCTAAAGTGTGGTGCGAAAACCTGGCACCTTCAGGGCAATCTTGGAGTGGAAGGAAGTCCCGATATGTACAGTGTGCTCCGCGTCTAGTATGGGAGAGGTGGCGGCAGGCAATTTGGTGAATTTTGTGTTCCTGGTGCTCGAATCGGTCCAATGTGGGCGTCCGATTTCGACAATCTTTTAACACAGTATGGGAGCGGCATATACTCTTACGGCCTATATATACCGTGCCTCCACAGCACCGCAGACCTCTGGCGGGACCCGCAGGCACAGCGTCGACTTTGATGTGCCGCCCCCGCTCTCCAGGCTCAGCTCCGGTCGTACCACCAGGTCCTCTCCCTCGCAGCCAGAATACGTGCTCTGCGTCACGGCCACTCAACCAACGCAAGCCCACTGCTGCGGTTTCGATTCCACCAGTCAGGCCTCCCCTGCGCCGCGACTTGCCTCAGTTTTACGGGGCTCCCCGGTGTAGCAGGATCAGTTCACGGCGGTTGTCCGTGCACTCTGCGTTGGCATATCTCAGATCACAGGGTACTTGTGGCTCTAGACGTGTAGGATAACGCAGGATTTTGTGGCGTCCGAGAGGAGCTTGCTCAAGCTGCGGCCTTCTCTCAGCGTGGCTAGCTCCGCCCCCCAGTACCACATAATTACACATCACATAATTACACTCTATTCAATGCAACATACACTCCACATAATAACACTGTGCCACATAATTACACACCAAATAATTACACTCTACTCAATGCAACATAAATACACTCCACATAATACCACTCAGTGTGACATAGTTACATGCCACATAATTACTCTACTCAATGCAACATAAATACACCCCACATACCACTCAGTACCACACAATTACAAGCCACATAATTACACTGCACTCAACGCAACATACACTCCAAATAATACCACTCAGTGCCACATAATTACACGCCACATAATTACACTCTACTCAATGCAACATAAATACACTCCACATAATATCACTCAGTGCCACATAATTTCACACCACGTAATTACACTCTACTCAATGCAACATAAATACACTCCACATAATGCCACTCAGTACCACATAATTACACGTCACATAATTACACTCTATTCAATGCAACATACACTCCACATAACACTGTGCCACATAATTACACACCAAATAATTACTCTACTCAATGCAACATAAATACACTCCACATAATACCACTCAGTGTGACAGTTACACGCCACATAATTACACTCTACTCAATGCAACATAAATACACCCCACATACCACTCAGTACCACATAATCACAAGCCACATATTTACACTCTACTCAATGCAACATAAATACCCTCCAAATACCACTCAGTGCCACATAATTACACGCCACATAATTACACTCTACTCAATGCAACATAAATACACTCCATATAATACCACTCAGTGCCACATAATTACACGCCACATATTTACACTCTACTTAATGCAACATAAATACACTCAACATAATACCACTCAGTACCACATAATTACACGTCACATAATTACACTCTATTCAATGCAATATAAATACACTCCACATAATACCACTGTGCCACATAATTACATGCCACATAATTAGTCTACTCAATGCAACATAAATACACTTCACATAATACCACTCAGTGCAACATAATTATATGCTACATAATTACACTGCACTCAATGCAACATACACTCCAAATAATACCACTCAGTGCCACATAATTGCACGCCACATAATTACACTCTACTGAATGCAACATACACTCCACATAATACCACTCAGTGCCACATAATTACACGCCACATAATTACACTCTACTCAATGCAACATAAATACACGCCACATAATACGACTCTGTGCCACGTAATAACACTCCACATAATTACTCTACTCAATGAAATATAAATACACTCCACATACCACGCAACACCACGTAATTGCACTCTACTCAATGCAACATAAATACACTCCACATAATACCACTCAGTACCACATAATCACATTTCACAATTACTCTATTCAATGCAACATAAATACACTCCACATAATACCACTTAGTGCCACATAATTACACACCACATAATTACACTCTACTCAATGCAACATAAATACACTCCACATAATACCACTCAGTACCACGTAATTACACGTCACATAATTACTCTATTCAATGCAACATAAATACACTCCACATAACACTGTGCCACATAATTACACGCCACATAATTGCACTCTACTCAATGCAACATAAATACACTCCACATAATACCACTCAGTACCACATAATTACAAGCCACATAATTACACTCTACTCAATGCAACATAAATACACTCCACATAATACCACTCAGTGCCACATAGTTACACGCCACATAATTACACTCTACTCAGTGCAACATAAATACACTCCATATAATACCACTCAGTGCCACATAATTATACGCCACATATTTACATTCTACTCAATGCAACATAAATACACTCCACATAATACCACTCAGTGTCACATAATTACACGCCACATAATTACACTCTACTCAATGCAACATAAATACTCCACATACCACTCAGTACCACATAATTACACGCCACATATTTACTCTACTCAATGCAACATAAATACACTCCACATACCACTCAGTGCCACATAATTACACGCCACATAATTGCACTCTACTCAATGCAACATAAATACACTCCACATAAATGCACTCTATGCCACATACCACCAATCAACATAAATGCACTCCACACCATGACACAATTTCACTAAGCATAATTTCACTCAACACAACAGTTCCAGGCCACACAATTCAACTCCACACATTTCCAATACACACCACATAATTACACACCAAACAACATATTTCAACTCCACAATCCACATCGTATCTCCAATCCACACCATATAGTGGCACCACCTGAGCACCAAACATCACTCACCACCACCATTTTGCATCAGCGCACCACCTAAGCATCACCTAAACATCACCTAAGCATCACGTCAGTCTGCCCTCGGAATCTGGCATCTGTTGATTCTCCCCTAGTGTCCGTCCGCTGCTCGTGTTCTAATTAAATTACTGTTTTCCAACTCCACTCCCCCGTTATTCATGTCCCGCTCCCCCATAACAATTTTTTTTTATAACAAACAAGCATGAAAACAGGGAGGAAGAAGTTGCCAGCAGTGCAAGTACAAAAAAACTAGAAGACATTTTTTATGTTAAAATCTTTTTTTAATCAGGTTGTTCAGTTGTATATAATGTCGTCTTGGTTTGTATAAAGGTAACAAAAATGCTTAACACTTTTTATTATAACTTTTCAACATGATGCACAGCAGCCACAATGCTCTACAACATAGCAAAAAGTTCTGGCTAAACACATAAATCCAAAAGGCGAGACCTATTGGCTATGCCAATGCTTGTTTGTTTTGGTTCTAGCAGTGCATCCCTATTATTACTCCTGGCTCTCTTGCATGATTTTCGGATGATCCTCTCAGGATAGTCCCAGGAGCGTAATTGTTTGACAGTTCTTCTGCTGGTCGGTCATAATCCTGTAACTGACCTGCTCTTAAGGATTCGGAGGAACTATAGTCAAACTGGAAATTTGACCTTAGTGTTGTGGGTGATGACTTCCGTTTAGGAGTAATCTGTTCTGATCGGTCTACTTATATTTTTGTGTTTTGCAGCGTGAATCTTTTCTGGCTTCACAATCTGTCCATTATTCTGCCATCTAGTGGTTGGGTCTGAAATTCTCCCCCAAAAACATTTGTCCTTCTACTAAGCTTTAACGTGCCTCTTGTGACGTTGTCGTGCTTCCTCCAAAAGCTCCCACCTTTTGTTGCCATCTTAAGATTTTTTTTTTTCCACCGCTGGGTCTGCTGAATGCATGCAGAAGGCTCTCCAACAATCTGAAGGAAAATGTTTCCAAAAATAGAGAAAAATTTGCCAAAAGTCTACTGGAGCGAAGAAGACATAGGAAGAAGGTAGCGGAGAAGTTCTGGGAGCAGGACAAGGTATCCTCCCCGACGGTTCCGGAGAATACACGTGCAGGGGGCTCCCTGTACATGGTGATGGAGAAGACTCCATTCCAGTTTTGCAAAGACTGTCACCATAAGTTTGAAAAGAAGGACCAGCACCCGGTCTGGAACCTCTGCCTGCCGGTGGATCACCGTAGTGAAGATTGCAATGCCTGCTCGGCGTTCACCCCAAAGACTCTGAGGGTGAGTCAGCGACAGAGAACAGCCCAGCATACCATACAGGGCCAACATCCCACTCCCATCTCCACGAGACTTGGGCCTTTCCAGCGATGAAGAGGAGAACATCGACGAAGGTCCAGAAGAGGATACGGAGGCAGACATACAGATTGTGGACGCCGACCAAGGGGGCTAGAAGACTTCTGGAACAGAGGTAAGACGCATCGTCCTTGAAGATCTTACCCGAGTCGCGAAAATCTGACTCTAAATCCTAGAAGGCAGCATTTGCATCAAAGCACTTAACGACCGCAAGCATGACCAGAGAGAAAAGGACCCTGCGATCCTTTGAAAAGGACACCGCAGCGATAAAGACCCCCGAAAAATCCAAGATGTTGAAGGACGATGAGGAAAATATATATATATATATATATATATATATATTTTTTTTTTATTGCATTTTTCCATAAACACAGTAGTGCAATAACATAAAGGTCCGGCATTATAAAGGTAGTACATAGCAATCATACACAGCAATGGCAGTAATTCCCCTTTTGGTGACATCACAGGGAAAAAAATCAGTATTACTGAGACATCAATAACTTTCTCCTCCCGCCTAGCAGTCTCAAAACTCCCATATAAGCAAAGCGAACATATAATACGGCAGACATCAGTACAATCACAGCAGAATCCAACGCCCACCTCCCCCAGAGAGGCAGGGCGCACATCACATTATGAAGATTGCAAGCATGTGCTGACAGTGGGATCTAGTGGATGGTCTATGAGGTACAATTTGAGAGGGTCCCATATGTCCCTTGGCCTAGACGAGAGCGGAAGGAGTTCAGCGTAAATAGCTGCTTGCTCTTGCCAAAGTATCATGTCTCCAATCCACTCCTTGAATTTTGGCGCTCGACCTCTGCCCCACCGACAGGCCACCCGCCGCCTGGAAAGTAGTATACTAAATGTGACGAATTTGCGCTGTGCCGCCGGTATCTCCTCGGCATATCCAAGGAGTGCCAATAGTGGGGATCGTACGATCTCCAAGTGTGTCATCAGGTCTAGTGCAGCGAACACCTGTTGCCAGTATGCACTCACTTCACAACATTCCCAAGCGAGGTGGAGAAAATCAGCATTCTCTGCCTTACACCTGTCACACCGAGTCGTGTCACGGGGACCGTACTTGTGTAATCGAACCGGAGTATAATAGAAACGGTGAATAAACTTGTAGTGGGTGATGCACAGTCTACTACAAGACGAGACCAGCTCAGTCTGTTTGCAGCAATACTCCCATTGCTGATCGGTAATGTCGTGTCCAAGCTCGGCGCTCCATTTAATGCGCGCAGCGCAGGGGGGGGTATGTTATTTCAGTATAAAGGCTCTGGTACAGTGTGGATACCAAATGGGAAGCATTGGTAGATTGCAACATATGATGCAATGGGGCAACTATTGGGGGCTCCAACGGGTATGATGGAGTATGTTCCTTGATACCCTGTCTCAGGCGGATATACAGGAAAACATCCATGGGGGATTGCGGAGCTCCCTGAAGTAGTTGCTGCATGGAGCGAAACTTGCCATTCAAATAGAGGTCTCCCCAGCAAGTTATGTTAAACTTAGTTTTGGTCTTTGTGAACACTCTTTCTTGGAGGACCGGCATCTGCGGGTGGTATGTCAGGGGAAGCAGTGGAGAGTAAAGCATGGGAGCCTGGAGATAGCGGGCGAGTCGTTGCCATGCTCTAACCGTGCAGTCTACTGAAGTCGGATGTGTCGTACGAGGTGCGGGGGCCGTCAGTATAACTCCGTCTAATGGTATAGGGTCTGCCAGCCAATGTTCTGTCGCTACATGAGGCATGTACCGGGGTGGGTGGGCCCAATAGTGTGCGAAGTGTGCCTGAGCATACAAATAATACATCTCAAAATTGGGAATATGGAAGCCTCCCTGTGAATAGGGTCGTGTGAGTGTTTCCCATTGTAGCCGTGGTTGTTTACCGCCCCACACCAATTTAATTAACTCCGATCGGAGCATAGAAAAGAATTGTCTACCCGGATACAGCGGGATGTTCAAAAACAAATATAAGAGTTTGGGAGGACAATAATTTTAATAAGGGAAATACGTCCCGCTATAGTGAGTGGGAGGGCGATCCATCGTGTGACACTACTCCTGAGATGTTCTAATGTGCGCCCATAATTAAGTCGTAGTAGTTCTTCACGATCAGTAGTGACATGCACCCCTAAGTATTTCACTTCATCCGCACACCACTCTATGGGATAGTCCGTGGGGAATGGCGTCGCCGATGGGGTGAGTGGGAATAATTGAGACTTGGCCCAGTTGATGTGTATGCCCGACAGCCCTCCGAATCTGACGAACTCCCGAAGGAGTGGGTTGAGATTTTGAATCGGATCTTTGACCTATAAGGTAACGTCGTCCGCATAAAGAGAGATTAGGATGGGACGAAGGAAGCAGCGGAGGGCCTTTTCCTGATGATGCTGCCTGAGTTTCGCTGCCAGGGGCTCCATTGCAAGGGCAAATAGTAAGGGGGAGAGAGGGCAGCCTTGGCAGTTGCCCCGAGTGAGCGGAATGGTGGAGGATGTGTGTCCATTAATCATCACCTTCGCTGTCGGGGAGGAATAAAGGAGGCGTATCCATGATAAAAATCCTATAGGGAGTCCCATACATCGGAGAATAGTAAAGAGATAGTCCCACTCCACAGAATCGAAGGCCTTCGTGGCGTCCAAAAAGACTGCCACGAGTGCTAATTGTGGATTTACGCTGTGTAAAATGGAGAACAAGGTGCAAAGGTTATGGGAAGTTGCTCGCCCAGGGATAAAACCCGCCTGATCTGGTAACACTAATTTATCCATTAAGAGACTGAGACGATTTGCCAGCAGTTTCGCCAGGATCTTCGCGTCCGTATTAATAAGGGAGAGGGGCCGGTACGAGTCGCACCGATCCGGAGGTTTTCCAGGCTTCAGGAGAGAAATGATAAGTGATTCCCGCATAGATCCTGGGAGGATCTGTGATTCCTGAGCTTCCAGGTACACCTCCAACACCGGGATCAGTTGGTCGATATAAGACTTGTAGAAGTCGATGGGAAGCCCATCAGAGCCCGGGGCTGTCCCTGATTTCATTTGCATAATTGCCTCCTGGAATTCAGCGTCCTCAAACGGCGCAGCCAGGAACTCCCGTTGATGATCGCCTAACCACCCTAAGGCTATATCTTCGAGAAATGGGGTGAAGTCAGGGGGCGCAGTTCGGCGTGTGCTATATAGGTCTCTGTAGAAGGCAGTAAATGTATGTAGGATAGCCTGACTATCCCTGTGCTGCTCCCCCGAGGCATAGAGTACGTCCATAATGTAATTAGAGAAGCGTGGCTGTCGAATATCCATCGCCAGCGCTCTTCCAGGTCGCTCCCCTTCCCCATAACGACGAGCGGTGTAGTGCTTGCCACGAAAACGGACCTCGCGCTCGGCCGTGTCGGTGTATTCAGTGAGTTTTTCCTGAAGTGTGGCTCTCTGAGATCCCGATTCTTCTCGCCACATGTTTGCTTCCAGTTGTTTTAGTTCGCCTTCGAGACGATGTAGGCTACGTCGGATGTCCCTAAGGACACCAAAGCTTTTTGCCATACAGAAACCCCGCACAGTAACTTTAAAAGCCTCCCAAAGTGTGCTCATAAGCTCGACCGAGCCTCGGTTTCGACTAAAGAAGCTGGCGATTTCCTCCCCCAACTCCGTCTGAAAGACGGTATCCAGCAATGCTTCAGGAACGAGTCGCCAGCAGCGTGGGGCAGCGATTGAGTTGGGGGGTGCAATCGTCATGCTGACGGGTGCATGGTCGGAGAGGGTTCTGGCCATGTGCCGCACTGAAACTATTCACAGTGCGACCTCGATGAGGAAAATATGCAAGTGTTTTGGATCAAGGAAACGAGTCCTTCAAAGAACAAGCAACATGTAATGCTGTAATTGCTAGGGCAGCGAAGAAGTATAAACACTCTTCCAAGGATCCAGGCTACATAAAGGGAACAGTTCCAGCAGATTCAGTAATAACATCTACTGCTAGGAAGAGAGCTAACGTCCCAAGCACAACAGGACCTCCTTCAGATTAGGAGAGTAAGAGGATGGGGCGAAAGGTTGAAAGGAGTGCTTCAAACCAATGGCGTATTGCAAATTCCAACACACTACTTAATCGTCACGCCTACGAACATTGGTGAATTAAATGAGACCTCTCCCAGAGCAGTACCAAAAAAGGGTAGCACATTTTGTGGAGGATGGCAAAAACATTGGCAATACCTGTTTAAAATCTGCATTGGATGCAGCAGAAACTTCAAGCAGACAAATGATGATGGGCATTACTAAAAGACACCATGCCTGGTTAAGATTTTCAGATTTTAAACCTGAAGTACAAGCTAACATACTAAATGCACCATTCGATGGGGAACTACTGTTCGGGAGTGTGGTTGACGAGGCTCTGAATCAGTTGAAAAGGGACAACGAAACCGCGAAGTCAATGGGGACTCTACAGTTAAGAGGCAATATGTGTATGGGAACAGTACCCTCACGAAGACCAACAGGACGGGGCTCCATCTCTCCAGGAACATCACATCAAACGTACCAACAGTCATAGAAGGGAAGTGTTCTGGCAAGTCAATAACAACCACAAAACTGGCAGTACCAGTAAGGAAGACAGTCCTTTTGCGAACACCCACGCAGAAGAGAACAACCACAAAGTGGTTGAGCTCTCCCGGTAAATAAGGGACTTGTCAAAGTTTACGAAGGACACTTGTCAAACATCGAAGGACACTTGTCAAACATCCAAGAGTGCAGCAGTAAGACACACAAAGTGCCAAAAATAGAATATCAAGAACTTCTACATTCAACACTAGTAGGAGGCAGAATAACACATTTCCTCCAGGAGTGGAGGAAAATCACCACAGACAAGTGCGTTTTAAGCCGAATACAATTCAGATATTGGAAAGAATTAGACAAGACACCTCCATGCAAAGGACCAAAGAAAAAGGTACATTCAAAGGAGAAAACATCCAGTGTACTCAAGGAGGTAGAGAAAATTCTGTCAAAGGATGCTATAGAATTAGTCTTCCTAATACCAAAGGTAGATGGGTCACTCAGACCAATTCTAGATTTGAGGTTTTTAAACAGATTTATAAAAATGCAAAATGACTCCTTCTGCAAGAAGTAATACCTCAACTACAAGTAGGGGACTACATGGCGACAATAGATTTACAGGACGCATATTTGCACATTTCCATGAACACAAGCCACAAGAAATTCCTCAGATTTGTGGTAGACAACAAAACCTCCAGTTCAAAGTACTAGCATTTCGAATAAAATCAACAACAAGATTATTCACACAAAGTGTCTGGCAACAGTAGCAGCACACCTGCGAAGGCAGGGAATACATGTTTATCCTTACTTAGACGACTGGCTGGTAAGGGCAAACTCCTACAAAAGATGCAAAGGGCACATGCAGCAAGTAAAAGAATGCTATACCAGCTCGGGTTCTCAGTACACAAGGAGAAGTCATCGCCTGAACCAGAACCAGAGAAAATGTTCTTAGGGTCCAGAATAAATTCAATCCTAGGGAAAGTATTCCCCAGCGAGAAAAGAGCAATAGCACTATTAAAGGAGATACAACTGTACCGGAAGGGGCAAGCTCTGACAGTAAGGATTGTGGGGAAGCTACTAGGAATGATGGCTTCTTGCATCCCGTTGATACCAAACACAAGACTTCACATGAGACCATTTCAGGAATGGCTACAAAACCAATAGTCACAGGTGATGGGGAGTTGGTAAGATCTAGTGGTTGTCATGCAAAGGATAGAGGAGGAGATAGCGTGGTGGAACAGTTCACATATTACACAAGGAAGCACATTTACACAACCAACTCCAACTGTGACCATAACAGACGACTCAGATGGGATGGAGAGCACAGGGAGTCTTGGAAGTCCAGGATGTAGTACAACACATCAACATCCTGGAACTAAAAACAGTATTCCTAGCCTTAAAAGCCTTCCAGAAAGAGCTCTGGGGAAAATCAATATTGATTCAAACGGACAACACAACCACCATGTTTTACATAAACAAAAATGTCTCTACCACTGTCAAGATTAGCACAAAAAATGTGGAATGGGGTATTCAAAGAAAGATGGAGATCTTAGCTGTCCACCTACCAGCGAAGGACAGTATCGAGGCAGACAGACTGAGAAGAAAAACCTCATGGTCTCACGAATGGGAACTGAACCAAACAGTTATCGCGAAAACCTTTCAAATATGGGGAACACCAGAAATAGGTCTGTTTGCAACACCCCAGAAAGCGAAATGTAAACGCTTCACCTCCAAACAACATTGTCACCAGTCCATGGGGAATGCTCTGTCGATAAATTGGTTAGGGAAATTAGCGTATGCTCCCCCAATCCCCCCCCCCCCCGATACCTCTGCTTCACAGGGTGATCAGCAAAGTCAAGATCAACAGCATGACCCTTATACTAATTGCACCACAGTGGGGAAGACAAACATGGTTCTCAGAAGTAATAGAACTATCACAGGGATAGATTCACAAATTACCAATCAGGCAAGACCAATGCAGGAAGGAGGGGTGCTTCACCCAGAACCAGAGTCTTTAAGCCTGACAGCATGGCTCCTGTAGATTTAGAATTCGGACACCTAAAGTTACCGGAAAGGGCAATGGCGGTTTTAAAAGAGGCAAGACTATCAACAACTAGAAAGTGTTAAATAGCTAAATGGAAAATATATTCACTCTGTTGTCTTAAAGAAGGATTGTTAAAAAAGATCACTAGAGATAAAACTGTGCTAAATTACTTAACACCCCTTCTAGATTGTAAGCTGACCTATGCATCTTTATGGTTTAAATCTTTTTTTATTCAAAGCTGCAAGGAATAAGTGCACATTATGAGGGTCGCACAGGACCCGGCTAAAATGAAAAACAACCTGACAATATGTCAAAATAAACCATGAACGCCCATCCCCCTCCCACTACCCAAGGAAGAAAAGGAAAGAAGAGACAGAAACCACCCCCCACCCACCCACGGTCCGATTTGGTGAGAGCTCTCTGGGCCAAGTATTGCGTCCGGCCTGGCGTTCGTAGGTCTTAGGAGACAGAATCTAGTGTTGCTAGGCGCAAGAGACGTAAATACCTTGGGCATGTCAGCTCCCGAAATTCTTGTGCGAGCAGAGCAAGAAAGGGCTGCCACAGATCGCTAAAGGAAGAGCCTTTCCCCGCCAGGGTAAGAGAGATCTTTTCCATTTCCAAGACATGCCACAGTCTTTGATACCAGCCCGTATGTGTAGGAGTACGGGGGGTTTTCCAGTGGATCAAGATGTTCTGGACGGCCGTACCCAGAGCTATTGCTATCTGTTTCCCTCGTCTAGATTTAAGGGGATAGGTGAGGGCGTTGGGCACCCCGAGAAGGACATATGCGGGTAATCTAGGGAGTTCTGTGTCGAGGTGTTTGTCCACTTCGTCCAGTATGTGTGTCCAGTAATTCCGGAGGTGTACACAATCCCAAAGCAAATGAACTAGTGTGCCCCGCTCACCACATCCCCTCCAACAGTCAGGACTCTGTGTCGCGTCAATTTGATGGAGTCTCTCCGGAGTGTAATACCAGTGGTAAACTAATTTGGTGAAGGTTTCAGTGAGACCTACGTGTGTTGCTGTGTGGCGTGCCCTATAGCAAGCCCCTTCCCATTCCTGGGGGGTAAGGTCGCGCCCTAAGTCCCGTTCCCATCGGGCCCGCCCCGCGTGGTAGATGTGAGTGTATCTGGATTGTAGCATCTTATAGAGATCCGAAATTAGTTTCTTGCCCGAGGACCGCGTTATGAGCCAACGCTCATACGGCGTAAGGAGTCTCGCCGCCTGTGAGCGGTTGTCGGGGTGCATGGCCCAGTGCCGGACCTGTAGGTAGCGCATACGTTCCGTCTCCGGGAGGCCATAGTCGGTCCGAAGCTGCGGAAAGGAGATGATGTCTCCCCCGACAAATAAGAGACCTAGCACGCGGCATCCGGCCTCTCGCCACAAGCGGAAGGAGTGGGAGACCGTCCCAGGGCCAAAATCAGGATTGTCCAAAATCGACGTGAGCGGCGAAGGGAAGGTCGTGAGGTTGTGACGTGTGTTCGTCTGGTCCCAGACCGTAAGAGTGGTACGTGTGACCTGCGAGGCATAGAGATTGGGGGGGCGATGGGCCTTCAAGAGAAAGGGAACCTTCATAAGGGAGGTGCCTGCAACTGCTCGGTCTTGGAAGAGCCAGTTTTTCTCAGATTCGGCCCGACTCCATTCGACCAGATATCTAAGCTGTGTAGCCTTGTAATAGAGCGTGAGGTCCGGAATCCCCAATCCCCCTTCGTGGGGTGCGAGAAAGCTAACTGCCCGTTTAAGTCGTGGTTTGCGACCTTGCCAGATAAAAAGTGAGAGCTCCGATTGTACCTTCTGGAGCCAGCCAGTGGGGGGCGGCAAGGGAAGAGTTTGAAATAAATAGAGAATTTTAGGAAGCACTGTCATCTTTATCGCCGCGACGCGCCTCAGCCAGGAGATCTGATGGTGTTTCCACCTCTGGAGCTCGGAGCGGATATGAGTATGAAGGAGTGAGAAATTAGTTAGTCTCATGTCCTGTAGGGTTGGGGCCAGCTGTATAACCAGGTACGAGACGGTGTCGTCAGACCACCGTAGAGGAAAACGTGCTTGCAAGTCAGCCTTCTCCTGTGGCGACAGAGAGAGGTTCATCGCTGTAGATTTAGTCAGGTTGACCTTGAATCTGGAGGCCCCGGCGAAGATGGCTAGTTCCTCCAGAAAGGCGCCCAGTGCTCTCTCTGGGTTCTCTAGCGTGACAAGTACATCGTCCGCGTACAAGCAGATGGTATGGGTATCCCCCCGAAGCGGATGCCTGTGATCTGGGGGTGATCTCTAACCCTCTGCGCCATGGGCTCCATGTACAGCGCGAAAAGGAGAGGTGACAGGGGGCAACCCTGTCTCGTTCCCCTATGGATTGGGAAGGGAGTGGAGGTGTGCCCGTTTATTCTCACCGTCGCCATTGGAGATCGGTAGCAATTAAAGATATGGGTCCGCATTTTCTCCCCCAGGCCTATGCGAGTCAGTGCCTGCTCGAGATATGGCCAATGGACCCGGTCAAAGGCCTTCTCTGCGTCGATCGTGAGGAGCATTTACTTCCCCGGTATGCGGGAGGCCTTTTCAATAAGATGGACAACCCGTTTCGTATTGTCACTTGTCTGCCGTTGCGGTATAAACCCGGCCTGATCGGGGTCCACTAGCCCTTGCATGTAGGGGGCGAGCCGACTCGCCAGAATGCAGGTGTAAAGCTTCAGATCTATGTTCAGGAGTGAGATAGGCCGATACGAACCGCATTCTACCCTATCTTTCCCGGGCTTGGGGAGGACGACTATCGCCGCCTCCAGCATGGAGGGAGGGATGGCCCCGGACACCGCAAAGGAATTGAAAAGCCGGGTGAGCAAGGGAGCGAGTGTCACGCAAAATTGTTTATAAAAGGCAGCAGTGTAGCCATCTGGGCCTGGTGATTTGCCCAGTTTCAAGCGGGCAATGGCTGAAATAACCTCCTCCGGCCTGATCTCTCTTTCAATATGTGCTGCCTGGTCCGGTGTCGGGATGGGGAGGTGGGCCTCAGTTAGGTAGGAATCAATGTCCGCCTCATCCAGAGGCTGGGCATCGTAAAGTTGAGCATAAAACTTGCGGAAGGTGTCTACAATGACCTCGTCATCGGAGCACATGTTACCCGTACCATCTCTGATTTCTGGGATGCCCTCGCGTAGGCGAACCTCGCGGAGCCTGTGCGCAAGTAGGCGGCCACATTTATCTCCGCCTGTGTAGAAGGAATGTCGTAGCCGCAGTGCGGCGTATTCTGCTCTGTCCCTATCTAGAGCCGCCAGTTGTGCCCGTGCGGCCGTGAGTTGTCGCCAGATACGGGGAGCTCCGGTACGTTGGTGCATCTGCTCCAATTCCCGCACCTTCTGTGTTAGCTCCTCCCGTTTTGCCTCGCGATCTGCATTATCCGCGGTAGAGATAGCAATAACCTCCCCCCTGATAACCGCTTTAAGGGCCTCCCAGCGTGTGGAGAGGGCGGTGTCCGGTGTGTCATTGTGCAAGAGGTAATCCTCTATTGCGCATTTTATCTGGGTGACCGTGACTGGTCTATGCAATAGAGCGTCCCGAAAGCGCCAGTGTCTGGCCGGTCGTTGGATCTGTGGGAGTGTCAGCGTGATTTCCACCGGGTTGTGATCAGACAGGGAAGCAGTTAGTATGTCGATTGAGAGTGTAGCCTCGCGGAGAGTTTTGGTACCAAGAAAGTAATCGAGTCTCGCGTAGGTTTTATGGGCGTTGGAGTAGTACGAGAATGCCCGCGAGTGAGGGTGGTGGTGCCGCCAGAGATCCGTGAGGTCCATGTCGCGTAGACTGGTGAGGCCCGTGGAGGAAAGAGCGCCCACCTGGCTCGTGCGCTGTGCCGACCTGTCCAGTTCATTGTTAAATACTAGATTGAGGTCCCCCCCTAGCAAGATGTGGCGCTCCTGAGTTGCCGTGGCAGCCGTGAATGCGTCTTGCAGAAAGCGTTCCTGTCCCTCATTAGGGGCGTAGACTGAACCCACTACCACAGTGTGCCCCCCTATTGTAAAATGATGGGTGAGAAGTCTGCCCTTAATCTCAACACCCTTCTGGATTGCCTTCCCCTGAAAAGCCCTGGAAACCAGGATGGCTACCCCTGCCGTTTTGGAAGTCGTGGAAGAGAAGAATTGGGTTGGAAAGGCGTGGGACCGAAGCCGGTGGCAGTCCTTGGAGAGGAGGTGGGTCTCCTGAAGCACGCAGATATCCGCCCGCGTACTCTCGAGATAGGAGAGAAGTGCCCTGCGTTTAATGGGGTTATTGAGTCCTCTCACATTAAAAGTGAGAACCTTAAGTGAAGGTGGCAACATCTTACACCAAGATATGAATAAAGATAGCAGAGCTACCAGGGCGTCTGAGCGCTAGTGTGGAAATAAAGGCCCCGTGGTACCCTCTGGACCGGGCTCCCCCCAGAAGTAAAGGACAGCGAAGAAGAATAGATAAGATGAAAAAGGAAGTAAGAACCCCTGAAAAATAAGAGAAAAAAAACAAGGCACATCTGAAAGAGACACGTTAGTGACAGATTCCTTACCTTAGAATATCCCCAGGCGTCAGGCTGGATCCGGAAAGTTTTGCGTAGCAGTACCCTTGCGCGTCGGTAGGCGGCGTCGTGCGGCTCCGCGTCCGTCGTCGGCGTCGTGATCGCCGGGATGACGTCGCGGGCAGTACTTAGGCGCCGCCCCTGCGCGCTGACGTCAGTTCTTCTTTTTCCGCGCCAGCAAGCGCAGATTCGGGAAGAGCAGTGCCCTGGTCATTTTTTGACCATACTTTTGGTGATTTTTTCACTGTTTTTCCATCTTTCAAGGTGTCGTAGGGATGCCCGGCTTCAAGCGATGCGGCGCCTGTGCGCGGATGATGTCCGTCACCGACCCGCATTGGGAGTGTCTCTTCTGCCTCGGCCGAGGCCACGACACGGAGTCTTGTACCGACTGCCAGGCCCTCCACCCGAAAGCTTTGCGAGAGCGGTCTCGAAAGCTCCTCGAGGCCCGGCATTCGGCTCCGCGGAAGCCCCGGTCGCGTGAGAGGTCCAGGGGTCGATCGCGGAGTCCACACCGGTCGTCGGCGTCGAAGTCGTCTTCGTCCGGTAAGTCGAAGCACAAAAAGTCCAAAAGCATCATCGCTCTAGGACTTCGCCTCGCCGGTCTCGCGACTCGGCTGAGGCCCCTCCCGGCACCGTCCCGCCCCCGCGGCCCCGGACATGCCTGTGGAGTCGCCCCCGCCATACCCGCCCTTCCCGGGTTCGGGGGCGGATCCGGCCAAGGTACAGGAATTCCTGTCGGCCATGGCCCGCCTCTTCGGGCCTTCAGGCCCCTCCGGTGCGCCTTCGGGCCCCGCGGGCCCTGATGGGGTTGCTCCAGCGTCGCCGACGACTCCGGCTCCGGCGTCGCCCGTGCCTCCAGCCTCGATCCCGGCTCCGGCTCCGGCCCCGGCCTCGATCCCGGCTCCACAACCCCCATCGACGCCGGTCGACCTAACGACACCTCCGCCGGCGCCGATGTCTCCGGTGCCGTTCTCGGCGCCGCCCTGGGCTCCGGGCGGCGTCGTCCCCCTGTTCCTTCCGGCTCCGGACATGGATCCGGACCGACGTCGCTCGACGCCGGCTCCGGCGCCGATGGGACCTTGGGTCCCAACTGTCCCTCCTCCTCCTTATTTTGAACCAGAGGAGGACCAGTTGGACTGGGAGGGGTCTGATGACCCTCTGACACGACACTGTCAGTATGATCAGGACTGGACAGAGAGTCTAGGGGAGGCCAGTGGTCTGGATACTTCCCCTGACACTGGCATGCTGTCTCCTCCCGTGGCTACGGAGGAGGGAGCCAATTTTAGTACGGTGTTGCGTAGGGCAGCTGGGGCCTTACGTCTCCAACTTCCTACTTTGACGGTCAAGCCTAACATCTTGACAGAGGTGCTTCAGCCGGCAGCCTCCTCTGCGGAGACTGTGCTGCCGTTTAACGACGCCCTCACTGACGTTCTTTTGGGCGCCTGGTCCAAGCCCAACACAGGGGCTCCTGTGTATCGGAACGTGTCACGACGCCATCGCCCAGCTCCGGGCGACCCCCTGTTTCTCTCTGTCCACCCCACTCCTGAGAGCTTGGTTGTCCAAGCCTCCGCTTCCCAAACCGCCTTCCCTACCGCTCCTCCGGATAGGGAATCCAAACGCCTGGATCAGTTTGGGAAGAAGGGTTTTTCTTCCTCCAGTGCTGGCTTGCGGTCCGTTAACACCGCTTGTCTTTTGGGCCGATATACCCACTCCCTGTGGGATTCGGTGGCGGATGTTTTGCCCCAGTGTCCTGAGGAGGTCCAGACACTGCTTTCCCGCGCCATTGCGGAAGGAAGGGATGCGGCTAAATACACCATTCGTTGTGGCCTTGACACCGCCGACTCGCTGGGCAGGTCTATTGCAACGACGGTGGCGCTCAGACGCCACGCCTGGCTGAGAACCACTGGTTTTTCAGGGGATGTCCAGAATACTCTCATGGACATGCCCTTTGATGGAGTCGGTCTTTTGGGTCCAAAGCAGATCATGCGTTGGAGCGCTTTAAGGACTCACGGGCTACTGCCAAGTCCCTGGGCCTTTCTGCTACACGCCCTCCGCTGACTTCTGCTTTTCGCCCCTATCGTGGCCACGGTAGGGGCGCCCTTCACGTCAGCAGCCCAGCCACCGGCCCACGCAGCAGGCGTCTTCGCGTGGCCGAGGACGTGGATTCCGCCGTGGCGGATCGGGCAACCAGCGTGCGGGTCAGGCCACCACCTCCAACCCGTCCGCGGCCTCCAAGCCCTCCTAGTCCCTCCTTTCAGGTGCACAGCACGCCAGTAGGGGGCAGGGTCCGCCATCACCTTCCCCACTGGCGCACCATCACCTCGGACAGGTGGGTCTTGGACATTGTCCGAAGGGGCTACTCCCTCCCCTTCGAGACCACCCCCCAGCCATGCCACCTCAATTCCACCGCATGTCAGGGGATCACTTGGTGCTTCTACGGAAGGAAGTCACGGCCCTCTTGGCCAAGAGGGCCATCGAGCATGTTCCGACCCCAGAAGTAGGGCGTGGTTGCTACTCCCACTACTTTCTGGTGCCCAAAAAGGACAAGGAGGACATGCGTCCTATCTTGGACCTCCGGAACGTCAATCGCTTCCTCCGGAAGGAGAAGTTCAAGATGCTCACCCTAGCTCAGGTCTTGACTGCCCTCGACCCTGGAGACTGGTTGGTAGCGTTGGACTTGCAGGACGCGTATTTCCACATCCCCGTCCTGCCGGCCCACCGGCGTTACCTTCGGTTCACGGTAGGCCACGAGCATTTTCAGTTCACCGTGCTCCCCTTTGGCCTTACAAGTGCCCCTCGGGTGTTCACGAAAGTGATGGCGGTGGTCGCAGCTCATCTGCGCCGGGCAGGGGTTTCAGTCTTCCCCTACCTCGACGACTGGCTGCTGAAGGCGGGCTCGTCCCAGGCAGTCGTCTCCCACCTCCAGACTACGGCCGAACTCCTGCACTCGCTGGGGTTCTCCATCAATGTGCCGAAGTCGCATCTGATTCCTTCTCCACAGCTCCTTTTCATCGGAGCAGTTCTGGATACGACGCAGTTTCGGGCCTATCCTCCCGAACGGCGAGTCCGGGATATTCAGGCTATGATTCCGATCTTTCGGCCTTTATCCTGGGTTTCGGTACGGATGACCCTGAGGCTGCTGGGCCTCATGGCCTCCTGCATCCTGCTGGTCACTCATGCCAGATGGCATATGCGGGCTCTGCAGTGGGACCTGAAGTTCCAGTGGGCGCAGCACCAGGGCAACCTGTCCGATCACGTCCAGATCTCGGAGGGGACTGCAAAACAGTTGCAGTGGTGGCTCTCGAACCGGCAATGGGTCATGGGCAGATCCCTCTCCCTTCCCCAGCCAGAGCATACAGTTGTGACGGACGCGTCCCTTCTGGGATGGGGCGGTCACATGGGAGAGGCGGAGATCAGAGGCCTCTGGTCTCCGGCGGAGTCCCGGCTCCATATCAACCTTCTGGAGCTCCGGGCGATCCGACTTGCACTCAAGGCATTCCTTCCCTCTGTCAAAGGGAAGGTAGTGCAGGTGTTCACAGACAACACCACCGCCATGTGGTACTGCAACAAACAGGGCGGGGTGGGGTCTTGGACCCTTTGTCAGGAGGCTCTGCGCCTCTGGACATGGCTGGAACATCAGGGCATGTTCCTGATGGTTCAACACCTGGCAGGTTCCCTGAACGCCAGGGCGGACGAACTCAGCCGCAGGTGCATGATGGATCACGAATGGCGTCTTCACTCGGAAGTGGCGCAAGGACTCTTTCTACAGTGGGGAGAGCCTTGGTTAGATCTATTCGCCACCGAAGAGAACGCGCAATGTCATCAGTTCTGCGCGTTGGAATTTCCAAGGCGGCACTCGCTCGGCGACGCTTTTCGTCACGAGTGGAGTTGCGGTCTTTGTACGCCTTTCCGCCTATACCACTTCTACCCAGAGTGTTGAAGAAGATTCGGCACGACCGGGCCCAAGTCATTCTTGTGGCTCCGGACTGGGCTCGAAGAGTTTGGTATCCCGAGCTACTCAATATGAGCATAGATCCCCCGATCCGTCTGCCTCTTCGGGAGGATCTTCTGTCGCAGCAGCAGGGGACGGTCCTCCACCCGAACCTGTCCAGTCTACACCTGCTTGCGTGGAGATTGAGCGGCGGCAGTTGATTCCTTTCGACTTGCCTCCCGAAGTTTGTGATGTGATTCTGGCAGCCAGGCGTCCCTCCACTAAGGTGGTATACGCCTGCAGGTGGAACAAATTTGTGGCATGGTGCACAGCAAAGGCTGTGAATCCCCTTTCTGCCCCTCTTTCTGAGGTCCTTCTGTTCCTTCTCTCTCTGGCCCAACAGGGTTCTGCCCTGGGTACCATCAAGGGTTATCTTTGTGCTATCTCGGCCTTCCTCAGGCTCCCTGATCAGCCCTCCCTTTTCAAGTCCCCTGTTGTTAACAGGTTCTTAAAAGGCATTACTCACCTCTTCCCTCCTGTTCCGTTTGTGATGCCTCAGTGGGATTTGAACTTGGTTCTTACCTTTTTAATGTGCGCTCCCTTTGAGCCTCTGCATAACTGTCCTCTTCGTCTTCTGACTCTAAAGACAGCCTTTCTGGTGGCCATCACCTCCGCTCGGCGGGTGAGTGAGCTCCAGGCTCTATCTTGCAAACCTCCCTTTCTGTCTGTTCATCCAGACAAGGTTGTTCTTCGGACGCGTCCGTCCTTCTTGCCAAAGGTGGTTACTGCTTTCCACATTGGGCAGACCATCACTTTGCCCACCTTCTTTCCGCCTCCGCATCCTTCTAGAGAGGAAGAGAGGCTCCACCGTCTGGACCCAAAACGTGCGCTCTCCTTCTATATCGACCGCACAACACACTTCCGGGTGGATGACCAGCTCTTTGTTGGCTACGTGGGCGCCAAAAAGGTCGGGCGGTGCACAAGAGGACCATCTCCCGCTGGGTTACCTTGTGCATCACGACCTGCTATTCTTTGGCTAAGAAGGAGCCTCCTGTTGGGCTGCGTGCCCATTCCACCAGGGCAACGGCTGCGACCACGGCCTTGGGCCGCGGTGTTCCGCTGCCGGTTATCTGTCAGGCAGCTACGTGGGCCTCGCTGCACACGTTTACAAAGCATTACTGCTTTGACAGTCAGGTCCGGAGGGACGGCTTCTTTGGCCGTTCTGTCCTCCAGGACTTCCTTGTCTGATCTTTGTTCGCAGACCCACCACCGGGGTTGGTATTGCTGGGGTATCTATTCTAAGGTAAGGAATCTGTCACTAACGTGTCTCTTTCAGATGCACAAGTTACTAACTTGTGTAACGATATATCTGTAAGAGACAGTAGTTAGTGACAGATTCCTTACCGCCCCACCCATCCTCCCCATTCTGCGAACTGATTTCTAGGGTTAAGGACATCCCTTTCAGGGCCCTAGTATTTTTTCAGACACCTATGTCAGCTTCTTGCATGGCTCTGCGTTCCTGGCGCGGAAAGTCGTGGACAGAACTGACGTCAGCGTGCAGGGGCGGCGCCTAAGTACTGCCCGCGACGTCATCCCGGCGATCACGACGCCGACGACGGACGCGGAGCCGCACGACGCCGCCTACCGACGCGCAAGGGTACTGCTACGCAAAACTTTCCGGATCCAGCCTGACGCCTGGGGATATTCTAAGGTAAGGAATCTGTCACTAACTACTGTCTCTTACAGATATATCGTTACACAAGTTAGTAACTTGTGCAACTGGCGCCAAAAAGGGAAAAATAAAAAGTTTGTGAGTTCCATTGATTGTCCGTCATCCCAGGATGAACAGCAAAAAAAAAAAGGTCTTTGGGGTCGACTGGTGGCCTGAGTGATCCTCCCTCCCTCCCCCCCGCCCCCCGAACCCCGAACATCAGTGAAAGCCCACCTCACAGCAACTGGAGACCGTTACTTGCTGGCTGTGTTGGCCAGGGCTCCCGGCAGCGCCGCCAGGGCAGCCTGTTGTTCCTTCTTGGCCTCCTGCGGATCCGGTCTCTGCGCTCGATGCCGGCGACGCTGCCGCCTCCACCTCGGGCGGCCATCGTTGGACTCCCGCTCCGAGCCCTCACCGTCCTCAGTATCCTCTGGAAGAGGGATCCCCAGAAGTTTGCTCGCCTCAGACAGAGCGTAGTTGGAACAACTTCCCCTCATGGCGAAAAACAAGGCGGAACGGGTGCCCCCAAGAATAAGAGATGTTTCTTTGGCGCAGGGCCTCCGTGATGGGCCGGAAGATCCGGCGTTTGTGAAGAGTGATGGCGGCGAGGTCTTGATAGAGGGCCAGCTGCTGGTTACGGAAAGTGAGTGGTTGCAACGAGCGGGCCTTGCGGAGGATATCTTCTTTGGTACGGTAGTCCTGAACGCAGACCAGAATGGTCTGCGTCCGCTGGGGGGGCAGTCGGTGCCCTGGGGGGGCCCACTCTGTGCGCTCTGTCCAGCTTAAGGTCGAAGTCTGAAGGATTGCCCAGGACCGAGTTGAAGAGGTCTCGAAGATAACCAAAAATGTCGCCTGCCTCCGCGTCAGTGCTCACTCCCCTAATTCGAATATTATGGCGGCGGGAGCGGTTCTCGAGGTCTTCCAGATGGGATTGGACATCCACTTGTTGCTCATGTATCCGCAGAACCTCTTGCTGCATAGCTGCGAGTTCGGTGTCCCGGGTATCGCTTTTAGTCTCCAGCGACACCACTCTTTCCCCTATTTCGTCCACATCTTTGCGGATGTCCTTGATCTCAGCCGTGAGATCGCGTTTCACCGTTTGGAGGTCGTCCCGCAAGGCGGCGAACAGGGACTCCAGGAAGGCCTGTGTCACCGGCTCCTCCGCGGCGGCGGCCATATGCGTCGCTGGCCCCTCCCGGGCAGACTCCGCCGGCCCCACGCTTCTCGCCCGAGCGAAGAGGTCTTTGAGTGAGTTCTCCTTCGGAGCTTGCTTTTCCTTCCTGCCCCGAGTGGATGTCATAGTCGGCCAAATATGCGGTGGTGTCCCCTATGGCCCGGGGTCGGAACCTGCGCGCCACCCCTGCCGGCCAGTGGTCCCTCCTGTGGCAATCCGCAGCCCGTAGCGCCCAGGCCAGACGTGGGCATGCGTTCCCCACCCCTCACAAGGGGCAACGATGCAAGCCTCCCACCGGTGTTCCACACAACTAGTTCCGGTCTACTGCTCTACCTCCGCCTTTCGGGACCGTGAAGGCACGAGCAGGCCGTATTTCAGGAGAAGGGCGGCGGGCGACGGCAGTCCCCCCAAGGCAAAGCGTCAGCAGGGGGTCTGCGGTGCGCTGTTTTCAGTGTCCCTAAGCCTCGTCAAGCCACTTGAGTTCGCCGCCAGAAGCCAGGTCAATGCCCGCCCGAGAAGTCCGGCCGATCAGGGTGATGGGCCCCAGAGGTCTGCCCAGTAGGCCCGCTAGTCGTGGACAGCAATCCAGGTGCTCCCGACCCGTGCCGGTCAACAGAAGGTGACACTGGTGTGTGTGGGCAGTGGGACTCACCAGTGGGCGTCGCCAAAATGCAGCTCTGCGCTGGGGTCCAGGGAGCCCCGGGCGGGCCCTGTCAACCGGCAACGGGCTCCTGCGCTCTCCGGGCTCCCCACGATCCTCTGCCATCTCCAGAGGGCCCCCGCCGTCGCCGCGTAGGCCTCAGGGAGCAGGCTCGCGGGCCGCAGCAAGGAAGGCCAGTCAGGTCGGGCCCGCCGCCGCAGGGCGCCGGATCGCTGTCGTGGGCCGAGGGCCGAACTACCCCCCGTTGGCCACTCCCTCCACCATCAGCCCCAAAGACAGACGGCGTCGCCGCCACCAGCTACCCCCACCGCGGCGGGCGGCGGCCGCAGTGATGAATCCGGCGCCGCAGCCGCGGGTCAATCAGCTGCTGAAGCGCGGAGGGGACAGGGCACTCCAGGCAGTCCACCGCCGCTGCAGTCAGCCCCCAGTTGCTCCGGGCCCGTCCCCACCAGGGCAGCAGCCGCCGGGTCCCCCACCCTCAGTCTGAAGATGGCGGGCGCCGCGGTGTCGGGTGCCCGCGACCGTCGATATCAAGGTGCAGGCGATGGGAAGAGGCCCCGGGAGGCAGTCGCTGCGCCCACAAGCGGCTCGGCACCTCACGGTCGGCCCTCCAGCTGCAGCAGCACCACCGGCCGCGCCGCGAAGGCTTCTCCTCGCCAGGCCGACCCTCGTCTGCAGCCGGGTTCGGCACCACCGGGGTCTCGGCAGCTCAACAGGCGGGTCACCGGGACACAGAGCACCCCCAGCCCAGTGCCAGTGGGAGGGCTCCGGCGCCGGAATCTGTGCTTATTTACCGGCGGGCGGAGGAGAGGAGAGAAAACACGTCCTAACTCTCCGCCATCTTGGCCACGCCCCCGACCTATGCATCTTTAAAGGTTCATTTAGCAGCAATAATGGCGTACACAAGGGGCCACATAGAAAGATTCTTCACATCACCAGTCATTAAGCGGTTCTTAGAATAAGCAAAAATAATTGCACCTCCGAAGAAGGTGCCTGCACCCACATGGAATTTAAATATTGTGCTCACACAATTGATGAAGGCAACTTTTGAACCTTTACACAAGGCTACATTACAAATGCTCACACTAAAGACTGCTTTTTTTAGTGGCCATAACATCATTACACAGAGTTGGTGTGTTACAAGCACTCACTTTACAGGAACCTTATTTTCAAGTTCGCAAAGACAGAATTGTCATGAGGACCGCCCCACAATTCATGCCAAAGGTTATCTCTCAATTCCACATGAAACGAAGTATTCAGATACCAAGTTTCTTTCAAAGACCTAAAACGCACTCAGAGAGGACATTACACAGTCTCGATGTAATACATTACTGCACTTCTTGCATCCAAAGGACAAAGGCTGACTGAAAAACAAAACAGCTTTTTATATCATTTGCAAGTAGTTTTCTAGGACGGCCTGTTACCAAGAACACAATTGCAAGATGGATAGCACAGACTTTCAGTTGTGCCACAAGAATGCAGGGGAGACATTACAAAACACTCCTGGTGCACATTCAACAAGAAAGACGGGAGCAACCATTGCTTTCTTAGCAAATACTCCACTAGAAGACATTTGTATGGCAGCAACATGGTCTTCAGTACACACTTTTACAGGACACTATTGTGCAGATATTCAAATGAACTAGGAAGCACAAGAACGACAAAAGGTCCTACAAACTCTGTTTACAAATCCATACTCATCTTCAACCAAACCCCCACTGTAATAACAAACCACTACAAAATCTATGCATAGCATGTGAATCCAGAAAAGATTCACGCTGCAAAACGTATAGTTTCTTACCTGTCTGTGTAGTTTTGCAGCTTGAAGAATTTTCTGGATTCACAAGCAAACCCACTCTCCTCTGCCAAGAAGATGAGGAGGAAGCAGCAAAAGAAGGAGAAAAAAAAATTATCTGAAGGTGGCTACCAAAGGTGGGCACATCTATAGGAAGCACGGCGACGTCACAAGGGGCACCAAATGGAGTCCCGTCAAAGCCCACCAGCAACAAAAACAAAAAAAGAGGACAAAAGATTTTTGGGGAGAATTTCAGACCCAACCACCAGATGGTGGAATAATGCACAGCATGTGAATCCAGAAAATTCTTCAAGTTGCAAAACTACACCGACTGGTAAGAAGCTATAAGTTATTAGAAAAACATTGTTAATACTTCTGGCTAAATGTAAAAATGATATCTCTGATTCCGTGATTGTCTGAGTAAATATCAAATATGGATTAATGGTGTTGATCCAATCAAACAAATGCTTCTAGAGTGCGCTCCATCTCCTTAATATATCATCAAAATGTAATTTGTACAAAATTTCGACAATGGTTCAAATAGTGACCCTATCTCCAACACAAAGGGTCTGCATGGTGGAGGTGTCAATCCTTTATTTTTCTTAGGAAGGGTGTAGAAATATGGAACCTTCGGTGTTGGTTATCACAGAAAATCTGCTTCCTTACGTGTAGTTCACCAGTGTCTCTGCCTCATTGAGCATTATCCTGATCTGTTGACTCGGGCGTAGAGTTGGAATTTTTTTAATGAACTTGTAATATCTGGTGTCACTGAGATGTCCTAAACGTTCTTGTCTATACACTACTGTGAATTGAATAACAATAGCTCCACCCTTTGATGGTTTGATCATCTGCAAGTGGCTTAATTGCTCTTTTCTCTGCATTGGTCGTGTTTTGAAATGGTTTTCTCACAGTCAACTTCTTGATTTCATTCAGCAGCGCAAATTCAAAATTAGAGCCTTCATTAGGTATGGCTGCTGCTGAAGGGCTTGTTGGCCATGAACTCTTGTCCAATAGGCCAAAGAAAAAGATCTCTGGCAAAGTGCCCCATATGGGGCCCGTTGGGCATTGCAATGCCAGCTCAACGAGGAGCACAACCCGATAATGAAGCAGGCCACCATTGGTGGGCGAGGGCTTGTTCTCCTAAAAGGAGCCGCTCCTTGATGATCTGCTGGGTCCAGACCCTCAAGAAAGGGATAGAACAATGGTAGAAAAAGAGGAACTTTGACTTGTTCCTTGAGTCAAATGTAGATCTAATATTTTCAGCAAGCCTACTATGATGCAAAATTGGAAAGTCTTTTTAGCCCTGACTAAATCCTAAACCCTCGTAATAAAGACCGTGTTAACAATTTAATAGCTTTAGAAAAGAAAGAAATTACAGAGCTACATCCCACAGGAATCGGACTGCTGTTGGCATCAGTCAGTACTGAAATTTGTGAAGTTGAGGAAGCATTAAAGACTGGAAAGGAATCTGTTATAACCTGCTGTTGGTTGTAATGCATTATCTCCTTAGAATCTCTGGTCCTTGCTGCTCAGCCAGTGTGTGAGCTCATGGGAGGTTGGTGAGTGCCTGAAGGAGTGGACAGTTGGAGAGAGTCGGCTGAGGAAAGCGGATTCTGCTCCTGATGGGGTACTTTACTATGTAACCTTTTCAATAACCCTACAACCTGTTAATCTACGTGAATTGACTACCTGACTCCTGCTTACCAAGAAGGTATCTTTAAATTACAACAGAATCCTTGATCAGGTAGCTTATTTCATGAAGGTGGAAGAAGCCTCGGTGTGCGAGTAGTTACTTCAGACTGGAAAGTGCAGGATGGTGTGAAGTTGGTTTGCAGACACCAGTTGTGGTACAGGTAGTGGTACAAGAGTTGCCGTTGATCACGTCAGGCATACATACATGGCTTATGACTAGAAAAAAAGGTTAGGTGGTAGAGAGGTTCAAAAGCAAAGCATTTAGTGAATGTGTTTTTTCCCCCTAAGAGCTGGTGATAAAAGCCAATAGTATTTTAATTAGTTGAGGAGTCTATGGTCAATATGGTCTCTTGTTTACAGAAGATTCACACTGAAATAACATTTTTAGTGATTGGTTCTGCAGGCCATTCAAAAACCTAAGACAGCAGAGATTGCTAGATTGTAAAACAGTGAGTGTGGATGCCTCTGATTTAGAACCAAGAAGAAAATGGTGTGTAAAGCAAGCTCATGAGAGCCTGTAGCATGCTTGCCAATCATTCAATTGTATACTTAATTGCTGTACAGATTTCAATTTTCTTTTACACGTTTAGAATCAATCGTTTTTATTATGTGGGAAATCAAGAGCATGTACACAGCTTACTGCCTACATCACGTGGCCGGCAGAGCGATATAAGGGCGCCAGTACACAGCGTTGAGGCCTACATCCCGGGGGCCGGCCCCCGCAAACAGTTGTGACTAGCTTCTGAGTCGACTCTCCTGATAAAGTCATCCACAGTTTTATTACAATAAAACCAACAAAAACCCCCAATAACAACCCTCCTCCCTACCCTCCTCCCACCTCCCCCCATCTCCGCATCAGATCTAACAGCGCTATACAGACCTCTCCGTCAGCGCCCACTTAGTATAGTAGCATTGCTCCCATCAGCCGTCCCCGGTCGGAATCAGCGGTTCCAACGGCAGTAGCCTGAGAATCTGTAAATACTTGGGACATGTCACCTCTCTCATATCTTTTGTGAGGAGTTGCAAGTAAGGGACCCACAATTCCGCAAACTCTTTACCCCTCCCCTCCACACTGAGCGAAAGGCGCTCCATTGCTAAAAGCTGCCAGAGACGGTGAATCCAGTCAATCAGTTCAGGCACCGAAGATGATCCCCAGTGCACTAGGAGAACCTGTCGCGCCGCCAGGAGCGCCATTGCGATCTGCCTGCCCCTCAGTGATTTCAGTGGAAAAGCTTTAGGGTGGGAAAGGCCCAGCAGGGTGTATTCAGGGGCGCGGGGTAAAACAATCTGGAATGCCTCATCAATGTTGTCAATGACCGCATTCCAATAGCGCACCAACTTCGGGCACCGCCAGAGCAAGTGAACTAGAGTCCCGGTGGAGCCACACCCCCGCCAGCAGAGGTCGGACTTGGATTTGTCCCAGCAATGTACACGTGCCGGAGTATAGTACCAATATGTAACCACCTTATAGGCGGATTCAGCACCTGCTGTGTTGTGTGCAGTGTGATGCGACCTATATAGGATATGCTCCCACTCTTTAGGTGTTAAGGGCCTCCCTATCTCAGTTTCCCAGCGTACCTGCGCTTTCGTACGTTGACCCGTTGGACGCGCCATAATCATAGCATACAATTCAGAGATGAGTCTGCGGTCATCTGTTTTGCGCACGAGCCATTTTTCAAAATTGGTAAGAGTACGAGACATGCGCGCATAGTTGAGAGGCCGCGTCACCCAATGGGCTACCTGACGATAGGGGAATGCATCAGCAGCCAATAGATTGTAGTCCATTCGCAACTGGGTGAAGGGAATCAGACCCTCCAAATCAAAAAGGAAACCGACTCTCTTACATCCCTCCTCTCGCCACCGCTGAAAGACCGGAGACGACCGACCCGGAGGGAAATCGGGGTTGTCCACAATGGGGGTCATAGGCGAGGGGAAGGACGTCCATCCTCTCGCCACGGCAAGCCGATCCCACACCCTGAGCGTGGGGGAGGTGACGGGGGAAGAATAAAGTCCCCACGCTCTGTGTTTGCGCGGCAACCACAATTCCCGCCAAATGTTCACTCCCGCGACGGATTGATCCATGAAATTCCAGTGTTTGCTGGACAATGGTCTATTCCACTCAACCAAATATCGGAGGCAAGCCGCTTGGTAGTAAGCTCCCACGAGAGGGAGGCCCAGACCGCCCTGCGCTTTCGTAGCAGTCATCTGTCCAAGCGAAAAACGAGGCTTCTTACCCTCCCATATGAACTTGTTAATCAATGATTGTAGCTTCTTGAGGGTACCCGTCGGTGGAGTCATGGGCAGCATTTGAAAGATGTACAAGATACGGGGTAGAACCGTCGTTTTCACCGCGGCCACCCTCCCATACCAGGCCAGCCGGAGACGCGACCAGGCGTCCAGCGCCTTGGTCGTTTGTTCCAGCAGCAGAGCGTAGTTGAGGGAGACTGTCTTGGCAATGGTTGGCGTCAGCTTAAAGCCTAAATAGGTCACGTCAGGCTTAGACCAGGCGAATGTGAAATCTTGCTGTAAGGCTACTAGTTCCGCAGCCGGGATAGAGATGTTAAGGATC
The DNA here is from genome assembly GCA_963921515.1 of Calotriton arnoldi. Classification (NCBI taxonomy): domain Eukaryota; kingdom Metazoa; phylum Chordata; class Amphibia; order Caudata; family Salamandridae; genus Calotriton; species Calotriton arnoldi. The sequence goes on from CAWUFW010000699.1 coordinate 2,818,095, forward strand.
TGTGATTTCGTGAAGTTGACCTTAAATCCCGAAGCTTCTCCAAAGGCCGCGATCTCGTCGGTCAAAGCCTGCAGTGTCACCCGTGGCTGTGTAAGTGAGAGAATCACATCGTCGGCGTATAAGCTAATTTTATGTATATCTGCGCCAAACTTAAGGCCCATCACCCTATGATTTGCCCGAATCCGTTGAGCAAATGGCTCCATGTAGAGCGCGAATAGAAGCGGGGATAAGGGGCACCCCTGGCGCGTTCCCCGCGCAACAGAAAAAAGGGCCGATCTACAGCCATTAACCCGCACAAAAGCCCTGGGGGCAGAGTATAGGCACTTGACCCAGCGCAGTAAATTGTCTCCGAAGCCATACCTGCGTAATACTGCAAATAAGTAGCCCCAATCAACGCGGTCGAAGGCCTTCTCAGCATCTATGGATAGTAAGAAGGCTGGTGTCCGAGCGCGGTGCACGTGGTCAATAAGATGTAGCAGCCTTTTGGAGTTGTCTCCCCCCTGTCTAGTAGGGATGAAACCGGCTTGGTCCGGGTCCACCATGTCAGCCATGAGAGGGCTGAGACGCGACGCCAGTATTCCCGCGAATAACTTCGCATCAATGTTCAGAAGCGAGATGGGTCAATAGGATCCACAATCCCTGGAATCCTTTCCGGGCTTTAGAATCACCGAGATCGCTGCTTCTGACATCGAGGGCGTGACCATGCCCGTATCAAGAAAGGAGTTGAACAGCCTAGTTAAAAATGGAGCCAGCTCCGCGCAAAAGTTTTATAAAGGAAGCCGGAAAGCCGTCCGGCCCCGGCGATTTAGCCAGTTTCAGTTTAGAAATGGCCGCTATCACCTCCTCGATGCGAATTGCTGCGTCCAGATTTTCAGACACTGTGGGAGAGAGAGGGGTTATGTCGCAGCCGTCCAGATATGGGTGTGGATCGCGTGGGCGCGAGGTTTGGTCCACATAGAGAAGGTGGTAAAAATCGCGAAAGGCCTCCACTATCTTATCAACCGACTGCTCCACTCCAGTGCTATCCCGCACTGATTGTATTAGAGACCTTTGCGTCGCCGCTCGTAGCCTATGCGCTAGCATCTTCCCACATTTATCGCTACTAAGGTAAAATTTGTGGCGCAAGCGCAGAAGAGCGTGTTCCGCCCTATCCAAATCCAGGTGTTTCAGCATTCGTCTACGATTTTCCAATTCACGCCACACACGCGGCGCTCCGGTACGCTTATGGACCGCCTCCAATTCTCCCACCGCCCTCTCCAATTCTGCGCGCTTCTCCCTGCGCAAAGCATTGTAAGTTGCTGCCACTGCAATGAACTCTCCTCGTGTCACTAGTTTCAAAGCCTCCCAAACCGCCGCCAGAGGAGTGGACTCCACATCATTTTCCTGAAAATAGTGCACTATAGTGTCGCGTATCCTCCGAACCACATCTTCGGAGTGCAGCAAACTATCCCTTAATCGCCACCCCGGGGGAATAGCTCGCATGCGCTGTGCTGGGAGGAGGACCGAGATGAGTGCATGATCAGAGAGCGAGCGGGGTGCAATCTCCGAAGAAAGCAGACTAGGCATGAGGGAGGAGGAAGCAAGGAAATGGTCAAGGCGTGCGTACGTTTTATGCGCTGCGGAAAAGTGTAGTCGCGCTCGCCTGGGTGTTGTGTCCGCCACACGTCATGCAGTCCGCTATCTTCCAGCCAACCCCTCCCCCCGGCGAAAAGGCCCCAGCCTGCTGTGATCTCTGCCCCGACCTGTCCAATTCCGGGTCCATTACTAAGTTAAGATCACCCCCTATCAGTATTGCCGCATCTGGGGAGGCCAGTACCTCAGGCAGGGCCGATTGCAAGAAAGACTCTTGCTTTTCGTTGGGGGCGTAAAGGGATCCTAGTGTAAGGTGTGATTCACCCCATTGTACCCTGATGGCTAACAGCCTGCCCTTAATTTCAGCTACAGTAGAGAGCACTTTACATGGGCAATGCACCCCAATCAGGACAGCCACCCCATTTTTTTTTTATGCCCCCGAAGACCAGAATTGTTGCGGGAATCGCCTATCGCGCATGCGCACTGTGTCTTTAGACAGCAGGTGGGTCTCTTGGAGAAGGCAGATATCGCTATTGGCATTTTCAAGAAGCGAGAGCACTGCTGCGCGCTTCACCGGGTTGTTCAACCCCCTGACGTTCAGGCTAATGATCTTCAGATCCCTACCCATTGGAGCGCGGGGAGATGGAAGAGCAAAATGTGAGCCACAAGCGGAGGGACATGTGTGCCGCCAGCGGAACCTCCAGGCGTCTCAGTCTCTGCTATCCTTACTTGCGCACCGATGCGGAGACCCCTTAAAACCCCCCAAAAAACCCCATTTCCAAATAATAACATATATTGCAAAAACAACAATAAACAAACTAACTGCATAAACAGGACCAAAGTTCGTCACAATGGTGAAATTCAGGGGGTCGTGGCGAGAGTGCCTTCCAGTCCACAAAGGCGCTCGCTCTTATTCCCTGTGGCGCGGGGAGATGGCAAACCTCAAACTGGGCGACTCTCCGCCCCCCGGCGCCAGCAAAGAACACCTCCCGGAGCCATCAGCTAGGAATGTCATGGGGGATCAGGGGACCCAGTGACCTGTACCAAGGAAGACATCACCGCTTCTCTCTCTTGGACGCTTGCGGCCCGATCAGACCTCCGGCCCGAAGAGGGACCACCAACCCGCTGCCATCCCAAAGTGCGGCGGGCACGGCTAGCACCTGGTCGTTCCGCCCCCTCCACCGACAGGGCAGTGTCAATACCCAGAGTCTCCAGCGCCATCTCCAGCGATCTGATCTGCAGCAGCTTCCTTGGTGCTTGAATATTAAACGGAAGGGGTGACCCCAAGAGTAAGGTATGTTCTGTTCTCGCAAATAGGTGGTAACAGGTTTAAACTCTCTGCGCTTCACAAGTGTTGACGTAGCAAGATCTTGGAACAGAGCTGGTTGATGACCGCGAAACTGAACTGGTTGCTGCTCACGAGCTCTCCGAAGGATGCGTTCTTTCAGTTGGAAGTTGTGTACACACACAAGGATGTCAGGAGGCGGAGCTTTTGGACCGCGAGGGAGGCCAACCCGATGAACCCGGTCCATTTGAACGTCCGAGCTCTCCTCATCCCCGAGGATTTGGTGGAATAAGGCGCTAACATAAGCTCGGAGATCGTCTCCCTCCTCCTTCCACGGCACCGCTCGGATCCTCACATTGTTCCGTCTGGAACGGTTCTCCAGGTCCTCCGCATGGGCCTGGAGATCGATGTTCTGTTCGCGTAGGCGCAGCATGTCCTGCTGTAGGTGGTGGAGTTCATCTTCCCGACTGACATCATGCTCCTCCAGGGTCGCCACCCTCTCACCAATATCATCCTCATCACGTCGAACCTCCTTGAGATCAGCGGTGAGTTGAGATCTGAGCTCCTGGATGTCCTCCTTAATGGCCGTGAAGAGCTCGACCATGAACGCCTTAGTCGCTGGGGAGTCATCACCCTCCAGTGTGGTAGGGCCTTTCTCGCCCGGAGCCGCCGACTGGCCAGGTTGTCGCTGGAGGAGCTCCTTCAGGGATTTCTCCTTACGGGCTCTTGCTGCCGCCATGACAGGCCTTCCGCAACACTGCGCGTCCCAGTTAACGGGGTGTACAACCCCACTTCACGCTCCTCTACTTCCCCTTAGGCTCTATGGTATAGGGGGCTGGGCACCCAGCCAAAGCACTGTAAGCCGCTCCGCCACGGGGGGTCCGACTCACTGGGGCGCCTCGTGTGCAGGAGCGCTACTCAGACCGCTGTATGGTCTGCAGACCTCCCGGCCCGAACCACCCTCGGCCAGCGACAGGTGGCAAGGTGTCCCGCAGTCACTCCCTCCTGGTACTCCTGCAAGCGCTCCGCCGCCTCCCAGCTCCGCCGCCACTGTCTCCGCTAGCCACTGCGCTGCAGATCTGCTAGGCCGCACCCTACCTCCAACCGCTCCCAGAGGGCAAGCGCACCACCGTCCGCCAATATTCACCTGGCGCTGTCAGCTGGGGGGCGGGGGGAAAGCCCTCCGGTCACTCAGCTCCCGCCGGTGATCACCAATGGGGTAAGCGGTGAGTGCTCAGCTCGTCCACCTGGTTGGCACCAGAGAGATCCCTTGTAGACCCCGGGCTCCACAGCCCTGCGCGCGTTGGAGCCGTCCGCCGGCCTGTGGACCGACGGGGCCCCAGAACACCTGTCGCGCCTCCCCCGGCCGCAGCGCGCCCGGGTGGGGCGCTGCCTATATGTTGTGCCGCCCCGGGGCAAAGCCTCGCAGCCTCGGCTCTCCGCACCCTCGGGTATGTCTTACCTTGTGTCCCTCTGCAGGGGCCGACCACCAGAAGCGCCACAGCAGGAACCCTCACCGGAGCTCCTTTAGCGCGGGCACCATGTTTCCGCTCCGCCGGTCCGGTCACCCCGGGCCGGGGCTGTCTGCCGCACTTGACCTGCTCCGTTGTTCAAAGGTCCGGAAACCGACTCCCCCACCTCCGCTGTGGCCGCCGTCCTCAGCCGGCCGCCGTCCAGCACTTCAAGGGCAGCCCCTCGCCTTAGGCACCGCTCTCGCTATCCGTGGCCGCTTCACACGCCAGGCCGCGGTCTCACCAGGCCGCGCAGGCCCCGACTCCGCAGCACTCCGGTGGAGTCACGCCGCGGCGCACCGGCCACCAAAACGTCCAATGCAGGTGCCCAGCACACCCCGGTGCAGCTAGCCCCTAAAATCGCGGATGGATGGGTCCGGGAAGCGTATTGATTACAACGCTTTCAGAAGGCAGCGCCGGAGGGACACAGATCCACGTCCTACCGCGCTGCCATCTTAGCCACGCCCCCATCTTTTACACGTTTAAAGCATAGGTTCAACTTTTCAAACCAGTTTAGTGGCATTTAGTTTATATTCTATATGAGGATGTCCAGTAGTTTGGATGTTTGGCCTCTTGTGCTCTGCTGTGGGCTTCCTGTGACTTTATGGCCATGCCTTTGTCGTGGAGAATTCTGGGAGGTCTCAGCACTAGCAGTACTGCCAGAGGGAACACCAGTGCAATTTGTTGCGGCTCTTCCTGCTCTGGTACCTTGCATAGAATGCCTACTATAGAAAGTTCATGAATGCGACTGTGCAATTTTCGACTTTCCACTGTTTGCATCTCTCAAGCCCCTGAAGAAGCGGTTACTGGTTTACGTCACTGGTTTATGTAATCCGATTTTTTTTTTTTTGTACATTACTATTTTGCCCCTGGGGTGTTTGTGCATTTACACTAATTGGGCCGGTCTTCAACTCAGTGAGACATTCTTTCTCCCTTTGTGTTATATAGTGACTTGATGATTGTATGCAGTAAAACACACAGTTTACAGCATATATATAATCACATCAAACAACTAATCTTAGACATTTTAACTGAATATTTGTATGTGACACAGTCCTCCAAAGTGGCCTGCAAAACAAACAAAATACTCGTATTAATTTGACACATAAAAGAGGAAAATTGATATTTTAAAAATTGTTACTATAAGGTAAAGTTACCGTTCTTTGGATTTTGTTACAACATTTTTACTGTGCTTTTCAGATATTGGATTGGGGAGCGACTCTGTGTGTGCAAGACCCTCCTCTCATCGGATAAAGTCATTTGACTCTCTTGGTTCTCAGTCTATACTCGGTAGGACATCAAAATTGGTTCAAGCTCAGTATCGAAGTCTGGTAAGCTTGTTTTTATTGCTTTATGCTAAACTTTTGCTTTTTAAATTTGTGAGGCAGTTCCGGAAGCAAATATTAGTTGCTTGTTTCAAACTTTTTAGTGCTGAGAAGAGGGGTGCATTAACTGTTTAACTACTGCACATGGAAAATAATTCCACGTTCCCCACTACTCACACTTAGTTGATCTAGCTTTAAGCTATACATTGCAGGTAAGTTTGTGGGCAAGGCAGATGTTTGAGGAAGCCCACAAAGTTAGGTTCATGATCACACTATTTTCATTGCCCACTTTCATAACTTTCCAAGTGGGAACACAAACTTTCCCTTCCTGGGTTCCTAGTGCCCACTTACTAGTTGCAACTTGAGTATATTCAGAGGATCCCATGCCATAATATTCAAGACATGCACTGTAACCGCTTCTATTTGTTTGTCATTGGTCGCATTCAGAAATACCCAATTTTTTGTTTGTCACCTGATTACCAACAGAAGTGGCTAGCATCTCCTAGATTAAAAACTGTCACTTTAGAGGTGATGCACATATTTCAGTAAGGGCCAAATTAAATCTCACAAAAGGGACACCTTTTTATTTATGGTTGAAGTGCAGTTAGCAAGGAGCACTTAAACCTAGCTGAAGCTTTTTATAGCTTTTATTGTTTGATCTCATGCCATTCATGCACCAAGATTATTTGCATACTTGATCTTCTGTCTTATGGTCTTCTGTGGAGAAGGAGGGGCTTATGAGTGAGGCGAGTAGAGAGGCCAAGGTTATGAGTCCAAATTGAATGCCATGAGGTTTCAGATATCTTTTTGAGTTGTGAGCTATTTGAGAAATGGCAGTGTTACCACATCCAGTGCGTACGCTATAGCTTACTAAAACCACCAATAAGGTTATCGATCTCTAAATACAGTCTGGGAAAGTACCTACGAATTTAAAGCAAAGCATTGTAAAACAACAATCTAAATTGTCTAATTTTCATCCGGACGAACTTCTCTTTATCTTAATATTACATTGCTCCAAGCTATTGCAAAATTCTTGTTAATAATTGTAGCTGAACAGCCCTGCAACGCTTTACAAGCTAATTCTCCATTAGATGATTCACAGGTAGGCTTTTAACAGAAGCACTGCATCAGCAATACACAGTGCTTCATTTGTAAAAGAATCAGTGCTGATGCCCAAATCTCTGCTTTAAAGCCAGCGGCTGCTGCTACTAAATGTCAGCACGGGGAATACCAATGCTACATAGTCTTAAATTCATATCTGGCCTCTTTAATCCACTGCCAGATCGTGCCTGCCCCTTTATCTCACTCTTTCTGGTCTCTTCGTTTCTCCCTTAGTGGTGTTTTTTCTGTCTTACTCTGCCATCTTTCTTGTTTGTGTGTTTTTTCCCTATCTTGCTTTCGGTCAATATCTGATGAGGAAACATTAGTGCTGGTCCCCAGAAATGAGTGCTGGTGGGCCCCACTGGCCCAAATTAAGTACTGCCATTAAGATTCAGTAGACCACAGCTTTGTAATCTCCAGTTTGTCAGAATGTGGGCTACAAGGAACTGACTTAACACTTGACTTAAATCCTTTCTTGACAACCACTCCCAAGAATGATGCTAGACAGCCTTGTCTCCACCCCTTCTATTCAAACTGGGGTGCTTGAGGGCTCGCCTATTTCGTCCTACCTTTTCAACATCAGCCTCTTCTTCTAATTATCAAGAATTTTGCACATTTGCTATATTCTTATGCTAACACAGTTTATTTTCCATTTAAGTGGTCCGAGTGTCCTATACAAGGGTTACCCGATTTCTTAAATAATAATCAATCTTAGATAAATTCCAATGGGCCTAAAATGAACCTGAGCAAAACTGAGGTATTTGTGACTACTCAAAGTCAGGTCTTCTGCTTCTTGCAGGAATTCAAAAAGGGAGGGGGAGGCTCTTATCAGTAGTGGCAGATAATTCCACACTTCAGGAGCGATGCATCAGAAGCCAGTGAAGCTTACAGTATGAGCTTGGCTGAAGAGTAATGGGATCCTTTAAAAATGGATCTAGCAGGTTGGTTCTGGGTGGTTTGAAGTCTCTATTGCTGTTTGAAGATGCCAATGTAAAGAGATTTACAATAATCAAGAAGTGAACCAATGAAAGTGGGCACTATAGTTTTCCTTGCATCCACAGTCCAAGGAAGAACAGGTCTGAGCCTCCATAAAAGTAAAGAACATGCTGAAATTGCTGAAGAGATTTGAATGTTCATTATCAATTTGATGTCAGATTTTGTGTTGAGACTCTTTACGTGAGGTTTGGGCTCAAGACGAGGACCCACAACGGAAGAGTCGAGCAAAAGGTATGAGCTTTGCCTATTTTAAAGAAGGTCCTAGGTTTGGCCCTGCTCAGCACCAGAATACCTTCTCGGGTGATAGTGCGCTCTACAAATCAGCATAACATGCATTAAAGGATTTTCTTTAAATTGGTCTATTTGTCTCACAGTTTTCTACTTGAATGTGCACCAGAAGTTCTTAAAAACAGATCTTTTGTATAAACCTATGTCACCTTGGCTCATCTCATACAAATCTTCTGGTGGTTCCTCGTTTTAGGAAAACCTTGTCCAGTGGTGAATCCTTTTCAACTTTAGCATCCAAGTGCTGGAACATATTCCCTTTTGAAATGCGGGGGATACCCTCCCACCTTCTTTTAGGGAGAGACTTGAAACCTACTACTTTTCCTAATAATTCTTTAAATCTGCTTCACGTCTAGGGGCTTTTCAGTGCCAAGAGACCTACGGATGTATGTGGACTTTAATAAATATCCCCTAACATAGCATAATCTAATTGGCAGTGAACTTCTCAAGGAATAATTACAAAGGTAGGCCCTGGTTAAGTTGTTTGCTGGTATAGTTGATGCAAGGGAGGCAATTTGCTCATGCAGGACATTAAGTGAGCACAGAGATTTTATCAGTGGTTTGGGGGGCAGTATCCAATTCCTTGCAGATCTTAAATAGTGCTTTCAGGGTGTTAACAAGTTGGTAATTCAGAACTGGGTGCAGGATTCTTTTGCATTCTGTATCTGTTTTGTAGCCCCTGTAGTGAATGTGACATGCTATGTGGTTACAGGATATTTAAGACTGCCCAGCGCGTTTCTAACATCGTTCAGTTTTCAAAATTTCTCAGTGTATAGTTGGTTAGTTATGATTTCCGAAATTTAAATGGTGAATACGTCCAAGGCACTGTAGACTGTTCTGCAATTTAGGGAATGAGTCAGTCTTGCTCTCCTTATGTTGGTATGGTAGTGGTGCAGAATGCTTCCAATAAGGAACCAGGTAATCTATGGTGAAGGTTTCTGGCCAAATGTGCAGATTTCATTTCAGAGCGTAGGTGGGACTTGTAGTATAGTTCTTCAGTGGTAGTAAAGTGACGTGGATGTGATCTGACTGTGATAAACTATGTTTGGGCGATTTGCAGATTGAGATTTCCCTTTATACGTGTGTGGCTATTCATTAAGTTCAGTGACGGCAAGATTTTTCATGTCCAAAACCAGAAAATCACTGTCTATCAATTAATTACTAATCTTAATTATAGGCTGCCATACGTCTTCCAACACTGATAAAGGTTTCAGTTCGAAATGGAAACACCAAACACCATGTTGAACAGCCATTTCAATAAAATGCATTAACGCATGATATAAAGTTATATATTTATTATTTTACAGGTGCCCAATATAAAGCAATCATGTTTATACTTCAAAAGGCCATCCAATACTCTCACATCCGCCTTCATATTTCACCATTCATAAAAACAGTTTCTGGTGCTTCGGATACCTATGAACCTATGTCAGACACTAAAAAGAGCTACCCTGTACTCTGCATTTGCATCTCATACCAGTAAACTTCCAGAAAATAAGCATTGATGAAGCAAGTTAGTGAAATAAGATGCATAGAACCACCTTATTCAGGGTGCAGTACGTTAGTAACAGAGTTTGTTGAGGAAGAGCATGTCTGTTTGTAATTATCGGGGCCTAATTAGCAATATTTGCTTGAAACACTAAGAACTCTTGGAGCTGATTTATAGTGGAGCATCTCATTACGCCACACTATATAGACCTTTCTTACATAGGGTCTCACCCAGTAAACAGCCTTTCATTTTTTTCTCTCCAGAAGACGCTTGTTTAGCATTTCCCACATTTAGCATTTCTTCTGTTCAGCTGAGAGATTTTAAACAATAGCTTGCTTTTAATTACTTGCTTAGCACCACATCCTAGCATTTTGATGCCTCATCATCCTTCCTGCGGCCAGAGTTAGATTTCTCTACCCAATTCTTATGATCTGGAACAGATGCACGTTATGAAGGTGTTGGCGTAGTCTATCCAGGTATCTAATTCCCTGCAGAGGATCTCCCTTTACAGTAATGTCAGAAAATGCAGTGCTTGGCTGATGGCATCTGTAGGGGAGGTGTTTTTGTCTTTTGTGGGAGGGAGGTAGACGTGGTGGCAAAGGTGAAAGACAAAAAAGGTGGTGACACAGATTTTCCAGTATTTATAATGGGTGTGGTCTATGTGGTGAAAAAAGATTGTTTGCTAAGATGAAGGCCACACTTCCTTACCCTTCTTTTTCACTGTTCCCTGTAATGTTAGTTTGTGGATAGGTCAGTTAGCATGAGATGGAGTCCTCCTTTGAGTGGATCGCCATAAAGGTCAGGAAATGAATGAAATTCTCATTGATCATTTTGGACTTGTCACCATCTTTGAGAGCTTTTTGGAGCTGCAGGAAAATAAGATTTTATTTTTATGACTGCCTGGTCAGACATGACATTTATTTAGACATAATTCCATAAGTTAAATGGATTTTTATTGTTCTTTGTTTTTTAAGAGAGAGCGAGAAGAAGGGAGGGGAAGTAGAGAGAGAGGAGAGAAGATGATAAAAAACGGTTGGAAAGAGGCAGATTGCGTGAGGAGACGAAGGGAGCAGAGCTAGTTTGAGAACTGTGCCAGGCATGCGTTTGGTTTCCCAGTCCGGCCCTGGAGGTGTCCTTCAGTTTGCATGATGCTTTGCATTTATATTCAATATTATTTTTATCAAAGTTACAAGTAAGGAGATAGGGAATTTTAGACAACATCCCCTTCCTGAGTTAATTTTTCATTTACTCCTTTAATTCATAAGTTCATGATTTTCAATACATTTTTATGATCTGCAACAAAGAAAGCGATGAAAGCAATGCTTGAATTAATCTTAGCCACTGACAATCAGGTGGGACTTCATTACATTCCCACATTCCCATGGTGATTGCCAGTGGTTGAGATTAATTCAAGCGGTCATTACCTCACTTTCATTTTTTTCTGCTGTAGATGTCCTTCATGTGACAGCTATGCCCATCCATGGATCCCCATGCTCGCTATGCCACAGGACTCGAGCTGCACCTTAGTGATGATGCCCAAGTAGACTGAAAGCGGTATGGTGTTGTTTGTGTTTCTTTCTGGAGGAGACCTGACTAGACTGTTCTTGCAGGAGACAGGACCAAGACATAATTACTTACGGACTGGAATGTGGCTCGAACAATCACCAGTTGCCGAGATTAATTTAGCATGTTAATTTTGCATTCCTTCTATCACTTACATGTTTGTGGAAGATACGAGCTGTAACTGAGAAACAATAAAAAAAAAGATAATGACTCATGCTTCATAATTCATTGTGGGTAACAAATTAAGTGAAGTATGTTGCATTTTTAATTTAGTGCAATGTGAGTGGTTTATTTCTTATCCAGGCTTCTTGTTGAAGTGCAGTGCGAAAGCAACAGTGTAAAAAAAAAAAAATAAGTGTTTCTACATATTAAATTCCAAACGTAGTTTTTTGTGGGTGTGTTCTTCAGTAATCTTTCTTACTTTATTTGTATGGGAGTTTCCATTGTATCTCTAACACTCACCACCCCACACCATTTCAAAGTATGCCATGCATTAGTCCTATGTGTTTTAGGCCAATACGCACACCTTCCTTTCTACCTCCAGCTTAGTTTATTAGAAGCTATGTTTTTTCTTTTCTTCTGCCAAATACATCAATTTTTGCACTTTGAAAAGTGAAAACGTGGAGCAATGTTAAAGGTTCAGTGCCTTAATAATAAATTCCGTGTAACTGCAACAAATGATGGATGGAATGCTGAATGATTCAAACATTCTCCCCCAGTCAAGAGATCTGGGTTAAATCCATCGTTCTTTTGCCCACTACGCCACCCCAGTTTGGACCCAGCCATATGCAAATCAGTCTTGACCCTGTGCCTCATGGGAACAGTCCAGACCGAACTGCCAAGCCAGGTCCTCCCTGGACCAGAAAAAAGCATCCTGGGACCGGTTTAGGGGTATGTCACCCTTCATCAGCCAGGCTAGCTTGAATCCAGTGGCACAGTGAGCAAGGGACCCACGTCTGGGCATACTCATCCCACTTAGGGCGAAAAGTGTAACTGCAACAAATGATGGACGGAATGCTGAATGATTCAAACATTCTTCCCCAGTCAAGAGATCTGGGTTAAATCCATTGTTCTTTTGCCCACTACGCCACCCCAGTTTGGACCCAGCCATATGCAAATCAGTCTTGACCCTGTGCCTCATGGGAACAGTCCAGACCGAACTGCCAAGCCAGGTCCTCCCTGGACCGGAAAAAAGCATCCTGGGACCGGTTTCGGTGTATGTCACCCTTCATCAGCATACCCTACTTGTCCGTAATATAGTGCAGATTGATTTAAGAGAACAGCTGTATTTTTATGCGTTTCAGTTGTTTAAGACATGATGAGTTTCATGCCTAAGGCAGAGGTAAGAACTGTCAAGTACATTTGATGAAAAAATAGTACCATACTCTCTCCTATGTCCCCTACTGATCTCCTTCTCGCCCATCTGATCCCCTATTTCTGAAGTTCACTACTGATGTGTCAACATTCCATGATGCCATATAGTATGCTGTGACTAAAATCAAAGGTGTTGAATGATGAATTAGTGCCCTCTTGACATGAAATTTACTTTCCTTGATACCAAAATATGACGTTTAGAGAATTAAATGTTTATAGGAGCCTTGTTTTCGTTTTACCCTTTTTCAAGCAGCAGTAACTCAGAATATGCCTTTATGATCAATACGATGTGGAGAATCCATATTGATTATGATAAATGTTTTGTCTGTGCTGCCAGCGATCTTGGTACTGTACAGAAGTGGAACTAGCTAAAACAAAATGTAAGACAAAGTCAGTGGAGACTCAAATATGAGGAAACCTCTACATCCAAGTATAAAAAGGCTGTGATGGAATGCAAATGCACAATATTATCGATCAATCAAACATACGTTTTATTCTAAATAATTACTACATCTCATAATCTCCAGAAAATTATTTTTGAAATTATCATAGAACTGTTTGACTCCAGAACCATGCCAGGTGTCGTACCATTGCGAAATCTGTGTATTAAACTCACGTATTCCCTAATTGATGAAAGTAATCCGATTAGACAGGACTTCTAATCTGAAAACCTTCCGCTACTAGCATGGGATCATGAACAGGTGCTTCTTTTCTTCCATCTTTCAATCATCCTACTACCCCACATCTGCAGGAGGCTTTAACTAAATTAAAATAGGGTGTCTCTCAGATCCTTGCCCAGTCCATTGGAGTAAACAGCTAGATATTAACTAACTAAACACTTGGAAATACTACTCGGTTCTTCCTTGGATCAAGGTACGGTTTGGCTTCCAAAAAACTTACTATGGTCAACCCAATTCTTCAAACTGGTGCTGATTCCAACATTAAGGAAACTACCAAAATACTAGAAATTCAATTAAGGCAATTAATTGTGCTCATGACTTTTACTGATGTATTGGGTGCTACCCATTCAGATGCCACCTTTTGCATGGCACAGTATTGGTTCTCTTGACTTCTATGGATGATCTTAGATTAAAGACAGATAGCAGGATCATAAATGGTTTGATTTTATTGGACCTGTCTGCAACTTTTGATACTATAGACAGTATCATCCTCATAAATTGTCTTCAAGATGTTATAACTAACACAGCTGTGTCTTTGGTTTGAATAATTTCTGGAAGGGTTTACTCCATGTGTGAGACTACCTACCTTTAAAGCTGCTGATCCCATATTAAAACATGGTGTACTGAGTTTGGCTCAAATACTGCGTCTCCAACATTTAGATGAGGCTTCTAGCAAAATGCTTCCACTCTGATGTGGAGTGGATGGGTGGTAACTGTGTAAACGTAATACCTGAAAGAGACACGTTAGTGACAGATTCCTTACCTTCGAATATCCCCAGGCGTCAGGCTGGATCCGGAAAGTTTTTGCGTAGCAGTACCCTTGCGCGTCGGTAGGCGGCGTCGGTAGGCGGCGTCGTGAGGCTCCGCGTCCGTCGTCGGCGTCGTGATCGCCGGGATGACGTCGCGGGCAGTACTTAGGCGCCGCCCCTGCGCGCTGACGTCAGTTCTTCTTTTTCCGCGCCAGCAAGCGCAGATCCGGGAAGAGCAGTGCCCTAGTCATTTTTTGACTAATTTTTTTGGTGAATTTTTTCACAGTTTTTTCTTCGAATCGACTTCAAGGTGTCGTAGGGATGCCTGGGTTTAAACGTTGCGGCGCCTGTGCTCGGATGATGTCCATCACAGACCCGCATCGGGAGTGTCTCTTCTGCCTCGGCCGAGGCCACGACACGGAGTCTTGTTCCGACTGCCGGGCCCTCAACCCGAAAGCTTTGCGAGAGCGGTCTCGAAAGCTCCTCGAGGCCCGGCATTCGGCTCCGCGCAAGCCCCGGTCGCGTGAGAGGTCCAGGGGTCGATCGCGGAGTCCACACCGGTCGTCGGCATCGAAGTCTTCTTCGTCCGGTAAGTCCAAACACAAAAAGTCCAAAAGCATCGTCGCTCTAGGACTTCGCCTCGCCGGTCTTGCGACTCGGCTGAGGCCCCTCCCGGCACCGTCCCCGCGGCCCCGGACATGCCTGAGGAGTCGCACCCGCAATACCCGTCCTTCCCGGGTTCGGGTGCGGATCCGGCCCAAGTACAGGACTTCCTGTCTGCCATGGCCCGCCTCTTCGGGCCTCAAGGTCCCTCCGGTGCGCCTTCGGGCCCCGCGGGCCCTGATGGGGTTGCTCCGGCGTCGCCGACGGCTCCGGCCCCGGCGTCGCCCGTGCCTCCTGCCTCGATCCCGGCTCCGGCCCCGGCCTCGATCCCGGCTCCACAACCCCCATCGACGCCGGTCGACCTAACGACACCTCCGCCGGCGCCGATGTCTCCGGTGCCGTTCTCGACGCCGCCTGGGGCTCCGGGCGGCGTCGTCCCCCAGTTCCTTCCGGCTCCGGACATGGACCCGGACCGACGTCGCTCGACGCCGGTTCCGGCGCCGATGGGACCTTGGGTCCCAAATGTCCCTCCTCCTCCTTATTTTGAACCAGAGGAGGACCAGGAGGACTGGGAGGGGTCTGATGACCCTCTGACACAACAGTGTCAGTACGATGAGGACTGGACAGAGGGTCTAGGGGATGCCAGTGGTCTAGATACTTCCCCTGACACTGGCATGCTGTCTCCTCCCGTGGCTACGGAGGAGGGAGCCAATTTTGCAACGGTGTTGCGTAGGGCGGCTGGGGCCTTACGTCTCCAACTCCCTACTGTGGCGGTCAAGACTAATATCTTGACAGAGGTGCTTCAGCCGGCAGCCTCCTCTACGGAGACTGTGCTGCCGTTTAACGACGCCCTCACTGACGTTCTTTTGGGCGCCTGGTCCAAGCCCAACACAGGGGCTCCTGTGGATAGGAACGTGTCCCGACGCCATCGCCCAGCTCCGGGCGACCCCCTGTTTCTCTCTGTCCACCCCACTCCTGAGAGCTTGGTTGTCCAAGCCTCCGCTTCCCAAACCGCCTTCCCTACCGCCCCTCCGGATAGGGAATCCAAACGCCTGGATCAATTTGGGAAGAAGGGTTTTTCTTCCTCCAGTGCTGGCTTGCGGTCCATCAACACCGCTTGTCTTTTGGGCCGATATACCCACTCCTTGTGGGATTCGGTGGCGACTGTTTTGCCCCAGTGTTCTGAGGAGGTCCAGACACTGCTTTCCCGCGCCATTGCGGAAGGAAGGGATGCGGCCAAATACACCATACGATGTGGCCTTGATACCGCCGACTCGCTGGGCAGGTCTATTGCAACGACGGTGGCGCTGCGACGCCACGCCTGGCTGAGAACCACTGGTTTTTCAGGGGATGTCCAGAATACTCTCATGGACATGCCCTTTGATGGAGTCGGTCTTTTTGGGTCCAAAGCAGACCATGCGTTGGAGCGCTTTAAGGACTCACGGGCTACTGCCAAGTCCCTGGGCCTTTCTGCTACACGCCCTCCGCTGACTTCTGCTTTTCGCCCCTATCGTGGCCACGGTAGGGGCGCCCGTCACGTCAGCATCCCAGCCACCGGCCCGCGCAGCAGGCGTCTTCGCGTGGCCGAGGACGTGGATTCCGCCGTGGCGGATCGGGCAACCAGCGTGCGGGTCAGGCCACCACCTCCAACCCGTCCGCGGCCTCCAAGCCCTCCTAGTCCCTCCTTTCAGGTGCACAGCACGCCAGTAGGGGGCAGGGTCCGCCATCACCTTCCCCACTGGCGTACCATCACCTCGGACAGGTGGGTCTTGGACATTGTCCGAAGGGGCTACTCCCTCCCCTTCGAGACCACCCCCCAGCCATGCCACCTCAATTCCACCGCATGTCAGGGGATCACTTGGTACTTCTGCAGAAGGAAGTCACGGCCCTCTTGGCCAAGAGGGCCATCGAGCATGTTGCGACCCCAGAAGTAGGGCGTGGTTGCTACTCCCACTACTTCCTGGTGCCCAAAAGGACAAGGAGGACATGCGTCCTATCTTGGACCTCCGGAACGTCAATCGCTTCCTCCGGAAGGAGAAGTTCAAGATGCTCACCCTAGCTCAGGTCTTGACTGCCCTCGACCCTGGAGACTGGTTGGTAGCGTTGGACTTGCAGGACGCATATTTCCACATCCCCGTCCTGCCGGCCCACCGGCGTTACCTCCGGTTCACGGTAGGCCCCGAGCATTTTCAGTTCACCGTGCTCCCCTTTGGCCTTACCAGTGCCCCTCGGGTGTTCACGAAAGTGATGGCGGTGGTCGCAGCTCATCTGCGCCGGGCAGGGGTTTCAGTCTTCCCCTACCTCGACGACTGGCTGCTGAAGGCGGGCTCGTCCCAGGCAGTCGTCTCCCACCTCCAGACTACGGCCGAACTCCTGCACTCGCTGGGGTACTCCATCAATGTGCCGAAGTCGCATCTGATTCCTTCTCCACAGCTCCTTTTCATCGGAGCAGTTCTGGACACGACGCAGTTTCGGGCCTATCCTCCCAAACGGCGAGTCCGGGATATTCAGGCTATGATTCCGATCTTTCAGCCTTTATCCTGGGTTTCGGTACGGATGACCCTGAGGCTGCTGGGCCTCATGGCCTCCTGCATCCTGCTGGTCAATCATGCCAGATGGCATATGCGGGCTCTGCAGTGGGACCTGAAGTTCCAGTGGGCGCAGCACCAGGGCAACCTGTCCGATCACGTCCAGATCTCGGAGGGGACTGCAAAACAGTTGCAGTGGTGGCTCTCGAACCGGCAATGGGTCATGGGCAGATCCCTCTCCCTTCCCCAGCCAGAGCACACAGTTGTGACGGACGCGTCCCTTCTGGGATGGGGCGGTCACATGGGAGAGGCGGAGATCAGAGGCCTCTGGTCTCGGCGGAGTCCCGGCTCCATATCAACCTTCTGGAGCTCCGGGCGATCCGACTTGCACTCAAGGCATTCCTTCCCTCTGTCAAAGGAAGGTAGTGCAGGTGTTCACAGACAACACCACCGCCATGTGGTACTGCAACAAACAGGGCGGGGTGGGGTCGTGGACCCTTTGTCAGGAGGCTCTGCGCCTCTGGACATGGCTGGAACATCAGGGCATGTTCCTAATGGTTCAACACCTGGCAGGTTCCCTGAACGCCAGGGCGGACGAACTCAGCCGCAGGTGCATGATGGATCACGAATGGCGTCTTCACTCGGAAGTGGCGCAAGGACTCTTTCTACAGTGGGGAGAGCCTTGGTTAGATCTATTCGCCACCGAAGAGAACGCGCAATGTCATCAGTTCTGCGCGTTGGAATTTCCAAGGCGGCACTCGCTCGGCGACGCTTTTCGTCGCGAGTGGAGTTGCGGTCTGTTGTACGCCTTTCCGCCTATACCACTTCTACCCAGAGTGTTGAAGAAGATTCGGCACGACCGGGCCCAAGTCATTCTTGTGGCTCCGGACTGGGCTCGAAGAGTTTGGTATCCAGAGCTACTCAATATGAGCGTAGATCCCCCGATCCGTCTGCCTCTTCGGGAGGATCTTCTGTCGCAGCAGCAGGGGACGGTCCTCCACCCGAACCTGTCCAGTCTACACCTGCTTGCGTGGAGATTGAGCGGCGGCAGTTGATTCCTTTCGACTTGCCTCCCGAAGTTTGTGATGTGATTCTGGCAGCCAGGCGTCCCTCCACTAAGGTGGTATACGCCTGCAGGTGGAACAAATTTGTGGCATGGTGCACAGCAAAGGCTGTGAATCCCTCTCTGCCCCTCTTTCTGAGGTTCTTCTGTTCCTCCTTTCACTGGCCCAACAGGGTTCTGCCCTGGGTACCATCAAGGGTTATCTTTGTGCTAACTCGGCCTTCCTCAGGCTCCCTGATCAGCCCTCCCTTTTCAAGTCCCCTGTTGTTAACAGGTTCTTAAAAGGCATTACTCACCTCTTCCCTCCTGTTCCGTTTGTGATGCCTCAGTGGGACTTGAACTTGGTTCTTACCTTTTAATGTGCGCTCCCTTTGAGCTCTCTACATAACTGTCCTCTTCGTCTTCTGACTCTGAAGACAGCCTTTCTGGTGGCCATCACCTCCGCTCGGCGGGTGAGTGAGCTCCAGGCTCTATCTTGCAAACCTCCCTTTCTGTCTGTTCATCCAGACAAGGTTGTTCTTCGGACGCGTCCGTCCTTCTTGCCAAAGGTGGTTACTGCTTTCCACATTGGGCAGACCATCACTTTGCCCACCTTCTTTCCGCCTCCGCATCCTTCCAGAGAGGAAGAGAGGCTCCACCGTCTGGACCCAAAACGTGCGCTCTCCTTCTATATTGACTGCACAAAACACTTCCGGGTGGATGACCAGCTCTTTGTTGGCTACGTGGCGCCAAAAAGGTCGGGCGGTGCACAAACGAACCATCTCCCGCTGGGTTACCTTGTGCATCAAGACCTGCTATTCTTTGGCTAAAAGGAGCCTCCTGTTGGGCTGCGTGCCCATTCCACCAGGGCAACCGCTGCTACCACGGCCTTGGGCCGCGGTGTTCCGCTGCCGGTTATCTGTCAGGCAGCTACGTGGGCCTCGCTGCACACGTTTACAAAGCATTACTGCCTTGACAGTCAGGTCCGGAGGGACGGCTTCTTTGGCCGTTCTGTCCTCCAGGACTTCCTTGTCTGATCTTTGTTCGCAGACCCACCACCGGGGTTGGTATTGCTGGGGTATCTATTCTAAGGTAGGAATCTGTCACTAACGTGTCTCTTTCAGATGCACAAGTTACTAACTTGTGTAACGATATATCTGTAAGAGACAGTAGTTAGTGACAGATTCCTTACCGCCCCACCCATCCTCCCCATTCTGCGAACTGATTTCTAGGGTTAAGGACATCCCTTTCAGGGCCCTAGTATTTTTCAGACACCTATGTCAGCTTCTTGCATGGCTCTGCGTTCCTGGCGCGGAAAGTCGTGTACAGAACTGGACGTCAGCGCGCAGGGGCGGCGCCTAAGTACTGCCCGCGACGTCATCCCGGCGATGCCGACGACGGACGCGGAGCCGCACGACGCCGCCTACCGACGCGCAAGGGTACTGCTACGCAAAAACTTTCCGGATCCAGCCTGACGCCTGGGGATATTCTAAGGTAAGGAATCTGTCACTAACTACTGTCTCTTACAGATATATCGTTACACAAGTTAGTAACTTGTGCGTCTGACTCAAAGCCTTTGTGCCAGGTGAGTTGGGCCGACTTCCTGTACCTGTGAAGACGGTTAAGAGTCTAGGTATTAAGATAATTGAGGAACTTCCACTTACAAATCCGATATCATCATTGATGATTACTTGTTCAGATCAACTCAAGCAGGTGATTGCAATTATTCCATACCTTTATGAATACAGTAGAAGAGTGGCTATTTTAGCCATCACTTGTTGTGGGCATGACTACTCCAACACCATATGTGCAGGTCTTCGGAATTGTCTTATTCAAAGATTGTTAATTATTCAGAATACTGCCCTCAGGCTGATACTAGGTTCCTCAGATTCTGTCACTCATATCCACTCAGGAAGTTTTGCTGGCTTCGTATTGGACAACGGATCCAGTTTAAAGTTCTATGTACTGTCCACAGGTCTTTGTATTGACTTGCATCATACTTCTTCAGGAAACGAATAAAGACCTGTGTTCCCCTTGAACTCTATCTTCATCAGCAGATAATTCTCGGTCTGTTCCTAGTTTTAACAAGTGCAGCTCAAGTGGCCCCACCTTTTTGGTATGGGCTGCAAAACTTTGAAATACCTTTCAAGATGATCTTCTCTCGATCTTCTGTCTAAGTAAATTTAGGGTAAAATAAAAATGTCCATTCTCCCAAGCCTTTTAACCTTCCTTCTGACCAAGTTATTTTATTCAGGCTTAGCACCAATAAACCTCTGACAAGTGCTTTATTGATGTAACTTTCTTTTGCGTTTCAGATGCTGTGGCTGCAGCATTTGGTCTGCTATAATGATCACTAACCCTGGTCAGGGAAAACATCTCATTAATATTGGAGTACCACTGGAATATGAAACCACTGTCTGCCAAACGGGATACTCACAGACTCTTGTGTTCCAATCTAGTATCTTGGGGCAGTGAACTTTCCCATACCGGCATGCACTGTGTAAAAAAATTAAAATTAAAGAAGGCAAGAGGGAAATCTAAAAAAATAAAGATTGCTTTTGCTGGCTCTTTTTATAACCGTTCTTCAGTATTGAAAAAATTAGGCTTTTTATGTTGTCCCTGTTTAAACAACTTCTATTTAGTTTCTTGATAATAACGCTTTGTACATCAAAACTTAGTTTAAAACGATTATCATTTTTGTATTTGTTCAGTGACATTCTAAGATAAAGCCAACTTAGTTTCTGCATCCAACAACCGCTGCAAATCTCAATAAAATACATCTATATTGATTTTAGACCGGTCTGTGGTCAGCAAAGAGGCAAGAAAAATAATATTTTTCTGTTTTGACTTTCAGACAAGTCTAGATTCTGTTAGGCGGTAGAGGTGGGTATTGTACTTTTAACACACCATTAACTCAAACATCCAGTGAACACAGACAGGAAGTGTCTGTTGCAAGCAGCTGACTGAGAAGGACTCTTTGAAGCTCTCTTGATCTCACATCAAACTCCCCATGGAATGTGGCCATTGTTTCTACACTACAGTCTGTGCCTCTACCTCCTAGACCAGGGGTCCCTGACCTTTACTGTATTAAGAGCTACTTGTGTTCAGTGAAAATCGTCATGAGCTACTAACATTATTAGTGTTGTAGTAGTGAGCACATAGGGCATGATTACATTGGTGGCTACCATGTGCAACATTACCAGCAGTGAACACCTCCCTTCATTAGGCACGATAGCCACCAATAATGTGAAAAATGTGTTGTCACTTTGTATTGACTCTTTATGGGTAATACATAACAGCCATAGCTGCAATGCCTCTGGTACCAAGGAAATAATATTAGGAATAAATAAGTCTCCCCAGTGCTGCATTATTTATCGCTCCAATATCAGCCTTAAATATATTTTGCAAATTCAGCCTATTTCTCCAAACATCATTATGAGTTGTGAAAATAATAATAATAATAATAAAGTACATTTATAAAGCGCGACAGCTACCTCTAACGGAGGTGTCCTGGCGCTAACGCAGGAAAGCAGGAAGGAATAAAACTAGGGAGACTAGCTCTGGTTGAAAAACCATGTCTTCCGCGCTTTCCTGAACTCAGATTCCGATTGAATTAGGCGAAGCTTGACTGGGAGAGAGTTCCATAATCTACTCATAACCACTGTGAAGGATCTACCCCCAATGCGTGCCTTTGCGTATTGAGGTACGCAGAGCAAGTTCTAGGAGTTTGATCTTAGCGAGCATTTTTGCAGGTATGGACGGATACATTTCCTAATGTAGCTGGGGCAATCACCTCTCAAAGCCCTGAAAGCTACCGTCAGCGATTTGAATTCAATCCGTTTGGCCACGGGTAGCCAATGAAGCTGTTTAATGTGCGGAGAGATGTGATGTCTAAAAGGTACTCTTCTGATCAATCTCGCAGCCACATTTTGCACCATCTGCAATCTCTTGATCAGATGTGCAGGCAGCCCCAGGTAAAGACTATTTGCATAGTCCAGCCTCGATGTCACTAATGCGTGAACAACGGACCTGCGGCAGCTCATCGGCAGTATGTGTAGAAATTTTCTCATGTTTTTCAGTATACCGAAACAAGAGACTGCCATGTGATGTATTTGTGTTGAGAACGTCAGGTCAGGTTCCCATTTTACTCCCAGGTTTTTGCCGAGGTTGAGGGGCAGGGGGAAGTCCCATTTCCTCCGGCCACCACAGTTCAGCTACTGGGTGGGGTGTCTTGCCAAAAAACAGGACCTCAGTTTTTTCTGCGTTAAGCTTCAGTTTGTTGTTATGCATCCAACTGGAGATGTCCTTCAAGCAACCCCTAAATCTAGCAAAGGAATTTGCTGAGTGGTCCTTGAAAGAGAATACCAGCTGGGTGTCGTCCGCGTAGGAAATAGCTTTTATTTCCCATGTGGCAATAAGCGAGACGAGGGGAGCCAGATATACGTTAAAAAGTAGAGGGCTCAATGCCGATCCCTGTGGAACCCCACAACGTAGAGGTTTGGTTTCAGACTTGAAAGGGTGAAGAGTGACCTTTGCGTACGGTCACTAAGATAGGACTTTAGCCAAGCCAGGGCCGACCCTTCTACTCCCGCACTTTTAAGCCTGTCAATTAGGATATGGTGATCCACCGTATCGAATGCGGCGGACAGGTCCAACAGCACTAACGTGGCTGAGGCTCCCGCGTCCACTGACATTCTTATAGACTCTGCCACCTCCAGCAGAGCTGTCTCCGTGCTGAAACCCGCATGAAATCCAGACTGCGTTTCGTGTTAAATGCTGCGTCTGTCAATGAAATTGGTCATTTGACGTTGGACCAATTTTTCCAGCATCTTCGCAGGTGCTGGCAAAAGCGAGATCGGGCGGTAGTTGTTAGGTTCACCCGGGTCAGCATTGGGCTTCTTCAAAAGGGGCAGGAGCATGGTGGGTTTCCACGACTGCGGGAAGATACCAGTGATAAGTGAGCAGTTCCATAGGTGGCTTAGGGTGGGGTTAATAATGTGGGCTAGTGCTCTCCACAGTTTTGGGGGGCATGGATCTTCCGGGGACCCAGATTTGCATTACAGAATCTCTGCCAGGGATTTGCCTCTTAAACGCATGGTTATCAATTTTGTCATACAAGTATTCAACCAGGCAAAAGAGTCTAATTTAGTAGGCTGGAGTGCTACCAGTAGTAGGCTCATGAGCTACTCGTTGGATAATCTATGCCCCTAAAGTCCCTGCTTACATGGTGGTCCCTTGGTTCTAATAATTTCACCTGATAGTAACGCCTTTCTCTGTAAATCTATACAACCGAGAACGTAGGGGGCGGCTGTTCTTTTTGTCTGTAAAAGGAACCCTAATGAACGCCCTGGACCCTGTAGTCGTCCACATCTGAACACCCAGCGAGCATGAAAGTCCTAAAGCAGGTCACAGGGTGGTTCAGACTCCGCGCTCATTCTGTTTGTATCCTCTTTGATTAGTGCCAGTAGAAGTGCTAGTTTTACGGCATGGTGATAGGCTTCATCACTGGAGTTTCTGAGCATGTAATGTGTGTCTTCAGATCAGAAGGGGTGTGGAAACATACAGAACACGTATGCCTGACACATTTCAACAGGATCTTGATGGATATTTCCGGGTTAATTGCACATTATAGAGGGCGAGTCTAAAGTGCTATTAGACTGAATGGGGTGTCATTACACAATAGGAGGTGCAAAGGGAGAAATTGCTGTCAAGTGTGTATGTTAAAATTTTAAATATGGAAAAGTAACTCCGACCAATGAAATGTCACCCCTGCCCTAAACTTATCTAGAACAAGGCTTTCTATTGCTGTCATCTCGTAGAATAAATAGTATAAGAAACAAGCATTGGCATAGCCAATAGGTCTCGCCTTTGGGACCTTATAAGTATTTAGCCCCCTTGAGTAGGGCACCTGATGTGGTGGCACCTGCCGGACATTCCTAAAGCCAGCCTTGATCTTACTCAGTACAGTGAGAGTAATGGCACTGCTGCAGTACATTTAATGTGAGAGTAACGGCACACCTGCAGTACATTTAATGTGAGAGTACCGGCGCTTTTCAGGAGTAGACAGGTACTGTAAATAGTGGGTCCCTGCACTTCTCAGCACTGCTGCGATACATCTGATGGGGAGTGCCTCTGTGCCTGCACTTCTCAGGAGCAAACGGAAACTCGAAATAGTAAGTACCTGCACTTCTATATTTCCGCTTCAAGCACTGGTCTGAGACGAGCCTGTGAGTTATGGTTCTGTGGTAAAACGTGTGAGGCCTTGAAAGGTGGGGGGGGCAGAGATGTTTCTATAAAGGAGGATATTATCTAACGCTCGCACGCAGTGCCCAGAGGCGTTGGTAGCTCACCCGGTGCAGACACAGACAGCGAGGCCTCCACGCTTCACCATAACCTTCGGAGACGGGTAGCGCAGCACCTCACAGTTCAGAATGAATGTAAACAATGCCCCTAAAAAACCAAGCTGTTTAATGTCGGTGACCTTCAAGTTTCTTAAAATGTTACGCCTAACACTAGTTACGCATTCCAAGTCTAAGGTGGCTTCGAAAATGCGTACATATGCTCAGCAATAACACAAAAGTCAGATAAAACACCCAGCCCTCTTCGCGTGGTTGTGTTTTCGTGATAATTACACACTCGGCCAAAATGTAGTGTGCAAGCAGTCCGAGAGTGCGCTTCGCCGCCCCACAGTTGGGTAGGAAGCGCTATATGAATGTTGCAGATGTGTCCTCTGCGATTAATCACGTGCGTGCCTGATAGCAAACTGGAACGGATAATTCACAAAATCGGACAAAAAGCAGCTGCTTAAAAGATCGCGCAGCACAGCCCGTGATGCTCAGTTACATGACAGTATTTTGCTGCTAGAAATGAAGTCAGGAACCACGCACATAATGTGTTCATTTCCCTCCCGGGGTCGTCGACGCGCTTCATTGACAGTATTACGTTGCTGATGGAACTGGGTAAAGGTGCCTGGGTGTTTCCAACAGCGCTACAACAGATCGCTTAACGGATACCATTTTAAACGACTGAATGCTTTTATATTTTATGGCGACAAAACAGCGAAATAGTTGTTGATGTTTACACGTCCGATTCGTGCCGCAGGGACTCCAATCTCAGCAATAAAAACAAGGAATGTGAGGTATGCAGCTGGCACCCGGCTGCGCTGCTGCTCGCTCCCGAGCTCCCTAGGCCAGGGGAGAGAGAAGGCGGGACATGCACCCGCCTTTGGCCAATTGCGTGCTGTCTTTCTTAGAAAGACACACGCAAAGGCCAATAGCGTGTGAGCAAAAAAAAAAAGCACATGCACGAGTGTGTGGTCCGAGTTGAAAGTCCTTACTAGAAGCCTCGCAGTGCAGCGCATGCGCGCTGGCTCAGGCGAGACCTAAAAATGTTAAATAGATTTGAGGCTTGGGAATGGTCTTAATGGCTTCTTCGTGGCTTTTTAATGATAATTAGATATTTTGTGGAAGTTTGATGACCCTCCTTTCTGACTCACACCATCATTCTATAAAAGGTTGTGTACGTCAGTGGACATACATTCAAAATCCTATCTACCCTTTATTGGTGTGCAGCATAATAAACATATTTGGTCTATTTCATTATGGTACATATGTTTTGAGGCCTGAAGATGGCTTTACCCATGAACAGGGATACTTAAAGTAAATATTTAAAAAATAAACCACCAAACACACATATACTCCCTGGGGTGTTATAGTTGACCTACCTAACCATATTTCTAAGCATTGGGTAGTCTCAAGTCTCCCACTTCCCGTGTAACATGAATCAAGTTAGTGTTTTACCAGGAGGAGTTTTTCCCTCAAAATGTCAGAAGATTTTTGACAATGCTCACTGTTCTTTATGGATTGTTTTCGATGATAACCTTTTTATTTTGTGGATATGCTGCTTGTTAGTAGTGATCGACCCATCTCATTTTTATTAGGCATTGCCTTCAGGCTGCTTTTAGCTGTGTGTTGTTGAATGCCTGTTGTGGACAACACCAATGCTTACTGTGAGTTTTAGGTCAGTCCACGTATTGCCATTAGTTTGCTTTCTCTTCCGTCTTATTTGCTTACTACCTATTCAGTCGCTTCCCCCCCTGCTCTTGTGCTTAGTCTGCCCCTGGGTTCTTTACCATCTTTTGGCTGAATGAGTCTTATCTTTCCACTGCTTATATTCTAGGAACTATTTTTTTTGTTTCCCTTCAGCACTTCTTATAAGTGCATGTGTTTTCTTGCTCTTTCTCTCATGTGCTGCTTCCCTCCTAAAATCTCCACCCATGCTGTCTGTTTTGCTCCCACCTTTCACCCCCACCTTGTCAATAGCATTACACACTGGTTTCCTCTTGTCAACACTTACTCCTGAACCCCCCCCCCCCCTATTTGCTCCACCGTTGGCCCTTTACCTGTCCTTTTTTATGTGTCTATCTCTTGGGGTCCTGCCGGCTGCAATTTGGCCCAGTGTTAAATTGCAAGATGTATATATGGCATCTTGGAATGGTAAATAAAATCAATTATGGACACCAACCATGATGTATGTGCATGCATACATGGTGACACCGGGGCTGCCGTAGTGTCTTGGCGCATAAGTGTGCAAGTGTGGTGACTCATCAGCACCTATGCTGATCTTACGGGATCTGGCAGAGGAGACGGGGCTGTATAGAGAGTAGCATGAGACTCTGTTACCCCTGGAGTTTCTTTCATGGACAGTGGGTGTCTTGCTTTTTGAAAAACTGCAATCATTGTGCAGTTGCTACTGTTTTGAATGGCACATGGTAGTGCACTAGGGAGCTGTGACCTAGTTTGTCAGCATTGTTTTTTGGTCTTGATTTTGATACCGCAGTTGTCAAACAGACCTATTGCCATCAGTATACATAGAGAGTTTTGGATCTGCCCCTTTCAAGCACTTACCTTCTAAAGCCCTCCCCCCCCAACAATTCACAACAGCAGGGAGTAACATGCGTGGATCCTGGTTTTAGCCAAATCCAGTAAGGAAGGGCGGTGTAGGTAGAAATGCTGCTCAGAGGGGGTCCCTCCAATCACTGCAGGGCCGAAGCACCCACAACCTACTTCAAAGGGCCTGTCCCAGGTGGCTTCAGGGCACTGTGCCCGTGAAACTGATCAGGACAGTCGTCACACCAGCACCATTCAGACTATCAAGTAGGCCGCCCCGTCTGTCCTTTAGCAATCAGTGGGTGTGCTGCTAATTTAAAATGAATAGAAGCCGATGGCACTTCGTGGCGCATCACTGCCTGCTCGTTCCATCCGTGGTTCATGCTGTACGACAAACGGTGTGGTAGGTCTAGCGACTCAGCCCGCAAATGGAGGAGGCTGCAGCCATCATCTTTTCCCCAGTGCACATTAACTCCCCGGTTCTCAATCACGTTGGACCAGTGGGGATAAACGTGGTCCGTCCGCAGTGTCTGGTACTCATGAAGTATTAGAAAAATGGGGGCAACCCAGGGACCTGGTTCAGACAATTATCAAAAAAGGTGGTCCCTGTGGGGGAAGTGTAGCCTTTGACTTCCATGACAATAGTGTTGTAAAAAAGCTCCTCTCCGAGTTATTAGGTTATGCAGAACGTGCATTTATAATACCAATTGCGTTCATGTAATGCAAAAACGATTCATACTAATATGACACAAAATTAAAATGTCTTGAAAGACAGGGTGCTCCTAACAAGTGACAGTGCAGTGAAAGTGAATCGAGTGAAAACAGTGCGCTTCTGCTATATACAAAAATGTATACATGTGACTGATTGGGACAATATGTTATGCAAGACACTCTTAACATGTGTGTTGAAAACCACAATCCAATATTAAAATCAGTCTACATATGTTAATCCCCCCCAACACAATTACTTAGGACAAGTTCAACATCAGGGCAAAGTAAGAACAGGTGATACCAGAGGTTTGGGGCAAAAAGACCTTCAACAGTAGGATCAATCGCAGTTTCGACCCCTTTTGTTCTGAGTAATGGGTATGACCTTGGGTCTCGTAGCTCACTGGCCACAAGATCAAAGGTGCACCTCACCTATCAAGACCAAAAAATCCAAAACGCCAGGAGTTGCTTTTGTTACCCTATAAAGGAGTGTGACCTAGCAGTTTGAGCTGAATTGTCCCTTTCATGTCACAACAATGACTGATTTGCATATGATTGTTCCCTCTCTGTAGTAGTGCCACAGTTAGCAAAAAAAAAAAGTTAACTCAAATGTGACCTAGAATAGTAATTACCAGTGGCTACGATTAAATCAAGCAGTCCAACGGTCACTTAATGCTTGTTCACTGCATGAGTTCTTTGCCTAAATATCTATTCCTTTTGTATTCAGATTTTCCATGCATTCTGACGAATTACAGGTCCATTTCCACATGGAGAGAGATTCTGGGTGTAGTGACAGCTCCAGTGGCTGGCTGTGTAAATTCTATGCAATGTTTGATGTGGGGAAAAACTATCAGAGGGACACTCAAGGGCTTTTTCTTTGCATGTTTGAAGTTGTGGCTTTTCTTGGAACCTTGGATTTTGACTATATGTCCTGTACATTTGAGATTGACTGCTGAAAAAGGAGATCTGTGTTGCTGCGTCACATTAGGAGACCGTCTGACTACTTATTTAGTAGCAGCACAACTATGCCTTAAGTTTAAGATTCCTCACACCTTGTCTATTACAAAATCAGTTCTAGGTTGCCTGTGAAAAACAACATTGTTCTAAGATGCTTCCTAATTGGGCCTATTCATGTATAATGCCGTATATTTTCATGTGGTGACATCAGAATGATGATAGTAAATTCATTTTAAAAGACCTGTTTTATATTTTGTAGGACATGACCGATAATAGCAACCATCAAATGGTGGTGAGAGCAAAATTTAACTTTCAACAGACCAATGAAGATGAGCTTTCCTTTTCAAAAGGAGATATAATACACATCACACGACTGGAAGAAGGGGGCTGGTGGGAAGGCACGTATGGTGGCAAAACAGGATGGTTTCCAAGCAACTATGTACGGGAAATCAAGTCCAGTGGTAAGTCAAAATTTTTAACTTCCAAAATGAAATGTAGTTTTAATTCAGTCCAACATAGAAAGTGACCACGTTAGATGCCTTTATATTTGTTTCATAGTTTTAAACTTTCTGTTGCTATTGACCAGTTTTCAGAAGAGTATTTTTAGCTTCACATTAGTTGGAAATGCTTTCAAAAATGTTTTCAGCAACATCGTCCACTTGCTCTTAAAGGTGTTACACCCATTTTCCCCTACACCAATGTATGATTGATCTGTTGTAATTTTCTTATATTTTTGCAATGAAACATAAGCATGTGCCTGTAAATGTGCTCAAATAGGTATCGATTCATTGATGGCAGTAGCTTGATTTAGAGACTCATTGGTGCCAGTAACTGTTTTAGTGCAGTAACCATGTGAGATTAGGAATCCGCATGAAGTCTTAGTAGTGTCCTCGGGGGGGGTAGGCACTGATCTTGGCCCTAATTAACTAGTTTGCCCAGGATGAAAACATGTGGCACGTGATCTACGACTGAGGAGCTGAGCAGAGGGATACGAGTCTTCTGACCACCCCGGACCTTGAAGAGATCATCTTTAAGTCTGAGATGTGATGGTATGGCATATCATAGAGGCTAGCAATGCACAAGCATAATTTCTTTTTATTTGGGTAGGTCGAGGGTGAGCAGGCTGTGGAGTGCCAACCTTATTACCCTTGGTGGGTAATAAGTCTGGAAACCATGTTTGTGCATTAGAGACGGAGTCATGGAGGAACAGCTCCCACAAGCTGGCATAGTTGAAACAACATTGGTAGAGTGCAGGGGTTTACCTTGGTTTAATGTAGAGGTTCCTGCTGAATGATAGCTTAGTTACTGGACTGGGTAAGCTGAAGGTGCA
Source organism: Calotriton arnoldi (assembly GCA_963921515.1). Classification (NCBI taxonomy): domain Eukaryota; kingdom Metazoa; phylum Chordata; class Amphibia; order Caudata; family Salamandridae; genus Calotriton; species Calotriton arnoldi. The sequence continues at coordinate 2,848,081 of CAWUFW010000699.1, forward strand.
TAGGTTGCGCCTTTGAGTTGTGCCAGGGGAAACCGAGAAAGTGTTTTTTGACAAATATAATTAGGATTTAATTCGTATGAATATGTTATGTTACAACGTTTTATAGAGTTCAAACAGCTACCCGAATCGGGCTTCCCTGCGCTGAACAGTTTTGGCAAATTTTCATTCTAGAATTCATAAAGTCAAGCCATTTTAATCTGAAATAAAATGAGGCTGCATATTCTCGCATATTAAACTTTTCACCCGTAAATTCTTATTTGACACCTCCGAATTCCTCAGTCTGACTGAGGGACTCTTTAATTGGGAGCACTACTTAAATCATGCGACACAGTAATTTCCATTGTCTTCTGGTATCACTAAGATCACAGTAGGTGGCCTCATGCTTGGTTTTATAAGTTGGAGTTACTCTAGGTTTGTTTTTTCTAGACCGTTTTGGCCTTGTAAAAATAAACCATTTGTCCAGGATCACACAGTGTGGTTAAGTGTGCGAGTAGATGTGGAGTTTGGTATCTTTGTTTGGCAGATGCTTATTTAACTACTATGCCACACCGCATATACGGCCTGGGTAGAGGATGCCTGTCACACTCTAGCCCCCAAGAAAGCACTTATTTCTAAAAGGGCACAACCTACAGCCCCGTGGTATTCTCAGGAACTGAGGGCACAAAAACTGAAATGTAATGTAAACAGTTGGAACGGTCTTGGAGGAAGGAGTATCGACCAGCCGAGAGAACAATGTATAAACAAGGCCTCCTACTTTATAAACAGCTACTGTTTAAGACGAAGCGAGAGTTCTTTGTTGGACAAATTAATCTAGCTCTTAACTCACCAAAAGAACTTTTTAAAGTAGTAACTAGGTTGGCACATCCACAACCAGGAGTTATTAAAACGAGCCAGGAACTATGCGAAGAAATCGCAATATTTTTCCAGACAAAGGTGGAAACTATCTTCAGTACCTTTAAGGGTCCAGTTGGCAGTGGATCAGGAGTTTTAACACGGGGCCACAAAATGGGGCTAGACTTAAAGCCCACTATGGATAAATTTGCATCAATATCTTTCACAGAAACACTTAAGCTTCTTTTGTCAGCCAAATCAGGCTCACCTTATGACCCCTGCCCAGTGGCACAACTGGCTTCTGTACCTATAGCCATGACACTCACTCCTTTATTCAACGCCATGTTTTCTGAAGGGCATTTTCCTAAAGTGTGGAAAACTGCATCTGTTATGCCACTTTAAAAAAAGCCAAGTTTGGATATGAAAGACCCAAACAGCTTTCGCCCCATTTCACGCCTCCCTTTGCTATCCAAATTGATTGAGAAACATATGAATATTGAACTGAGTACTTATCTACGTGAGGCCAAGGTTTTGGACCCCACTCAATTTGGGTTTAGGGAAGGGCACAGTACGGAAACTGCCCTTCTTAAATCCACGGAAGAGATCAGGAGAGGGTTGGATCAGGGAGGCAAGGCTGCACTGATCCTGCTTGACCTCTCCGCAGCCTTCGATACGGTCCACCATGGAGTATTGATGGACCGTTTGTTGGCTTGCGGAGTGCAGGATAAAGCCTGGACTCTCCTTAAATCCTTCCTCTCGGACAGACTACAGATAGTTGCTTTAGGTGAGTTTGTCTCAAAACCTTTCTCTCTCCCATGTGGAGTTCCTCAGGGGTCATCATTGAGCCCTACGCTTTTAATATTTATGTATCCTCCTTGGCCCCCTGATCGAGTCATTCGGCTTTTGTCTTACATCATACGCCGACGATACTCAAATTGTGGTATCCCTTCGACCAGGACAGGAGAAGGCAACTGGAGAGAGGCTTCAGGATTGTATGGAGGCAGTAGGAAGCTGGATGACGCAAAACTGCTTAAAGCTGAATGCTAGCAAAACAGAGGTCATCCTGTTTGGGAACAATGCTAATTTCTGGACCCCAAGTTGGTGGCCAAACTCAATGGGGACTTTACCAATACCCTCCGGGAAAGTAAAAAACCTGGGGGTGGTAATAGATGAACACCTTGACATGTGCGGTCAAGTCAATGCCGTGGTCTCTGCTACATCATATATTCTCAGGACTACGAGGAAAATTCTGCCTCTTCTGCCAGCAGACAGCCAGCGCACAGTGGTTACAGCCTTGATTATGTCAAGACTAGACTATTGTAATAGTCTATACCTAAATATGCAGGACGCGGTATACAAAAACTTCAGATGTTGCAAAACGCAGCAGCCAGATTGCTCACTGGAACCTCGAAATTTGCATCAATTTCGAGTGCAATCAAAAATTTCATTGGCTGCCCGTTAAAAACGAGTCCTCTTTAAATCACTCTGTTTAGTTTTCCGAGCTCTTCAAGGCACAGGCCCAGCCCATCTGAAACAACAATTTCAGTGGTATGTGCCCAAAAGATCTTTACGCTCGTCAGGAGCAAAATTAGCAGTAGTTCCACCTACAAAAAAAGTTAGATGGGGAGGCAGAAGTTTTGCCGCTGGTGCTGCTAAGGCTTGGAACGAGCTTCCTTTCTATTTGAGAAATCTTAATGATCTATTGGCCTTTAGGAAGGCGTTGAAAACATGGTTGTTCTGAATACCACTCTGCAGCAATCTATGAAAGGCGGGAGGACTGCAGCAAGCGCCAGGACACCTCAGGGTAACCGTGCGCTGTATAAGTTTTCCTAACATAACATAACATCTCCAATGTGTACCAGCACCACACAAACTATGTAGAAAGGTTATCACAAATCTTCCAGTGCAAAATTAAAGATGCACATCTTCTATCCCTATACACGGTGGCCATGTAGGGCTCAGAAATATGCTTTCTAAACATGGGGAGCTGGCCTGAGTAGAGGAGGGAGTATGAATGGTCTGAAAATGTCCAACTCTCTGTGCTCCTTGGAGTGAATGGACTGCGGCCCAGATGATCTCTCACACAAAGCAAGTGTTGGACATGAGTAGCTTTCAGGCTTCAAATCCCTTCCTTGTCTGAGTCTCTCTTTTTTTGCTTTATACGCCATCTCTTCCCAGTGCCCGATAAGTACTCTACCTAATACAACTTGCAACGGAGCCAACATTTAAATGAGGTCAAAGAGAGCAAGTATCCCCCTCAGAGAGGCAGGACTGGTGCTTTTCAAATTGCATGCAATGCAAGTGAATACAATCAGAGGGTCTCGTTTAAAGACTACTAAATACAAGAGCTGACATTGTAAACCTCTCTTGAGTGTCGTTGAGTAGGATAGAAGCCACTTCAGCCTGCGAACCTTATGATATTGCTTTTATTCAATGTGCTTTACAGCAAGCACCGTCTCCAGTCAGAAATCTAAAATGTATAAACTCTAGCCTGTTCCCTTCCTAACACCACAACCACCACTTGCCAAATCTAATACCCTTATCTTCTTTTACTCCTCTTCTAACCAGCTACTATCCCTCTAGATTCTAGTCTAACTTTCTTCCATTTTCTTTTTCCCTGTCTAACCAACAGCTACCTTCTCTTGTGGCTTGTCTCAAAATGTTGAAACAACAGTTGATGGACAGAATGCAGAACAATGTCATACATTCACCCCAGTACAGAGATCTGGGCCTAAATCCATCGTTTTTTTGCTCACCATGCCATACCAGTTTGAACCCAGCCATATGCAAATCAGTCTTGACCCTGTGCCTCATGGGAACAGTCCAGCCCGAACTGCCAAGCCAGGTCCTCCCTGGACTGGAAACAAGCATCCTAGGACCGGTTTCGGGGTTTCACCCTCTTCAGCCAGGATAGCTTGATTCCAGTGGCCTGGAAAGCACGGGACCCACGTCTGGGCATACCCGTCCCACTCGGGTGACAAATGCAAAAACAACAGTTGATGGACAGAATGCAGAACAATGTCATACATTCACCCCAGTACAGAGATCTGGGCCTAAATCCATCGTTTTTGCTCACCATGCCATACCCGTTTGAACCCAGCCATATGCAAATCAGTCTTGACCCTGTGCCTCATGGGAACAGTCCAGCCCGAACTGCCAAGCCAGGTCCTCCCTGGACTGGAAACAAGCATCCTAGGACCGGTTTCGGGGTTTCACCCTCTTCAGCCAGGATAGCTTGATTCCAGTGGCCTGGAGAGCACGGGACCCACGTCTGGGCATGCCCGTCCCTCTCGGGGTGACAAATGCAAAAACAACAGTTGATGGACAGAATGCAGAACAATGTCATACATTCACCCCAGTACAGAGATCTGGGCCTAAATCCATCGTTTTTGCTCACCATGCCATACCAGTTTGAACCCAGCCATATGCAAATCAGTCTTGACCCTGTGCCTCATGGGAACAGTCCAGCCCGAACTGCCAAGCCAGGTCCTCCCTGGACTGGAAACAAGCATCCTAGGACCGGTTTCGGGGTTTCACCCCTCTTCAGCCAGGATATCTTGATTGCAGTGGCCTGGAGAGCACAGGACCCACGTCTGGGCATACCCGTCCCACTTGCATTTGTCACCCGAGTGGGACGGGTATGCCCAGACGTGGGTCCCGTGCTCTCCATGCCACTGGAATCAAGCTATCCTGGCTGAAGAGGGTGAAACCCTAAACCGGTCCTAGGATGCTTGTTTCCAGTCCAGGGAGGACCTGGCTTGGCAGTTCGGGCTGGACTGTTCCCATGAGGCACAGGGTCAAGACTGATTTGCATATGGCTGGGTTCAAACTGGAATGGCATTGTGAGCAAAAACGATGGATTTAGGCCCAGATCTCTGTACTGGGGTGAATGTATGACATTGTTCTACATTCTGTCCATCAACTGTGTTTTTGCATTTGTCACCCGAGTGGGACGAGTATGCCCAGACGTGGGTCCCGTGCTCTCCATGCCACTGGAATCAAGCTATCCTGGCTGAAGAGGGTGAAACCCGAAACCGGTCCTAGGATGCTTGTTTCCAGTCCAGGAGGACCTGGCTGGCAGTTCGGGCTGGACTGTTCCCATGAGGCACAGGGTCAAGACTGATTTGCATATGGCTGGGTTCAAACTGGAATGGCATGGTGAGCAAAAACGATGGATTTGGCCCAGATCTCTGTACTGAGGTGAATGTATGACATTGTTCTACATTCTGTCCATCAGCTGTGTTTTTGCATTTGTCACCCAGTGGGACGGGTATGCCCAGACGTGGGTCCCGTGCTCTCCATGCCACTGGAATCAAGCTATCCTGGCTGAAGAGGGTGAAACCCGAAACCGGTCCTAGGATGCTTGTTTCCAGTCCAGGGAGGACCTGGCTTGGCAGTTCGGGCTGGACTGTTCCCATGAGGCACAGGGTCAAGACTGATTTGCATATGGCTGGGTTCAAACTGGAATGGCATGGTGCGCAAAACGATGGATTTAGGCCCAGATCTCAGTACTGGGGTGAATGTATGACATTGTTCTACATTCTGTCCATCAACTGTGTTTTTGCATTTGTCACCCCGAGTGGGACGGGTATGCCCAGACGTGGGTCCCGTGCTCTCCATGCCACTGGAATCAAGCTATCCTGGCTGAAGAGGGGTGAAACCCGAAACCGGTCCTAGGATGCTTGTTTCCAGTCCAGGGAGGACCTGGCTTGGCAGTTCGGGCTGGACTGTTCCCATGAGGCACAGGGTCAAGACTGATTTGCATATGGCTGGGTTCAAACTGGAATGGCATGGTGAGCAAAAAACAATGGATTTAGGCCCAGATCTCTGTACTCGGGTGAATGTATGACATTGTCCTACATTCTGTCCATCAACTGTGTTTTTTGCATTTGTCTCAAAATGTTGCCATCCCTCTAGTTCTCTAACTTTCCTCCATTCTCTTGCTCTATGTCCAAACCCCCAGCTATCTTTCTAGGAACCTGTTTTTCATCTTTTTTTTATAAATCCCTGTCAACCCACCAAAGATCCTTCTCTAGAAACCTACCTCACTTTAGCTTCACATGCAACTCCCCGCCTTCTCTAGCTGTGAACTCCACAGCTGTCCTGGCTCCTCTAGTATTTACTCACCTCCACTGGCTCCTTGTGCATCCCTTCCACAAAAGACATAACTGACAAACTGTGTAAATTCACCCACCATCTAGATGTCACTGGCTCACTATTTGTCCCCTTTGTAATCACTGGCTCCCTTTGTAACCCCTTCCATATCTCCAGGTCCTGTCTTTTCAGTCTTTCTTCTCTAATGACATTGTGAATGTCTCCGAGTGAGGTTGTTCTGTCACTAGTGATTAGGATGGTGGGATGTTCCTTGATCATGTATCAGAGTGTGCTTTGATCATGTCATTCACTGGAAGAAATAGACAATCACTACTTTTAAGCCTCCCTCTGTTAATTTCATGGCCTTTACTCATCCCAGAGTGGGTTGTATAGGCTTGGTCTCTGGCTGCTGCCCCGATAGTCATCCTCTTGGATTTGAGGAGCATTCATCCCTATTGGGGGATGGTATTTGAATTTTTGGAGGTTAGGAACTGGTGCACCCACCTCATATTAACCATTGGGTTAAGATGATTAATGTAATGTCTCTCTCTTCCTTCCCAGCTACTTTTCTGGCTTTTGTTTTTGTATTATAAATGCCTACAAAATCTCCACTCCTCCTAGTCTCTCCTGCAACCAATATTTTATTACTATCCCTTACCATTGTTTCATTAGGCTTTCCCTGCTTTCTCCCCTCCTCCTCTATCATTCCTTATTACCAGCCAACCTTCTTTCCAACTTGTGAGATGTCCTTTAAAGACAGGAGGATGGAACACATCTGCACAGCTTAAAAGAAAGTCCATTCACTCGCGCCTGTATTTAGTCAGCCAACCTTTTTTGTGTACGCAGCCATTCCTGCAGTAAGCCCCAGCACCCTCTATATTACTATCCATTTATTTACTGAAGGAACAGCAAATGTGTTGCGCACATGCAGGATATTACTTGTGGGTTTTTTGCATCGGGGTCTTTGGCACACCTTTTGCTAGGTTTGTCCTACCAGCTACCTTCCAGCAGTTCCTCCATTAGGGCAGAGGAGGGTCGCCCGCCCTGCTGCCAGCGCAGCAAACATGAAAAACAAAATGGTAATAAAATTATTTTATTACATTTTTATTTTTCAGTGCAGCCGGCCATCCTGAGCCAAGTTTTGGGAGCAGAGCCATTACTGCTGATTGTCTGCAGGTGAGGAGGAGTGGTGCACACTTTAAAGTGTGCATGTCTCTGTGGCCAGCTGTCTTGCGATGGCCAGCCTGACAAGCGCACTTCCTTTCCAATCCGAGCTGTCTTAGACAGCTGGGGGAAGAGCAGGCAGAGGTCTCCAGTGCTTGTAGGAGAGCTGAACCAGCCCGCTCCAGCCAATCCTGGCGCTTCTCTCATGCTGGTTAACAGCATGAGAGCCGCATCTTGATTAGTTAGGGGAGTTGGCTCTGAGACTCCTTGCTGCCTTTTTGTCATGGACTGCGACTGCTATTGAAGAGTAGGTAAGTACATTTTTGTTTTTAATTTAATGTTTTATTTATTTGTGCACACTGCCAGGCAGTGTGAGAAACTCTTATTGCCTTCAGCCTGAACTCCAGAGCTCTTATTTGTGGCCCGTTATAAACACTGTTTATAACGGACCATAATTGAGAACTTTGGGGTAGCGCCTAAGGGCGTTCCTGTACTGCCGGAAAGTGGGTCGAGAATGTCTGCCTGATTGCCCCACCACTTAAAAGCAAGCAGCCACCACTGCTACCTTCCTTTTGCCTCCTCCTCTTGCTTATATCACAGTCCACTTGTTTCAAGAAATGTCAGTCTTAGGTGCTCATTTCCTGAAAGCATGGTGTGTTTGGTACCAGAACACAATGAGACCCATATATATGTTTTCAAGTAGATTAAGCAAGAATCATTCGTATTGGTGGACAAACATCTTCAGCTTCTGTCTTGTGTAGGACTTCCAGACAGAAGCAAAAGATAAGGGGACCTCCACTCTGTGCCCCCAAAGACAGTGAACTGTATTTCTTCAGGACAGTCTGTTTTGATTGGAGAATGGCCCCAGTAGTAGATACTGCCTACTCCTGCAACAGGCTGCTGAACAGAACTCAAGAGTGGTCAATACAGCCTGAAGCCACATGTCTGCCTAAGGTGACATTTCTGTCTTAAATGTGTTGCAGAAGCCTAGGCCTATGACTGCCTTCAGGAGACAATCTAATTTTTGTTACTGGCATAGCATACAAATACCAAATCACTTTCATGGGCACAAGTTCCCTCAGCTTGTACTGTGGCCTTCCAAAACGTATAAACTCCTTAAGAGAAGCTGTTTCACCTCCTTGGCAAGGATGCCAGCTCTCTTCATGATTTAAGTCATTTCAGATATGTCCACCATAACACATGCTTTCATTTCATTTCATGATATCAGTTCATTTTGGCTATGAGCAGAAGTGCAGTTGACCCCTGGACTCTTCTTAAGAACGTCTGGCCTGGACTTTGATTCTCTGTCCACCTCTCGAGGGTTTGGCTGTCCTTTAGTTCCATCTGTAATTCAAATTGGGTTTGGGCATTCTGAAGACCTTACTTACTCTCGACCCAGTATTGTGATAAATTCTTGAGATAGTGTCCCTTCTGTTAAGTTGGCAGAGATTGGATTCTCCAACGCTACAAGGATTCAGGCTTCTTGATTTCTCCGCATGCTCATAAAAGTCCTAGGCTGCACACCTCACTGATACTTGTACCGTTGCCAGCTTTGCCCCACTTTAGGGAGGCTAAGAATACTCCCACAGTCCAGGTCTAACAATGTTAAACCACCACTACCTCCGTCACTGTTTTTCCATATTACTGTTATGTGTAACCTTGTCACCGTCTCTGATCTAACCTACAAGAGGCTTCTATATCTCGTAAGATGATGCCTTGATCTAGATGTGGCTGAAATATTCAGACATGCTTGCAGATGACATTTATGTCCAATTCCGACTTCTGACTGGATCTCGCATGACTTTATTTTCTAATCTTTCTGAATACCTAATGAAAGAAGTATGTTGTGTATGGGTAAAATTGATTTGCTAGTAGGCACCCCATTGTAGATTTGTCTTTTCTGATTCATATTTGTCTCCGCGTTGTTGACATTATTCTCAGACTTGAGTAATTCTAGAGACAACGGCCCCTTAACAAAAAATAAAATAGTCGTTCTGGATACAAAAATCAGTTCCATAAATGGATTCAGTGATCATAGTTTTCAATTTTATTACTAGTATTCGAACAAAAAATGGAATTACCCCAGCTGGAATAATTAAAAAAAACAAAGATCAAGAGAGCAAACAATGAACTGAAACAAACAATGAGCAAAAAAACAATAATGTTCAGAAAACCAGGTGTTAAAAACTGACAACAAAAAACATAGACATATACAGGCAGACAAACAGTGACCAACATTAATATAACACCTTTAGGTCACTTCTTATTAAAAGCAAAACATTACTGCACCCAAAACAAAAATACTACAAAGCATACTGTAACGGATCAGAGTGTATGTCGGCGATGTTTCGATCCCGTAAAAATATGGTATCATCATCAGGACTGAGGATAAGTTGCCTGGCATGGTATCAATTGATATATTACATGAAGCACCTGATTTTTCAACAATCTGTAATTAAGCAAACAGGCTTTTTCAACACAATTAGTGCCTGCTCATGAGTATCATATGAAGATGAAGCACAAAGGTAGTGTACTGTTGTATCCGAAAAGAACGCGTATTTGGGAGAAATCCAAATATACACCCATATAATGATACAATCAATTTTAGTGCTGCTTCTATTGACACGCGTTTTCAAAATGATGCAAGAGTTATTCTCAGACTTGGCATTTCACAAGTCAATGCGGTTTAGTATATTGAAGCTTCAAGTCCACAATATATAAAAACACTGGTAGAGTTTTTGCAGGCACATCTATTTGATGTAGGGAGTCGGGTGTATGTTTTAATAGGACAAGTAGATTTCTATGGCATTTTGTCCCATGGACAAGTATATATTTTTTTAATACTTCTGCACCCCTGAGAGAATGTATGATACAGTGTTTTGTATTTTCCACTCAATGGCCATGACTTGGTGTCTTTCCTTTGGGCTAAACGTGCATGCTGTCGATGTTGTGCCGAATATTTTCTAAAGTACCAATACAGATTACCTCTTGTGGATATGCGTTTACTTTTAATAAAGAACCGTCACTACTTTTCCTTTTTGGTGTGCTTTATCGCATAATACATTTTTGAACTACTCACAGGAAAGCTGCCATTAACCCAAACCCAGAATCGTACATTATTTTTTTTTATTTATGCATCGCTCCAACTTTTAACTTTATAAGCATATTATCATTTAGTCCTTGTTCGGCAGGCTTTTGTCAGAAAGTGTTGTAGCACAGTTTCTAGCAATTTAGTGTGAAGAGTTTTTCTTTTTCCAATCGTGCATTTATTTATTTTTTTCTCTTTTTTTTAATAATCTAAATGAAAACAGGTAGTTTATGCCACGTCGGTGAATCAACACCCTTTCCTAAGCCGCACCCTTACTCCACCCTCTGCTTGCCCAGACTTGGTTGTTCTCACTCATGCCTACTTAGTGGCAATTTGATCTCACCACTCACAATGTCCCAGCATCTGGCTAGCAGAATATGGCCTAGAACAGGCTTAGACCTACTAAGAAACAACAGGGATAAGCATTCTGATTTTACTACATTTCTGTAACCCGTTTGTGTGCTTCTGTGGCACGATCATACTCTTCTTCTGCTCAGAGCCTTCAGCCCAGGTCGTTGCCCTATATACCCTGATGAAACTTCTCACTATGCTTGTCTGATGACCCAAGGTTGTGCAGTGTGGCTTGATTTCCTGGTATCTAGGTTTAGTTTTTAAGGTTTGCCTTGTGTCTTCTGAATGAAAGATCAGGATTTATCAATGACCATCGTTGATCACATTTTAATCGATCTGATCTTTTATCTCAATTCAGTACCCAGAAAGTCTCAAACATTGATACAGAATTAATACAGAATGCAAACACGAATTTATGAAATCACGTCTCCCAAAACAAGTGAAAAGATGTCCATTGTTTTGAACAAATCACATCTTCAGTATTTGTAATTATTTTTGAAAGTAAAAGCTCATAATATTCCTACTTGTTCATTCCATTTTCACTGATGTTATGGAACTGTTATCCCTTGATGAAAAAGTCCTCACTCCTTATCAAGCTGTCCATTTGAATCATAAACATGCTGACAATATTTCTAAAGATGGTCAACTCATCAGCCAAGGTTTTGGCTTTTGTTCTGAGTAATTCTGGCTCCACTTTACAACCCCAGGTTTCCAAAGTCAGAAATACTTTGGACTCATTTCTCTATGCAAAATCTACTTGTGCTCAATTTTCACCAGGTAGAAATAGAAAAATCATTTGAATTCTATATTTGAAACAAAAAACCCAATCTTTTTCATTTTTTTCTTACGCTTCCATAAAATTGCAGGGTTGTTACCTCACTGTCCCACCTTGCAAGGGCACATATTCTTGTCTTGTGCCAGAGTAGTTTTGATGGTGTTTTCTGGGTGGCAAGTCTGAGTTTGTATGCCCTGCAATTTGTAGTACCAATACCCGAAAACCTTTAGCATGGCAATAGCCTTGCCTTCTGCAATTATAAATTCAAAATCGAAACCCTTCAATCTGATGGATTTTACATACTTGTACATTTAATTTATAAGAATGAATTCAAATTCTTGATTCTGTAAAACACGGTGTGGAAATTCTATATGCAGAATCTTTTGTGAATCTGGTCCCAAGCTTTAATATGGACAAAAATATCGTTTCTTTTTGCACTTTTATCCACAAGACTGAATGTCATCGTAGAGTCTCTGGAGCAACTAATAATGGCTACTCTAATGGCACCCCCTATTACCTTTGAAATCTGCAGTTAATGTGAATTTTATTATTCAAAATGCAGTTCATACCAATGTGTACCATTAAGATTATTTATTTAAACTTTTTCCACGTAAATGTTAATGGATGCTTTTGAGGGAGTGTTTTTTTTGGGAGTTTTATATAGCGCGAACTAGACCCAAAGGTATCAGACCGCTTTACATGAGCACCAGTTACGTTACAGAAGGACATATTCATTTTTGTTGGGCACGGGGAGATTACGTGATTTGCCCAGATCACAGAATGTTGAGCGTCCCTGGCGAGACTCAAACCTGTTTCCCCAGCTCCGAGGTCGACCACCCCGTTAGGCCACATTCTCTCCCCAGTGTTATTATGAGTTTGACTCTTGCTGACCTTTACCCCTTTAGTTAATCCTGTCTTTTGTTGTAGGAAAACTAGCTCTCCTGTGGAAGGAGTATTCTTCCCTATGAACTAATTGAGAGCAAAACGGAGTAGAAACCTTCCTGGGCTCTTAGCAAGAGAAGGATCTCAGGAGTTAAAATGACAACCTTGCTTTACCACACTTCTGTCTCCTTTTGAAGTACACTTAACCAACAAATTAAGCTAGTGAGATACATACAGACAGCTTTAAGTGGTATGGACTTCTGGTGATCCCTTGCTTATCAGTTGGCTTTCTTATTAATCTCATTTGCTTGCGTCTTATTCAGAGGCTTTCCTTCCCCTTCTTGTGTTTGTCCCTTCCCTGATGCCCAACTTTTTTACCACCCTGTTTAATTGGATGACTTGCATCCTTTCAGGGTTGATATTCAGGGACCTAGTTTTTTATTAATCTTTCAGCGCTTCATGAAGGCATGTGTTTTTTGTTGTTGTTTTTTTCTCTCCCGTGTTTGCTGCTCGCTCTGTGTTGCTTCTGCCACCTCTCCTCATCTGCTTTTTTTGTATTTTCATCTTACTTATTTTTTTTAACTCGCTCACATGGCTCTTCTGTTGCTCTCCAGCCCCTCTTCACTTTTTTATTCTATTAAATGTTTTCTTCTTTCATGGAGGCCAGCCACTGCAATTGGCTAGTGAGCTGCTCTTTTCTCTACAAAGCACGTTTGTTAACCGCTTTTTGATTTCCCTCTCCAATATGTGTCTGACATCTAGGAATAGTAAATTAAAAATAAAGCCAAAATGACACCAGTGTGGTGACTTATGCCCCCGTGCATACTTCACCATGCTGGACACACCATTTTGGTGGTTCAAAATCGGAAACAAGCATTTTTTTTTCTTTTTTGCTGATGCTCTTCATCATCATCTAGACGAATTGGTAAAACTAAAGGTTCGGCTAACTCCTTTCAAATATGGGACCTATTGGCTATTCCAATACTTGTTCTCTAATGGTTTCAGTGCTTTTCTTAAGGCTATGCTTGGGGTGTCTTTTTGATTGCAGACATTTTTTCTAGTTGTATACCTTTTACCATGTGACATTCCAGGCAGAATGATAGTCCATTGATTACATTGAGCTTTTGATTGTTTCTTGTCTTTTTATTAATCTTGCCTTCCCTTCCTTTACCCTAATCACTGATACATTTCTTGGGTTATCTTTACACTTGACCAGGCAGTTCAACTGTAATCACTTTCTTTTTCTTCTTCTGTGATCATGGCTGGATTGATCTTGCCTAGGGGTCTGCAATGTAATTCATGACACCATTGGAATATACCCATGGCTTTCTATAGAATTACACACCTAAATTGTTATTTCAGATTATTCTTATCTTGTGATCCGACTTGAGTCTCCTTCCTGGTTCTTTGGGATGCAGTTGGAATGATTTTTTTTTTGTTATAAGCAGGATGCCGTATGCCTTTACCAGTATAGATTATTTGGAAACCTTGCTATTTTATTCTCCATTTTTTCCATTTCTTTTATCGCTATTAACGTAAGAATTGCTTTGCTGATTAGTCACGTTTTCTCTTGTCTTCTCGTTCAGACTTTCTTGGGCTAAAGTTCTTGGGTCTCTTGAATGGTAAAGGCTGTCTGAATTAGTTTTACTCTAATTATTTTATTCCTGGGGCATAGTTTGACTTGGCTTCATTAATCGTATGAGCCAAATTTGAGTTTTTGCGGACCCTATCAGCTTTGACATTCCTCCTTTCTTAGCCTTTCGCTCTGTCCTTTGGGTCTCACCAGTATGGTAGTGCTGGGTTTTTACTGTTTTGTTAACTGGCCTACCCTCTTCCCTTTGAGGTTACTCCAATAATAGCAATGCTTCTGTTGGGGTCTTTATTATTGCAGGTGTTTAATGCTGAATCTCCTACCTTCTGAGAATCTGTCTTGGGCATATTTTCAAATAAAATGAGAGGGACGGTTTGTGGCTTTCAATTGGTTCAATAATATTAATAATACTGCTGTTTATGCTTAATACCAAAGTTTCATGATTTATGCTGTGTATAAACACTTGTCGAAATGAAAATGACTATGTGCTCATTTGGCCCTGATAGAATTTATTTAGTCACTTGTATATCACACATGGGTGTTAGCAGCGATCTATAAACTCCCTGACCCACCTTGCCAGACAGCTAAAAGTGACCAAAGTAATATATGAATCCCCAAGACGACAAGATAATTAATCAGAAGCATCAACTTGTTCAGGAAAATTATAACTTACTCCTAAGGTTTTTCATTGTCAGACTTAGTAAGGTTAATTTAAACAGACGGTTGAATGGATGCTTTATAATATGATATGTTAAAGACGTTTTCATCATTCACTGCAGACGTTTTCTTTCTATATATCTATTAGCATCAAACAATAGTGGTCATAGACCTGTGTTTCTCGACCTGACCGGATTTAGAAACGTGTTACTCCACCATGTAGGAACAAGCGAATGCGCAGTTGTGTGGCACTGCCTGTGATTTCCTAAAACTCGTCTACTGTATTACTGGAAAAAAGATGCCTTGAGAACTCCAGCTTGACCACATCAAGCTAGTGAAACTGTTGTGGTTAGTTTCTAATTTGAGAAACATCCTTTAACTCAAACAGTTTGTGTAAAGTTTCTTAGAAACCACCAAAAAAGGGACACCTTGGACAGGAACACTGTGTAGGTAAGGAGAAATGGGCAGGGTTAATGGAGAGGGAATGGGGAAGGGGTGTTAGGTCAGAGGTTTTAGGCTATTAATAAAGGTAGAGCCGCTAAGTTACAGGCGTTGGTAGATATACATGGTAGAGGTACTAGACAAAACATAGGCAAAGATGGAGATACTAGTGCGGAGGTAGTGGTACAGTGGCATAGTCAAGGATAGAGTTATTAGGCTATAGGTAGTGAGAGATCATACAATGTTGTGGGCAAGGATAGAGACATTAGGGCAGTGGTTCTTAACTTGTAGTCCCCTAACCTTTGGGGGTCTGGGACACCTATGCAGGTGGTCCCCGACAGTTTAAAATAAAGTAATATTATCAGATTACAGAATATATATACATAAAAAGCAAAATTGAAAGTTTTAAAAAACTCTGTTAATGTTAGTAATTTGAAACTGGAATCTGCAAAATTAAGTTTGCATCATTGGGTTAATTTGTGGCATCAGCAGAAGTACAGCAAACAGAATCTATGTTTTTTTGATCTTCTCTTTATTAGGTTTTTATGTTAATCAATACAAAAACTCAACAAACGGAATCAAGTATGAATGATTGGTGACCTCAACTGCAGCAGCACCGGTATACACCAACAAAAACTATGCATTAGGACAAAAAAAGACATAGTGACATGGCAGAGTGTAGCATATCGCTTTGTCATTAAAAAAATAATAAACAAATTTGAAACGCTCCAACTTTTCCATAAAAATTTTGATTTTTCTCATATTTTTTGTTCGTGAATCAAATCAAATATTCCATAATTTGTGTATTTGTTCGATGTATATTTGTTTCTGTATTTTGTATGTTGTTTTGAGAGTCCAATACTAGAAATTACTTAGACAGGGGTCCCTGGCTTCTAGCAGTGAATCTTTGGGGGGCTTACACAGAAGTCAAAAGGTTAAGAACCGCTGTGTTGGAGTATAGGTATGGGTAGTGCTACTAAGCTAAGAGCACGGTGACTGGAATTATGGGATGCTGCAGCGTTTTCCACATAGTTATGGATTTGTTGCACTTGCCACATAATCCATCTTCGTAATTTGCAGATTTTAACAAAATTAATTGTTTCTAGCTCAAACGGATCAAGTTTTAAAATTGCTACCACCCATGTTGCTGTGCATTTATTTGCAGGCCATTTGTCATGCATAGGAAGGGCACCTTTAATTTGCTGATTGCTGTATTTGGGGGTAAAACTGATTTTAATGTGGTGAAACCTTTACCCCTACAGTGTTAACGTGCAAAATAGATAATTTAGTGTTCGAGACCTGGCATTTTAGCAGGTTTATCTCCAGACTTTTAGGCCTCCCGTTTTTGACCCATTTTTCATTGGTTTTAGGACTCTGGGCACTTCACCACTGCTAATCAGTGCGAAAGGGCATATGCTCTCCATGTAAATTGTGTTATGCATTGATTTGTCATGATTGGTATATTTGATTTACTAGTAAGTCCCTAGTACAGTGCACTGGGTGTGCCCAGGCCCTGTAAATCAAATTTTACTTGTGGGCCTGCAGCACTGGTTGTGCCACCCACACAAGTAGCCTTTCAAAGGTGTCTCAGACCTACCACTACGAAGTCTGTGCGCAGTTTTTACTGCCATGTTGACCTGGCAGGTGCACCCACTTGCCAGGTCCTAACATTCCCTTTTCTCAATCAATCAATTAGGCGTTTGTTGAGCGCGACTACCCACCCGTAAGGGTCTCAAAGTGGGGGGGGGGAGGTGCAGGTTCCAGTCCATCAAGGAGGGGGTCTGTCGAAGAGCCAGGTTTTGAGGTTTCTTGCGAAGATGGGGAGCGATGTTGTCTGTCTGAGGTGGAGCGCAAGGGCGTTCCAGGCTCTGGCCGCGAGGAAGGAGAAGGAGCAACCACCCGATCTGGTCTTTCTGGTGCGGGGGACCACGGCGTAGGAGAGCTGGGCTGATCATAGGGTCCTTTGGGGTGCGTGGAATTTGAGTCGGCTGTTCAGGTATGCTGGTCCGGTGTCGTGGAGGGCCTTGTGTGCGTGGGTGAGCATCTTGAAAGTGACTCTAGCCTCGATGGGGAGCCAGTGGAATGTGCGCAGGTGCTGGGAGATGTGGCAGTGTCTTGGCAGGTTGAGGACCAGTCTTGCGGCGTCGTTCTGGATGTTCTGTAGCTTGCAAGTGAGGTTTTTGTTTATTCTGGCATAGAGTGCGTTGCCGTAGTCGAGTCTGTTGGTGACCAGGGCGTGAGTGACGGTCTTTCTGTGTTCGAGGGGGATCCATTTGAAGGTCTTGCGTAGGAGGCGGAGGGTGTGGAAGCAGGAGGACGAGACGGAGTTGATCTGGCGGTCAATTTTGAGCTCGGAGTCCAGGATGATTCCCAGGTTGCGTGCGTGGTCCGTGGGGGTGGGCGGGCTTCCGAGGGCGGGGGGCCACCAGGTGTCGTTCCAGGCATCGGGGTTTGGGCCCATGATGAGTACTTCTGTTTTGTTGGTGTTTAGTTGTAGGCAGCTGTTTTTCATCCATTTAGTGACGGCTTCCATGCCTTCTCGAAAGTTGTCTGGCGGTGTTGGGTTCGTTGGACAGGGAGAGGATGAGTTGGGTGTTGTCTGCGTATGACACAATGTTGAGTCCGTAGGTTCTGACGATGGGGGCGAGCGGAGCCATGTAGACGTTGAAGAGCGTAGGGCTGAGGGAGGACCCCTGGGGGACTCCGCAGGTGGTTGATGTAGGGTCCGAGAGGAAAGGGGGGAGTCTGACCTGCTGCCTTCTGCCGGAGAGGAAGGAGCGGATCCAGTCGAGGGCCTTGTCCTGGATCCCTGCGTCGTGGAGTCTGCGTATTTGGGTGCGGTGAGAGACTGTGTCGAACGCCGCTGAGAGGTCGAGGAGGATGAGGGCTACTGTTTCTCCTTTGTCCAGTAGGGTGTGGATGTCGTCTGTTGCGGCGAGGAGGGCGGTTTCCGTACTGTGGTTTTTTCTGAAGCCGGATTGGGAGGAGTCGAGGATGTTGTGCTCTTCGATGAATGTGGCGAGTTGGCTGTTGATGGCTTTCTCGATGACTTTCGCTGGGAACGGGAGCAGGGAGATGGGTCTGTAGCTTTTGAGGTCGGTGGGGTCCGCCAAGGGTTTCTTCAGGAGGGGATTGACCTCGGCGTGTTTCCAGTCGCCGGGGAACGAGGCGGTCGCCAGGGAGCGGTTGATGGTGTGGCGGAGCATGGGTGCGATGGTGTCGGTGGCTCTGTTGAAGATGTGGTGGGGGCAGGGGTCCGTGGGGGCCCCGGAGCGGATAGACTTCATTGTCTTCAGTGTGTCTTCGGTGGTGAGGGCTGTCCAGTTGTCAATCGCTGGCTTCAGGGTGTCGGGGGTGGTTGGTGAGGGTTCAGTGTGTTGGTTGTCTTCGTCGAAGTTCTCGTAGATGCTCTTGATTTTGTGGTGGAAAAAGGTGCTGAGTTTGTCGCAGAGGTCTTGTGAGGGAGGGATGTCAGTAGACTCGCTGGTGGGTTGGGCGAACTCCTTGATGATGTTGAAGAGTTCTTTGCTGTTGTGCGCGTGTCTGGATATTCTGTCTTCAATCGCTTTTTTCCTCGCTTTTCTGATGAGTTGGTGGTGGGCGTTGGTGGCGGCTCTGAAGTTGTTGTGGGCTTCTGTGGATTTGGTGTTCCTCCAGGCCTTTTCGAAGCGGCGGCAAGTGCGTCTGGACTCTCGAAGTTCGGTGGTAAACCAGCTGGCTTTCTTGGCGTGGGTGTTGTTGTTTTTCTTGAGGGGGGGCTATGGTGTTGGCTCTGTCGGAGATCCATCTGTGCAGGGTTCGGGCTGCGGTATTGGTTGTCGTTTTCCGCGATGGTTGGGGTGGAGTTGCTGAGTGAGGAGGTGAGCTGGTCGTCGGTGATTCTGGTCCAGTTTCTTCGTGGGAGCAGGTGCTGGTGTCTGTGGATGGTGGGTGTTCTGAAGGTGAAGTGGACGCATCGATGGTCAGTCCATGGGAGTTCGGTGGTGTGGCTGAAGGTGATGGAGTTTCCTGTTGTGAAGAGGGGGTCGAGGGTGTATCCTGCTGAGTGCGTGGGTTCGGTCACGATCTGGCGGAGCCCAATGTTGTGGAGGTTTTCCAGGAGGGATGTGGTGTTGGGGTCCAGTTGGTTGTCGAGGTGGAAGTTGAGGTCTCCCTGCAGGGTGTAGTTGGTGGATCCGATGGCATGCGGGGAGATGATGTCCGTGATGGAGTTGGCAAAAGATCCGCGGGGTCCAGGGGGTCGGTAGATGAGGGTTCCTCGGAGGGTGGTGGTAGGGCTGGCCAGTATCTTGAAGTGAAGGTGTTCCATCAGGTCTGTGTGCTCGTCGGGGAGTGTGCTCAGGCGGAGGGTGGATTTATAGACTATGGCGATTCCTCCTCCCGGGCGGGTCGGGCGGTCCTTCCTGGAGATCTTGTATCCTTGGGGAATGGCGATGGCGATGTCCGGTCCCGAGGTGGTGTTGGTCCAGGTTTCGGTGAAGAATGCTACGTACGGGGTGGTGCTGTCGAGGAGGTCCCAGATTTCGGTGGCGTGTTTGTGGAAGGATCGGACGTTGAGGAGGATGCATTGCAGGGTCTTCGGTTCGGTTGTGTTCTTGGGGCGGGTTGTGCTGGGTCCGTGTTCTTGGCGGTGCTGTAGGTGTGCCGGCAGCGGTGACAGCCGAAGGGTCCGTGGGTGTCGGCCGGTGACGCTAGCTTGCAGTTGTTGTTGCGGCCTGGGTTGAGTGCGTGGAGTGCCGCTGGGTCGTAGCGTTGGCGGTGCGGAGGTCCAGGGTTCCTGGCGCTGGTCGCGGTCGGGTCGCGCGCAGACGGGCTTGCCTTTGGCGCGCCAGCGGTGCGCCCGCTGCACGCGGCCGCCATTAAGTAGGGGTCGTGGAGGGCTGGACAGCTGGGAGGCGGGAGCGGGGAGGGGAACTGGAATGGGCCGGTCGTGCAGAAGGGGAGGGGCCGCGGGGGCAGCAGCGACGGCGGAAAAAAACGGGCGGAAAAGGGCCGAAAAAAAGGAGGAAAGAGGGGAATAGGGCAGAAAAAGTGCAAGAAAAGTGGAGGAAAGACACAGAAGGAGAGTGAAAGGGGGAGATAGAAATGAGGGAAAAGCGAGTGAAAACGGAGGAAAGACACAGAAGGAGAGTGAAAGGGGGAGATTGAAATGAGGGAAAAACGAGTGAAAACGGAGGAAAGACAGAAGGAGAGTGAAAGGGGGGAGATTGAAATGAGGGAAAAACGAGTGAAAACGGAGAGAAAAAGTGGAGCGAGAGAAAGGAGACAGAGGTCCACTGGACCACCAGGGATGAGGCGCTGGTAAAACCTGCGGGTGGAGGAGGGCCTCGAACACCAACACTCGAGAGTGCAGGGGCTCGGGGGAAGGCCTCACTTAATGGTGGAGCTTCGAGGGAGGGAGAGCAATTTCACTGACAAGGAGTCAGTGGTCTTGCTTGCCTGTCCCTGCAGCGGCCGCCATTAAGTAGGGGTCGGGGAGGGCTGGACAGCTGGGGAGCGGGGAGGGGAACTGGAATGGGCCGGTCGTGCAGGGGGGGAGGGGACACGGGGGCAGCAGCGGCGGAGAAAAAAACGGGTGGAAAAGGGCCGAAAAAAAAGAGGAAAGAGTGGAATAGGGCAGAAAAAGTGCAAGAAAAGTGGAGGAAAGACACAGAAGGAGAGTGAAAGGGGGAGATTGAAATGAGGGAAAGCGAGTGAAAACGGAGGAAAGACAGAAGGAGAGTGAAAGGGGGAGATTGAAATGAGGGAAAAACGAGTGAAAACGGAGAGAAAAAGCGGAGGCCCAAGGTAGCCTACTGGGCAGGGTGCTGTGTATGTAAAAGGTAGGACATGTAGTAGTGTGTTTTACATGTCCTGATAGTGAAACACGAAATGCACAGTATTTCACTATTTAAAGGCTGTCTGTCCCATAGGTTAACATGGGAGCTGTTTTGTAACATTTTACAAGTGTAACTTTCCATTGGGACAAGATTAGAGAAATGAAGTTTAGGCTCTCTGAACTCAGAATGTAATAACACACCTAATAGTAAAGGTGGTTTTAAATTGTGAGTTTGAAAGTGATACTTTTTAGAAAGTGGGCATTTTCCTACTTCACCATCTTGTGTGCCTCTGCCTATTTGTGTATTCACCGTCTGGTTTTGAAGTGACAGGAGCTGGGATGTGGATTCACTCTAGACAGTCACAAGAGGGGTTGAGGTGTGTCCTGCCTTTCCTGGGTGACTAGAAGCAGACGGGTCTATTCAGCATGGCTATGAGAGTGGTGGGAGGAGTTTTCACTAGCACCTGAATAGGCTGTGTCTGCTCCTGTAGTGAAGCTGAACCAGAGAGGACAGAACTTGTTTTTACTGAACTCAGAGACTTTCTGCTTAAAATATTGACCCCATAACATTAGAACTCGTTTGATCTAAGGAACCTGCCAAGAAGACGAGCTGGAGAAGCTGTTAGGAGGAACTACTACCTTGCTGTGTAATTTGCTGTGTTGGCCTGCAGTGCTGCTTCTGTCTTGGGCAGTGAAAAGACTAGACTGGACTTTCTGCAACTTATTTTTCCTGAGTTTCTCCAAGGGCTTGAGGTGGAGCTTGCCCCCTGTTCAAGGAGTCTCAGGAACAGCTAAGACCTCAAGATCATGTGCTACCAGCACTTGTAACTGTGTTTTGTGCTGCAACAGAAGAAAAGCCAACCCGACGCCGTCAACGAAGCCGCTGCCGGCTCCATGACCTGTTGGCACCGCAGAGAGACTGCTCGTAAATTACTCGACCCATCGCTCCGTTCCACACCGCAGCCTTGGCCTACCGATGCCAGCACCATAGACTCCAGCACTTCAGCAATGATGCTGCTGCTTGCACCGTGACCTGCCAGCACCGTGACGAGCTTCGTCCCATTTGCACTTGAGCCCTGGTCTCATTGACGCCGCTGGACGCCGTCACCGAGCCGCAGCCTGCTCCGCGACCTGGGGGCACTGCACACCACAACGCTGCACTTCGCACCGCAGCCTCTGCGCCTGCCAGCTCTCTCGACTTCAACCTCACGGAGTTTGATCTGCAATGCGTGTGACTTCAAGGGCCCAACAACTCCTGCACCGACATCCAAAGCCGACGCAGCATCTTCGGATCTCATCGCAAGGTCCTCGATGCCCTGCATTTCCAGAGTACTGTTTGCGGCTCTCCCCCACACTGTAGCTGGCCCACGACGCCGCGGTCAGCCTGAACTGTTGGATTTGTTTGTTCACGACGCCTTGATAGCCCCGGACGGAGCTTTCAACTTAAAGGAACTGTATTTTAAGTTTTATTTTGAAATCTTCGTATTTTGTTTACTGTATGTTGAATTTTTATCGTTTTGGTCTTGTTTTTAACAGATAAATATTCGCTATTTTTCTAATGGTATGTGTCCTTTTGTAGTGTTTATCACTATATTACTGTGTGTTATGTGTAAATGCGTTGCACATTGCCTCTGAGATAAGCCTGACTGCTCGTGCCAAGCTACCAAGGGGGGTGAGCAGGGGTTATTTTAGACGTGTAATCCCCTTACCCTGACTAGAAGGAAGGATCCCTACTTGGACAAGATGCATACCTCTGCCAACTAGAGACCCCCATTTCTAACATTTAGTGTGCTAATGCTGCTTCAAAATGTGTGGTATTATGCTACATTATTTGCTTTTTTTCTGCACAATTTAGTGAAGTGTAACACATGATTTGGTCCTCCCATGCTACATAATTCCAGTGGCTCTTACTTGTGGTGGAGGATAGAGATCAGAGGAGAAGGTTGTGGGCTAGTTGATATAACCCCATCCCCCCCCCCCCCATGAACGATACCAAATAACCGAGGAGGAAGAAGTGGGCACAAGAGGTTTCATGTTTAAAAATAAATAAATAAATGCTTTTACATCCTGCGGGGGCCATTTACTTGAACACATTAGAGGAAATGGATCATTACTTTAAGTTGCTCCAGAACAAGTTTTCCTATGTACGGTTTCCTACAGAATCGTCTGCATAGACATCAAATGTGCTGCTTTTAAATCTCTAGTGTGTTTTTTACATTGACTAAGATGAGCAAAACAAAAGTCAATTTTTATTTATTTATTTATTTTATTTTATTTCTTATTGACTTTTAGGATACAGGTACATAAGAGGCAGTACATCCTTAACTTCGACCCTGCATGGTGTCACGGAGTAACAATGTAGACATGCTATTATTACATGGAGGCTGATCATTGCAGGCGTACATAGCGTGCCTGATGTACAGGTTGTGCTTAATTGCGATATTCTAGCCATTTCATACATGAGATAGATCACAGTTCGGCGATAGCATGGTTTCAATAGTCCAGCGAGTAAAGTCTTCCAGCTGATTCAATGTGGACTGCAGAACAGGCTTAGTACAATTAAAAACAGTTAAACCCAACAACCATAACATAGACCAGTGCTAATACCAGCGTCCCTGCCCCCATCCCTCCCCGGTCTCCCAGTGACGTGCCACTGTACTGCAGCTTGGTTGACACTCTCCTATTCCGGTATCAAATGTGTTCACCCATGACAACAAGTCTAATGTTCATGTACATGGAACTCCACAGCTGTACCCGGTCATGACCTATGGGATCTACTCTGGATTCACGTCTCTTCCCTCAGATTGCCCTCCTGAACCTCCCGCCTCAGTTTGCTGAAGTGCCTGGAGTAGTCCCTCCCACTGAACAGCTATGGGCTCCTTCCTCAATCCGAGTGTCTCTTCTCGCTGGATAGCAGTTCCCTCTGCCCTGGCCCATGCGGAGAGTGAGCGCCACCATGCTCTCGTCGGAGGCGGGTCCCGCGCCTTCCACCTCTTGGTGAGAAGTTGCTTGGCGACCACTAGCCCCAGATCTAGGAACCGGGCTATTACCTTTGTGGCTGGGGTTCTACGGAACTGGTGGAGCAAGTAAACAGTCCAGTCAAAGGGTATGTCTCGGCCCGTACTGGCCCGCAGCGACTCACTGATTGTGGTCCAATACGTGTGTAGTCTGTGGCAACTCCACAGCATATGAACCAGACCCACCCCGGGCTCAGTGCATCTAGGACACACTGCATCTTCACAGTGAAAATACCTGTTGATCGTCTCTGGCGTAAGGTATGCCCTATGCACAATGAACAGCTGTATCTGACGGAATCTCATGTTCCTGGGTATGCGCACTGGACTCTCCAATACTCTCTCCCACTCCCTATCTTCTAGTGGTCTCCCCAGGTCAAGTTCCCATTTGTGTCGAAGAGGATCTAGGCTGATCGCCGCGTGTGTACGCAGTGACGCCGCGAACCAACGGATCAGGTGTCTGCCTCGTCCCATAACGTGGAGGTATTGAATGGTGAGGTGCTGGCTGGGCTCTGTGGACATGTCTCCCCATTTCGCAGTCAAGGTAGCAATCAGTGAGCGATGTAACAGAAATTGCCCTGGTGGCAAACCCTCGTCTGCAACCAGGGAGTCATACGAAATAAGTGTGCCATCACGGTATAAATCTCCCAGGGTCTGAATGTCAGCATCTCGCCAGCGCGTGAGCGAGAGTGAGTTGAGCGCCCTTGTCCCACTTGGGGAGCCTTCTAGCGGTATTGCCGGCGCGTATGGGACCAAAGCTCTGGTGAGAAATAGGGTCCTGCGGTAGCATTTGTGCGCTACTGCCAATAGGAGTGGTGTCGGCGTCGTGGGCTTGGTGGCTGGGTGGAAGAGCTTGAGTATCTGTTCTAGAGAGTGTGGGGGCAGTGTAGATGCTGTGTCTTCCCTGCCTTTGTCTGCAAGCCAGCGGGCTATCCATTGCAGCTGTGCAGCTAAGTAGTAGTGTTCAAAGCAGGGCGCTGCCAGTCCCCTTGATCCGTGGGAAGGTATAGCTTCGCCAGTGCCAGCCTATGCCGGCTGTTCCCCCAGATGAAATCCCTTAGCAGTTTGGAGAGCGTGGCAAAAAGGACGCAGGGATATATAAAGGCAGGTTTGTGAAGTAATACAGGAACCTGGGGAGAATCACCATTTTGGATAATGCCACCCTGCCCGTGACCGTTAGCGGCAGTGTACCCCAGAATCGCATTTGTGACTTGATGGCCGAGAGCGCCCTTCCCAGGTTGCCATCAAAGAGGTCTGTCGGCTGACGGTATATCTGTATGCCCAGGTAGCGGAAGGTGTCCCCTTTCCACTGTACCCTCGTCCCGTTGAGTGTATAGCCCGGGTCTCTCCTCCCCTCTCCGAACGCGTAAAGACAGGACTTACTGGCATTGACCCGGAGTCCCGAAATGGCGGCGAAGTCTCGCAGGACGTGGGCCAGCTGGGCCGGAATATCCTCTGTCTCTTACGTACACCAACAGGTCGTCTGCATACAGCGACACCTGGTGTACGGCATCTCCCAGTGGTATTCCGTCCCCTAACGTTGCCCGTAAGGCCGCCGCCAGGGGTTCGATTGCCAACGCGAACAGTAGTGGCGACAGTGGGCACCCCTGTCTGGTCCCCCTACATATTGGTATGGCGTCAGATATATACGGACCCAGCCGCACCCGGACCGAGGGGTTTTTGTATAAGAGGCCCACCAGCTGCAAGAATCCCAGCCCCAGATCGTATCGTTGCAACAGTGCGGACAAATACCTCCATTCCAAGCAATCAAATGCCTTTTCCAGATCAAGCATTAGGCAACCCGCCCCTGGCCACTCCCGCACACTATCTGTCGCCACTCTGAAAAACCTCCGCAGGTTCAGGGACGTGCTCCGTTTAGGCACAAATCCGTTTTGATCGCTATGGATCAGGTCAGGGACCACTGGCGCCAGGCGTTCCGCCAGTGCTTTGGCAAGGATCTTATAGTCTACGTTGAGAAGCGCTAGCGGCCTATATGATCCCAAAGTCATGGGATCCCGCCCCGGTTTTAGCAGAGACACTATGTACGCCTCACGCATCGAGGGAGGTAGCGTGGCTTCCTCCAGTGCTACTGCGTAGAGTGTGTGTAAGTGCGGCACCAGAGACTCCCTATAAGCCTTGTAAAATTCAGTAGGCAGTCCATCCGGGCCTGGTGTTTTCCCAGATGCCAGTAACGAGATTGCTTCCCCTATTTCCTCCAGAGTGAGGGGGCTATTAAGTGCCTCTTGGTGCATCACCGACGCTGTGGGCAACTGAGCCCGCCCGAGGAACTGCTCCAGATCCTGGCCCGAACAACGGACTCTGGATTGGTACAGCTGTGCATAGTGGTCTACCATCACCTTGTGGACCTCCTTCTGTGTGTACACTAGTTCTCCCTCCGGCGTACGCATGACTGTGATCGGTGTGTGAGCGCCATCTTGTTTTAGCAGCCAGGCGAGCAAGCGGCCCGCTCTGTCTGCCGTGGCGTGTGTACGGGCTGTGTGGACTGCATAATTATGACACCTTAAGCGCTCTAAAAGTTCCGCAAGTTCTGTCCGAAGGGCTTCTAGGTGACTCGAGTGCCTGCCCCCTCCTTCTCCCTCGCGCTCATATTGCAATAATTGGGATTCTAGTTGAGTGATTGATTTCGCTAACTGCTTCCGTATGTTCCATGTGGCTCCCAAACAGTGACCCCTGAGTGCTGTTTTGAGGGCGTCCCATTCCACCAATGCATTACTCGCTGTGCCTTCATTAAGCTCAAAGTACGTGAGGACAGCAGTCCCCAGTGAGGAGCGAAATTCGGGGTCTTCCAGCGCCGTGGGCTGGAGACGCCAAGTGGGGATAGGGGGCCGGTCAGCCTCCCAGGAGAGTTGAAACCGCAGGGGGTTATGATCGGAGTGTGGCCGTCCGAGGTATTCAGAGTTCTCAATTAATGGTAATAAGGACTGGGACCCCACCACCCTGTCCAGACGGACATGCAGGTCGTGTGTCGCCGAATAATAGGAGTATATACGTTCCGCCGGGTGGAGTATACGCCACATGTCTAACAATGCCCAGTGCGAGAGCCAATCTGTGAGCACTTGCGCATTCGACACCGCTGACGTTTTACAGAGGGGGGGGAAAGATCTATCTAAGTGTACGTCTAGCACTGCATTGAAATCGCCACCCATCAACCAGGGGAGACCAGCCTGTGGAGTCAGCGCTAGCGACAGCTGCGACAGGAATGAAGCCTGATCGACGTTTGGAGCATAGATCGAAGCCAGTAATATCTGTTGGCCATTGAGCGTTCCACGCACTATGGTGTACCTGCCCTCAGGATCTATTACCGTGTCCGTGCGGAGGAACGGAACGCCTGCTCTCACCCAGATGAGTGTGCCTCTGGCCTGGGCCGAATACACTGTACCGTACACCTGACCTCTCCATCGCCTGCGTAGCCTTTCCAATTCCGGCTGTGTCATGTGTGTTTCTTGTAATAGGGCGATTCCAATTGAGTGTCTCTGAAGATAAGCAAAGATAGAGTATCTCCGTGCGGGAGTGTACATGCCGCGTATGTTCCATGTGAGTATATTAACTCGTGCCATTTCTAATGTAGGTAGTCTTCCTGGGAGCTAGGGGTAGGGCATGTCTCGGATAGCACGGGATGCGGCCCAACAGGCTTTTAGCGGTCTGTTGAAACAATAACGTGTGAACTGTGAACAATTTAACATTCAGGGCGGACTGCGTGTGCATGTCCGTCCAAACCATGCGATCATGCATAAGTGCGAACTAGATCAATGTGTGACCTGGTGGGGTATGTGCGCAGACGGCGTTTTGTTGTGGCTGACCCCTCCTTATCCCACGTGTGTGGTGTGCCATTTAGTAGTGTCGCCAGCACGGTCCGCGGGGACCGCTAGGTTCCGGGCTAAGAGTGGAGTATGCCTGTGCGTACAGTAACTTTCCGTGTAGAGACTCACGAGATGTGTCGGGCCTAAGTATAATGAGTCCTAAGTAACAACCAGCATTTGTGTACAGACAATATCACTGTTGGCCCCCCCACACCCTTCCGACACTACGAACATAGCCATTTTAACAAGCAGTGGGTTACTTGCGTGAGCGGTTCTCCCCTGAATTTTGTACAGTAATGTTATCATCCCAGGATACCATCTGCGGTCTGCGGAGTGACCACCGGCATGCAAAGATCTTCAGAAAGGGCGGTCGATGGTGATGACGAACCGCTGGACACCACCATGTGTTGCGTGGAGGATTCTAGGCGGTCTTTAGCGTTCGAAGTGCCGAGCGTCGTAACTGCCTCCAGCACATTTTGGCGCTCCCTCCTCATTTTCTCTGGGCTTGGGGCTACCACCGTGGGCGCTGCTCCGCGTGCTGTCTTTCTCCGTGGGCGACGTCTGCTCCTCCTGCCTGATGCAATGTCCTCATCTGGATCTGTCGGCCGTGTTCCCGTCCAGAGTCCCGACTCTTCTAGCCAGTCCCATGTCTCCGCTGGGGAATCAAAGAAGTGGGCTTTACCCTTTGCGACCACTCGGAGCCTGGCAGGGAACAGCAATGAATATGTTATCTCCAGCTCCCTGAGTTGACGTTTCACTGCCATATAGTTATTCCTACGACGCTGCACAAGGGCAGTGTAATCGGGGAAGAGCATGATGCGACTGCCGTTAACAGTGAGGTTGTCCATTTTCCGGGTCTCACGTAGCACCGCATCTCTGTCTCTGTAGTTGAGGAGTTTGAACAGGAATGGACGCGGCCTTGCTCCCAGCTGAGCCCTCTGCGTAGGCACCCGATGAGCTCTCTCCACCGCAAACTGTTTCGACAGCGCCCCCTGTGGCAGAAGATCTCTCAGCCAGTTTTCGACATACTGTTCTGGGCTCCTACCTTCCTCTCCTTCTGGCAATCCCACAGCGCGAATATTATTGCGACGGGAGCGTCCTTCTGCGTCCTCTGCTCGGTCCTCGAGGGCGTGTATTCGATCCATCATATCTTGCAACGCGGCAGCATGGCTATGGGTGACCGGCTGGAGTTCCTTAAGCGTTTGACCTTGAGCGGTGACTTTATCCGCTAGTTTGCGGTGGTCCGCATGGAGGAGCGTGAAGTCTGAGGTCACTTTATCAATACGGGTTTCCAGGGATGTCCTGGTGTTGTCCAGTGCAGTTCCTAGTTTCTCCACTGCTGCAAGGACAGAGTCCATCTTGGCTGCCAGTGCTGTGGCCGTCGACTCCATTTCGCCCTCGTCTCAAGTGTGGGGGATCCAGTTTACTAGCACGCAGTGGCCCCTGCTGTATCTTGGCTCTCATACGGCCCATCACGAGTTGTTGTGCCGTGAGCATTCGCGGCTGGTTCCTGGCAGGGCCCGCTCGTGGAGAGTGTGACTGCAACAGGTCCTTCGGGGAAAGGCTGGCTGGTCTTTAGGCGCGTGGTTTAGGGCTATGCAGACAGGCTAAGACCCCGTTCACCGACTCTCCATATGCATTCGCGATGCTGCCCACGTCCTGTTCGTAGCGACGTCTGGTCTCTCTACCGGTGACCACCGGTGGCGCCCACAGTATCAGAACTCTGTTCGGGGCGGCCTGCCCCAGGAGGAGCTGGTGTCGGGACGTATACTGCCCGGTTGGCGCCCTCTAGCAGCGGAGAGGTCTCTGGCTGCTCTTCCGCGCCCGTCTTTTCCCAGTTAGCTCACTGCGCGGCGAGAAACCCTCGTCTTCAGCAACTGTGGATGTTTCCGGGGTGTCAGCCCCGTCTCCCTCCTCTGAGATGTCTGATAATGCGTTTGTTCAGGGCCCCGCGCCTGGGGAGTATTGTGAGGCACGCAGCAGGTGAGGGGGACGTTGTGTGTGGGCGTATTACGTGTCCGTATGCTCCCAAGTCCGAGGTGCGGGTTTGCAGCGTGGGCCTCACGTCCCTGGTGGCGTTGCGCCCAATGTGACTCCTCAGAGGCAGATCAGCTACCACCAGCAACCACCGGCAGGGGCCTCAAGCGCGGAGCGGGGCCGGGGCCATCAGCCCTCAGCCTGTCCGACATAGATGCCTCTTCTGTCCTCCACAGTCAGTTTGCGTGCCACCTGGGAAGCACAGGGTTCTGCTGTCCCACAGGCGAATCCTCCGGTGGCCTCCACCACGTCACGGTGGCACCCTCGTTTCCGTCCGCGGCGCCCAGCAGGCATTTATAGGGTGCGCCCCACGCCCGGGGCCAGCGTTTCCTAGGCCACACCGTGCAGCTCCATTTGGGCCATAAAGTGCGTCGCCTACCCTGCAGTCTGCTAGAATAGGCCTCCCCAAGCCTCACCTCTTCAGTGCTTGCTACCCGCTCGGCGGTTGCGGCGACCGCAGGAGTCCCCCGCCCAGCTGCGGCTATATACACTCACCGGCTCACTCGACCGTAGCCGACATCTTCACTGGCCGCCTCCAGGCACGACGCCCGACAAAAGGCCAAGAGGTGCTCTGCGTCCGTGCGGCCAACTCAGTCCCCCAACAGGCCCTCACTCCTTGGCCTTCCTCTCCCGCCGCCTTCGTTAGGGGCCTTTTGAGGGCGGGGCGGCGTCTTTGTAGGCCGCACAACTTCACGGCGGGGCAGCCGCTCCACTGCAGTCCGGTTCCGCTCCGCCGGGGCAGCTACTCCCTTCCCAGGGGCCGCCCGCGTCACTGCCGCACTCCGGCTCGATTAGCGGCTCAGGCACTCACCCCGCCCCACGCATCAGCCCACCAGACTCGCCCGTTCCGCGACGCGAGGCAGGAGCCACAGGGGCGCCTCCAGTCCCGGCGCCCAACAGAACCCGTGAAAGTGTCCCGCACAGGGGTTGACGACCTCCCGACAGGCCGCAACTCCTCCGCCGTCGTCAGTGACTCACTTCACAGCGCCACAGTCCTCCGAGGCCTCACCGCGACCGGGTCCGTGCCGCAGGGGCCGATACTCCCCTCCCGGGGGTCACTCCCGGTTCCCACCAGGTTGATCCCCAGAGTCCTCGCTGCCGCGTTCCGGTTTCACAGGCGGCCCCGGCAGTCACCCACCTCCCGTAGATGTGTCCTCAGTTTTTCTTTCGGCGCTGTGACACCCGCAGCCACTGTTTCAGCGCAGTCGGCCGCCGTCCTTTGGGGGGTCTCTGTCGCGCGGGCTAACAGCGTGAAGGCCGCATCCGCAGCAGCCGCCCCGATAATGGAAAGGGTTCAGAGGCGAGTTTTTCAGCTACAGTCGCTCCTCTGCCATCAGAAACCACTCGCTACAGGTAAGGATGGCACACTGCAAGGATAATTATTACGGATTACAGGGGATGTTGGCCGGAGCGCTACAAATTCGCGTCCGCCATGTTGGCTGGCTAGCCACGCCCCCAAAAGTCAATTTTTTTTTTTAGGAGAAACGTCTCTAGTTATGGAAGTAGTGGTCACACGTGTCAGTATTGGGCTCTGCAGGTATGCTTATGATTCCTTTATTTGTAGGCCCTTGATTGCCTCAAATCAAAGCACTAGTCTTGCCAGTCTGGCACCTGTAATCTTTCTGCTAGCATCAGTATTGTTACCAGGATATTTTTTTGGGTAATTTTATTTATTTAAATTTTTCAGAAATCACACAAACCCTCTGAATGAGTCACGACCTCCACTCCGCAATGTCATATCATACAATATAAATTCAATGCAGAGCATTTGGTGAAAGATCTTGTCAGCCAATATAACACTCTGGGTACTTGAACAGGCATAGTATAATAGTCTACCCCCAACCCATCGACAGGCAACCATCCCAGTGGTAAGTTCTCAAGAAGTGTACGTCACCCTATCATAAAAAGGGGTTGAATGTTTTCCCTACTATAGCACAACAATAATGCTATACAGCCTCCTGTGCTGCGCACTGCTCTTCCCCCTCACTACCCTTCGATAAGTACTTCCTCTACTCCTGTACTCCCTTTGAATCTTCCCTGTCTTTACCCACTAAGTATGTCTGGTATAGGTCCTAACATTCCTTGGGGTAGGGGCTGGAGTAAACTAAAGACGTCCGATTACATATTACACTATATATTATGTCTGAATACCATTCTTCTAATGTTGGGGTGGGGCCCCTGGTCAACGCATCGCCACTCTGCGCTTAGCTAGCAGTAAACCAATGGCTACCAACTACCTTACTGACTTATCTATGTCTGTATCATAACCCAGTAGAGCCAACATCTCGATGTTGGAGCCAGTTATAGCACCCAACTCAAGGAAAACCCTTTCCCAGTATTCATATATCCCCGGGCAGCACCAGGCAACATGCAGATACCCGACCTCGCGCCTGCGACATCGCAGACAGTCCCCAGTCTCTCTCAAACCGTATCGGAACAGTCTTTCCGGTGTATAATAAATACGGTTCATATATTTCAAGTGTATTAATCTGTGTCTCCCATTCAATATCTCTTTCGTCTTGGCACAACAATATCACCATACTTTATCGTCTATGGTTCTACCCAAGTCTCTCTTCCACTCCAGTGGTGCCTTAGTCACGCCTGGCTTGCGTGCTTCCTACTCATGAGCGTAAAGTGTCGACACTAACTTGTCAGGAGCATCTTTCTTTATTAAAAAAGATCACTGGCATGTCTTGGGGTTCCTGCAGCTCACGCCCCAGTAATTCCTATAACAATATCGTGTGAGAGTTGATGGTGTGCACTCAGGTCCTTGGGTGGTCTCCCACCACCCCATCCTGAAAGAAATCCCCCATCTTGGTTATCCCTAGTGTGTGGAGAGCAGCTCTTAAGTTCTTTTCCAGTCCCACGAGAACCAGGTGCACCATTCTATTGAGTTGTGGGGAGAATACAATAATGAGCCTGATTATTTTTCTAGCGGACTCGGCCAGGAATGTACTGTGCCATTCAAAGAGTCAAAGACCCCATGTCTGCACGTCGGGGTACTAAATAATATCTGAGGAAGAGTGTGAGGGTCTGCAGCATCTCTCTCCAAGTACAGATTAGGCAGATCTTGCGGGCCCTGGAGCCAGTAAAAGGCGAATGAACTTTGCACTGCCTTATAATACAGTTCCAGATCTGGCGCATTAAGGCCCCCCATATCATAGGGCAAAGTGAGGACTTCCCATCAAACTCTTGGTTGCTTTCCGACCAATGCCAATCTGATCAATAAAGAGCGCAAAGTAACAAAGACTGTTCTCGGCAAAAGCATAGGTATATTCTGGAATAGAAAGAGGAATCTGGGAAGCACTACCATCTTCATAATGGCTACGTGCCCCATAAGGGACAATGGCAACCTGATCCAGCGATTCACATTGTCTTCCAGTTTGTATATTGCCTTCCTCTAGTTGTCTACCAGAACAACCGACGGATCTGTATGAATCTGTATCCCCAGATAACGCACAGTCTGTTGTCCATCGCAGGGGAAACTCTAGTGCCAGTGGCGTCATGGAGGGAGTGAGTGGAAAAATGATGGATTTCTCCCCATTCACGCTTAGTCCTGAGAGTCCCTGAACTGTACCTCCTCCCTCAACATGGACGAGAGATTTCTCTCCGGTTCGCGGACATACAGCAATGTATCATCAGCATACAATGATATTTCGAGTTTATAACCCGGGAAACGCAGCCCTCTATGCCCATTGTATTCCCGGAGAGCACATGCCAGCGGCTCCACCACTAGCACGTATAGTATCACCGACAACGGGCAGTCCTGACTGGTGCCTCTTGTGATTGCAATCTGAGGTGTGATTACTGTACCAACACGGACACGAGCCTCTGGTTCATTATATAGCACCGTGACCAACTGTAAAAACACCTCCCCAACTCCAATCCGCCTCAGAACCGCCCGCATGAACCCCCACTCGACAGTCGAACGCTTTTTCGGCTTCTAGGAAGACGGCTACTGCCCTCACTTCCGTGTCAACTTGCTGTACTTGGCCAAACAATGTTATAAAATTGCTAGTCAAATGACGGCCTGGAACTAAACCAGCCTGCTCCGGACGGACAACCTGCAGTAATATTCGGAGCTAACCTATTGGCTAGTACTTTGTCTTCAATAAATGTAGACCCTAAACTGTTTGCCAGACGCCTGTATGAGGAACATTGATTGGGTTGTTTGCTAGGCTTCAGGAGTGTTACAATCAAGGCTTCACGCATCGATGGGGGCATTACCTCAGATTGTACCATCTCTTCATACAGTGTGGCTAGGTGCGCGATAAGAAGGTCCTGGTAGGCCTCATAGAAGGCCACAGTAAGGCCGTCTGTGCCCGGCGCATTCCTGGCCTGCATACCAGCGAAATCCGTAGTTCCACAGGGTCCAATGGTGCTATCAAATGTTCTGGGGTGAGCCTTGTCATTTTTATGTGCTACAGATGATCCTCGTTGGTAGTGTCATCTGGGGGTATTCGGAACCGATACAAATCAGAATAGTACCTATGAAATATCTCTGCTATTTGATCTGTCGTACAATGGTTGGCCATTTTCATCCTGGATTTCCAGAATCACCTCTGTTTCCCTCTTTGGGCGCACCAGCACAGCTAACGTAGCCCCAGGGCATTTACCCTCCCCGTATGTCCTTGCAACTGCATACTTGCCCATATGCTTAACTTCACTGGTGGCTATTTTGTAATATTATTCTAGCCTAGTCTGAATGTCACTTAAGATTTGATTATCCCCCAATCTCTGATACTTCGACTCCAGGTCCGATATTTCTTTTTCTAAAAGTGTTAATCTACCCTGGAGGGACCTGATTATTCCTGCATGTTTTGAGATGACCATCCCCCTGATGTACACTTTAAAGGTCTCCCACATCATGGCGAAAATGTCCACCGAACCTATGTTATCAGTGAAAAAGTCTCCTATGCTTTGCGCTAACTCTGTTTTGAAGGCTGGATCCAGAAGAGAGTATGGTGGGAATCTCCAAGTGAAGGCCGAGGTCAGACAATGGCGGAGTTCTAAATCCAGTCGGAGTAGGTGCATGGTAACAGTTTGCACCCGGTAACCCTGGGCACCAGGCTCCTAGAAATTAGCCAATAATCTATTTGAGTGTATATGTCATGAACCATTGAATAATGGGTGTATCCCTCTCCCTTGCAACAGCGATGTTTCCATATGTCCACAAGCCCCATACACTCCATTATGTCTAGGATGGCCTTCGCTGCTGCAGATGGTCTACGGAGTGGGCCTCTGGATCGGTCCTGTGCAGGAACTAGGACGCAATTAAAGTATACCCCCACCTCCCAAATCTGGGGAAGGTCACCGCCCTGGTGTAAGCACGCGCTAAGTGAGTGATAGAACTGCGGGTCGTCATAATATGGACCATAAACCCCGACTAGCAGTACCGCTAAATCCTCCTTATAGCAGCGAGCTACCATGAATCTACCTCCCGGGTCGGTACACACCTCTTGCAACTTAACACCCGCCCTGTGATCTGCCCAAAAGAGAACCCCCCCGAGCATGCAAAGTCTGTTGCGTAGAACTGGCCCTGCAATCTGCGCTGTGTCAATGCATCACTGTTAGGAGCCAGGTGCGTCTCCTGAAGGATCACCACTGCAACCTTCTGTTGTTTGGGATAAGCCACCACTTTTCGGATTTTCCTATAATCATTTAATCCCCTCACGTTCTACGGGAGGAATATTATCTGCGGCCTGGTGGGTTGGTTGTTCGTTCGTCCCTTCCCCTGTATTTTCCATTGTACCTATACTGTCTGTATCTTGCGGTCATACGCAGTCAGACAATCAACAAGGAGTCTTTCATTGTACAAGATAAAACCTACCACAACAGTCCCTCTTTTAGCCCCACCCACGCTATACAACCCCGAACTCTGCATAGCAGTATGACAGTATTATATACCCCACAAGGAAAGACATTCAACTACAAACTACACATGGTGGTGCACACATGGGGGTGGATGTTGCCTGCCCACTAACTCCTCCTCAGTCCCAACCATCTTCTCAAGACTCTATTGCACACTTCCGTTCGGATTTCAGTATGTTAATTCTATATAGTCCCCTTGCAGAGGCCAGTTAGCCCCCACCTAGGATAAATGGTAGGGGCTGGTGAGCATCAAACGAGCTCTCCCCACGGGCAAGGGAGCTTTCACCCCAACACTGCTCTACTATCGGCGTGTGTGCCAGGGCAAGTCCGAATACAATTTGATACTGTCTAACCAACAACCCAGGTCCGGGGTCAAACAAGAGGAAAAAACCCTGGCTTTTTCAGGCATGTCTGTGGTGCGGCTGCATCTCGGCTGAGAGGGCCACAGCCCATTAGTCGCACCTACCGCACTCCATGTCCCTGCCCCTGCAACTCTCACCATCCGAAGCTGCTGCAGCAGAGCCCCGGTGCGTTCCAGACCTCGCCCGGCGCTTCATTGCTATATCCGGCGTGTCGTCTTCATCATTGGAAGTGTTCTTGGGGGGAATCCCCTTGCCACTTGCTCCCCCCCTCTGCTTGATGAACTGGAGTACCATCTTAGGGTCTGTGTAAAAAATGAGCCTCCCTCTCCGACCTTACTCACAGCTTAGCAGGATACATCATACTGTACTCCATCTTTAGCTCTCGCAGTTTTTTCTTCACCGGTATGAATTGTCGGCGAGCCTCCTGGACCTGTTGTGTAAAGTCTGGGTAAATAGATAACTCAGTGTCCTCAAAACGCAACACCTGTAGTTCCCTAGCCTTTCGCAGAGTCACATCTCTGTCCCTGTAGTTTAAAAGCTTGGCTATTATTGGGCGAGGGTTAGCACCCGGGACTGGCCTTGGTGCCAGGGAGCGGTGAGCAAGCTCCACCACGAAGATTTCAGAAAAAGTATCTCTGCCCAACATATACCCAAGTATGCGTTCAACAAACTGCTCCATGTTCGCTATATTGGTGGATTCTGCGACACCCACTATACCTATGTTGTTCCGCCTGGATCGCGCTTCCAAATCTTCAGACTTCGCTTGCAATGTGTAGCAATTTGTCTATTTTCTGCTTCTTTGCTGACTGCATTGATTGTGTCTTCCGCATCGGACACTCTTCTCTCCACATTGTCTAGTCTCTGTGTGTTTATCCAGTCTCTCTGACATTGTGTCCATGCAAAATGAGGGTATCGATGTTTTTATTTTTTGTATTTTTTTAAATTCTTTATTCTCCCCATCGATATTTGTTAAGCATAGCTGCCAATATTTGTTCTGGGTCTCCATCTGCAGAGGGGGTCACTTGTCTCAGGGGCCAGAGTCTGCGGTGCCAACATCAGTGTCTCTGGTTTTAGCAGCCCTATGCGGTTCAAATTGCAACTCTGCTTGTGATCAATCGGCTTTCCCCATATTGGCCACTAAGTGTAGTGCTTCCACGGACTCTGCACATGTTTACTAGAACTGGCCTTGTGTTGTAACATGCTGTATGTGCTCCCGACAGCTTCTATCACCGCCACTGTAAGCGGGCCAGTCACAGGAAGTAGCAGCTCTCCACTTCAATTAGGGCCTATGTGCGCCAGTGTTCAGCTCTGCATCAGCACACCTCGTTGCGTGTGGCTTCTTCTGCACACCAGCGATACCGCACGTCAGGTTGTCAACTTGCACCAATCAGTCTAATCTTAAGCTCTGCAGGGTGACATTGAGCTCCGCACCGGTCAATTGCAACCCGTGCAGGCCCGCCTCAGCCTCTATGTTCCAGCAGCATCCACTGTGTTGCTGGTCCCCACATCAGGCGAGGCAAGCGCGGGAAACCCGGCCACGCAGCCAATTCCCCACCTCAGAGCCGGGCCCCTCATACCAGCTCCATCGTTCTCCGGTGCGGCCCGGATCGTCACTACAGCCACGCTTCCGCTGAGACACTTGAACTCTGCTCCTCAGCTCGGCACACCACTCCCCCACCAGTCACCAATTCCTGCACACCAGTCCAGGAGGAGCAACGTCTACAGATTCCACTAACCGCCTCCTTGTGGTTCCAGTAGTTCTCCACCACGTCGGTCAGGAGGATCGCACAGTCGTGGCCGCATCATGTAGGCCACTCGCCCTGCTCACCACTCCCTCGAGGCCCAATGCGTGCTTTGTCATTCCCACCGGCAGCGAGGTTCAATTTCATTTCGCCAGCAGGGGCATCTTCGCATTAAATCAAGCTGGCAGCCGAGTTGTGTGTTGAGATTAACAGCACCTTTCTGCAGGATTATGTAGGATAATAGGGTCGGGTCGTCAGAGCTTCATAACTCTGCGGTCATCTTGGAGCCAGGCTAGCTCCATCCTCCTAGTTACCAGGTTTTTGACCATCATTTTTACAAATAGGTTGGCTAAGCCAGTAAAGAAAAAAAGTTAGTTTTTCTTGGAGTCCTCCAGTTGAACTTCATAAATGTTTATGTTGCAGAACAAAGAATGTGGTTTCTTCCTTGTATCTGAATTACTCGGACCAGGTTTGAACATTCTAAACCCATGTAATAAACAAAAAAATTTGGGGAAAAAAATGCAGACGTTGTGTATCATGTGCAGATTCTTCTACACACATTGGTTCCTATTTTTGCCAGTGATTATGGATCTCCGCAACCCCCTCACTTGGTCTCCAAATTCTCTCTCCAGCACTACAGTTTAAATGTTGATGCATTTTATATTTAGGTACACTGTTTCTTTTTTTTTTAAACAGAAGGTTACATAAAAATTGCACTCCAGAGACCCCAAAACAAAATTACATACAAAATTGCATATTAGTTTTTCAGTGTTTCTTCTCAGACAAGTGGATGATGGAATATTGTTTCCTGCCTTACGTTTCTAAAGCATTATCTGTTCAGCTGGAAAAGTAAAGTATGCTTTTCAAACATTTCTTTTATATTCTATTTGCATGCTTCCTTTGTTGTTAGTTGGATGCAGTATGTTACATTAGAGGTACCTTACTTTCTGAAAAGGTGACGTGCTAGATGGAGCCCTCACTGCAGGGAATTATTGGTAAAAGTGAGGTTGACTGACCATAGAAAAGAATCCCCCTGAAGGAAGCTGGCTTTTTATGTAGTAGTTCCAGTGTAAGGGTACACCATGCAAAAAAGTCCAGACGACCCTTATTGGTTTACAGGGCTTTCTTTAATAATCCCAAGTGCTCTATTTGTGGTAATGTGGGGTTGAGCAGCTTGGGCTTATCATAGAGTGTTAAGCATTTGTTGTATACACAGTAAGTAAATGGTTCACACACTCAAAAAGAAAGTTGAGACCAATTTATAAAAATAAAGTCGTTTTTTTTATATGGATGTAGACACCAAGATCTTTAGAATAACTTAAGTACTTTTGGAGATGTAAATTTTAGCAGAAAACAGTAAAAATACTTGAATATCGTTTTTTTTTAAGGTATGAGCCTCGAACGCGGTAATGTTAATTAGATACTTTAAGTCAGAGTTCGGGGGGTGCCCTTTTGGATTAAGGTGCTAGGGGGCCAAGGTCCAAAGAACCACCAGCAGTTTTGGGATACCTGCCCTGGGGTGTCTGGGTGCACAGCTGCTGGTCAGGATGGCAGCCTCACTCTACACTGTAGAAATCAATGAGAACCTGAAACACAAGGCTGCAGTGGGGGACTTGGGGGCAAGTCTGGGAAAACACAAAGGGGGCTCAAGTTGTGAGGACCTTTGGGCCAAGGGGACGCAGTCAGAAGTCAGAGACCCATACTGTGGTGCTCGAGTTGTAGAGGGTCTTGGCTGGCCGGCCACTTGGTGCTTGAGGCTCTCACAGTAGTCTTGTCACCTGTAGAAAAGGGGAAAGCAAAACAGCAAGGCCACTCTGTTCATGGGCCTAGTCTATCCTGCAGTCCCTCGATGTGCAGGTAGGTTTCCAAAGCGATGGTGACTGGACGCTGAACAAGCCTTTGCTGGTGCAAGTGCTCCTGTATTCAGGGTGTTAGAGCAGGGGAGCTTCTGGAGCGTCTAGTGTCTCGAAACTCGGCAGAGAGACTGGGATGACCTCCTACAACCATGAGGACCTCCTTCTGATGTCCTGCTCCCTCGATGGGCCTGACGGCCAACAACCGGGTGAACCGGACAGATGAGGTTGGTGCCTGCAGGGGAGTGGCTCCTCAACACTAGGAACAGGTTGGCTGGTTGTCGAAGTGCAAGTGTTGGGGAGGATGCACACCTGCAGGACGAGTCGAGTCTTTAGAGTTGTCAAGGAGCAAGAAGCCAGGCATGGTTTGGCACCAGTTTCGGTGCAGGTCCTGAGTTCTCGCGGTGTTGACTCTTTTTTGTTGTTGTTCAGTTCCCAGGAAGTCAAATCGTTCGGTCTGGTGTTTGAGAGAGGCCTAAATACTCAATTTAGGGGCATTCAGGGGAGTACAAGGTAGTAGCCAATGGGCCGCCTACCCTTGGGGTAGGAGAATGGGAAAATCTATTCAACACATACGCTAGAGATATGCCACGTAATATCAGTGCTAGCTCAACGGAAAGTGGAGGACACTGGGCCCTACTTCTGAGAGCACTGCAAAGCTCTGTAGAGGCATTGAATTTTCAGGCAAATAAAATGGATATCCAGGTCAGTCTCCTGAACACTCTAGCCATGTACACTGCAGGAATTGATGAGAAAATCGCCATCCCCAACTGCTTGATGAGAAGAGCGCAAGTCGACACACAAGGGGTATGGCAAGGCTGAAATTGCTCTCCGGTCTTAAACAAACTGGCCAGCCTCCCAGAGACAATGACCCAGCTAGTGGGAGAGTTAAAAGCCAACTTAGTACAAAGAGATCTCAATGTGCCGGGAGGCCCTGCTGATGAGAACAGATCTAATATTCACTCAGGGGGAGCGACAAAAGGCCAATACCTGCTGGAATAGCCTCTAATAAGAAAAACAAGATGCACTAGTGGCCACATAAAGTACACAAAGCCCACAGGGGGAACCACTGCTGTTTTATTTTATTTTTTTTGTCCCAGGGGCTGTTAAAATAATGTCATGTGATATTATCTCGGAAGGTGTACCCAACATGTCGGAGCCGAAAGAAACCATTAACAGAGCAAAGAGGAATAAAGGGCGAAAGAAAAAACTTCGCACAACAAATCGCCTGCCAGACTATCCTATTTTTAGACAACCCGCTCGGGATTCGCTTGTAAAGTCACCCTTAGATGAAATGATTTCCTCTATTTCAGAGGCTGCAGAAGCCCAGAGCACCAGAAATGATAGTGAAGGAGCACAAAGATAACTGGAGAAAAAAATACAGAGTAATAAAGTGACTCAAAACAACACTTCGTAAACTGTAGCACAAACATTGGGTCAGACTAAAGCCCTTGCATATGCCCCCTTTTCTGGCAACGAACAAACAAGTAATAGAACCCATTCAACATCAATACAACATGAAATGATGCATAAGGGGCGCAACAAAGCCCTTTCAATAGAAATTCCGGATCCTCAGTTTGAAAGGGGACTTGCCAAAATGGCAAAGGAGTTAGATAATTGTCAACCATCCCATCAACAGGGAGGCTGGCAGCCTGATGGCGAAGTAGTGGAAGCAAATACAAATGAAATCTCCAAGTATACCAACAAATCCGCCTCAGAAAGGTTAAAGAAGAGGAATCCTTCTGCACCAGTTCCTCAAGAACAACCCACAAAGGTCCATGACAACGACCCAGCAGGGGCTAAAACATTACTTGAGGAAAAGAGGCCACCCTGGGAATCCATGAGGGGCATCATTAGTGTCACCACATTATTTTTGCATTAAGGAAAACGTGGCTCTAAAAATAAACTGGACAAATAACCCATTAACAATACTTGGGGATGCTTAAGATCAAGAGGGGCTGATTACGATCACAAACGAAATCTTCGAGACTGTAAATGTAAAAGAAACATCTGAACTTGTAACAAATCGGCAAATCCATAGTCATGGTACCAACACAAACCACCATAGATCAGGAAACTCTGTCTAATATACAAAGGCCAGGGGCGAGCACGACATTCTGTCCAGATTATATCTCAAAAGGTCCCTTTGATATTTTAAATAAAGGCAGCATTGTGAAACTCATTTACTCAATTCCATCTTTGCAGATTCTAACAACAAAGGACATCGTAGCAGTTGAGTTCTTAAACCCGGGCCCAGGACATCACAGTGAACACACCAGAGTTACTTGGAGTTACAAGGACATGGCACAAAAAGTGATGAAGGAGGCGTGTACCTTTAAGAACTGGGGTATCTCGATATCTGCCCCAAAGACCTCTGGTTATCCCTTTCCTCTGGAACAAAATCAAAATGAGGTGCCCGACTAAACAGGAAGAAAAGAAGAGTCTACTCGGTTCTAAGGGACGCAAGGAGTAAATCTCTGGGACAGACCGCTATCCGGCTGAAGTGACCACACCGGCATGCTCCCAGCACAATATTAATGAACCGCAATGGGGCTGGTTAGCAGGCTCACTAAACACGACCAGGAAGCTGCGATAACAAAGATTATAAAAGCAACCAGGGCAAAACACAATAAGAATCTGCTCCTGAAATATAAATGGGCTTGCCAGCAAACTGAACGAATTGCAGCCTAGCAGTACTTGCACACCTTTCATGTAGTGCTTCTACAGGAGAATTGGGCGTGGTAATCTGTGCCACTGGAGGGCTTTTCAAATTTCTTCATACCGGCAACTGAAGCACCAAAGCATGGCCATTAAAAAAAAGGCCTTGCGATTTATTTAGCAACGTCTATGTAATGGAGGGTATAGAACTTGAGAGTAAGCATGAGGGATTGCTAACTGTTGAAATAGCCCTGAAAGCCTCAGATGGCCGGATGTTTACCATAGTAATAGTAAATATTTACATTCACCCGAGCAGAAAAGCAAGGCAGAAGCTCTCTAAAGCCTTGATTGAAAAGCCAATCATCCTCAAAGCTGAACGTGGGACCAATTCTTTCATAGTTACGGGCGACTTTAACGTATCTGATGGGCACTCCAACATCCAATGAGGGCTTGTCAGCACAAGACCAAGCCTGGGGCATACCGCATCAAGATGGCCTGAAGCGGCAAAAAAGTGACAAAAAAAGCCAGCTGCTAATAGGAAACTTGGAGCACCTCGGGCGTAGGATTCTGAACAACGGCTTCGTTGGCGATCAACCCCCGAGGCTTTCATATCACTCCAAAACCGGAGCTTCCCTGATTGATTACACCATGATGGATTTAGCTCTAATGCAACAAGTAATTTCATTTCCTCTGGTAGAGAAGATCGAACGTGATCACCGCCCGCAGGGGATTATTTTGTCAATCAACCCAGTGGCACACGAGCCGTCAGCTGATGAGGAGACTGCGATCTACTCAATCAACAACAAAATGATTAAATGGACGCCTACCTCCTTGCCAAATCTCATCTAAGGGGCGAAAGAGCTACTGCATACTTCAGACGAACTACATGATCCTGTGAAGAGCTGGGAAAACTTCACAGATGAATATGCAACACTCTTTGCAACAACTGTAGGCACTTGCAGCAAAGGCCCTGGAGCCAACGCCATAGCACATGGCAATTTAAGGAGAAGCCCTCATATCAGGGAAACCCCTCATATCAGGGAAACAACAAGGCGAGTAAACCTACTCTGGAGAGCATTGCGGAAAGGCTCGAACAATTAGTCTCTGGTGAGATCTAAGGAAAGCAAAGAAAGACATAAAAAAGTAGAAGTGGGAGCTACTGATGATCAGTAACGAGGCTTTCTGGGGAAAATTACTCTGCAATGCAAAGAAAAGCAATTCTGCCAATTCTGGCGGCCAGTAAATAGCATCAGCAGTCCATCAGTGTGAATGCCAAGCTCAAACATTTCAGAGGCTGCTTGGGCCAGCTTTTTAACTACTCTCTTCAACAAAAGGGGCTTAACCTACTCAAATAAAATGACACTGCTATTTTTAGGTTCACACAGAGTAATTGCGGAACAAGGACCTCCGCTGTCATCTTCGAGAAGCACTGCTGAACAGGAAATAGGGTGGGAATGGCTGAACAGGACAAGATAACATGGATCAAACACGATCACTAGTACACCAACAAGACCAATCAGTGAGCTCATGGACCACCAATCTAGAATTTACGCTAGTCATCAGCGCTCAGAACATTCAGAGGCAAATCGCAAAAGGGCGTCGTGAAGGGGCCCCGGGCACAAATGGAATCAGCCCTGCAATTTTTAAGGAGGAACCTACATATTGGGTCGAGAAGTTAGAGCCACTCTACAAGTTTGTTCTATCCAGTGCCAGAGCCACCTCCTCTTGGAATGGCTCAGTGATCATATATATATATATATATATATATATCAAGCCAGAAAACTACCACCTAGTAGCATTAATTGACAACGAAGCTAAATA
The DNA here is from genome assembly GCA_963921515.1 of Calotriton arnoldi. NCBI lineage: Eukaryota > Metazoa > Chordata > Amphibia > Caudata > Salamandridae > Calotriton > Calotriton arnoldi. The sequence continues at coordinate 2,891,952 of CAWUFW010000699.1, forward strand.
CTTTGCAGGAACCGTTTTGGAGGAACAGCTGCAGTGGGCTGAGGATCACTACATCATCCCATCAAACCAGACTGGCTTTACAAAGCAAACTGTGTCCATTACTGACCTAATGGCCCTCTCCCTGCTAAGTGACTTTGCAATGTCATACAAACAGCCTGTTCACCTATGTTTTATAGGTTACAAATCTGCATTTGACCGGGTGAGCCGTAGCAAATTATGGCAGAAACGTGCGGACTGGAATATACCAGTCGGCCTCTTAAAGGTACTGATAAGACTGCATAAGGGTACATGGATCAGGATAAAACTTGGGAATGGTTCTCAGCTGTCTAGGTACATACCTACAACAGAGGGTTTAAAGCTAGGATGCCTGCTGGCCCCGACCCTCTTCAACTTGTTTCTTTCGGATTTACACCTTTACTAAACCAAGTGAACAGTCATGCGCCAAAATTGGGAGGTTTCTTGACATCAAACCTTTTATACGCAGACAATCTAGTCCTGATGAGCAGGACAAAAGTGGGAATGCAGCTGCTCCTTGATGCAACTCTGGAATATTCCAATAATAATGGTCCAGCTGTTAACATGGAAAAGACCGGAACCCTTAGATTTTAAAGGAAAGTACAGAGAAGCCATAAAAGGCATTTGGGTACAGAAAAGATGGAACAAACCAAAGTGCATAAACATCTATGGGTTCTCTTTGGTCCTAATGGAAATTTTGTTGCACAAATGGAAGAAATAAGAAGGAAAGGCAAATCACTGGGAGCCAGCCTGGGATTGCTCCGTAGTAAAATGAAGGGCTCTTCCTTCTGTCCAATTTTGCAGGTGGCACAAGCCAGAATCCTTCCTACACTAGCTTATGGAAATGAGGCTCTGAAGGGCCAGGACAGTGTGATGCTAGAAGCAACAATTACAAAAAATATACAAAGCAGTCTTTCATCTTCTGGCATATTTATCTCCAGCGCAGATCAGGCTGGAGTTCGGATTGGTTAAACAAACCTTGAGCAGACAGGCGTCTTTCGTATGGTGCTGCCATAGCCTTAAACTCGCGAAGGAGGGCTCCTTGGGTCACCATCTTAGGCTAGAAATACTGGGGAGGGACAGATTGCCCATGAGAGCTTTCCTGCCAAGGTCACTTGGCACCTTGGACCTTTCATCAGCCTGGGCCCAAACTTTAAGCCGTAGCGAGTCGAAAAAATAATAAAATCAAATTCAAAAGTAAAGTCGCTTCTGCAGTGCAAACAGGCTTTGGCAAGACGGAGCCACGGATGGCTAACTCCCAGCAATTACAAGAAGTTATCCCCCCCAAGAGTATTTAGTATTACCCTTTAGCATCCATACAAAAGGACGGTTTTTAGGATTAAGGCTAGGGTTAATACCAATATTGGTATATTACCCGCCCTGTAAAAGAAAGGAGTATGGAAACAAATACAGGCTTTGCGACGAGGCGACTGAGGACATCATACATGTGCTGTGCCTCTGTAAAGCCACCTTAGATGAACGTCGGAAATTGCTATGTAATGAGTTCATCAAGAGCGGGATCAGGTCATGCAGTGAGACTACGGTTGCTTGCATCAACCACGTGTATCTTACACTCAGCTGCGCACTGGTAAAATTCCTCAAGTCTGTGGAGAAAAAGATGATGGCCACTGAAGTCAGGGAGTAGCGGCCAGGATTGAAAATCCACCGGGAAGGTGTTTTAGAAGCGCTAACCGCACTTTGGCAAATTTCTCCATCTCAGTAGGCCACTGCAGAGATATAGCATGGAAATATTTTTTACTACAAGAATCATTTTCAGACTGGACTCATTCCGGTTGTTTTGTGTATGAGGTTGATTATATTTTAAAATCACAGGAGCTGGAATTTAATTCGAAATTTAGCTGAATGTTTATACACGTTTTAGGGAAATTAATTTGAGTGATTAAGAATTATTTGTATTGCTGTGGTGAAATATTTGTATTGCAATGGTTTTAATTAACTAAGTCAATAAATTAAAGTTTGAAACTATATATAAAATGTGTACATTCCCAACACCAGCTTACTATGCGGAGACATTGACCATGTAAGAAGGTGAAGCACAGCTTCTCTTGCCGTTTTAAGTATAAACATGTGGATAACTAACATAATCATACAGTAGTTTCCATGTTACAGGAAAACAATAAAGGACTGTCTACAACACGTCGGCAGAATCCACATAGCTTATGCTCGCTACTAAAGCAAGCTTCAAAGAAAAAAGGACATGCATACATAAAAACACCCAGGAGCAAAAGAATTGGGGGTAGCCCTAATAACCCTACTTCTCAAGGGCTAATATATATAGGAAAAAAGAAACAAATGAGAAGCAGGAACAGATACAATTATTACTAGTTCTAATGATTACATTAATTAATCATTGACACAGCTCGACCATTTCGAGAGCTTTCTTTTATTGGATCTCTCAAGTATTCATATTTCATCCAGACTAAAATAGAGTAACTGCAACTTGTGATACATCAAACATAAAACATACAGTTTTGTAATATACAAAAATTCAACGAAGTAAGACAAGACATTACAAAGCTCAAAACAAAACAAAATTTCCTCCTTATACAGAGAACTCCCATCTTCCACGTGTCTACTTGTGGAACCCCACTTCTAAAGTCTCTGGAAGGCCTGCACTGTTGAATGTATCAAATGCACTGTGTGTCGTGTTAAGATCTAAAATCTTTGTATATACACACGGACCCCAGAGACTATCGCCCAGAGTGATTGTACAGGAATTTTATGCACAGCCTCCCACAAGTAGACACATGGAAGATAGGAGTTCTCTGTATAAGGAGGAGATTTTGTTTTGTTTTGAGCTTTGTAATGTCTTGTCTTACTTCATTGAATTTTTGTATATAACAAAACTGTATGTTTTATGTTTGATGTATCACGAGTTGCAGTTACTCTATTTTAGTCTGGATGAAATATGAATACTTGAGAGATCCAATAAAAGAAAGATCTCGAAATGGTCGAGCTGTGTCAATGATTAATTATTGTAATCATTAGAACTAGTAATAATTGTATCTGTTCCTGCTACTCATTTGTTTCTTTTTCCTACATAAAAACAACCAAGCACCCAGTAACCCTTAATCCAGATCTACACAAAGCACTAAGGATTGGCCCATTACATCACCAAAACTACAGTCAGTCTCTGGTTAACTAAACTCAGAGCTAGTGGTTGGTAATAGTAAAATCAGGGGCCTTTAAATCAGCGCATACAGCTATAAGCCATATTATAAGAGCACACACAAAATAAAATAATCAAATGCAACTTCACATTAAATGAAGAGGTATGGGCCAAGAGAATAGAAGAATTTCCACATAAATCCGGTTAACAGCTAACCGGTAACCACAAAATTAAAGGTTTCACAGTCACTCCTATAGATAATTTCACACTCTCACATACACAGGTAGGTCTAGTGGTGTGTATATATGTATGTGCATTTTTTCTGTATATGTGGATATATGCTATTTACTCACAGTGGAGAACACATGCTCTCTCAAAGATAACAAGTGGTAAACCACACAATGTTTTCTGTTTGAACTACGGAAATTTCACTCTTTCCTCTACAATGGGCAAATACCGTGACATAATCGATGCATAGTATCGGAATCTAGAAGACGTCTGTACTACAAAAGAGACTAGTTACCTATCTGTAACAATAGTTTTGCAGCTTGAACTCTTCTAGATTCTCATACGACCCTCCCTCCTTCCCAGTGAAGGAGAAAACATGCAAATTAAATAAATAATTAAATAAAGGTGTGATTTAAAAAAATAATCTCAGTACACTTCCTTAACCCAAAATGGTACATAAGTATATTATAATAAAAAAAGAAAATGATTGCTACATGCATCATGTCTAATGGCAGGTGACATTTCTTAATGATGTCACAAGCATTCAACTACAAAGTTCATAAATAAAGGAATACATATTAACAAAGCAATAAACAAAGTATAAGAAGGCAGATATTAATATTCTTTTGATTTTGTGCCTCAAAAAATATATACAACAAATATGTGGAACACACAACAAGCACTGCCCCTTTTTCTAGGGAAAAAGTGACCCTGCACGCTCACCACAATAAAAACATCCAATAATATTACACCCATTCAACTGGCACATACAATCACAAGACGAAAGGAAAAAAAATTATCTGAGAGCGAGCACTCACACAAAGGGGGTGGTAGCCAAAGCCAGAAGGATGGCTATATCTATATATATATATCTATATATGTATATATGTATATCTGTATATATATATATATATATATCTCAAAACAAAACCCTTTCAGGCATAGAGTGACACATAAATTATGCAAAAAAAGAAGCCGAAAACTCTGGGTAGTTCTCAAGTTTAGGTGGAAAAAAGCTCCAGTATAGAGCACTCTCAACACCAGCGACACTCTAAATTTGCTCACCTCAAATGTCTGCTTTTCTATCAAAGTCTTTAAGCGTAGGATTAGCACAGTGCCATCCACGCCGAGATAGAAAGGGACAAAGTCTTTTACCATTTCTACAGCAAAGTTTTTAAGCATAGCATTAGCACAATGCTATCCCTGCCGAGCTGGTTGGCTTGGATGGTATTTTACCAATCCAAAGCTGTAATACTGTGCCTGGAGTGGTAAAAGGCTTTGGCCATTTTACAGCTCGGCAGGGATAGCACTGTGCTAGTTTATTTGTGAACATGCGCTAAGCCATCATATAGCCTTGCGTCAGTAGTTGGGATGGTGTACAAAATAGGTACGATATACTGACTAAGATATGTGATTTATACATACCTGAACTAGAGCCACTTGGCTAAGGAATTGACAGTGCTAACAAGATTGGCAGCGCGCTTTCGATTGTTTGATTATAATTGTTATATGTGACATAATTGTTATCTTCTTTATTGAAACTGCATTGAATAACAAAGTCTTTTTTCCATTACGAGGTGTTGTGGATGTTGCAATGTTTTGAAAAAAACACCTGCAATGTAATCGCAGTCTTTCTATGCTTATAACCAAAATTGTCTGTCCGTTTTTCATGTTTATTAATTTGCACTACAAATGGTGGATGTAAACGGTGGAACGGTGGCTTGTGAAAAAGACCGTCTCGGTCGAAACGCTTTGCCGTTAAATACACTTTGATCTTTAAAAGTGACCCTGGTGTGCGATTCTTATCTGTGAACACAAGTGACGAATCAGCTGTGCTGGAAGGTTTATATATATATATATATATATATATATATATATATATAATACACCCCCCTTTAGAAGGAGTAACAAAATACAAAACAAACTCCAGTCACTAGATGGCGGGGTATATGCATAGTGTGTGAATCAATAGTTCAAGCTGCAAAACTATCCTTACATGTAGGTAACTAGTTTATTTTTAAAACCTTTACTTTGTGTGCAGTAAAACATGTAATTTGTAATTGCTTTGGCATGTTGCATTTGTGTGGACCTAACTTGGTCTTACTCCATAATTCGGGTCTTATTTTGCGATTTCTTAAAAAAAGAAAGTTTTGTTTCTAACTTTTATGCTTTGGCGAAACGGCCCATGTTTTTATCATGGGCGAACGTTAAGTGTTTTTATGAAATATTTTTTGTTCGTTTTGGGGGTGTTCTGTAGACAGCCAGTGCCTTTGCAAGGTCAGCTTTAGCTATGAGACTCCCGTGAAACCAGTGTCGTTGGCCGTCATCTGTGCAATTGATTTTAACGGAGTTAAGACCATATCGAAAACGCTAGAACGTCTCATTTCGAACTATATTATTGCTTGGCTGATTATTCTTGTTAAAAATGCTTACTCTTGAGACAGATGTCAAAGAAATAACCTATTGTGCTTAATTTGTGCCACATAATTTAATTGGTTTTATTAACCATAAAAATTGTACTTCCCCAACTTAATTTGTTTTAAGTCAATAGACAGACTTACTTATGGTCGTGCATTTCAATCTGTTTATAGAGTGCAGCTGGGAATAGAAGCACTACTGAATTAAAGTTTCCGGCAGTAGAAAAATGTAAACCAGTTACCAGTTGTCTTTTAGCTGTCAATATTATGCCTCCCTCGGGTTTAAATACCCTGCGTATGTAATGAAGGATAACCCGAGAGGTGGTAACAATAAGTACTGTTTTTTAATAGGGGCACACGGGAGAACACATTTATTTAAGTATAACGAAAAATTGACAAGTTCAATTTTATAATTGTAATATTAAGTAATTTTGTAACCCAATATTATACAATTGTTTATAAAAACACAATTAACGTAATGTGGAGGGCATTTGGATTGTTTCCGTAGGAGGCCGCTCCCCAAACTGATAGTTATTGTACACTTTTGTTAGAGTAAGTATTACATATCCTGCGTGAAGGTGCTCTTTATTAAGAGATTTCATTCCAGCCAGTGACCTGGTTGAGGTCACCCGCTCCTTTGGGCTCGACAACCTGCCAGCAGTTGCCAAGCACTGTGGCTGCTCCTGCTTAGTACCAGGACACCAGACGTCTTTGTATTAAGTATTTGTCTTTGTAGGCTTGGAGGGTGCTTGGGTTATTCTCTAGGTATTCTGTAACGTGCAGTACCCTCACAAGTTCAGTGTGCACAATATCTTTGCTTTATCCAAGTCACATGTAGCATTTGATAGGTATTCATAGAAGAGAAAATCCAGAGAGCTGCTTGTAGGTACAAAATTCTATGGGTGCTTCCAGTTCTAGTGGAGATGGCCAGGTTTCTGTTCATGGTCTTGAACAAGGATTTTTAAATTGCACGTTGCTCCAGGTTTTTAGCCGTAAAAGTTGTAGATTCTAAATAGAAGTATATTCCAGTTGATATTCACAGAATACTCAGAAGTAAGTATGTCTTTGTGAACTGTTCCTAGACCATGTGAAAAGCCATGAATCCATGATTGTGCACAAAGGATTTATATTGCCATAAATCGCACATTTCCCCCCACCCCCCAAAGTATTTTCCTGTCAAAATAGAAAGCTTTACCCCTTCCACATCAGACAGTTACCTACTACAAGTTTGGGTTCGATATGCTGACAATTCTCACTTGCAGTCTACCTTCACATCTGCTAACTGTCATTCACTACACAATGTTCTTCTCGTATCGGGAAGGAAATTTCATCGCCTCTTTCAAATAATAAATGCATGTGCTGGCGTCATATTGTCAGCAGACTAGATGCATGATATGCCGTAGTAATTGAAGTGCCCATGGCTTCGCTTATTGAGGAACTTGGGCTGTTAGTTAGATCAAATTGATCTGCACCGTCTTTAAAGCAGTTTTTTATTCCCACCTTTACTAGAGAAAACAAAGTTTTCTTCACAAATTTGAACGATATTCAGTGTTTTATATCCTATATTAAGTCAGCTATGGCTCTAGATTGCCTTGGATAGCTTTGCTTTATATGGTCATACAGTGTCTTCTCGTTTTTGATTCTCTTGATCCTTTTTTTTGTTACATTGCTAGAATGTTGCCGCTTTGTGTATCAATAATGCAAATGCTACACCACCTTTTTTGAAGTGTTTATCATTTTACTTTATCTGATAGATACTATTAGTTGTAGATTCCTTACCTTAGAATTTCCTCCAGGTGTCAGTCTGGATCCGAAGATTTTTTTTCTCAGGAGTACCCCTGCACGTTGTTAGGTGGCGTCGGTCGGCTCCACGTCTCATCGGCATCATGGGCACCGGGATGACGTTGCAGGAACTACATAGACTCTGTCCATGCGCGCTGATGTCAGTTTTTACTTTTCGTGTGCCAGCCTATCGCAGATCCGGAGAGAGCTATCCCTAGCCACTTTTTGGCTAACTTTTAATGATTTTTTGTCGACGTCTTTTTCAAGTCGTAGACTCCTGGTGCATCGAGGATGTCCCAGCAAAGGACCGGCTTCAAGCCCTGTGGTCCCTGCCACTGGATGATGTCCGTGACGGATCCGCATCTCATGTGCCTTTGGTGTCTGGAGCGTGACCTCAACCCGAAGTCAAGTCAAGTCAAAGATAGCTTTATTCGATAGCAGGTATCTTAAAAGCATTAACATTCATACAATCAACAATAAAAATACGAGTTATCAAATAAGCGACAGTTAAAAATATGCAAATCCATAAACACAATGGATTCTCATTTCCAAAGGATAGTAAGGACAAGCCATTGCAGATAAAAACTTAATACAACAATAAAATTAATTCGGTTCCAACTTGTATGCCTTATATTATATAAAGTAACAGTGCAATATAAATAAGCAGACCAATTGAGCTCGGGATGAAAATAATATAAAAACATGATAATTCATTGGGATGTCCCACGTAAGAATTTAAACCTTACTATCCAAACACGGCCAAGATACTTGGCCACGCCACAAGCAAAGAGGGTCCTTGCGTCCGACTTCAGAATGCGCAAAGCAACGCTATGTTCATGGGTGCCCAATTGGCTGCAGATGGGTTTAAGCCATCTTGTTCTAGCCCTCTTATAGGCGGGGCAAGCAAACATAAGGTGGGCCACACTCTCAGTCGGCGCCTTACAGCAGGGGCAGTCCGCTGTCGTCTGGTATGGGGCACTCCACTTTACAGTTTGCTCTCGTACCGGGAGTGAACCTACCCTAAACTGTATGTAAAGTGCCCTATCTCGTGGCGTCTGGATGAAATCTAAGTATGGTTCTAAGAGTATACGCTGCTTGTAGAGATAAAATTCTTCTGTGAGCCTTCCCAATCTCGTATTGCTAAGCTCTTGGGCATCAACCCATGCCCAATATCGCCTTTTGAGTTCAACCTTACTAGGTGGGGTTTGGGTATCCCACGCATCCTTGAAACCAAGCGCAAGAATTGTTGTCTTGACATTAAGCAACCAACTAATTCTTTGATTGCCATCTAAGACCATCAATTCTGTGAGCGCGGAGGCGTAGCTGGCAAGCTCAGGAGTCCGTCGCAGGCGGGCCCAAAATAACAAGGGCCGCAGCCTGGCTATGTCTCTAAAGGAACGCCTGCCCATGTCGCTCATCAGGGGTTTCAGTGGTACATTGCAGGGGAGCGTCACTAAATCTCTTAAGAATTTATGTTCAGATCTGCTGATTCCATCTACATTGTCGAAGCCCCATAGTTCAGCACCATAGAGGGCTGAACTAACTGCTTTAGCTGCGTAGATCGTAAGAGCAGGAGCCACAGGTCTGCTCTGCGAGTAGCGATGTTCCCTAGCTAGTGCTCCTGCCGCACGTTTGTGGCTCAAAAGCATTTGGTCGATGTGGTATCTCCAATGCATTTTCTCAGCGAGTCGAATGCCTAGATAATCAAACGTTGTGACTCGTTCTAAGTGGGTTCCATCTTAAGTAACATTTCCTCTATATGGCCTGTAGGGGTTAAACACTATGAGCTTAGTTTTGGAGGTGTTAACAATCAGCCCCCTAGACTCACAAAAAAGATGAAATCTGTCTAGGAGTTTTTGGAGCCCAACCGGAGTCTTAGATATAAGAAGTGTGTCATCTGCGAAGAGCAGGGTAGGAACCCTGTCTCCTGCCAGGGCAGGGGCATCAGATGGAAATTCTTGGAGAAAGCTAACCACCCCGTTCATATATAGGGAGAACAGGGTGGGCGCCATGACACAACCCTGGCGTACTCCTCTGTTTACAGGGATCCTATCTGTCTTCTGTTCTTGGGACCCCCACCTAACTTGGGCGTAATTGCCCTCGTGAAGACGAATCAACAGATTCAGAACCATTGGTGGGATCCCCATATCATCTAGTAGATGCCACAACCGCTCACGGGGGACCAGGTCAAAGGCAGTCTTTAGGTCAATGAAGGCCAAATAAAGACTGCCCTTGCCAATTACAACAACCTTCCAGTAGATTAAAAGCAACCTAAATGCTTGATCCACCGTCCCTGTACAGGCCCTGAATCCCGCTTGATACTGAGAGAGAATATTCTCATCATCCACCCAATGATGGATTCTCTGCAGCAACACCCTGCCAACTACTTTCTGCATAGCATCAATCAAGCTGATTGGGCGGTAGTTGGCAGGGTCATCCCTGGGCCTTTTTTAAAAATGGGTACCACCTCTGCACCTTTCCATGAGTCAGGTACTGCACTACCTTTTGCAATGGAATTAAGTAAAAGCATAATATAATCTGCCCATTTGGGGGGATCGGCAAGAAAAAGATCTCCCGGGAGGCCATCTGGTCCCGAGGCTTTTGCTGGAACTATTTTCTTTATGGCCGCCTCTACTTCTTCTGAGGCGAAAGGGTCAGTAGCATTCAAAATGGGACAGGCACTTAAATGGCCATTTGCTCCGCCTTGGGAAGTTGGATTAGTCCCAGAGTAAAGTTTCCCGAAATGGTTATACCAATCCTGGCTCGTAATATGATTAGGGATTATATCAGGGTCTTTACTACCTGACCGCCTAACCATGTTCCAAAAAATGTTGGGATCCCTGGCTACACTTGCATCCTTTAGGTTCTGCCAATGAGTCTCATCCCAGTCAAGCTTTGCATGGTTAACAGCAGTTTTGTAATCCTTTCTAGCTTCTCTTATTAAGGAACAATTTCTGCTTTTTATTGCTAAGATCAATGCCTTTTTCTTCTGTCTACAATCCCCATTAAACCAAGTCTTATGATTTTTACGACATGCACCTGATTTACCAGCATGGTTCGCTACAATAAAAAAAGACCCCATCTGGGCTATCATTCTTTCATATAATTCTGGGATCTTTGACCAACCATCTGTTTCACTAAGGGCAATTCGAAGGGACCAATTATTTTGTCATCATGAGCGAGCCTACACCCTGGTTTAGGGGAAGAGAAAAAGCCCAGGGGGTTTCCATAATCAGACTTAATATATTATGATCACTATCAGTAGAAGGAATCACTTCCATATCTAATGTGGTTCTCCAAAGTCTAACGTCAACTAATATGTAGTCAATTCGAGAGGGACAAGTCACTCTGTTATATGTGTTAGCCCCTGCAGCGTCAGAGGGAGTTCTACCATTTACAGCCCTTAATCCAATTTCTAAAGTGAGCGCACTAATCTGAATTGCTACTTGGGACCATTTCTTAATGGGAGGTATATTTAGCAATGGGACACCCCACTTAGTATCATCTTCCTCTACCCCCAGCAAATCTTCAGAGCTTAATGGCTCGAAAGTGCAATTAAAATCCCCAGCGATCATAACGTATGAATCTGATGGGCAGCTGGATAACTGCTGTTCCAGTGACAGGACAATATTTGATGCTTTACCCCCCGGTGTCCCCCTTATATAAACATTAAACAACTCAAGGGTTTCCCCTCCGAGAGCCACATAATTTCTGGGCTCGCACATTGGTGTTCAGTAATTTTGCAGCCCATATCAATCTTGGCCCAAACAATAAGACCTCCAGAGGGCCGCCCCCTCCCCATAGGAACAGCAGAAGTAAAAAAACAAGAATAACCAGACTTATATAGTGGAACTAGGCTCCAAGTTTCTTGGAATATACAGATGTGATGTTCCTCAATCAACTCATTCCAATCAGGTAACAGCATTTTACTATGGAGACCTTCCACATTCCAAGAAAGGATTTTAAGCTGGGAAGCTGAAATTCCATTACATGGTGGGATTTGTTGGGCCAAGGGGAGTAGGACAGAGGGTGTTGGCAAATGTTGCAGCCCCCTGATCCCTCGAGCTGCAACCAGGATGGCCACTGTGACTGTTAAGTATTAACGAGTTTGGAAATTGTTCAGGAATGGTACATGGTTGGGTAATGCTAGGGGGCGTCTTGGATGTTAGTGGTTGGGGTGGGTTTTGATTCCTGCCGAGGCTGGGAATCATGACATAGTCAATCAACCGCCTCGAGTAAGGACCCTCTTAATGTGGGCAGTGGTATCACATTATCATAAGCCCTGGCTGCAGCAATTGTTGGGAAGCGCCTAATCTGGATGGATGAAGAATCCGGGGGGGGGGCAGGACCTGTACTCTAATGCCAGAAGATTTTCCGCCAGATCAGAGCTGGTCAGGGTGAGTTCGATGCAGTCCATAGGTTTATTATTGGACGTGCATCTCCGTGCCCTGATTATATCTTCCCTAATCAACGAGCGGCATCCCCTCACGTGACGTAACCAATGTATGGATTTATTTTTCAAGGATTCATCATTCTCATATCTACCCCTTTTCTCAGGAGTACCCCTGCACGTTGTTAGGTGGCGTCGGTCGGCTCCACGTCTCATCGGCATCATGGGCACCGGGATGACGTTGCAGGAACTACATAGACTCTGTCCATGCGCGCTGACGTCAGTTCTTACTTTTCCTGCGCCAGCCTATCGCAGATCCGGAGAGAGCTACCCCTAGCCACTTTTTGGCTAACTTTTAATGATTTTTTGTCGACGTCTTTTTCAAGTCGTAGACTCCTGGTGCATCGAGGATGTCCCAGCAAAGGACCGGCTTCAAGCCCTGTGGTCCCTGCCACTGGATGATGTCCGTGACGGATCCGCATCTCATGTGCCTTTGGTGTCTGGAGCGTGACCTCAACCCGAAGTCGTGCTCCGGGTGCCAGGCCATGAACCAGAAGGCTTTGTGGGAGCGGTCCCTAAGCTGCTAGAGACCCGGCGCTCCGCTCCGTTCTCGTTTGAGGGGAAGGTCTCGGACAGTCGTGGAACCCACACCAAGTCGTCGTGGAGATCTTCGAGTAAGTCGGGGAAGCACAAAAAGAAGTCGAAGAAGCAGAGGTGTTCTTCGACTTCTCCCCGTCGGTCAGCCGACTTGACGTGGGATTCTGAGCGTCGTCGCTCGAAGGCTCTGTCTCCCGAGCCTACTTCTGAGACGGCTCCGCATCTCCCTCCTTTTCTGGGAGCCGGAGCGTCTCCTGCCCAGATCCAGAAGTTTTATGAGGCCTTGTACCTCATATTTGGGCAGCCCGGCTCCGCCGGTGCACCTCTGAGCCCTGCGAAGTCGGTCGAGGGCCCTGGGACTTTGGTGGGTCCGGCCCAGCGGGTTCCTGTGGATTCAGGCCTGGATCCAGATCGACACGTCGCTCTCTCTACCTTTCCCGACGTCGATCCAGACCCAGACGATTACGCTTCAGGTGTCAACCGTGCCCCCGGTCGGCGCCAACCCCATCCTCATCCCCGAAGTGGACACTGTGCCGGATCGATGTTAATTCTGATGCCGTAAGGGACTTTCATTCCTGTGTTCATTCCTGGCGTTCCTTTTGGGCCTGAAGGTGAGGAAGAGGAGTGGGAGGGGCCGCTGGACCCTTTAACTGACCAACATGAGGAACCGGACTGGAGAATGGACCTGGGTGATGCCAGTGGTCTGGACACTTCCCCTGACTCTGGCCTGCTTTCTCCCCCTACCGTGGCTACAGAGGAGGGAGCTTCCTATGCTGTGGTGGTGAGGAGCGATACAAAAGGGGATGATGGACTGTTCCCATGAGGCACAGGGTCAGACTGATTTGCATATGGCCATGTCTGAACTGGGGTGGTGGAGTGAGCTAAAGAATGATGATGGATTAAACCCAGATCAGTTGACTGGGGGTGAGTGTTTGATTGGCTCAAACGTTCCGTCCATCATCCCCTTTTGTATCGCTGTGGTGGTGAGGAGGGCAGCTGAGGTCCTCTGCCTCGAGCTCCCTTGGCTGGCAGTCAGGACTAATTTCCTGACAGAGGTGCTTCTGCCTGTGGCTTTCTCTTCTGACCCCTTTTGCCATTGAATGAGGTCCTCACGGACGTCCTTCTGGGCACTTGGTCCAAGCCCAGCATAGGGGCTCCTGTGGCTAGGACGATTGCCTGCCGCCACCGCCCGCTCCAAGCGACCCAGCGTTTGACCAAACACCCCTCCCCTGAGAGCTTGGTATTCCAAGCCTCTTCATCAAAAGGCGCATTCCCGTCTGCTCCCCCAGAGGCGTGCCAAAGGCAAGCCCGTCTGCGCCCGTCTGCGCACTGACCGCCAGACATGCTGCCGGTCAGGAATACCACCCACCCGGAAATACTAGACTTTGTTACTCGAGGGAGCAACTTATTTCCATAGGTGAGCTGGGTGTTATGGGTGAGCTGGGTGTTATGGGTGAGCTGGGTCCTAAAGGGGAGATTTTGAGCAAGGAAAAAGTTACCATGGCGGACTCTATATCCGATAGTCTTAAATGTGGCTTAATTAATGTTAGATCCCTGATTAAGCACTATCAAGAGATCTTCACCTTGCTGGAATGCCATGACTTGGATGCATTGTTTTTAACTGAAACTTGGACAAGAGCTGATTCGGTAGTTGAACTGGGGCTAGCCTGCCCCCGGGCTACAAAGCATTTCACAAACCACGGTTAGCTGGGAGAGGAGGGGGAGTAGGAGTGATATTTAAAGATAAATGGAATTTTGCTCCTATAGATATTATTATTATTATTATTTGTAGGGCGCAACGAATCATCCCCAGGGGATCTCTCGGCGCCTGAGTAGCAGTCACCTATGAAAAAAACAGATTCTTAAAACAGCCAGGTCTTAAGCAATTTCTTGAACTGTATCAAATTGGAACATATTGATGATGTGGAGGGTACATAATTGTTAGGGTTCTCCCTTAAAGAGGCCAGGGGACAATTGTTCTCAGGTATAGTGTGTTATAGACCCCCTGGAGGTCAGAGCCCCCAGTACCAGTCACTGATTGACATATTTTATAACATGTCACTCACGCATTCCAGGATGATTATACTGGGAGACTTCAATCTCTGGGATAATGGGAATCTTGGTCTGGCCTTGAGAGAGCTATTGCAAGCATGCGAGAATCTCAACATGCAACAACTGGTGTCACAGCCAACACACCAAGGAGGCCAAGTCCTAGATCTGGTATTTGCTAATTGCATGGAAGTAAAGGTGGTCGAGATACTGCCTTTATGTTGGACTGATCACTTTTTAATCCAATTTCTGTTAACACCACCAAGAGTGAGTAATAAAACGACTCAGTCTGGGAATTTTCGACAGGAAAGGGAATGGATTAGGTTGCTGAAAAACAAACACTCCCCGTTATTTACTGAAAAGAATATATTTGATTCCAGTAAGTCGGTGGAAGAAAATGATCAGACCTTCTGTGGTCAGATAAACCATACTTTGGACCAGCTGATACCAGTGAAGAAGTTAAAAAATAGAGACAAACCATCAGCCCCATGGTATAATGAGGAATTGAGATCGCAAAGAAAAGAATGTAAACAGGCAGAAAGAAAGTGGAGGAAACTCTATGACGAAAAGGATAAAAGAGCCTTGAAAATACAACTGGGCCTATACAAAGAAGCAATTGCCAAGACAAAAGCTGAATACTATGCAAAAATTATTCTGCAGTCGTCTAACAGTGCTAGAACCATTTTCAATATAGTGAAGGACCTCTCCAAACCTGCTTGTGTGAATAACAAGATTATAGCTACGCAAAATCTATGTGACGATCTCGCAGTCTACTTTGATGAGAAGATCAACAAAATCATTGGTGGTCTAGAATTAAACAGAGACTGGTGTGGACAATGAAAATGATTCATCCGTATCAACGATGTCAGGGAAACAGGAAGAGGGAACAGATAAAGATCGACAGACTATTCTGGAGCATTTCCAGATCCCCACTGAGGAAATGTTTAATAAACTAGCCTGGAGTGTTTCCTCTGGCTCGCCGCTGGACCCTCTCCCGCAGAGGATATGGAGAGAATTCAACTTAGAACTCTTCCCCCGGCTGCGCCAAATTTGCTGCCAATCACTGAGTAGCGGAAAGGTCCCAGACTGCTGGAAGCAGGCAATGGTGACACCATTACTCAAGAAAGCCACACTTGATCCTCTATGCCCGTCCAACTATAGGCCTATCTCTCTGCTACCCTATCCAGTAAAAATTCTGGAGCGGGAAGTTAGTAAATCTCTTTCTCATTTTTTAGAAGATAATCACCTGCTAGATGAGGTTTAATTTGGGTTCCGTCCTGAGCATGGAACAGAAACGGCTCTAGTGACAGTCCTTGATGATCTAAGAATGTGAGCTGACACTGGCCATTCGGTCATATTAGTGCTACTGGATATGTCAGCCGCATTTGATACGGTGATTCACAGCATCCTGCTAAAAAGACTCACGGATATTGGAGTTAAGGGTCTGGCATTAAAATGGCTTCAGTCATATCTGTCGGATAGACAGCAGGCAGTGACCATTCCACCCTTCGTATCCACGAAGAGCTCTGTCCAACATGGGGTTCCTCAGGGATCGGCAATTAGTCCGATTTTTATTTAATATATACCTGCGTCCTCTCATCCCCATTATTAAATCCTTTGGAATAGAATTAGTCAATTACGCAGATGATACGCAACTTATGTTCTCGATGGAAGGGAATCAAGCCGTTTCCTTGGACAGGTTCCATGAATGCATGCAAAGTACTGCAAACTGGCTTAGGAATAACTATTTACAATTCAATGGAGATAAAACAGAAATAGTATATTGCACTACGAATAAAATATCCCGTCTACTTCCTATCGACTTCCGGCTCACCCCTATAGATAAACCGCTAATTCCAGCTAAAACAGTGCGTAATCTGGGGGTGATGTTGGATAACAATTTGCAGTTGGACTCACAAGTTAACAAAACAGTTGGCACCTGCTTCTCCCTGATCAGAGCTTTACGGAAGGTTCTTCCGTTATTACCGACCTCCGCTAGGACACAAGTGGTGAGGAGCGTTATTCTGAGCAGGTTGGACTATTGTAATTCCCTGCTTCTTGGAGCACCAAATTCTCTGATATTGAAACTGCAGAGAATCCAAACATTAGCGGCAAAGTTGGCTCTAAATAGGCAGCGTAGGTCTTCTCCATCTTTAGCTCTGAGGGATCTCCATTGGTTGCCGATCCAACAGAGAATACAATTCAAATCACTCTGCATTGTCTTTTAGGGCAGTACACGGATTGGGACCTAAACCACTGCAGAGTAAATTCACCTCGTATATTCCCTCGAGAAATCTTCGCTCATCAACGGCAAATCTGGTGAGCACTACCAGATTTAGAAAAACCAGGACTGGAGGCAGAGCTTTCAGCTCTGCAGCTTCACGGCTGTGGAATGAACTCCTGATTGATCTCAGGCAATCTGAGAATTTACTGCAATTTAGGAAAAAGCTGAAAACCTGGCTTTTCCCGAGGGAGGAGTAAAATACAGCTATCGCTATTATTGACCCGCTCTGACAACCCCCCCCCCCTTTCCTTTGGTATGGTCGTATCTGTGCACAATGACTATATGGTAATCTCCAGCGCCAGGATACCCGTTGGGTGACAGTGCGCTATACAAGTCCAGCTTACATTACATAAGGAATCTAGCAAGCTGGATCATTATGGGAAGATGTTCTCTTCCTCCAGCTTGCATTGCGGTCGGTGAATACTGCATGCCTCTTTGCCGATACTCCCATACTATCTGGGATACAGTTGCGGAGGTGCTGCCCCAGTGCCCGTAGGAGGTCCACGCTGTTCTCTCTCAAGCAGTTGCAGACTGGTTAGACTCAGCCAAATTCACCATACGATGTGGACTGGATACCATGGACTCTGGGCAGAACGATTGCCACAACGGTAGCTGTTAGACTCTACGCCTGGTTGAGGGCTTCTGGCTTTTCCGGGGATGTCCAGTCTTCCTTGATGGACATGCCCTTTGATGGCACACTTGAAGGCAGACTCAGTGCATGAGTGCTTCAAGAATTCTCGAGCTACGGCCAGATCCTTGGGCCTCGGGGCTACCCCGCGTCCACTTCAGTCTGCCTTTCGTGGATATGAAAGGGACGCCCAGTCACATCTTGTCCAGCCTTGCCACAGAGTCACGCAAACTATAAAGCCTCTCCGTGGCCGCAGCTGTGGGACCCAGCGCCCTCGCGGGTTAGGGAGCCAGCGGGCGGGTCAGTCCACCCCCCCCCCTTCCCCCTGCCATGCCTCCAAGCCTTCCTAGTCCGACGTTTCCTGCTCATCAATGGCCAGTTGGAGGCAGGATCCGCCATCACCTCCTCCACTGGCAATCCATGTCGAAAAGGTGGGTTTTGCAGATAGTCCGAAGGATCTACTCCCTCCCCTTCTAGACAACCCATCGCTCCATGCCACCTTCTAACGATCGCATGACTGAGGATTATTTGGCACTTCTCCGCCAGGAAGTATCTGCTCTCTTGCCAAGGGAGCTATAGAGAGGGTCCCTGTGCCAGACGTAGGTGGTGGTTGGTATTCCTGCTACTTTATGGTACCCAAGAAGGACAAAGGCCCACGTCCTATCTTGGACATCCGGGCCCTCAACCTCTTCCTCCGGAAGGAGAAGTTCAGAATGCTCACCCTAGCCCAAGTTCTATCTGCACTTGACCTAGGAGACTGGCTGGGGGCATTGGACCTGTCCTGCCGGTTCATGGTGGGCCACGAGCACTTTCAGTTCACCGTGCTCCCCTTTGGCCTTACCAGTGCCCCTCAGGTGTTCAGAAAGGTGATGGCGGTGGTCGCAGCTCATCTGCGCAGATCAGGGGTTCCCTTCTTCCCCTATCGCGACGACTGGCTGAAGGCGTGCTTGCCCCAGGCTGTCGTCTTCCACCTTTAGACTATGGCGCACCTCCTGCATTTGCTGGGGTTCACTATCCACGTACCGAAGTCACACCTGACTCCCTTTCAGGCGCTCCCTTTCATCGGGGTTGTTCTGGACACAGTGCAGTTTCGAGCCTATTCTCCCTAGCAGCGAGACGGGGATATTTGGGCTATGATACCGATTTTTCAGCCGCTATCCCGGATTTCGGTGACAATGACTGAGGCTGCTGGGCCTCATGGCCTCCTGCATCCTGCTGGTGGATCATGCCACATGGCATATGCAGGCTCTGCAGTGAGACCTGAAGTTCCAGTGGGTGCAGCATGAGTGGAATCTCTCCGACTACGTCCAGATATCGGGGGGGAACTGCTCTCCAACTGCAGTGGTGGCTAACGAACCAAGATTGGGTCAGAGGCAGATCCCTCTCCCTTCCCCAACCAGATCCAACAGTGGTGACGGATGCATCACTTCTGTGATGGGGTAGCCACCTGGGAGCGGCGAAGATTAGAGGCGTCTGGTCTCCGGCGGAGTCCGTCCTCCATATCACTCTTTTGGAGCTCCGGGCGATCAGACTGGCACTGAAAGCATTCCTTCCCTCTCTCAGGGGGAAAGTGGTGCAGGTGTTCACCGACAACACCATCAGGGGGAAAGTGGTGCAGGTGTTCACCGACAACACCACCGCCATGTGGTACTGCAGCAGATAGGGCAGGGCGGGGTCGTGGACCCTTTGTCAAGAGGCTCTCTGGACATGGCTGGAACATCAGGACATAACCCCGGTGGTTCAATACCTGGCGGACTCCCTGAATGCCAGCATGACGAACTCAGCCGCTGGTGCATAGTCGATCACGAATGACTTCTCCATCCAGAGGTGGCGCAAGGTCTCTTTAAGCGGTGGGGTGAGCCTTGGCTAGATCTGTTCGCCTCCAAAGAGCACACTCCATATCAGCAGTTTTACGCGTTGGAGTTTCCAAGGCGGCGCTTTCTCTGCGACGCTTTTCGTCGCAAGTGGAGCTTTGGCCTCCTGTACGCCTTTCTGCCTGTACCACTTCTGCCCAGAGAGCTCAAGAAGATCAAGCGCGACCGGGCTAGAGTCATTCTTGTAGCTCCGGACTGCGCACGAAGAGTCTGGTACCCCGACCTCCTGAGCATGGCCATCGATCCTCCGATCAGACTCCCCCTTCGTGGTGATCTTCTATCGCTGCAGCAGGGGAGGGTTCTTCACTAAAACATGTCCAGTCTCCACCTCCTTGCGTGGAGATTGAGTGGCGGCAGTAGACAGCTTTTGACTTGCCGATCAAAGTTTGTGATGTTATCTTGGCAGCCAGGCATCCCTCCACTAAAACAGTATACACCTGTAGATGGAGCACATTTGTGGCATGGTGTACAGCAAAGGCTGTTGATCCCCTTTCTGCTCCTCTTTCAGAGGTTTTTTTGTATATACTTTCTTTGGCCCAGCAGGGATCTGCCTTGGGCACTCTTAAAGGATATCTTGTAGCCATCTCTGCTGTTCTCTGGCTGCCAGATCAGCCTTCTTTATTCAAGTCTCCCATTGTTAACAGATTCTTTAAGGGCCTTACTCATCTGTTCCCTCCATCTCCTTTTGTAATGCCTCAATGGGACTTAAATCTGGTTCTTCCCTTTCTTAAGTGTGCTTCCTTCGAGCCTCTTCATAACTGTCCCCTCAGGTAGCTGACCCTCAAAACTGCCTTTCTTGTTGCCACCACCTCTGCTCGCAGGGTGAGCGAGCTGCAGGCTTTATCTTCTAAGCCCCCTTTTCTATCTGTCTATCCGGATAAAGTTGTACTTCGGACCAAGCCTTCATTACTTCCTAAGGTCGTCACGCCTTTTCATGTGGGACAATCTATCACACTGTCCTCCCTTTATCCACCCCCGCATCCCTCGAAGGAGGAGAAGAGACTCCACGGTCTGGACCCAAAACATGCATTGTCTTTTTATCTTGATCGCACAAAAGACTTCCGGGTGGATGATCAACTGTTAATTGGCAATGTGGGTGCCAAGAAAGGTCTGGCTGTTCAAAAACAGACCATCTCCCATATCAAATTATGCTATGCTTTGGCGAAAAAGGACCCTCCTGTGGGGTTGCGTGCTCATTCCCCCAGAGAAACGGCTGCAATCACGGCATTAGCACGTGGAGTTCCAGACCTTGACATCTGTCAGGCAGCAACATGGGCATCCCTGCACACGGTTACCAGACGCTACTGCCTGGCTAGCCAAGTGCGGAGGGATGGGTACTTTGCCCGTTCGGTCCTCCAGGACTTTCTGGTTTGATCTTGGTTCGTAGACCCTCCTCTGGGGATGCTATTGCTGGGGTATCAATTCTAAGGTAAGGAATCTACAACTAACAGTCTCTATCAGATGAACAAGTTAGTTACCTTCGGTAACAATGTATCTGGTTGTAGATTCCTTACCACCCCACCCATCCTCCCCGCTCTGCGAACTGATT
This sequence comes from Calotriton arnoldi, assembly GCA_963921515.1. NCBI lineage: Eukaryota > Metazoa > Chordata > Amphibia > Caudata > Salamandridae > Calotriton > Calotriton arnoldi. The sequence continues at coordinate 2,912,895 of CAWUFW010000699.1, forward strand.
TCTAGGGATAGGGTATCCCCTAAAGGGCCTATGTTTTGACGCACCAGTGGTCAGTGTCTTTCATGGCTCTGTGCTTCTGGCGTGGAAAGTCGTTTTAAGATCTGATGTCAGCGCGCATGGGTGGCGTCTATGTAGGTCCCGCAACGTCATCCCGGTGCTCACTACGTTGATGGACACAGAGCTGACCGACGCCACCTAATGACGCGCAGGGGTACTGCTGAAGAAAAAATCTCCAGATCCAGACTGACGCCTGGGGGGGGGGGAAATTCTAAGGTAAGGAATCCACACTAACATATGTCTCTACCAGATACATAGTTACTGAAGGTAAGTAACTTGTACTTCTAGTCTTAAATAATCGGATCCCCTTTAAAGTTACTCTTTCTTTAGGATCTAGTATATTGTGGATCACCAAAGATTGCGGCTCTCTTGAGATGAGATCTTCAATTGCACCTAGCACACTAGGGACTGGATCCGTACTGCTGCTTGAATTCCCCCATGGAATGCAGCTCTGTGCGCTGAATGAATAAGCACAAGAGATGTAATGAGGGGTAAGGCAGGCAGTTTGAAGAATAATTCAGCCATATTTCAGTTCGCTTGTTCACATTTTTGCTTCCTTCAAAATATTTTTAAGTCATGCTCTGAGAACAAATACTCTGATGGATGAGTCTACATCAGGCTTCGAAGGGTGGATAAAGGGTTTCAGTGTGTTGCCCAAAGTTAAATTCCTGCATGGGGAAGGTAGCAGTCTGAAGGAAATACATCAACACGCATAAATATGGTGTGTATTCTCAATGAGGCTTTAGAAAGATTCTGAGATGTGTAATGCCCTCACGTATATTATCCATGACAAAGTCCATTTTTTTGCCAGGATTCATTTTGCTAACTAGAATCTTACTTTTTTTTGCTAGAGTGTACGGTTGCCTGATTGCACTCTGTTATGCAAGGTTGCACATAGTCTCACACCAATGTATCCCCTTGGTTGGCTTACCTGGAGTGTACCATGTATGGATTCCTAAATAATAATGTTCCATCACTCAGTCTGTAGTATAAAAGCAAATTCTCTTTTAATAATGTGGGTTTTTGCCAAAAATACTATGACCTTAATTAAAAGCTTCTAGATTTATTACCATTCATCTGGGCTAAAACCTAAAACAACACACTTGAAGTGGATGCTATTTTGAAATCCTACGTCACAACAGGCTTTGGGAGACATGTGACCATTTGTTCCAAAACCACTGACTTCAATTATATTCTATTTTTCACATCTTTGAACAACTCAGTGTATCTCTGGCCTTTGCACTCTTTATCAAAGGAAAGTGATGAATGGTTTCTCCACTGAACATCAAACAACTCTTATATGGACAGCTGCACTGTGGCCCTCAGCCGTTTTTTTTTTTGTTTTTTTTTTGAGTTGCGTAAATTGAAATTGTGCTTGGGAATTAATTTACTGTATTTTATATATTGTAATAGTACAGATCCTTAAAATAGTCTAAAGCAATTCACCAAATAGGTAGTTCATCACTAAACATTGACCTTTTTCAGTCGGAAAGACCGGGGACGGGTGCAGAAGCAACACGGGGAGGATGGGGGGTGGAGAGGGGGGAACGGTGAAACAACACTGTAGAGGGTGGTGGGGGAATGCCAAAGCAACACTGGAGGGAATACGAAATCAATACGGTGGAGAGCAACACCGGATTTGGAGGAGAGTAACATAGTGGACATGGGTGGGGGAAGCAATGTGGAGAAGCGCACAGGCGAGCACAAGAGGGAGGGGCAGTGAAAACAGTTGGGCAAAAGAAAGCAAAACAGGGTACAGTGGAGAGACTTTCACAAGAGAGACGCTTTGAAAGCGCACATATACGCTAATGGAGTGCTTCACACAAAAGGAAAAAAAATGAGGCAGCAAAAGAGGACGCAGCAATTTAAGACAGAGAATATAAAGAGGCAATGCTCCATGGGAAAGGCAAACAAGATTGACAAGCAATAAGAAGCAGCAAATGAGTGACAAGAAAATTCAACCAATGATAAGCAATGGGCAAGCTCCAAGTCCCTCTGTTCTTTTTAAGCCACAATATACCTTGCAACAGACAGCCTGTGCTCTTTCGAGCAGGCTCGACCTGAAAACAAGAGGATCTTAACTTAGATTACACAAGAATTAAACTTGAGAGGGAAGAAGTCCGAGAGGGCAATAATAGACTATGCGTGAGTAACAAAATTGAAACCAATGGACAGAAGAAACCAGTCAAGATAAGAATAAAGTGAAATATGCAAACAATAACTAAGAAAAAAACTGTATGCAAACAGAAGAGAGAAGAGTATATTCAAAGGGAAGAAGTACCTTTTTCAACAAATCAACAAAAAGAAAACAACATGTTGGACTTGATAGAGCAAGAGTATGGGGTAGAGACTAAGCAGAGGAAAACACAAAAAGAGTACATATCTTTTTTAATTTTTTATTATACAGTTTGCACCAACAGGCCGTAGTAATTAAGAAGACTTCATCCTGGGTATTCCTGGCAAGCAGATTTCTGTGACTGCAGCATGTGCACATCCCTATGCATATTCGTCTGAATCATCCTCAGCTGAAGGACTCGAGTTTACAGGCCAGTATTAAGCAGACCTGGGTTCAGAAACTCAAGAAGAGAAATTGTATTCTCAAATATAGAGGTTGCAGGCAACTAGAGGAAAGAGTAAATCGTGTGTCTCCCGGTGATGCCCCTGTTCAGGCTCACCACCAGTGCAGGTACCAAAAAAGGGAGGCATGGAGTGGATACTATTCTCCTGTGTACCGCTTTTTACACTTAAGTCTAAGTCAAGCACATACTGGTCTACTGAATATAGACAATTAATGTTTATAAGACATGAATGTTTCTTAAGAGAGACTATTGATGAAGTCTCTGAAAATAGTACTCACTTAATTTGCCAGTTATGGCTTGCTGAGCCGACGACAGTGACTCTTTTAAGGGATTTAATAGCCATTTAATCCGCCTCGGGCTCAGGTGGTACTGGAAAGACACACAGCCCCTGGATACCATTGGGCTTGCTCTTCCAAAGGGCTAAATTCACTGCAGTCAGACTCTTCCTTGATAGTGTACAGACTTGACAGTACTCTCTGTGGCATACAGAGTATTGCTAAAAACAGGTGTTTGTGCTTGTGTTGCTCAATAGACTGTTGAAATAATTTGTGAACAAATTGAAACTCTTTCCAAACCCCTACTTTACTGTCCATGCCTTAAAATATTTTCCCAGGCTAGTCTTCAGCCTCTGGGCCCAGACTGAGATATTAAAAATAAATGCTTTAGAAGCAACTAAGCAGGCTCTATCCTGCATCACTGACGGGAATCTTAATACCAAATAGGTGCTGGTTTTCTGCTTAGACGAGTGTGCATTCTTGCTTTTAAATGCCTGTTTTTCTATAGATTTGAGACTCAGTTTTACATATGTGGCGAAGAGATAGGAGTGATGTGTTCACTAGCCTGTGGACTATTCTCTGAATCTGCTCTTCGTAAACCATGCAAAAACCCTCTGAAGTTAAAAACAACTACGTCAGGTCCTTTGAGGTTTTAGTGATTACATCAGTCATATTTTCACATGTCCTGGCCATAGAAAGATCCTTTTAATGAAAGTGAGCAACTACGTTTTTGCAAAGCCACCACATGGGGATGACTGGTGTGGGAAAGTACACAAAACAAGGGCTATCTATTTGGCTTAAGTTAAAAAGTGTCGTTGTGATTCATGCGATAAAATCGTTCTTTTGTGAAAGGATGCTGAAATGTAGGGGATGTGGTCAGCATACCACTGCAAGTAGAGGCTTGAGAAAAGCGACTTGCAAGGCTGCACAGCCATGTGCAAGAGATAACTGACTGCACGGAGATCTGTAGTTGTATTAAATGTACATCGTCCAGTATGGTCTTCATCCGCAGGTGGCACATGATATGCAATCAGCTAAGGTGGTGAGGCTTTTCCAGGATCTCTGCGAGTGGACTCTTAGACTCAGCAGTAAATGCCAGGGCAAAAGCTAACCCAGTGTCCCTGACTTCAACCCCTGATTTCTTTCATCACAAATGGAGGCAACAACCACAGAGTTGCTTTTAGCTTGTGGTCCCTTCTTGTGGGGTCAGACTCAGAGTTTTCTTGGGTTGTGTGGGCTGGCCACTAAAGGCCTCCATCAGTGATATGGAGGGAATGTGACTAGAGGGCACAGAGCCGTGGTTGAGACAGACGTCTGTTAACTTCTATGTGGCTCTGTACCTATACATTCTGAGGGATGGTGACTTGGGCTGGTTGGCTGTTAGGTAGGACTTGTACAATCTTAGCAAATGCACTCATCCTGTGTCACACCAAGTGGTGCCCTAAGCCATCAGTTGGCAGGGGACGGAAGTGTGCAATTTTAGAGATTAGTACATATTGGTAGGTCCTCCAGGTCAGACTGACTGCTTATTCACCACTTGATCTTCCATGATTTCTAGTAACACTCGTTTAGTCAGACTAAACTTTTGTGAAGCAGTTATTTCTCATGCTGCGGTACTAAAGACCTCTTTCATCAGTCCATAAATGTGCACAGTTAACTTTTGGGGTACTGTGCTGAGCTGTATGTGGGGCAAGCACACTTTTACCTTTCAACAGTTAGTTCAACTTACTAAACAAAAAGGCGATAGTTTGTTGCATAGCAAAAGCAAGCCACACAAATGATATTGTTACTGTTGCGTGGTCGGACAAGATTTGATCTTTGGCTTAGGTCCCTGCTCTTGTGTTGTACAAGCAGCTTTGCTATCATCCTTGATCAGAAAATGGAGGGTAAAGCAGGGAAAAGGCAAAGCAGGTAAAAGTCAGACAAATGTGAATATAATGTGTTGCAGCATTAATTCCATTTTGGTTTTAGCTCTAGACTTCCGAACTTTTTGAAGGGAAAGAAAGTACCAGCAGTCACTGAGAGCTAATATTTCATTTTATGCAGCAGGGTTCCTTGCCTGCAAAATGGGTATGTGCATCGTAGAGTGGGGTTTTAGACAAAACAAGACTCCTACTAGATTGATAAAATACTTGTTTACCAAGTCAGGCCCATGCCTTGTTAAAGTTGATTATATTAATATTTTATGCTGTTGTACTTAAAAAAAAAAAAAAAAAAAACCATAATATGGACTTAGACCAATTCCCACTTTACTACTTTATTAACATGTTTTTAGAACACAATTACTTCCATAAATGCACATATCTTTGATATAGTATTCCTTATATTTTGATTGTCTAAAATTAATTTTTTATTGTTTGTGGAACTCTGACTCTTATTTTACTTTCATTATGATATTGCCACTCAACCTAAAACTTTTTGGGCTTTCAGAAAAACCTGTTTCTCCAAAGTCAACCATGCTCAAAAGTCCGCCTAAGGGATTTGAAACCTCTGCGATTAACAAAAGCTACTATAATGTGGTGAGTCAATGTTTTCTGTTTCTTGAGAATTATGTTGAGTGTTTGAAGATAACTATCCAAAGTGCTTTAAATTTATTTCTTGGTGGTAAAAGAAAATATTGACAGCACCTGGAAAAATGCCCAGAATTTGTTTTCCAAGAATGATAGCTCATGAGCATTGCATTCATAATGTTTTTACTTGAGTGCCCACAGGAACATATGTGATATCCACGCAGATTATAATTCCTGTGCAGAAGAATGATGTGATGTTTTCACAGATTTGTCTCGGTTGTTTGAAGTGGGTACAAAAGAAAATCACCTTTGTGTTGGAGATATCCATTTTTTGCTTGTAGTTCTGCAGCAAATTGCATCTAGACAATGTTCAACGTTATACAAACTGCCAAATCTAACCTTTGAACCATGCCCTTCTCTAATCTTCTTCCTTACTCACTAGTGAGGAATTAATGACAATACCACATACGGAAGAGTATTTGCTGCTGTTTTTTTAATCTTAGATTTGTGTTAGTGGGCTAAGAAAGGCTTGGTAGTATAACATGTCCTACCCTCTTAGGTCCCGTCACTTGAAAACTAATTAGTAAAACTGAAGAAAAGAAAATGAAAACAAGTAAGGGCAACATGCGCCTCAGGCTGTTATTGTTCCTGTGTGGACTTGTGTCCTAGCAGTTTGGGTTTGAATGTTCATTTGTGGTGAAGTCTATATAGACCAACAGTCTAAATTCTACCAAAGCAGATGAAGAGAAACTGCACTGGTAGCCATCTGGAATGATCTGAAGCATGCAGTGTACAAAAATGGAGTATTGTGCTATAACTTATATACCTGTTCACAGCCTTGGACACTGCCCCTCAAACACCGCTATAGAGATTAAAAGAGCCCTGCATACTAGGAAATAGTATAACGCGGGTCTCCTTATCTCAGAGTATGGCAGATCTTGGTAAATATGCCTCCTTTCACCTCTGCTCCTCATACCCCACATTGGGGTGACTCACAAGGCTGGGCATCTCTTCACTCCTGTTTAATCGTTACCTCATCCCTCCTTATGGGACCTGATCACATCATTGAGTATACTTCTCAAAATTACTCAGATGACTCCTGGATCATCCCAAAACCAGAAGACCCAAAGGAAAAAAATATATTTAGACCGGTGTCTTATGAATGGATGATCAACATCATGAGCTCCTCTCTGCAGAAACAGAGATCAGTACCTGTGGCCCCTGGAATATCCATCAGTGTACCATAATATGGCCCAAAGAATTGGAGCCACCTCCAGCAGCTTCATGGGAGACGAGAAACCTTGGAGTATCCATGGACTCAAACTTGTCCTTGCCTGCTCATGTTAATGATATTCCAGTCCGACCTTATACTCAATTAGAACACTAAAGTGCATTATCACTTACCTTGGGTAACACCCAAAATTACAAGCCGTTCTCACCCTTGTAATATCAAGGATTTAATATGGCACCTGGCGTGTACCTGGACACACGGTGCTCCATACTGCCAAAACTAAAAAGGATTCAAAACAGTGGAGCAAGATCACTACTTCACCTCCATTCACGAGCACATGACTCCAGATCCATTTCAAGAGATGCACCGCTTTTCAGTCTCTGTGTCATCCACAAAGCATTTCAAGGAAAAGATCCACTATACCTACAGTTAAAGTTCCATCGATAGTCCCAGAACATGATACTAAGTTCAAGATTAGTACCCTGTCTGGCTCTTGCTTTAAAGACCAAGTTAATCAGAAAATCCTCCTCCTCCTTTAAGGTGACAACATTTGAAAATTTCTTGCAATCTAGTGTATGAAACCTACACAACTACATAAAAATCTGAAGAGAGTGAAAACTTAGTTTTTCCCAAGCTAAAGGACTGCATCAGACAGCTAGATCCTTTGGTGCCAACATCAAATAACAACCCTGATCCCTAAACAGCACTGGCCAGTAGTGACCAAAGTCCCAGGAACTCTGCAATCAGATCTGTCATTATCATTGCAGCACACTCGGTCCAGTGACCACAAGACGGTAAGCCACATGAAGGCTCTGTCTTGGAGGACCATAATCAAGGATGGCTAGTCACCAGTGGCGTACAAACTGAACAAGAAATACTGTACTGGTGAGCATTATTATGACTGGAAAACTGTAATCCTCAAGTTGCAAATTAAACTGCTACTAGCTGCTAAATAGTTGGCGGTATTTGGTGCACGCTACATAAAACTTAAACATCCTGGCGGCCTGGTTAAAGCATTATAACAGACATGCTGTAGTATAAGAAACCGTATAATCATAATTAATTCATCATAACCAACATCTCAACCACCAAAATGGATGAGCAACCAGTGGCTGAAGAAATCTGTGACATATAGCTAACACACTGGAAATCTCTAATGTAGCAAACACGAAATGATGGATTGAGCGCTGAGACTTTTCAGACACTCGCCCTAGTCAGACTGGGTTGAATCCATCCTAGTTCTTTAGCTCACTTGGCACCCCAGTTCAGACCCAGCCATATGCAAATCAGTCTTTTTTTTTCTGTAAATCTTTTTTTATTGAAATCAAGGCATGATCAATGATACTATCACGGTGCACATACAATGGCAATCCTGTTATATTACAAATGCTACTGAAGACATAGCGGTCACATACAACGTTGTCAGTTCTCATTTAGACATATTCAGGTCCCATTTATAATATCATCCCTTGATCTTGGAGGTTCACATATTTCCCCTCTGTGGGTGTTCTATTGTCCCCAGATCTACGTCCATTTATTCGGGCACCCCCCTGGCTTCATATATGGACTTTTCCGTGACCATGCACCAGTCCATATCCCTGCCCCAGTCTTTGATACACGGCGGGCCCTAAGCCCTCCACAGTCTTGCAATATTCCGTTTTGCCACCATCAGCCCCAAGGTGACCCAAGTCTGCTCCCTGGAGTTTAGGTCCGTAGGGCTCCAAAATGTTTAGGAGGGCCAGTTTAATGTTAGTCTATCTGCTGCCCCAACACTTCCTCCATGAGGTTAGCTACTGCCTCCCAATATCTCTGGATGGTCGTGCATTCCCAAAGTGTGTGAACAAAGGTTCCCTCCTGCCCACACCGCCTTACACAATAGCCGTCTGACCCATATCCCATACGAACCAACACTGACCCAGACAGATAGATTCCATGGAGAATTTTCAGCTGCACCAGGCACAGCCTGGAAGATATAGCCACCTCCCGGGGAGATGCCACCACCGCCAACCATTTGTCATCATCTAGTCCTGCTACATCGTGGTCCCATTTAACCCTCAGATAAGTCAGGGGATCTGCCATGTTGTTAACCAGTTTTCTGTAAATGAGTGATATGGCCTTCTCTGGCAGATCGCCATCTAGTACTCTGTCCTCCAGCGGGGAGGAATCGGGGAGTTCACTACCCACGGGGAGAACCGCCAGTAGGGCATGTCTAATTTGGAGATACCTAAAATATTCCGATTGCGCTAGCTCATACTCCTGCTGCAGCCAAGAGAAAGGGACCATGCCACCTGACTTCCACAAATCGCCCACCTAGGTAATACCGATAAGGTGCCAACGATCAAAACCTCTCGAGCGAATCAACCTGCCCAATTGCTCGCTATACCAGAGTGGTGTAGCCTGCATAATTTTCCCCTCCCATCCCAAACTTTTGGTAGCCGCCTTCCACACCTGCACCGTATGTCCCGTTGGGCCAGTCAGGGCGGGCTTCAATGACCTTACATAAAGAGCCCCTTCAAAGCTGCCTCCCGGAAGGAGCCATCTGTCGATCTGGAATGCTGGGTCGCCCTGTGGCCTATACATACATTGGTTAATTGCCGCGAGATGTGATGCACAGTAGTACTTCCCGTATGTCTGGAAGTCCTATGCCACTGTCGAACCACCCCAGCGTAAGCTTGTGTGTCGCAATACGAGGTGGTTTACCCTCCCACAACAGGTCCCGTATGATACAGTCGATTTCCTTAAAGTACGAGGGTGCAACGGAGTGTGGAGTATTATGGAGAGCATATACAAATCTGGGAAGGGACATCATTTTGAACAGGGCAGCACGCCCCAAAAGAGAGAGCGGAAGCGTTTTCCAATGTAAGACGTCAGCTTTAAGACGCATGAGGGGTGGCAGGAGATTGCGATCGTAAAATCTGGACGGATCCTTAGAGACCCAGATCCCCAAGTATTTAAAGCCATCAACAGCTTCCGCCAGTTGATATCCTCGGGGGAGCACAGGCCTCTTTCCATAGAGGGCATACAACACCGATTTGAACCAGTTTACAGAATAGCCAGCATATCTGCCAAACACCTGGAATATGTCGAGGACCACGTTGAGGGATGCAGCCGGGGACGCCAGATAAAGCAAGATGTCGTCCGCATACAGCGATATACGGTCTTCCCAGCCGGACGTCCATTTAAGGCCCCTTATGGCGGGGTGATTACGGACCCACATTGCCAGAGGCTCGAGAGCCAGGGCAAAGAGAAGCGGGGACAGGGGGCATCCCTGTCTTGTGCCCCTACCAAGAGCAAAAACTGGAGATTTCCTGTTATTAACCACTATTTGAGCGAGTGGCTGTTGGTAGAGAAGCAAAACCCAGCTCGTAAACTCGGGCCCGAAGCCCAGCTTATGAAGGACCGCAAACATATAAGGCCACTCTGTTAAAAGCAAAACGACAATCGTGAACATTACCTGCGCCATCTTGTCTGGTGGAATTCTATGTGCACATAAGTTGCAGTCATTTTAATCTATCACAACCATTTTGTACTCTGTTGGTCACCTTTGTTTCACCCTGCCCTTACTAGCATCCCTCTGACTGACCTGGTACGTGTGCTGGGGGCTATAAACTCTATTTGCCGCAACAAACCTCAGCGCCACTTGCTGCCACAAACTCGTTTTTCCTCTCATCTCTGTTTTCAGGCAAACCTTTGGACACTCTACCCCTCACTGCACCTAGTTACACAAACAGGTTCCAAACACCAAAAGACTCTTGCAACATGATTTATTGCACTGCAAACAGCAAGACTTGTTGTTAGCAACAATGGGACCTGTTTTTATCAACAGAACGGACTCTTAGATCTGGCCGGTCTCACATGTTTTAGACCCTGAAGCAAGGTCCAGCTGCAAGATAAGATTGTCTGTTTGACCTGGGTGGGAAGAGAGATTACTGTTGGGCTTGTGTGACAACCTGCCGAGGCGGGGACCCCAAGCTTGTGTAACCATGTTGATGAAACCAATGCATTGTGTCAAACCTGTATAAAAGGAAGAGCCAAAGGAGTTATCAGCAGAACACCTCCCTCAGACATCCCGGTGTCTGCAGTTGACGTGATCTCCTCATGAGAAATAAACCTTTTTCTTGTCTTCCAGTTTCCAGCGCTTGCCTCATTATTTTGATAGCGAACCCAAAGTGAATTTGAGGTGGAACCCTGCACCGGGCAGCATTGAGGGTCTTAGAAGACTCGCTGCCTTTCACAAATTGGCGCCCAAACGTGGGGGCCCATCAGCGACGCGTGGGTCCGGTAGAGAGGTCCTAACGACGGAGTGAACGACTAAACGATTGGGGTATACCTGCCTGAGAAGACCCTTGTCTGGCTGCCGATCGACAACTTAACCGGTTCTGAACGGACCTCTCTCGAGTGGCCTGCGGTCCTGACTGGGACCTTAGAGGAACGCCGCATTGATTGTTGGAGTGAGAGGACAACCAGGCGCTGGAAGGGGAAGATGAAGAACCGTCCATACGGTCCGGGTAAGGTCGTGAAAAAACGACTTAAATTGATTGATTGAATAGTTTGATTGAAATACTAGTATTCCTCTTTTTGATATTGAGTTATTTGCGACATTTCCCTGCTTGCAAACAACGAAGAATAGGAATATTCTCTCTCTTTGCAGGCAGCGAAGGACAGGTAGTGCAGACTTTTTGTCTAAATTGATTGATTGAGATATTCATTTTTGACCGATAAATACGTCATGCCTGTTTTCTCCAGATTGTTTGATTGTAATTGTTTTGGACCAGACCGTTTGTTAGAGGTCAGTCAGCCGGCACCCCTAACAAGGACATGTACGTAAAGTATGGATTAGCCACCGTAGCTTATAGCAAACTATGGCATAAATACACTAGGAAGGACCGGGTAAATCAGTGGCCACTGACGGGATCTTTCGATCCCGCTAAAATAGAAACGTTAGAATTAGCTCTCCACAAAAAGAAAACTAGACCAGCCATGTTTGACAGTTTTGGTTTATGGCGAAAAGAGGCAGCTCAAAGAAAGAAAAGGGACGAAGCTAGACAAGATAAAGAAACGCGAAAATCAGCTTACCAAGCCTGTAAAAGATTAGAAGAAAAACTAAAAGAAAAGGAAATCGATAAAAAGGAACAGGAATCAAAAATATCAGGTCAATGCCCTGTTAGAATGCCCTCGACTCTTTACCCCAAGTTACCAGCAAAACAAAGGGTAGATGATGATTTATTGTTAGGTCCCCCAATCATATACATGCCACCCCTTACGCCCCTACTCATCCCGTAGTACAACGCCAGGACCACCAAAGTATAGCCGGAGATGGCACGATCGCCTCAGTCTCCACCGCCTCTGCTCCCACCGAGTCACCCACACCAAATGCCTCATCAAAGGATACAGTAGTAGAGGTAGGATCAAAAGAAAAAGGAGCGCCCAGGGTCCCGCGATTAAGTAAAAATGAGCGAGTAGACATTGATAAAATAGTTAAATCCTCATAGATAGGAAGGAGACAGAAGAGTATGTAACTGACATATGCAACTCCTATGTTGAAAACCGCAAACGATACTTTATTGTACGTCTCTGTTACCACACTCTTACTGCATATGAAGAGAAGTACCAAGATGTAGGGCCCGAGCGGCTAGTGGCTCTCTATAGGAAGATAGACACCGGAGATGAAGGCGACAACGATGTTACAGAACTCTTTTCATCCACACTGGAGGTATTCCGTCACCTCGTGGAACAAGGACGGATAGATAAGGACAGGACATCTAAGATAGCAGGACACCCGGTGGAAAAACCAGATAGCATGATGCCGATAAAAGAAGCTGCCCCTTATTGGGTACCTCCTAGACGACAAGGGACTCATGACGATATGAACCATCAAGACGCTAGAGGAAGGGTGGTCTACAATTGGGTGTATCAACCATGGGTCAGACAGAACATTTTGACGTTCCGTAAATCTTTACCGGATTTACGAAAGAACCCCACCGCCTTTTACACCGAGCTAGGTACAGCTCTGGGATCAACAATAATGACACTTGCCGACATAGACTTGTTCTTCGGGTTATGTTTGCCAGCAGATGTGTGGAAACAGATTAGGAAAATAGACCATACCGAACTACTTGGTCATACCTGGGAACAATTCAACACACTAGATAAACAGCGGAACCCTGGTCAAAAACCGGTTAAAGCAATATTGACCTCCCTGACAAAATAGTGCAGAAAGTGAAAACGCTGATCCCAGAGAAAAAGATAGACTGGTCCATAGTAACCGCGTGCCGCCAGAAACCACAAGAGGATGTCTCAGAGTATTTCTCCAGATTTGAAACGGTGTTCTCCGATTACAGTGGACAAGACATGTCCACCGCAACCGGACACCACTTATTTGTGCAGAACTATGTCAAAGGACTACTGCCAGATGTATCCCAGAAATTACAAGCCAGCGAAAGTAGTTGGGCAGCATCTAAACCGGCGGCCATTCTCCAAATGGCCCAGTACTATGAGCATCAGAGAAACGAAAATGACAGGGCTACAGAAAGGAAAAAGAAGGACTTGAAGGAAAGGGTAATGGTAGCACAACTCCAGGGGCGAATACAGGAAGGGAGCAATATAGGGGAGGATACCAGCAGAATACCCCTAGAGTACAGCCACCTAGAAACAATTCATCGACATCATATGTAGGACGCCAAGACCTAGGACAGGATCAATGTGCATTTTGCAAAGAATATGGACACTGGAAAACCCAATGCCCGGCTTTGTTAGGAGCTGGTAGGGGCAGAGGGGCGAGGGAAATAGCAAGTGGACAGAGAGGAAGAGGACGTGGGAGAGGGTACGCGAGTGAAGCAAGCGAGGAAAGGCCAGGAAGAGTGAACACATTCGACCATCCCAAACAGAATCAGTACCAACAGACAGATTATGACAATACGTACGACTTTGCATAGGACAGCCAGGGGCAAGGGAGGGATCCAGTCGAGCTCTGTTGATCAGCAAGGCCCTTATGTTACCGCTGAGGTCCTGGGCACAAAGTCGCCATTTCTGGTAGACACGGGAGCAGCACGTAGTGCACTATCCAAACGACTGATTCCAAGGGCACCCTTGTCAGGCTCACATGTGACCTCAATAGGATTTGACGGTACGCCCTCCACCAACCCTTTGTCCCGACCGATCCCTTTTAACCTTGACAACAATAGCGTCGAAACGACATTCCTCCTCTCTTCCAACACTCCAGACGCCATTATGGGTCTCGACCTTTTGAAACACTTCCATGCGACTATCAGATGCTCACCAGACGGAGTGCGTGTCGTCCTGTATGACAACCCCAGCGCCATAGAGAGAACCCTTCTCAGCACATGTTTCCCATCTCCGAGACTGACGCATCCCTACTGGACACTTTGCCATCACACTTATGGGCTAGGGCTGATTCAGACGTAGGACGAATGATGATTGACCCAGTACACGTAACAATACGACAGGACGCAACCCTACCGAAAGTACCGCAGTACAAAATATCGCCAGAGGGTGAGAAGGCACTGACGGAGATCATACACTCTTTGGTAGAGGCAGGGGTGGTAGAGGAAGTAGTGAGCAACGTTTGTAACAGTCCCATACTACCGATTGTAAAGAGACAGGGAAAGGGAGACGGAAAAGCCTACCGCTTCATCATTGACCTGCGGAGATAAACAAAATCGTAGTGCCACAATACCCAGTAGTTTCCGACATCACGACAATTTTGACTTTAATCCCCTCCACTGCCACCACCTTCACTGTAATTGACCTCAAAAACGCATTCTTTTCCATACCTATACACAAGGACAGCCGCTATCTATTTGGATTCACCCTAAACTCCCGTTCGTGACAGATTTTGCAGAGCACCTCAGGGGTACACTGAGAGCCCAAGCATCTATAGCCAGGCGCTTAAAAGATAGTTGGACGCCATACAATTGCCAGATGGAGTGGCACTAATACAATATGTAGACGACATCCTTCTAGCAGCGGACACCATACCAATAGCCGTCACAGCCACCATCAAACTACTCCATTTTCTTGCTGAGAATGGTCACAAGGTCTCCCGAAAGAAATTGCAGTTCTGTAAATCACAAGTGACCTATTTGGGTCACCTTTTATCCAAAGAAGGGAGGAAACTCACGCCTGACAGGATCCAGACAATTCTAGACACCCCTGTCCCCAAAGATCAGAAACAAGTCCTCTCTTTGATAGGTCTCACTTCATTTTGCCGACAGTGGTTACCGAACTTTAGCCTCATTGTCAAACCCCTTCTCTCCTCCCTAGCTAAAGACATCCCCTCACCTCTCCCCTGGACCCCCGAATGCCAGTCAGCCTTTAAAGAACTACGCAATGCCCTTTGTTCAGCGCCTGTCCTAGGAACCCCGGATTACTCCAAACCATTCTTCCTCTACACGCACGAGAGGGAAGGATGTGCATTGTCTGTCCTAACACAATCAATTGGTCACAAACAACGCCCTTGTGCATATTTCTCTGCCACCCTCGATCCAGTAGCCAGAGCGCTGCCAGCGTGCCTGCGCGCTGTGGCAGCTGCAGCAGTATCGATACGCCAGAGCGAAGGAATAGTACTCTCCAATCCAGTCACTGTTTTAGTACCCCATGCAGTCGACACACTACTAAACAAGACCACAACCCAACACTTGACTAGCGCCCGACTGACAGGATATGAGTTGACCCTGCTAGCACCGCACATTACCCTAAAGCGATGCACCACCCTCAATCCAACCACACTGTTACCCCTACCCGAAAATGATCCTAGCGTGACTCCACTACACGACTGTGTGACACTAACCGATGAACAAACAAAGAGTAGAATAGATCTCAGAGACACCACCTTTCTAGAACCAGATGGAGAACTATGGGTGGATGGTTCGTGCATCAAACTCCCCGACGGCACCACCTCAGCTGCATACGCTGTCACCACAGCCCGAACCGTTCTGGAAACAGCCCGTATTCCCCAACGTTCAGCCCGGGCTGCAGAACTCATTGCCCTCACACGAGCATGTATCTTAGCGACTGACACGACAGTTAACATATACACCAACAGCCAATATGCCTTCGGGTGGTTCACCATTTTGGGATCTTATGGAAAGAAAGAGGGTTCCTGACTTCACACGGTACACCCATCCTGCATGGAGATTTAGTCTCCGCCTTGAAACAAGCAGTCCTCCTCCCAAGAAGTTAGCAGTGATAAAATGCCAAGCACATAGGAAAGTGACTGATCTCATTGGACAGGGAAATGCACTAGCAGACGTTACTGCCCGAGCCACGGCAGGAGACAGAACTACGACATCGAATGTATGTGACCAGGTCACAAGCTGAACGATGGACTGACGTTAGGACCACTGTAAGGGACATACAGACTACAGGCACACAAGACGAATTGACCGAGTGGGAAAAGGTGGGACTAAAAGACGAGGAAGATTGCTGGAGAACTAAAGACGGAAATAAATGGCTGTTACCCAATGCCTACCTCATCCCCATATTGACCATGGCACATTTACCAGCACACATAGGCTCCACCCCCATGATTGAACTAATCACCAGAGTATGGCATAACGTCAAGATAGCAGAATCTGCAAAACACCTAGTACAACAATGTATAGTCTGCCTACAACACAACCCAGGGAAGGGGACAGTAGTACCACGGGGAGGGTTTGGAGTCCCTGACCACCCCTTTGAAATCCTTCAAATGGATTACATTCAAATAGAGAGATGCCTTGGTCTAAAATATGTCCTGGTGGTTGTGTGCGCTTTAGCAAATGGGTGGAGGCATATCCCACCCACGACAATACCGCCTTAGCCACTGCAAAAGTATTGCTGAAAGAATTCTTCCCCGATACGGCCTTTGCAGAATTTTATGGAGCGACAACGGCCCCCACTTTGTAGCCGAGGTGATACAGAACATACTGAGAGGGTTGGGGGTAAAACAAAAGTTCCATGCCGTCTTCCACCCCCAATCAGCGGGCCTGGTAGAGAGACACAATGCAACGTTGAAACTAAAACTAGCCAAAATAGTTGCCACGACCGGGTTGGAAATGGCCTGACGCCCTCCCATTGGCATTGTTATCGATGCGCTCCACCCCAACCAAACACCGACTGACCCCGTATGAGGTGGTCTTCGGCAGGCCTATGAGCATTTGGGCGGCACCAAGACCCACCTCCATTAACGATGTCCCGAACATATTAATGTCGGATTACTTGCATAAATTGACAAACGAGCTAACAATTATCCACCAACAGGTGCAGCAAGCCTTGCCTGACGTATCCAGGGGCCCGGGACATGAAATAAAGCCAGGCGACCATGTATTGATTCGCAACTTCCAAAGAACGAAGAATCTGGAGCCTAGGTGGACGGGCCCCTGGCAAGTCCTGATCACCACCCGAACTGCCCTCCGAGTGGAAGGAAAACGAAACTGGCTGCACGCTCATCATTGCAAACGAGTCCCTCCAACCCTGGCAACCTGTGAAGGGGTGGAGGTGCAAGAGGAAGTAATCGCGAGAGACCGACCAGCTCGGAGTTGCTACCCACAAGAAGACACCCTCGAACTATCAGAATTTCCCGACCCCACGGTGCCATCCAGGAAAGGGTACAACCTAAGATCGACGAAAGGAGGGAGCTCCAACGACCAGGCCACTAACTAAGTCAAGGTCTCAGATCAGTAGCACAGTCAAACAACGCTACCAGGAAAGCGCCAGACAAAAGTCTGTGGTCCTAACAGTTGTTGAGCTCCTCGAAGATGATGGAAGAAACTGAACACCTGCAAAACCACCGCAAAGACACCAAGACTGCTAACCTGCACAGCACAAAGACAATTGCCCTTGTAGCCGCATTTCTCACCTGCCTCCTGCTAATGGTCGCACTCTGGATCATTGAAGAGAATGCACCTGCATACAGAACATTGTCACCCACCATGCAACCAACCACCAAGAAAGAACACTACCTGGTATCACTACCGCCACATCTCCCGAGAACGACGCAAAGAATTCTGGAATAATTCTTTCGTGCAGATGTTGCACCAGCACAATCTTGCCACCAATGCTACCAACTGTTGGGTCTGTGGGCTGTTACCACATGCCACTTAACACTCCATCCCTTTCATCCCTTCGCCCTTTTCTATTCACGGATCTTGCCTTGCCTGGATGATGCTCCTACAAGAAAGTTACAAAGACAATGCCACTTCCGACGGAACAATCGCCCAGTTCTACAACGAGTTCTGGCGAAACAAAACAGGAAGGACAGCCGCCCCCTTCTGCCCTCACACCTTCAATGCGACATTCCAGATTAATGTCCCCTCCAAAGAACGAGTGGAAATGCAAGTGTTCAATAATCCTAACAGAGCCACATTTTCCTACCTGAAGAAAAGAACTGCTGCAACACTGACTGTGGCCCTATCTGTGGTGAACGTCTCTGGCCTTGTATGCATTGAAGGCCGTGGGACTAAGAATGTGGGTCACAGCACCTGTAGCATTGTAAGGACTTTGAACACTGCCAACCCCCAGCGCTTGTTGCATCACCCAATATGTACTTTGTTTGTGGAACCAAAGCCTACACCTGGCTCCCAAGAAACTGGGGGGCACGTGCTACATCGCCTTTGTTTTGCCACCAACCTACACATCCCCTGCAGAGCATCATCGAAAAAGCGTTCTAAAGACATTGATCAAGCAGACTCTGCCTCATCACAGTTCCTCGGCGCAGCAAAAGGGCTCGTCCCGCTATGGGGTCCGATGGCAAACAGCCGAGCCATCAGACATCTGTCCCAAGCGGTAGAGACCGCCCTGAACGTCACTGCTGGCATCCTCACCAACAACACTGCTGAGCTCCAAGCGATCCGTCTGGTTGCCCTGCAAAATCGCATGGTCCTGGACGTGGTACTAGCGGACCGTGGAGGAGCATGCCGCATCATCGGTGCCAGCTGCTGTGTATACATTCCTGATAATTCACCTTCTGTCTATGAAGCAATCGAACATCTCCATAGACTATCTTCAGAAATTCATCAAGGATCAGAGACTTGGACAATTGGAAGTTGGCTTTGGGGCATCTTGAAGGAGTGGGGTTGGAAAATATCAATGATTCTCTTGGTCCCAGTATTGACAATATGTGGTTGTTGTTTGGGTATACACTGTATACCACCTTTGTGTTCTCTTTGCATAACTACCTTGCACCCTAAGACTATGGACACTCAGCTAACAAAAATGAGAGTAATGTATGATCAGGAGATACAGGACATTATGGAGATCGAAATAGACTGACAAGCTGGCTAGTTATGTGCAAAGGGGCCACTGTTAAAAGCAAAACGACAATCGTGAACATTACCTGCGCCATCTTGTCTGGTGGAATTCTATGTGCACATAAGTTGCAGTCATTTTAATCTATCACAACCATTTTGTACTCTGTTGGTCACCTTTGTTTCACCCTGCCCTTACTAGCATCCCTCTGACCGACCTGGTACGTGTGCTGGTGGCTATAAACTCTATTTGCCGCAACAAACCTCAGCGCCACTTGCTGCCATAAACTCGTTTTTCCTCTCATCTCTGTTTTCAGGCAAACCTTTGGACACTCTACCCCTCACTGCACCTAGTTACACAAACAGGTTCCAATCACCAAAAAGACTCTTGCAACATGATTTATTGCACTGCAAACAGCAAGACTTGTTGTTACCAACAATGGGACCTGTTTTTATCAACAGAACGGACTCTTAGATCTGGCCGGTCTCACATGTTTTAAACCCTGAAGCAAGGTCCAGCTGCAAGATAAGATTGTCTGTTTGACCTGGGTGGGAAGAGAATTACTGTTGGGCTTGTGTGACAACCTGCCCGGGGCGGGGACCCCAAGCTTGTGTAACCATGTTGATGAAACCAATGCATTGTGTCAAACCTGTATAAAAGGAAGAGCCAAAGGAGTTATCAGCAGAACACCTCCCTCAGACATCCCGGTGTCTGCAGTTGACGTAATCTCCTCATGAGAAATAAACCTTTTTCTTGTCTTCCAGTTTCCAGCGCTTGCCTCATTATTTTGATAGCGAACCCAAAGTGAATTAGAGGTGGAACCCTGCACCGGGCAGCATTGAGGGTCTTAGAAGACTCACTGCCTTTCACAACTCGATGGTATCAAATGCTGAAGCCGCGTCAAGGGAGACCACGACAGCGTCCTCTCTAATTGTGTCGGCACGGCACAACACTCCGTGCAGCCTGCGCAGGTTGAGGGAGGTGTTTCTAGCGGGCATAAATCCCGACTGGTCTGGGTGGACCAGACGGGTAATGACCCCAAGCAGCCGTGAGGCAAGGACCTTCGCGAGGATTTTTGCTTCGCAGTTAAGGAGCGAGATGGGCCTGTAAGAGGAACATTTGTTACTCGGCTTGCCCACTTTATGAATGACTACGATATTAGCAAGCCGCTGATCCTCGGGCAGCATCCCCCCTTCTTACTATCCCGAAACATTGCAGTGAGATAGGGCGCTATCTTGCCCGCAGTGAGCTTAAACAATTCAATGGGCAAGCCATTAGGGCCCGACGCCTTCCCACCGCGTAAGTCGTGGATGGCTTTTTCGACCTCTGTGACTGTGATGTCCAGGTCGAGATCGGAGTGCTCCTCGTCGGTGAGCGAGGGCAAAGAGATATCTTGCAAAAGCGAGGAGGCCTCCTCCTCCGTATGTGGAGTTCGAGACGTATAGAGTGACTGGTAATATTGGCCGAATGCATCCGCTATGTCCTGGGGGCAGTGAGGCGGGAGAGAGAGTCCGACTCTATTTCAACCACAACTCTACGGGCCTGGTCTCTACGATCAAGCCAGGCTAACAGTTTGCCCGCCTTGTCGCCGACGTCATAGATTCTACTGAGTGTGGCCCTGTGGCGGGACTTGGCAGCCTCAGTCGCCAAGTCGGCATATTCCTTGACTTTAATGCACAATCTCCGCCGCACCTCCGCCGAGTCATCAAGCCGTAGGGATTCCTCCAAAGATAAAATTTCACCCTCCAAGCGAGTCATATCTGCACACTTCTCCTTTCGTTGTCCAGAGATCTGAGCCAGAGCCACTCCCCTTATGACAGTTTTATAGGCTTCCCATAGTGTTGTGGCCGAATCTACAGTTCCGAAGTTCTCCTGGAAATAAAGGTCAGACTCACTGACGATCTTGTCCCTGATTGGGGGGGTCATGAGGTACCAGGAGTTGATCGGGGCTACCCGGCCAACTGTGGGCTCCCCACCTCCAGGCGACACAGGATAGGTGAGTGGTCGGAGATACCCCTAGCCAAATGCCGTATTTCCATCACGCAGCCAATTTGATGTGCGAGCGTCAAAACGTAGTCTATATGGGACATACTACGGTGAGCACCTGAGTAGAAAGTGTACTGCTGTTCGGCCGGGTGTAGACTCCTCCAGACGTCTACCAGACCCATCGCCCAAAGAAAGCTATGGATCCGCATGCGGGAGGGCGGCAAGGCCTTCTGGGGCCACCGGTCAAGAGAATCAGAGACGATAGAGTTGAAGTCGCCCCCAATCAACAGTCTGCCATCCGGCAAGGCTAAGAGGAGATCCCCAATGTCTGCAAAGGCTTGGGTGTGCAACCCTGGCGGCACGTAGACAGAAAGGAGATTAAGTATGCGCCCTTCCCAGGTCCCAGAGTTAAAAATGCAGGGTGTATGATTATGCGGAGTTCACGTTAGGTGGATTGTGGGTATGGTAGTTGGGTTGTAGGAGAATCCTGGAGGGTGGAGAGTATGGTCAGGTGATACGAATTGTTTACAGCTGGGGAAGCCACGTACGGTTTTTTAAGCAGTTGCGCGGGGTGATTTAAATTTGATTATGTTTCGAATGCAAGAGAGTAGAGGCACGCTGTTCGGAGGTGGCAGGATCACCGTAGGTAGGAACCGGGGATTGAACCATTTAAAATAGCAAAGTTGTAAACGGGGAGGATTCTTGTAGGAGATATCACGGGTTAATGATTAGTTGCATTAGTGGAATCATTGGGAGTTATGTTTTTATGTTATATATGTTATGTTTGTATGGAGGATTATAGAGCACTGTTTGGTGGGTGGGGGCTGGTAATCAATGGAGGATAGGGGGCGAATGGTATTGAACACGCAAGTAGGAGATGGAATCGAGTATTATTTTTAACAACATTGAAATTTTCATTGAAGGGGTAGGGGTTGAAAAAGTTGGTTAATTTACAGTTGCTGCACAAGAATTTTTTCGTTTGTCTGACAGATATTTATTTACTATTGTAGATACCCCTGAGGAAGGTCATAAGGACCGAAATGCATTGGGTGATGTTAAGTTTTAACGGAGGATTCGAGTTTCATAACATGCCTGTGATTAGGCCCGGATGGGCAAGTCCTGTGCAAATAAAATGGAAGAAAACCGTGGAATTTCGTACCTTTGATGTGATGGACAAATGTTGAAAAATGAATAGAAATAAACAGACTGAACTTTTTTGAATACTTTTGAGTACGTGAATAATGTTGATCACAAATGTGCGTAAGGCTGTGCAACCCTAGGTGACTCGCACAGCGCGCGTCACACCTTTTGTGAGTTTTATAGGCTTCCCATAGTGTTGTCGCCGAATCTACAGTTCCGAAGTTCTCCTGGAAATAAAGGTCAGACTCACTGACGATCTTGTCCCTGATTGGGGGGGGTCATGAGGTACCAGGAGTTGATCGGGGCTACCCGGCCAACTGTGGGCTCCCCACCTCCAGGCTACACAGGATAGGTGAGTGGTCGGAGATACCCCTAGCCAAATGCCGTATTTCCATCACGCAGCCAATTTGATGTGCGAGCGTCAAAACGTAGTCTATACGGGACATACTAAGGTGAGCACCTGAGTAGAAAGTGTACTGCTGTTCGGCCGGGTGTAGACTCCTCCAGACGTCTACCAGACCCATCGCCCCAAGAAAGCTATGGATCTGCATGCGGGAGGGCGGCTAGGCCTTCTGGGGCCACCGGTCAAGAGAATCAGAGAGGATAGAGTTGAAGTCGCCCCCAATCAACAGTCTGCCATCCGGCAAGGCTAAGAGGAGATCCCCAATGTCTGCAAAGGCTTGGGTGTGCAACCCTGGCGGCACGTAGACAGGAGATTAAGTATGCGCCCTTCCCAGGTCCCAGAGGCGGCCACGAATCTACCCAGGGCGTCAGTGCGAACCAGATCAATAGTCATGGGGAATGATCTGCGAACCATTATGCCCACTCCCCGAGAGCCAGAGCCAAAAGCAGAGTGAGCCACCAGTTGGAAGCCCCATCGCGACATGGTCCTACAGGCATTTCCAAGCAAGTGCGTCTCTTGTAAAAGGACTATATCAGGGGAGTGTCTTTTCAAGAATTGGAGCACTATACCCCGTTTGATCTTGTCTCCCAACCTGTTTACGTTCCACGACAACAGTGTGAGCCCCTGCTTAGTAGTCTTACCCATCGCCTCCCATTGCGTGGTCATTCCAATGCAGGGGGAGCTTCCCGTGACCGCCCCTAGGGGAGGACACCGCAGCAGTCCACCCAATCTTCAGAGAAGGATTTACCAAAAGCATGCACACAGCGATTACCTTTCCGTGAAACCAGTCATATTTGTCATACCTAGCAAACAAAAAACAATACACACTAAAACAACCCCCCTCCCTCCTGTTGCAAGAACAAACTCTCTGTACGAAGCACAGAGTAGGATGCATGATGGAGAGATGCAGTGAACAGGATGTCCACCCCCCCAACCCACAATTAACCCAACCAAAGAAAAGAAAAACGATCAAAAGCCCCCCCCCCCCACCCTCAATAAACCCCCTTCCACCCCCCTCCCTGCCTCCCTGCATGGCGGTCATGAAACCACCTGCCTCCCCAAACTTGCAGAGTGCCTTTCGCCCACCCTAAAAATCTTGTAGGAGCGCGTACCAACCCCACTCCCCATAGCAATGTCTTGTAACAAGCTTATGTCCCCAGTACTCGTCCCCTGTGAGGAGGCAGGGCCGTGAGATAATACCAGTCAATGAATGTCCCCATCGCCCCACTCTGCATATATAGTTACGTGTCAGTTGTCTTCTGGATCCGCAGCAGGCAATCCCAGGCACCCAACAGATGACGGGCGCAGCACCCAGAGTACAGTGACCACAAGAAGTTCACCAAGGTGGATCGCAGTTCAGAACTGTCCAGGGTCTCACCGCTCCTCCGTTTGACTCCGGCCCGGTGAGGCATCGGCAACAATACTGTCCGGCTTTGTGGGTCGTTGACGATCATCCGCCCGTGGCTGTCGACCCGTCCCTCGGCGGTCCCTGTTGTTCCTCTTCTCGACTGTGCGCCATCCCTCAAGCCAGTCCCATGCGTCCTCTGGGCTGGAAAAGAACCAGGTCTTCCCCTCCGCTTCGACACGTAGCTTTGCGGGGAACAGCATCGCGTATTTGATCTCCTGCCCACGCAGAGCTCTTTTTACCTCCAAAAAGCTGCGGCGTTGCTTCTGCACGCGTAGTGTAAAATCAGGAAAGAAAGTGATCGTGCTGTTATCGATTGTGACCGGCGGGCTTACTCTTGCTGAGTGCAGTATGACATCTCGATCCCTAAAGTTGAACACCCGCTCCAGGAGAGGGCGGGGCGGAGCTCCTGGCTTCGGCCTGCCACCTGGCACCCTGTGTGCCCTTTCAATCGAAAAGTATTTGGATAGTCCCTTTGGTTGGAGGTGTTGTAGCACAAGGTTTTCAACATAGTGATCGGCCGCCTGTACCTCCGCCCGTTCGGGCACACCCAAAATGCGCACGTTGTTGCGGCGCATATGGCCCTCGTAGTCATCGAGCTGGTGCGTTAACAGTTCCTGGTTATCCTGCAGATCCGCAACCTGGCGCTTAAGCAGATCAGCGTCAGTCACCAGGTCTTTAGTAATGGATTCCACCTCAGAGAGACGCTTGTTCGTTTTGCCATTATCCGCCCTGATCAGAGAGACCTCAGTCGCGACGGTGTCAATGCGGCCCTCCTGGGATGTACGCACGGTGGTGATGTCCGCCAGAATATCCTGCAACGTTGGCTCCGATGGGTTTTTGGCTTCTGTGGAAGAGGTCTGTGCGTCTCCCTGCCCCTTCTGCCAAGCGTATTTTTCCAGCTTCGTCTGGAACGCATTGCGTCCGCCCCGGCCACTTGCCATGGTGTTTTTGGCACTTCAGTCGCAGCCGGACAAACAGGAGGGGCCAGCCGGCTACTCACCGCCGCCTGCGTATGGAATCCGCTCCAAGCCGGCCTGTCGGGTTTCGCCAGCCAGATATCGCCAGGGTCAGCGATGACTGATGCGCGCCCTTGAAAGAGAGGGTGTGGGGCTACAACACAGCCCCGGCGTTCCGGGTGTACAAAACAGGCGTGCTCTGATTGTGTTCAGTGATACAAGGAGCAATGTGAGCTCCCAGCGGTGGCCACTAATGGAGGGGCAAGTCCAAGAAGTGTGACCCAAATGTTATGCACTGCGGCCAGGAAGTGAGCAAGAGGCGCGAACAGTCGTCCAGGGAGGCCGGGGGTCAACAATGTGTGCGGCGTGCACCGGGCGCAGCGGCAACGGGGCTCTCCACTCCAGCGCCCCAGAGATCGTACCTGGTTGATGCTGCAGGGGGAGCGCGAAGAGGTGTCACCTGAACAGGTGACTCTGAAAGAGGTGCCGTAGAAGAAAGTACCTCCAGAGGTGTGCCGGGGGCAGCCCTCTGCGTTTGGTGTCTCACTAGCGTTGCGTGGAAAACCAACTTGTGAGCTGGAGACCCTGAAGGCGAGTGGTGGGGATCTTCCTGGGTTAAGCGCTCTGTGTATTCATCATGTGCCCCCTCAAATAAGGAAGCTATTAAAGGGAGGGGCGGTGCCACTATCAATAATCCCCCTCTGCTCTGACTGCACGGAGCCTGTTCCCCCTTGTCCCCGGGGGCCCAAGCCCCGCTAGGGGGGCAGCCACCGCTTGTGTCCGCTCCGCGGGCGTACGGTCACGCCGCACAGGACAAAGATCAGCCGGAAACGGGCGCTGAGTCGTTCCTCCCAGGCGCCCCACCGTGACCGCTACAGCCGCAGCCCTCCACGCCGACAATGAAGGAAGTCCGCTGCAGGAATCCGCCCCTAGCTGGTCAGTGCGAGGCTTGGGGGCCAGAGCCGGGTAGAGAAAGTGCACTGCAGCGGATAGGCCTCTACGCGACTCCCGCTAGGCCCCGACGGGCAGTTGACGTAGCGCGCGCGCCAGCCGCTGGCAGTCTCATACACGCAGCACCGTCTGGCACCCAAATTACCGGGGACTTCTCCGCCTCACCTCCGGCGGAAGCAGGACATGCTCGAGGGTCATCAAAGCGGCCCCCCAGGAGGCAGCAGACGGGTGCCGCACTGTAGGCGTAGATCAGCAGAGCCTGGCGGCGCGCGTCCTCCCGGCCACACCCCGATCCTCCACAGCACCGCTCGGGACCAGCTCCGGATCGGGGGCTCTCTTCTTCGGATCCGGCCCAAACACGGCTGGGCGACCCGCCCCCCCCTCCTCACGGGAACCATGGACAACCGTTTCAGGTAGTTCTTAATCGGGGAAACACTGGAATGCACGGATATTTAGGGAGTATCGTGAGGGAGCTCCGCTAGTGAGCGGCCATTGCTCCCAGCAGTTGGCCACGCCCCATGCAAATCAGTCTTGACCCTGTTCCTCATGGGAACAGTCCAGCCTGAACTTGACAAGCCAGGTCTTCCTGGACCGGAAATAAGCCTCCTAGGACTGGTTTCGGGGTATCACCCCTCATCAGCAAGGCTAGCTTGAATCCAGTGGCAAAGTGAGCAAGGGACCCATATCTGGGCATATCTCAGATGTAGTCCATCCTTTCAAGGTCTGACCACTATACTTGTCAAACAATTTTAGACCCCCCCTTCATAATCCTTTAAAGGATGACTGTAGCACAGAGCAACCATGTAGATCTTAGCCTCTTTTCCATCGCCTTCTCTTCCGTCCATCTGGCCTCCCTCCCACATGCGTGCTCCCACGTGCACGAGACGGTATAGAGTAGTTCACTCCATTTCAATTGTATTGTCGATTGGGTTAAAAAAAATACGCTTCAACTCAAACAGTTATTTATAATTCTAACATTAAAATCCCAAAAACATAAAACCTAGAATAAATCGCCCAAAAATGCAATAAAATCCTTAAAAAGGGAAAAGATTATTCTAGCAAGGCAGCATGATTTGACCGTATGCACCAAATGGACAGTAATAATCTATCATTAGGAAATACCATATCACTACTTGGAACTAATTTGCATGTTCTTAAAGCAGTTGAGTATTGCCTAATCCCCCGTGTTCTGACAAAACTGCACAAGCCAGTTTAATCTGGGTCTTATATAAACCTCACAAAGGAATAATACATGCACCTCAGTTTCATTAGCGTAGTTACATAAGGGGCACAGCTTTGACCTCCATTTTGTGTTGAGCCATTTGTGGCTGAAATCAGCTTGAGGGAGAGTCCCAAGTCTAAACTTAAACTAGAACACCATACCTTGTGGGCTGGGGTGAAAAATAATGACCAGAAACTCTTCAAATTTCAAAAACATTTGAGGTTTAAAAATTAGCCTTTGAGTCCATCAACTGGTGTATCTGAGAGCCGTTTTCTTATCACAAATTCCCATTATTTTATTTTCAGTTTTAGCACTGACAGTTGATAACCTATCTGGGATGGTCCAATATTAATTTAGCCTCGAACAATCAAACCATGTCTGAATACATTTCGGCCATGGAATATCAAATAAGTTCTTTTTAATATCTAGTAGAGCAGTCCATCTGCAATGCTTCATTAGACCAAATACAGAGCCAGTATAACAGTGGTCCAAGGTTGACTATATGGATTATCATTTTGAGGCCTAGGTCGAGTCCAAATGGAATTGTGCAGGAACTCTGCAGGAGCTTCAAAAGAGATTTAATTAATTTATTTTAAGTCCTATCCAGATGAACCATCGCAAAATGGCCCCATACCTCAGGACCCTAAAGACCACGCTTCGAGCTTAAGCTCTGTTTATTTCTAAAATCAGGGATATAGAGTCGAACTAGGGCATTTTGCCAATTTTAAAATGGCAGCCGCTCTATGCTTTATAGTTCACTTTTTAGGATTTGGTGAGTCCTTAAATGAGAATTCGATAGTCTGACCCCCAGATAGTCAAAGTGCGAGAACTTCTCTAAAGGAATCCCACCCATCCTGTCGGAACCATGGAAGGATCTGTATGGGTTAAAAGTCATGGATTTTGTTTTGGAGACATTAATCTACAGGCCATGTCATGAACAAAACTTTAATGTAGCATCTGCAGAAAAAAAGTGCAAAAACTTTCTTACCTGCTAGGAAAGAAGAAGAAATTTAACACCGGAACAGCCGATCTATACAACCATCAATCTATGAAATGGAGAGGGTAGGTGCTAAGACGCAAGCTTGCCAAATTCTTTTTATTTTAATTCGGTCTGTTAGTTCCCCTTTCAATCATCATTGAGCTTGGGCAAACTTATTAGAATATAGCAGTAGTATTATTATAGATAATAGATTCTCAGGGACACCCTGCTCCTGCAAAAACCTGTAGAGCATGTTCTTGGGAAGTGGTCACAATCCACATACATATGCTGCAGCTTAATGTGCACTATTTTCCACAGAAACAGCAAAATGTGGAAGACCTGATGCACAGTGCTCACCTACTGCAGTCAGCAAGGGAATACATTCAGAATTATAATGAAAATCATAACCATAACACGGGGCCTGCAGAGCAAATTATAAACGTGCAAACACAAAAAGGCTGCCCCTCACGTGGGTTCCTACAGTTTCCTACAGAGTTATGCTGAGATGCAACACCAGTGGGGGCATCTCATAAAAAGTTTCGGACTGGCCTCACACACCGCCCGGTGTCATGCTTCATCATAGGCTGTCCTCGCCCTCTAAAAACTTCGTTTGATAGAGGGCGGGCATACACCTGGAGACAGGGATGCACTTCTACAACTAAGTGATGGCCGTGTGAAAGTGAAAGGTGATTTAAAAACCATCACACCTGTCACTCAACTGTGTTTTATTCAGGGAACAGATGTATGGTATTAAAATAGGTGTACGGTGATCTGGGACATTATTCTCCCTTCACCGTATTAAGTGCGGTCAACATGTTTCTGCGTTAGTGTCCCCGTAGGGTACTTCGCATTCGTCAGGACCAAAGGGTTTATCCTTTTTGCCTCTAATGCAAAAAGGTGCTGCTAATCTGGGGACGGGGATAAAAGATAAATAAAATAAAATCGCCCGTCTGGTGTAGTACCACTTTGAAAGATTCTGTAGGAAACAAGGAAACAAAGAAAACAAACAAACCAGACGTGTAAGTATGTTTATAAATAGACAATTGTTGTCATCCAACCCAGGTCACACCTATAGCGCGCGTGGTGTGGTCTGTATGAGACACGTGGCACACGTACGTGTCATCAAATGGTCAATTGCATAATCCATTTCTTACCCTAAAATACTATCCTCTATACTCCATGGGAGGGCGAGGGTGGGAGGGCCTACTTGTGACTTTCTGAAGGGGAGAAATGCTGATTTAGAAAGTGGTAATAATCTCATAATGTATCCATAGATTAAAACACAGAAAGCTAAAATGCATGGAACTGTAATAACCAAAATGGTCATCCAGTAATAGTGATTGACACCCAATCTCTCCGAGAAAACTGGGATCAAGCTTTCATTCTCACCATCATACATTACACTCATACGCTTACTGTCTGACTTCAGCGCTCCCATCGGTTCTCTCTACAGGCGTCCTCTCGGTCTCCCCGTCGATGGAGACTGAAGTTCCCTAGGTGGTATATATATCCCCTAGATAATTGGTTAATTGTTTAATCGTGCGAAGTAATTATAAACGTCCCTTAACTACAGTTCTCATTTGCCTATCTTCTACATTTCCTCTTCCATCACACCGCTTGGTTCTATGTCTCAAGATGAGAGAAGTAGAACCTTTCTGGCTTTTTCAAGGTTGACTCCAAAATGCTTCCCACACAGCTCCATAATAAACAAAACACTTGAGACCACACACTCCCTGGTGGGGTAGTGTGGAACTCGCCTAATAAGATGCTTCAGCGCCATGCAGTGGGGGTATGATACATCGTATAAATGCGGCAATTCACAAGGCTAATTCTCATATAGTTGCTACCTTAATACTGCAAGAGTAAAAGGAAAATATGGCTGTGTTAAACCACATTCTCCATTTGAGCTCATTGATATCTGTTGTCGAAACAAGTGTATTAACATAGTACACACGTTATCATTGTGTTTTTTCATATTGGTTGTTTAGATTGCTACGGTTAGCAAGAAAACAATGTTTGCTTTCAACAGAGAAGCAATTTCTCAAAACGATAAATGTTATACTGGGCCCTATTCTTTTATTGTCTGTAGTAATAAGAATGCTATTTAATTGTTTAGTTAGAATTCATGGTTTCAGATAAATAAAATAAATGCGATCACAGGATTTGTGAATTGTATGTTGCATTTATAAATTCTGGACCTTCCCTTGGTCCCAAGGAGGGTCCAGGATTTCAGCATAGCATTCACATATCACTCTATATATATTTTTAATGTTTATTTTATTGGCATGAAATCCAGCACAGGACTCGCAAATCATTAAAAAAAAATCTTCAGTGCACTACTGTTGTTGTGTAAGGCCAGTGCCTATAGATAGTGGGGTAGAATAGAAGCTCAGCCTGACTGCAGTCCTCTCCCTGCAGCCAATCCCCACTTTGCACAGCACAAGGCTTTGCGCAGTGGGGGTTGATAACCCACGGAGGTTTGGATGCAGAACATGGCTGCAGCCGTGAAAAACAAACTTTGCACACAATAATCAATGCCTACGACGCCCCCTCCCCCAACAGTACTTTTACTTTATTTTTGTCTCTATCAAAGTGAAAGGGGTAATACGATATGAAATCTCATTTGTGAGATGATGTACAACATTTGTTATTGCATCTGTTTCATTAATGTTGAGGTCAGGAGCGTTGCATCTGCTAAATTTTGATTTACATGGCTAGTGTACAAGTTATGGATTTTGGTCCTAACCATAATGTGAATTTCGTTTTTTTGTTGTTTTAATTGGTAACCATAGATCAGTATCATTTTTTAAAGTGAATATTTAAGTTTAAAAAAAAATTATGTTAGTGTAGTGGTGTGTAATATTTTCATCCGACATCCGTTGGGTTCATGGAAAACACATTTTCACGTTTGTCATACACTGGAAAAGTTGGCCCAACCACCTGCAAAACAAACCTTCTAGCTGCCAGTGTACAATACGGATCTTTGAAAGTGGGCTGTGTGCCACTAGGGCAAGGTTTGTGTCTATAGGTGTATGCTGGGTAGTCTTGTATATATGATTCATTAGTGCAAAGGTTTTGCTATTAGGGTGAGCCCACGTTGCATTAGTGTGTGGTTTCAATAAAAATAAATATACACATGTTTGCAAAATGGAACAATTTCAGGCTATTTGGACCACTCCCATAATACTCTCTAACTGTATGCTACTACATGCATAAGCACGAAAGCAAGGTTGGCTATTAATTACAAAATAATTTACAACTTTCAAGAATTTATAAGAGATTATGAAAGACTGTCTAGAAGCCATACTCCTAACAGTCTTTTGTGAATTACATTTTTGCATGAGTAAATATATACATGTATATCTGATCTTGAGAAAATCTGCTGAGAGATTGCAATGTCACTATCTCTACACATTTTTTTGCCACCCTGGAAAATATTTTACTCCTGTCCGGAGTAAATTTCCAACCTTTTCCAGTTTACCAATATATAGGAGAGGAGTTGGTGGATACCTTTGAACATGCTACTTTGCAGGTGTGCAAGGGTTCTCAAGGCATGCCATCGATGGAACTACTGATCCAGCGGGTTACTAGCAACAAGCATTCATACACGAAATACTCACTTGGGCCCATACATTCATACTACGCTAGCAATTTCCGCTGGTGGGTCAGTTGGTACTCTTTTATCAAAAATCCCTGCTACCAATTACCTTCTGATTGAAGAGTAATGACTTACCAATGGACCCTTTGCTAATTGGGGAAGTTTAAAATGAGTGACGTTCCATACAATTCATAAATTTCTAAAATAATCAGTCAAGAAGTTTTAAAATGTTTATCTAAAGATTTAGCAGAGTAAATACAAAACCACATGATACTTAAATCGTATCGCAAGGAGGAAGCATAAAAATGAATTATCGATGAATGACGGTCCCTTAGGAAAGAGAGAGATCGAGACAGCAGCGCAACTAAGGTTTGCATTTATATTTACCTAAAGTGCGAGAACCAAACCCCTTGGCCAAGGAGTTGGAAAGATAGGACCCTGGAAGGATGAAGAGCAAAGACCTCCTCTCGAATCAGGACAGGACCGGTGACCTCTCTATCAACGACGCCTGCGTCGTTCCCCTCTCTGGTACTTCGCTTCTCCTCGAATTCTCCCGTGACTTCCTTCTAATGGACTCCGCCCCCTCCTCAGGACCTCTCTGGACAGCGGTTCAGTCTGCGATCGATCAGCTTGTACGTCTGGAGCCTATTCTTCTCAGCGTCTAGTCTCTCTTAGTCTCTCAGGCCAACTAATTAGCTAATTCTATATCTATTATACCCTTCTACGCCCATGTACCTCCCCTAAATGTTGCAGAATTATGGGGCCACTACTTCTGATTGGACGGTGACAGGGGGTTGATCCTCACACCATATTGATTTAATTCATTTTCTTAAAGCCCTTTGTTTTAGAAATACCGCCCCTCACTTTTAATACATTTGCTTTATTTCCCACCCGTCTCATGACAAAGTTTATACATTCTTCATGTACATTGTAACATTTTTGTAAGAACATTCATGAATACAACAATATTGGCCATCAGGTCGCGGCCTTGGATGACGTCCAGGTTGACTTCATCCCTTTCCTTCTGGGCAGCTATTCGAGGAGCATGCGCAGAACCAACGTCACACGAGTTTTCAGTTCACCAACCCCAGGCCCAAACTTACGAACTAATAAACTCAAAGAAGAAAATATTAAAATCACAAATAAAATGTTTCACTGTATGCCCACTCTTTCTACTCTCTTCCCATTTAATTATAAACTTATCCCCGCATTAATAGCGTTAGAATATCACAGTTTAAACAAAACATAAGAGCAAGCTGTAGCATGTGAAAACATATAGCAGCCATTTTAAATCACACTGCGCAGAAGCAAGAATTTTCCCACCAAGCAAAGAAAGACGTCACACCACGCGATATGGTTGAGACATGCGCAGTAAAGTTCCCGCGCTTTAGCGGCCATTTTAGAATAGACAAATGTTACTTGTTCGTAAAAACACATAAGCAAGCTTCCTTGCTACTTATATTTGTGTGTGCAATTATTAGTACAAACAATACAATTTTAATACATTAATACTTTTAAGAAGATTGCATCCGAGCAAGTCTCATTTGTGAGTCCTTGCTCCATCAATCCCCCTCTCTGATGGCGTTTCTGAGCCATCAAAATACTACCCACAACCAGATGCCAACGTTTAGCATAATATGGTTTCTTTTTCATTTGTACACTTTCTACTTTTCACATCTCCTTTCAATTTCTTGTATAATTCACTTCTTAAATCTTCAAGTTCAATCTCATCAAACTTTCTCTTCTTTCCTTTTTCTGTCACTTTGTATGATTCATTCCTTCTACAACATTTGCACCATATTATTATTAAAAATACTATTATTGCTATCCCTGCTAAGGGTACTAATATTTGACCTATAAGTCCTTTCCCTATATTAGCAAACCAGGCACCAATTGACCTAATACTACTGGTCAATCTTTCCCATACACTGTCAACTTCCAGTGGTTTTATTTCCTTCTCAAGTTTAGTTATATTCTGTATATACATTCCAATTTCTGCACTTTTATCAGGTATGTAAGTGCAACAGTGTTTTGTCTTCAATAATTTACAGACTCCGCCCTCTTTTGCCAATATAATGTCAAGAGCAAGTCGATTTTGCATAACCATAGATCTAATTGCAACCATTTCTGCATTAATCATTAGAAATCCTCCCGCAGTGTCAGTTGATAAACGATCAACCACTGTAGATAATTTACATATTTTCCTTGAGTTCAGAATTATTCCCACTGAAGGTATCAATGCACCGAATATATCACCTATAATTTCTGAAAAACTAGCTCTTTTTCTACGTGTTAATTCACTAGTATTTACAATGCTGCCAGTGTTTCTTTTTACGTGGTATATTTTTGGAAATACTATTCCA
This sequence comes from Calotriton arnoldi, assembly GCA_963921515.1. Lineage (NCBI taxonomy): Eukaryota > Metazoa > Chordata > Amphibia > Caudata > Salamandridae > Calotriton > Calotriton arnoldi. Next base: position 2,946,799 of record CAWUFW010000699.1, read on the forward strand.
AAGTAGCAACTTCCATACCACCGTGCAGGAAGCCTAAAGTAAGCCTTATTCCCACATACATAATAGATTCCAGGAAAAACTGAATCTGTTCCTCCCTTGAGTCCCCAACCTCCAAGAATTAAGAAATTGTGTTCACATTCACTGGTACCGATGAAAACATTGTTATACTTAGTCTTTAACCTATGTAGACAAATTTTCCCTGTCTTTTCAAAATCTAGAGCCATAGCAGCTTGAGCCTTGCCATGTGTGTAACTACCTTCTTTCTCAGCCCAAGGTGGCAAATGAGCCTTATGCTCAGAAGCTTTCTTTTGGAAATCTAGTCTTCTACTCTCCACTAAATTCAAAAATATCTTTTCTTCTTCATGTAAAGAACATGTTAGATTGCTTCTATGTGCATGTGTTATGTCTATTGATTTCATTGTTAAGAAAAATTCTCCCATAAACTGTGCATCTTTGCTACTAAGCACTGGATTCATATTCTTTCGAATCGGAACCTCAGAAAATATCACATCTATATTTGAATAATAATACTGACGTCGTCCTGTTCTATAAAATAAACTAGTCAACACACTACATGATATGCCGTAGGTTAATGGCAAGTGATGATACGTTAATCCTTCTGCTACTGATTCAGGTAGTTTCATACAGACATAACAATTACTAACTTCCATAGTATCTACATATTGAAATAATAACTTTGTGAAAACATTCAAACTAGTGTCGTTATCTGTTACTTCATGATGAAATTCTGGTTCGTCTTCTACCTTTAGTTCTACTCTATTACTTTTCAAGTTATCTGTCCTTTCCTTTGTTTCGTTGTTAATCTTTCTATCTATTATCATAAGATAAGGAATTGCTACGATCACAACTAACCATACTATAAGCATCACTACCAGATTGCATATGCATACAGCACAACATCTTTTACAACCTTTCTGCTTTGGTCTCCCAGTAACTCTATCGTCAGTCATTTTGACAAGGAAGATTGCTCTTCTTATCGTATTCTTCAAATCTCTTTACGTTCTCAAGGTGGTTCTATTTCTTTTTCATACGTCAGTTCTGCACTGGTTCCTTTGTCACCACTTTCACTTGATTCTGAGCTTTCGTAATCTTCAATAATAATATAAGTCCAATCAGGACCCTTGAATTTGTTGTTCACAAGTTTCAGTCTTTTGCTTCTTCGTTTTTCACTTTTATTTTCTCGTCCCGTTTGGCTTGTTACTTCATTTACTTGTTCTGGATCTTCACTTCTGGTTGTTATGTGGTATTTTACTCTTTTGATGACACTAGGCCAATGATCACCTTTTCTAGTTTTCTTTGTTTGCACTGTTTCTTCTCTTCTTATTTCTTCTTCAGAAATTCTTTTATTTTCAAGTTGTGGCACAATTTGGTTTTCTTCTATTTCAGTATCTTCTACTTGTTGTTTTTCAGGTCTTATTGTTTTCTCTTCAGCTGCTTCACTGTGAGGTTCTAATAACTGATTTTGTTCTTGATTTACAATTTCATGCTCGAAATTCTCAGGATCTTCTTCTTCTGTGTACTTTTCTTGATCTAACTGGTTCTGATCAGGGCTTATTGCACTTTGTACTTCTGCAGCCTGACCGCGTTCTTCTAGACCTGTCTGTCCCTGCTCAAAATCTGTAGGTTCTTCTTTAATTTGAGCCCAGTTTCCTCTCCCTATCTGTTCCTGCTCAGGTTCTTGTATTTGTTCTTCTTCTTCTTCCTGAGCTGCTTCTTCTTCACCTATCTGATCTTCTTCAATTTCTTCTAGATTTACTTGACTTCTTGTTCTGTAGTAGATTTCAGGTATTTCCACCACTGGTATCCAGTCCTGACTTGTGCTCGGTTGTTCTTCGTCAGCTTCCCTTGAATCTCGAACCTGAGATTCTTCAGCTGGGCAACCTTCAGCTTCCTCAGTAATTGATATTATCTGAGTATTTTCTTCTTCAGGGTCTGGTACTCTTTTGGTGTGGCTTACATGAATCCAATTAGGAAATCCTGCACACTTCACTGCGGTGTTTGTAATCAGTATGACAAGGTTCGCCCCACCTAGGTGATAGACACGTTTCTCTGGTGTGATTCTTCACTACCACCCAGTCTCCGGGACTCAGATCATGTTCTTGTTCAGGCTGCCTGGAAACTGCGTCTTCTCCAACCTGGTGAGAGACAGAACGCACTAAGTCAGCCAGCCCTTTGCAATAATCCAGAACCATATCATCAGATATATTCAGCAGTTTATTCGTGGGTACATGTGCTTGTCTCATTGCTCTTCCCATTAGTATCTCATGCGGACTCAATCCGGTGTTTCTATCAGGAATGCTTCTGAGTCCCATTAAAACGAGAGGCAATGCATCTGGCCACTCTAATGATGTTGATGCACACATTTTTCCCAGTCTGGATTTTATCGTGCCATTTAATTGTTCCACCACTCCAGAAGCCTCTGGACGATATGCACAGTGCAATTTTTGCTCAATTTGGAATGCTTCACAGATTATCTTAACCACTTCACTGTTAAAGTGCTTTCCTCTATCTGATTCCAAAGTTACTGGAAAACCAAATCTAGGAATGAGTTCGCGTAGCAACAACTTTGCGACTGTAATACTGTCATTCCTTCTGGTAGGGTATGCCTCCACCCACTTGGAAAACAGGCACACTATGACTAGTGCATATTTCAGCCCTCTACATGGTGGTAACTGTATGAAATCAAGTTGCAGTCTCATGAATGGACCTTCTGCCTTTCCAATTTTCCCAAACCCAATTACTGTTTTTCTTCCTGAGTTATGCATTTGGCAAGTTAAACATCTCTGGCAAAGACTCTCTGCTATTGCCCTAAACCTTGGATTGAACCAATTGTGTCTAAAGAGCCTAATCATTGCATCTATCCCTACGTGTGTGTCTCCGTGATACATCCTAGCCATTTGTGAAAGCAGACAATCGGGCATGACTGGTCTGCCATCAGCACAAATCCATACATCATCGTCTGTCTTTTGAGAACATCCCATTTTAATCCATGTACTCTTTTCACTTTCATCAGCATCATCTTGCAACCTTTTTACATCATTCCATGTCTCAGGAGGTGCATACAGCATAAGTTGGCAGCTGATTCCCATTCTTTCCACCCTTTTATTTACTGCCAATCTGTTTTTGGCACAATGTTGAGCCACAAGATCTGCGTATCTGTTGCCGACTACCACCCAGTCATCTCCTGACTGGTGTGCGGCACATTTCACCACGGCCAATTCTTTTGGTGATTGTATTGCTTCCAGTAGTTCTTTTACGAACTGTCCATTTTTAATGGGGGATCCTGAAGAAGTCAAGAAATCCCTCTGCACCCATAGTTGGCCAAAATCATGCACAACCCCCGTAACCATATTGGCTATCTGTAAATATAGTTACTTTTTGATTCCTCCCAATTTTGCCAGCCTTGATCAATGCAATTAATTCTGCTATTTGTGCAGATTTTACTCCTGGTAAATAGGATGCTTCGACTATTCCAGTTAGTTCACACACTGCGTATGCTGCAGTTAGTTTTCCATCTTCATGCCTTTGGCATGAACTGTCAACAAACAGCTCCCTGTCTGGCTTCCTGAGGGGTAATTCCTGAATATCAGGACGCGGTTTCGTGCACAACTCTGTGACTTGTAAACAATCATGTTCCTCTTCGTCATCTTTAACTTCTTCATGATATGGGTCTGGTAGTAAGGTAGCTGGATTTGCTATTGTGCACCTTACAATGGTCACATTTTCAGCACCCAGTATTATTCTTTCATATTTAGTCAACCGACTAGGAGTAAGATGCTGAGTTCTGGTTCTTGTCAACAAAATCACAACCGCGTGTGGAATGAACACTTTTACAGGGTGTCCCATTACAATTGACTCACTTTGTTCAATGCTCAAACAGGTAGCCGCTACTGCTTTTAAGCAGCCTGGCAACGCAGCTGCCACTGGGTCCAATGTAGCAGAAAAATATGCTATAGGACGTCTGTCTAACCCATGTCTCTGGGTTAAGACTGAAAGTGCACAATTTTCTCTTTCATGGCAGAATAATGCAAATTTTCTCTTATAATCAGGCATGCCTAGGGCAGGTGCTGCACATAAAGCATTTCTTAATTTTAAAAACGCACCTACACTCTCATCATCCCACTCAACTGGGTCCTTTGCCTTCTTTTTTGTCATTTGTATTAATGGCTTTGCCAATAGGGAAAATCCTAATATCCATTGTCGACAATACCCTACTATTCCAAGGAACATTCTTACTTCTCGTTGAGAGACAGGCATCTGCATTTTCTTTATTATTTTTATTCTCTCAGCTGTTATTCTCCTTCTGCCCCTCTCAATCTGGTGTCCTAGGTACTTAACTGCTGTTGTACAAAACTGCAATTTTTCAGGTGAAACTTTATGCCCTTCTTCAGCTAAATGATTTAATAATGCAATGGTGTCAACAACACAGTCCTCTCTGGTGTTAGACGCCACTAGTAAGTCGTCTATATACTGCACTAAGACTGAGCTTCCTGGCATCACTAGTTTCTCTAAGCACTTTTTCAATATTTGATTGAAGATGGAAGGACTTTCCGTGTACCCCTGAGGAACACGATTCCATACATATACCTTGTTCTCAAATTTAAATGAAAATAGATACTGACTATCTGGATGCAATGGTATGGAAAAGAATGCTTGGCATAAATCAATCACAGTAAACCATCCTGCACTCCAAGGAATTTGGTATAGAATTACTGCAGGATTTGGTACTATAGGACAACATGGTTCCACAATCTTATTTACTTTGCGCAGGTCTTGAACGATCCTATATTTTCCACTAGGTTTCTTCAGACCAATGATTGGTGAGTTACAAGGGCTACTCATTACTTCTTTTAGTATGTCTTGTTTTACCATTCTGTTAATTTCTTCAATGACTCCTGCTTTTACCTCTGCACTCATTTTATACTGTCGGGTGTTTGGGAAAATCGCACCTTTTTTTACAGTAAACTTCACTGGGTCTATTTTGGCCATAAGTCCTACTTCCTTTCCCGTGAAATCCCATACTATGGAATTCACCGTAGTTTTCAGTTCTTCTGGTAATTCGTATTTTGTTATCAAAGAAAACATTTCATCTACTTCTGTACCTTGCTTTGCAATCATAAATTTATATACATGGTCTTCATCTGGGGTCTGAACTGCCACACCATCCGGTGTGCAGAAAATTGTACAATTCATTTTACAAAGCAAATCCCGGCCCAATAAATTTACTGGACTGGAATCACAGACTACAAATTGATGCATTTCTCTAAAGTTTCCTATTTTTACTTCCATTGGTTCGGTAAGAGGTGTTCTAATCTTCTGATTAGCCACTCCCACAACTTGGATAGCTTCTCCAGAGAGAGGAAGGTCTGGGATGTCTGCTGTTCTCACAGTAGACCTAGTAGCACCAGTGTCCAAAAGGAAAGTAATATCATTACCTTTCACACTCCCTTCAACATATGGACCTGACTGATCTACTGGTAAGGATGCACCAAGTACGCACTCCTTCTTCCCCTCTCCTAGGCACCGTCATTGGTTATAGGTACAGAAGTCGTCCTGTAAAAGAAATTGTGATGTTACATAATCATTCTTACCCCTTCCTCCTTGATATCCGACGTCTGTACCGTGCTTTGCTCTGCTTACATTACCCTGTATAGGTGCAGGTGGCAACTGACTCTGAGGATTTACACCCTGCTGTGAGTCATTCTGCGTCTGTGGATTTAAATTTTTATTTGGGCCATTATTATTCCGAATCTTTTTACATTCATCCTTCCAATGCCCTAATTTTCCGCACCCATGACAAGGAAACTTCTTTTTAGCCTCTTCTCTACTCATTCGTCCTTTCATTTTTCCTCCGTTACCAGAGTCACCATTCGTTCCAGAATCTTTTCCTTGATTATCGTTTGGATTATCCAAATTAATTCCCTGTCGCTCAGCCATTTTCACCTGAGCCCACATCACCTTCTCTTGCAATTTCTTGTGCCTATCCTCAATGTCATCTCCACAATATTTCGCATATTTCAAAATCTCGTCAATCGGTTTCCCCTGCCAGCACAACATGTGCTGCTTAATCATCTGACAAATTTCTGGCTTCAGACCGTAAACAAATCGGTAAACAAACTGACTCATGTTTTTATCTCCAATGTCCTCAAATCCACTATACTGCTTAAATACCTGCAATAAACGCTCATAATAGGCGTGTACCGATTCACTGGCTTCTTGGGTAGTTCTGTCTATTTTCACCCAATCTGTTTCTTTTGGTGGTATTTTCCCTTTCAAATAAGTTATTACCTGCTGATACTTTTTCATTACATCATTGGACGGGGCACCTGTCTTTGGATCTCTAGGATACTCCTCACTGGGCCAATCAATCGTGATTTTGCAATCTGTCCATAAATCGGCAGGTACCACTATGTTGAACAAACCATCCAAGTCTTTCAACAATACCTTTGACACCTTCACAAACCTTTCAACCTGCTTGTACCACTCAATTGGCTTTTCTCTCAATTTTGGAAAATCATTTGTAAATGACAAAATATCTTGTCTGCTCCATGGGACATGTACATATCCCCCTCCTGGAACTTCTCGCATCGGGTACATTTGTTCTCCTTTCCCTGTTTCCTTCATTAAATATTCTGAAGTCGTTTTATTATGTCGTGCCTCTTCCTTTTTCTTTGTCCATCTAACTTTCCATTTATCTAGCTCTCCCCATTTCTGCAAAACTGTCATTAATTCTTTTATTTGTAATTTCCTTCCTGAGGCATTCATATTCTCTAAATCCTTGTCTGAAAAATCTGCTCTATATGGTTTTTGTAACACCTTTGACTTCCCTATTTCAATTCCCATCTGTTGAGCTAAATCTGACAATTTCTCATTAAATATTTTTGTATTTCTTGTGATGCTTCTGCATACAAACAATAATTCCTCTTCATCGTAATTATTTAGACTATCTACTCCTACATTTCCTGCTATCATTTCTTCTAATTCAACTTTTAATTTATAAATGTCCATGATCTTTGGGGGTGAATTCTGTTTGTCTGATCCTTGTGCCCATCTTTCTAAGTCTTCAGGTGTAACTACTGTAGCACTTTTTGTTCCTGATGAGGTTACTATGTTTACATCTTTGGAGCAACTAGGTCAGTGGTTCCCAAACTGTGCGCCGCGGCACCCCGGTGCGCCATTAGAACATGGCAGGGGCGCCGCGCACGTCTTGGGAACCGGGAAAAGGTAGTATGATTCACAATCCGGGCCGTTTCCAAATATTAATGATGAAATACGTTTTTACAAATGTAAGGGTAATTGACGCTTCTTCCCTCTGCACTCACAACGCTCCGTGTCCCCTCTCCCTCCAGAGTTTTCGTGTTCCTTTTCACTTCTGAACCCACCATGTACGCCCTCCCACTAATGTGCACCACTCGGATGGAGGAAAGTTTCAACAGAGCAATAAAAACTTGTGTTATATTTGTTTAAATAACTCCTTTCTTAATTTATCAAAATCTCCTAGCGCCAGAATAACAGTACCTCGGTAACTATGTGCTTTATAAATATTTTAATTTAATTATACCAGACAGTCCTCTTCTCACTGTCTGACACCTCACACTCCGGCGGGACCGCAGCCTTCTTTGCGCACAGAGGCGAGAACAGGCTCCGATTAGTTGTTTCTACGCAGGACTTGGAATTTAAAACTGTGTCTGGTGCTAACTGGTGGAAGTTCGTCAGCCTTGGCTCTTTGCAGGACTTAGGATTGGCTGCATAGAACTGTCCATGCCCCTAGGTGCCCCTGTGTAGGCTGTGTGAGGGACATGTGCAGGAGCAAAGAAGGCTGCAACGCGTGGCCGAGCACAGAAGAGGCCAACTGGAAGAGGCATGCCAAAAGTGTGAACCCTCCTGGAGCCAGCAACCCACCGACTAGATGAGAGCACCCCAGAGCCACCATAGACGTGTGAGGAAAACCTGAGAGGCACCCCCATAAGTGTGAACGCTCCAGAGCCAGCCACTTGTCAGCTTGCAAGGACGTGAGAGAAAGACACCTCTCACGTGTGAACATCCCAGAGGCGCCCTTCTACGGGTGAATAACCCTGAGCCAACCACATCTCGATGTCTGAGGGCCCCAGAGCCTCCCTCCACTTGTGATTACACTCAACCTCTGCTTTGTGGGAGAGACGCTTTGCTCTGATCCATGTTCACCCCTTTCACGCACGTCTGGACAGGGTAAGGATTTATTTAGTTCCTTTCTCATAAAATGTTTTAATACCAGACCTTTCCCTCTATGTTTATGTATATTATTTTGTGTATATAACCCAACTCTTACTTTATGTCACCAATTTAATACGTTCTTCTGGGACACTGCTGTTCAGCAGATGGTAGGGGCGAAGGTGGGACTGCAGCAGAGGCGCAACTAAAGGCAAATTTCGGGGGAAGGGGGTAATTCTTTCAGCAATAGGCAGAGTGGAGATTAAGAAGTGAAAAAAACAACAAATGTAAATGGTGTTTTAAAGACCTGAGAAGTACTCGTATGCGGCTGTGATAAGCTCAACAACTGTCTGTGTGTGTGCCCGGGGCTGACGCACATGACGGGGGGGGGGGGCTGAAGACCTTTGAGCCCTAGGGGCGGTGCATGCCTGGACTGAAGTTTATGTTGTTAATGTTTCTAGAAGGGGCTTGTCCTTTTGTCTGGCTAATCATCATTACTACAGAAAGGCTAATAACAGCAGGGTGCACATAACTCACTTCATTGTGCCCATGTTTTACACTCCTGCTTGAAGCCAGTATTGTTGCTAACTGCTTCTAGAGAAATCACCTACTACTACTGTAGTTCAGTCTTTGCTAGTCTTCCAGCATTAGGAATCCATACTCTCCAAAGACTGCAAAATGGTGTTGTCCATTTGCTCTCAGGAGGAAGAGACCATGTTATGGAGGGCCAGAATAGATTGCCATGTCTTCAAATGTATTCACGCACTTTCCTCGTGCTATATAACTCAGACAGTATCTAATAGCAAAAATAAACTCCATAACCCACCCCGGACGGAACTCCATTCTAAAGGCAAAATGGCTGCTCTCCCACAATTTCCTACCCAGAAACATCTGGGAAATCTCCTTCTTTGGTTCCTTAAAAAAAGGAACTACATATGGCTCTTTACTAGGGTAACTAAAATATCTGCTCCAAGAGATCCTAAGGTAGTGAGCCGAGGCTGGGCGTACACCCCCCCACCCGAATAAAAATAAAATGACATAATGGGGAGCCACGGCCTAAGGCCAATAAGTCAAGGGAGCAGCAGGTTGAAAAAGTTTGGGAACCACTGAACTAGGTGTTACTCTTCTTGGAGTATTGTTTACAGAATCTCGAATGGGCAAGTCCATTAATGAAATTATAGACTCACAATCACTAAAGTGATCCTCAACCACTACTACTGCTTCAGGTCTAGGGATATTCACAGGTGTAGGCATAACTAGAGGTTTGGGATAAGTTACTTTGTCACCATATAAGGGAACCACTGGACCAATTGTTACAGGTATGGTCAATGAATCTGGATGAACACTCAACTGTGTTACTTTCTGAATTAATTCTGCTCTGTTTTTGTCTATCGCTTCTTTTTCTTTATCATGAAGTACTCTACTAACTGGTGAATCGTGTAATACTTCAGGTACCAAAGGTGTTCTTAACAAGGGTGCACTTGGGGTGCATCCACTTGTCCCTTCCTGATATGGTGGTGGATTCTTTAATAGATCTTCCATAAATTCATCTTCGGAATCTCCAAATCTAGTCAAATGTTTTGTCTTTTCTGTGCATTTATTCCCTACTGATTCTTCTGCCATTAATATTGGATACAGACCCTCTGTAAGCTTTGCTCTTCTCCACTGTTTCATCTGACCGTCCCTTGACTCGTTTTGGTATCTGGGAAAAAATCCCCGATAACCCCTATTACTTCTGGGTCGATCCCGTTCAAATGCCTCAGTTTCCCATTCTTCTAAGGCTTCGTATTGAGTCAATCTAGGTCTGGGTTCTAAATCGTTCATTCTTAATCTTAAATTTTGAAGAATCCTCCCATTGAAAGTACCATTCTCGGGAAAAGCTAATATTCCATCATTTTTGGTATATTCTATCCAATTTTCTATCCATACGCAAGTATGATAACCTCTCTCCATCATCATAAATGAAGCGGGCGTTTTAGCTGGTGGAATGATAATTCCTTCCCTAGTTTTGATTGGTTTGTCCTTTTTAAAATAATTCTTAATCTTCTGTAGAACTGACATTTTCCTCTTTTCTCCGTACATTTTTGGCAAATCTCGATGCATAAAATTATATTCTGCAAAGCCTAGGAATCTCCTATCCGGACGAGTTCCTATTAAAGTCGAATCACCTTTTAACATATAATCTCCACTATCCAATACTATTTCAGCTTCTATGTTAACTAGCAATCAGATTCGAGCTAACTTTTGCCTTTGATCCAATCCTAGCGCGGCTTTTCAGTCTCTCTTTTCTGACGACCCCTTCTTTTACAATCTGCGCTTTTCTGTCCTTCGTTGTTTCAACCAATCCCAGCGCGACACTTGTGACGTCAGTACTACTCCTGACTACTGACCCCTCCTTTACAAGAGTTTTTTCATGCCCGTGGTTTCAACCAATCCCAGCGCGGCGTTTTGTGACGTCGGCTTCCTCTCCGGTAGCTGACCCTCCCTTTACAAAAATTTACGCAAAGTTTTATTCTCTCTATACTTCTTTATAATTCAGTAACAACATAAAACATTCGCTATCGTGTCAGTTTCACTAACTTGAAAAGATAGATTCTCTCACTTCTTAGTAAAAACTCTTCCGTTTACTAATCATACACTACGAGTAAAACACTTCCGTTTAGTCTTCACTTAAGCTCCGAAAAATACCTGCTACTTCTTCAATGTTACTCTTTCTAGGTGATATAACATCAAACTTTCACCAGCATTCCTTTGCTATTTCTCACACACATAGAGTCCCTAACAAGTACTGATAGCCCTACTTAACTTTTCAGTACTATTTCTGCCTGACAGATAACCTCACTGCAGTATGGCTTCCACTTACCATCCGCTATTCAATTTTCCCGGGGATTCTAGACAACATAAAACAAACTTAAAACAATAACGGATGTTAGTTCATAAAAATAAAATTCTCATTACCCAATTAACAAAGTGAAACCATCCTCTGATAACCAGAAAACTGATCCAGCGGGTTACTAGCAACAAGCATTCATACAGGAAATACTCACTTGGGCCCATACATTCATACTACGCTAGCAATTTCCGCTGGTGGGTCAGTTGGTACTCTTTTATCAAAAATCCCTGCTACCAATTACCTTCTGATTGAAGAGTAATGACTTACCAATGGACCCTTTGCTAATTGGGAAGTTTAAAATGAGTGACGTTCCATCCAATTCATACATTTCTAAAATAATCACTGAGTCAAGAAGTTTTAAAATGTTTATCTAAAGATTTAGCAGAGTAAATACAAAACCACATGATACTTAAATCGTATCGCAAGGAGGAAGCATAAAAATGAATTATCGATGAATGACGGTCCCTTAGGAAAGAGAGAGATCGAGACAGCAGCGCAACTAAGGTTTGCATTTATATTTACCTAAAGTGCGAGAACCAAACCCCTTGGCCAAGGAGTTGGAAAGATAGGAGCCTGGAAGGATCAAGAGCAAAGACCTCTTCTCGGATGAGGACAGGACCGGTGACCTCTCTATCAACGACGCCTGCGTCGTTCCCCTCTCTGGTACTTCGCTTCTCCTCGAATTCTCCCGTGACTTCCTTCTAATGGACTCCGCCGCCCCCTCCTCAGGACCTCTCTGGACAGCGGTTCAGTCTGCGATCGATCAGCTTGTACGTCTGGAGCCTATTCTTCTCAGCGTCTAGTCTCTCTGGCCAACTAATTAGCTAATTCTATATCTATTATACCCTTCTACGCCCATGTACCTCCCCTAAATGTTGCAGAATTATGGGGCCACTACTTCTGATTGGACGGTGACAGGGGGTTGATCCTCACACCATATTGATTTAATTCATTTTCTTAAAGCCCTTTGTTTTAGAAATACCGCCCCTCACTTTTAATACATTTGCTTTATTTCCCACCCGCCTCATGACAAAGTTTATACATTCTTCATGTACATTGTAACATTTTTGTAAGAACATTCATGAATACAACAATATTGGCCATCAGGTCGCGGCCTTGGATGACGTCCAGGTTGACTTCATCCCTTTCCTTCTGGGCAGCTATTCAAGGAGCATGCGCAGAACCAACGTCACACGAGTTTTCAGTTCACCAACCCCAGGCCCAAATTTACGAACTATTAAAGTCAAAGAAGAAAATATTAAAATCACAAATAAAATGTTTCACTGTATGCCCACTCTTTCTACTCTATTCCCATTTACTTATAAACTTATCCCCGCATTAATAGCGTTAGAATATCACAGTTTAAACAAAACATAAGAGCAAGCTGTAGCATGTGAAAATATATAGCAGCCATTTTAAATCACACTGCGCAGAAGCAAGAATTTTCCCACCAAGCAAAGAAAGACGTCACACCACATGATATGGTTGAGACATGCGCAGTAAAGTTCCCGCGCTTCAGCGGCCATTTTAGAATAGACAAACGTTACTTGTTAGTAAAAACACATAAGCAAGCTTCCTTGCTACTTATATATGTGTGTGCAATTATTAGTACAAACAATACAATTTTAATACATTAATACTTTTAAGAAGATTGCATCCGAGCAAGTCTCATTTGTGAGTCCTTGCTCCATCACTACCTTTCCTCCCTAATTCCAGCCCTTGTATGTAGATTTGTGGAAAGGTGGGAAAATCAGAGCCTTGCTACAATCCAAACCCTGATGTAATAGGAACTCTAACATAAGTAGAGATGCTGTTATCAGGCACCTGATATATTGTAAACGATGCCATAATTTTTCACCTCACTGCATGTCACCAAAAGGCACCAGTAATTTTATTTACAGGACATTTCTGAAGCATCCGGTCACTAGGACATGGAGGTATTTTATAACATTTCACAGCATTGTAATGTGTTCCAACCAAAGCTAACCATAACTTCACTTCAATCTTTGTTTTTCTCAGTGAAAAGAAAAAACACAAACGCACTGCACTGCGATACAGTAATTCATCGAAGAACCTCCAACATCATGGCATATAAAATTCCCCAGAAGCTCAAAGTGATAATATAGGAGCATATTGCACATTAGCTGTGATGGGATGGGATTTTTAATATAAATGTTTATTTTGTGGCAATTAAATAAAGAAAGCTGAGTGCAACTAACAATGGCCAGTGAGTGGAATTGGAATGTTTAGGTTTTGTTTACCTTTCATGAAAAAATTTGATATACTAGTGGAGAGTGGTGAGGGCAGTAAACGTGCGATTCTGTAGCTGCAGCATAAACTGCATAGTTAGGGACTGAAATCATTTGCCGCAACTTGTGCATAATTTGCAAATTTCAACAAAAAATTATGTTTAGAGTTTAAATGGATCAAAATAATAGTGCCAGAGAATGTGCCACGTAATTTAGATAACCTGTCCGCATAATTTTGTCCTCCATTGCCACTTAATCCTAGTGGCCCTGCCAAAGGCAAACCTGTGATTGGTTCTGGGGGCTGTCCTAATGATGGTGACACCCACACCTCACAGGGAATTGTGAAATGGTTTCCATGTTGGCAGTTTCCTGTAAAACGAGTTCTGCACCACTGCATTGTGAGCAACGCTAAGCTCCAAACAAGTAATGTATAAAAGATATGGAACTGGTAACCCTGTAATATGGTCATTGTGACATCATAAACCATGAGGCCTAATTCCAAGTGGTTTGTAAATGTCACTAGAACCTCAGGGAGGCAGTACAAGGACTGTTACTAGTTATATATTTGTCTGTTATATATTTATTTTGGGCTACCTAGCTTGAAAAGGGTGTTTATGGAAATCTATATTGAAAGTAGAAGGTGACATACTGAACTATACTATTTAGTTGCTTGCAGAAAAAGAGAGCAATGTAGTTAAAATAGAATTTTGGGGGAAAACAGCATTTGCATTGTTAAACGCATTCTGTCTGTAGAAGTAAGTGATAGTTAAAACTGTTTTCCAAGATGCAGCTAACACTAAGCACTAATTGGAATTAAAATGTCTTTTTTTTTTTTTACTTTGCAAGAAAAGATTGTTGATTTCACAATTTACACCGATCAAGACCAATGGAATTATTGATTTAGTTGTAGCGTTCTCCACATGATTATGGATTTACTGCACCCGCCTCACAATTTGCTGCATAATAGCAATTTCAACAAAACGTTGTTTGCACTTCATATTGATTTTAATATTGCCAGAGAATGAGCTGCACAATTGATTTTAGATCACCCTACTTCATAATTTGGTTCTTCATTGCCACATAATCCTAGTGACTCTGTCACTGATAAAGCGCAGCAGAGTGGTTTGTGGGCATGTCATTACGATGATGAAAATCCTATTTCTCAGGGACCCTTGAAATATTTTCCATTTTTCTCTGGACCATGTGTAATATGGGCTACAATAAACCCTGTATTTAGTGCAATAAAAGCACCCAGATAAGTAAATTAAATATATATGTAGATATTGAGAGTATCCCATTATGTATTTTTTTCCAGAAATGGTCCCTACTCTATAAAACATAGGCAAAATGATATAAACCATGATTCAATAAGTTTATAATTTAGTGTCGAAACCACCATAGAAAGTACTTCTCCTGGTTAGTGCCAGTGCTCGCACTACAATTGTGTAGGATGCTTAGTACCAAAATAATTCCTTTATTAATAGAACTTGGTTATTAAAAATACCTCCCTTTGAAGGGATTCCTACACTACTGAGGTGAAATCAAGAAAATGTATTTTTTAGAGCTCACTTACACCCTTATGCACCGTGACGCTAGGACAGCCAAAGTGAAAGATCCAGAACTGTAAATGAAATCCTTACCAAGGTATTCCTGATGATACCAGGGAACGTAATCTAATAAATGTGGTATGTTTTTTCCCAGTGTTGTAGAAGGCCCGATGATTCGAGCTGAGCACCTTAAAGTTGATTATCTGTTTCATCAGCAGCTAGTGGAGGGTACGACCAACTTCTGAAACATGATCAAATTTACATAGCCCTTTCACAAGCTGAAACTCCCTGTTGTGAATAAGCTGCAGCTTTGCTATCTGATATTTTGGCAGACCAAGAAAAGGGAGAAGTCCAGTTGAAAAGCACTATAGCACTGTTAACAGTAGGCCATTTGTCTCGAAGAAGAACTGGAAGGATTTTCATTTGATTGCCAGGTGACAGGGCTTGATCAAGATAAAACTAAGATTTTTCATAGATCTGTTTGGGGAAGGAAGGTCACTTAAAGAGGAACACACGAAGGAATCCATTCATGAGTAGCCTCCAGAGATCAAAACACTTGTCTTGTCCCCCTTTAAACTTGAGAGAGCTAGCTGCCATCCAACTCTTGACTTCCATCAGGGAAAATCTGCATTAATATTCTAGTTTATACATGTCTCTTAACAGCCATTTCACACTTCTCAGAAAAGCAAGCCAACGAATGATATATGTATAGATTTTCATTGGATTTGATAGACACTTAAAGTTTTCTTGAAAAAGGACAAGTGTATATGTATAGTGTACATAACGTAATTGACTCTAGGTGCTTTAGAGGGTGCCTTCTAGAGCAAGAGTGTCATAGTTGCAATTCTACTAAAGATTGTGAGGAGAAAACAAGATTTGCTTTGTTTATCTTGACTTTGAGGTATGTCAGGGGAGATTCTTCAGTGCATTTGTAGGTGAGGAGGAGAATCTTGAATTTGATTATTTCCTCTACTGGGAGCCAGTGCCGACCTTTTAATTGTGCTGCCTCATGCTACAGTTTTGGAGTCTAGATATTAGGTGACCAGCACTACTTTGGCTTTGTGCAGTCTTCTGCTTTCACATATTGAGAGACTGCCCTATAGGGCATTGCTGTGGGTAAGGCACATGTTAATATATACTACAATAAGGTAGATTTCTTTTTATGTAAACGTTTTTTTTAGTATATTCATTTGAAGAAATGTGGCTTTACCCACTCCTTCTTACTGAACTGAGGCCGTGGTTAGCCTCCAAGATTACTCACAGGTTTCATGTTTTTGATTTGATGGTAGCAGTTTGGCCATCAAAATTGGAGAAGGGCACACACAGTGTCCTTCTTTTTTGGGAAGTGGTGACAGCTAAGTACGGGAATTCTGGTTTTTGAGCTATTCAGCTTATGGCTATAGTGGCAATTGAATATGGTTTGAGTTCTCTGGAAAGCCTGAGAGTATGGTCACAAAACCTTTATTCCCTAGAAAAGATTTGGCGGAAAACGTTGATGTATGGAAAGCAGAGTTTTGGTGCACATCCATTCCAGTAATTTCTAAAGTGAAAATGTCCAGAACTCAACGGATTTACAATTGCGTTAAAAATATCAAATAAGGCTACAATTGACTGGAGTGATATCGTAATAAATAACAGTCATCTGGTGGAGCTCCTTGCACTTAAAAAGCATTTTTGAAGACTACATTTTTGCAACGTGTTTCAATATCTGCAGCTCCTGCAGCTGGAGCGACTGCTTACACTACTGATGCTGTATTTAGCAAAATGTGTGACAGATCGATCTCAGAAGATGCACATTAAAACCTATTTTTAAAGCGAGTAAACAATTAGAAAGCTATCTAGTTTGTCCCACAAAAGGCCACTTCACTCAAATGACATTCCGTGAAACAACAAAAACATATTTTGGGGTGATCCAAAGCAAATAATTTACTGTGTTAATGGATGAATCAAAATTAAACAGTTGTCCGTTTTAACGGAAATTACTACACAGGATCTATGATGTCAGTTAAACTCCTTAACGAGAGGTGTCAAGATCTGTCCAAATTGTCATCGACATTTTTGGTCTGGAGGAATTCCTGCAACTCCGTTTTGTTGCCATCATTGAAATCTTTTTATCTTCACCGTTTTGTGTATGGTTAGTGACTGCTACTTGCTGACCAGAAACTATTATGAGAAGCTGCTTCGTTCCCAAACGAGCATTCACTAAGCCAATAGTGTTAATATACACATATATATTTTACAAAGTTCCTTAGGCCTGTTCAGATCAGTGTCCAGAATGTAAAATAGAAAGATACAACAGTCACCACTATAAAAACATTAGCATGATGTATTTGTAAAATATATATCAGACATTCCTCTTGCTTCCATGCAAAGCATGATTGAAGGGGGGTTGCCAAGATGGTGACCAAGGCAGACGTCTTTGCCTGAGCTCCATCCGAGCCCGGCTTCATCCATCGATATCCTGGGCCCTTGGGACCTCATCTAAGCTAGTGGGGTGCTGGGTCCCCACCCCACCATCTGACGGTGTACGCTGCCAACGGCGCTACCAGCAGGCCAGGAGACCGCCCGTAACGATCCCCCCGCGAGGACGCTATAACAAGGCGGTGGCACACCTGAAGAGGGCCTGCTGGAAACAACGGGTGAGTTGCCCATTTGGGCCCCCTGGAAGCCCTCTGGTACTGTTGACTTGCTTAGGGGTCCCACCTTAGCCCTGCAACAGAGCCCCGCCTGAGACTGGGAGAGGGCTCCTTTAAACTGTGTTGGTGCCTGAAGCCTCCTGCGTGGTTGAATTTGGGGCTTTTCACCTCTGCCCTTGAACTGGTGGCACAGAGGCCGTACTGGACCCCAGTCTGGAGATGCTTTGCTAAGTGTGAGAGTGATCAGTTGGTCCTCTGCCCCGAGGATCTGTGGCCTGAACTTGTGGAGGAGGGGGCCTCTGTCTTGCAACCTGTGACGGAGGAGGGGGGGAAGGCCCCCCAACGCGGCGTGCTGACCCCGTGGAGGTGGTGTCTGCCTCCTGTACTAAAGGGAGCCACAACAGCATAGCGCCTGGGTCCTACGGCACTGCTGCATCATAGCGAGCCTAAGGCGAACAGGAACACTGTCTGGGGTGGGGGGCAACCTCAAGCCCCAGACGATGTGGCGGCAGAGGGGGATGGCGCTACGCCATCTGGAGGGCCACTTTGGACTGACATTCACCCAATTTGAGCATATCTTGCAGACTATACTGGATACCAAGACCGCAGGATTCCAGAATTGATTCTGTATCCCTAGATGTTGGACTTCGCCACGCGGACCACCGTTAACTGGCAGAGCGGGTCGACGCCACCGTATCCACTTTGACTGGTCTATGGCTCACATTGCCGAATCTGCAGACCCAGGTGAAGGCAGATATCGTATCCTTGCAACGCAGAGCGGAGGATGCTGAGGGCAACTCTCGGCATAACCTTGTGCGATTTGTGGGCTCCCAGGAACGTGCTGAGGGCCCTAGCGTAGAACTTTGTCGAACAGTGGCTGACGGAGACAGTGTTGGCTGGCAGGATACCGAAATTCTTCTCCATTGAGCGAGCCCATCGCCTGCCAGGCAGACCCCCACCGCTGGGGGCGCGCCCATGCCCGGTGATAGCCCGGGTTCTCAACAGCTTTTTAGGGTAAAAGGTACACCGGGCGCTTTGAGAACTGGGAGATAACGGCATATCCTGATTACACCGCGGAGGTACATCGCTGACGCACCTCATACTCAGTAGTGAAGTCTCAGCTGCGCATCTTGGGGCTTCAATATGCGTTGCTGTTCCCTGCCAAACTTTGCACCACGGATGGGGACCAAACCCACTTTTTCCCGACTCCAGACGACACTTGGACCTGGCTACATGCAAAGGACCTGGCGGACAAGCCGACTCAGGACCCTGGGGATTGGCTCACACTGCATCAACGCCATCGCCGGCCACTCAAGCCTTGCTCCATTCTGACTTCAGAAGAAGCAGCTCATGAATGTGCGCAGGTAGTCGAGGGGGTTCTGCGACATCTCTGTAACTCCTTTGAGGCCTTGTGATCCAAGAGTGCCTTCAATATCACTCCGGACTCAGACGGCACCATGGTCTCCACCTGCGACAACACCCGGGGTCCAACGATGACGCCCTGCATGGCTGATGACTTATGACCTTGTCCTGTTGCCTCTTCAAGGCGGTAAGCCAGCTATCATAATGTGCCTTCTGATTGGCAGATGAGTGGTCTGGGGGGGGGGGGGGTACAGGAGAGTCTGTGCGGGCCGATGGGACTCTCACTGATGGTGACATACAGCAGGCAACATTTTTCTCGGACACCCACCCCCCAGCTTACCATAATGGACTGGCAGACATTGCTGTTTAGAGTTTTGATTTGTTTGAATGCTTTCTTATTTTATGGCAGAAGATGGGGTATCTTTTCCACCCGGGGAAGGTGGTGAGGGAATGTTAATCTCTTGTTTTGTTTTTGTTCATTTTGTTGCCTGGGGCTCCCGCTTACCTGATCACTCGCCGCGTGACCTCTGGTTGGGAGGATACAATGGTGCTCACACTGAGGGCGCCCTGGTGTTGGGTAGACCCGCTCGTCATTCACTGCTTCCTAATTTGCCGCTCACAAAGCCACACTTAATACACATGTGACCCCCCCCCCCACTACAATTTCATGACTTGGAATGTGACCGGTATGGTCACTCCAGCTAAGCGCTACAGCATCCACACTTATCTCAAGCGATCGGACATACATGTGGCATACCTCCAAGAAACGCATCTAACCAAGGCACAACTCCTCAATTTACATGCAAAGTGAAGGGCCAGGTTTATGGCACCACGGTCTAGGCTTACTCCAGGGGTGTTCTCATTTGGGTTGCCCCTGGTGTTCCCTTTGTCGGACACCCACAAGACTGACCCGTCCGGCATTTATGTCGCTGTTGAGGGGCAACTAGACGGCAGACCCCTGGCCATGGTGGCTGTCTGTTCCCAATGTGGGCGACCCAGCCTGTATGGACAATCTCACGCTGTCACTGCAGCGCAACCCCCACACTCCTTCCATGTGGGGCGGTGACTTCAACTGAGTGTGAAATGTGGACAAGGGCAGTTCGATTTCCACCCAACCCCATGGCAGGGGAGGCCTGTCGACAGGATCACCTGGGGGACTGGCTGGCCCACCATGGGGTTTGCGATGGGTGTTGCCTCCAGCAACCAGAGGAGCGCGAATACTCCTTTTATTCACCTCTTCACAGTATACATACCCGATAAGACCTGTTTCTCTGTAGCGCCCCTCTCATCACTGGGTTTCCCTCACACGGAATACCTTGTGCGCATGCTCTCGGACCACTATCCACTCCTGCTTCGCTGAGATTGGACCCTGCCAGCCCCAGAATCCCAACGTGGACACTACAGACTGATTCACTCCTTGACCCTCCATTCCGAGAGAGCCTTGCCGAGCGCCTGGCCTAGTACTTTAAGCTTAACACCTGTTCCGCCTCAACCGAGCGACCGAATGGGACACTCATAAGGCTGTGATATGAGGACATTGTATTGCTCCCACATGGGGTGTCTGGTGGACGTTGTGGAGGGATGTACTGGCCAAGGAGTGGGATATGCGTAGTCTAGAGACTGATCAACTGCGGTCCCCTGCTCGGCTTGATTTTTTACTACAAATATGAAGGGAACATAGTGACAGTCATTACCTTGCCAGATTCCATGGGGAAGGAAACTGTGTGGGAAGGTTGCTGGCGTGGCTTAAACGCGACGAACGCCGCCCCTTAGGTGCGGTATGAGCAAATAATGGTGCGATTCACAGGGTGACATTAATGCGCTTTCTTGAGCTTTTATGGCTCCCTTTATATGGCTGTACTGGGTTCTCCTGGTTCTTCCTTGCGCGATTACCTTCGGGAAATCCCACTCCCTACGCATTGTGGTTTAGGTGGCCTACCTTGATGCTCCCCTTCAGCTCGATGTACTGCACCTAGCTATCTCACAAATTGCTCGTAGTAAAACACCGGGCACAGACTGTCTCCTGATAGAGTACTACTCCACCTATAGTGCTATCCTGACACAAAAGCTCCTGGAAGTTTACACCGAAGTACACAACACCGGGCACCTCCCTAATACGCTCCGCGAAGCTCTTATAGTGTTACTCTGGAAGCTAGACCGTTATCCCTTAGATGTGCAATCTTACAGGCCACTCTCAATGCTGAATCTGGATTGTAAAATACTAGGGAAGGTCCTGGTGAACAGATTACTTCCGCTACTCAGCACCTTAGTGCATGAAGATCAGTATGGCCAAAACCGGGGCAAATCATTTTTATCAGCGTCTGTCGACTAATGTGACGCATGCGGACTGATCTGGACACAACTGGTGTTCCAGTGTCAATGTCGCTTGACATTAAAAAGGCCTTCCCCACTTTGTGGTGGGGGCAATTACCTGTTCGCAACTCCCGATGCAATGCAGGTAGGGCCAGGCTACTTGAGGTGTCTCAAAACACTCTGTGGGCGCCCCAGTGCTAGAGTCAAGAATGGCCAGTACATCTCTGATACACTAGACATTTGCCGGGGCACCTGGCAGGGCTGCCCACTGTCCCCTTTACTCTTACCCTGACTTTGGAGCCGTTGGCCTGCAGGCTATGCATGCGGGCAGAAGAGTGGGGAATCAAAGCACAGGTTGTTAGCCGTGTGGTCTCGCTGTATGTGGATGACGCATTGATTTATTTGCGGGACCTGTAATCCGCGTTGCCGGGGGTAATGTTGGAGGAGTTGGGGCGATGTCCAATCTTAAAGTTAACGGGACCAAATCCTGCCTGTTCCCCCTCCCCCCCCCCTCCCATTCTTGATCCTGAGAGGGGCCAGCTCCCCAGGGCACGCCTCCAATGGCAGTGCCACACTTTTAAATGCCTAGGCATAAGGATGCTGACCTGTTGGAGGGGCATCTATATAGGGCCCTTGACTCGGTGCGTGGATCGTTGTCATTCTGGACGTCTCTCCCCTTATCGCCAACGGGCCAGGTGGCATATATATATATATATATATATATATATATATATTTCCTGTTATGCAAATTTCCTGATATTACGCCACGTTGCTTGGTTACGCTTTCAATTGCAACAAAATTATAGCACAGGAATAAAGTGAACAACCAGAATGCTGCTGTTTGAAGCAATTGTTTTTCAAGTGTGAAATGCATCCTTACGGAAAAAGTTGACTCGAGGACTCATTTCTCTCTCAAATTCATCACTAAATTACTGATTTGCATTTTGCATAATTATGCACATTTTAGAATAATTTTCTGAAGTTTTCTGTAATTACACGAAAGCAAATTTTGCGTACCCCTAAATCCTCAGATATGTAGACTTGCATGCACCCATAAGGGCAGGCAAACCAGCTCATATACTCCACCCTCTTGACCCCCTACTCAGGCAAATACAAATTGACAGACATGCACCTACAGCTACAGACATTACACATACATGGATGGTGAGGGTGATGAATAGACAGAGGGATGAACAAATTATTGCACGACAAATGAATAGTTGCATAATTGGTACTAAGCTGATGTAAACATCCTGACCACGTAATCGTTAGCCCCTGTGTAGAGGAATTCCAATGTGAAGTAGAGTTGTTTCAATTTTTGTTCAGTCCTTTGCCTAGTAGGCACTTCTACCTATTTACAACAGACTTTGCTTATCTGAAACTTGACCCCTTTGGAATGATCATTTATAGATTACAATACTGTGCACTCTTCACTATAATTCCAACCTTGGCACCTTTGATAGAATTATGCATGAGCATCACCTCAATTCAGTACACTTAGGCTTGCTGGATTGCTCCATGTACGTCAAACAATGTGTATCTGATCCTGGGCTTTCCTTTAAACCTTTCAAAATATTATCCAGTTTGTTAGTCCCATGGGCGTATTTGAAGAAGACAAACTCTACAATAGTGCACTGATTTGTAACATGAAAATTAAGAACTAAAACCACAGTCTATCATATATGAGGCAATCTGAAAATCTTAGTTAAACGGTGAGCAGGCCCTATTCTTTAACTAGTTTGAATTTTCTGCAGAAAACTTAAATTTGGTCTTCATGAAGTTGACAAGTTCACTTATTTTCCTCCTTTCAGATGACTACATTTCCTATTGACAGGTTAAATCTAGATAAAATTACAAACTTGCACACACACATGCTTAACAAAGCTCTCAAACCTTTTCACTAGCTCATGTTTACATTATCCTGACGAAATGGAGGGTTCTTTGCAAGTCCTAGTTTTATAGGATATGAGGGGAGATGAGACACATTTTCAAATTATCTTCATTCAGTTGGGTCGTACCATATTATATACATACAGGCTGCGACAGCAAATGCCTGACCATAAAATGGTTTCCGTGAAGACAGCCATATTTTTAGGTTGAGCCTACCAGACAGTGCAGCTGTCTGGTTGCGAAAGACACAGCTTACCAAGAAAATAAAACATTGGAGCCTGCCTGTGCTTATCACTGGTTTCCCAGCTTGTCATTCTTGTCTGTCCGTCCTATGGAACATAGCATCTTTACCATCTCTTGTGATTGACTGGTTTCTGTGCTTCCATTGCTTGCTTTTCAAGCACTGCTTTCTTCTTTTTCATTAAGATGTTCATGAGAGTGAGTCTTCCAGCTATCCCCCTCGTCCACTTATTTTTCCCCTTACTCTATGTTGCTCACTATTTCGGTGTGCTTCTCCCCGACCCCTCTGTGTTGTGCTCACTCATGTGTCCTCCCCCGTTTCATGCTTCTCCCTGCCTGTTCCACATTGCTATCCTGACTTGTTTCTTCTCCTCCACACCTAGCCTTTTGCCCTCACCTTCTGTATTGCTCTCCCCACCTCTTCCTCTTTTTCTCTTTCACCATTGGGTCTCCTCCCCACATCCCTGCATTGCTCACCCACCTCCTCCGTCTTTCCCCCCCACCCTTGTGCCCTCTGTTTCTTTCCCTTGCCTGTGCTTTAAAAATACTTTTTCACACATTTTTTCCTTTTGTTTG
This sequence comes from Calotriton arnoldi, assembly GCA_963921515.1. NCBI lineage: Eukaryota > Metazoa > Chordata > Amphibia > Caudata > Salamandridae > Calotriton > Calotriton arnoldi. The sequence goes on from CAWUFW010000699.1 coordinate 2,970,716, forward strand.
CGTATACAATCTGGATTGACAAAAAAAAATCGGCTGTGTCATTTTGTTGGTGTGCACATGCATAGTACACCCACCTACAAAAGACAGCGTCATAGGGTTTTCGGCACAGCTTCTGGGATGTAGTATAGCATGGGTAAAAACTATTGACAAAGCCAATAGGTCTCTAAGGCAGTTCCCATTACTTTGTTTTATTGGTTGTTTAACTGTGCCACTACTGTAAACAGTTACAACATTAACAAGCCACGCATGGATACATTTGGAATCCTTTCTTGCTGCTCCTGTCACAAAGCCTAGAAATTCAGATGGTGCACACAAGTCATTTTTAGGTCTCGCCTAGCGTTGCAGCGCGCATGAGCTGCTCGCTCTGCGAGGCTTCTTGTAATCAAGCCAATTTCAGAAGTGGAGTGTAGGCTCCGCCCCTTCTTTCCATTGGCTTGCGTCATCGTGCATGCTAAATCCTGGCTTTCCATTGTCAGTGAGGCTTTTTAGTCCCTCCTTGTTACCGCCCTGTCTCCTTTTGGCCCCGCCCACCCGGACTGGATCTTTTACTCGCGGCGTTATCCAGTGTCCATTAATTACTGGGTAGGCACTTTTTTCCCCACTGGTTTACGCTATGCTATAGGAACTGGTTCTAAAGCTTGTTTTGTCTTGGAGCACCCGGTGCAGTGCTCGTGTTTTCAGACCACTCGTTCCGTAAATGCAGTTTTATATGGGGGTAATGCCACTCAAATGTATTACTTAGAGCGCTTTACGTGAGCGCCAGTTACTTAGCACAAGGAAACGTTCGTTTTTGCAGGAATACTTTCGGTTGTCGAAATTTCCTTTGCTTGGACAGCTTTTTTCAAATGTTTACCATTCCCTTCCTTTTTGAGAAAAAGTTCATATGTGCAATATTTAGCAAAACGAAATATTTTAATGATTTCCTTTCTGTAGCTAAGTGCACACACAATCCAATGCACAAGTGCTTTTAATAAATGTAAAATGTAGTCTTTTTGCCGCTTTTACCAGGAGTCCACTTAAAAGCATAAATTCAGAAATGGGAACATGTTTTCCGAGGTCGAAATTCCGTCTTTTGCTTTGATCATTGGGTTTCCTCTAAAAAAGCTTTATGGGCGGACCTAAGCTACTGAGGTGGCCATCTCGGAAACAGGCATACTGTAGAGCGACGTTCTTACAACGCCCTTTAGTAGCAACGAACCTTGCCCCTTACGTTAAGATGGCTGCCGCATAGAACATGCGCAGAATGATCCCACCAGGCAGAAGAACAGAGGGGGCCCGGGGCGGGGAGGAGGTGGAGAGGAAGAACGGAGAGGGCCCTACTGAGCATCTAGCAATCTTGCAACAGCCGCCTCGGTAGCAGGCGACGGGTTGCAGCTCACTCTGTGCTCCCTCACGCTCAACCCTGTCCCAAGCTGCAGACGGCCACCGCTTCCGGGGTCCAGGGTATGAGGGGCCAGCAACGGCCGTGGGGGCTTAAAGGAGCCGTGGCACCCATTGTGAGAGAGGAAAAGTGGGGACAGTCCTTGGCATTGTTTATTGTCCCACCTCTGCTGCTCGTTTAAGTTCTGCATTTAAAGGTTTTAGTCCTGGGGGATCCCGAGCCCCCTCAAACATTTCATTCGATATTTCTCCCTTATGTAGTAGCTTACCGCTTCCTGCACCTATAATTTGTCTCATTTGTTGCTTTTCTTACAGAAAATTGCCTATTCGACTTGCTCATCCTTTTGTAATTTACCTCCTTATTGTTTTTTTACATCACGCTAACACAATAGGACAATATACACCATACGTTGCTTTTCATAGATCACTTTCTCCCATTCGTTACCCCAGGGGAAAATTTCAGCAATTTATTCTGCATACAGGGAAGTGTTGGTCTATTCACCATCTATCAAAGTATTTTGATTTATTTATTGTTTCGCGCAGAAATGTAACCAATGTATTGTCCTTCATCGTTTGATTACCACGTTATTGTCAAATATCGAACTCCATACCCTTCCGGTGCTCTAACAATTGCCAGGTTTGTTTTTTAGACCACTTGCTGTCCACATCTCTCACATTTATTCCTTATTTCTTTATTATGTTCTTTGACCACCCTGTAGTTCCTCGTACGTTATTGCTACCTGCCTTATTTTTTCCCTTTATAAAGTAACATTCAACTTGTTGCCATCCTTGGTGCTTTTCTTTCGTTTCCCGTCCTCATAATTGCCCTCCCCATATTATTTTGCTTCCCATATGCAGATTATTTTACATCCTCATCACTCCATCTTCACTCTCATGCTGATTTGCTCCATATTTGCTAATTTACCCTTTCTGTTGTCCCACATGACAATTTACACCACCCGCTGGAGACCCTGCCGTCCCCTCGTGCTTTATATATCAGCTTACTGCCACCCTGATCTCCTCCTTATTAACCCTCATACTTCGTTTGTCCCTTCTACTTGAACCTTAATTTACCTTTTTCTGGTTCTCCATCTCAGGTGAATTCCTATGTTACCCATCATACATTAGTTAATCTTGACTTGTTGATCCCACTTAAATCACAATTGACTGTTTGATCTTTCATCGTTTTTTTGTCACATCTCAAATTTGAACTCCATCATTTTCACATCTACTGTATTGTTTGAACAATTTATTGCTGCCCTTTCAGGCTCTTGCCTCTTCGCACATTTAGTTCCACTCTATTGTTCCCACCCGTATATTTGTGTATACTCAATACCTTCCCTTGTCTCTCACAATTTTCCCCCACTGCCATGGTATTCCTTTCTCTGAAATTGTGCTCTCTCCGGCTCCGGACATGGAGCCGGACCGGCGTCGCTCGACGCCGGTTCCGGCGCCGATGAGACCTTGGGTCCCAAATGTCCCTCCTCCTCCTTATTTTGAACCGGAGGAGGACCAGGAGGGACTGGGAGGGGTCTGAGGACCCTCTGGCACAACAGTGTCAGTATGATGAGGACTGGGCAGAGGAACTAGGGGATGCCAGTGGTCTAGATACTTCCCCTGACACTGGCATGCTGTCTCCTCCCGTGGCTACGGAGGAGGGAGCCAATTTTGCAACGGTGTTGCGTAGGGCAGCTGGAGCCTTACATCTCCGACTCCCTACTGTGGCGGTCAAGACTAATCTCTTGACAGAAGTGCTTCAGCCGGCAGCCTCCTCCTTGGAGACTGTGCTGCCGTTTAACGACGCACTCACTGACGTTCTTTTGGGCGCCTGGTCCAAGCCCAACACAGGGGCTCCTGTGAATAGGAACGTGTCCCGACGCCATCGCCCAGCTCCGGGCGACCCCTTGTTTCTCTCTGTCCACCCCACTCCTGAGAGCTTGGTTGTCCAAGCCTCGGCTTCCCAAACCGCCTTCCCTACCGCCCCTCCGGATAGGGAATCCAAACGCCTGGATCAATTTGGGAAGAAGGGTTTTTCTTCCTCCAGTGCTGGCTTGCGGTCCATCAACACCGCTTGTCTTTTGGGCCGATATACCCACTCCCTGTGGGATTCGGTGGCGACTGTTTTGCCCCAGTGTTCTGAGGAGGTCCAGACACTGCTTACCCGCGCCATTGCGGAAGGTAGGGATGCGGCCAAATACACCATACGTTGTGGCCTTGATACCGCCGACTCGCTGGGCAGATCTATTGCAACGACGGTGGCGCTACGTCGCCACGCCTGGCTGAGAACCACTGGTTTTTCGGGTGATGTCCAGAATACACTCATGGACATGCCCTTTGATGGAGTCGGTCTTTTTGGTTCCAAAGCAGACCATGCGTTGGAGCGTTTTAAGGACTCACGGGCTACTGCCAAGTCCCTGGGCCTTTCTACTGCACGCCCTCCGCTAACTTCTGCTTTTCGCCCCTATCGTGGCCACGGAAGGGGCGCCCAGTCACGTCAGCAGCCCAGCCACCGGCCCGCGCAGCAGGCGTCTTCGCGTGGCCGAGGAGCGTGGATACCGCCGTGGCGGTTCGGGCAACCAGCGTGCGGGTCAGGCCACCACCTCCAACCCATCCGCGGCCTCCAAGCCCTCCTAGTCCCTCCTTTCAGGTGCACAGCACGCCAGTAGGGGCAGGGTCCGCCATCACCTTCACCACTGGCGTCCCATCACCTCGGACAGGTGGGTCTTGGACATTGTCCGAAGGGGCTACTCCCTCCCCTTCGAGACCACCCCCAGCCATGCCACCTCAATTCCACCGCATGTCAGGGGATCACTTGGTACTTCTGCAGAAGGAAGTCACGGCCCTCTTGGCCAAGAGGGCCATCGAGCATGTTCCGACCCCAGAAGTAGGACGTGGTTGCTACTCCCACTACTTCCTGGTGCCCAAAAGGACAAGGAGGACATGCGTCCTATCTTGGACCTCCCGGAACGTCAATCGCTTCCTCCGGAAGGAGAAGTTCAAGATGCTCACCCTAGCTCAGGTCTTGACTGCCCTCGACCCTGGAGACTGGCTGGTAGCGTTGGACTTGCAGGACGCCTATTTCCACATCCCCGTCCTGCCGGCCCACCGGCGTTACCTTCGGTTCACGATAGGCCTCGAGCATTTTCAGTTCACCGTGCTCCCCTTTGGCCTTACCAGTGCCCCTCGGGTGTTCACGAAAGTGATGGCGGTGGTCGCAGCTCATCTGCGCCGGGCAGGGGTTTCAGTCTTCCCCTACCTCGACGACTGGCTGCTGAAGGCGGGCTCGTCCCAGGCAGTCGTCTCCCCATCTCCAGACTACGGCCGAACTCCTGCACTCGCTGGGGTTCTCCATCAATGTGCCGAAGTCGCATCTGATTCCTTCTCCACAGCTCCTTTTCATCGGAGCAGTTCTGGACACGACGCAGTTTCGGGCCTATCCTCCCGAACGGCGAGTCCGGGATATTCAGGCTATGATTCCGATCTTTCAGCCTTTATCCTGGGTTTCGGTACGGATGACCCTGAGGCTGCTGGGCCTCATGGCCTCCTGCATCCTGCTGGTCAATCATGCCAGATGGCATATGCGGGCTCTGCAGTGGGACCTGAAGTTCCAGTGGGCGCAGCACCAGGGCAACCTGTCCGATCACGTCCAGATCTCGGAGGGGACTGCAAAACAGTTGCTGTGGTGGCTCTCGAACCGGCAATGGGTCATGGGCAGATCCTCTCCCTTCCCCAGCCAGAGCACACAGTTGTGACGGACGCGTCCCTTCTGGGATGGGGCGGTCACATGGGAGAGGCGGAGATCAGAGGCCTCTGGTCTCCGGCGGAGTCCCGGCTCCATATCAACCTTCTGGAGCTCCGGGCGATCCGACTTGCACTCAAGGCATTCCTTCCCTCTGTCAAAGGGAAGGTAGTGCAGGTGTTCACAGACAACACCACCGCCATGTGGTACTGCAACAAACAGGGCGGGGTGGGGTCGTGGACCCTCTGTCCAGGAGGCTCTGCGCCTCTGGACATGGCTGGAACATCAGGGCATGTTCCTGATGGTTCAACACCTGGCAGGTTCCCTGAACGCCAGGGCGGACGAACTCAGCCGCAGGTGCATGATGGATCACGAATGGCGTCTTCACTCGGAAGTGGCGCAAGGACTCTTTCTACAATGGGGAGAGCCTTGGTTAGATCTATTCGCCACCGAAGAGAACGCGCAATGTCATCAGTTCTGCGCGTTGGAATTTCCAAGGCGGCACTCGCTCGGCGACGCTTTTCGTCGCGAGTGGAGTTGCGGTCTGTTGTACGCCTTTCCGCCTATACCACTTCTACCCAGAGTGTTGAAGAAGATTCGGCACGACCGGGCCCAAGTCATCCTTGTGGCTCCGGACTGGGCTCGAAGAGTTTGGTATCCCGAGCTACTCAATATGAGCGTAGATCCCCCGATCCGTCTGCCTCTTCGGGAGGATCTTCTGTCGCAGCAGCAGGGGACGGTCCTCCACCCGAACCTGTCCAGTCTACACCTGCTTGCGTGGAGATTGAGCGGCGGCAGTTGATTCCTTTCGACTTGCCTCCCGAAGTTTGTGATGTGATTCTGGCAGCCAGGCGTCCCTCCACTAAGGTGGTATACGCCTGCAGGTGGAACAAATTTGTGGCATGGTGCACAGCAAAGGCTGTGAACCCCCTTTCTGCCCCTCTTTCTGAGGTCCTTCTGTTCCTTCTTTCTCTGGCCCAACAGGGTTCTGCCCTGGGTACCATCAAGGGTTATCTCTGTGCTATCTCGGCCTTCCTCAGGCTCCCTGATCAGCCCTCCCTTTTCAAGTCCCCTGTTGTTAACAGGTTCTTAAAAGGCATTACACACCTCTTCACTCCTGTTCCGTTTGTGATGCCTCAGTGGGACTTGAACTTGGTTCTTACCTTTTTAATGTGCGCTCCCTTTGAGCCTCTACATAACTGTCCTCTTCGTCTTCTGACTCTGAAGACAGCCTTTCTGGTGGCCATCACCTCCGCTCGGCGGGTGAGTGAGCTCCAGGCTCTATCATGCAAACCTCCCTTTCTGTCTGTCCATCCAGACAAGGTTGTTCTTAGGACGCGTCCGTCCTTCTTGCCAAAGGTGGTTACTGCCTTCCACATTGGGCAGACCATCACTTTGCCCACCTTCTTTCCGCCTCCGCATCCTTCCAGAGAGGAAGAGAGGCTCCACCGTCTGGACCCAAAACGTGCGCTCTCTTTCTATATCGACCGCACAAAACACTTCCGGGTGGATGACCAGCTCTTTGTTTGCTACGTGGGCGCCAAAAAAGGTCGGGCGGTGCACAAACGAACCATCTCCCGCTGGGTTACCTTGTGCATCAAGGCCTGCTATTCTTTGGCTAAGAAGGAGCCTCCTGTTGGGCTGCGTGCCCATTCCACCAGGGCAACGGCTGCTACCACGGCTTTGGGCTGTGGTGTTCCGCTGCAGGTTATCTGTCAGGCAGCTACGTGGGCCTCGCTGCACACGTTTACAAAGCATTACTGCCTTGACAGTCAGGTCCGGAGGGACGGCTTCTTTGGCCGTTCTGTCCTCCGGGACTTCCTTGTCTGATCTTTGTTCGCAGACCCACCACCGGGGTTGGTATTGCTGGGGTATCTATTCTAAGGTAAGGAATCTGTCACTAACGTGTCTCTTTCAGATGCACAAGTTACTAACTTGTGTAACGATATATCTGTAAGAGACAGTAGTTAGTGACAGATTCCTACCGCCCACCCATCCTCCCCGTTCTGCGAACTGATTTCTAGGGTTAAGGACATCCCTTTCAGGGCCCTAGTATTTTTCAGACACCTATGTCAGCTTCTTGCATGGCTCTGCGTTCCTGGCGCGGAAAGTCGTGTACAGAACTGACGTCAGCGCGCAGGGGCGGCGTCTAAGTACTGCCCGCGACGTCATCCCGGCAATCACGACGCCGACGACGGACGCGGACCGCACGACGCCGCCTACCGACGCGCAAGGGTACTGCTACGCAAAAACGTTCCGGATCCAGCCTGACGCCTGGGGATATTCTAAGGTAAGGAATCTGTCACTAACTACTGTCTCTTACAGATATATCGTTACACAAGTTAGTAACTTGTGCTATCTGCTCTGACATTAAACAAATCAACACAAGGATTGCAAAACGGGAAGTAGAATCCTTGACCTGGAAGACTCCAAAACGAAATCACGCAAAGCTATTTTGGCCTTCAGTGCCACAACCTAAACTCTGTCAAGAGAACCAGCAGCACTACAAGACCGAAACAGAAGGGGGAACCTTCGCATCTTTGGTATCCCTGAAGGAGAGGAAGACACAGCAGGATCTTGTATTCAATTTCTAGAGAAATGGTTCTCACAAAACACACCTAATAATTGAAAAAGACCTTGAATTTGCACAGAATGCCTACTCAGAAACTCCGTAACCAAACTCATCCGCGCCCAATCGTATGTAAACCACTTTGCTATCAACCTATGGAAAAAATCCTCTCATTTATGAAAAAACATAACCAAATACAGTGGAAAGGCGGCAAGGTTTTAATCTCACAAGGTTACTCTAAGTCCACAGTTGAAACTAGGAAGAGATTCTTGGCCCTGTGTCCCAGGTTGAAAGCAAACTGTCAATTCTCTTTCGCAGGCCCTACCAAATATCGGGTGACAATCCAAGGCACTTTGCACATCTTCAATGACCATCTTATCCTTTTGAAATTCTTGGCTGAAAAAGACTATGTAGATATAGTGCATCAACACACGAGACTGGATTCTCAAGGAACAAACATTAGCTCTTACCTTGGAACTCTGTTTGCGAAATATATCTTTTAATCTGCTCTGTAAGATGAAGCGTTCATCCCACCATCATCGCCTTAACCCTTAGTCATTGTCATTCACAGAAGTTGATAACCTGCAAGGCTCTCATCTCATCAATCCTATCTCACTGTCTAAAGGCTTGAGCTCAAGTCTTCTAACATATGATCAACACATACAAGTACTCACTATATATTGTGTTATTGATTCAATCCGTGGCAATCCGTTTAATGCCCGTTGTGCTAAGTATGAGACCATTACAACAGGGTGTATGTGATGTATAACAATACCCTGCTCAAATGAGTGAATAGTTCTTTGTTTCGATGGTATCTCAACCTGCTTTATGCTTCAAGTGCATTTTCTGCAAACCCTAGGCATTGTTTTTATAACTTTTACCAGTTGTCTCCCTAGCCCTGTTAACCCAGTTGTGAATACTTAATGCTCTTCCTGCAGTCACTTTATCCAATTGATTTGTTTTATTACTAAGCGAAAAATCCAATGTTTCCCCCTTGCATGAAGTAGTTAAGCACTGACTGTTCTAAAGATTTGTAGACATTTCTTACTGTTTTGTTACTGACCTACCGTTTCCATGGAGGAGCGTTTTCTCTTCTCACCATTACTATTGTGTGGTGGAGGTGGAGGGAGGTTGTCTCAACAGCGAGTGATTGTTTGACAATGCTACTGTTTTGGTTATTGTTTGACTACTTAGTACTTTTTTGTTGAACTTCTTTTCTTGCCAACACTAGAAAGAAATGGTACTGACTAATGCAAGTGATTATCTTTATTTCAAACCAGGGCTAAATACTTTCTGATCAGTGTACAATATCAACCATTGGCAAAGTTCTAGAGGTTCATCTAATACTATTCTGCTTCCAATCCAAGGCGTGTTATCATACTATATACAATGTACAAGGTCTTTAATGTTAAATGGTTTTGCAAATATCCATTCTCAACATTCTGAGAAAAATCACTAGTTCCTCTAAAGGAGCCACCCTACCCTAAAAAAAATTCAGCACCTAACCAACTCTACACAGAATATTAAAATAATATCTTTGAATGTAAAAGGGATCAACCACCCAATTTAAAAAAACAAAAATAATTGACGATATAAACTTTATGGGGATACCATCCTCCTTTAAGAAACAAAGATTGACTCCTCGCACATCACTTCTCTCAGAAATAACCAGTTTTCTGACATAGCATGTTCTGCTGCAGTTGTGACAAAAAACTGTGTCTTGACTTTGATCATTAGGAAGTCAAATATAAGTATGTTGTCTAATCTTTTTGTCAAACAAAGGAGGTGGATCATATCTAAACTCTCTGAAAACAATAGTGTGTTTGTTGTGGTCAATGTCTATGCACTGACAGCGGATAACCCATCCTTCTACGAATTGTCTGCCCAACTCAAAATGATTCCACACTCCTCCACTACTATCTTCACAGGAGATTTTAATTTGCCAATGTACCCTATGCTAGCCAGAAACTAACAATTCTCATTCTGCCCTAACAAAAGCCATGAAGCTCTTAAAAACCTATGCCCTAGATTCAATCTGATTGATGCGTGGAGAACTCAAAATCCAGATTAAAGGGACTACACTTTTTTCTCATTCCCATACAAGTCATATTCCCGTATTGACTATCTTGGTCCACTCCATTAGAAAGGTTGACCACACAACAATTGAACCAATAGTGATAGCAGACCATTCCTGCATAACTGTGTCCATCACTGACCTCTTTCCAGAGTCAAAGCAGGCACCATGGAGATTTAATGATGAGATACTTAAAAAACAAAATAATGTACAAATTATTCAATTCAACTCAGAACTTCCTCAAAGATAACAAAGTTAGTGAATCCTCAGATACCACTGTATGAGAAGCCCTGAAAGCTACAATAAGAGGGATGATAATCAAAATTAGATCAAACATGAACAAAGATGTGAATAGCAAGCTCTTAGAATTGGAGAGACAAATCATTGACCTAGAAGAGCGATTCATTTCCTCTAAAGATAATAGCATACTAAATGAGATTTTCAAGAAAACATATGAATACAATAACATTATAAGTACAAGAGCAGGTATGTGGGTCAATAAACAAAAAGCATCAGACTTTGTGATGCTAATAAAGCGGGTAAAACCTTAGCCTCATATCTGAAACATGTATTACAAAGGTATTCTATAAAAGCCATTAAAGACGACAAAGGTGTTGTCTGCACTAACCCTAATAAAATTGCGGAGGTCTTGAAAGATTTTTTTTATCAAAACCTATATAAAAACACTTCCCTGGTTCATAAGAAATGTGTAGCATATCTAGATAAGGCCAATTTACCCAAACTAAACGGAGGAGGAAATAGTTCAGATAAAAGGACCAATAACGAAGAAAGAAGTAACCAGTGCTATCAAAAAACTAAAACGGGCAAGGCCCCTGGCCGGTACGGTTATACTGTACAATTCTTTAAAGCCTTCTTTTCAACAATTATCCCGCCTTTAGTAAACCGCTTTACCCACTTCGCCAACTTAGGACAAGTCACAGGTACTCCTGCGGAGTCCATCATTACTGTGATCCCCAAGGAGGGGAAGACCCCCTGCTCCCAGAAAATTACAGACCAGTCTCATTAATTAATCTGGACTGCAAAATCTACACCATGATACCCTCAATTAGACTCCAAAAATACAATTCTAAACTCATTCACCCCTCACTGGTAGGATTCCTGAAGAACAGGTTATCCAGCGATAACACTCATATACTCTGTCACGCACTAGAAAAAGCAAAACTCTCAGTCTCCAACGGTTGCAATCCAGCTTGACGCGGAAAAAGCGCTTGACAAAGTTGATTTGCACTATTTAAATTCGGTCCTGGAGAAGTTCAATCAGGGTGTTTTCCTCACTCAAATTATATCATTGTACCACAACCCTACCAATGGCATTAGAGTGGTGCCATAAAAGTAGCTGCATATGCAGAAGATATCTTAATTACCACCGAAGATGCCCCTTTTTCTATTTCTGTGTTAATAACATCGAGTCAAGAATTTACTGGTGTCTCAGGCTATACACTCAATAGGGACAAATCTGAGGTTAAACTTTTCAATTATATAGGAAATAAAGATATCCTTGGCGACTCAGGCCTCGCTTGCCCACCAGGTTGTATCAAATATTTAGGAGTAGAATTCTTCAATGACCTCATCAGTACTTTAGAGTATAATTAAGATTTGCTACTTAAAGATTAAAAACCTCTTTAACGGATGGTCACCTAAGTTTCTATCATGGTGGGGTAGAGCAGAGTCTCTAAAAATTATGATTACTCCCCTAGTCAATTAGCTAATTAGTATGCTCCCTATGTCTCTTTCAGAAGACTTCCTGTCTAAAATCAATAATACTTTTAATGAATTTTTATGCAGGGCAAAAAACCTGAGAATATCTCTCAAACTTAGACTCTCTAAGGAAAATAGTGGTATAGGGCTCCCTTACTTTAGGAACTACCAAACTGCATACTTATTCAGGCAAGTTACTAACTGGTTTCTTGTAAAAGCAGACTATATACCTGTCTGGGTAAATATAGAAAAATCAATCCTAAACAACAGACCTATTAGTGCATACCTACCAATGCACAATGTCCATCTTCTTCATTCCAAATATATTATGGATATCACCAAAAGGGCTATTCTAGAGTGGGCTACCTCTCAAAAAATAAAGATTCGTAATTCTAATTTGTCAACCATTTGGCTCAATCCTAAAATTAAACTCGATGGTCAACCCGTACTGTGGCCCGAATGGTCGAAAAAAGGAATAAACTTGATCAAAGATATCTTTGATGGCTACCTCCCTCTCTTCTTTTCCACTTTACAGTTTTGTTTCAGGCTAGACAACCTGGATTTTTATACATTTTGGAGATTGAGTCCAGATATCGAAATACCCAACACTAAAAAAAATAACCCCTTACTCCCAGCTCTCATAAAAAAACTATACAAAGTGGGAAATTTTGTATTCAAAGTATATGTTACTCCTGCCTAAATCCCACAGAGGTAAAATTCATAATGAGCAGAAATGGGAAGCAGAACCAGCTAAAGCAACATAATATTTGAATGGGTACGTATTTAAAGATCCATCTTTTCAAATAAGATATCACCGATGCTAACTCAAACCAAATACATGATCATTCATAGATGTTACTGGACACCAGAAAGACTCCACAAACTTAACCTCACACAATATCCCAAATGCAGGCACTGTAATGTTCACATAGGTGATTTAGCACACATGCTTTTTTACTGCCTCAACCTCCAGAATTTCTGGGCTAACATACTTGCATTTATCAAAATCACCTTGGGTATTTCTCCCACATGCAAATTTTTATATATATACTCTTTGGACAGCTAGACCCTCAAATAAAGAACAAGGCAGATGAAGCTCTCCTAGACCTAATTCTAACCCTTGCTTGTACACTGGTTCTCTCCAACTGGAAGAAATTCACCATAGTTTCATGCCATATGTGGCTTGAAAAGGGCTCACATTTCTGAGAGGGGCGGATAACATCTCCCTACACTGCTCTCCCTGGCATCCATTTCACAAACCCATGTGGGACTCACTTGATGCTGAACCTCCATCAACCCTTTTACCTCTCACTATGTCAGACTTGTATGTCTCTAGACGAACGTGTCCTTGGTTTCTCCACATTTATGACTTCCAATATCCTAATTCAGTTGAATTGATTGTCTAATCTTTATCCACTCGCTTATGGTAATGACCTCGCTGACTACTTCAAGTGTTGACTGTTACACTGTGCATACAAAACAACCTGAAGATGGTTTCTTAAGCGAACTCAATGGTGTCGTGTAGTTCCTAGGAATCCCCAGGACCTACGCATTTTGGATGACCTAAACTGAGGGCTTGGTGTCCCAACCGCTTCCGGGCCCCCCCACAGGATATGTCACCCGTTAGACCAGCTAGCTCTACAGTGCCACTACTACCCTCCTGTACTCTACAGTAGTGTAGGTAGTTTCTGGCAACCACTGAACATGACAACCCTGATTCCTCAGGGATCGTGGAGTACAGTACAGTACGTTTCGCTCAGACACTCGTGCTTGCTTATTTCTCAGAAAATAGACAGGATGGCGATTAGGGCGTTTCAATAAGAATTTATTGGTCCAGCGACAGCCTTGTGTAAAACATATGTGCTGCGACAATCGGGAGACAGGAGCATACGAAAGAGATTGCTAGTACCAATATAGTAAATAGTAGATACATTTCTGCCATAGTGCTAATAAGATTAACATAAGCAGTTCAGATAAAAACAGTAGCCCTTGCATATTCCTAAAATGCGCATCCTAAGTAATTTGCCTAAATGTACCTAGCCCAGATCTGTATGTGTAGCTTGTATATGCGTATATGTATGTGTATATGTAGCCAAGAAACCCCTAGGGAAGAACCAGCCCCCTCACCTGATGGTTGAGAACGAAGGATCCCTTCTCTGCTTCGAGGATGACACCCCGCAAGGGATGTCAGACCGCTGCATGTCAAAGATTCAGCATGCAGGACCCCGTGTCAGCTTGGAAAGAATTCTCCTCTAATTTGTAGGGGGAGTGAGGGTCTGTTATACTAGAGTGGTCACTCCAGGGTTTCTTCTAGAATCAATATGTTTTAAAAACAACCCTAAATATTTTGGAAACAATCATGAATGTTTATCCAAACAAATGCGATCATGCACAGCTGGCTGTTGGCCAAGGATGAAAAAAGTGGTGACCCTTATACAGAATAATTATACCGTGCCTGAGGACATGTTTATGTACGTCAGGTACAGGGATTATGATACAATACTACCAATAGCCTGGGGTCGAAGAGACAGGAGCAAGCTGCTAGGTAAAAGGTCACCTGTTTAGACTCGTTATTGTCGTATGGATGGGACAATGTATGTAAAATAGGGTATACATGACAGGACTATCCTAAAAGACGGGACTATGGATCTTATCTAATGTTCATTTAGCCACTCTCTTACGGTACTGTCTTAATGTACCAACTCTTATACATTCTGTTTGCCACCTGAAATATGTGATAATATTAATGTGAATGCTATGCACAGTATGTGCCCCTCCCATCTTCTCTTCTGTACCCATTTCTACTGTGCTTCTCAAGATCAGCTGTTACAATGATATGCCATTAATGTCAAGCTCTTTCTGTCTCTTATTTAATTGCATTCATGAACTGTCCCTATGTTTGTATTATACATATAAAAATCAATAACGACTATTTGAATTTTTTTTTTTAAAACATGTTTTAATTCCTAATTGGCCTAATCCACTGCCCATCTTGTAGTATTTCCTGTCTTTTATTAAAATATTAAAAATGAAGGGGAGTGGCCTGTGCTAGACTTTAAATGCCCGTGCAGTGTAAAACCACTTTCTGATGCAAACAGCCAATCACAGTCTTTGATTCGTTTTTTGGATACTTTCACCTTTTTAACTGACTAACTGTATCGGAGTAAAACTGATGCACGTTTATCCTTCAGGGGTGTATGAATGGAGATGTTGGTGCACTTCCCAGGAATGGGCTGTTATAATCGCCTTTTCACCTAGCATACCAAGCAAATTGGTAATTTAAAGGCTAAAGAAGTGGCTAGATTTAGAGAGTATCTACTGAGTCCTTTTGTCCATGCAATTGATCCATCTTACCTGTGCAGTTTAGTATATTTAGCAAGCTAAGGTCATAGTTATGGTTGTAAATAGTAGACCAAATGTTTAATTTTGTTGCTGCTCAAACCTTCAATTGACAATTTTGTGTTTCAGGTGCTACAAAATATTTTGGAAACTGAAAATGAATATTTCAAAGAAATCCAGACAATGCTTTCAAGTTACTTGCGGCCTTTGCAAGTCAGTGAAAAGTAAGTTTGAATTATTCTGCCCTGTTTTCTTGTTTCAATAACAGGCTGGTGCAAAGAACTCAGTAAAGGTTCAGCAATTAATTTTGCTTGTAGTTGTATAGTATACACATGGTATTTTTATAGTGCAAAGATAGATAGAAGGCAGTGCGATAAAGGGTCAAGGGTAAAGATGCAGTCAGTGAGTGATTTCAGGGTTAGCTGTGTTTTAAGAGCGGGGAGGACTGTTGCTGCTCACGCAAATTGGAGAACCGTCATTTTGCACTATATTTTAGTGCGAAATACATCCTTGTGTCAATTTGGTGGCTCAATGATGTATTTAAGGAATGTCACCGCGAACAACAGCTGCTTTTTTGTGTTGTGCGTTTTCTGTAACTTTTTACAGTGAATTACTGCCGTTCACGGATAGCGAGTAATTGTGCAAAGTGGTGTAATGCTGTCATTTTGTGAATTTCGAGTTACAGTTGTAATGCAAAATTTCCTAAAATTACACAGATTACATTGGCATAATTTGAATTTAGCCCAGGCCTAGATTTAACTAATACATCAGATGTATTTGGCTTCCTTCCCTTTTTCGCTCCATGAGAGGAACCCAAGTAATTTGTGTGTTTTTTTTAAATTCCAGGTTGAATGTCACAAACACATCCTACTTGGTTGGAAATTTAGAGGAGATCTGTTCCTTCCAGCAGATGCTCGTTCAGTCTTTAGAAGAATGCACAAAGTAAGTTTGAACAAACATTTGCATTACTTGAGTCCACAGTACTCCAAGATAGTTTGCAAAATTCTTCTCGTGCCAAATCGGTGTTTTTTTAATCATTTGCATAAGCTGCTTCTTCCATTTGTCCGGTCAGTGAAGTGGAAATGGGCCTTGCTCTCAAAGCGAAATCAGTTTCTCAGTCTAACAGCAATGTTAAGTTTAGACTGACAACTGTTATTGTGCTTCTGGCATTTGTCATAATTTTACTTTGTGTGTAACTTGTACAGTGTCGTAAAAGCACTCCAGTTTTTAAATGGAAAAGTTGCTCAGGCAAATGATTTAATTGTTTTATATGTACAAGACAGGAGGTCGCACCATCCTTACTCATTCTCGAGTTCTGGATTAGATTAAATTCCACCCACCATTATTTCACGTGACAAAATTGCATAAATCTGGTCTGCTACTAGCATTATTTGTTCTGAATCTTAATTGCCTATTCTGTAACAGAAGAGCTGCCAGCCCCTCTGGCCATACCCTTGCAGGTAACCTTTATTGCTCAGTAAAGCAACCATTATTGGGAAAGCTGTTGGAGATGGATGTGGTCTGGCCAATTCACACTCTTCTACGGAGCCATGACTTTCTAGACCCGAATGAATCAAGAGTGAGACCACAGCATGTAACTGCATAGATAGCCTCTTTGGACACCACTGATGAAGGACATTTGGTGCAGTCTCTCTCTCTCTCTCTCTCTCTCTCCCCCTCTCTCTCTCTCCCCCCTCTCTCTCTCCCCCCTCACACAGTGGTGTCCTTCAAGGGGGTCCAGTATTGTTCATGTTATTTAAGGTTTTAGTCCTACCATTATTAACATATAAGGTCTTTATTGTGAATATTGCAAAGAGTATATGTGGCTTTCACTCCGGATCACTGTAGATCCTCATTGTAGGAAGACCTAAAAACCTGCTTCCCTAGATTCAAGAAATGGTGTGGGATGGCAGTAGATGAGACTTTCACACGCATCCAACTCGTCTGGGTATGCTGCTTGTATCGGACTTCTTTTGAGCAGAAGGAAACGGTGATATTGTGTCTTTCTCTTGTGCTGTTAGGGGAAATGCAGACTTTCCACCCTGACCAATTTGTATTGGAAAGCATTGGTTATACCTTCCAGAGCAGGCACCTTCACCTCTTATGGATGCAAATGTAGCCACAGCTCCCCATCACTCTGCAGCAAGTAAAAACATCTTCTCTCATCCTTATATACAGAGGAATGTTCTTTATTCCATGCCTTGCGGTAGTACTTATTACAGGGAGTAGGTTGAGCTGTGAATTATTGGCTGGAGCCTGGGCGTATTCTCTGTATTGAGGGGTTTAATAATACTCTATCGAATCTCTTCAAAAAGCACATAAGCCTGTGCCAGGCTGCCTACATCTTTAAAAATGGTCCTGTAAAAAATGCTGTACGAGCCAGACTTTGGCTCCTGGTGGGTGCTAGAAATGCAGTTTAAAAGCTTGCTGTTGATTCACAAATGTATTTTCAGTACAGCGGTCATCAGCCTCCAGCAGAAAAGTGACCAGCTCTCTTCAAAGGATTGAAGACTGGGGCATTCACATTCTGGTCCAGCCATTCTATTGCTTTTTATTTTTTTGCAGAAGATGGCTGCAGTGCGCTTAATTAACCCCATCATTCGAAAGTATCTCCACCGTGTAAGCCTGAACTAAAACCAAGATTCAGGCGCTGACTCGCCAACTCTCTTCCCCATCCCCTCCCGGCAGTAGTCTCATTGAGGCAGTCCAGTGCCTTGAAATCCCTGTTCTACACTATATAATTTCTGTCACTCACTTTGAGGTAATGTGCACATACTTGTTTGTGCCCCAAGCATGTATGGCTGAGTAAACTTCTTTAGTTACTCATACTTTGATGTCTTCAAGGTTGTTATAAATAAGATGTGAAAGAATGCCCTGAAATGGTCTACTTGCACCAAGAAACTGAGAGTGAGTAATTTTGTGCTGTTTAGGTGTCATTGATAACTTAATAATGTTCAGTGTAGCCTAATTTAAAAACATTCATTTGCATCAGCTGTGAATATATGATCCTAGCTCCCTTTCTGCAAAAGACCTTAAAATGATTAACAAGTGCTATTTTCCTGCTTTCTTGGCAGGCAATACTTCACGAGGCCGACCCTACCAGATAGCTGAGCTGTCTTGTTACAAAAAACATACTGTGGGCTTACTAGGAACATACAGGGACTTGGAGCCTGTCCATTGCTTGCCATTGGTTAAACTGCCTGTCACTGGTTGGCTTCTTATTCATGTCCAAGCTTATCAGCCTTGTGTTTTGTCCCTCCAATGATATTAAGCCTCTTTAAAATCTTTTTTGATTGGCTGGCTTCAATGCTTTCGTTGTTTGCTTTTCAAGCACTTCTTTTTTCTTTTTGGTTATTCACTCCACAAGAGTGCATGTATTTTCCAGCTCCTTGTGTAACCTTCTCCCCCTTTACTTGTGTTGCTCTCTGTCCCCCATGTATTTTCCCCTGCCCCTTCCATGTTCTGTTCACTCTCGTGTACTTCTCCCCCACTCCACATTGCTATCTCGTCCGTTGTTTATTATCCCCTCCCTCCATGTTGCTTCTGCCTTTGTGTTGCCTCCCCCACCTGCACCCTCCTTCTGTCACTGTTACTTCAACTCCCCATGCCCCTGCATTGCACCCCCCACCTGTACCTTCCATGTTGCTCCCTCACCTGTACCCTCAGTATTGCTACGCCACTTGCACTTAAAAAAAAGCTTTCTCACATTTTCTTACCTGGTTATTTGCTTATGCAACTCAGACCAGCAAATAAAAAGCAAAAAAATGGATGCGTCATTTTGTAGGTGCATGCATGTGTGATGGGCGTGTCTGCAAAATGAAACGACCGGCTGTGCCATTGGCTTGTTTTTGTTAGTACAGCATGGCTAAAATCCACTGAGAAAGTCAATAGGTCTCAAAGGCAAGAAGACATATTGCCTCTACCAGTGCTTGTTTTCCCCCCTTTAAAATCTTCAGGAGATGCTCCTGTTACTCTGCTTCCTTTTTAAATGTAGGGTTAACAAAGATTTTTTGATTTTACTGAATTCATTGTATAAAATTTATCATTCGGGCATTCCGCCGGCCCAGTTCATCCGTTGATCTTTTTTGGTTTCATTCACATTTCACTTCAACCCACTACAACAACATGGGGCTGCCACTGGCTAACTTCAGTGTGAGTGACAGCTGTCTGCTCTTTCAAAAGGAGCCAATCAACACACAAAGTAGTAAAGGGCCAAGCACTGATAAAAGCAATGTGCGTTTTTTGAGACCCAAAAATTACTGACAAAGCCAAAAACCTGACAGCCTATGCCAAACCTATTGGCTTTGCTACGGCTTGATTGTTTCGGCCACCAAACCTTTCTGAATAACCATTTTATCCCTCCAAATGTTCAGACTTTTTTTTTGCGTCTTTGAATGTTTGTATTCCTTAATTAGCTTGTACTTATAATCCTACGTGAAATGGAACAAAAAGAGCAAGCATTGGCAAAGCCAATAGGTTTCGCCAATGGGTGAGCTCAGAGCTTTTGGCATTGTTAATGAGAATGTTTTTTAGCCGTATGTTTGTGAGGTTGGGGATGTGTTGTGTACTTGTTTTCCAATATGTGTTATTTCTTTTGAGGGGATGCCTGTGTGTTATCTGTTTTTTTTTTTGCTTAGTAATATTTGCAGTCCTTTCTGTGGTACTATGTGAAAGTTAATGTGCCCTAATGGCAGCTAGTGTGTTGATACTAGAAGCCTGTTCCCTCACAGATGTGATACTTTAATGAGTCAGGCTCAGAACAACTGTTTGATGTTCTATTAACTATTTATTGGGAGCACATTCACTTAGAGGTTTCTTGGCACTAAAACAAATCGACAAATTGGAAGGGACTAAGATACGATGTTGGCCTACAATATTTTGGTTGAAAAAGTTTTTGGGGGTCTAACTGGTTTGCTGCATTATAAAGACACCTCAAACTCCACCGGAAGATTTTTGACAAAATACTTATGTGAACATTGTGGTGATTCTATGTGACAGAGTAAAGGAGAATGGAAAAAAGAAGTGCAGAGCTAACAGGGAAAAAAAACCCACACACACACACTCTCACACACGCGCACACTCACACACACACACTCTCACACATCCATACAAGTACACACACATAGTGTGATCTGTTCAAGCCAACATCACACATACATCCATACAATCACACATCCTGACTATCACCCCATCAACTTGCATACTTTTCCACTTCAACTGCACAGCCATTAATCCACAACAATGTATGTATGTATCCCACCAAACCCAGTCTTCCATCCATTCAACTGTGAGTGCGGGTGCCTGCATTTGTTGTTGGCGACTAAGTAGGTCTGTCCTAAGTGTGTCTATATGTGTATCCTCCATTTTCATTACATTTAGTGGCTGTGAGTGTAATTGTGGCAGATGAACTTATGCCTTAAAATGTGTGCACCATGTGCATCATGGCCCTGTTGCATGCACATAAAAAAAAAAAAAGTTTAACTTGGAAAGTACAGAACTGAGAACACCCGTACCTCAAACATCTAAAAGACAACAAAACAAACACGTATTGGTCAACCCAACGGGTTTGGTTTCACTATGTTAACTCATGCAGCACTAGCACATTAAGTGGGAAAAACAGTAGGGGGCCAGCAGGAGTGAAGATAGGGCTAGAATTGAAGAGTGGTCCCTCATGCAGTTCACTGCAAGAGTGGAGAATGGATGGTACAGGCAAATAGCCAATAACATTAGGTGAGAGATGAATACTCCACCACTGGGCTTGGCCAAGACATGAGCTACAAAGTCTCAGGCCAGTGACTGGTCAAAGAAAGCCAACATTGAAAGGGGAGGACCCCAAAGCCCACTCTATGAATAGTGTTAGCATTAGGTCAGTCTGACAGCTCAGATATCCAAACCTAGATATAAAAATTGTTAAAAATAAAAAAACAATAAATTGCCAGTAATGTCTTGAATAAATAAAACTAATAGATGTACCTACTGAAACGTGAGAGCAGAGGTGCAAAACTGAGTTAACATGGTGCAGCGTGGACCAGGAAGGGGAGGGGCAGACACTTGAGTAGGCGTGTAGCAGATCAATAGGGGGAGGGGCAGAAACTTGAGTTAGGGGTGCAGCAGGTGACTGGGCCCTGAAGCATTTCAGTACGTTGTTCTACATTTTACACCTAAATGGTTGTGCTATTTGATTGATACAAATCAACTGGCATAAAATAGATTGCGTCGGGGATTTGTTATTGTTTCATAGATTGATTTCCACAAATAGTAATAAAAAACTGTGCGACTAAAGAGAGGACAGAGGGTTGTGTTCTATAAACATACTCTAACTTATGGTGGTGCCACGAAGGTATCCGCAACATTCAGCAGTAAAAAGACTTCACACACAGAATTACACATGGATAGCTATCAATAACAGGGCAGTTTTGCTGGCAGACTATCTAGATTCAAATGTAAATGTGGCTAGCCGGCTATGTGTGAATATTCCTGGTTATAACGTTGGTTGGGCGGCTAGAGGTAAAGATTGCGCTTAATAAATACATAGTGGGGTGCAACAGCTGTAAAAATAGCAGCTTTAGTGCTAGTCAGTGTGATTGTTTCTTCGACAGCCAGGGATATATGTAATTGTAATTCCATTTATATATCCCTTACTACCCCATGCGATGCGTCGAAGCGCCTTTTCGGTGAGTAGCACGCTACTCCAGAACCCGAAAGGATTAGTGATGAATTAGTATAGGGAAATGTTAAATTAATTTGAGCGTGGTTATATTCTGTTGGGTAACCTTGACAGAACGTGTTTAGCAATAAATGCTTGGTATCTCCGGGCCTAGAGTGACCAGCCCATACCATTTCCCCAAGCCCCGTTTCTCTCAAAATGTCCTTGCGTTGTGAAAAAGTCTCAATATGAGAATATTAGCTGCATTCAGTTTTCACACTGAGGGTGTTATTCTGAAATTGATCAGAGAGTTGCATTACTGCTTTGCCTAATAAACAAATGGGAACAACAAAACTGTTATTACCTCTTAGTTTCCACATTTGTCATTTATCGTGCATTCGTGTAATGAACTTCAGTGGTCCATTAAATGTAAATACAGCCCTAAATATCTTGTTTTTGGCAGAAGATTGATAATTCAGGGATGATCAAATTTAGAAAAAACAGCCAAAAAGCTGATAAATACCTTGAGGAACAACTGTGATTTTCCTCACTAATCAGCCTCTCGCATATGGTACTGTATCACCACAACTCAACTCAACTTATTTCAGAAGAACAGTGACGTATATTTTTAATTCTGTCTGGGTTTTACCTCGCATTCTAACCCAGTTAACATAAAATTCTGCAAAAACATGATGCAGTCGACCAGGGCCTCATTCTTTGATATAATTGAAGTCCCAGAGTGACACAACATAATAACGTGGAGAAGAAGCAGGCAGTGTAATACTGACTGAGATAGTATGTGCATAAGTAGACTATAGTAACGAATGACGGCAAAGACAATGCATTATTGACATTACATTGTTGCTTGGCTTTACAGAGACCAAGCTATAACAATGTCTGAGCTGCATGGAAGGTTCCGCCAAGTAACAGGTTAGCTCCGGACCTCCCTGCTTGCTGAGCTCGGTTTGTAATTATGCGGCTCAAGTCAGCCGGCTTTTACCGAAGCATCATGCGGAAACAAAACTGTTTTGTATTTAAGTATTCGGGGCATCACATGCGCTGGACCGGTGAGTTCCAATCTTGTATTTTGTGCGCTACAGGAAGGTAGAGATTTAACAATGATGGAAATCGGCAAAATCAAAGCTGAGTGTCAGTATCTGTCAAAGGCCCTAGCAACAGCACATGGAAGTGGAGCCCAAGAGGACAATGAAGAGCGGTATCAGAACCTGGTTTCAAATACAATATACCATTAAACACCTCAGCGATTCCTACTCCGTCAATCAAATAAAATAGAAACCGGCCTGGCCATATCTGTTTTTATCAATGAATAATTCATTTTCTGAAAGTAACACCAATAGCCCACTGCAAAGGGACCCGAAACATAGCTGAGATGCTAACAATATCAGTCTCCCCAATTCAAGAAGCGTCCTGGGGCAATGCAACTTCTGGTCTGGTGTGAATTTATCATTAGTAATAGTATTCAGCTAGCATGTGTTTCCTCAATAAAGCCTAGAGCTGGTGGAGACGTGATGCTTCCAAAGGGAGGACACAGAAACATTAGCACGTTTGCACCAGGTTCCCTCACAAACCACCTTCATGAGAAAGCAAGCAGTTTCATGAGTAATGGTGTCCCATAAAGGGTGCGGTTAGACTCCTAGTCGCGCTTAGGCCCTGTTTCTTGCATTTGTTATTTTACGGCCAAACCCTGACACAGCAATCTTACCGAGGTCCACACAGATTTAGACCTTCTTCGACCGAGACCAGCATCATCATCTTCTATGGTTTCAATTTTATGAGCGAAATGACAATTTGCCGTAGAGGCAGCCCAACACAATGAAGCACGCAGGTGGTGCTGAATTGTTTTATTTTTCTTGATGATTAACCAGGAATGCGGGCTTGGGTTATGCGATCCATTTCATCTATATGTTTTTATATATTTTCGGAAATAGTTCATGTAAATTAGAGCATGTTCGCCCTCTAATCTTTTTTGACAATACTGTTTTGACAAATGAGGATTGAGCTGCAGACACGCCAAAAGAGCAATTTGTACACTATTGTACACAACAGCATACTGCCATAAATACATTGGCTGGCAAGTCCTGCGTCCACAGAAAGTGCTGCCAGGTGCAGGCACGGTCACCCATTGATAAATATATAAAAGTAGTCCCAAAACAATGGATGAAAGGGGACACTGCGTAAATTTTTTTAAAAGTTGGGTGGTGCGCTCGGGGAGGGCTAAACACTGGAAGCGGCATGACTTATGCATGCCCTTAACAAATGGGGAGAGCGAAAAGTGGAGCGACTGTGCCGGCAAAGGGGAAGCTTATAGGAGACTGTGATCCCCCAAAGCAGATACAGCATGTCTCGGTTCGAGACAGCGCATGCGCGCCGTCTAGAGCAGAGACCTAAACACGACTGCTAACAGTCCCAGTGGAGTAAAAGCATTCTCCACGATCATCAGTGCACACTCTTTACTGGGACTTCTCCCTTATTCCCTCTCTGACAGTAAAGATACAAGTACAAGCTGTAGGTATACATACAGCATTCCAGAGAATAGCCCACTTTGAGCTTCGATGATGCTAACCAGAAGTTCAGAATAATGTAATAGTCTGGAGGTGGTGTATGTATATTATACATGTCTGTTAAACTGATACCTCACCCTGTAAAGATCTTGTTGATGTGATATATCTGCTTTTGAAAGTCAGGGGATGGTTCCTGTCAAACTATTTTAAGGTACTTTGTGCATTGAAGGGGTTCAGTGGCAAATGCTACGCAAGGGGGTGGGGACAAGCTCGGGAACAAGTAACAATTAATTGGTCTCTCATTGTCAAGGTGAGAGAAGGCACATTCCATCTGTTAAATATGTTAGAAAAGAAATGGATGGACTGGTTAGTGTCTTTTATGCAGTCAGTTTATATAAATCAGTCTGGCTGTAAGTTCAGATGGAGTGCACCTCAAAGTTCTGTGTTGTAGTGACAAACTCTAATCGGACTATTGCCCTGCCATTCGAGTCCGATTTGTCACATCTGACCTGCCGTTTTTTTCTTTTTATTGGCAGGTCCGATTTGTCCAGTCTATCCTGATGAATGCAATTCAGTGCCCATTTCCCCCCTATTTTTAGGTCGAACCTGGGCAGCGCAGGCGCTGCTCTGCGGGGCATGCTGTATTCATTCTATGGGCGTTCAACATGCCCAGCTCTTTTGGTTGGTTGGTTGGTTGGCCTCCTTTTGAAATTTATTTACTCTGGTTGGTGAATATTGTCCATCTGCCCCGCCTCTGGGTGCTTGGAACCCTCCAAGCAGACTTCACCGATTGTTTCTTTTGGTTGCCCAGCTCTGGCCATCTGTTGCCTCCTCGCTCGCACCCCCACCCTCCTGTCATTGCTGCCCGCACTTAATCTCCCCAGTGCCGTCCCCACACACCACCTCCCATCGTCGCTGCTTGTGTTTGCTTTTTTTTAAACACTAGAGAAGCGGCCATGTAGAGCTTCCGTTATGCTCTTCTTTCAAGAAATGCGGTGGCTTTAAGAGGCTGGGGCTTTTAGTGCACGGAGTAAAACTTACACAGGCTTTGCACTTCATTTCTAAGCCTGGTGCCCGCTTTCATCAAATGGGCGGCTTCAGGAGACCGGGTGCTTTTAATGCACCAGTAAATGTTGCTGTACCCACAATATTGTGCTGCATGGCTAAATACTTAAGGCCCAAAGGTGAGACCGATTGCATTGTAAATGCTTGCTTTATTTAACTTCCGCCTGCCCCCACCCCACCTATCCATTTGTATTTAGGATGTGGGGTTTGCTCTGATCTATCTGATTCTTCTCCTTTTTTAGCTTTTTCTTCTATGAGCTCTTTCTCTTTCTCCACCCATCTCCCTCCCCCGTCATATACTCCACCAAATTCCACACTACGGCACGTTTTTCCGGTTTCTCTTCTGCCTTTTAGTTCTTTCTCATTGGTGCTTTCTTGCCTCGTTTTCGTTCCTCCACGGATGTCAGTAGAAGTTTAAATTAAAAACAGACCCATTTAGTCAAAATCACAAACCATCTTCCCAAAGCTTGGCGTTTTTTGGTCAATTTAACATTTGTAAACATTTCATTTTTATCAATAGATTTTGCAAGATGATTTATCAACTTGTGTTCTGCAATTTGCTATCCACCAAGTTAGAGAAGAGTCTGATGTACCGGACACCCCCTCCAACACGCCCCATTCCCTGTGGTAACTTGCAACATTCAGTGCTGCTTTCATTCTGTATTTTCTACATTTTTATTTTAATCTCTGTTTGTTTGCAGGGCCTTACTGCCCCCTTAAGTTGCGCAAATCCATCATTTTTTGTGCTGCATGGTTACGTTTTATAGACACAAATGCAGTTATACAGCTATAATCGTGATGAGTTAACTGTGAGCTAACACTGCCATCTGGTGGTAAATGGTGTTTTCTGCATAAGAAGCGGAGAAATGTTATTTTTTCAATGACCTTAACGCACAACAGAAACGAGTATTGTCAAAATCAATAGATTTGACCTTGGCAAGCTTGCAATTTATAATTGAGATATATGAAACAAAAAGTAAAAGTACCTCTGTCTTAAAAGTGGGAGCATATAATTTGCATAAAAAAGCATGATATCAAAGCTATAATTGGTCTAACAGTTTTGACTGTTAAGTGAACTACTTTTAGATCAATGCACAGGTGCAAGAGCAAAATGCCGTCACCCACAGCGAAGAGAGCCAGTGGCTGAAGTGGGCTGAACCACTGCTCAATGCTGTGGTTGGCCGGAAGTAAAATGTGAATGACACCTGATCAGACTACTGGAAGAAGAGGACTGACCGAAGTCTGACCATAATTTAAATATTTCTATTTTTTTTCTTTTTCTTTAGAAAACGTGTGGCTGGTGAGACACTTAAAGTTCTCTTTACACCAGACTTAAAAAGCAGTACGAAGCTTCCGCTGTCAATGAGGATTTAGCAGGAACCCAGACAATGAGTTACAGGACCTAGATTTCTGTGTGATAATGGACAAAGTATGATAGAAACTTTTTTTTTTTTAATAACAAATTTTATTGAGTTTAATGGTACATATCGGGTGGTGCCTGGAGCATATGTTACGGATACAGTCTGAATGAGATAGTACCAATTATATCTAAACAACAAATTAGCCTGTGAACGTACAGGCCCAATAACTAAAACTTGGCACAGGTTACTACGTGTTTCACTGTAAGTAATGTGTCTAGGTGTGTGTGTGTAAAGATGACAGAACGACTCATCAAGTCTGTATATGGTCCAGTTAGATGTGATTGCCGGGTTTATATAGGGTCTGATGGCGGTGGGGGGGGCAAGTCTATGCCATGATACGTCGCCCAATAGAACCATATTTTCCTTTGTTTCTGTGGGCAGCCATGCGCCTGATACACCACGATTTCAGCTCCCATGCATCTGTCTATGGGCGCCCTCCACCCACCCATTGTAGGAAGGGAGGTCCCCTTCCACGTTTGGGCAATGTCCCGTTTGGCAAGTGTGAGGCCCAAAAACAGTAAGTGTTTGTAGTGATTTCCACCCATCCCCTCCATACTGTGGAGTAAGAAAAGCTTAGGGTCAAACGGGAGACTCCAGGACAAGACCCAACCCAGGCAAGACGATATTTTATGCCAAAATGGTTGCAGCGCCCCACAACTCCAGACCGTGTGGAAGACGGTCCCCTCCGTTTCACCGCATCTGAGGCAAGTGGGGGACTGGATGATGCCCATCCTCCAGAGGCGGGAGTGGGTGAAGTATGCTCGGTGGAGCTATTTAAACTGGATAAGGCGATATCGTGTGGCAATAGTCGCTCCGCGGGGACTAGCGAGGGCCTCTGTCCAGTCATCGTCGGTAATGTCAGGCAAGTTGGCTTCCCATGCCTCTCGGGTTTCGTGTAATGTGGTTTGGGTGTGGGTAATCAGTGTCTAGTAGATCTGCCGAATCTTATGCGCACCAAGATCACCCATTAGTAAGCGACCCTCAAGTGGGTGAAATTCCGGTAGGCCACTCAGCGAGCGAATTAGGGGAGTCGGGGCATGTCTCAGCTGCAGATATTTGTAAAACTGTGTCCGGTGCAAATGATATTCTATTTGCAATTGCTGAAAAGATTTGAGGGTGGATCCCTGCATAATGTCCCCCAGGGTAGAAATTCCAAGGAGGTCTCCTGCATGGAAGCCTGGAAGTTCGGTGACGGGTTGCAGGTAAGTGACCTGCCACAGAGGGGACGGGTCGTCTGCGTCAGGCACCCATCCCAGCCCATTTTCTTTACAATATAGTGCCAGAGCTGAATGACAGTTCTGCTGGCGGGGGCAAAAAGTCTAGGTTTATGCGACTGTAGAGGAGGCTCAAGAGGGGGGTACCCTCCATCGCAAGTCGCGCCACAGCATATGCTGGATCAGCGTATGAGCAGTACCACCACTCATTGATATTCAACAGGTGGGATGCCGCATAGTAGGCATATATATTGGCTGCCGCAATCCAGCCACAGTACGTCAACTTCGTGCAGGTTCGTAGAGCCACTCGGACAGCGCCCCCTCCCCATAGGAAATTATTCAGGAGTGCATTTACTTGAGTGAACCATGTGCGTGGAATATTGTATGGGAAATTATGTAGACGGTATAGTACACGGGGCAGGGAGACAATCTTAAAAATTGCTGAACACCCATACAAGGACAGCAGTAGAGGGGACCACATCTTGGTCTCCTCTTGGATACCCGAGAGCAACGGATTAATATTGTGAGATGAAAACTCCTAGATATTTGAAGCCCTCAGTAGCATGGGATAACTGCGCGGTCCAGGAGCCGCGCCCCTGGTCTCCGCATACAGGAAACAACACTGACTTCGTTGGATTGGCTCCAAGGCTGGAGGTCTTCCCAAGCACCCGGAGTATCTGGAGGACCCGGGGGCCAGAAAACCCGGGATCAGCCAAGATGAACACGTCATCTGCGTATAGTGCGATTCTGTCCGACCGATCCCGCGACCACTTGAACCCCCGAATTAGTGGGTCTCGCCGCACCCATGTAGCTAAAGGCTCTATAGCTACTGCAAATAACAATGGAGACAAGGGGTACCCTGCCTCGTGCCCCGACGTATTGATAAGGGTGTCGACCGGAAACCAGCTACCCGCACAGAGGCCGAGAGCTCTGTGTATAATAATTGTACATAAGACAAAAAGCGCGGACCAAAGTTGAGGGATTGGAGGAGCTGGAATAGATAGGTCCAACTTAAGGAATCAAACGCCTTATCTATGTCGGCCAGGAGGATGGCCGCAGGACGGCCGAACTCCGGGGCCTTCGCGATGGCATTGGGAACTCGTCGAATATTATGCCGGGTAGACCGGTGCGGCATGAAGCCGGTCTGGTCTGGGTGGATTAAGTCGTGGATACACGTACAGAGATGATCTACAAGGACCTTGCCCAAGAGTTTGGGTTCAAAATTGAGAATGGTGATAGGGCGGTAAGAAGAGGGTTCTTCTGGGGGGCAGCCAGGTTTGAGGAACACCACAATCTCGGCATGGCGCCAGTCAGCAGGTAAGATGCGCTGCTCCAGAGCCTCATGGAGTGGTTCCAGCAAGTGTAGGCCGAGCTGTGCCATGTGTGGCTGTAAGAAGTCACTGGGGAAGCCGTTGGGGCTAGGCGCCCGGTCGGGGTGTATATTAGCTAACGCAGCACCGAGTTCTTCTACGGTTATGGGAGCATCTAGCTGTTCCCGTATGTGGTCTGGAAGCCATTTGAGAGGTATGTCTGTTAAAAATTCCCCTATCATAGCACTCAATATGAGTTCTTTCTGCTCATATAGGGAGGCAGAGTAGGCCGCAAACTCTTGGACCACTGCATCAGGGGTAGTACAGAGGACTCCGTCTGCATCACAAAGCGCCGGCACAGTGGTGGGGGACATCGCAGCCTGACACAGCCGTTGGAGTATTTTATTTGATTTGTCACCCCATTGATAGATCCTATGTTGGGTCGCTAGCCAGATCTCGTGCGCCTCGTTAGTGGGATGTTGGTGGATTTGTTGTTGTATTTGGAGGACATTGCGCTGTGGTAATGGATCTGAGGTCTTAACCGCTTCGGCTTCGAGGGACCTCTGACGATTTTCTAATTGTACTATTTGGGCGAGGCGTTTACGCTTTTTGCCTGCGCGAAAGCTGATGTCTACCCCATGGATTGTGGATTTAAGAGCTTCACACAGAATGTCACTGGAGGGGGCAGAGGCCACTTTGGACGTAAGGTAGTCTGAGATTGCCTGTCGAAGGATGTCTTGGTAGCTCGAGTCGCGGAGGTGCCAAAATGACATACGCCACCTGAAGGGGGGATTTTTTGGCCCAATGTGCAGCTTGAGTAAGACCGGGGAGTGGTCTGACAGGGCTCTGGGCAGGATAGAGACATGCAAGACCCTATGTATGTAACTACGTGGTAAAAATAGTCTAGTCTGGATAGAGAGCCATGCACAGCTGAAAGGAATGCAAAGCCCAATTCTGAGGGGTGATATGCCCGCCATGCATCTGACCACCCCAGTGTGGTGGCCAGCTGATGGAGTTTGGAGTCACCTGATTGGGGCCTTTGCCCCGACTCACGTTGACGATCCAAGGGTGACATGATGTCGTTCCAGTCACCGCCCAGTAGTATCAGGCCGCCCGGGAGTTCTCCCCAGAGTCGTGTGATTTTGTCAATGAATGTATGTCCCGGGGAGGGGGGGTGAAGCAGTTTATCCCTGTGGGTTCTTGCGTACTGTAGGATGGTATCCCGGTCTGCATAATTCAACAGCTTGGCAATTACCGGCCTGGGGCTTTCCCCCGGAGGGGGCTTCCTGGTCAATGCCCTGTGGGCTCTCTCCACTACGAAACAGGAGATCTGAAAGAAACAGTTAGTTATAGATTCCTTACCTTAGAATTACCCCCAGGCGTCGGACTGGATCCGGAAAGTTTTTCATCAGCAGTACCCCTGCGTGTCGGAAGGTGGCGTCGGTCGGCTCCGCGTCCGTTGTCGGCGTCGTGGTCGCCGGGATGATGTCGCGGTAGCTACATAGACGCCGCCCTCGTGCGTTGACGTCAGTTCTTTCTTTTTCCGCGCCAGCAAGCGCAGATCCGGAGAGAGCGGTACCCCCAGTCACTATTTGACTGACTTTTTTGCGACTTTTGTCGACTTCTTTTTTGAGTCTCAACCGACTCATGGTGCACGAGGGATGCCCGGCTTCAAGGCATGTGGTTCCTGTAACCGACTGATGTCGGTGACGGATCCGCACCGCGTGTACCTCTACTGCCTGGAGTGCGACCATGACCCCAAGTCGTGCTCCGACTGCCGAACCATGGCCCCAAAATCTTTGCGGGAGCGGTCCCGAAAGCTCCTCGAGGCCCAGCAGTCGGCTCTGCGTTGCTCAAGGTCCCGGTCGCGTGGGAGGTCACGGGACCAATCGCGGAGTCATCATCACTCCTCTTCTAAGTCTTCGCATTCAGGGTCAGGAAAGTCAAAGCACAAGAAGAAGTCGAAGAAGCATTGTCGCTCTTCGACTTCCCCTCGTCCGTCGGCTGACGCGACGAAGGGTGCGGATGGTGCCCCTCCCGCAGCTCCGTGTGCGGAGCCTTCAGGGTCGACTCCGGCCTTCCCTCCCTTCCCGGGACCGGGTGCGGCCCCTGCCCAGCTTCGTCAATTCTACTAAGCGATGCACGCCATCTTTGGGCAGCCCGACTCCGCCGGCGCGTCTTTGGGCCCTGCGGACTCGGCTGGGGGCCCTAGGCGCCGGCGGCTTCGGCCTCGGCACTGCAGGGCCCCCTTGG
Source organism: Calotriton arnoldi (assembly GCA_963921515.1). Lineage (NCBI taxonomy): Eukaryota > Metazoa > Chordata > Amphibia > Caudata > Salamandridae > Calotriton > Calotriton arnoldi. Next base: position 3,001,967 of record CAWUFW010000699.1, read on the forward strand.
ATCCAGGCCTGGATCCGGATCGGTGCCGATTCCACCGGCTCCACATCGGCAGCCTACGCCGGCTGGACCCCCAGGCGGCGTCGACCCCGGCTTCCGCCCCGATGTGGACACGGAGCCGGACAGGCGTCGACCGACGCCGGATCCAGCGCCAATGGGTACTTTTGTCCCTGTGTTCCACCCTGGCCATTTTCAGCCAGATTGGCAGCCAGAGGAGGGTGAGGAAGACTGGGAGGGGTCTGGTGACCCTTTAACAGACCAGTTAGATTACGATCTGGACTGGAGAGAGGAACTGGGGGATGCCAGTGGTCTGGATACCTCCCCAGACCTAGGCATGTTGTCTCCTCCTACCGTGGCTACGGAGGAGGGAGCGTCATACGCAGTGGTGTTGCGTAGGGCGGCCGAGGCTCTCCACCTCGAGCTACCTACGGTGGCAGTCAAGACTAACCTCCTGACAGAGGTCCTTCAACCGGCAGCGAGCTCTTCGGAGCCCCTGCTGCCGTTTAATGAAGCCCTCACAGACATCCTTTTGGGCACCTGGTCCAGCCCCAACACAGGGGCTCCTGTGGAGAGGATGATTGCCCGACGCCACCGCCCGGCCCCGGCGACCCCACTTTCCTCTCCCAACACCCCACCCCTCAGAGATTGGTGGTTCAAGCCTCCACTTCTAAAGGCGCCTCCCTACGGCACCACCGGATAGGGAATCCAAAAAGCTGGACCACCTTGGTAAGAAAATGTTTTCTTCCGCCAGCTTGGAACTGCGGTCGGTAAACACTGCATGTCTGTTGGGCCGTTACACCCACTCTGTGTGGGATACGGTGGCGCAGGTGCTGCCTCAGTGCCCGGAGGAGACCCGGGCCGTACTCTCCCGTGCAGTTGCAGAGGGGAGAGACGCAGCGAAGTTTACCATCCGCTGTGGGCTGGATACCGCCGACGCACTTGGCAGGACGATTTCCACGTCAGTAGCCCTTCGACGCTACGCCTGGTTGCGTTCGACTGGTTTTCTGGAGATGTCCAATCCACCATTATGGACATGCCCTTTGATGGCCGTCGCCTTTTCGGCGACAAGGCAGACAACGCGCTAGAGCGCTTTAAGGACTCTCGGGCTACGGCCAGGTCCTTGGGCCTCTCCACCACCCACCCTGCGCAGTCTGCCTTTCGCCCCTTTCGTGGCTACGGAAGGGGTGCCCCACTACGTCCCGCCCAGAGCCACAGGTCGGCGCAAGCTGTTCAGCGCCAGCGCGGCCGGGGACGTGGGAACCACCGGCGTGGTTCTGGGGGCCAGCGGGCGGGCCAGTCCACCACAGTCCCCTCTGCAGCAGCTTCCAAACCCTCCTAGTCCGACCTTTCAGGGCCAGCAAACGCCAGTGGGCGACAGGATCCGCCATCACCTCCCCCACTGGCACACCATCACGTCGGACAGGTGGGTTTTTCAAATAGTCTGAAGGGGCTACTCCCTCCCCTTCGAGACTACCCCTCCCTCCATGCCACCTCAGTACCATCGTATGTCGGAGGATCACCTGGCCCTTCTCCAACAGGAAGTTTCGGCACTCTTGGCCAAGGGTGCCATCGAGTGCGTTCCTGCCCCAGAAGTAGGTCGTGGTTGCTATTCCCACTACTCTCTGGTACCCAAGAAGGACAAGGGCCTGCGTCCTATCTTGGATCTCAGGAACGTCAACCGCTTCCTCTGGAAGGAAATGTTCAAGATGTTGATGCTCGCTCAGGTCTTGTCTGCCCTCGACCCTGGAGACTGGATGGTAGCGTTGGACTTGCAGGACGTTTACTTTCACATCCCCGTCCTGCTTGCCCACCGGCGTTACCTGTGGTTCACGGTAGGCCACGAGCACTTTCAGTTTACCGTGCTCCCCTTTGGCCTTACTAGCGCCCCTCGGGTGTTCACGAAAGTGATGGCGGTGGTCGCAGCTCATCTGCGCAGATCAGGGGTTCCAGTCTTCCCCTATCTCGACGACTGGCTGTTGAAGGCGGGCTCGCCCCAGGCTGTCGTCTCCCACCTCCAGACTACGGCCGACCTCCTGCATTCGCTGGGGTTCTCCATCAACGTACCGAAGTCACACCTGACCCCCTCTCAGAAGCTCCTCTTCATCGGAGCGGTTCTGGACACGACGCAGTTTCGGGTTTATCGTCCCGAACAGCGAGTCCGGGATATTCGGGCTATGATTCCGATCTTTCAGCCCCTATCCCGGGTTTTGGTCAGGATGACCCTGAGGCTCCTGGGCCTCATGGCCTCCTGCATCCTGCTGGTCGATCATGCCAGGTGGCATATGCGGGCTCTGCAGTGGGACCTGAAGTTCCAGTGGGCGCAGCATCAGGGGAATCTGTCCGATTGCGTCCAGATCTCAGAGGGCACTGCACGACAATTGCAGTGGTGGCTCACGAACCAGCATTGGGTCAACGGCAGATCCCTCTCCCTTCCCCAACCAGAACACACAGTGGTGACAGATGCATCCCTTCTGGGATGGGGCGGCCACATGGGAGAGGCGGAGATCAGAGGCCTCTGCTTTCCGGCGGAGTCCGGACTCCACATCAACCTTCTGGTGCTTCGGGCGATTCGGCTTGCACTCAAAGCATTCCTACCCTCTGTCCGGGGAAGAGTAGTGCAGGTGTTCATGGACAACACCACCGCCATGTGGTACTGCAACAAACAAGGCGGGGTGGGGTCGTGGACCCTATGTCAAGAGGCCCTCCGCCTCTGGACATTGCTGGAACATCAGGGCATATCCCTGGTGGTTCAACACCTGGCAGGTTCACTGAAGGCCAGGGCGGACAAACTCAGCCGCAGGTGCATGATGGATCACGAATGGCGTCTTAACTCGGAGGTGGTGCAAGGTCTCTTTCAGCAGTGGGGAGAGCCTTGGTTAGATCTATTCGCCACCGAAGAGAACGCACAATGTCAGCAATTCTGCGCGTTGAATTTCCAAGGCGGCACTCGCTAGGTGACGCTTTTCGTCGCGAGTGGAGTTGCGGTCTTCAATACGCCTTTCCGCCTATACCACTTCTGCCCAAAGTGCTGAAGAAGATCAAGCGCGACCGGGCCCAAGTCATTCTTGTGGCTCCCAATTGGGCACGAAGAGTCTGGTATCCCGAGCTGCTCAACATGGCCATCGATCCTCCGATCCGACTGCCTCTTCGGGAGGATCTTCTGTCGCAGCAGCAGGGGACGGCCCTCCACCGAACCTGTCCAGCCTCCACCTCCTTGCATGGAGATTGAGCGGCGGCAGTTGACGTCGTTTGACCTGCCTCCCGAAGTCTGTGATGTAATCTTGGCAGCCAGGTGTCCCTCCACTAAGACGGTATACGCCTGCAGGTGGAATACATTTGTGGCATGGTGCACAGCAAAGGGTGTGGATCCCCTTTCTGCCCCTCTTTCTGAGGTTCTCTTGTTCCTCCTATCTTTGGCCCAGCAGGGCTCTGCTCTGGGCACTCATAAGGGCTACCTCTCGGCCATTTCAGCCTTCCTCAGGCTCCCTGATCAGCCTTCTCTTTTCAAGTCCCCTGTTGTAAATATATTTCTTAAGGGCATTACTCATCTTTTTCCTCCTGTTCCCTTCGTAATGCCCCAGTGGGACTTGAACTTGGTTCTGACATATCTTATGTGCGCTCCCTTTGAGCCACTGCATAACTGTCCTCTCAGACTTCTCACTTTGAAAACTGCTTTTCTGTTGGCCATCACCTCTGCGTGCAGGGTGAGTGAGCTACAAGCTCTGTCTTCCAAGCCTCCCTTTCTGGCTGTCCATCCGGACAAGGTCGTCCTTAGAGCTAGACCTTCCTTTCTTCCCAAGGTGGTTACTTCTTTCCACATTGGCCAAACCATCACATTGCCCACCTTCTTTCCACCTCCGCATCCTTCGAAAGAGGAAGAGAGGCTCCACCGTCTGGATCCAAAAAGTGCGCTTTCTTTCTACTTGGATCGGACCAAACAATTCCGGGTGGACGACCAGCTCTTTGTTGGTTACGTGGGCGCTAAGAAAGGTCGGGCCGTGCACAAACGGACCATCTCCAGGTGGGTCGTTCTGTGCATCAAAGCCTGCAGTGGGGCTGCGCGCCCATTCCACCAGGGCGACGGCAGCTACTACGGCTTTGGGACGAGGAGTCCCCCTAAATGACATCTGTCAGGCAGGTACGTGGGCATCGCTGCACACGTTTACGAGACACTACTGCCTGGACAGCCAAGTCCGAAGAGACGGCTTCTTTGGCCGTTCTGTTCTCCAGGACTTTCTGGTGTGAACTTGGTTCGCAGACCCACCTCCGGGGTTGGTATTGCTGGGGTATCTATTCTAAGGTAAGGAATCTATAACTAACTGTTTCTTTCAGATGAACAAGTTACTTACCTTCGGTAACGATATATCTGTAAGAAACATAGGTTAGTTATAGATTCCTTACCGCCCCACCCATCCTCCCCGTTCTGCGAACTGACTTCTAGGGTTAAGGACATCCTTTCAGGCCCCTAGTTTTGTGCACCAGTGGTCAGTGTCTTGCATGGCTCTGCGCTTCTGGCATGGAAAATCGTGTACAGAACTGACGTCCGCGCGCGAGGGCGGCGTCTATGTAGCTACCGCGACGTCATCCCAGGGACCACGAAGCCGACGACGGAAGCGGAGTCGACCGACGCCACCTTCCGACGCGCAGTGGTACTGCTGATGAAAAACTTTCCGGATCCAGTCTGACGCCTGGGGGAAATTCTAAGGTAAGGAATCTATAACTAACCTATGTTTCTTACAGATATATCGTTACCGAAGGTAAGTAACTTGTTCGATAAGGAGTCCTCCGGCAAGAGGGCTCTCAACCACTGCGTGAGGAGCGATCCATGGAGGATCCCTCGCCCCCTTCCGGAAAGCCAATAAAGCGCAAGATGATACATTTCCTCTGTGCAATCGAAGTTATTTTAACATTTAGTCTAGTCAATTAAAAGTTGTTGTTTTGCTCTAGTTTTCAAAGGTTAGTGGCTCTCTTCAGGGTAGGAAAACGTCAGTCTAACAATCTGTCTCATCTGCCAATATTGCTACGTGTTCCTTGTTACTGGATAATCCTAAAATATATACACATCCCTGTCTGGTAATCTAAGAAGCTTAAACTTGTTTGGATTTTATAAGCTATTTCCTCTGCACGGGAAGCGTCAGAGAAAACCTTCCCTACAAGATTGTTTTTGTCCTGATAGAAGACCCTACCTATTTCAGCATACGGATCGCAGTGCGATTGACTGTATAGTTACCAATTGTTTGAGCTTAACTGAAGCAAACTGTCAATGTGTTTGTATGTCTGCCACTTCATTGTGTGTCTACATGAAAAAAAAAAAAAATGGACAGTTTTTAAATTTGAACATTGTTTTGCCACCTTTATATTTGTTTGTTTAATATTGAATATTTTTTTAACCCCATGAGTTACTGTCATAAGGTTTCTGCACATACACAGAGCTATGCACAGGAAAATGGGACCCTGGAATACAGTGGTTTGCCACCATATACCATAGCACCCAAAAACCCCAACCCAACTAGCTTAGCATCCCATTAGCACCCAAGTACTAATGTTTGGACAACCCAGAACACGGTATCTTTATCTCAGGACTCACAGAAGCAAGAACACTCTTTCGCCACTCACTCGTACTTGTCCACAAGGTGCGTAGTAAGAGACACTGGATAGGTTAAAATGTTTATTCCAACTTACGTGCTCTAATGTACAGTACACGTGTCAGTACTAATAGCATAATGCATATGACTAATATAAGCAGCATGGTTACAATTCCATAGAATACAAACGGGGAAAGCATCTCAGAGCTCAGTGGATAAACGTATAAATAACATTACCACCCTCCCCTTGCAGTAAGATAGTTTATTATAATAATAGAAGACCTCTGGGCTTTGACTAGCGAACCCCCATACCTCAGTCTCTAGATGCAGAATTACATCAGCAGGACATCATAGCTCCTCTCACCGAAAGGGATTTTTCCAAGTGTGTTAATCGCTAGTAAACCACAGTTTTAAAAGCATACCCTATTCTTCATGGCAATTGCACATAATGTTATGTCTGGGTGCGCGAGACTGGCCATATCAGGAAGAACCAGAATACATTGTTATGCGACCTTGTACATGTTTGTGCAGACTGAGCCCAAAAAGGTGAACAACAGAAAATGCAGACAGTGCAAAAGAACTTGGCACGAGCAAAGGGTGAGGGAGGCCCGGCTCAGTGTAACGTGCGCAAAGAAAAGCAGCATGGCAGCCAGGCCTAGGCCAACATAACAAGGCAGGTAACAATCCACAAGACATTACGGAGGATGGAACGGTTCCGTCCTCTGCCACGGTGCTCGTGTACTGAAGACGGAACAGTTCCGTCCTCTGCACACGACCAGGAAATCCCTCTGCTGTTTGCAGTAGAGGGATTTCCTTTTTATGGTTTAAAGCATTTTATTTCAGTTTTAGGTGACCAATTTAAACACAACACCCACCTACAACCAGTGGCCGGTGGGGAATAGCAAAAAATATACGTGTATTGTAAAAGATAGAGAAAGAAAGAGAGAAAGAAAACCAAAGGGATAGAAAAGGAGATAGTCAGAGGCCTACACATTTCCCGTCACTCGGCTGAGTAAGGTTCTAGCCAATGGGGAGCACCACCTCTTCCTGGGCGGGCTGCTCGCCAGCGAGGGGCGTCGTGGGAAACTGGAGTACCCGTAGATACCTTGGGCATGTGAGTTCTACAAACTCTGAGGATAAATAAGCCATGGTGGAGCCCCAGGTCTTATCAAATTTGGACAATGTGCGGTGAATCCCAGCTGTGATCCTTTCCATACCCACCACCTCCCAGACTCTATGAAGCCAGTCTAGCTTTGTTGGGATGTCTTCCGTACCCCACCTTGATAGTAGCACTTGTTTAGCCGCCCCTAGTGCCAAAGTAATCGCTCTGCCCCTATAGGATTTAAGGGGATATGTGAGAGGGTTGGGGGGGTCCCAATAGGATGTAACTGGGAAATCTAGGTAGTTCCGTATGGTAAATGTTGTCAATATCAGATAGGATAGAGTCCCAAAAGGCTTGTATCTTAGGACAATGTCATAGAATGTGCGTCAGTGTGCCTGTCTGCCCACACCGGCGCCAATAGAGGTCGTCGCTGCGTGGTTTCCACCGAGCGATGCGTGCCGGGGTATAGTACCAATAGTGCGCAATTTTCAAGAACATTTCCTTACCTGTGGTACTGCAGGAGGAGGCACTGGCCCTATGTATAATGTCCGCCCACTCCTTCGGGGAGAATTCCCGCTCCAATTCTGATTCCCACCTGCGCTGCGCCGGGGATTTAGAGGGGTTCTTAGCTTTGTTCAGGAAGTTGTAGATATCTGATAAGAGACCTTTATTTGAGTTACGGGTGATGAACCAGAGCTCAAACTTAGTAAGGGGGCGACCTGCATGTGGACGTACCTGGGGCTCGGTGATCCAGTGGCAAAGTGCCAAGTGTTGCCAGTACGTTTCTTTGGGGATCCCGAAGCCTGACACTATCTGGGGGAAGTCCATAACCCCCTGTGTATCAAAAAGGTCTCCTATGCGTTTGCAATTGGCTTCTTGCCATTTCAAATACGCATTCCCTGTATTAGCGGGGGGAAATCCGGGTTACCTATAAAGGGGATCAGGGGGGACATGACCGTCGAGAGCTCACATTTCTCCTGTACTGTATCCCATACCTTCATGGTGGGCCTCAAGACCGGAGAGATGTACACACCCTGCGGACGGTGTCGTTTGGGAAGCCAGGGGACCTTCCAGATGTGTATACCGGCTACACCGCGGTCGATAAAACACCAATGTTTTTCTGATTCTAGTTGATACCACTCTATCATATAGCGTAATTGCGCTGCCTCAAAATAGCGTCCCAGATGTGGAACCCCGAGTCCCCCGTCCTCTTGCCTAAGATACGTCTGGTGGCGACCATGCGCGCTCTCTTCCCACCCCATATGAAACCATCAACGAGCTGCTGTAGCTGGGCCAAAATTTAATTTGGGCGGCTGACATAGTGGGAGCGTCTGCATTATGTAAAGAATACGGGGTAAGATCGTCATCTTAATTGCAGCGATCTTTCCCAGCCATGATAGGAAGTGTTTCTTCCTGTTGAGCAGCTCCTTTTGTACTTTGGTTAGGATCTCCAAGTAGTTCACCTGAGCAATCTTATCAACTGTTGGGAAAACCCGGAGCCCCAGGTACGTTATGCCGCTATGAGCCCAAGAGAACGGGAATTGTGCCGCTACTTGTTGCTGGTCTATTTTGGGCAGTGTTAGGCTGAGGGCCTGCGTCTTTTGCAGGTTGATTTTAAAACCCGAGGCCGCGCTAAATGCCTCTATCTCTGCCAGAAGGGGAGGGAGAGAGAGTAGCGGTTGAGTCAAGAATAGCACCACATCATCCGTGTAGAGCGAAATCTTGTGCTCTCTATCTCCCATCCGGATCCCGGTGATGGTAGGGAGTTGTCTAACTCTTTCGGCAAACGGCTCCATATAGAGCGCAAAGAGAAGGGGTGAGAGCGGGCACCCCCGTCTCGTGCCCCGTCCAATCCGAAAAGGACGAGAGGCGACCCCATTCACTCTGATGCGTGCCTGTGGGTTATGGTATATGCAGTTCACCCACCGCATAAATCGCTCCCCAATACCAAATCTGCTTAACACCTGTCGGAGATAGGGCCAAGGAACCCGGTCGAACGTCTTCTCGGCGTCGACCGACAGGATCTGGGTGTGCTGCGTCTTATCTAGAAGGTGGCATAAACGCCTGGTCCCGTCACTGCAATTATGTTCTGGGATAAAGCCCGATTGATCCGGGTCAACCAGTCCTTGCATGTGAGGGGCAAGCCGCGTCGCCAAGATACTCGTAAAGATCTTCAGATCGACATTGAGAAGAGAACTAGGACGGTACGATGCACATTCCAGGGGGTCCTTCCCTGATTTGGGGATCACGACCACTTCGGCCATTGACTTCGACGGGGCCAACCTCCCAGTCTCGCTAAACGTATTAAATAGCCGAGTCAGGAGGGGGGGTAAGATCTGATGCAAAGATTTTATAGAAGTCGGCCGAAAAGCCGTTCTCGCCCGGAGGTTTCCCGGGAGAGAGTTCTTGGATAGCTCGTAAGACTTCCTCGGGTCTAATATCCGCTTCTAAGTGGGCCGCCTCCGAGGCTGGGAGAGGAGACATCGGGGCCCCAAGTGTATATTTTTCGTCCGCCCCCTGATCCAGACATTCCGCCGAATAAAGGGCAGTGTAAAAGGCCTCGAATTCGGCCGCAAAGCCCGCATCTGACCTCAGGGTCTCTCCTTGGTCGTTCGGGATTTCCTTTTTAGGTCGAGCCTAGGGCAGCGCGCATGTGTGGTCTCTCGACATGCTGTATCTACTTCTGTGGGCTTTCACCACACCCATCACACACCCATCACTTTCATTTGTTCCTTGGTCTGCCTTTAAAAAATCCTTTGGTTTCATTGGAAAATGCTTTACATTTTTCCCACCTTTTGGATGTTTACCACCCTGGAGACTGACCCTGTTACATGGATCCGTTCACTTCTGACTATTTAGTTAGTTAGGACACACTATTTTTAGGTCTCGCCTAGCGATGCAGCGCATGTGCTGCTCGCCTTGGCGAGATCTATTGTTGTCGATTTCTTTGCCGAAGGGGGACAGGACATGTGCACGCGTACGGAGGACAGGCGATGTGCACGCGTACGGCTTCTGGCGTTAGCCCAAGGGACAGCAGATGTGAACGCGTACGAACGCGTACGGAGGACAGGAGTTGTGCACGCGTACGGCTCGCGGCGTTAGCACAACTCCTGCTCGCTCGCTCCCTCCCTGTCTCTATGACCAGATGCCCAAAGCATTGCTGTGCGCGCAAACGCTCCGGTTCGGAGTTTGCGACTCCAAACATGCCCGAAGCCCCCCTGTGTCTGGTTTCACTGGACGTTCGGATTCCACGAAAGCCGGGTCGGCCTCGCGCTACCTCCTCACTTGACTTTGCTAGGAGTGTTGGGGGCGTTCGCGCTGATCCCACACCATTACGCCGACGGTGCATTCGCAACACATCTTGGCGCAGTGATTTTTCATGCAAATGTTGAACGCTGCTATCGGTTGTGCTAGTTAGCGTTGGGTAGTACCGTCGGCGCACGCACCCTTCCCCCACCCTCACCGCCAGCACCACTATGGTGCATCACATGAGTATCCGCACTAAAGTTTAGTAAATCTGGATACTACTGTGGTGTAAAAACCGTGCTGCAGCTGAGTGTACACGTTTGAGCAGCGCATATGATCCGGGAGCGGCCCATGGCATCACGAGAGCTGCGCCAATGAGAGGCGCCTATGAAAGGCTACAGGTGTACACGTACATTTAATACACTTAATACACTGCTATTTATTGTCCGTGTACTACAAGTAAATAAACCTGTCATTTTGAAAATGGGAAGAAAGCCTGGACCTTGAGAGCCCGGACTCCTTGGCGCCGGAGGGGGTCAACAAAAAGTGGATGCGCTCGTATGTTGACAACCGAGTCAAAGGCAAACACATGTTTTCCTTGTAAACCGAATCTGGTGAATTTCACGCCTGGGAGCACGTGTCCCGAGGCACCCATCGATCACGGCTCGTGCACCGCACGTCATTGGCCTGGATTACAAGTGGAAGCGCCCAGGACATTCTTTAAGGCTTCAGGGAGCCGCCTGGAGCCGCATGAAAAACGTTGATTTATTATCGTTCGCAGGTCTGCATCTCCGCTCAGTCTGTGCGGCTAGCTCAGTGGGTTGGGCTTCCTCAAGTCTGATGAGTTCAAATTCGTGCAGGGCCTACTCAGCATTTTATCCTATAGATATTGATAAAATGAGGTCCAGTTTGTGGAGTGACCTGCTTTAAAACTGAAGGCTGCTCTAGAGAGGAATTGTGTCCCATAACACCATTTGTATAGCTTTAATTGACAGCATTAAAATGTTATAAAATCAACATAATATAACAATGCTCCAAAAATATTTGCATTTTAGAGTAATGGACACTTGTTAGGCTTTGACTAATGGCTAGACGGATCAAGGATAACGTTCTTGAGCACACTGTGATCTTGGACAAATCACTAACCTCCTCGTGCCTCAGTCCTCTTACCTGGACAGGTTAGACGCCTCTGAAAGTGGCTGAATACCAGAGTAAGCCAATATATGTCAACAATTGGACTGTACTCTTTACAGATCACGGGATGATCACCCAGGGTCCCTGCTCTTTTGATGACAGGGAAATGGGCCCATAGCTGCATTTGTCATTTGTACACTGTTCCTTTCATTGTATCAGACCTCTATGAGCCTGGTCTACGACCCTCCAATTTATGATGAGCAAACTCTGCTTTGCATAATGCCATATTTGTCATCACAATATTATTTTGTTGTTGTTGTTATTAGCATGTGCTTATGATACTGTGCCTATGTTTTATGCATGTAAATTCCTAATGTTATTATGTATCACTAATGCATAATGTTGCTGTTTTATATAGGAAACCTAGGGCCTAATTTATAATTTGGGCACGGCCTGTCATTCTGCTGGGGGGGGTGGGATGGAGTAAATGACTCCTTGCCCAATGCGGAGGGGCCGCCCACCAAATTTATAAATAACTGCCAAATAAGCAGTCATTTATAATGCATTGACAGGAACTGCTGTCACGGCGGTTCCTGCCAATGCATTTCACTGTTTGGTGCAGGATGTGTCAGTTTTCATTTTTTATTTTTAAAAAGAAAATCACATAACGGGATTTATTTTTTAACAAGCATTTGCAATGCAATAGGTCTCGCATTTGCGAGAGTTGGAGCTATTGGCATTGTAAATGACAATGCCTTTTATTCATTTGTTTTGAAAACCTGCAAGCGGTGCATAAACACGCACTTTGTACGTATAGTCCTGCTTACGAGAAGCAAGGCTGGCAGTAAAGAGACTGCCAGCCATGCTTCTCATAAGCAAGGACTATAAATACAAAGTGCTTGTTTACGCACAGCTTGCAGGTTTTCAAACGCATAAATAAAAGGCATTGTCATTTACAATGCCAATAGCTCAAACTCTCGCAAATGCGAGACCTATTGCATTGCAAATGCTTGTTTCTTTTGACTTGGCTCACTGTTGTTTCCTGTTTGTGTCAGCGTCCATCCTAATTCAGTTAATCTCCCTGTGCGGCGCCGTCCCCCCCACCACCTCCTGCCCGTCATACTTTTTGATGTATTTTCAGTCGCAGTTGCCCGCGTTTCTTCTTTCCACTCCCACCTACCACTTGGATCGGGTACTCTATAGAGTCAAAGGCAAGAAGCATATGCTTGTGTCACTTTTGCAGCTCTACTTCTGCCGGTACTATGGAGAGCTTCACTCCCTAGAGTGCGTTTCTCATGTGGTGAGTCTGTCGCTGCCTGTCCCTGGTGTGCTGTCCATGATTCACTGCTGTGCCTGAACTGCAAACCAACCTATGGTTCTCATGCCTCTCGGTGAATGTTATATAGCAATTATAAAGCAAAGAACTTGTGCTCTATGTCAAAGGGAAGCTGCATTTTTAGCGGAACGTTGGAGATTTCCAGTCCACCTTAGTCTCCATGCATTTCAAGGGCTCATAAAATATTACTAGAATAGAAGAAATTTGTTTTTGTGTGTGTGGTGTGGGCTGTTATTGCCCTCTACAGAAACACTCTTCACAGTGTACATGTGCACATTGTTTAAAGTTTTTAACCGTATGTCATCATTTCTAATGTTTGAAACATTAGAGTACATATGCTCGGAGATGCACCAACATTTAATTTTGCACATAGAAAAAAGTACACCGTTGTACATTTGTATAGGTATTAAAAGTGGATACCAAATACTTTTATTTATTGAGTGGTTTATTGCTCCTTCCAGAAAGAATATGACACTGTGCACAACCTACTGACACCCAGAGGCCCTTAAAATGATACATGTCACAGGTAATGCAATCGCATTTCTGCCTTCACGGATGGCGTTGTTTTGAGGCCACATAAACCAAATGAGCACTTGGGAACAGCAATCTTAAAACCTATAAAGAATCAGAAAATTCGGATATAAATCCCAGCTGCCCAAGGCCTCTCATGTAAATCATGGTTTCTATGATAGCACGTTTTCTTGCTCTTGTCTAATACTTTTTACTTGTTTGAGTTGCTGCTGATCATTCGTTGAAGAAACACTGGTGCAGCTGAATACTGTGTGCTGGCTACGTTTCTCTCCACACTTCAGTATATTTTTAAACACTCTGGTACCGAGTTTTGCCCATGTTTTCACCCAGCACGTTGTCGGGGAACGTCTAGCATGTTAAAAATAAAATACAGAATGATAGCTTAAAAATCACACTCCTCTAAAGTTCTGCCGTTTTAGGGAACACTTAGTGAAACTGCATTTTCGTTACGTGCATCTGTCTTAAATGAGCCTTGTGATGTAAAGTAAAAGGTGCATAGTTCATAGTAGCATGATGAAATGATAAGCAAGTTATTGAACAAATCAATTGCGCATCCCTCCCATGAGCAGACTTTGGGGTGTCTTGATTTTTGCTTTTCAAGTGCTCTCCACCTGACCATAGTTAAAAATGTAGGCTTCACGTATTGGTTTTCCTAGAATACCAGATGTCTCCTACATGTAAATGGCCGCAACTTGCACATAATACCACTCAACGCAACATGATTCAACTCCACATAATCACTCATCTCAATACCAGATAAATACACCCTGCATAAAACCACTCTGCCACATAGCAACAAACCACAAAAATACACTGCACGCCATGCCACATAATTTCAGTCAGCAAAAGACACACAATTGATGGACGGAATGCAGAACAAATCAAAACATTCACCCCCAGTCAAGAGATCTGGGTTAAATCCATCATTCTTTTGCTCACCATGCCACCCCAGTTTAGACCTGGCCATATGCAAATCAGTCTTGACCCTGTGCCTCATGGGAACAGTCCAGCCCGAACTGCTAAGCCAGGTCCTCCCTGGACAGGAAACAAGCATCCTAGGACCGGTTTCGGGGTTTCACCCCTCTTCAGCCAGAATAGCTTGATTCCAGTGGCACAGTGAGCCCAGGACCCACGTCTGGGCATACCTGGCGCACTTAGGGCGAGAAAGCAAAAGACACACAATTGATGGACGGAATGCAGAACAAATTAAAACATTCACCTCCAGTCAAGAGATCTGGGTTAAATCCATCATTCTTTTGCTCACCATGCCACCCAAGTATAGACCTGGCCATATGCAAATCAGTCTTGACCCTGTGCCTCATGGGAACAGTCCAGCCCGAACTGTCAGCATCATTTCGCTCATCACCACACAGTGCCACGCCGCCGCACAGTTATACTCCACACATTTATATTCCACACCACATAATTCAACAACAAACCACATATTTAAACTTAACTCAAATACATAACGCACCACATTCATCCAAACAACACAACAGAATTCCACATCATGCCACAAAATTCAACAGCACACCAAATAATTGAACTCCACTACATACCACAACACAAAATACCAATTCATATAATTACACCCCACACTCAATGCCACATAATTACTATCCACATAATTACACTGCACACCATGCCATATAATTCCACCATACAGATCTGCTCTACATCACACTGTTCCACGCCACACAATTCCACAACTAACCATTCCAATTCAACCCACATAATTCCACTCCACAACACACATATCCACTCCACTCCATAACACATACATCCACTCCAAAACACATGGGCAAAATACATTGCCATTTACCACACCAATGTTTAGTTTTAGGCAGGCACAGCCCGTATCCCACACAGCTTCTTTGTTGTTCTCCTAACTCCCTGTTGCTGCTGCAGCTCCAACGTTTGTCTTAATCTTTATAGCCCCCAACCCCTATCTATCCACAGGCCACATAATGCCACTACACAAATCCACTCCACACCACACAATTCCACTCCACTAACAATTCCAATCCAACCCACATAATTCTGTTCCAAACCACATGCACCCACTCCACTCCAAACCAAAACACATGGGTAAAAGACATTGTATTTTACAATGTCAATAGCTCTGACTCTTGCAAGCAGGCATCCACCACTAGACACCAGGGAGGGTGCAGTGGCCCCTTGGGCAAGGGCCTTTGCTCCCCCCAAACTTTTTTGGGCATGTTCAGTCTTTCTGTCCCCCAGGGGGGGGCAGAAAGTCCAATAAGCACTATGGATTTTTTTATTTTTTATTACCTAGGGGCTGCCCAAAATGAGCATGCCAATGCCCTCCCCCAAACACAATAGGGACAGTCTTTCTGCCACTGATGGGGGGGGGGGGGGGATGGGGGTTATTACCCCCCCACCCCCGGCCTGCCCCCTGGGGGAGGGGAGAAAGCCCACTAGACACCAGGATGTTTTTATTTTTATTTTATAAAAGAGGGGTGGGGGCTGCCCACAGTGGGCATGGCCATGCCTCCACCCCACATAAATGGGGATCGAAGCCTTTCTGCCTCCTAGTGGGCAGGTTAGGCAATGGCCCCGGATCTGCCCTCCGGGAGTAGGGTGGGGGCAGAAAGCCCACTAGGCACCAGGGATTATTTTTTTTCTTAGTGTAGATGCGGGGGCTGCCCAGAATGGGCATGCCAGTGCCCCCCCTCTAAATGGGCACAGTCTTTCTGCCGCCCCCGGGGGGGCATATGGGGGCAATAGCTTCCAATGTGCCCCCCCCCCCGGGGGGGGGCAGAAAGCCCACTAGGCACCAGGGACTGTCTTTTTTTGTGTGCAGGTGTGGGGGCTGCCTAGAATAGACATGCCTATGCCCCCTGCAGAGAAGGGGCACAGTCTTTTTGCCCCCCCTGGGGGGGGGCAGATATGGGCAACAACCCCCAATCTGCCCTCTTGGACAGAAAGCCCACTAGCTACCAGGGACTATTTTCTTTGTGTAGGGTTGGGGGCTACCCAGAATGGGCATGCTGATGCCCCTGCCCCCCACCCCCAAAAATTGACAGTCTTTCTGCCTCCCCAGGGGGCAGATGGTTATTACACCCGATCTGCCCCTGGAAATCTCACTAGGCACCAGGGATATGTTTATGGGCATGACAAGGAGCGGCCCCATAGTCCATTATCGCTCCCCCTTTTTTTTAGGCACTCATTTTGTCCGTTTCTGGCCCCCTTGGGGACAGATCAACAATATTTTTAGGCTAATCTCCCTCCAAGGGGGACAGAAAACCTCCAGATACCAGGGAAAATTTGTGTGTGTGAGAGAGAACTGGAGTTCGGCTGATGTCTGCGTATACTGACGTTTGCTGTCTGTCTGTGTGTGTGGACTGGCATTTTGCTGGCGGTGTGTGTGGACAGTCACTTGGCTGGCGGTGTGTGTGGACAGTCACTTGGCTGGCGGTGTGTGTGGACTGTCGCTTGGCTGGCGGTGTGGGTGGACTGTCGCTTGGCTGCCAGTGTGTGTGGACTGTCGCTTGGCTGCCGGTGTGCATGGACTGCTGCTTGGCTGCTGGTGTGCGTGGACTGCCGCTTGGCTGCTGGTGTGTGTGGACTGCCGCTTGGCTACTGGTGTGTGTGGACTGCCGCTTGGCTGCCGGTGTGCGTGGACTGCCGCTTGGCTGCCGGTGTGCGTGGACTGCCGCTTGGCTGCCGGTGTGCGTGGACTGCCGCTTGGCTGCCGGTGTGCGTGGACTGCCGCTTGGGTGTTGGTGTGCGTGGACTGCCGCTTGGCTGTCGGTGTGCGTGGACTGCCGCTTGGCTGTCGGTGTGCGTGGACTGCCGCTTGGCTGTCGGTGTGCGTGGACTGCCGCTTGGCTGTCGGTGTGCGTGGACTGCCGCTTGGCTGTCGGTGTGCGTGGACTGCCGCTTGGCTGTCGGTGTGCGTGTACTGCCGCTTGGCTGTCGGTGTGCGTGGACTGCTGCTTGGCTCGCAGTGTGCATAGATGGCGCTTGGCTGACTATGTGCGTGGATTGGGGCTTGGCTGGCGGTGTGTGTGGGCTGTAGCTTGGCTGGTGGTGAGGCTTATGTCCATCCCCCAGCATTTTCTTACTCAGAATCCTCTGCAAACCTCAAATTTAGCCAAAAAGTCACATTTTCCTCACATTTCTGTGTGGAAAAGTTGTAGAATCATCACTCCAGCACAAATTTCCTACCACCCAGCTGCCCCTCCTCGTTTTCCCAATAAAAACGATACTTCACTGGTGTGGGTGTCCAAAGCAGAGTCCACCTAAAAATGTATTTAAAAAAAAAAAAAATCCCCTCATGGACATGCTTTGGTGCCCCTTCAGTCTCTACTCGTTTTTGGCCCTTTCCTGTCACAGGCACTTGGCCCACCCACACAAGTGAGGTATCATTTTTATCGAGACAGTGAGGGGAACGCAGGGTGGTAGGAAATTTGTGCTGGTGCGGTGATCCCACACAGAAATGTGATTTCTTTTAGCTTAAGTTGAGGTTTGGAGGGGATTCTGGGTAAGAAAACGGTGGGAATTCCACGCACGCCACACCTCCCTGGATCCAACCCCCCCCCCGTGTCTAGTTTGCAGAAAACGCGAGTGCCCCCTTTACAAAAACAGGTTGATTTGTGATAGATAGGGGGGCACCTGTGTTTTTGCCCCCGGGCTTGGGGTCCATCAAGGGAAACCTACCAAACCCAGAAAAAAAGAAAGACTTCATAATCAATTTGGTTGCGCTAAAGCTTATATTATAATCTTATTGCCCACTTCTAAGGGTTATGCTGGTTGTTAAAAGCCCTGAACCCGAGTTATAGGCCTGAGCCGTAGGCGAGGGCTTATAACGAGGCAGAGGGCCTTTAACAGCCGATATAGCCCTAGGCAGAAGGGCCATAAGTCTATTAGAACATTCCACCCACTAAGGGTAGAATGTTCTAAATTAAAATGGGAGAAATATGAAGACAAACATTGGAATGTTGGAGCTCTGGGCTTATACCAGCCATTAGAAGCCCGGAACACTCCATTGTTTTTAGTGGAGCTCCCAACATTCCAATGTTCTTATAACACAGAGAATTGTAAGACTGACATATCTGGCTAGGTTTGATTTTTACTGCACTGTCAGAAACAGCAATAGCAGTGTCTCCACTAGTGTGGACCTTCGTTCCCGTGATGCAGAGCTACATAATTGATTGCAGCCTGCCATAGTGGGAGAATAAATGGGCCTAGTTTACTGAAACATCAGTATTTCTTATTCCAAAAATCCACAAAAATAATTTTGCAAATTATGAGGCTAAACTAGTAAAGTTCCAGGATAGCTAGGAAACCATTTGACATAGAATTTTAGGAGACATGCTTGCTCAGCATGTGGTGTACAGGATCTATATGTTGCCAGCCATGGGCCAAGAAATGGTGCACGAGAACACAGCTCACCGTTAGTAATACATACATTGCTTGATACCGGTTCAAAGACTCGTACATATTCTTCACCCATAGTGTTCTAAAGTTCTCTCTAGAATCTTTATCTTCAATCTATATTGGAAATAATCAAATTTTAGCTAGGCAACTAATGGAATACAGCACATTGGTAGATCAATTAGACACACTGTCTAGCAAATCCGTAGAAATATGATTTGCAGTTGATGAATTTGAATTAAATAAATGCGAGTGATCCCTCTAGATGTTCTAGTCGACTGAGCAAATCTTCTCTACAAAATATATTACAGTATCACACAGGAATATTACATGGCAGAACTGACAGAAAATAACCTGGGTACAGAATGCAACAATTGCAGAAACGCACTGCAGTACATTGCGTGGGAAATTAACTATAAATGCATGTGCCCCAACAGAGTGAGGCCAATCACAGTTTAGTTGTAAAAGACGAGTCAATAGAAATGTCACTGACAGTCATGGAAACAGCTGCCCAAGGGAACATGTGCCTCAACAGTATTAAGGGCGATCTCATTCACAACTTAGTTGGAATTATGAAAAATATGGCATGATCATGGGCCACGTTCTAGGGGTCCATTGGTGGCCGACAAGTAATGCATGTATTTGCGAAAAATAAAGGTAGCCATAGAAAACGTTTGAGGCCGAAATAAGCTTGCTCTACTTCAGATAGCTTATCTGATTTTTTGATCTCTTAGAAAGGAGGAATTGATTAGTAGTGGCAATGAGTGATAGTGACTGTTAGTAGACTGCAGTGAGGTCTTGTCGCTTCCTCTGGGTGCTTCTTGCCTGTGGTTTGGTCTTCGCTGTTTGCTGTCATTTTAAGATTCAAACATAGGACCTTCATCAACTTCTGTTTGAGATGCCCCTCCTACAATAAAAATGTTGTTTGTAAAAACGGGGCACTACTTCTTAATGCTTTGCTTGCTCTTCTTCAGATATCTAACACAAAAGTTAAACCAGCATTGACAAAGCCAATAGGCCTGGCTAAGATATAGACGCACAGGCATGCACAAATAAGGTATTGTACATTGTATGCACAAGTGCTATCTGACAGAGACTTCTAGACGCAGATTCCTTACCTTCGAATATTCCCCAGGAGTCAGGCTGGATTCTGTAACTTTTGGTGAGCAGTTCCCCTGCGCACCGGTAGGTGACATTCGGCTCCACGTGGCGTCATCAGTGCCGGAAGTTATGTGCGCATGCCTATATAGTCGCTACCCCAGTGCACCAACGTCCGTTCTTTTCTTTCCGCACCATTCAGCACAGATCCCGAGAGAGCTACTCCCAGTCACTTTGTGACTGACCTTCTTTTGACCTTTTGTCAAACAATTTTTGAGACTGTCTGTGTATTTGCAGGATGTTTGCCAGAAAGGTAGTTTTTAAATCATGTAGCGCTTGTCACCAACAGATATTGGTGACGGACCCGCATTTGGTTTGCCTCTGGTGTCCTGAGCGAGACAATGATGCCAAGACATGCGGGATTGCTGCGCCAACCATCCCAAGACGCTGAGGGAGCAGTCTCTCAGCCTCCTCGCCACTTGATGTCGAATGACTCCAATGCTTCAGATCTCCATTGCAAGTAAGTTCCCGAGATAGTTTGCAAAGTCGTCCCATTCCAGGGTGTCGGATAAGTCAGGTAAATCCCACAAAAAATAGTTGAAGAGGTCTTCAACTTCGTGGCGCGAGTCTTTGGATGAGTCGCTGGACCTTTGGTACTGGAGGCCTAGCTCTGTGGTAGAGCCTGCACCTGGGTCATCTCTGCGCCTCCCTGAATTTCCAGGAGCCGGAGCAAACCCCACCCACCTTAAAAAGTTCTGCGAGGCCATGCAACTCATCCTTGGGTGGTCCGACCCCTCTGGAGACACCTCGAGCCCCACGGATCTGGCCTAACTTGTCTTCTGCCCGCGGGTTCGCCCTCAGCACCAATCGGGCCCCAGGGATCCATTGACCGATCCAGAACGGCGCCGATCAAGCGACCCTGACCTTCCATGGCGCTTGCTCCAGTGCCAACGCCACCGAGGCCCACTGGTGACTCCGCCTCATCATCATTCCTGACTTCGATACAGAGCTGGACATGCGTCGTCTGACTCCGGAGCTGACTCGGGGCAGACTCCCCATATCGCAGCCAGCGCCTTATCAGTGTGACGGGTCTGCATTGGGTCTGCTGACCCTTATGGTTATTAAACATTAGAAGATCCTGAGGACACCTGTTATGAGAATCTGGCGGATGCCAGTGGACTGGACACCTCGCCAGTCACTGGCCTGGTCTTTCCCCCTACTGTGGCTACGGAGGAGGGTGCCTCATTTGCAGTGGTGGTTCGGACAGCAGGTGTGGTCCTGCTCGTAAAGGTAACCCTCAGTGGCAGTCAAGACAAACGTCTTCGCCGAGATGCTTCAGACAGGAGTTGCCCCCCACAGAACTATTACTCCCATTTAATGAAGTCCTTACTGACGTCCTACTCGGAGCCTGGTCTAAGCCCTGCACAGGGGCTCCTGTGCATAGAACAATTGTCTGATGCCATTGCCCTACCCAAATGGACTTTAGTTTCCTCACCCAGGTGGTCCAGGCCGCCACTCCCAAAATTAACCCCAGCACATTCCCTACAACTCCACCGGATAGGGAATCCAAAAAACTGGATACCTTTCGGATGAGGATGTTCTCTTCTGCTAGCCTGGCACTGCAGTCAGTGAACAGCATGTGCCTCTATGGCCCATGCTACCATACGATCTGGAACTCTGTTGCGCAGTTGCTACCCATGGTATTGGAGGAGGCCCGAGCCCTACTCTCTCAAGCAATTGCTGATGGGAGAGATGCAGCCAAGTTTCAGCATAGCATAATGTGTATCTGTAAAGCGTGAGTTCACCCATGGGCATCTTGGCACTGAATAAGAGATGTTTAATGTTACCTAACTCGAGGGTACTCATTTTATCGACCTTAAGAGGATGAAAGGCTGAGTGAACCCGCCGGGATTTGAACCTGTGACCATGAGGTCAAACATAGGCCCCTACAGTGTAAGCATTTGTCCACTAAGTCACTAGACCCAGATGTGGTCTGGGCATGAGAGACAGTCTGGGCAGAGCGATTTCATCGTCATTGGCCCTTAGGTGCCACATCTGGCTGAGAACCACTGGCTTTTTAGGAGGATGTCCGGGCTTCACTCGTGGACATGTCCTTTGATGGCTCCTGTCTGTTCCGTGAGAAAGCGGATTCAGAGCTGGAGCGCTTTAATGACTGTAGGGCTATGGCCAGGTCCTTGGATCTTTCTACGGCCCTTTGCCAACCCCAGTCTGCCTTCCGCCCCTTTTGTGGCCATGGAAAGTGTTTCCAACCGCATCTCTATACTCCCAGCCACCACGGCCAGCAAGCTTGGCCATCTTTTTGTAGGAGGACACGGTTCCCACAGACCACATGGGACAGGCAGCCAGTAGTCGAAGCAATCCACCATCCCCCGGCAGCCGCAGCCTCCAAACCCATTTAATTTGCTCTCCCAGCATCACAGACATCCACTGGGGGGCAGGATACGCCATCACTTGCACCACTGGAGGTCAGTAATATCTGACCTTTTGTGTTTTGCAGCTTATTCAAAGGCACTACTCATCTCCCCTTTGTGACCACCCTTCCTCCCATGCCACCCACTTAAGACAATATGACTGAGGAACACTTCTCCTGGCTCCGTCTGGAAGTGTTAGCTCTCTTGGCCAAGGGAGCTATAGAGAGGGTGCCCGCATCAGAAGTAGGTCGTGGTTACTGTTCCCGCTATTTTCTGGGCCTAAAAAGGATGGATGACTTCGTCCTATTCTAGACCTGCGCCTTCTCAACCTCTTCCTGAAAAAGGAGAAATTCAAGATGCTCATGCTCTCACAAATCCTGTCTGCCTTGGACCCGGGAGACTGGATGGTAGCGATGGACTTATACGAGGCCTATTTCCACATCCCCATCCTGCCTGCACACCAGTGTTACCTGCGTAGGCCAAGAGCATTTTCAGTTTGCCGTGCTCTTCTTTGGTCTTACCAGTGTCCCTTGGGTGTTCACCAAGGTGATCTCGGTGGTTGCAGCTCACCTCCGTAGGTCAGGGGTTCCAGTCTTCCCCTACCTCGACAATTGGCAGTTGAAAGCAGGCTCGCCACAAGGCAGTCATCTCCATCTCCAGACTACGGTGAAACTTCTGCACTCACTGGGGTTCACTATCAGCATGCCAAAGTCACAACTGACTCCCTCTCAGAAGGTCCCTTTCATCTGAGCTGTTCTGGGCAAAGTGCAGTTTTGGGTCTATCCTCTTGAGCGACGAGTCCAGGATATTTAGGCTATGATACTGATGTTTCAGCCTCTAGCCTGGATTTTGATGAGAATGACCCTGAGGTTGTTGGGCCTCATGGCTTCCTGCATCCTGTTTGTAACACATGCCTGTTACCATATTTGGGCTCCTCAGTGAGACCTGAAGTCCCAGTGGGCACAGCATCAGGGGAATCTCTCTGACATGGTCCAGATCTCGGAGGGAACTGCAAAACATCTGCAGTGGTGGCTAACAAATCGCGATTGAGTCAGTGGCCTTTCTTCACCAACCAGAACGGACTGTAGTGACAGATGTCATTCTTGGGATAGGGCGGCCATCTGAGAGAGGTGGAGATCAGAGAACTCTGGTCTCCAGTGGAATCTGGGCTTCACATCAGTTGGTTGGAGTTTCGGGTGATCCGGTTGGCATTGAAAGCCTTTCTTCCTTCAATCAGGAGAAGGCTGGTACAGGTGTTTATAGACCACACCACTGCCATGTGGTACTGCAGCAAACTGGGCAGGGTGGGGTCGTGGACCATTAGTCAAGAGGCCTTGCGCCTCTGGACATGGCTGGAACACCACGGCATATCCCTAGTGGTTAAACACCTGGCGGACTGTCTGAATACCCAGGTGGACAAACTCAGCCGTCGATGCCTAGCGGATCACAAATGGCGTCTCCACCTGGAGATGACGTTACATCTCTTTCAAGATTGGGGAGAACCTTTGATTGATTTTTTCACCTCTGCCGAGAACGTGCAATTGAAGATCAAGAACAATCGGACCAAAGTCATTCTTCTGGGTCTGGATTGGGTACCCAGAGTCTTGTATGCTGAGCTGTTGAGCATGATCATTAGACCTCCGATCAGACTGCCTCTTCGGGAGTATATATATTGCAGCAGGGCAGGGTTCTGCTCCCGAATCTGAAAACTCTTTCGCCTTCATGCATGGAAATTGAGTTGCGACAGTGGACAGCTTTTGATCTTCCACCCGAAGTCTGCAATGTTATCTTGGCAGCTAGTCATCTCTCCACCAAGACGGTATACGCCTGACGCTGTAGCAAGTTTGTGACATGGTGTGCAGATAAGCATGTTGACCCTCTGTCTTCACCCCTATTCCGTGGTTCTCTTGTTTCTTCTTTCCTTAGCCCAGCAGGACTTTGCTTTGGGCCCGTTAAAAGGTTACCTTTCTGCCATTTTGGCATTTCTGTGGTTGTCAGAGCAACCATCCCTCTTCAACTCCCCTATCCTACATAGATCCTTGAAAGGTCTCCAACACATGTTCTTACCAGCACCTTTTATTATGCCCCAATGGGATCTCAACCTGGTTCTCCCTTTCCTAATGTGCGCTCCCTTTGAGCCACTCCATAACTGTCCACTCAGGTTTCTGACCATCAAAACGGCCTTCCTAGTGGTGATATTGTCTGCCCCAGGGTCAGTGAGTTACAGACGCTCTTTGGGCATCCTCCATACCTTACCTTCTACTCTGACAAACTGGATATTTGAACTAGGGCATCTTTCTTTTTGAAGGTGGATACTCCTTGCCATGTAGGCTAGTTCATCACTCTGTGTACCTATTACTTCCTACCTATTACACTCCGTCTCGTCCCTCTATAGAAGAGGAGAGACTCCTCTGACTGGACCCAAAAGGAGCGTAGTCATTCTACCTTGATCGCACTCGTGAGTTTTGGGTGATTGATCAACTCTTTGTGGGATATCTCGGAGCCAAGAAAGGGAAGGCAGTGCAGAAGTGGACCATCTTGCTATGGATAGTTAGCTGCATCAAAATCTGGTACGCATTGGCCAAAAAGCAACCCCCTGAGAGTTTGCACACTCATTCTACCAGAGCCAAATCTGCAACCACTGCATTAGCTCATGCATTTCCTGTCCTGGATATCTGTCCGGGGTGGGCTTCGTTGCACATGTTTATGAAGCACTACTGCCTAGATAGTCATGTTTGGCGAGACGCTTAATTTGCCTGGTCAGTCCTACAGGACTTCTTAGTATAATCTGTATCGCAGCCCCACCTCTTGGAAAATATTGCTTGGGTATCTATTCCAAGGTAAGGAATCTGCAGCTAGAAGTATCCATCAGATGAACAAGTTACTTACCTTCGGTAACGCCTCATCTGATAAAGACTCTGTCTAACCACAGATTTCTTACCAAGCCACCCACCCTCCACGCTCTGTGACCAGATTAGAGGTAAGGATTAATGCCTATAAGGGCCATAGATTTGCACACCAGTGGTAAGTGTCCTCTTGGCTCTACGCTTCTATCGTGGATAGTCGTGAAATAAACGAACGTCCGTGCACTGTGATGGCGCCTATTAAGGACTGTACACATCACTTCCTGCCTACCTGAATATGCTTATGATTGTCCTCTCCTTGGACATGACCTTGTACCACAAGGGCACAGTCTTTTAAAGAGCTGCCTCTAATGCAGTTACTTCTTTCTAATAAGTAAGTCTTGAAAGCAGCCAAGAAGAAATCTACGGGATCACAGTGCAGGAGTAAGTCAGGTTCTATCACTTAGGAGGGGTGTTCCAAGGTGGTCCAAGAACTGCAGATCCGTACCAGATTGTCCGGCTAACCCATGCCTATGCAAATGTGCTCCATTGAGTTTCATTGTTTGTAAGTTTCTTTCATGCATCTGTTCTGAAACTCTACATGGATTCGGCCTTTCTGGGCCTACTCTGAACACAACACGCCCATTCTATGCTCAGTTCCTTGGCTGAACAGTTTTTGTGACTTTACTGCCTGTATTAATGTGTGTCAGAATAAACATCACTTAGAATTATTTGGCAGTGATTGGGGTGCATTGAAGTGACTCACTTCGGTATTTGGGGAAAAAAACCTGATGTTAATATGATTAATTCTTTAAGTCCACAGCATGCCTAGTGGATAAAGGCGACTCTCGGACCCATGGCTTACCTTGCATTGAAGTGCACCTTTTCAGTTTGCTTTACAGCACCTAACCGAGTCGGTGTACTTGGGTTGCTCCCTACTAGATAACCATAGTCGATAATTCTCCGAGACCAGGTTGAATGTCCAAATCCACCCATTCACAAACCTGAAATATATATTTTCATATTAACTATCGTACATCTTTGCCTGTATCATTTCCTAGGTCTGCACGCTCTTATCTGTTGTAGGGATTCTGCACATACACAGAGCTATGCACAGGATAATAGGACTTCAGAGTATAGTGGTGAGCCAACCATACACCTTAGTACCCACAATCCCAACCCGACTAGCATTAGCGTCTCATTAGCATCACAGTTACCAATGATTAGACAACCCAGAACACGGTCTCTCTCTCTCAGGACTCGCAGGAGTAAGAACGCTCTTTCATAACTCACTCATACTTGTCCTCAACGTGCGTAATAAGAGTCACTGTGTAGTTTAAAATGTTTATTTCAACTAACGTGCTCTAAGATACAGTACACGTGCTAGTACTATCAGCATAATGAATAATGATAAAATAGTAAACATTGTTACAATTCCATAAAGTACAAATGGGGATAGCATTTTATAATGATAGTGGATATAGGGCTAAGAATAACCTGTCCACCCTCCCCGTGCTAAGAACTAGTTTATTATAAAAATAGAAGACCTCTGGGCTTTGACATGCGGACCCCCATACCTCTAGAAATAGATGTACGGTTTACATCATCAGACAAGCACAGCTCTTCTCTCTGGAAAGGTTCTCTCCAAGTGTCTCTATACAGCGAAATCACTATATTAAAAGCACATGATTTTCTCCAGTATTTCGTGCTATGTCTAAGTGTGAGGGCCTGACCAAATCAGCAAGGGATGTTGTTTTTCGACCTTGTACAAACTGTGCAGACGAAACCCACAAGGAAAAGAAAAAGAGGCTAAAGGCAAACAATTCTATTTTAGCCGGTAACTATCAGAGGCTGAAAAACAAAGTCAGAAGGAACGTGTGCAAAAGAGGCAAGATGGCAGCCAGGCCTAAGCGAGCATAACAACGCAGGCAAAGAGGACACAAACCACACGACACCCTCCCCTGGTCAGTCAATTAATGAAAACAGGACACGAAAACAGATTTCAAACAGATTGAGCAAAAATGAAAATGTCAATTTGGAAATTGTCCCCAACGCCGGACCTGAAGGGGCACAAAGAAAAAAGAAACATCATGGAGGCTGGGCACAGAACAGGAAAGTTCATCTGTCCAGTGTATAAGTGCAGTAAAACGCCACACCATCCAAAAGGAGATCGTTAGAATCATCAGAAAAAAGAGATGCCATCCAGTTCAGTAACTCAAAACTGCAAACGTGGTCCTCGTAAGAGGAGTTAGCGAACAGCATTGCGGGACAACTTGCGTGATACTCAATATAGCTTTGTTGTAGGAGAGTCTGAGCGGCCGCCCAGACATCCCATTGTGCCAAAATGCCAAGTGCAGTCGCACGCGCCATATAGTCTGCACCGGAACAGTCCCGCTCATGGGCCTCTAAGGGATCCACCAACTGGACAAAATCCGGGCGTGACAGAGACGTATTTGACAGGCAATAATCCAAGGACCAAGTGAAAGGACATCGGATGCAGGACATCACAGGTTGCACGCAAGTGAAATACGCAAAGCGAAAAGAAAGTCTATAGGCCACACCAAGCGTCGCCAATGGCAGGGCCCCGAATCCGGCGAGGATACGCTCACGGAGCATCAGAAGTAGCCTCTGGTTGTGGAGAGCTCCATGAGGTGCAGCCATTGCGGAGGAAACAAACCAAAAGCAATACACCAGCCGCCAAAGCGAGGACCAAAGGTAAGCCGCCAAAGACGCTGGAAAAAATAGAATGAATAAAAGCTGGTATTACACCAATGATAGTCTGAAAAGAGGTAACAAGGCCAGAACCCACAACCTTAAAAAAATGCACTAACCCTTCAGTGCGTGATGCATTGAAAATACGGTGAATTAATTCACCGAAATGTTGTGGGAGGTTCGTGTTCAAAAGGGCCTGTATCTCACTGTGAGTACTCACCACCTGGAGAATGAAAGTCTCCCGGGCGGATGTAAGCATAACCTCTTGATTCAATAATAGTGCCTTTATTCTGCTCAATTTATTGAAATCTGCCTTCAAAGTCGGAATGGAAGGCCAAATAGAACTATCTACAATATTGTGCGGAGGAGGAAAAAGCACATTCTTGCAGCAGACAACCCTGTGGGAAACCGTTACAATATAGGGAATGCCCGCCAGCATTCCACACCGCAGCAATCCTGGTTATTTAGAAGGAGATAGCTACCATTTGCAAGCACAGTGAAAGTAGGAGATATAGAAGGAACAGGAATGCCCTTTAAAACACAAGCAAGATTCGGAGCGGAAACATTACAAGCTCCGTGCAATTTAATGTGTTTACAAACAAGGGAACGACCCACAGTAGAATCGCACGACTCCCCCGTGAGAAAAACTTCCTTCCCGTCCCTAAGGCATTTATACATGAAAGGCAGGGACCAAAGTTCATGCAGGAAAGCACTTCCCAAAGGCTGAAAACGGCCCACAGGATAATGCCTCATGCACGAACTAAACTCAAATAAAGAAAAAGGTAATGCGATAACCCCGTGTACTAACCACACTGCAGAATCCAATTCCGCTACAGAGAACGGCAAAGGCTCTACTTTCTCGATATGTAACAGTGTGTATGTAGCATCTTTCATGGACATAAATTGCTGCTTCTCAGTTAAATTAAAAGGTAAAAACAGGGCTGAGGTGTTTAAAAAATGGCAAGGCACTTTACCCATCTTAAGTGTCTGCAAAGTCCATGCAAACTGCATCACAGAACGCAACTGATTTTGACCATGATACAACACAGAAACATCATCCTGTACAATATCAATAACAGATGAAATAATATTCTCCAATGTGTAAACACGGGAAGACAGGGTATAAATACTATTGTCAACAACAGCAAGCACCTTTTCTAAATTTGCTTGGTCTATTTCCCGAAGACGGGAAGCAGCTTCCATTTGCGAAATCTTCCAGAGTTCATTATAAGTTTCATAAATGAATCTCTTCGGTCTGGGGCCATGAGGCCCTAGTACAAAATCAGACAGATCAATGTTGCCTGACAGGAGGGACAAATGTTGTTTAACAGAATCTAAAAAAGAATGCTGCAACCATTGTTTACACAATTTACCAACAGAATAGGTGGTAACAGTACGAGAGTCAGAAAACCTGGGGTCCGGCCTATCCTGTTTATAACCAGGATCTGTGTCATGAAAACGCAGTTGGCAGGCATTAGAAGCTACGGGCCAAGCCAACCAGGGTGACTGAACAATCGAAGACATGTTGAACGAATTGTTCTGGAACAAAGCCTGCAAGGATATACCATGGAAATATTGAAAAACAAACTCTTGTTGGGAGTGGGAGACAATACCGAAATGGAAGGAGCATTTAATTGTTTGGAAGTAGTCAAACCCCAACAAGTTGTTTGATAAATGGTTTGATTTAAAAACAAAATCTGTGCCGGGATAAGGCAAGCACGGTGCAATGCTTCTGTGCCTTGCACCTGCCATGCTCTGGAGCCCCAAATAGATTTTAAGTCAATGGTGTCCAGCCAATATTCATATCCACCCACGGCTAAGGTGGTCAAAAAGGAACCGGAATACAGCAATTTAGTGTGGGTCAACATAATTTTTTGAGTGGATGTAGTGTTCAATTTAAAATAATAGGACCCAGGGTTCGACCGATTAAAATCTGTGAAATAGGTAAATTTATTTATAAGAGTTTGGGAACTACCCTTCAAAGGGGTTGGACAATGTTCCCATTGGGTGTAATTAAACGGCCCTCGAAAAAGCACTAGGTTTATGGAGAAAATGGTTCCCCCAATGTTGGTAACAATATAGTTCAGCATAACTTGCAGAATTCAAATACAGATCCTCGGCATTAAATGCAGCATAATATTTTAAATCAGAAAACAACGATTCAACAGCATGCACATCCCAATCATCAGAATGAGTATTACTTTTTACGACATCGCCCATAGAAACACGGAGAACATTTGGTACATTAACAATCTCGGTTGGTCCATGAATTTGGAAATTTTCTGCATCCCATATGATGCCATCAGCGACTGGAAAGGCCGAAATGTTTACAAAAATGTGGTCACGCTTCATGACGTGTGATGAAGAATGTGGAGCCAAAGTTCCCACTACACAGTTCACTGCAGAGCGTTCTGGCAAGTAGTGACCATTAATAAGCAAGAAAAAAACTGTTACAAAGCCAATCGACATGAACAGAAAAATCAAGAACAGTACCAACCAGATGTATGTCCAGGGTGGGATTAAAAAATTGTCTCTAAACCAGGATACAAAAACACTAAATTTGGACGGGATACGTGTTGAGATGGAATCCGAATCAAAAGAATAACGTGTTGGGCTCAGTAGCGTCGTGGGCAGATGAGCCACGGACTCAGTGGTGGGATAGGTATATTCTGTCTCCTCGTTGCATGGGGAATCCGGGAAATTGAGCAGGCGATCAGGCACATTGTCCATCTCAATGACAACATCAGTGTCCGGGCGGCTTGCAGGACGATATATATGTGCCCTAGAGATAGCCGGACATGAGACCGCAGGTGTTACACTATTCAGGATCGGCCAGATGTTGTAGCTTGACATTTTCCACTGAGATGTATCTGTTCTCTTTGCGACCAGGAAGCGGTGGTAAGATGACTGTACGAGTACCCTTCAAGCCAAGGCCTGGAACCGGTGCACGATAAGAGGGGCCAAATTCTTTTTTGTTCTCCACCTTTTCACGGACCAGATCTCCAACCTTTGGAAGCCAGCCGGCAACCGGAATCTGCAACGCAGCGTCAGTGGCTGAAGGTAAATGTTCAATTGCACGTTTGTCTCGGGCTTCTTGTAAGTCCTGGAACATATTAGAATGGTTATCTGCATCAAAGATTGTAGCTTGCGCCCCAATGTCTAGACCATCAAGGTCGGGTACAAACATTCTGATGCCAAAGAGCATTTCGTATGGGGTCCGCCTACCCAGAGATCTTCTAGGGAGATTATTAAGTGCACGTTGTACGCCATACAAATGGGCCAGCCAGTTCCTGCCAGTACCTAAAACTCTAGCTGTCAAGGATTGCTTTAAGTCACAGTTCATTCGTTCAACGATCGAATTACCCTCAGGCCGATACGGAGACGAAAATTTCACCTGCACCCCCAGTGTCCCCATTGCATCCTTGTAAGCCTTAGAGGCGAACGCTGGATCCTGGTCAGAATGGAAGGTGCCACAGGCGAAAATTCCCACAAAGACACGCAAATCCCTGATGACATTTCGAGCATCAGCACTCCGTTGTGGCCAGACCCAAATGAAACGTGTGCACGAGTCTACTGCAACCAAGATATATTTATATGCAGTGTCAGACGAGAATGGACCGCAGTGATCCAGGTAAACACACCCAAAAGGTCTGTTTGAAATGCAGAGCGGTGTCTGTGGTGGCCTCGTAACCGTGGAAGGCTTAATTTGTTGACAAACGTCACAAGAAAGCGCATAAGTACGGGTATTTTTATATAAACCACGCCACCAGTAACGCTGCTGCAAGATGGAAACCGTCGCAGACACTCCAGCATGAGCCGAAGCCATCCCTTCGTGTGCGGCAGTTATCAAGGAAAGCCTGCGGTCCGCGTTGGGAATCAGCCGATCCCCAACGTCTGGAATGCTTACATAAGGAGTCTGTTCGGGACTTAAAAGATAAGAGTACTTGGAAGGAAAACCCCTTGGGTAATTAGCACCTTCCTTTGTTGCAGCTATAGCTGCCAAAATATCTTTATCTATTTTAGTCATGGATCTTGTAACTGCTGCTACTGTGCACGTTGCTACTGCTGATTTGGCGGCCTCATCTGCCAAACCGTTACCGACAGCGTGTGCGCCCACACTCTTGTGGGCAAGTGTGTGAACCACCTGTGTGAGAGGCAGACGTTGTTTAAGATCTGCCACTCGAACCCAAAGCGTCTTATGCTTAATAGTGCTGCCTTTTGCATCTATATAGTCGTTTTGCGACCAAAAGAATAGGTTGTCATTGAAAGACTGAACGCAGTAGAATGAATCACATACTACAAGAGTAGTCCCATCTGGATTTGCAAACTCAAGTGCTAGCACCAAAGCGCGCAGCTCGGCTAATTGTGCAGTACTATCTCCTAGTGCCTGAGTATGCACTACAGTCTGTTTGAACTCACCGTTCACCATGGTACCTGCAACAATAGCACATGCTGCCGAATAAGCATGCTTGGAACCCGTGGCCGGTTGGGCCGAACCATCGGTATAGATAATACATTCGTACTCCTCAAGCGGTAGCAAAGACAGGGGAGGAGGATGAACAAATTCATACTGTAAAAACTCCTGTGTCTGAAGTGAAGAATCAAAGATAAACGTGACATCCGGAGATGTCAAAGATGTAGCCCATTGTATCCAACGGGGGTGCAAAGCTTTTGAGTTTGGTACACTTGCCTTTGTCACTGCCTCTAGGGCAGGATATGGTGTTACCACCAAAATGCGTTTTCCCTGTGCCAGTGCGCGTTCTTTTAGAATCGCCATTTGCACTGCTGTCAATACTTTCTCCACAGAGGAAAATCGCAACTCTGCCGAAGTGTATAGATGTGACTTGTATGCAATCGGTACTGTCACCTTCATTAAAGGTTAAGTACGTGAAGCCCACTGTCCCTGGTATGATTGTAATCACCAGGTTGGTGTGGTTGTCACGTGTCAATAGAAATTTAGATTCAAGCAGATCAGACTGCAAAGACTAAGTATAGATGAATGCTCGGGAAGCCAACATGACTTCGAAAAGTTAGGTTGTATCCGGGCATAAAGCGGCTTGATACGCTGGGCATATTCGGGAATATAAGTACGCCCGAAATTCAGAAAAACCAGCAAGGACTAAAGCTTCTTCAGTGTATTTGGAGGGCACAAAAGTGTGCATTTCTCCAAGAAATGAGGGGCTAAGCCCTTACCTTCATTATTGAGCTCATAGCCCAAAAACAATACGGTAAATTCAGCAATGTGAGATTTGGCAAAGTTAAACTTGTAACCTAAGACCGCAAACTCAAGAATAATGCGGTCCACTCTGGAAAGATGCAGGTATAACTCGTCGTCAGTCAGGTAAATATCATCGACGTACGAACATGCATCTGGGTCTATGCCGTCTAACAAAGAGAACACGAGCATCGAATACACCTGGACTGTTTTTATAGCCCATAGGGAGACGCCTGAATTTGAATTGTTTACCACCGGAGGTAAAAGCGCTCCATTGGCTACACTCCGTGGCTAAGTTGTGCGTGTAAAATCCATTGGATAGGTCAAGTGTCGTCTTATATTTTTTACGAACAAGACTGTCTACAAGCGCAGAACTATGGGTATTTTGCACCGCAAAGGTCCGACAATGAGAGTTCAAATGCCGGTAATCCAATACTAGGCGGTACGATCCATCGGGTTTAGAAACCGCGAAAAGGGGATTATTCATGGGTGATACGCATGTTTCAATTACTCCCTGGTATTCTAACTGTGTCAGAATTTCGGAAACGGGACCTTTAGCTTCCCGTTTAATGGGATATTGGGGTTGTGGCTGTGGCATCGACTGCAAAGGTATTTCATGAGAGGGTGAATCCTCATCCCAACCCACGTGATTACGGTATAACGCCGGAGCCAAGGCTACAGCCCACTCAGCTGCAAGTGCCTCCGCTTTGTCCTTGGGGACGTGGCGAGAAAAGCTTGGAAGGATTACCTCCTCCCCTTTACGAGCAGAAAGTACGAATGGGGGCGGCCAATCCGCCTCTGCTAACAAAATGTCATATGAAGAGGTTAGATTTTCCCAAAAAATCCCTTTAATTACACGCTGTATGTCACCCTCAATTTGAAGGACAATATGATATAGTCTGTCAGGGGGTGCCACTCGGGTGTCAGCGGTCTCAACAGTAATGAATGTTTCAGTTGCTGTCGCCTCCACATGAGGACGCAGTGCCTCACGCAGTATGGTAACTTCTGCGGCGCTGTCCAGCAGCGTTACTGCCCACGTCCAATTCAGGAGTCTCGTTCTCACCGTCTGAGGCATACTTTGCTGTTACAGCTGCAACTTTTTTCTTCTGAAATTGTGGGCGAGAATGCTGAAATTCTTCTGGTTTCCCTCGGACCGGTTGTCGAGATTGTTCTCGTCCTGGAGGGGCCTCACGACCCCTACCTCTATCTTGGCGATCTCCTCCACCAGTCTGTGACGACGTTGGTGCCTGTAAAGAACGAGGAGAACGCGAGTCAGGAACCTGAAATATCTCTGGGGATTTTATTCTCGCTCCATCGCGCAAGTCATATGTGCGTTCAGAAGGTTCTGAAACCGGGGATGCGCCTCGCAATCCTGGCTTCTTCTGTTGCTTACCCTGTTTTTTCAAACGCCAGTTCTTTATAGTAAAGAACGGCTTCTCATCTTTCTCAGATTGAGGTTTTAGTTGTGGCTGCGATGGAGTTTGTGTTTTAGCAAAAGGCTTAACTCCCAGGCTATTGCAGCCTATAGTTTTATAAGCTTGTGCAATAATTTTCGGTAATTCGCGTGGCTTGTCCGGTTCTGGGACCAGAGCCAAAGCATTAGCTACTTGAAAGTTAACTGCATCACCCTTGACATTACCAAGGATTAGTTCAGCCACTACGTCGAACACTCCCACCAGTTTCATCCCTAATTCCACAGCCGCTTCAGGGCCATGTTCATCCTGTACTCGTTTGATTACAGAGGGGAGAACTGTCATGGAAGGAGTGCCGAAACATTTCGCATATACCGCAGCGAACACCTTACCCCAGTTGTTACAATCTGTCAACTCGGGAATTAAATCTTTTGGCAAACTAATCGTCAATATCCTGTGTTTATCCACAGGAGAAGTATTCGGAAAAACTGCCTCCAGCTGGTCAAATTTCTCTGCAAGCCAATAAGGTAAATCATCCTTATTTTGTGGGCGTTTGCCCATCACAGAATTAACCATGACGGGACTTATGGTTACGCCCCCAGGCCCAGCTGGATGCGCCGCAACTCCAGGAGGGGCTTGCTGGATGTTGCCTGTAACATACTGTACTAAAGCTCTATGTACACGTATCAAAGACGAATGCAAGATTCGCAGGTCACCGACCGGAAGCGTCATATAACGCGGATGTGGACTATATCCGGCCAAAACAGGCCAAGTGGCCCCGTCAATCGATAAGGGGCCTAATCTAACCGTGGTGACCGGTTGGGGGAGGGCGCCATCAAACCAAACATGGTGTTGCCATGCCGTGAGCGGTACTTCAAGAGTCCGATAAGGATTGTAATGGTTTGGAGGTGCGGTGGCTGTATATTTATGGAACGTATTGTCAGTCCCATCCACCGCCTCAAAGGTGATCCACGAGTAAAATACTTCAAAATGGTAAGCGGGATCTGCTTGTACCACGAAGATCAGATCGACACCCGCGTCAGGCACTCCATACGCTGTCAAATGAGCTTTGAGCGCTGCGCGGCTATGTGCCGCAATTTCGACAGCCATTAGGGCTAAGAATAGCCGACAACCTATTACAAGGCAGCACAATCCTGGGTTAATATTAGCACCTTTTAATAACTTCAAGCTTGAAAGAACCTATAAAAACGTCAATATAGGAGGTATCACCTTCACACCCGTTTCCGGAAACGTATGTGAAGGGGGTTGTGGACAAGCACAAATACTACTCAAGCGTCTCGCAGATAAGCAGCCCCAAGTTGGGCGCGCCATGTTGTAGGGATTCTGCACATACACAGAGCTATGCACAGGATAATAGGACTTCAGAGTATAGTGGTGAGCCAACCATACACCTTAGTACCCACAATCCCAACCCGACTAGCATTAGCGTCTCATTAGCATCACAGTTACCAATGATTAGACAACCCAGAACATGGTCTCTCTCTCTCAGGACTCGCAGGAGTAAGAACGCTCTTTCATAACTCACTCATACTTGTCCTCAACGTGCGTAATAAGAGTCACTGTGTAGTTTAAAATGTTTATTTCAACTAACGTGCTCTAAGATACAGTACACGTGCTAGTACTATCGGCATAATGAATAATGATAAAATAGTAAACATTGTTACAATTCCATAAAGTACAAACGGGGATAGCATTTTATAATGACAGTGGATATAGGGCTAAGAATAACCTGTCCACCCTCCCCGTGCTAAGAACTAGTTTATTATAAAAATAGAAAACCTCTGGGCTTTGACATGCGGACCCCCATACTTCTAGAAATAGATGTACGGTTTACATCATCAGACAAGCACAGCTCTTCTCTCTGGAAAGGTTCTCTCCAAGTGTGTCTATACAGCGAAATCACTATATTAAAAGCACATGATTTTCTCCAGTATTTCGTGTTATGTCTAAGTGTGAGGGCCTGACCAAATCAGCAAGGGCAAGGGACGTTGTTTTTCGACCTTGTACAAACTGTGCAGACGAAACCCAAAAGGAAAAGAAAAAGAGGCTAAAGGCAAACAATTCTATTTTAGCCGGTCACTATCAGAGGCTGAAAAACAGTCAGAAGGAACGTGTGCAAAAGAGGCAAGCTGGCAGCCAGGCCTAAGCGAGCATAACAACGCAGGCAAAGAGGACATCCCTTTCAAAATGTGTTTAGTCAGAAAAGCAGGGACTACTTCCATGACGTTTCACAATCTACAAAGCCGAAAATATGGCAGCCCCAAATTCATTCTGTAAATACTTCTGTATGTGCAAGTTGTTTTGCATTTCTTAATTATCCAACCTGTCTTTCTTAGCATGTATTTTCTGACTCAAATGAGTCTTTACTGTTTGGCATCATCCTCACAGCTTTCTTTGCTCTGTTTCTAGAATTTCAGATTGGCAGATTTAGATAGTTGGACATAGGCGTAGTGACACATTAGATACGTGTAGTAGCTGTCTCTGAGCCATTAAGGGCTTCTCTTTACCATTATCACCATCCACTTTCCTTTGCCCACTCCAGACCTCTCCATTTTTGGAATACCGAGTGTGGTGTACAGTTGACGGAAGTGAAGCTGGGCTTGTAGTGTGTGATGAAATTTAGGGGTGGGCGAAGTTTCATTCAGCGGAATTCCACTGAATTACATTAAAATTCTGCAAGATTCCGTGGAATTCCACGAAGGGGCAGAGTACTCACCGCAATGTGCAGTGCATACCCCTCGGTGCCCTTAAGCCGACGTAGATGCACTGCAGTGCAATGCATTCCCTTCGGTGCCCTTATATAAGTAATATTAGCCACACAACTTGTCACTGCACATGCATAATAGCACCAAAACTGTATAATAGGATAAGGTTTGCTACCTCAACAGCCTGTTAATTTTCCCTCCCCATCTTACTTGTGAAAACCTTTCTGAAAAAGTTGGCTTAAACATGCTAGCGTCACATGCAAAGCAAATTGCATCAACATCTTAAATAGTTAATGGTGCTTTTTATGCAGAACAGTGTATAACCAGGTACCCCTAGTGTAATGGAATGAACGACCAAGTCCTTAAGGACACATAATCGTCAATATATAGCACCACAAAGATCCATGATAGGATTAAATAACAGACATTTATTCTTTATTAAATACAATAACTACAGACCACCTTGAATCCAGTCAACAGGAATCCTGGAACAGTACAGAGTATCCATACTCAAAGTGGTATCAGAGAATTCAAGTGGTAGACAAACCAAACGGACACACCACAGCGTGGAGCTCACTAGTCACCGCAGAAGACCGTGCTTTGACAAGCATCCAGATTACCCTGAAGCAGCCCTCCACCCAGACTTACAGAAAGGCAGGAGGGAGAAGAAATAGAGCTTTGTTCAGTAAATGAAATGGTATGTGATGAAAGGAAGCCTGTCAGGCAATCCGCACGGTGAACAAAGTCAATGTGTGGGATCTGAGGGGAGCATGGACTGTATTGGCCAAGAACACCATAGAACAAGCTAGGCACGGATCTGTTCTCCCTGTTGTTGCTTAAGCTTACTTGGAACTTCTGTGTGCGAGACGTAAAGCTTAACCTTTCACTTTATAGGCCCTGCCCACCTCTTGTGCTCATGCTGTCATGGGCCAACGATCACCTGTATCACAGTGTGCGCGCCCAGGCAATCCCTGTTTCCGCCAGTGCGTCCTGGTCCCAAAAGACCATGTATTTGGGGTCAGTCAAATACACGTCTTCCAAGGCCTTAAATTGTATTCCTGCTATTTGAATAAGCCATAACGTATTCTCAAATGTATTTGTCTTTACTTTCTTTGACTTTGTCTTTTGAGATTGTTTAGCTAGCCTTATTTTACCTAACTTGCTTTCACAGGCTTAGAAGTATCTCAAAGGATGCATCATTCAAGCAATGTTCTCTGTTTTTCCTTTTTGTTCTTTCTGCTATAGTTGGTTGGTTTGGTCTGATTATCATGATCAGTAAGTGTTGTCTGATCATTTCATAAATATTTTTGTTGTATTTTTCACTCAGGTTACCCGAAGCACAGCAGAGGGTTGGAGGATGTTTTCTAAATCTGATGTCACAAATGAAAAGTCTTTACCTTGCTTACTGTGCCAATCACCCTTCAGCTGTAAATGTACTCACACAGCACAGGTATGTTTAACACAATCTTCATGTGTGATGTTCCTGCCTTTGTCTAGCATAGCAATAGTACAGTTTTGCTTGATGCACGTTTAGTGTTCTTCTAAGATGGATTGCCTATGCTACTGTTCTTGTGGGAACGTTGTTGGCGTAATATTTCCTTGCAGCATTTTAGAGCTTTCAGATTTTGTTATAGTCCAACATTAAAGGGGCATCCATATATGTACCTCTCTCCTCGCTCTATTTGTTTGGTTGTTCCGAAAGAGACACGTTAGTGACAGATTCCTTACCTTAGAATATCCCCAGGCGTCAGGCTGGATCCGGAAAGTTTTGCGTAGCAGTACCCCTGCGCGTCGGTAGGCGGCGTCGTGCGGCTCCGCGTCCGTCATCGGTGTCGTGATCGCCGGGATGACGTCGCGGCCAGTACTTAGACGCCGCCCATGCGCGCTGGCGTCAGTTCTTTCTTTTTCCGCGCCAGTAAGCGCAGATCCGGATTGAGCAGTGCCCCAGTCATTTTTTGACTGTATATTTTTGTGACTTTTTGTCCATGTTTTTCTAGTCGTTTCGACTCCAAAGGTGTCAGTAGGGATGCCCGGCTTCAAGCCATGCGGAGTCTGTAATCGCATGATGTCGATTATGGATCCGCACCGTGAGTGTCTCTTCTGCCTGGGGTGCGGCCACGACCCCCAGTCGTGCCCCGAGTGTCGGTCGCTCGCCCTGAAGGTTTTGCGAGAGCGGTCTCGAAAGCTCCTCGAGGCCCGTCATTCGTCGGGGTCGAAGTCTTCGTCCTCAGGTAAGGCGAAGCAGAAGAGGTCTAAGAAGCGTCGCTCTAAGACCTCCCCTCGCTGGTCTAGCGACCCGGCCGAGGGTCCAGACGGTGCCGCCCCCGCGGCTCCGGGGGTGCCCGCGCAGCCAACGCCGGCCTACCCGCCTGTTCCGGGTCCGACGTAGACTCCGGCCGATATACAGGAGTTCCTGTCGGCCATGGCCCGCATCTTCAGGCCTAAGGGTTACCCCGGTGCGCCTTCGGGCCCCGCGGGCCCCAGTGGGAGTCCTCCCTCGGCACCACCGGCGGCTCCGGCCCCGGTGTCTCCGGCGGCTCCGGCCCCGGCGCCGCAGGACCCCCTCGGATCCAGGCCTGGATCCCGGTCGACGCCGGTTGACCTAACAACCTCCACCGGCGCCGACCTCACCGGTACCGTTCATGGCGCCGTCCGAGGCCCCGGACGGCGCCGTCCCCAGGTTCTCCCCGGCACCGGACATGGAGCCGGATCGACGTCGCTCGATGCCGATTCCACGCCGATGGGACCCTTTTTCCCCTCATGTCCCTCCTCCTTACTTTTCACCTGTTTTGGAGGACGAGGAGGACTGGGAGGGGTCGGAAGACCCTCTCACAGCTCAATGTGAGCCTTATCAGGACTGGGCTGAGGAACTGGGGGATGCCAATGGTCTGGACACCTCTCCTGACCGTGGCATGCTGTCTCCTCCTTCCGCGGCTACGGAGGAGGGAGCAAGTTATGCAACGGTGTTGCGTATGGCGGCTGAGGCCTTGCGCCTCGAGCTCCCTACGGTGGCTGTCAGGACTAACCTCCTGATGGAAGTGCTTCAGCCGGCGGCTACCTCTTCGGAGCCACTGCTGGCGTTCAACGACACACTTTCGGACGTTCTCTTGGGCACCTGGTCCAGGCCCACCACAGGGGCTCCTGTGGACAGGAACGTAGCCCGACGCCATCGCCCGGCCCCGGGCGACCCTCTGTTTCTCTCCCAACACCCCACCCCCGAGAGCTTGGTTGTCCAAGCCTCGGCCTCCCAGAGCGCCTTCCCTACCGCTCCGCCGGATAGGGAATCCAAAAAACTGGACCAATTTGGGAAGAAGGTTTTTTCTTCCTCCAGTGC
Source organism: Calotriton arnoldi (assembly GCA_963921515.1). Classification (NCBI taxonomy): domain Eukaryota; kingdom Metazoa; phylum Chordata; class Amphibia; order Caudata; family Salamandridae; genus Calotriton; species Calotriton arnoldi. Next base: position 3,042,070 of record CAWUFW010000699.1, read on the forward strand.
TGGCTTGCGGTCCGTGAACACCACTTGCCTTTTGGGCCGTTACTCCCACTCTCTGTGGGATTCGGTGGCGCAAGTGCTGCCCAAGTCTCCTGAGGAGGTCCAGGCACTTCTCTCCCGTGCTGTTGCGGAAGGGAGAGACGCAGCGAAGTTCACCATCAGATGTGGCCTTGATACCGCTGACTCGCTAGGCAGATCGCTTGCTACGACAGTGGCGCTTCGCCCTCACGCCTGGCTGAGGACCACTGGTTTCTCGGGCGATGTCCAAAACACCCTTATGGACATGCCCTTTGATGGTATCCGCCTTTTTGGCCATAAGGCAGACAGCGCTCTGGAGCGCTTTAAGGACTCGCGGGCCACAGCCAAGTCCTTGGGCCTCTCCGCCTTGCGCCCTCCACAGCAGTCTGCTTTTCGCCCCTTTCGTGGCCACGGAAGGGGCGCCGAGTCACGTCCACTGCCCAGCCACCGGCCCGCGCAGCAAACGCCTTCGCGCGGCCGAGGCTCCCGCCGAGGCGGGTCGGGTAACCAGCGAGCGGGTCAGGCCACCACCTCCGCCCCGTCCGCGGCCTCCAAACCCTCCTAGTCCGTCCTTTCCGGTCCACAGCACGCCAGTGGGGGGCAGGGTCCGCCATCACCTTTCCCACTGGCGCACCATCACATCGGACAGGTGGGTTTTGGACATTGTCCGAAGGAGCTACTCCCTCCCCTTCGAGACTACCCCTCCAGCCATGCCACCTCAGCACCACCGCATGTCGGGGGACCATTTGGCACTTCTTCGACAGGAAGTTGCGGCCCTCTTGGCCAAGGGGGCCATCGAGCGCGTTCCGACCCCAGAAGTAGGGCGTGGTTGTTATTCCCACTACTTTCTGGTGCCCAAAAGGACAAGGAGGACATGCGTCCTATCTTGGACCTCCAGAACGTCAATCGCTTCCTCCGGAAGGAGAAGTTCAAGATGCTTACCCTAGCTCAGGTCTTGACTGCCCTCGACCCTGGAGACTAGACTTGCAGGATGCATATTTTCACATTCCCGTCCTGCCGGCCCACCGGCGTTGCCTGCGGTTCACGGTAGGCCTCGAGCACTTTCAGTTCACCGTGCTCCCCTTTGGCCTTACCAGCGCCCCTCGGGTGTTCACGAAAGTGATGGCGGTGGTCGCAGCTCATCTGCGCCGGTCAGGGGTTCCAGTCTTCCCCTACCTCGACGACTGTTTGTTGAAGGCGGGCTCGTCCCAGGCAGTCGTCTCCCACCTCCAGACTCCTGCACTCGCTGGGGTTCTCCATCAATGTGCCGAAGTCGCACCTGGTTCCTTCTCCACAACTCCTTTTCATCGGAGCGATTCTGGACACAACGCCGTTTCGGGCCTATCCTCCCGAACGGCGAGTCCAGGATATTCAAGCTATGATTCCCATCTTTCAGCCTCTATCCTGGGTTTCGGTACGGATGACCCTGAGGCTGCTGGGCCTCATGGCCTCCTGCATCCTGCTGGTCGATCATGCCAGATGGCATATGCGGGCTCTACAGTGGGACCTGAAGTTCCAGTGGGCGCAGCATCAGGGGAACCTGTCCGATTACGTCCAGATCTCGGAGGGAACTGCACTACAGTTGCAGTGGTGGCTCTCGAACCGGCAATGGGTCACGGGCAGATCCCTCTCCCTTCCCCAGCCAGAGCACACAGTTGTGACGGATGCGTCCCTTCCGGGATGGGGCGGTCACATGGGAGAGGCGGAGATCAGAGGCCTCTGGTCTCCGGCGGAGTCCCGGCTTCATATCAACCTTCTGGAGCTCCGGGCGATCCGACTTGCACTGAAGGCATTCCTTCCCTCTGTCAAGGGGAAGGTAGTGCAGGTGTTCACAGACAACACCACCGCCATGTGGTACTGCAACAAACAATGCGGAGTGGGGTCGTGGACCCTTTGTCAGGAGGCTCTGCGTCTCTGGACATGGCTGGAACATCAGGGCATATTCCTGATGGTTCCACACCTGGCAGGTTCCCTGAACGCCAGGGCGGACGAACTCAGCCGCAGGTGCATGATGGATCACGAATGGTGTCTTCACTCGGAGGTGGCGGAAGGACTCTTTCAACAGTGGGGAGAGCCTTGGTTAGATCTATTCGCCACCGAAGAGAACGCGCAATGTCAGCAATTCTGCGCGTTGGAATTTCCAAGGCGGCCCTCGCTCGGCGTTGCTTTTCGTCGCGAGTGGAGTTGCGGTCTGTTGTACGCCTTTCCGCCTATACCACTTCTACCCAGAGTGTTGAAGAAGATTCGGCGCGACCGGGCCCAAGTCATTCTTGTGGCTCCGGACTGGGCTCGAAGAGTTTGGTATCCCGAGCTACTCAGTATGAGCATCGATCCCCCGATCCGTCTGCCTCTTCGGGAGGATCTTCTGTCGCAGCAGCAGGGGACGGTCCTCCACCCGAACCTGTCCAGTCTCCACCTCCTTGCATGGAGATTGAGCGGCGGCAGTTGATTCCTTTCGACTTGCCTCCCGAAGTTTGTGATGTGATTCTGGCAGCCAGGCGTCCCTCCACTAAGGTGGTATACGCCTGCAGGTGGAACAAGTTTGTGGCATGGTGCACAGCAAAGGCTGTGAATCCCTTTCTGCCCCTCTTTCTGAGGTTCTACTGTTCCTTCTTTCTCTAGCCCAACAGGGTTCTGCCCTGGGTACCATCAAGGGCTACCTTTGTGCAATCTCGGCCTTCCTGATCAGCCCTCCCTTTTCAAGTCCCCTGTTAACAGGTTTCTTAAAGGCATTACACACCTTTTCCCTCCTGTTCCGTTTGTGATGCCTCAGTGGGACTTGAACTTGGTTCTTACCTTTTTAATGTGCGCTCCCTTTGAGCCTCTCCATAACTGTCCTCTTCGTCTTCTGACTCTGAAGACAGCCTTTCTGGTGGCTATCACCTCCGCTCGGCGGGTGAGTGAGCTCCAGGCTCTTTCTTGCAAGCCCCCCTTTCTGTCTGTCCATCCAGACAAGGTTGTTCTTAGGACGCGTCCGTCCTTCTTGCCAAAGGTGGTTACTGCCTTCCACATTGGGCAGACCATCACTTTGCCCACCTTCTTTCAGCCTCCGCATCCTTCCAGAGAGGAAGATAGGCTCCACCGTCTGGACCCAAAACGTGCGATTTTCTTTCTATCTGTACCACACACAACAGTTCCGGGTGGACGACCAGCTCTTTGTTGGCTACGTGGGCGCCAAAAAAGGTTGGGCGGCACACAAGCGGACCATCTCCCGCTGGGTTGTCTTGTGTATCAAAGCCTGCTATTCTTTGGCTAAGAAGGAGCCCCCTGTTGGGCTACGTGCCCATTCCACCAGGGCGACAGCCGCCACCACGGCTTTGGGACGTGGTGTCCCATTGCAGGACATTTGTCAGGCAGCTACGTGGGCCTCGCTGCACACGTTTACCAAGCATTACTGCCTTGACAGCCAAGTCCGGAGAGACAGCTTTTTGGCCGTTCTGTTCTCCGAGACTTCCTCGTCTGATCTTTGTTCGCAGACCCACCACCGGGGTTGGTATTGCTGGGGTATCTATTCTAAGGTAAGGAATCTGTCACTAACGTGTCTCTTTCAGATGCACAAGTTACTAACTTGTGTAACGATATATCTGTAAGAGACAGTAGTTAGTGACAGATTCCTTACCGCCCCACCCATCCTCCCCGTTCTGCGAACTGATTTCTAGGGTTAAGGTCATCCCTTTCAGGGCCCTAGTTTTCAGACACCAGTGTCAGTTTCTTGCATGGCTCTGCGTTCCTGGCGCGGAAAGTCGTGTAAGAACTGACGCCAGCGCGCGTGGGCGGCGTCTAAGTAATGGCCGCGACGTCATCCCGGCGATCACGACGCCGACGACGGACGCGGAGCCGCACGACGCCGGCTACCGACGCGCAGGGGTACTGCTACGCAAAACTTTCCGGATCCAGCCTGACGCCTGGGGATATTCTAAGGTAAGGAATCTGTCACTAACTACTGTCTCTTACAGATATATCGTTACACAAGTTAGTAACTTGTGCGACACGGTTTCACATTTTGTATGTATAACGTTTATATAATAATTTAATAGAACACTTCAGTGCCACAGATGGGTTGTGTGGATTTAATGTGGGCTCTTCACCAAGGGAGGGAAGGCTAAGACAGTACAGTCATAATAATGAACTCCAGGTTTCCGCTTGTAGATCTGACACAGTGGACTCTGTGACAGAAGGTTTGGTAGTGTAGTTTTGTTAGAATGTTCACTTATGTTACATGCCATATCATGAGAGATGAATGTGATTGGCAATTTAAAGCCAAGGTGGAGTGTCAACCTGGCTAGATAAATAAACAAGAGACCTCAAAATCTAATGTTTTATGAACGGAACCATGTATGTGGATAGACGTTTTCCCTGTACTTTTAAAAGATACTGATAATTGTACCCAGGCCGTATTCAGTTTACTTTAAGGAATTGTGGAGGATGTTAGCATCTAGTGCAAGTAATGTGAGGGATTTCAAGGATTCAGCGGTACTACCGGCTCACTGAGTGCCGTTGGGTGGAAGCCAAGCAGAAGATGCCTTTGAATTGTGAACCAACTGAGATATGTGATGTCCTAGTGCTTTAACTCACTAAACCTGGCCAGGAAAATGGCACTGATGGAACTTCTAGAATTTAGTTCTCACTATAGAAAGCCTTTTGTGTCGGTATAGTGGCTCCAGAATCTTGGACCTCAGGGGTTATTGTGCCAGTATTCAGCAAGAGGAGGCAATATATGCTGAGACGCTGCAGACCCATATCTCTTAATTTCTGGAAAGCTCTACACCCAATGTAATTGTAAAAAGCCAAAAGTCGGGGTTTATAGGAAAAACATACTTGCTAACCAAGCAGGGTTTTGTTTTAAGCTCAGTGCTATTGTGAACTTTATAAGTCAAGAAATAGTCATCTTAATACACCAAGGTCCGAGTCTATGTACTGTGTGCAGCCTTTCTTAAAAAGCTCTGGTATTGGCTAGCTTTGATTGTGATCTAAAGACAAATTGGATGGGTTGGTATTCCCTTGACACATAGTCCAACTATTTTTGCAGCATCACAATCTCTTCTAAATGGCTGCATTTTGTTCATATTACAATAAGTCTCGCAGAGGCTTTGTGGCTGTGATACTCTCAAGTGGAAACGTGAGCATTTATTGTAATGAGTTATGACGTTCAGCGAAACTTCCCATGTAATTTTTTAACCTCGGGCAGGTAGCCAGCTTATATTAAACATGTTAGACATTGAACTTGAGCGGTGACAGCTGGTGTTATAAAATATTTGATAACTCTGGTGCCCAGAAGCTCAAGAAAGTTTCGAGCACATTGTATCCAAGGTGTCCATACTGATCTTGTCCTGTGCGAATATTCTGTCTCCAACTAGAAAGAATTCAGAGTACTTTTTGCAGGAATATTTTATTAAATAGCTGCCTCTGCTGTTAGGCTAACAATTGGCCCAATGTTTCTGGAGAACAAGGTGACACTGACTGTGGTGCCCTGTGTTGTTAAATGTAACTTGGCCAGTAGCCAAATCGAGAATACATTTTGATAGTTAATTAAGGACTATTAAACTGGGTGCAGTTTGAAGGCCCTGCTTGGGCTCGACTTGGATCAGATGCCCGTGATAGCAGCTGGGAGTTTTAGCTCAATTGATGCAATGAAAAAGGTGGTGGGATTTCATGCACACCAGCAATTTTGTGCCAATGTAACTGCAGACACTTTTCCTTGAAAGTGGCATAGGGACCCAGGGGCATCCTACTATAAGGCTGTATTGAGCCAAGGAAACCTGCTATACCCTGGCAGGCTTTATAGCGTCGGCATTTGGTAGTAGCCTTATGTGACTTTGAGTCACAAAAAGTATCTGTGCCATTTTCTAAGCTTGCTTTCTTTGCAAAATGTGTTTCTGTTCAATGCCTCATTTGCTTATTTGGTTGTCTTGGAGATAGTTCACGCAGCTCTCTATAAATTGATGGATTAAGTCCTATATTTTAGGGTAATAAAAGGCTATGTAAAGACAAAGTAGTGTTTGTGTTCTAAAATAATGTAAACAATGTATGGTGGGGAAATTTTAACAAAATTAGTAAATTGAAATTCTTTATGTAGGTGAACCTGAACTGGCATCCAAACCAGTGCAGCCATATCTGAAAGAGACACGTTGGTGACAGATTCCTTACCTTAGAATATCCCCAGGCGTCAGGCTGGATCCGGAAAGTTTTTTGCGTAGCAGTACCCTTGCGCGTCGGTAGGCGGCGTCGTGCGGCTCCGCGTCCGTCGTCGGCGTCGTGGTCGCCGGGATGACGTCGCGGGCAGTACTTAGACGCCGCCCTGCGCGCTGACGTCAGTTCTTCTTTTTCCGCGCCAGTAAGCGCAGATCCGGGAAGAGCAGTGCCCTAGTCACTTTTTGACTGTCCTTTTTGTGAATTTTTTCACTGTTTCTCCAAACGAGTCTTCACGACTCCTAAGGTGTCGTAGGGATGCCGGCTTTAAGCCCTGCGAGGCCTGTGCTCGCATGATGTCGATCACGGACCCGCATCTCGAGTGTGTCTTCTGTCTCGGCCGAGACCACGACACGAAGTCGTGCCCTGACTGCCGGAAACTTCATCCAAAGGCTTTGCGAGAGCGGTCTCGAAAGCTGCTCGAGGTCCGGCAGTCGGCTCCGCGCCGCACCAAGCCCCGGTCCCGGGAGAGGTCGAGGGGCCGGACGCGGAGTCCCCACCGTTTGTCGGAATCCAAGTCTTCGCGCTCCTCCGGTAAGTCGTAGCACAAGAAGTCTAAGCGGCGTCATCGCTCTAAGACTTCGCCTCGCCGGTCTCGCGACTCGGCTGAGGCCCCAGTCTGCACCGTCCCCGCGGCCCCGGACATGCCTGTGGAGCCGCCCCCGAATTACCCGTTCTTTCCGGGGTCGGGGGCGACTCAGGCCGAAATACAGGAATTCCTGTCGGCCATGGCCCGCCTCTTCGGGCCTTCAGGTCCCTCCGGTGCGCCTTCGGGCCCCGCGGGCCCTGTTGGGGTTGCCCCGGCGCCGCCGTCGACTCCGGTCCCGGCGTCGCCTGTCCCACCAGCCTTCATCCCGGCCTCTGCTCCGGTCCCGATCCCGGCTCCGGTGGTGCCGCAACCCACATCGGCGCCGGTTGACCTAACCACGCCTCCGCCGATGTCCCCGGTGCCGTTCCTGACGCCGTCCGGGGCTCCGGACGACGTCGTTCCCCGGTTCTCTCCGGCTCCGGAGATGGAGCCGGACCGACGACGCCCGACGCCGGTTCAGGCGCCGCTGAGACCTTGGGTCCCAAATGTCCCTCCTCCTCCATATTTTGAACAAGAGGAGGACCAAAAGAGCTGGGAGGGTCTGAGGACCCTCTCACGCAACAGTGTGAGTTTGACCCGGACTGGGTTGAGGAACTTGGGGATGCCAGTGGTCTAGACACCTCCCCCGACACTGGCATGCTGTCTCCTCCCGTGGCTATGGAGGAGGGGGCTAATTTTGCAACGGTGTTGCGTAGAGCTGCTGGAGCCTTACATCTCCAGTTGCCTACTGTGGCCGTCAGGACTAACCACCTGACAGAAGTGCTTCAGCCGGCGGCTTCCTCTTCGGAGACTGTGCTGCCGTTCAATGATGCACTCACTGACGTTCTTTTGGGTACCTGGTCCAAACCCACCACAGGGGCTCCTGTGGATAGGAACGTGGCCCGACGCCATCGCCCTGCTCCGGGCGACCCCCTGTTTCTCTCCCAACATCCCACCCCTGAGAGCTTGGTTGTCCAAGCCTCTGCCTCCCAAACCGCCTTCCCTACCGCCCTCCGGATAGGGAATCCAAACGCCTGGACCAATTTGGGAAGAAGGCTTTTTCTTCCTCCAGTGCTGGCTTGCGGTCCGTCAACACCGCTTGCCTTTTGGGCCGATATACCCACTCCCTGTGGGATTCGGTGGCGGCTGTTTTGCCGCAGTGTTCTGAGGAGGTCCAGACACTGCTTACCCGCGCCATTGCGGAAGGGCGAGATGCGGCTAAATACACCATCCGTTGTGGCCTTGATACCGCCGACTCGCTGGGCAGATCGCTTGCTACGACGGTGGCGCTACGTCGCCACGCCTGGCTGAGGACAACTGGTTTCTCGGGTGATGTCCAGAATACACTCATGGACATGCCCTTTGATGGAGTCGGTCTTTTTGGTTCAAAGGCAGACCATGCGCTGGAGCGGTTTAAGGACTCACGGGCTACGGCCAAGTCCCTGGGCCTTTCTGTTGTACGCCCTCCGCTCAGCTCTGCTTTTCGCCCCTTTCGTGGCCACGGAAGGGGCGCCCAGTCACGTCAGATGCCCAGCCACCGGCCCGCACAGCAAGCGTCTACGCGTGGCCGAGGACGTGGATACCGCCGTGGCGGTTCGGGCAACCAGCGTGCGGGTCAGGCCACCACCTCCAACCCGTCCGCGGCCTCCAAGCCCTCCTAGTCCCTCCTTTCCGGTGCACGGCACGCCAGTAGGGGCAGGGTCCGCCATCACCTTCAGCACTGGCGTCCCATCACCTCGGACAGGTGGGTCTTGGACATTGTCCGAAGGGGCTACTCCCTCCCCTTCGAGACCACCCCCCAGCCATGCCACCTCAATTCCACCGCATGTCAGGGGATCACTTGGTACTTCTGCAGAAGGAAGTCACGGCCCTCTTGGCCAAGAGGGCCATCGAGCATGTTCCGACCCCAGAAGTAGGACGTGGTTGCTACTCCCACTACTTCCTGGTGCCCAAAAGGACAAGGAGGACATGCGTCCTATCTTGGACCTCCGGAACGTCAATCGCTTCCTCCGGAAGGAGAAGTTCAAGATGCTCACCCTAGCTCAGGTCTTGACTGCCCTCGACCCTGGAGACTGGTTGGTAGCGTTGGACTTGCAGGACGCTTATTTTCACATCCTCGTCCTGCCGGCCCACCGGCGTTACCTGCGGTTCACGGTAGGCCTCGAGCATTTTCAGTTCACTGTGCTCCCCTTTGGCCTTACAAGTGCCCCTCGGGTGTTCACGAAAGTGATGGCGGTGGTCGCAGCTCATCTGCGCCGGGCAGGGGTTCCAGTCTTCCCCAACCTCGACGACTGGTTGCTGAAGGCGGGCTCGTCCCAGGCAGTCGTCTCCCACCTCCAGACTACGGCCGAACTCCTGCACTCGCTGGGGTTCTCCATCAATGTGCCGAAGTCGCATCTGATTGCTTCTCCACAGCTCCTCTTCATCGGAGCAGTTCTGGACACGACGCAGTTTCGGGCCTATCCTCCCGAACGGCGAGTCCGGGATATTCGGGCTATGATTCCGATCTTTCAGCCTTTATCCTGGGTTTCGGTACGGATGACCCTGAGGCTGCTGGGCCTCATGGCCCCCTGCATCCTGCTGGTCAATCATGCCAGATGGCATATGCGGGCTCTGCAGTGGGACCTGAAGATCCAGTGGGCGCAGCACCAGGGCAACCTTCCGATCACGTCCAGATCTCGGAGGGGACTGCAAAACAATTGCAGTGGTGGCTCTCGAACCGGCAATGGGTCATGGGCAGATCCCTCTCCCTTCCCCAGCCAGAGCACACAGTTGTGACGGACGCGTCCCTTCTGGGATGGGGCGGTCACATGGGAGAGGCGGAGATCAGAGGCCTCTGGTCTCCGGCGGAGTCCCGGCTCCATATCAACCTTCTGGAGCTCCGGGCGATCCGACTTGCACTCAAGGCATTCCTTCCCTCTGTCAAAGGGAAGGTAGTGCAGGTGTTCACAGACAACACCACCGCCATGTGGTACTGCAACAAACAAGGCGGGGTGGGGTCGTGGACCCTTTGTCAGGAGGGTCTGCGCCTTTGGACATGGCTGGAACATCAGGGCATGTTCCTGATGGTTCAACACCTGGCAGGTTCCCTGAACGCCAGGGCGGACGAACTCAGCCGCAGGTGCATGATGGATCACGAATGGCGTCTTCACTCGGAAGTGGCGCAAGGACTCTTTCTACAGTGGGGAGAGCCTTGGTTAGATCTATTCGCCACCGAAGAGAACACGCAATGTCATCAGTTCTGCGCGTTGGAATTTCCAAGGCGGCACTCGCCGGCGACGCTTTCGTCACGAGTGGAGTTGCGGTCTCATTGTACGCCTTTCCGCCTATACCACTTCTACCCAGAGTGTTGAAGAAGATTCGGCACGACCGGGCCCAAGTCATTCTTGTGGCTCCGGACTGGGCTCGAAGAGTTTGGTATCCCGAGCTACTCAGTATGAGCGTAGATCCCCCGATCCGTCTGCCTCTTCGGGAGGATCTTCTGTCGCAGCAGCAGGGGACGGTCCTCCACCCGAACCTGTCCAGCCTCCACCTGCTTGCGTGGAGATTGAGCGGCGGCAGTTGATTCCTTTCGACTTGCCTCCCGAAGTTTGTGATGTGATTCTGGCAGCCAGGCGTCCCTCCACTAAGGTGGTATACGCCTGCAGGTGGAACAAGTTTGTGGCATGGTGCACAGCAAAGGCTGTGAATCCCCTTTCTGCCCCTCTCTCTGAGGTTCTCCTGTTCCTTCTTTCCCTGGCCCAACAGGGTTCTGCCCTGGGTACCATCAAGGGCTATCTTTGTGCCATCTCGGCCTTCCTCAGGCTTCCTGATCAGCCCTCCCTTTTCAAGTCCCCTGTTGTTAACAGGTTTCTAAAAGGCATTACACACCTCTTCCCTCCTGTTCCGTTTGTGATGCCTCAGTGGGACTTGAACTTGGTTCTTACCTTTCTTATGTGCGCTCCCTTTGAGCCTCTACATAACTGTCCTCTTCGTCTTCTGACTCTGAAGACTGCCTTTCTGGTGGCCGTCACCTCCGCTCGGCGGGTGAGTGAGCTCCAGGCTCTATCATGTAAACCTCCCTTTCTGTCTGTCCATTCAGACAAGGTTGTTCTTAGGACGCGTCTGTTCTTCTTGCCAAAGGTGGTTACTGCCTTCCACATTGGGCAGACCATCACTTTGCCCACCTTCTTTCCGCCTCCGCATCCTTCCAGAGAGGAAGAGAGGCTCCACCGTCTGGACCCAAAACGTGCGCTTTCCTTTTACATCGACCGCACACGCCATTTCCGGGTGGATGACCAGCTCTTTGTTGGCTACGTGGGCGCCAAAAAGGTCGGGCGGTGCACAAGAGAACCATCTCCCGCTGGGTAACCTTGTGTATCAAAGCCTGCTATTCTTTGGCTAAGAAGGAGCCTCCTGTTGGGCTGCGTGCCCATTCCACCAGGGCAACGGCTGCTACCACGGCTTTGGGCCGCGGTGTTCCGCTGCGGGATATCTGTCAGGCAGCTACGTGGGCCTCGCTGCACACGTTTACAAAGCATTACTGCCTTGACAGTCCGGTCCGGAGGGACGGCTTCTTTGGCCGTTCTGTCCTCCAGGACTTCCTTGTCTGATCTTTGTTCGCAGACCCACCACCGGGGTTGGTATTGCTGGGGTATCTATTCTAAGGTAAGGAATCTGTCACTAACGTGTCTCTTTCAGATGCACAAGTTACTAACTTGTGTAACGATATATCTGTAAGAGACAGTAGTTAGTGACAGATTCCTTATCGCCCCACCCATCCTCCCCGTTCTGCGAACTGATTTCTAGGGTTAAGGACATCCCTTTCAGGGCCCTAGTATTTTTCAGACACCTATGTCAGCTTCTTGCATGGCTCTGCGTTCCTGGCGCGGAAAGTCGTGTACAGAACTGACGTCAGCGCGCAGGGGCGGCGTCTAAGTACTGCCCGCGACGTCATCCCGGCGACCACGACGACGGACGCGGAGCCGCACGACGCTGCCTACCGACGCGCAAGGGTACTGCTACGCAAAAACTTTTCCGGATCCAGCCTGACGCCTGGGGATATTCTAAGGTAAGGAATCTGTCACTAACTACTGTCTCTTACAGATATATCGTTACACAAGTTAGTAACTTGTGCTCTAGGTTGTAACATTACTTATCCACATTCCTAAAACTCTCTCACCATCCATACCCATCACATTGTACGCATTTTAATCACAATCGCTGTGCAGTGAAGACCTTTATGCATTTGCTTTTAATTTTTAATTCTGCCTTATTAAAACACAGTTTCTCTTAAGTGTTTTTGTTTCAATTCAGACCTTCTAGAACTAGGAAAGTCATGCAACTAGTCACACTTCAAATTACCTTTGTCATCTTTAAAAGTTTTCTAGACAGAGTATGCACTGGCTGTTCTTAAACACATCTGTCTTAGCCTCAAAATGAAACGTTTTTTTGGAAATCTGCTTTTTAATGTATATACGTTCTTTAATTTAACAATTTCGGAATCTCGGTTCCGAGAGGGCAGCACTTACCAACAGTCAAAATAACTTGATTCAGGTTATTTGTAATTGTCAGATTTGCCGCGTCTGTGAAGTTGTTTTTTCTTTTCAGTGTCTTATTCCAGTCTCCTCACTGTACTGTCACAATTTGTGTGTCAAAATTATTTCTAAGTGTTAGCCTCGTGCCACACCTATGATAAATTGAGTGGTGTTATTCCTGCACTATGTTGGATGGGGAAACGTTCAAGATTTTTTTTCTTTCTGCTCTGGATCTTATGTAAGGCGGTGCCGGTCCCGGGATGAAAAATAAAAAATGTATCTGATGCAAAAGAAGAGTACTCCCTGTGTGTCAGGCATTTTGGTTTGAATTCTGAGTGGGCCTCTTCAACATGGCGGCCCACTCGACATTGATTACTGTCTTAAGTGCATCTGCCACACTGGCATTTGCAGTTGAAGAATGAGAGTTTCGCCAGGCAGGTAGGAACCTCATAGGTGTGCTAGGACCATGCCTACCTGACGGGCCACCTGGTAAATTCAAAATGAGGCCCGTAGAGTGCAGTTCGCCTCTTTGCTCTAAATTCTCTTTAGAAAACAGGTTCTTTAAAATTATAAATCTTGTGGCACATTGTTTTAAGAGCAAACATGATCCTCTTCTTTATGTCCATAAACAACAATGGACCTGTTCAAAGGGGAAAACTGCTCAGTGACCCTCCAAACATGTGCAGTCACCCATCTTTGTGTGACGGAACAGCGTTATCCTTGATATCGCCTGTTTAGGAGGACCTGATCACCTACTAGTTAATAAAAACACAATTGGGTCTGTGAGCTCTGCCTCCCGTGGTCTATCCCACCCAACCTTTGTGAAATGACTTATGTTTGGTCATTTCACAACGGTTGGGTGGGATAGACCACGGGAGGCAGAGCTCACAGACACAATTGTGTTTTTATTAACTAGTAGGTGATCCAGGTCCCTCCTAAACAGACGGTATAAGGATAACCGCTGTTCCGTCACACAAAGTTGGGTGACTGCACATGTTTGAAGGAGTCACTGAGCAGTTTTTTCACCTTTTGAACAGGTCCATTGTTGTTTATGATTGTGTGAGTGGGGGGCGACCTGTTCTTTACCCCCTTCAGCTCCTTGATGCATATGGCCTCTTCTTTATGTAACAATTACGCAGCTTTTAAGAATATTGCTTTGTAAATACCTACCTTACATTATCATTATCTCACAGAAACTAAGTACATATTCATTGATGCCCTACTCAACAACCTTTCACTATGTAGTCAATTCTTCTTCTTTAAAGTAATTACATAGCATTTACTTTTTTGGTGAGCCCTTTCCCAAGCCTCGGCTAACTTTTAACTTTTGGAACGGCATTGCTGCAAGACTAGCTTTTGTTTGGGATGTCTCACTTTGATTTTTTTTCTTTTTACTTGAGACCGACCTGACATTGAATTTAGATATTTGATTTAAGAATTAAAGATCAAAAATATGTGAATGAATGCATTCAAGCCATTCAAAGTGTTTACAAAGGACCTTTTTTTTATTATTAACACAGTCTAGTAAAACAAAAGTTTGAGATGGTGGATGAGTGTGAGGCTTGCTGTGGGGGGGAGGGGAGGCGAGGCGAATTTAGTCTCAGCCTGCCAAGTACTCTGTCCAGAGCCCCCTTTCTCTAGACGAGTGGACTGGAGGACCTGAGCACAGTTTTGCCCAGTACGAAAGTAGTTCATTTTGAAAAGATCTTGAACACAGTAGTCTGTTCCTTTATAGTTAAGCTTCCTTTTTAGGTCTCGCCTAGCGTTGCAGCGCGCATGCGCTGCTCGCTCTGCGAGCCTTCTTGTAATCGGGATATTTTGGAAGTGGAGTTTAAGCTCCGCCCATTATTCTGATTGGTTTGCGTCACCGTCTACGCTAAACGCTGGCTTCCCATTGCAAATGAGGCTTTTTGGTTACCGCCCTGTCTCCTTCTCCGACGGCCCATCTGGACTCGATCGTTTACTTGCGGTGTTAGACGGTCTCCTTCAATTAGTTGGTAGGCACTTTCTTTTTGTCATTCGTCCACGAAGCGCGATGCTGCAGCGCTATGCCTTCTAAATTGTATGTTTATTTTATTTCTTTAATGAGCGCGGCGCCCGCTAGGGACACCGCGCTCACTTTATTTATTTATATTTTCGCGGCGTCCACTTCAGGGACACCGCGCTCTGTTTTGTTTTTTTTTACTTTAAAACTGAGCGCAGCGCCCGCTTCAAGGACACCGCGCTCAGTGTTAAAGTAAAAAAAAAAAAACGGAGCGCGGTGTCCTTCAAGCGGCGCCGCGCTCAGTTTTAAACTTAAGCATTTGCAATGCAATCGGACCTATTGCATTGCAAATGCTATTTTTTTTTGTTGGTGGGAACTTGCGATCGAGTTTATTGTTGTCTGATTTCCCTTTCTCTAGAACCTCGACCTACTTGGGGTGGTTTGAGAGCTGGGGGGAGCTTAGCTGCTGTCGGTCCTTTTTAAGAGCGCAGTTTAAATGTCAGGGACGCATCCTCGCCGCCCCCAGGGGGCCGTCTGGACCCTTTTGTGCTCCAAGGTCTCCGTCTCAGACCCCCCGCCATCTTTTTTCTTTCCATGTTTGCTTCTGTGCTCGGACCCCCGCTGGAGACAGGCCGGCAAAGACACGTCTTCCAGGCCCTCTGAGGGCAGAGGCGGGAGGTCACACAGGCCCAAGAAACTGGCAGGAGGTCACACGGGTCCAATAAATAGACAGAAACTACCGACTCTCCAGCCCACTGAGGGCAGAGGCCGGAAGTCACACATACTAACAAAACGACCCCCTCTTGAGGGCAGAGGGGACTGACAGGAGCCCTCTGAGGGCAGAGCAGGGTTTCAGTGGGCGGGTCTTCAAAGAGGCTCTTTACAGTTCTTTCGCAGCCTCGTCATTTCAGAACTGAAGCATTTTTAATATTTTAGAAAACGAAGCCATAGTTGTTGCTTATTTATCTTATGGAACTAAGAACCATTGACAAAGCCAATAGTCCTGACTTGTTGTAGGTGAATGTTACGTGTTGTATTATATATCTGGATGCAGTGGCAGAAGCAGCACTCGGGTGGCGCACTATACTAAGCACAGATTTCTAGCTTATGTGTTTTTAAGCCACGTCCTTAATTACGTCAGCCACGCCCTTTGAGAGACCCCCCCCCCCTTTTTTTCATCCCACTTAAAGCGCTGGAGGTCACACGGTGGAAGGAAGGACCCCTCTCTCAGGACAGCAGTAATAAAGTCGCCAACTCATGATTTTCTGCTACTCACTCACCTGCGCTGGCCCCCTCTCAAGCACCTGTCCCCGGACCCCTAAATGACTCTCTCCCATCCAGGCCGGGGTCGCCCTCCCCAGAGGCCGAGTGCCGAAGCACCCGTCAAACCACCACTGTTGATCTTTATGCATGCGAGCTCGCAAAGCGCCTGGAAGCGGCTCTATGTGGACACATGGACGCCCTTCCCACGTTCTCTTCTGTCAGTCACCAACCTCTCCACCCAGCGCCTCTGTACCTCTCCACCCAGCGCTCTGTACACCTCTCCACCCAGCGCTCTGTACCTCTCCACCCAGCGCTCTGTACCTCTCCACCCAGCGCTCTGTACCTCTCCACCCAGCGCTCTGTACCTCTCCACCCAGCGCTCTGTACCTCTCCACCCAGCGCTCTGTACCTCTCCACCCAGCGCTCTGTACCTCTCCACCCAGCGCTCTGTACCTCTCCACCCAGCGCCTGTACCTCTCCACCCAGCGCCTCTGTACCTCTCCACCCAGCGCTCTGTACCTCTCTACTCAGCGCTCTGTACCTCTCTACCCAGCGCCTCTGTACCTCTCTACCCAGCGCCTCTGTACCTCTCTACCCAGCGCCTCTGTACCTCTCCACCCAGCGCCTCTGTACCTCTCCACCCAGCGCTCTGTACCTCTCCACCCAGCGCCTCTGTACCTCTCCACCCAGCGCCTCTGTACCTCTCCTGCACTTTGCCTCTGCCTTTCTCTACCATTTGCATCTCTCCCACCCCCACCCCCACCTCTACCTCCTTTCCTCCACTGCCCCGCTACTCAGTCACCTGCGCTGACCCCCTCTCAAGCACCTGTCCCCGGACCCATAAATGACTCTCTCCCATCCAGGACGGGAAGTGATGTCAGCATCAGAATACTTTGTTGTGTCAGTGCCTTGAACAGAGCCCATACAATATTACACATTTGATAACCTACCACAATAAGTTGCATGCCTCTCCGCTGCCAAAACGTCCAATCGTAACTATAAACAACCAGTGGTAAAGGGCAGCGCTTCGTCTTCGCCGACGTCCTGAATGAGTGCATCAGCGGCAACTGGCCGGAGAGTTAGTTACAAGAAGACCGCAGAGGCGCCATACAAGATCATCTAGGAAGTAATGCTTTAGGAACTCAGTGCTACTAAGGTCCTCTGGCGATGCTTCTGGACAGAAGCGCTGCACCATCAGCAACAAGCATTTGCAATGCAATAGGTCTCGCATTTACGCAAGTTTAAGCTATTGGCATTGTAAATGACAATGCCTTTTATTTATGTTTTAAAAACCAAAACATAAATAAAAGGCATTGTCCTTTACAATGCCAATAGCTCAAACTCGCCTAAATGCGAGACCTATTGCATTGCAAATGCTTGTTGTAAATATGCTCACATATATGCATGCATGGATAATCTGATCCAGCTGCTTTCTGTTTTATTAGAAGAGGTAGGGGTTTTATGGCCCATTAGACTCCAACTGGTTGGGCATGTATAATAGTAAAAAACTTCGATTTTCAAAGCCGTTTGAATCCGGATCAATGACTTTTCGATCATGAACCACAGTTTATTAGGGCATAATAACATCTTAGCTTTGGCTTACTGTTAGGAATCTCACCATAAATCAAGCAGCGCATCAGTGTGTACTTTCAAATTGTTGAGCAAAAATTAATATTTTGCACTCATACCACTACCTTATGCTTGAATGCATGCCAATAAAGAAAAAAAAAATAGATTGCGTATGAAATTTTATTTGTTTATTGTAAAAGTTTTTTTAACAAAAGTCAAAGGGTTGGAGCATCAACTGAAAGAGTCCGGTTTCAATCAATCAGAGGCTTCTAAAGCGCGGCTACTCACCCGTGAAGGTCTCAAGGCGCTGGTTTCGTTTTTGTCATCAATTAATAGTCATTTTACTTAGAAAAAATCTCCTTGATCAATTGCCAGGGGAAGAAATTTGAAGTTTGAAGCCTTTTTCTTTCTTAATCTAATCTTTGTCCCCATATTGTAAATTGTATACCCCTGATTGAACTCTACTTCTGTGGTGTTGTTGCGTTTTATCCTTAGTAACAGTTTCAGGGTCTCATTAGGGCTGGAACTGGTACATTGTGTGTCAATCTTCAAAACTCTGGATGGTAGTGTATGGCTCTGTTCTACATTTGTATATCACTCTAATATTTTATAGTTTGTGATCGCCTTTTGTTATTCTGGTGTCTGTTGCGCTATGCTATTCTTCTGTGTGCTCAAGGACACCCGATGCATAGACTGCCGGTGGTGATGTCGATTTTGCTAGAAATGTAGAGGTGATCTCAGTCACCTAGCACTGTTAGCCTCTTTAAAGAGACCTTGAAGGAGATAGTTTCCAGACTGCTGCTAGCATCATTTAGATTGATAGTCCTGCGCATCCTTCACTTTACAGCAACGTCTTACACAGAATATTTGCCTCTTATGAGCATGTTATGATCAAACAAAACAAGACTCTCAAGTCAAACAGGGCGAGTCCAGATGCCCCAAAGCTTATAGTAATTGCGATTAAATGACATAACTGGACAAGCATAAAAAACCATTACCAGAGAAAAAGCTTACTATACAGAATGTATAATCGCTTCAAAACCATGTCAGGTGTCACACTCTCCTAAGGATATTTGCCCCCTCATACCTAACCTACAATTAATTAAGGTAATTTGTGCTGTTACCTCTATGTGGGAGGATACTTGGTTATATTTTACTAGTCCCCAGAGACACAAGTATAACCCTCTCTGTTGAAAAAGAGAAAATAGATGCGCATCTCACACCCCTTCTATTGTGCTATACACAGTGGAAAAGGTGTTTGGAGTACAACAAACCTGCTAGAGAGGGGCAGGTTCACATGGCAACCAGAATGGCAGAGTGATATGATGTGGGAGTCCTGCATATAAGCTGTTGGTGAATATTTCACATGATAATAGGCAGAACTCATGTCATGGAAAATCTGGGGTTGAGGACTTCGTAGGGTACAGATTTGGGTCTGTGTCCTCTGGACGCTCTGCATTATAGGAGAGGATGCCGATGATGAAGCATGACACTTGTGTGTGAGACATCCTCTTCCATAAGGATGGCCTTCTCATTTTAACTGACCCTCGCTTAGTATAGCGGTAGTGGACTGACCTATCCTATAATCTAGGTCATGGTCTCCTTCATGAATCTCTGATCTTCTCTGCAGGCACCCTACTTTCATGTGATATACAGCTCTGCATTATAATCACCCCAGCTCTGAACATTTTGGATTGGTGTGTCTCGGCTTGGATTGTCTCGGTGCAGCATTTTTCAGCTCTTAGGTCTTCTCGTCTACCCATTTCAAGTCCTAGGGTTACGGAACGTGCGTCTTCGGATCTAATGCCAAAGCGGCAGTTGATGTCGCAGCTCAAGGCTTCGAGGAGGATATCGGCACCGGAAATCTTAGGGCAGCTAGTCCGGCTCGGAAAGACTGTGTTGACCATGGGCGAGAGGCAGTGGTGCACCAGAGACTTCAAGGGTGGCATGGAAGTTAGAAGGTAATTCCTCCTCTGGTGAGTAGAGGGAGTTACAGTACTTACAGTGACCTTTGGCAGGTGCTGGGCCAGCGGAGGTTCCTCTTCTTCAGTGTCCACCCCGGAGTTGATGCTTTGCAGTGAGAAAGCTGCCTCACTCTCTGCATCTGGAGAACCTGGCTGCTTGGCATCTGACTTCTCTCCCTCTCCCTCCCCGCTCAGGAGTGTTGTCCTCTTCTCTTCTGTGCGTCATTGATGCTGAGGCAATGCAGGGTGCTTTTCGTCTACAGTGGGTCTTCTTGTTCCTAAAGGACAGGCATGCTGTACAGGAATCCTCATGGTGTTCGGGAGACGAACGCAGATTACAGAATTCGTAGAGACCTGACCTTGGATACTTGCCGTGGCAAGTGGGACAGAAACGGAACGGAGTCCTTTCCATCATGTGGACATTTTCCACCTCTGTATTGGTCTTCCAGGACGTCCCCTACCAGATCGGAACCTAAAGGACCGTGACTATGGAAACCGACTATAGCACGATTGTTTGTCTCCCACACCCAACAGGGGACTGGCAAGAATAGCACATGGTGTCAAACCGAAGCTCATATGAGCACGTCTGAACCAGACGGCAGAGGAAAAACAATCTAACAATGGAGGAGATGCCTATGCTCGTTACCACTGATAGGTGGAGTCAAATCAAAATAAGCTTTATTCGAAGTCACGAGGTGAATCATAAAAGCTACAGAAATACATCCATAACAAAATTTAAAATAGCCAAAGTACAAGTTTAAAACAATGTACAAAAAGTTGTTCTGTATAAAAGCATGACTATTAAAAAAACCTGTCATCACTACATAATCACTTAATTACTATTTACAACTGCTTCCTGTAATTAATAACGGCCAGCAGAAATCGTGACATTACTGCACATATGTAGAAGTTCGGTAGCATTTGCAGATAAATAAAAGCCGGGCGGCATTGTGTAAAACCCAGCTGTAATAACAAGGGTTTAATGAGTTTTTTTCTCAGCCCTGAAAAGTGTTTACAGAAAAGCACAGTATGCATGGTATTCTGTGGTGAGGTAGCATCACACGTGCAATTCCCCAGGTCAGGTGACCAGTTGTTAGTAGTAGGAAAACAAATTAAACGGTGGAAAATATCCAACCGAAAACGGGTCAACACGAACCTGTGGCGCGGATTATACACATTGGCTAGATATGGTTGCATATAGAGACTAGTCAAGATCATCTGATTCCTCAACACAGTGGGTTTACAAATTTCAGAAGCTAATCTGGTTTCCTCCAATAATGAGATGCATTTCAGTTTCAAGGCTTTTCTTTGGACATTGGCCAGACACTCGGGGAGATTGAAATATTCGGGATGGCCGAGGTCTGTCAGAAAGTTGTACACATATTTAAGCCAAGGGATGTTAAGGGCATGTGAGGATTTTAGACAATCAGCAATTATGGCTCGATTTAGAGTTGTATATTCAGATGACCATATTTTGTGCCATAATAGCACTGGCTGGATCCTGATCAAATCTGCTATGTGAGGGGCTCCTAGTTCGGAGTGACACACGTAGGTTGGGCTACTTTTCGGGAGAGCAAGGAGAGACCTTAAAAAACATTTTCTTCAAGCTGGAGTATATCAATCTTTCCGTGCCCCCAGAGCTCAGCCCCGTACATAGCAGTGGATCTACATTTGGCCTTATAAATTGTCATCAATTCCTTCGGGTGTTTAATGCCAAGTTGTCTAGCAAAACTTAGTAGAGCCATTATCGTTTTCATAAAGTGGAGTCGCCTAGATTTAATCGCCCCTTGCCAATACCCCGATTGGTTAAAGACAATGCCCAGATATGAGAATGACTCTGTGAACTGAATTATGGAACCATCAATAAGGATGTCACGGCAGAGAGTGGCCTTCTTCCCGATCTTCATGGCGAACGTTTTGCTAATATTAATTTTTAGCCCAAGGTTTTGCATGAACTGAGCAAACTCATCAACTAGACGCTGCAGGGCAATAGGAGTGCGGGCCATTAATACTGCGTCATCGGCATAAAAAAGAGCTGGTATAGGCCGATGTCCCACCTGGGGTAGGTCCGCACATTTACTTGCCAATATGTCGCCTACACTATTAATATAGAGATTAAACAGGAAGGGGGCCATTACGCATCCCTGGCGTACTCCTCTTCCTATTTTAAATGGCTCAGTACAGTTGCAGTTAAGGCCATAACGGACTCTACCTCTGCCTTGGGCGTACAAATCTCTAAGGAAGTTCACAATAGTGCAGTCCACGCCCATATTGGCCATGGTTGCCCACAGCTTATCGTGCGCTACCAAATCAAAAGCAGAAGATAAATCTACAAAGACTAAAAACAAATTGCCACCTTTCAGATGCACGTACTTGCCAATTAATAAATCTAGGTTAATGGCCTGCTCTACAGTTCCAAGCCCAGCCCTAAAACCATACTTTAGGTCCGAGAGGATATTATTTGTTTCGGCCCAGTCCTGAAGTCGTCCTAAAAGCATGCGACCAGCCACCTTAACCAGGCAATCCAGAAGAGAAATAGGCCTGTATTGCGCTGGGTTGTTACGGTCACCCTTTTTAAATATGGGGACAATAAGTGACTCAGGCCAGGTGGATAAAAAAACCTTGGTCCTGGCAGGCTCTGAAAAACAAAGTAAGGATGGGGCCCCAAAGATCAGTGTTAAATTTAAACAAGTCAATAGGGATCCCGTCAGGCCCCGGGGCTTTACCCCCCCTACTTGCTTTCAGTGCCAGAACAACTTCGTCCAAGGAAAATTCTGGATATCTCGAGACCTTTAAAGGTCCAGTGAAATTGGAAGCGTTGGTAAGAGGGGCGGGCCCAGTGTGATCCGAAACAATAGGGGGGGGGGATTACAATGTCTTCCTTAGGAGAATACAAATTAGTAAAATGTGCTATCCATGCGGCCTCTGTGATGGCTATCTCTGCTCGAGGGCAGTCTGGGGAGTTGTGCGAGGGGGAATTGATGACACGCCAAAAGGTATTATCATTGGACAGACTAGCATCAAGTAATCTGTTCCACGTTTCCTCCTTCAGATTTCTTTTCCGTTGTTTAATGGCTAGTTTATAAGCTAGTCTACATTCCCGGACCTTACTAACAGATCTTGGTTGTTCAGCTAAGGCTAATTTTAAATTTCTGTGAGTTTTTGTACACGCCGAGTCAAACCAGCCACAAACACCCGCCTTTGCTATTTTCTGCTTTGCATGGAGCCCTCGCCAATGTCCTTTTAGACGATTGAATGCTAAAATAAACTTGTGAGCCTCTGTAGTTTCATCTAGGCATACTTCAAAAGCCTCCTCTTTTTGAATCAGTTTTGCTAGGAAGTTAGATGGATCCACCAGTGACGATCTTAACGCGTACTCCATTACGGCGGGAAATCGCTATTTCCTCTAGTGCAGTAACTTTTAGTGCTCCTCGTGGCTGACCAGAAAGGTCAAAATTCAAGGCGACACTTTGGGGGAAATGATCGCTAATCGCTATGTCATAAATGAGAAACTCTAAGACCAGTGTTGAATAACGCTGGGGGAACAGTAGGAAGTCTATCGCACTGTTATCACCCCTTCCATTGTAAGTACACCTCACTATAACTGGTATAAGGATTAGTTCATTACAAAAGCACAGGTTATGTTTAAAAATTAAATCATTTAGAGTATCCCCGCACTCCGAGTGGAGAAAGTGACTAATCTCGCAGTTATCAGGGGATGTCATACCACACACCTTATTAGATGACATAGGGCATATACGTATGTTAAAATCTCCGCCCCACAAGATAATTGGATCCCTGCAATTCGAGGGAAAGGCTTTCTTCAAGTCATGATCTAGTTGGTGGAGAGCTGTAATAATTTCCGATGTACACGCGTTATTATAAAAATTAACAATGGCCAGAGTTGCGTGTGCAGAGATTTGGAAAGACACAATTTGGTAGAATACTCTTGTTGCAATCACTGTAGTATTTAGAGGAGCCAGCATGTTTGATACGTAAATACAGAGGCCCCCTTTGGGTCGCCCATACTTTGACTCGATCGCTGGGCTGTGAAATGTTTTAAAACCATTTAAATGGATTGGCTCCACTGCCCAAGTTTCCTGTACACAAAGAATGTTAAACTTGGACGTGAAATCAACCCATTCGTTCGTAATACATTTATGGCGTAGACCAGCTACATTCCAATAAAGGACGTTAAGGGCTGTTGCAGGAGACTTAACCTCCGCAGATGATAGCAGCGAAACTAGTGGGTCATCCACAAGACAAGGCCCAGGAATATCTAAAGACACAGATGCCTCGTCTATCTCTGTATGTGGCCCCCTCTCATGCGCCAAAACAGTCACAAAACCACTCTGATTCTCCCTGCTTAATTTATCAGTAGTCTTTAGTCAATCCATACCGTTTAATGTGGAAAGACAATCAAACCTGTTATAGGTTTCAATTGGATGTTGGTACTCTAGCCGATTCCCCAGATGATGTGGGCGTACTGCTTGAGGTAGCAGTTGAAGGGGGGTGGAAGGTTGATAGAAGAAGCCAAGTGGTAAGACCATAATCTGCTTAGTGGTGAGAGATTGTAGACTGGCTCTCTCAAAGATAAGTTTCACAAGATTAGGGGAAGTAAATGAGAGCACGACACAGTCGCCCTCTAAAGTTTTGCTTCCTGTTCCCACCCATTTAACCCTCCTAATCATTTTCAGGTCTGCAAAAAGTGCCCCCCCCCAAGCCCTACCCTCGCGTTCAGCCAATTTAAGGATTTGTTCCTAAGAGATTCCCATGATTCATGTACAGAGTTAGAAGCACCCAGAACGTTAGCTAAAATTACTACATAAGGTGTAGCTGCAGGTGGGAGCTCTAGACAGTCCATTTTTGAAACCGGGAAAATACGCATAGTCAGTAGTTGCATGATCAGTGCGAATTGAATTATGTAAAGTATTATGTGGGATGGTGGGGCAGTTACTAGGCCCAGGTTGGGGTAGTAAAGGTTGAGGAGGGAAATGGGGGCCACACTGTGACCGGTTGGTGCTTGAATCAGCGCCGATCATGTCCCCTGTCCTGTCAGTCACTGTGTGGTAAGGTTGGTATATACCTTGAGCGTTAGGAATAGGGTCGAAGCGTGGACAGGGTTGATCTAGAACATTATTATCTATAATTTGCTGGGGATTTGCTGATAATGACTGATTATTACCCCGCAAATCTAGTTGGGAAAGAATATTCTTCTCTATTCCTTTTAATTGTTCTGTCAGTGAACTAAATGCGACCCTAACTGACTCAGACAAGGATTGTACTAGGGCGGTCAGGGCTACATAATCAGCTTGCTGCTGTTCTTCCCCTGTTTTCTTAGGTTTTTTGGTCAATGATTGCTTTTGAGTATTCTTAGAATGTTGGCCACCCCCACCTACTCCACTAAATACAGATAAAGACGCTGAAGGGGCCTGGGACACTACAGTAGATGGGGTTTTAAAACGTTTACTTGGGGTTTGACTGGCAAGTTGAATATCAGGAAGGGCTATACTAAGGTTTTTTTTGGGACACTTCTCTAGTTTCTTGTCTTCCCGCTGCCCAACTACCTGCAAACTAACAGCACTATCAGCACTATCAGGACTAGGACTAGAAGCAGGGTTAGGAGTGACAGTTGTACCTATTTCAGTAGGAATTAGACCCGAGATGTTATTGGTGCAATTTGTTAGACTCCTCCACACTCATAATTTGTTTCTCCAATACCCCCATTGCCCCTGTAATATAATTCAGAATAGAAGAGGGAGGGTGGGCGCTACTCTGCGATTTAGCAGCCCCACTTGGATGTTTCCTTTTTCCCATGTCCAGAGAAAATAGCAAAACCAAGTCGGTCGCACTAACAGCTATTAAGCTGCAGAAATAAACCACTACAGACCCACAACAAGTCCCCCAATGTCAAAATATCAAAGTCAAAAGTCAATGGTCCCCGATGTTATGTATAAATATCAGGAAGTTCAGGTGAGACAGATCAACAGGACGAACCTTAACTGCCGGGCGAGATAGTCACGAGTCACTTCAGCTCCTTGTGTCATGTACCAAAGCCAAGGGGGGTGGCCCTGCCCTGCCTCTTCCTGTCGCTGACGGGCGCGGCCCGCGCGCGTCCCGCGCTGCGTTGTCGTTTTTTAAAGCGCTGGCCGGATGCAGGCTCCTCCCTCCTGGGAGCGCAAAGAGTTCTGGGGCTTGGAGTCCCCCGACAAACAATGGCAGCACAAACAAACAGCGTCCCGCGCTGCGGTGTCGTTGGCGCTTTTTAAAGCGCTGGCCGGATGCAGACTCCTCCCTCCTGGGAGCGCAAAGAGTTCTGGGGTTTGGAGTCCCCCGACAAACAATGGCAGCACAAACAAACAGTATAAAATGTCTCTATGCTGGGCTGGACTGAGCCCCAGCAACACTCTCTATGCAGGAGAGTCCCCTGGGCATGCAGCTGGTCAACGTGACTCGAAAAGACTTTCAAAGAAAAACAAGTTGTACATGTCCAAGCGCAACACTAAATGGTGAAAGTATGCACATCATTTGAATTTGCAGCAGTACATGCCACAAACAGATGCTTACAGGCTAAGCAACTTTTACATGCTGATGGATACTTCCAATCATATATTCCTCATATTTAGAATACCTCCCAGACAGCAGACTGGCTCTGAAATTATTTCCAGCAGTGCTTACGCACCTCTAGATGGAGTGGTGTGGCTCCATGTTGGACTCGTTCTGCCCCGGAAGTGAAAGAGCGAGCCATATATAAGAGCCACCCCTGTGCGTCCATGTCAATTCCTTTCTTTCCGTGCCTTTAAGCGTAGAACTGGCATTCTACTCCCTTTTTGGTGTGCAAGGGAATGATGTCCCTACTGAAGGATACAGGGTTCAAACCGTGCAGTGACTGTCAGAAACTGATGTCAGTGACGGACCGGCACGAGGTCTGCCTCTGGTTCTTGGGGCAAGACTCCAAGACGTGCGAAGGAAGTTCCCTCATGCACCTGAAGGCGATCTGGGATCTTGAAGCGAAGCACAGAACACTGAAAAGTTGTAGACCTCATGCAAGTCCCACTCGAGTTCGAGGGCAAAGATGCATTGCCACTCTTTGGCCGCTCCTGCAATAGGTCTTCTTTGTGGTCGACTTCGTCTGGTAAGTTGAACACAAAAGCAGCATAGGAAGTTGAAGCGAGACTCGCCCCCATCCTGCCCCTCTCGGTCTAAAGAGAAATCAGAAGGGCATCAAGGTACCAATCGAGCCTGTGCCCGAGCCCTGCTTGAGGAGCAGATTCCTCAACTGGTCCCGCTGTGCCCAGACTTTCCCAGGCCATCAGCAACACCGCAGCAGGTTGAGGCCTGTAGGGAGGCCATGCTACATACTTTTGATGTTCTTCCGACTTACTCTGGCACACCTTCGGGCTCCAAGGATTCGCAGGGGCCTCCAGTCTAGTTACCATCAGCGGGTCCATCCTCTGCACCATCTGACCCCTTGAACCTGCATTGGGTTCCACAACGACCCTGGTGCTGACCATCACTCACACTCCAAGATTTGGAGCCTGTTCCTTTTTCCTTGGCACTGGTCCAGACGTTGCTGGTACCGGAGGTTGAGCCATTGCCGACGCCGGAGGTTGAGCCCTGGCCGACTAAAGTATCCAACCCTGAACCAAATCTGTCTCACCCCTGACTGAGGTTGCGCTGTGACTCCACTCTTATTCCAGCTCACGCTGTACCTATTCTTTCTTACTTAGGCAAAACACTTCCTCTACCACGGAGCCTTCTGCAGAGACTCCACTATCTTTCAGGGTGATGGGGATGATTTACCCCCTCTTTACGATAACTACGTGTTTAAATGGATTTGCAGGAGGCCAGTGGGCTTGATACTTCCCCTGTTGCTGGGTTGATTTATTGCCCAATGGAGGACAGTGCTTCATTTGCCTTTGTGATTTTATGTGCGGCTGAGGTCCTTGACCTACAGTTGCCTTCTGCTGAAGTCAAGACAAATGTCCTTACTGAGGATTTTTGCCCTGGGCCAGTGTCATCGGCGACCTTGCTTTGTTTTTAATGAAACCCTGACTGATACTCTTAGTGGCTCTTGGGCTAAGCCTCGTCTTGCCCACCGGTGAATAGGCAAGTGGCCAGATGCCACAGACTGGCACCTTGCAACTCTGATTTTCTTATGCAGCATCCTACTCCTGAAACTTTGATAGTCCAGTCCTTTACCACTAAAGTAAATACTAATTCATTTCCCATGACTCCTTCAGACAGTGAGTTGAAAAGGACTGAGGCATTCGGGCAGCGAATGTTCTGCTTGGCCAGCTCTGCATTACGATCGATCAATTTAGTCTGCCTGCTAGGCTATTATATGCATACCTTCTGAGACATGGGCAGCGGGATCTTGCTGGTTGTCCCACAGGAGTTTCAGGCCTCTTTGGCTCAAACCATTCAGGATGGCTAGGATGCGATCAAATATGTAATTAGGGCTGGCCTTGACACTACAGATTAGCTGGGGGCAATCAGTGGACACTAGTGTGGTGCTTCGTCGATATGCGTGGATGCGATCCACTGGCTTTTACGAAGATGTGCATGTATTCCTTATGGATATGCTTTTTGATAGTCCTGCCTATTTGGTGAGAAGGCTGACTCCGCCCTCGAACACTTTAAGGAAAGCTGAGCCACGGTGTGTTCCTTCAGCCTTTCCACCCCTGCTCGTCAGTGTTTCACTTAAGTTTTGCTCTTTCAGAGGGTACTCCAATGGGCTGACCTATAAACTGTCAGACCCCGCCAACAGTCATTTTGTGACTGTGGAAGGAGATAAAGCGGACATTGGCAGCATACAATCACCCATGTTGAAGCACAATCAGACATTTTCTCGCACTGTGGCAGTCCACATCTGATAATGGGTCCTCCATATCATCCTGCAGTGTTATGCCTCTCCGTCTCTCTCCGATCTTCCACACCTTCCTCCCACATCAAAGCGGTTTTCAGAGGAGCACCTCTCTGTCTTGCCACAAGAGGTCCAGGCCTTACTGGCCAAAGGGGCCTTCGGGAGGGTGCTGGCCTTGGAAATAGAGACTGTTTCTTAGTCCCGTTGATTCCTCATGGCGAAGAACGATGGAGGACTTCGTCCTATTTTAGATCTTTGCTCTCTGAATGCCTTCCTGCGGAAAGACAAATTTAAAATGCTGTCACTGGCCCAAGTTCTGTTTGCCCCAGATATGGGTGACTGTATTTGTACCCTGGACATGCAGAATACATACTTTCATATGCCCGGCCTGAAGTTTCAGTTTTTACTACAGTTCTGGGTCGACCAATAGCATTTCAATTTTTTGTTACCCTACACCAATCAGTTGCTGCTATTCGTTCACACACGTAGAATGCACACTTAAAATTCCACTTGGCAAAAATAAGGTCTCTGGCAAAGAGCCCCCTTGAGGAGTTCGTTGGGCATTACAGCGCCATCCCAGTGATGAGGCAAGGCCCAATGACTAAGCAATCCACCCTTGGGTGGGTGTGGGCTTGTGCTCCTAGGAGCTGATGCTCCTAGTGACTGACTGGTATCCAGGTATCTAATACACTACCTTGATCCATCATCGAATGGTATACTATATTGAAACTGATACATGTCGAGAGAATGTGTACTGGACTGTAATCTCTCCCTCTCTCCCTGTCCTCTAGCGGTTAAGATATGTGTTTGATCTACTACCCAAGGTTGTGGATGTTATCCTCGCAACCATGTGCCCCTCTGCAAAGTCTGTTTACCCTGAGCGCTGGGACACATTTGTTGCCTCGTGTGGAGTCTACAACACAGACCCCTACAAGCCAAATTGGGGGATGTTTTACTTTTTGTGCTTTTGACTCAGCAAGGCTTTGCAGTGGGCACCATTAAAGGTTATTTGTCAGTTCTTTCGACCTTTTTGTGTTTGCCGGACCAGACGTCCTTGTTTAATTCACCTATTCTGATGAGTTTTATTAAAGGTTTGAAACACATGTTGCCTCCCAAACCGTTTGTGATGCCTCAGTGGAATCTTAATTTGGTTATGTCGTTCATCATGTTAAACCCCCTTCAAGCCAAATCGCAGCTTCTTGTTCCTTATTCTGACTCTCAAAAATATCTTCCTCGTTGTGAGCGCTTCATGATGTCCTGCGAGTTAACTCCAGGCTCTACTGGTGCAGCCACCTTACACCACTTTTTTTCCAAACAAACTGGTGTTGAAGACCAGGGCAGCCTTTTTGCCAAATGTTTTGACTTCTTTTCGTGTTGGGTAATCCATCACTGTGTAACGTTCTTTGCTCCACCTCACCCTTCAAAAGAGCAGGAGAGGCTCCATCAGCTAGACCACAAAAGAGGCTTCAACTTTTACATCAATCGCACCAAAGACCATCAGCCAATTGGCTTTTTGTATTGTTCTTGTGTGCGAAGAAAGGTATGACAGTGCAGAAAAAACTTTATCAAGGTGGATAGTCCTATGCAGTAAAAACTGTTACGCCAAGAAACATCCTTCTGAAGGACTGGGGGCTCATTCCACCAGGGTCAAGGCTGCTACCACTGTGATGGCACGCGGAGTGCCTGTCCTTGACATCTGTCAGGCCACGACGTGGGCATCAGTGCATTCGTTCACAAATCATTACTGACTTGACAGGTCTGAAGGGAAGGACATTTCGCCCATTTGATCCTGCAGGTCCTCACCATCTTCCCTGTTCTGTGGAATGGTCTCCGTTCCAATCTAAAAAAGTCCCAATCTAGGAATATGCACACAGCTATATTGGTGGGCTCCATGTCCAAGGGCATGGACAGAGTCAAGAAAGTAACTGTCTGCACGCAAGGGTGTCACTTACATGTTGCTACCTTCATTTCTGGAGCAGAGTGAAGTATGTGTGGATTTGCACTGCCACCTACCGGTATATGTGGGTATTGCTGTTAAATCTTATGGATCCAATCTGGCTCCTAGGGATTTTCTAAAGGTGAGGAATCTACTGTCTGCTGTTATATAGAGTATCTACCAGAAAGAGTGTCATCAAAGATAAGTAACTTGATAGTCATTCACCATTAAACTGATGAATCGTACAGCAGAAACGCAGCTGAGCAAAATTCATAAAAGGTAATGGCTGCCTTAGCCTCTCCCAAACCTATTTTAGACCCGTAAAGCAAACAAATCCATTGTTACATTAGTATATACTGTATGTAATATCTAATGAGGGGTGGTCTCAGTGAAAAATTGCCTTTTTAAACCTCTGGGGGCTTTCAACTTTTATGCTAACGAGGCTCGACTCTGTTCGGTAGAATTATGCCTGATCACTGGATTTCTTTGCTTTTTGCAATCAGACTGTTTGTTTCAATCTACGTGATTACGTAGGAGTCTCATGCAACGTGCACCTGGTTTCAAAACTGTCCTAACTTTCCATTTCCCAAAACATGCATATGCTGTAGATATCTTAACTTGTTCAGCTGAGACTTAGTCATCTGCCTGAGCCACTCTTCCTCAAAGGTTTTATTCTTTAATAAATCTGCTGAGAATTAGTCGTCCTTTTTGTGGCTAGATGAATTGGATGCATATCCTTCCTCCATCAAACCAGTTTGCGTCCCAGGGGTAATTTTTGAGATTGACCTACCAAGGTCAACACAATTTGATCTATAGTGAAAAGTATTTTTTTCAGTTGCTAGTTTTCAGAACACATTTGCCCTGTCTGCCTTTCCTGCATCATGTAATTATTATGGTTAATGCTTTTGTGTCCTCCAGGTTGAGGTGTTAGAAGCACTTAGCACCTACAGCCAAACAAATTACTTGATTCTATGTGGAGTGACTAATTCATTTTAAGACTGGTGCCCACAAGCCTTTTAGAATAATGGCCCTGAGAGCTGTTACTACCTTAGTCCAGCATTAAGTGCTGTAGGTCAAAGTCTACTCAGAGTGACCCATAGCAATCGGGTAGGTAACAGTGGACACTCTTTACCATTCCTTTAACCAAACCACGGAACCAACTCCCGCTCGATTTCATCATAAATGAATTTGTAGTGGGCTTAAAACCTTCCAACAAACATGCACGTTCTCTGTGCATGGATATTTGCCTTAAATGTAGAAATACCCGGAAACATTGCTGTTCCCATCTGGCTAACCCTTGTTTTGATGTACATTCTGCCTCCCGTCACTACTATAATATGCAAGGGATGCCCATGCGCTATCCAAGTATTTTAACATAGCATGCCACAAGAAGTCTGATATAGGGAAATTATGATCATTTAAACAAAAGGAACTTTAATATAATGTTTAGCACAGCAGAGTTCTACAGGCAATTTTGATATTGGCTGTTTTTAGCACAAAACATACCCCCGCATGATAAATTTCCAATGTTGGCCACTGAAATGTGGTTCAAATGTCATAAGATCTTTAAGCCTCCTTGCTGATAGAAAACTGGGGATTGGTACGTGTTATTTCAGCATCCGTGATGTGACTGCTGGTCATTGGGTAGAAGACATGTGCATTGTTGGTAGTAGCAATATAAGTGGGATGTCCATTAATAGCAGATTAATTCATGAATCGAGCTGTGGGGTGAATTCAAGTTTTGTAGCAGCTATGTAGCTGACCCCTTAGTGACTGTCAAAAGCATAATTCTGTAATTAAATTATATTGTTGATATCTGGAAGCTAGATGTTTGGCCAAATCATATTGAATATATGTCATTTGTATGACTGGCATGAAGTGTACCATAAACAATCGTATTTAGTAAGGGGAAAACGTGGCAGCTCTCTCGCTCTTTCTCGCTCTCTCTCTCTATCTATATATATATATATATATTATAAAGTCCATTCCATAAAAGAAATAGTAACGTTTATTCTTTACATGCTTCATAAACCCTTTCCTTTGATTGTAATCTTTTTGCTCCATTTTCTCCTTCCCTTTGTCATAATGTCCTCCTGTCTTACTTTCCTCTCTTCTTATATTCATTCTTCATGTTGCATGCTCAGCGGTGCTCACCGATAATGTATACATGTGCAGGAGCCCCATCGACAAAGACGAGGATGTTGCTTCTCGTGTGTAGTTTGTTAGAACATAATAAGAAAATGCCTAGCTATGGACCTGGTACTTGTACTTAAGCACTTTCCATGTAAAATTGCAAACATTTTTGCGATTTGTAAAAAGAACTTGGAAATTTCTGATCACCCTCGTTTTATTGCTCCACTTTTGGGCAGTGATAAATCTGCATAAATCATGTGCAATGATAAATCTACATCAGGGGCTACAATTCTACAGAGATATTACCATAAACTGATCGATGGCAACGGTGGCTGTAGGGCACACAATTGTTTGCATAAATCCAGATTTGCTGCAGGTACTCTATTTTTGTATTTATATATTTTTATTCACTGCTCCTCTCGAACAGCAATGGTGGGACTGAGTTGTGGCGAAGCCCTCGAAGGAGGTTAATGAAGATGGCCTGCTTTCTGAGGAGAAAATGCTAATCCGGTTTTGGTAGGAGAGGTGGAGAAGTTGTTTGCAGGCGTTGAGGAGGTTTTAGGCGCAGTAAGTGGCTGTTGAAGTGATCAAAGTTGAGCTCCTCATTTTACTTTCGAAGTGAACACTGAGGTGATTTGCAGAGAGATCAGGGGCTGCTGAGTTCAAGGAGGTTTGATTTCATTGGCAAAATGACATTTTGTTACCACGTCCTGAAGCAACTGCCCTAGATTCGCCCCTTGTATGGCCTGCCTATGTCAGCTGTGCTAGGCGACCCCCTAGTATAAGGATTTAAACCATGATCTGGCCCTTCGGGTGGAAAGGAGGTGATGCATATTATGGTTTTGCCAGCATTGAATAAGTGGCAAGTAGTCAACGAGGGGCAGGTAATGGTGGTCTCTGACTTGCATAGCATTGCTAAGCATAGAGTAGTATGTAGACATCTAGGGGCTGAATCACAAAAGCATTTATGAGCAAATCAGCGTTCCTGTCGTACTACTTTACGTATTCTTAAAGGCCTCTGTAAATTGGCGCGCAAAAGC
The DNA here is from genome assembly GCA_963921515.1 of Calotriton arnoldi. NCBI lineage: Eukaryota > Metazoa > Chordata > Amphibia > Caudata > Salamandridae > Calotriton > Calotriton arnoldi. The sequence continues at coordinate 3,075,113 of CAWUFW010000699.1, forward strand.
ATTTGTGTACATGAAGTAGTACTTCTGTAATATTTCTTCATGCACTCTTAAATCCCTTTGTGAATTGTTTCACAAAAGCATTTATGAATACATAAATTAGTACTGCTGTAGTTTTACTTCACGCACTCTTATACACCATTGTGAATTGGCCTGAAAACATCTAAAATGGGAATATTCATGAAATGTTCTTATACAAATAGTACAAATGGAAAGAGCTCTACCCTCTGTGCTATTTTACTAATTTGCTAGTTGGGCGTTTTGGAACAGATTCACAAAGGCATGCAAGAGTGTGTAAAAGAGAACTCATGTAACACTAATTCACATATTCATAAATCAGCTCTCTAGTATCGTATGAGAGAAAAGAACAAGATGATTTGAGAGTTATTGCTTGAGAATTGGTAGGGGGTAGGTCTAAAAAATATAACATATTATTGATTGCAAAAATGTATCAGTATGTCTTTCTCTCAGCGAATCCAAACAGTGGAAGCCGGCATAGATCTGGGGCGGTGAGGCGGGGTTAAGGGGATCGAAAATGAGAAAAAAAACTTACCTTACTGCCGCGTCTCTCCTCCTCGTCCCTCCGCACCAACGGAACAGAACAGGGAGCACATCCAGGCTCCCCTAAGACAATCATAACGCTGCAATGCAGCGTTGTGATTGGTCTGAGCGACACGGTTTGACGCTCAGCCAGGGAATGGGAGCCTGGGCATGTTCCCCACCCAGGCTGAAGTGCAGCCTGGGTGGGGAACAAATAAAATGCGCATGAATATTTGGCCGGCCCGAGACGGCCGGCCAAACATTCATGTGCACTTATAAAGTGTGCTCACCACTCCCCCTGCTCAGGGCCGGTCCTGGGATATGTGGGGCCCCGGGCAGAATAGGAACATGTGAGGCCCCTAAGCAGAGACGACGTGGGATCAGATCGGGCCGGCTAAGGAAAGTTTTTTTTTTTTTTTATAATTAAAATTAAACCAACCCCCCGCGACCCCCACACCCGCGACTCATGCTGGCCGCGACTGGGTTTTGTCAATGGTTGTTAGCTGTTTAAGCTAAATGAGTAACAACAATAAATTATTTTCCTTTCACCTTGTTGCTTTGACCAATAAGTAGCTCCTTCACACACATTTGCATAGAATCACAACTGGAATGCAGGACCATTGCTCTTTGTGCTCTGCAGAGAGGCCATATTTTGAATGATCATGTAATCTGAACACCTTTTTGACCCACAGACAGGCACAGTGTGAAAGTTGTACTGCCTGCATCCTTAACTCCAAAGTGCTCAACTGTAGCCTGTTATAAACACCTGGAGGCGACTCAGTACAAAGGGTGCATCATCCAAGAGTAATATGCTGTGAAATGAAATACAGAAACACACATGCTGGAAATAGCTAGCACACTTGGGGAATGCAAGATTAAGTAAAGCATGTGAAATATAAACAGGAACAAAATCACTGTCATGGATTACCCTAACATCAGGACCACTGGAATTATGCGGCAGGAGAGGGCTAAATTATGTGGCAGGGTGAGTAAATTATGTGGCAAGAAAAGGCAAATTATGCGGCATAATCCGGCACATTTTGAAATAGTATTACTTCATTTTTTTTGCCATTTTTAAACTTGGTAACACTGTTTGGGCACAGGTTGCACCCCATTAGTACCAATTTAACACCCAAATTTAGCAGTGGGAAACAAAGTTGACTATTCCAGCTTTTCATTGGGCCTTCCCACATGCAGCAAGACGTGTCGCTGCATTTTTAGTAACTTTTGAACCGTTTGAGATAGAAAGCAATTTTGTTGTTAAAATCTGTAGATTATGCAGCAGATGATGGATTATGTGGCAAATGCGTCAAATGCATAATTTTGCAGAAATCGCTGCTGCCGCACAATCGCATAATTCCAGTGGCCCTGCCAAACATGCAGCATCAGACTGGGAAAGAAAATAGGCCCAGTACCAAAATAAAAGGGGCCCCCATTAGTGAGTTAGTTAGCTAGAAAAGTGTCCCATGTTTGCAAACTAGGGCAGTTTTAAACTTGTAAAGATATGCTGTGTAAGATTTTTGTAAGGTACGGAAGACTGCACTGATTTGAGTTTGGTGCAGGCAATGTTTGCTTTAATATCATAAAAATCAATAGTAAAAACCGGCTCACCTGACCATAAAGCAGGTCAACAACTAGCCAAAAAAACGGCCTACATACTGACCTGACAGCAGGGCTTTAAGTGGGATGAAAAAAAACTGGGGGTGTCTTTCAAAGGGGCATTGCTGATGTAATTAAGGGTGTGGTTTAAAAACATGTAAGCTATATAAATCTGTGCTTAGCATAGTGCGCCTCCCGACTGGCATTTTGCTGCCTCTGTCATTGCCTCCAGATAAATATTGCAACAAGTAAAATTACACCTACAACAAGCCAGGACTATTGGCTTTGTCAGTGGTTATTAGTTGCATAAAATGAATAAGCAACGTCTACGGCTTCCTTGTATATAATATTGAAAATGCTCCAGTTCTGACATGATGAGACTGTGAAAGAACTATAACGAGTCTCTTTGAAGTTTCATTGAAGGTAGCGAAGGGTGGCACTGCTGCCGAGTTAAGATTTGTTTTTTCATTCTGAGGGTGAGGGAAAAAATGGAGAGCGGGCCCATCTCATCACCTGCTTTTCAGAACTTTCATTCATTGTGCAGACACTGGATCAATGTTTTTACAGGCGAATTTAAGGACATGAATATAGGGCCCCTTTTGAATGTCCATTTTAATTCACTACCGGGTCTGAGACTTGAGTGACCCAGCAGACTTTAAACCCTACTGCATCCACGTTTACATGCTGATTCTGCTCCTCTGCGTGCACCTCTTGTCTCACTGCCGTACCCACACCTATCTGCTCCCCCCTCACTCTGTTCAGTGTGTCTTACCCCTTTAATCCCCCTCTCTGCTCTCTTTCCACTTGTCCTAGGTGAGCAGTTTCCATTGTGATGCGCCGCCATTCTATCTTTTGCTCTGCACCCAGCAGGATATTCTGCTTTTCATTGATACAGGGGCAGGGCACCCTTCACAGGCAAGGGCACTTCAATAAACTGTCTAATTGCTGCCATCAACATGGAGATGCAGCCATTAGGCCCACAGAGACAGGCCTGCAGGGGAGATTGTTCAAACAAAGAAAAAATATAAACTCTTAGGGGGCCCCCTGGGCCTCAATAGTCTGGAGTCTTTAAAGGTGCGAGGCCCCACGGCTGCGAGCAGGCACGGGGCCCTGGGCAGGGGCCCTGGGCAGCTGCCCACGCTGCCCATGCCTAGCGCCGGCTCTGTGACCCTGCTTCTATCGTCAGAGCAGCCCCGCAAAGCTGCTGCAGCGGGACAAAATAAAATGATAATAACCTCGAGTTATTATCAATTTAGTTTTCCTTTATTTTACTGCCCCACAGCAGTGGGGCGACGCTCCTCCGCCTTAGCGGCGGAGCCGCCACTGTAGACTCTGTACGGTAGCCTAGGTATTTTGCATATCAGTTCAAACGGTTTGCAGAACTGATACCTACACCATGGCGTTCAACCCCACGTTTACATCGCTACAAGGAAATGTTAGTTACAGTTCGTGCAAGCTGTGTTTACAGTGTACACCGGCCGCTTAATAGCTGTTATGATCCGTCTCTGGAGCCTAAACACATCGTTTGCCTAAAGCAAGTGGAGCATAGGCTGCAGATGGGTTGGAGTCATAGAAGCCTTTGTACCGCCTCCTGTCTGCCCATCCCAGCGCCAGCCGTGGGCACCGTGATGTCACTCACACTGGCAGCGGCCTCCTCAGCGCCAGGAGCTCCGTCTCCTCAACACTGCCGGAAGAAGCGCGGCAGGTTCTGCTCCTGAGTGGAGGCTGGAGTGTCTAGTGCCAGGAGGTGACTCTCCTCGGCACTCCCGGACAAAGAGCGAGCTGGTTTCGCTCCAAAGCGGAGGCTGCCGCCTCTTCAGTGCCAGGAGCGGCCTCTCCTCAGCACTCCCCGGCGAAGAGCGGGGCTGGTTTCGATCCTGAGCGGGGGCTGCGGTGTCTTCAGTGTCGGGGACCGTCACTCTGGTGCACAGAGACCGAGCGAAAGCTGCGGTCTCTTAAGGACCCGGATCAGTCGGCACCGCCGGACGAAGACGGTGCTCGGTCGCTCCTAAGTGAAGACTGCCTGCCCTCGTTGTTTGCCAACATGCGATGCCTTTGCGGCGTCCTGAGACCCCTCAGCAGTGAAAGTTCCTGTTCCATCTATTATAAAGAGAGGCCTCCTTCGAAAGAGTAAGTTCTCTTCCTCCTCAGAAACCGCACTTAAGGAGTCGTGGCGCTCGAATATGGCATCGTCTGTTTAGTCCTCACGAAGGGCAAACACATTTAGATTCTCTCGTGTTAAGTACTGTATCTTTGAGTTCCGGTACATCGGGTAATAGTAAAACCTTTTATTTAGAGTGCTTTGACACGACAGAGGCACGACTTGAAACACTACAGAAAAACAGTGCGTTCTTGTGTATTGGCCGGGGTGAGTGTAGTAATTACTCCTCGGCGCACAGGTTCGAGTTGAGCACCAACTTCCCTTCACGAAAGAGGTTCACTCTGATTTCATTTGACACCCTCTGTGTTTTTGCTTAGAACGCTTGGGCAGGTCTCGAGTTATTTTATGTCTGTTCGCTAGTGTCTTAAATGCTGAATTTCACAAACCTTGACATAACCTTTTGATACAGACAAACACCGGCCGTTATATGTAAAAATGGCTTGCTTTTGTTTGCAGTATTTTATTTACAATATTGCACCTTTGAGACAAACTACTTTTAATGAATGCTCTCTGGCAACGAGACGTGCGCGAAATGGGAATCAAAGTACGTTTTTTTCCACTGAAGCCAAATGGGTACTTGGAGCTCGGATAAATGATTGGTCTCCTTTTGTGTGCGCCTTTTGTTCACCGTCCTGCGGTGCACGGTGGCATCTCTTCGACCACAGAGGGGATGATGATGTACAAGGCCGTACTTTGAGCGCAGAGTAGAAATTAACTGGCATGAAGGGCCCTTTGTGGCTGTCCTAGCAGCTGCGGTGCCGCAGCATTGTTCTGGAGGGCTTACGTCAATCCACTTCTGAATAAAAAACATAACTGATGCAAGGCTCGCACCGGGGGGCTGAAGGCCACTGTTGTCCGTCATGTGGCTTCTGATGCTTGTATTCGAATGTATGTGTTTGTTAAAATGTAAACACAGACTGGTAATCCTTATTTGCTTAATCAGAACACTGCTGTTTGAACTATTTGGTTTTCTTAGAGCAGGAATGTAAAAGGTGCGTTTCATCGTTTTAGATGCTTGCATCCTCGAAACAACTTGGATATATTTTGGGTTTTTTCAATCGTCATTGAAGGACAGTGCGAAGGGGAAACTGAATGTTAAGATAAAAGGAAAATACATTTATTCTCAATCCCTATTATACTGTTACTCATAAAATCAAACATATATTCTTAAAACGATTATATCCAATTAATCCTTCCCTAAAATGTCCGGCCTGCAATATCTAAACTAAATCATATTAACGAACACCAGAGTATGTTTACTTATCACATCAAAGGTTATATACATTTTGAGCTGATTATTTCAAGTCAACTTGAAATCCGCCAAATCCAAAAATGTGACTACTCTTACACAAACATCTCCTGAATGGTGCAATAAGTGTACTGCTTTGGAATGGTATCTCAAATACTGGTGACTGCAAAGAATGGAAAAAATAATCCTGGTTTTCAATTTAAAATCTGATGGGTGGTGCTGCCCATTTCAGGAGGAGAATTTAGCAGGTATATTTTTTTTCTGCCAGACACTAACAATTATGCTTTATTCCGCAGGCTTTCCCTTGCCTGGTTAGTTTCCATAAGTAAGATTACGTTTGGAGCTTCGATGTGTTGAAAGGAACGAGGGTCTTTCCAGGGTGTGGGGGCAGCCGCTCTCCTGTAGGAAGATAAAAGTTTTCCCACAGTGAGGTCAGACGTTTGCCACTTTAAACTGGCATGTGCATGCACAGTGGTTTCTTTTGCTGAAAATTCAAAATGGAAAAGCCCAAGACTTAAATAAGAATATCTCATATTCACACTGATCAGAAACCCCCGTGAGATGGGTAGTTTTGCGAATGGCCATTTTTTTGTTTTCCATTGACAGTAATGACCTTCACGCCAGGCATTTCATGTGCAACAGTGTAGGTCAGCATAATGGCCCCTGTGTTCACTTCAGACCTTTAGCTTCAGAGACCCGTGGGCCCTACTAGAGCTACGTCCTCCCAGTCATAACTGATTCTTTGAAAAGCTTGCATGTGTGCTTTTCTTGAGTCTTCAGGCCACTGTGCAATGTACAGAGGGTCTGACAGTTCTAGTGGAACTCCCTAACCATACCTCTGTCCTAATCTTTTCCCAGCATAAAAAAAAAATAGCATGCTACCTAAAACCAAAGGTAGCATGCGAGGTGTTCTCGTAATTGTAAACCTTTAACTAGGAAAAGTTTACAAAGTCATTGCCTGTGCCAAGATCTTGGTAACTGTCATAGTGCACAAGGCAAAAAAAGTACTGTGCAAATAACGCAGCACAAAACTGGTTGTTCAAGTAAATGAACAGGAAATCAATGAGAACGTGACTTTAGGGGGTGAAGGGTATGGGTTTACAAGATGCAAATCAGGCTTACGAGTGGAAAAAAAGTGGTTCCTAAACAGTACCTTTGTGAGTGGTCAGAAAGTGGTAGACCGAAGTGTGAAGAATGATATATAGGTGTTGTTTTTTAGAGATTCATTTTTTTGTGTGTAAATACTGGCCATCTCATCTTTGGAAAATGCTTCTTTCAAATTATTTATTTCAGACACTTTTAGTTCATCAGAGTCTATGCACTTGCAACACATATTTCTAAGCTGCTGTTTGCTGAATATGTCCATTAATAAACTGATTCATATCATAGTCTTGTCTGCATTACTAACTGTAACGAGGAAAAGTAAAAAGTGATGCGTGGATTGTTTGACTTAATTTCAGGCACTGGTAATTACTATAGACTGCATTTCGAGCCATCTTTTGTTTTTGGACCATAATGCCACATCAGATCAGAACCAGCCACATGCAAATCATTCTTGGTCCTTCTCCAATAGGAACGATCTAGTTCAAACTGTCAGGCCCCCTTCAGAACTGGGACAAAAGCCACCCCAGTCTTGTTTATGCCTGTTTGGGCCCATTAGGAGGGTGGACTTCAGTCCTGTTGCACGGTGAGCAGGGGCCCCACATCTTGATATAGTCATCACACTTAAAGCGTCACACTGAGGGAAACAAAAAAGCAATGGGTTGATTGCTTGAATTAGTCTCAGCCTCAGGTAATTGCTTTAGGCCACAATCCTGTCTTGTGGGCCAGAATAAGTACCAGTGGCTAAGATTAATTCAAACAATCCACTAATCTCTTTCTGTTTTCCCTATTGGCTGTAATGACCCAAGAATTCCTTTTCCTAAATTTGAGAACTTTACATATGGGTAGACCCATCTTTACCCAATTTCATTCTTTGTAATGGCATGCTTTTCTTGTCAGAGTGCTGCAGAGGGGTGTGTTCATAGCACGTGTGGCTGTAGATACACATACTTTGCATACTCCTGCCATCCAGTGCTGGGCTCGGAGGATTGGAACTTGTTTGTCTTCGAAGAAGTTTTTCGAGTCATGAGGTTTCGGTGACTCCTCCTCTGGTCTTGGGTGCACATGGGCACCTACTCCAGTGTTAGGCAGTTTTTCTCCACCATTGGGTTTTGACGTGATTCAGTGCGCTCCCAGTCTCGACGAGTTCCTCAGTTCCTGTAGTGGCCTCGGAATCTGTTACTGTCCACTCTTTCGCGCGCAGACTTAGTGTTCTCTACTGATGGTGGCGATACCATTCCTTCAGTCCATCGCCGTCAAGAGTCCGGACCTCGGGGCCCCTTCGGGCCACTGCGTGCTCTGGGCTACCCTTAGGAAAATGAAGACTCGTTCGAGGTAATGAAACGGATGCCTTTCAAGAGATGCCACCCATGTCACTCTAAATACTCCTCTACACGCTGTCTGCAATCTTTGCCTCTCACAGGATCAGAACAAGAGCCACTGCGATTGTTGCTCGGCATTGTGCAGTAAGAAGTCTCTAGGCCAGCGCTGAAACCAACGTTTGGCCCACAGCAGGATGGAGTAATCCTCTTCTGAAATGCCAGATATTTTCGGTAAGGTCAATCCCATCCGCAATGAAGAGGAGGAGGAAGCAATTGGTGAGGTCACCGACCTTCCGGTACACCAGCCCAGCCCCGTGTTCGCTTCGGAGTCAGGTGAGGGGGAGCTCTTTGAGGAAGAACAAGCACCAGAGGATGTTCCCTCCACTTCAGCCAGCTCTGTCCATGATTGAAGACCACATGTCATGTGACGACCTTCAGTGCCCAGTCCCTCCAAAACTGCCCCACACCGGAGCTAAGCACCACCTCTCCGGGGAATGGGTGTCTAGCCCTGTGCCAAAGCTGCTATCACCAGTGGATGGGCCACTGACTCAGAGTGCTGGTTGACAATGAACTAAGGCTTCAGAGCCAAAAAGAGACCCATCTAGGGGACTCGATCCTTGACCGTCCCTGAGCCAAAGGGCCTCGGTTGGCACCAAGCTATCAAAGGCAGACCCGCCATCGAAACGGTCTTTGGCACCAAAGCAGTCAGCATCCATGCCGAAACCCCCTGCTGTCAACTTATAGGAACACCCTCTTCTCAAGAGGCTACAGCAGGAGGTGGACTAATGCCAGAGGAGGATCAGTATCCCCCCATGTACTGGAAAGACCTCTGCCTCTGATAAGACTTTGCCAAAAAACGAAGACTTGCCTTTACCATTCTTTTATGTGAACGCTATGATAGTGCACGTTTTTTATAGCTCTCGCATTCATGTGCATCTTCCCTCCCCCAAACACCCGCCCCCTCTATCGGCTCCTTTTTATTCTGTTATTTTATGTGTATTTGTATAGCGCATAACTCACCTGGGAGGGTACCCTGGCACTGAAGCAAAAGCTGTATAGGCCGAGCCAGGGACGGGGCTAGATGAAAAGCCAGGTCTTCAGTTTCTTGCGGAATTCAAGTTTCAAGGTTTCGATGTGCAGGGCAAGTCGTTCCAGGCTTTGAGTGAGGTAGGAGAAGGCACAACAGTGATCCAGTTCTATGTTTGCTGGATGTGTGTGAAAGTAGAAGTCCGGCAGAGTGGAGGTGTCTGGTAGGTTTGTAGAAGTTTGAAGTGTTTGAGGTACGTGGGGCCAGCATTGTGTAAGGCTTTGTATGTGTGCATAATGAGTTTGAAGAGTGCTCGTTTGTGGATTGAGAGCATTGAAGTTGTTTAATGGGGAGAGGGGGAGAGGATGTGGTCTGACGGCTAGAGCTGCTGACTTTGGTGCTGGAAACCAAGGTTCGAGCCTCGGGGTCGCGTCGACATCCTGTGATTCTGGGCAAATCACTTAAACTCCCCGTGCCTACCAAAATAAAATAAAAAAAAATGAATGTGTCCTTGTGTGACGTAACTGGTGCCCATGTATAAGCGCTCCAATACCTTCGGGTCGAGTTTGCGCTATATAAATCTGCAAAAAAAAAAAAATGTGCAGGGTGAGAGGTTGACGGTGACCGTAGCTGCTGAGTTTTCTATGGTTAAGTGTTTCTGGTCCGCTGAGTGTTCATTCCGGAATAGAGTGCCTTTACGTAGTCCAGCTTGCTAGTGATGAGTACTTGGGGGACGTTTCTGTGAGTGTTGGTGGGGAGCCATTTGAAGATCTTCTTGAGTGTGTGGTATCAGGAGACTGAGACTGCGTTCACTTGGCCAGCATACTTCACCCTACAACGCCCTGTCGCTCTGCTCGTGATGACCTGGTAACCTACGTCGGCCCCCCGCCTTGCATGACTCAGACGTGCAAAATTTCACTGTTTCCCCTCATGGTGACCGTTTGTGACTGTTTGGCTGCTCCCTGCTTGGATGGGACTACGTCCCCCAGCAGGCTCAGGAGGAGGCATTCACGCGCTATAGAAGCGCTTCGTTTTGGACCGCGGCGCAGGACATGCCTTGGTGCGTGCCTGGGCCAAGACCAGACCCATCTATGCCTGCCGATGGGCTGTGCTACCCCTCTTTCACCTGCGCCCAAGGATATTCTAGTAAACTGTTTTTTGTTTCCTTTGTTTTCCTGCGAGGCAGACCTAATGGCTGTGCTGCGAAAAGGGGAAAAAGAAAGTAACATCAACAACATTAGTTTCCCTTGCAGGTCCCACTAGCTCCCGCTGCACTCTTTATGACTTTCTTCAGCAGGCGGTGGGGGTTCTGAACAAAGAAACTGAACTAGCAGAAAGAATTTTCATTATCCTCGCCCCCAGCACATGGAGTAATGTCTGTGGAAAGAACAGAATTCTCCTCAGGTGTGGACAGAAAGCCTCAAGTTCAACCACATGTGCTGGATCATTGCACCTGCTCTATAGTATTAAGAAACCAAACAAACTCTCCATTCCAAGCCGAACCTGCGATTTTCCATACAGAACTCCCTAAACCAAAACCCGGCAAGAGAAAGGGAATGGAGGCTGACCAAAAAGCAAAGAGATCCCGCATAGCTCCTGTGAAACGTATGCAGGCTCACCCCTCCCCAAAAGATGTATCAAGCGGGGAGGTTGAAGAAGTTGGGGGTGGCTAGATTTGAGGATCCCTGTGCTGATATTATAGCGATCATAAATGAAGCCTTAGCCTCGATAATCGCATGTTTGGGTAAGATTTAAGAGCATCTCCTTGGCATGCAAAACTTTCTAAATTAAACACATCTTACCCCTATTCTAAGCGGACAACCCTCCTTAACAGGCAGCGATTTGGGTAAAAATTCACATTCCTCGGATGCCCTAGGCTTTACACAGCCTGGTAGACAGCCAGGCAGATGAGAAAATACTGAAGGCTCGCTAGCAGGCAGAGACCATAAGACTGTAAAACCTTCAAATCTTCCACCTGGAGTTGGGCGAAGCGCAGCACATCTGGCCCAAAGTAAAAACACAAGTCTTGACCCATCAAGGGCCTGCCAGCCTGCGCAACAAGTGCTTAAGAGGCCAAATATGCTTTAGTTACCCCCGCAAGTCACCCCTTATGTTGTGATTCTGAAAGGCATTCCGCCATTAAAAGACAGCTCAAGTGAAGATCATGACCAACTGAAAAGTAAGGTGGTACATTGGTTAAATAAAAATTCAAGTAACCATTGAATATTCCACAACTATATTAATCATGTGCAGAGAGTTGATTGGGTAGGGTCTATTCCAAAAAGGTATGTTTTGGACTGTGTGGTTGTAACCTTTAGAAGCGAGGCCTTGGCAAGACAGACCCTAGCAAATTTACAACAGCCGAGATACTTACATAGCAGGATTGAAGCTCTGCCCTTAGGCTTTTTTTTACGGGCCGACCAGCACACCTCAACATCTCTCTACTCCCCCGTGCACTTTACCCCCTTTTGCAGTGCCAATTTCAAATAGATTTGAGCCTATTGCACACCTGGACAAAATAGATTGACTCACCGCGGCCCCTGTTGAGGCCGCTCTCACTCAAACTTTAGGGGCAACACAATCTGGCTTGCTAGAATCTCCAACAGGAGTGGTTTGTAATATAGCCTCTTGGAACATTGTCGGACTACAGACCAAGTTAAACAACTCTGACTGGATCAACTTCATAAAAGATTGAGACTTTATTTGTCTGCAAGAGACTTGGACACAAGAGGAGGTTCATATAAAGGGGTATCATGTCTTTTGGGAGCCTGCACGCTCTTCCGGCAGGCAGGGCAAAAGGGGGTTTAGGTACACTGGTATCAGTCTTGATCCATGCCTCAAATGTGTCTAAAATCTGGTCAAAAGGATTTTAAACCAGAGATTATTGATTTATTTGAAAATTTTGTGATATCTTTTTTTCAGCGGACAATACTAAAAAACCATGATATTATGGGCAGGGGATTTTAATTTAAAGCTTTGTAAGTTAAATGCAAAGCGGGTATGTGGTTTAATGAATGTTGAGGAGGAAAACCTAACTCACTTTTCACATACCATGTATGGGGATGCTATATATATATATATATATATATATTTTACAGAGTTTTATATAGCGCGAACTTGACCCGAAGGTATCGGGTATCCGAGCGCTTTACATAGCACCAGTTGCGTTACATGAGATACATATAGTCTTATTTTAAGTCTTTCCCTACTCCTAGCGAGCCCTATTTCTCAGATCACAGCACACCCAAAACGGAGATAGCGATACCCACAGATAAATGGGTGGCGCATTTCAAAGCAATTTTCCGCACAGAAGCTACTCCTCTAGCTATTATCCCCTCAAACACTGATATAGTACAGTATAGACCCCAAATTCTGTCTGGCTCTCTACGCTTTGAGGTTAAGGAAGTGGAGAAAGCAATCAATAAATGTACAGCGGGGAAAGCACCAAGCCCGGATGGTGTACTAGCAGACATTTTTAAATCAAAGAACTGTGGGACCCCACTTTTTATCTAATGTTTTTAGAAATGTTGCCATAAGTTACATTCCCGAATCATGGAAATCGGCCATCATCATCCCGATTTATAAAAGGCGATAGGTCTTCTCCGACATGTTATAGACCCATCTCCTTAGTCGACTCGAGTAAGATGATTCTTGGCAGAGTCATACTGGAGCGCCTGTAAAATTGGGCAAGGAATACAAAATACTGTCAAATTTGCAATTTGGCTTCAGGCCAGGGCTAAGCACAATGGATCAATACCTAAACCTGTATTTAATAGCAGGTAAATACGTCTCAGCCAAAAAAAGGAGCACTGCATATGGCCTTTATCGATTTATCTACTGCTTTTGATCTAGCAAATCGTGCCAAACTGTGGTCTTTGATGGAGGAGATGGGGGTAGAGACTGATCTCCTAGTGTTACTTAAGTGCTTACACCAGGATTTGACTGTGAGAGTGTGCAATGGACCCCAGAATGAACTAACCCCCCCCCCCCCCCCTCCCTATAAAATCCACGCGAGGGGTTAGGCAGGGATGCATTCTCGCTCCCATCCTATTCCCGTTTACATAAATGATATTGCCAAACATCTGATTAATTTAGGGAAAGGCATTCCTGTTGTGGGGAGGGGGGGCACTAAATCCCCATTTTATTATACGTGGACGATGTTGTGTTAATAGCATGAAAGGCAGACGGTCTGCAAATATTGGATGGCTTTGTCACCTATATGTCTACATTAGATCTTAAAATTAACTATGGCAAACCCTTTGTTATGACATGTGGGCCACTAAATACGGAAACTAAAACCCGCTCGATGGGGAGTGCAGTATTGGAGAGAGTGCAAAATTTTAACTATTTAGGAATTTTATTCGGCTCTTCCTTGACTTGGAAATACCTTTTAACTGTTAGGGCAAATTATTTTAAAAAGTAATGTTGAAGCAATTTTTAGATTCCCTCAGAAACTAGGACAAAAACCTCTCAAAGAGATTTTCCACCTCTATTAAACAAAATGTATTTCAGCAGGATCATACGGTGCAGGCTTCTGGGGATATACAAATGTAGAGTTTTTACAAAAAGTGGAAAAATCCTTCCTGAGAAGATTATTATAGGTTTTCCAAGGCACCGCAAATATACTATGCCATGAAGAGCTTGGCCTACCATATTTAACGGTTTCCCTAAACTTCTCTTCTTTATTGTTATGGGTTAAGGCATGGTCTAATCCTGAGGCTTCTTTGGTGCATGCATGCATATCGGAGTGCTTGGGCTTATCAAGGTCTGTTGACATGCCCTGGCTGCTTTACCTAAAGACGTCTTTTGAATTGTTAGTCATGAAAGAGTTGTATGACAATCCGTCCACTATTATGGCAAACACAAAAGATATAGTAAAACGTACATTTGTACGATATTGCACTAATAATAGACTAAGGAAAGCTCACAGCATGCCAGCACTGGTAAGATATATGCCATTGGTGACAAGAAATGATACAGAACCATATTTTATCTGGGTGACAAACTTCGTCTATAGGCGGTATCTATCTCTTTTTAGATTTTGCACAAGCTACTTTTGAGTAGCCTTCCCTATTCAAAACTGCTGGTCCCGCGAGCTACCACCATGTAGGTGTGAGGAATCATCTGCACAAAACACTTGTCATTTGCTCCTGTTCTACCCTTTATATGAGGCCCCAAGGCGAGAATGTTTAATACCCATTTATTGAAATTGAATTTTAGACTCCATCTGGAAGGTCTATGTTACTTACAGTGCCTGGAAAATGAAGATGTTTGTTGGGCAGTTCTTAACTTCTTAAGGAAAAGTTTAGCACTTGGAAAGAGATATGAACAGGTCTCATGGGGGTAATATCTCAGGTGACAACAATATTATCTAAGCTAGAGCCCTGAGATGAAGTAAACTGGGATATTTTAAATTAGCCTGTTTTATAAGTCACAACATAAAGCATGAAATGTTGAAATTGCTGATTAGAATATTTAAGATCTTAAATTATGTCACTAGTAATGTCTGTAAATGCATCTATTAACAAATCATAATATTTATCCAGCGATGTTTTAAATGCAATGCAAAATTCTGATTTGTGATGGAATGTTCATAAATTTGATGCTTTTGTGGTTTTATGTAAATCTGAATAAAGATTTTATGATGATGATGATGTTAATTTAAGGGCACTGAATTTATGGACCTCAAAGTTTTGACCTTCAGTTTATTTTAGATGTCTGTGGTTAGCTTCATTTTTCTGAGCTGTCTTGCCAGTGAATGAATCGTTGCAGTTGGGCGGGTGAGGAATAAAAGAATGCATGGTGGTCACTCTAAGTGAGTATTAGGTCTCGGTTGTTTAAGGAATAAGCAGCAAAAGAAATGACATCTAAAGTGTGCCCAGCACAGTGGATATCCCCTCACGGATGTTTAGCACTTCCTGGTCCGAAAACAGTGATAGCACCTGGTTCTTGTCAGCCATTTTAGACCCAATATTAAGTTCTCAAAGGATGCATAGATCACAACAGTCAATGGGAGGAATACATTCAAGGAAGGCGTCTGTGAAAACATAGTTGGTGGGTGGAAGAGATTAGTGGAACAGCATGAATAAGAATACAGTTATGTGAGCACCTCAATATACTTGTGCTCTGCAACAGAGAACTTAAAGTTGATGGCGGGCATGGTGTTCTTGTAGACAAGGCTTCTTCTCCACCAGATGTCTTGTTTGTGGTGTTTCGGGTGAAGATTTTTTATCTGAGAGGTGCAGTCTAATGTCAGGAAGACACAGCAGCTTCTCCTATCCATATTATAAAGATGAGGTCCAGGTTGAGATCTGTGATTAGATTAAAGATTCACAACCAATCTTACATTGATGGGCCCACAGGACAGGAGGATTTGATACAATGGAACCTAGAAGGGGTTAGGAATAATTGGATCAGGAGGGGAGGTGATTAAGGGTTGCATTATGGCAAGGGGGATCACAGCCTTGAGTGCGTTTAGGAGAGATTTGCACGGTTTATTGATGCCAAGGGTGAGCGGGTAGGTTGCAAGACTTTGCTGCGGAGGCAGAGTTCAGGTGAGTGGGAAGTGGGCGGGAGAGGTTTGGAACAGATGAAGGGGAGAATCTGGCGGGGGAGGGTAGGTTTAAGAAGTGGTTGATCACAGGAGAGGACAGTAAAGGTGCAAGTGGAGCAAAGACATGAGGCTAGGTCTTACTTTCTTATGCCAAGAGTAAAGTGGCATGTGAGTGAATGAAAGGAGAGTGTAGGTATGAAGTTTTCCATTGGCCCCACAAGATGGCAGGCTAGAATGTGAGGCGTGCTTAGAACCGTAGACCATTTGTATGAATATGCTGGTCTACACCAAGGGAGCCTTTAAAGCTTTCTGTAGGAGAAATGAATTAACCTAGATGTAATTCTTTAGATTGAAAAAAATGAATAAAAGATTTTATGTGCAAAAGTTTCTTTTATCATAATTGATGGTTTATGTAAATTAATCTTTTTTTAAATGAATTTCTTTACTACTATTTTCTTTTTCCTCTGGCTGAATTTGATCGTTTTTTGTAGCCTGTTGCGAATCAAATACACTGGAATGGAATACATATTAGAGTACTTGGGTTGCCCTAGGCTGCAGCCAAGGGAAACCCTCAACAGTTGATGACTTACCTTCTTGTCTGTGGCTAACTCTTATTAATACATTTGAAATGGCACTGACAGAATTAATGCAGGCGTGAATTTCATGTCGTGTAACGTTTTTTCCAACTGTAGATCAGTTGTTTACTTGCATACATTTTTTATATGTTTCGATGATGCTTTTTTTTTTTATAGTTTACTCAAATTGGGTTGCAATGCAAGAAAGAAAACATGTTTGCTATAAGAATATGCAATCAATTTGCATATCAGTTGAGACTTTGTTTGAAATGAAGACTGAGGTCATCATTTAGAGTTTGACTGAGTGGAAACTCTGTTGCAAATTGGAGGATTCCTGCCCTGCCAACTTGTGCTTCCCAGCTCATTTAGTGGTGGAGGAATCCCTGGTTGTGGATGTTTAGAGCCTCTGCTGGTGCAGAATTATTGGAAGCAGCATGTCTGCTAGAGGGGTACCGCCTTTAGTACATTAGAATGTCTGCCCTGTTTAAGGTGGTCCTTCCAGGACAAATTTTTCCCTGCCCAGATTTCACCATGCGAGGCATAGCAGATCCATGGAGGATAAATCAACAATGACCCCCATGTGAAGGGAGGGGGATATCACTATGCATTAGGGTGATTTATTTTTTTGATTTTTAGAAACAAGCCACCAAAGCTGGGATTTGCTTCTGAAAAAAGAAGACTACAGAGAGTTTATTACTGAAGAATAAAAATAATAAAGAATTCAGGGCAGGCCTTTACGACATGATGGCCTCCCTGACATTAATTTATTATGAAAGTGCTCCTTCGGCTGTTTGGCTGTAGTGCTTTTGTCAGAAGTAATCCAACAAAAAGGTGGTTGCCTTAAAAAGGATGGGCAACCAGCTACGGGGTGGGCAGAGCCTGGCCCTCCAGTGCCCGACAGCTCTGCGTACCGCTCACTGGGTTCTAAATAAGCCCCTGTGATTCCCCATGATGGTTGCATGGATGTAACATGTATAGTTTCTGCACTTTTAAATTGCAGGTTTGATTCAGCATGTTGTGTAATACAGCTGTCTCTAATGCTGACAGAATAACTTGAAGGGGCCAAGTTACTCATGGATGATACCGTTGAAACCCCCTCTTCTATCATTGACTCTTCACGTATATCAGTTACCAGGTGCCAAGAGGTCGGGTGACCATGACCCTAGGTTGTGCACTACAACACGATGAATATGAATTCTTTTACATTATACTGCATGCTATGATGCTGCTCCACTGTGATCACCAATCTAAGTTGAATGTGTATTTGATTTTGTGAAACTTAATACATGGATTTAAAAAATATATATCCGTTATCTATCTTGCCATGCCCTGATACTGTCTGTGGTGTAGTGTGGCTCAGTATGAGCGAAGTTCATAATTGTACAAGATTTTCTTGCTAAACAGAAAATTTCAGAAGTTTTAGCTTTTGTAGTGAACTGTGATTTTCAGTAATCTCATGTCAATTTATTCACCTAAGCACACACCTTGCATATAAAAAAAAATATATATATATATGTATTCTGAGATGCTGGCAGGAAATTTGTGGAGAAAATTCATCTGGGTGACACATTTTCTGTGGGTACCAGTCTCCCGCTGTTAACCCGCAAGACTTATTACACGAGTTGCGTGCTCAGGTAAAAAGAAGTTACACAAATTGCCTGATGAGAAGTTTCAAGAATTTTTTTTACAATTCCCAATAATCTGAAATTTGGGATTTCACAGTCCTAATTAAAATTTCATCTTGCCTATGCCGCATCAAATCCTATGTAGTTGTAACAGTCCGAGCAGAATGTTTGGCAGCGCAGCAGGAGGGGAGCCATGGTGGATGTGTGGCTCAGATTTTCAAGAAGGGTGAGTCAAAATCCTTTTAATATGGTGAACAATCGGAAAGGAAAGAAAATGAATATAGAGTTCTCAGTCACTTGGACCAGGCCAGGGTGCTCAGATATAGCTTCAGAGATTAAATTGGAAGTAGTGGGCGACTGCAAGTCGTACTGGGATGAGCAAATATGTAGAAGCGTAACAAACTAATTCATATATGTATCAACACATAAACAGTAGATGTGTACACAAGCCTCTCTTTTATGGAACACATTTTATTAGTAAATCCAAGTGTTTTACATATAATCAGGGTCGGACTAGGACAGAAAATAAATCCGGGCACCAAAATAAAAGTGACCCCCATTAACAAACAGGATAGCTAAAATAATGGCCCACGTTTTCAAATAAGACCAGTTTTTAACTTGTAAAGGCAATCTGTGCAGGTATATTGCAAGGTATGTGTGATTGCAAGCATTTGTTTGCGCTGCAGGAAGTCCTTGTTGTAATATCAGAAAAATCAACAGTAAAAACTGGCTCACCTGGCCATAAAACCGGCCCCCAAACTGCTAAAAAACTGGCCCACACACTGGTCTGTCAGACCAACCCATCAGGCACGGTCTGATTGCCCTGTAGACCAGTCTGACACTGCCCAATGCATCTCCAAGGCACCACTTTACCATTGATGTAAGCTCCTTTCGTGTGAATATTGCCACTGTTGTCCCTTTTTACCAATATTATGATTAATGCTGTGGAGTTGATGGAGCACTGACGTGCCTCACTTTGTTTTTCAGTCCGGCACCCCTGGTGTCTCATTTTCTTCCATACCTGGAGCAACCTAGCCCAATCACCAACCTCACACTGTATATTGGACTGTGTCTTTAGTAAGGTGAGCCTTATCTGCCATTTCTCTGTAAATACACACCCCGTTCTAACCTTCACTAGTAATGACGACAATTTTACCTACCTCGTAGGTTGCCCCTTCTCTTGTCCTGTGGAAGACCCCTTTGTAAGGATTGGATTACCTTCGTGCATTATTTGGGGTCGAAGAGTCGACTTTTCTTAAATTTCAGACCTGTACTCATACTGTCAGCCCAGCAGCGGACAAGCATATCATGCATTCACGGCATCGCGTCGCTTGGGCATCTTGAGTTAGTCTCTTAAAAACTATGTTAGGCAGGTCAATCTAACTCTTGTAAATATTGTATATTTTGTATAGCTTGAAAGTTCCATCCTCCACCTTTCCTTCACTTCACGAGCACTACCTTGAGCACTTTATACACTTAGTCACGGCGGAGCAACCACTGTCATTGCGATTTGAATAACAAGCCAATCAGTTAATATTTGTCAATATAAAACTTTGTTGAATACCAAGTCATCCTGGTCACTGTATAATTTAATGACTATGGGGTGTTTTCTGTTTTTGTGTTTTTCCCTTTCAGAGGTTCATTGATCAGTTGGATCTTTTGTCGTATATATCACTGCATATAATTGGTCATAAGATGGTGCAGTGCTCAAAAAGTGTGCATATATACAATTAAATATAAAATCACTAATACACCACAGATTGGCTCATCATTTAGATGTGTTGTTAATACGCCAGCCTTTTATCAGATTTCCATAGTGAACCAATCAAGATGCAATCCAATATGTTTTGCCAACGTTTCAAACCAATATTAACTTAACAAGTCTCATCAGGATATGTGCCATCTGTCTACGGACCTGCCAATTGACTACTGAGAGTGCCCCTTGTTCTGTGTATGGCGGAGGATGTCTCATGATTGATAGTCAATCACTAATGAAGCATAGAGAATTCACTCGCCTCCGGTCACCTACATAACAATGTTAGTAATGGGGACAAAGCAGAGTGTGCACATTTTCAATTTGTGATCAATATTCACTTCTCACTGGAATAAATCAACATGGAAACAGCTGAGAGTATAAAGCTCACAGATCTATATACTAATTATTGCTATACTTACCTATAGTGAATTCCCTGGCATAATCAGTCGCTCAGCGCAACATTTGTGTTTTCAACATGTCTCACAAAATAGGTATAGTTTATTCTATCATCCACTTATGTTTCGCATATTACTGAACAATAAAATTAAAACAAATTGCTGTACTAAATCCTTCTACATCTCACTCAATGTATTTTGTCAGGAATTTGCTGCAATGATAGCGATAGCTGTTGCTTACTTAACAAGACTTATAACATTCTAGTTAGGAAGAGGCTCAACCACACTACAGTGTACACTGATTCTGTGTACATATTGTAGCTAGTGTAGCACTCAGGGTGGAGAAGATTCAACCACAATGCCTATTCAACATAGTGTCTATTGACCCGGTAGACATATCCACGCTTAGTCTGATTGAGGTCTCATGCAGCCTATCATTGTTAATGGAGGTTTATATGTGGCGAATGTGTGCAATTCCAATATCACTAATTCGTGACACTCTGGGTGAAGAAAAGCCTAACCATAAAAGTCTATTCACTAGGGGTACATAGCAAGAAACATGTTGACCTTATTATAAAACTAATCACTCACCTAGCTCATTAGGTCCATTGTACCCTGAATTGAGCACCATATCTTTTAGTTAGGGTAGTGAGCTTTATTATTAAAGTACTCTGATACTGAGCATCACTATAACTATTTTAATCCACTTTTTGGTCACCACACTACACACACGACATAACCCACACCTCATCATATGGCTATAAAAAGATCTCTGGCAAAGAGCCCCCTAGCGGGTGCCTGTCAGGCATTGCGGCGCTGACGAGGAGCTTGCCCAAATGATGAAGCATGACACCTTTCAGGGTGTGTGAGCGCACTTGCTCCTGTTGGAGCCTACTACTTTAGTCTGAAACACGATGACTTTCCTCCCCCTTTTTCCTAGAGGAAGTGCACACCACTATCTACGAATAGATTTGCCTAATCATGTAACACAAACTAGAGGCTTGTATGGGGCATAAACAGAAGGTTGAATCAAAGGGCTTCAAAGATCCAGAAAAAGTAGATCAGACAATATATTTTGCAAAGTTCTGTTCTCAAGAACGCCACAGATGTTTTTCTCTTTCATAGTATACCACTGTATAAATAATTAAAAGCATAATTTTTGTTTGGCCAGCATTCCAAATTGAAGAATGATTTTTTTATTTATGATCTCATTAACATGGTATCATGCGCTGTCAAGCTGAGAAAATCTGTGCTGCCTCGTCGCCTGCCATTGAGAGGGCATGAACGTAGTGTTGACAAAATATTGAGTGCTTCTGTTTATGGTCCCCACAAATGTACTAGTTTCTGTAGGGTTATGGTGACTGTATCTGCAGTCTGGTCTTCTTTCCCACCATAAAACTTCTAACCTGGTGAACCATTTGAACTTTTAGGAATGCTGTCTGTTTTAAAAGTACTTAACTGGGTCACAGCAGTCCGTTTTGAATTGTTATCATCATCATAAGTGCATATCCTGTATGTAGATTTAAGTCCACGTTCTGTATTGTATTTAATAGTTTTTATTTTGAAATGTTATTTATTTTTTACCCTACTTTATGTTCTAAAACTATTAAAACAATTGTATCATTCAATTGAATATCTTAATTTACATATATGTAATACGTTAAAGGACTTTCAAAAGAATTAAAGGTTTGAGTTTACAATAGATGGCTGAGAAGCCATATATGTAGCAGAAGACATCCAGTATCTGAGGGGGCGGGAAGGAATTATCTGAACTGAAAATGGTTTGGCTCCTTACAGCGAAAATGTTGCATTCTGATGCCGATAGGATGTTTCAGATGACTTTGCCATTTACCCAAATGGCATCACCTTTACCTCTGCATATACTGTCTTTTAGAAAGGTTGTGTGCTCTTTGTTTGACCTACTGCAGCATTTCTTTTGGCAAGTGTGCTAAAGGAACAGACACATGCTACATTTGTGGTAAATCTAATCACCTCAGAACCTTTTTTAAAAACGAACTAAGTTCAGAAAATAATTCCTACTTTTTATGTGCTGCGTTTCTGCCTTAGATTATTCATATCTTATTTCTCCTGCAGCCTCCACGTTTCAAGGAGCTACAAGAGAAGTCCCCAAGAAGACTGTGGTTCCATTTCACTACCCACCAACAGTGTGTGTGTTGGAGGGTGGGTGGGAGGTGTAGGATTTAGTCATTGACCTCATCCATTCTTCTACCCTTATTCCAGGCTTTTAATGTAAAGGGGATGATTGCTGAAGGGAACTTTAACATTGGGCCTCCTGTAGCCTCCAGAAGGAAGAGGACCTGGATGTCAAAATTCTGAAGCAGTGTCCCACAAACTTGAATAGTAGAATTCTTCTTGCCAGGACCAAATCTTTTTTTTTAATTATAAAAGTAATTAAAAAGCCCTGTAAGATAGGGTATGATAGGTCATCTTATGGTACAAAAATATCCATGAGATTGTCCCTTTAATAGTTTTCTGGGCATATAGATGAAAGAATAATTGAGCGCTTAGCAGATGAAGGCTAGTTATTTGAAATCGACTCTCCACTTTGAGGGAACTTTGCCAACCTGTTATGAGCTGCATGATGAGATTCTATTTTCGGTGTGGTGATATTGCAACCACCGCTTGCCCATCAGACTGCCCAGGAGCCACATTCATAAGCCCGTGTAGATAGAGCATTAGCCTTACCCTGCTGGATCCCATCATTCATTTTAGAACTGTTTTCTGATTTTTGTGGGTATCGTAATATAAAATCTCCAAAATGTGTCTATGTAATGTATAAAATATGGCTTGTAAACTCCTGATTCCTCTAACCATGTAAGTGTATTCACTTTGGTCTCCTTTCCCCCCATTTTCAAACTGCAGTGAGGAGCTGGGAGAGTTTATGGAGGTGAAGGGGGCCACCAGTCCAGGTATACTTGTTCTTACAACAGGACTTAGTAAACCTTTCATGCGTCTGGATAAGTACCCAACGTTACTCAAGGAGCTGGAACGGCACATGGAGGTAAGATTTTTATAATTTGATCTTTATTATAAAAGCATTGTAGCATGTTTGCCTTTATAGTCTAAAGCAGAGTATCTGACCTGCACTACCTCATTTCACACAGAAAGGTCCTTGCTTTTTGGCATTATTTGAAATTTTGCTTACATAACCAAGAAACCATTAGTCTTGTAAAAATTACCAAGAGAATCATACCCATTTTTCGGGGAGGCTATGTTATGCTAAGTGTATTTGTCATGCGCAGTATCATCCAGGAGGGTATCCTGTCGCTACGCTAGTGTGTGAGACTAGCTCTGGGGAGAGGAATTATTTGAAGAACCACTTTATCAGCTTCCTGTGGAATTCAAGGAGAGGAGGTGGCTCTGATGTTATGTATTCGGTTGTTCCTTGCTTTGGGGGCGATGTAAGAGAAGGGTTGACCTCCGATTCTGCTTCTGTGAATGAGTGGTATGTGTGCTAGTGGGAGTCCGGCTGAGTGGAGGTACCTGGATGGTTGATGGAAGTGTATGCGGCTGTTAAGGCAAGCTTCATCTGTTTTATGTAGTGCTTTGTATTCTTTGATGCTTTGATCTGTGCACGCTTATGTATCGATAGCCAGTGTAACTTCCTGAGGTGTGGTGTGATGCGGGTTTTCCGTGAGTGGACGACGACAGTCTGGCTGCTGCGTTTTGAATGGCATGCAGTCATCTCATGAGAGGTTTAGTAAAACCTGCATAAAGGGAGTTTCCGTAGTCCAGTCTGCTGGTGATGAGTGATTGGGTGACAGTCTTTCTGGTGTTATTCAGTAGCCTTTTGTAAATCATTCTCAGCATCTTCAGTGTGTGGAAGCAGGATCTGGTGATGTAATTGTCCCTGGCGGATATGTCTAGCTTTTTATCGATGATTATTCAAGGTTTTTGGCTTGTGAGCAGAGGGTGGGTGCAGGTCCTAGGTCTGTGGGACACGAGGTTGATTCCCAATGGTAATGCATCCTTTCTGAAGATCACCACTTCTATCTTTTCGATCTTCAGCTTCAGACTGTTTGACTTCATCCAGGTAGCCACTTCGGACATGCAGGTGGTGAATTTGTTACTTGTGTTAGGGATTTGTCCTAGAGGGACAGTATGACTTGTGTGTCGTCGGCATAGGAAAGGATGTTGATCTTGTGGGATGTGGAAGACATTGGCTAATGGGGTCATGTAGAAATTGAAAAAAGGTAGGGCTGAGTGAAGAGCCTGGAGGTACTTCACAGATTAGTTTCCTGCCTTCTGAAGAGTAAGGGGCCAGGTTGACTCTGATATCTTCTGGTCAGCAATGAGCAGATCCAGTGGAGGGCAGGTCCCTGAATTCCAGCCTCATGTAGTCTTCTGATGATGATGGAGTTGGAGACTGGGTCAAACGCTGCTGAGAGCTCCAGTAGGATGGGGGACCAGTTTATCATCTGTCTAGAATCCTTTGGCTGCAGTCTGTTGCTGCAGTGAGAGCTGACTCAGTGCTGTGGTTGGGGTCTGAATCCTGATTGCGTCGTGTCAAGGAAGTGGTGGTTGACAAGGTGATCTGTGAGGAGTCTACTGGTGACCTTTTTCAGGATCATGGCTGGGTATGGTAAGGAGGGAAATTGGCCATTAGTTTGTGAGCTTGGCTAGGTCTGCTTAGGGCTTATTAAGTGGGCATTGACAGTTGCATGCTTCCAGGCTTCAGGGAAAGTGGCTGTCTCGATAAACGCATTGAGGATGGATGTAAGGGCTTCACTTATGTGTGTTAATACTTTGTTGAAGGTGTGATGGGGACCAGGATCCGATGGGGCTTCAGGGTGGATGGGCTTCATGGTTGTGGCAGTCTCATCTATGATGATGGTGTTCCATGTGGTCAATGTGTGTCTTTTGATGGAGATTGGTAGTCTGGCTTGATGCAGTCAGGTTGGGTTTTGAAGTTGTAGTTAATGTCTGTAATTTTGCTGCTGAAGAAGTTTGAGAGGTTGGTGCATAGATCCTGGGAGGGGCTCATGTTACTGTCAGTGGCTACGAGTGTGGTGAAATCTTTGATGGAGAAGATTTCTTTGCTGTTGTTGGAGCTGGTGTCGATGCTGTTTGCTAAGGACGTCCGCTTGGTGTTCCGAATTTGCTGGTGGTAGTGCCTTAATGCGGATTTGGAGACCTCTTTGTCTGAGGTTTCCTGGCTTGCGCTGCACCTGCATTCCAGTTGCTTGCTGTGTTGCTTGTTTATCATGAGTTCTTCTGTGTAGCAGCTGGCCTGAATGTTTGTAGTTTTGCTTTGTTTGTGGGGGGCCTGTGACGGTGCAGACGTTGATCCAGTTATTGAAGTCCTTATTGCCTTCTTCTCGGTTGCCAGTGTACTCCGGGGGGTTTGTGGAGAGGACTGAAGCGCAGACCTTCTCTGATATATTCTTGCAGCATCGGCGGGCTGGGCCTGTGGTGGGTTATCTTTTGTGGTGCAGGATGTTGAAACTGACTAGGGTGTGGTGAGTATAGGTGATGGCTTGTAGATCATGTCGGTTGAAAGAGGTGAACATGGGATCAAGTAAAAGTAAGTGTGCGGAGGTGTGGGGATCCGGATACATGTTGGGTGAGTCAGCGGTATCCCAGGCTTTGGAGGAGGGCAATCGAGTTTGGTTCTGTGTAGTCTGCTACGTGAAAGTTTAGGTCTCCAAGCAGATGAAGGCACTGGAGTTGCTGGTGAGTGGTGTGACAAACTCAGTATTGTTGCTGGTGAAGTGGTTGTGGAGTCCTGCTGGTCTGTAGACCAGGGTGCTGCACAGGGTAAAGTTGGCTGTGGTATGTATCTTGAAGGTGGGGCATTCCAGGTAGCTGGTTTCGGTGTCAGTGGAGGTGGAGGTGGTGCAACTTATGGTTTCCTTGGCTATTCCATCTCTGGGCCTGTGTTGGCGGTCCACTCTGATGGTCTTGTATTCATCGGGGATGGCTGTGGCAATGTCTGGTGTCGATGCTGGGCTTAGCTATGTTTCAATAGGGAAGAGGATGTACATGGCGTGGAGGTGCTATTTGCACAGGTAGGTGAGAGAGGATTTGGGGATTTTCAGTGGGTGAAAGTAGATTCCCTACCCCAAAATTGTGAGAATGGTTTCCTGAATACGGCGTTGATGTAATGGATTATTTTATATGCACATTGATCCTACTATTTCCCTCTGTTATTAACCCATAATTTGTGTTATTTTGTTGCTTTTCGTATACCTTAATCTTTAGTCCTGCTCGCTTACTTTTTCTTCATTGGTTTGCACAATAAGTATATTCACAATTCACAGTGCTACTGTATGTTTTAGCTGTACCTCCCACATTATAATCCTCACACGCCTTCCTCTTACGTGAATTCGAACTTGCTTGTGATATGTACTGTGACTAGGTTTTTGGTCATCCTGGATCGAACAACCTCTAGATGAAAAAAGTCAACTCCTAGTCAAGTAATGTTTTCAATAAAATACAGGGGGTCTACACAACAGCTTTGTTTTCCTTACATTTAAACACCTGTAGTAGTTGTGCATAATGATTGTTGTTCCCTAGCAAGGGAAAGGCTTGGTAGCTTGTATCCTAATCCCACCAGACAGCAAAGGGCAGGAGCTGCAAAAGTCAAGTTAAGATGTTTCAAAATGGTCACCTCTCACCTAGTCAGGCAAAGTCCTGAATAATCTTAGCCAGATGTGACAAAGAAGGTTAAGGGAAGTTCAGCAAGTATCTTGTTTCTATATGGATGATCTCATTTGTTTTCCAAATTAGTGAAGGGGTAAGAGAAGATGGAAGCAACTGAATGTATTCTACAGGTTAGCTGAATCAGCAGAAAAAGGTTTTACTTTTAGTACTATAAGACAACAATACTTGTAGTTGAAATCTTCAGTGGAAACACAAGATGCTCAGGATAAAGTTTTTGACCTAGTATTTTACAGGTCCAGAATGTCTCATACTGTTGCTCATTCCGGTATTTTGGTATAAACATACACCACAATGAGCCTGATGTACTGGAGGCTACATCAGGCTCATTGTGGTATATAATACAGGGCGATAAAGATCATTGAGATTGCTGTGGCGTTCTGGTCTACTCTTCTGTTGTCTGTAGGGAGGTGGATAGCAATAGCCCAAATGGTTGTGCTGCCTCGACTACTATAATACTTTGTCAACATACCATTTGTATTGCCTGCTGGCATATTTCGGGAACTTGTTACTCTGCTGGGCACCTAGATCAGGTGAGCGGTTAGGCAGAGAGTGGCGCTGGCCAAGTTAAAACTGGCGACAGAAAGAGGTGGGATGGGAGGCCCGGATTTTAAAGGATACTATTTGCCAGACAAGCTATAATGGTTTCCATTATGGCTGGTTGAGCACCACATAAACGAAACTGGCTTCCCATGTAGACAAATACGGGAGGAAGTAATTCAAGCAATGTTACTTACAGCTTCTAAAGTAAAGAGAAACCTTCTGTTACTGGTTAGAAGAGAGAGAGATTTTATTTCGCAATTACTTAAAATCATTGCAATTCTTACAAAAAAGTATTCAAATCGATTTTCATTTTCTGTTAAAGAGTTGGTGTTTGGCGTGGCTAAAATTCTGGGTGATCTTCAGTAGAAAGTGTAGATTTTATTGCAGACATGAATTTTACAAAACAGGCGGCCAACTGGGCAGAGTCACCCTTCATGCACTCTCCTCCAGTGCCTGGTTAGAAGAGCACTGGAGTGTGGAGCATCAACTACACAAAAGCTGCATTAACATACACGCCACTACACAAAACCTGCAGTAACATATACACCGGCAGTCCTCCTACAGGGACTACCAGTTACAAAGGGCCATCAGAGGCATCAGGACCTGCAGAGTTGTAACAAAGTGGGGATCAACGCCATAGGGGATTTATTCCTCATTGGCACCCTTGTGTTTTTCCAGACACGAGTAGATAAATGGTAACTTCCTCGAGGAGAGTTCCTGCTTCATGGAAAGGTATTACATGCCCTCGGGCAACAGTAGGATGTATAGACGCCGACAAAACTGCAGTCACACAATGATACAGACACTATACATAATGGGTAGAGTCCAGAAGATGATGACCTGGCTCTACAAGTCACGTATTGGTTAAACCGGGATCTCTCTTTATCTGCTGAAATATAATGGAAAAGCATAGTGGGTTGCATCTTCAACAATGATTGGCAAAAAGCAATAGACTAACCAAAAAGTATCCTGAAATGCTGAATTCCGGTATATCCAGTTTAATATTTTGCACGTGGTTTAATACACCCCATACAACATCAGGTGGCTTTACCTGACATCGTCAGCCTGCCCTAGCTGCTCAAGCGAAACCGTCTTTTTTTCAGCACATGCTCTGGAGCTGCGCTGTGCAGCAAATTTTTTGGAACACAGTGATCAATAAAACAGGTCGTACCACAAGGAGTATGGGCATGGAGAGCGTCGAGGGTTGCCTTCTAGAGATTTGCGCACGACCCACGATATATAGAGTGGCTACAAAGTTTGCTGATCTTGCTGTGTTGCTAGCCAAAGGGGCTATCACAATGAGATGGATGGCATCGGGGCCTCCCAGACTTGAAGCCTAGAACTCGGAGGTTCTATGCTGGGCTGAAGTTGAAAACAGGGTACTGTGAAGGGAAGAAAGGAAGGGACTGCACAAAAACCCATTGCAGAACTATGGTATGAAATAACTTGTAAAACAGATGGAAAAAACCATAATCCTCCCTGAGTATAGGCAGTGCCAAATGACTGAAAAACCAATGCCACATTTGCATACCAGTCACACAGACAGGAACTGCCTTCACTCGATTGGGGGGCGAACATGAAATACATGAAAGTCGCACATAAACTTCACTCCCCAAATAACAAACCATTGCCGGGGGATTATGACCCCACTCCCAGAACTCCACAATCTATCAATCAATCAATCAGGGAATTGTAAGCGTGCTACTCACCCGTGAGGGTCTCAAGGCGCTGAAGGGGGGGGTCCGCAGATCTGTTTAGCCGAAGAGCCAGGTCTTGAGGGTCTTCCTGAAGGTGTTCAGGGAGGGGGCACGTCTGATGTCTGCCAGTAGCTCGTTCCAGGTCTTGGCTGCAATGTGAGAGAAGGATCTTCCGCCTGCTCTGGCTCTGTGGATGCGCGGGGTTTCGGCCAGTGCGAGGTTGGAAGATCGGAGGTTTCTTTTGGGTACGTGGAAGTTGATGGTCATTGAGGTATTTGGGTCCGTTGTTGTGTAGGCATTTGTAGGCGTGAGTGAGGATTTTGAAAGCGACTCTTTTCTCCACAGGGAGCCAGTGGAGACTTCGTAGGTGTTGGCTGATGTGTTCGTGTCGGGGGATGCCGAGGACGAGTCTGGCGGCGGTGTTCTGTATTGTCTGGAGTTTGCGGAGTAGGGACTTGTTGATGCCGGCGTAGAGTGCGTTTCCATAGTCCAGTTTGCTGGTGATGAGTGCGTGGGTGACTGTCTTCCTTGACTCAGGGGGGATCCACTTGAAGGTCTTGCGGAGGATTACGAGAGTGTTGAAGCAGCTGGAGGTGACAGCGTTGACCTGTCGGTTCATGGTGAGCGATGAGTCGAGTACGATGCCGAGGTTCTTGGCGTGGTCTGAGGGGGTAGGTGGGCTTCCGAGGGCGGTCGGCCACCAGGTGCTGTCCTATGCAGAAGGGGTGGTACCGAGGACGAGGACTTCTGTCTTCTCGGCGTTGAGCTTCAGGCAGCTGTTGGTCATCCAGACTGCGACGTCTTGCATTCCTTTCTGGAAGTTGAGTTTGGCAGTGGTGGGGTCTTTGGTGAGGGAGAGGATGAGCTGGGTGTCGTCGGCGTAGGATACGATGTTGAGGCCGTGTTGTCGGACGATGGCTGCGAGGGGGGCCATGTAGATGGCCCCCCTCGCAGCCATCTACATGCATCTAACTGCACTAGCAAGATAGCAAGACTCGAGTCCTCACTCCAGGGATAAACTTGGGTTGGGGGAAGGAGTTAAATGTTTTAGCAGTTATTGTTATATATGCATGATGCGAGACACAAAAGGAAACGACACCAGCGCCATAAAACATTGTAATTGGATGTAACCGCTAAACAAATTAATGTCATGTAAAGAAATTAGTGAAAGTTAAGTGACTTAAGAATAGGTAATACTGTTTCCCAGAGAGAAAGTGCAACATGTACAAATTTGAAATCGCCAATAAAACGTTTTTTCTTATAATATTCATACTGCATGGAAAGGTAGATGCATTGATATCGAAATCCCTGCTAGTCATCCCCTTGAAACGTACCCTGCGCTCTCAACTGACATCAGTTAAGCATCCAGCTACAAGAGAAAACCCTGAGCACCGAACAATAGTGATACAATGTGATCTTATAGTCCTTTTAGTAACAAAGGTAGTTTATTATGGAAAAGTAACCTGCAGGTCAAATTTTGTATTAGGTTACACACATGCAGCCGAAGTCATCACAAGTATGATGTTAATTTGTTTCACAGTGTGTACTGCCAAATATAATTGCTTGCTGTTTGATTAAGGCATATTTGGGGTGAAGTGGCTTATAGTGGTTGTAGGAAAGTAGGATCTGCTTCTTATGGTTACCCCCACTTTTTGCTTCATGTGATACTGTTTTTGACTAGTCTGACTGGGGTCCTGCTAATCAGGTCCCCAGTCTATCTGCTTTCTCCCTAAACTGTTATGTCATGTACTTAGGTACACTCCAGATTGGATACTGGGGTACCCTTGTCAGTCCCTAGTATATGGTACCCATGTACCCAGGGCATAGGTACCCCAGAGGCCTCCCATGGGCTGAAGTATGTATTATGCCACCCATGAGAGGCCATGCAAAATGGAACTACAGGCCTGCCATTACAGCCTGTGTAAGTTGGTGCATGCACCACTTACTTAAGATATAGGTTTACTATATCTAAGGGTCACTACACTTAAAACCTATAAGTCACCCCTATATCAGGCCTTAACAATCCTGAAGGCAGGGTGCTTGGTTCTAAGTGAGAGGGTGCCACTGCATGAGCAGGACACCCCTGCAGCCTACGGAGTCCATTCTCACGGGTTGTTAGTGCAGCAGCCATTTACGATATATAGAGTGGCATTATGCGACCGCGTGATGACCAACTCTAAAACGGCTGAAAGTAACCCTATTGTGTTTGGTATCAAACATTGTGGAATCAGTATGATTCCACCCCTCAGAAGCGAGCTTCGTTGGGTCCCTGGTGTTCCCGGTACCAGCCTTCTAGTTCCGGGCAGCACAAAATGGTTGCTGCCGACCAGAGACACATTTCTGCCCTCCTGCTGCTGAGCCAAGCTTGAGCAGAGGATGGTGTAACAATAGGCATCCTGTCACAGGGAGGTGTGACCACCTCCCAGACAGGATTTAGTGTATTAGGGCTGGGTGGGTGCGCTTGCCAGCAATCGAAAGTCTGCATGAGGGGCACATTTGGTGTCCCTGTGCATAGTCCAGTTCCAACCAGTCCTGGGAGCCGTTGGCTCCTGCTCTGGAGCGAAACTGAACAAAGGACATGGGAGTAACCTCCCCACTGTCCAGACCCTCCCCTGGGAGGGTCCCCTGAATCTGTCTAACCCTCTCCCGTGGGTACAAAAGGGCTTACCTGGCTGTAGGACCCTAGAGTCAACGTGGACAAGATTCTGAACAAGAAACCACTGAACTTCGACCATCTGGACACTCTGGACTTCGCTGGACTTCGTTTGGGCCTGACTTCGTCTCCCTCTGTCTGAAGCATCGTCTGTGCCGGTGCACCATACAGACTCCGTGCAGGACTTGTGGAGCATCAAGGACAACCAAAGGTATCTCCCTTGGAGTGAAGGATTCACTCCCCTGCAACCGCAGGCACCACATCATGACTGACCGGTCTGCTGCTCCTGAGCTAGTACGGACTCCAAACGCTCCAGCAACACAGGAGGTGGGTTTCTATATACCTCGAGGTCCGAGTTGCCCTCTTACCAAGTTTGAGGCCAGAATCCCTCTTGGGGGCTGCAATACCCGTACCCCTGTGCACCGCGTTCATTTGCAAGTGCATATGCTTGTTGACGTTTCCTGAGC
Source organism: Calotriton arnoldi (assembly GCA_963921515.1). Lineage (NCBI taxonomy): Eukaryota > Metazoa > Chordata > Amphibia > Caudata > Salamandridae > Calotriton > Calotriton arnoldi. The sequence continues at coordinate 3,107,054 of CAWUFW010000699.1, forward strand.
AAGTGCATTGGGCTCCGAGTAGCCCCAACCTCTGGCACCATTTCCTACCAAGAACTACGGCCTCCTCGCACCGAGTGCTCCGTGGGCTGCTATTTGGTAGAATCGCTCGAGGTCCTCTCGCGACTCGTGTGCCTCCGGCCAGTGGGTACATTTGAGGGTCAACTTTGCTTTTCTTGGGCTCCCCTGGTTGCTCCAGGCTTGCCCTGACTCCCCTCTGTTTGGTGAGTCTCCTGGACCTTGCTGGTCTGAACCGTAACCTTCCTTGACCTTCTGTGTGGGCTGCCGTTGCCAAGGCTTGTTGGTGCTCCCGCCGGACACCGACCCCGAAGCACTCGACATCCTTCGTGGTACAGCTCGCATCCGGCCCCTGGTCGTCCTCGACGTCTCCTGGTCCCTGTGGCTGCAGTCAAGAACCCCCTCAACGCACCTGAAGCACCCGACATCGGTGGGCATTTGTCTACCCAGCCCCTGGTCACTCCTGAGTGACCCCGACTCTGCCCCCTCTGCTTTCAGGTACCCTTCAACAAGAATCCACCTTTGGATTCCAACGGACACTTTTCTTTCTTCCAGCAGCGGCTCTTCTTCGAGTCCTCCATTGGGTTCGACAGTGGTTTCTGACGCCACTTCAGACCTAGGCACCCGGCTTCCCTGGGATAGGTTACTCTGGCACAACGGTATCCACGGGTGGGGTGGCTCTCCAACCTCCTAAGTTCCACGGGGTTTCTTCGAAGTTCACTGGGAAGGGTCCTTAAACTTTAAAATTTCCACCGTGAATTCCCCATAGAATTGTTCACACACTGCACCCGTCCTCCGTGGGGTCCCTACTTACTCACCTTGGGTGGTTCCTTGGCATCCCAGCGATTCTACATCCTCTACACACTGTCTTGACTCGAGTCGTGGTTCTTATACCACTATTTTAGTATATGGTCTGGTCTCCCCCTGGAGCCCACTGTGTATTAGTGCTATTTACTATTGTTTCTGTGCTACAGTATTGTGTGCTTTGTGATTATCTTTGTGGAAGATACTGTGTCGTACTAGAGAGTGTTATATTAATAAATACATATTTTTATAACTACTGTGTGGTTCTCCTTTCATTTAATCAATACTATAAGGTTGCATTCTGGTAAAACAAGCTGCTTAACATTCCTTCAAGACTAAGCCTGAAGGCTGCTCTCCACAGCTACCACTTGGATAGCTTTCTAAGGTTATCTTTGACCTCTTAAATCACCATATGGGTTGTTTGGACTGGTACAGGGTGCCCACTTTAATTAGTGGACAGCATATACCAGGCCAACTTCTCACAGTGGTCCTGATTAATATAGGGATGACTGTTGTGAAGGTATGTGTTAGTATGGTTGGGATTCATTGGTCTTGGGTTAGGGATATTGAGTGGTATGGGCTGAAGGGCCTGGGAATGCAGTTATTTTTTAATTCCGCAGCAGGAGCTTAGTATAATAGCTATCTCATATTGAGAATATCCAATCCAAATGCAGACTCCGTTTATAGTCTTCTTATATTGCCCCTGACTGAGAAATGTAATGCTTAGAGTAGGTCAGTAGCAACACGCAATAATAGTCCATTTAGTGATTGCTAGTCACTCTGCCATTTTTAATCTAAAGATTTGGTTTTATTAGTATTTTCTACCTAGATTTGGTTTTTTATGTGATACCCCACTCAGTTTATCATTCAGCCTCTATAAAGGGCTTTTAACACCTCTCAGTCTGTAACTGTACTTTTATCTAGTGCATGAACAAACTGAGAAAACCAATAGGAGGTTGCCTGTTAATACATCTAGAATAGTGAATTAAACCATTTGAGTAGAGTGCAGGTAAATTGTTTGAATTTAAAAATATTTTCAAATATTGTTCTTTCATCGATGTCTTTAATGCACGAGGGTAAGCTATCTATGTGATGTCTAGTTTTACAAATGAAATGCGTCCTAATAAGTGGTCTTATCTCCAAGGGTCATTACATTTATACTTTCTAACTCGAGGCATTTAAAGAAAAAAAATCTTTCTTTATTGCTAGTCACTCAGACCTAATCACCCAATTGCATGTGCAGCTGCCAAGGAATAATTGTTTCATGGCGAGTACAGTGTTAAATTAACAGGTAATAATTAATTAAACAACTTGCGCTTCTTCATATCTGGCATAGTGTTAACAGTTGTATGTGAGATGTCAGAATAATCAAATGTACATAACATAATGTTTACATTGCTGGGGTGACGAACGGGGACAAAGAGGGGGACCATACTCAAAAACAGACCATCATGCCACAGCGTATACAAAGACATCTCATGTTGTCCATACGACAGCAAACTTTAGCGACCTGCTGTCAAGACCATAATGACCCCTCATTAATTGCTCCTTGGCCTGTATTTAGTGTGTCACTCACCCACAACTCATGACCTGCCAAGAGACACCTCTGCAGCCATGCCCCAGCCCCTGAATCCTAACTAATCACACCATCAGGAAGTCCCAAAGGTGAAAACGTAGTAATGTCAGTTGTTGCCTTCATGGTGGTCTTTTGTTGCTCCCAGTTTTAGAAGTTACGTGTCCCATATCTTGGTAGCTGTGCCCCTAGCACCTCATTTAGCAAGTAAAATCGGTGTCTGCCTCGGCCACGACCCATGTGTTCAGATCTCTAAGCCAGCTTTTAATATCTTGGGGGATGGGGCGGGAGATTTCCAGGACCTTGCAATTTGGCTATAAACAAAACGAGTTGGCTTTGAAGGGCAAATGGGTAACACTTAGTCGAGTGGCTGCTCTATTGTTTAGGCAGACAGGCTGGCAGTGGGGACAGGAGAGGAGAAGCCAGTTGTCAAACCGTTTTTTTTCAGGGACGTGTAGCCCCTTGATAGCTACACCTCAGGGGGTGGGCTAGGGAGCTCTGAGTGTCAAAAGAGGGGTCTTGCCCTGTTGGGGGGTGGGAAGAGTGGTGCATCCTGGGATAGCCAGATGCCGTACATCCACGAAAGTAGTCATCAGGAGGGAGGGAACCTGGTAGCCCATTGGCTACCAGCCACATCCTACCTTGAGGGCATTTTGTGAAGCTAAATGGGGCACTCCTGTCTAGCAGAACTCAGATCTCAACAGTCTTGGAAGAAGAACCAAAGAAGGACTGACCTGCTGCACCGAGGGACCAGCAAAGGGAGTGAAGCCAAGAGAACTCCAAGGGCCAGCTGACTGGCCTCCTGCTTACAGCACAGGGACACAGCAGCAGCTGGGGTAAGTTGGGCACCCAATGTCTTCAAGCTGCTACCACCGCCGTTGCGCAGCACCGTGGGCCAAGACCCGATGTACAGAGTTGCATCTCAGTTCACTGAGCCCCTGAGTGCTGTCGAAGAGTTGCTGGGACCCTCAGAAGGAAAGTTATCGAACCATGAAGGATTTGCCTGTGACCGCGACAGCTAGTCCAGTGACGACTGGACTTTGGCAAAATCGGAGAGGACTTCATGGGATGTCAACTCTGCAAACAGGACCCCCTCACCATCTTCCTGGACCGAGGAATCCCTGCAGGAAGACCGCCGTCGACTGTGTCGCACCCACAGCATCCTTAAAGCATCTTCAGCATTTTTCATCCCTTGCATCAGCACCACTCCATAGGAATCCATTGCAACACATATAAAGTACCCGGAACTGCTTTAGGACTGCTTCACTTGTGAAGGTAATTGTTCTTGAGCACCTTGCTGGTCCCCCCCGGGCCAGTTCCCTGCCATAGCTGGTGCTTCTAACTGACTGTAATGACACTTACCTAAGTTTTCCTTGAAATAGTTTCTAGGTGTGCAATTCGTTGATTTTGCAGAGGCTTGTTCGCAGTTGAGTGAAATTGCACTGATTTATTATTGCTTGTAAAATCTATATCTCCGGAACCCTCTGTATCTTTTTCGTTCTATTGTCTACATTCTTATAAAAAATAGTCTATTTTTATAAATTGGTGTCAAATTTCTTGATTGATGTGTCAATTTCTTCTGCAATTGTTTTGGTGCTGTTTAAATGCTTTACACTTGTTCTTCTGTGTAAGCCTTGTTGCTCAGTGCCACAAATACACAGGATTGAGCTGAGGATTTGATAGTTGAAACCTATGGGTCCTAAAGGGGTTGGCAAGTGTAGTACACAGTGAGGTTGCACTACCACACCATATAATAAACTCCATTTCCTCTCAACAAGGTCGCAAGTCTGCCCATCCCTGAAGCCGAACGATCAGGGTCCAGCAGCCAATCACTAAGGAACCTTGAAGCACTGAAGGAAGTCTGAGCTCTCCTGATTAAGGAAAACAACCATCACTTAGACCATTGTAGCTGGGCTTCAGTGTAGTATAGCTCATAGTTGGGGCACCTTGGCCCCACCATCCAAGCGTTACAACTTAAATCTGAGAGCATGCCATGTAATTAAGTGAAAAAAGGTTTCTTAAGAAGCACCGGTTGGGCCACAAACATACAAAAATCGAGGGAGAACCAGCAGCATGGCCATCACCACATGACCCAGAGACAAACTGGTCCAGAAGGGGGCAGATTGGTGAGAAGCTGTCAGCACCTTCGTATCCTGTTTTGTTCAGCATTATAAAGATTGACACCAAGGTACTTGAACGTGTCGAATTTCCATTCTAATCTAGTGTGTGGTAAATTGCTTTGACTATCGTGGGCCAAGTATCTCGTGGGGAACAGACAGGAATTAGTCCAAATAATCCTGATACCAAATATATCCCCAAACGCATTCAGTGCCTGCGTTAATTTAGTGACCACTACCCGTGGTTTCCAAATGTTATTGAGAGCTTCATCTGCATAGAGTGACACAATGTGGCAAATAGGGATCCTCCATTCCGGGCCTTTAATCTGTTGCATGTACGCCAAAGGCTCCATGGCCAGGGTGAAAGTAATAGGGGACAGGGGGCATCCCTGCCTCATGCCCCTGCATATGGCAAATTGGTCCGAAATCACCTTGCCCGTCTTAATTCTAGCCACCGGGTTAGCTTACAACAGTTTGATCTATCCAAGTATCTCCGGGAGAAGACCTATTCTCTCCAGGGTCAGCATAAGAAAATGCCATCCCGACGTATCAGCGGCCTTCTTTGTCAAGCGAAACAGCACAGTACGGGTCTCCACTGGAGTCAGCTGCCTCCATCAAAAACAGGTGTCCAGTATTAAGGAAGTTGTTTCTTCTCGGTATGAACCCGTTCGGATTCTGGTGAACTAATTTGACTACCACAAGTAATAAACGATTAGCAAGCATCTTGCCCAATATCTTGTCATCTAGATTTAATAGCGAGAGTAGGCTGTACAAGCACACATCCAAGGGATCTCTCCCTGGCTTCAGAGCACCATTATAAGAGCTTCGAGTAGTGACTGCTGAAGTTTACCGAAACACTTAGCAGCTTGATACATGGCTGGTAATTTCTGTGAGGTGTAAGCCCAATAGGTGGTATTAAATTTCGTGTAAGGTCGTCTGGCCCAGTGTTTATATTATGTGCCATTTGAGGCCCTGGCTGCCTGCACATCCTCAACCTGTATGGGTTCCTCCAGCTCCTGAAATTGTGGTGGATTAACACTCAGCAGGGCGATAGATTACACCCATTCCCTCAATTGGAGAGTGTCAATCTCCTCTGATGCCTCGTACAATTCCTGATAGTAGTCCTCAAAGGCCTCATTTATTCCCACTTGGGTATTCCCTCCTGCATTCTTACAGCACCTGTTATGGCTCTGGGGACCTCTGACCTTAGCAGCCAGGCAAGAACGTGGCCTATTTTGTTCCCCTCATGTTTCTGGTACACGTGAGCCCTGTAAAATAAGCATTAGAAATGCAATAGGTCTCGCATTTTTTTGACTTCGAGCTATTGGCATAGCTCAACAGTTACCGGACAGAAATTGCCACTTTGCAGGTGCCGAACAGAGAATTGCTCCGTGAAACGGCCTGAAAGCCTAAAACGATGTTGATAGCCTACAAAATAAAAAGGAAGATCAGGATGACCAGGAGGAACCGCGGACGTATTGGGATGGCCAACGCAAGCGAACAATGAGTGAAATCGCCTGGGCGTGACCCAAGCACGCAAAGGCGGGAGAATCCGACCCAATGCACCAATAAAAACCCTGTATTTCTAAATGGCACAACAACGAACAAATGGCAATTCATGGGTATGCCAAAAGCCGATAGATGAGATAACAACAGGTCTTGCAGACAGCGCATGCGCGCTGCCTAGGCTCGACCTAAAAAAGAAAAGGCTTAGGCCTGGCAAAAGGTTTATTTTGCCCGGTCGAAATGGCAGTTTTAAAACTGCACACAGTGGGTAATGCTTAGTTATGTCTTTATAAATGCAAACCTAACCGCCACCTAGAGTTGAAGCAATCCACTGTGTGCCGAAGAGTTAAAAACTAGAGAAGTGTATAGAAACCACTGCATATGCCGTCTTATTTTGAATTCTTTGCAGAACCTAAAATGAGTATGCTGCAGTTAGCAATGCATGACCAAAAACAGTCCTGAGCATTAGTTGCTCTTTCAAGAAGGGCTGAAGGTTGTCCTTTAAATTGACATAGAAATTGCAGTTCCTGACAATGTTACTTATGTTTGTGTAAACCGGGACCTTTGATAGCTTATTGTATTTTGAATTAATCCATAACTCTGATGGATGCCTCTTACTTGAGAGAGATGCAGATGGTGGAGCGAGTCTTGAAAATAGTAAATATTTCCACATGAAAACACAAGTTCAGTCTTTCCTGGTCTATTGTGTCCAGGTTTGTGTAGCCTGATGATAATCATTTATGTTTACTCTGTTAGTTAAAGGATGGTCAGAAATGCCAAAGAATTGATAGTATTGCCAGGGTGGAAGGACACAACTACACAGCGGCTTTCCCGGAGGTTAGGCAGGGGTTTAAGGCAGATGTAAACAAATAGGGCAGTAGTCTGAATCTCTGCTTAACTCACGGTGCATGACATGCTGTAGGGCACGATACCCATGTGTACATGGATCTTTGTCTGATGTTAGTCACTTTGCTTAGTAGTATCAAAAATATGAAGAGTGATGGTCTTGAAAGCAGCCACGTGGTGGCTTTGAGGAGCATAATACGTGGCTACCTTCCCCAGCAACTGAACCATGAAACTGGGCTTTCAAGTAAGCTTTCTGTCAATGGGATTGTTAATATCCAATGAAGTCTTAGTCACTAGACCCCTAATTTAAGGTTCTTTAAAGCAGTTCTAGGACATTTCACCGAGAACACTTCCCAAGTGCATGTTTCCCTTTCTTCCCTGTGACGTCATTGTGCAGCTTTTCTCCTTTATTCTATTGTTTGGTGAATAGCTGCACAGCACCCTTGTTTTTAGGTCGAGCCTGGGCAGCGCATTCGCTGCTGCGAGGCATGCAGTATTGGAGTATGGCTTTGAAGCCCTGCCCACTCTCCTCCCATATTTTTAATTGGCTTGTTTCATGGTCCTTCGTAAACGCTGGCTTCGGAGTCGTTACTAGGCTTGTTAGTCCCTCGTTGGTACCGCCTTGTCTGCATTTGTTACCTCCCATAACGACTGGACCTTTTACTTGTCTTGTTATACTGTCTGCTTTATCTTGGCTGTGAGCACTATTTTGTTTAATGATTTGCCCCATACCACCCACTGCGTCGCAGCACGCTGCCCGCTTTTATTGTATTTACTAATCGTGGTCCGCTTTAACTATAATGGGCCCGTTTCTTTCTTTTAGCAGCACGGTCCGCTTTAAGTATAATGGCCGCACTTATTATTTTTGTTGTTGTTGTTTACTAACTCCCAAACTGCGCTTTCACATTCATGGAGGCCGCGCCCCTTTCTTTAGACGTGGCTTGTCTAAAGAAAGGGGCGTGGCCTCGATGAGTGTGACAGCGCCGCATGGGCGCTAGTAATTTGCAATGCAATAGGTCTCGCATTTGCGAGAGTTTAAGCTATTGCATTGCCAATAGCTCAAACTCTCGTAAATGCAAGACCCATTGCATTGCAAATGCTTGTTATAATATGGGGGTGTATTATGGGGACACAGATTGTAAGGTTTTCTTTTTTATGGCCTTTCTGTGAGCCTGCCTGTTCTTGTCTCTGTGACCAAAACTGCGATGTTGTGCAGGGGGGTTTAATGACAGGTGGGAATCAGTGTACACCCAAAAGGCCCACATACCTTTTCAAGCAGTCTGGTACTGTAGCCTGCATGAAGGAGCAAGCTCCAGTATTAGCAAAAAGGTAGTAACAAGATTTTCATTTTCAATAATGCTCCTTGAAACGATTCCCACTGCATTTAGTAACATTACTTTATCAACAGTGGCTTTCACATTTTTAGGTGTCACTTGATTTAGCTTGATAAATTAAGTAGGGTTCTGCTATCAAGGGTGTGTTAGTAGCCCCTTCTGCAAGCTTGTGAGAGGTGCCAGTTTTTGTTCGTAATTAGGCTATTCCTCTCTGAATTAAATCTTGGTGCTCTTAAAGTAATTCTTAATGCTTGCTTGTAAGGAGGATCAAACATATTCATTACTGTTTTTGGTAGAAGGGTGGGGGGGGCTTAATTTCATTTTGAAATTGGAAACATTCCAAGGACACAGATTTTCTGCAGTTTTTTTTAATGATCATTTCTAGCTAGCAGAATAGCTTGGCTGTTATGTTTCCTTGAATTAAGAAGTTGCATCTCACAATATGCAGGGAGGCAATCATTGCGATTAAATGGTTTTGATATACAGATCCCTCATTTTTTTGTTTTTTATTTATAAAGTTTTATATAGCGTGAACATGACCCTTGCGAGTATCAGAGCGCTTTACAATGATCAAGGCGGCATGTATAAAAATAACATCATCATCGACCAAGGACAAGTTGTGGTATCCAGTGGGCTCCTAGAGAACAGACCACAGGATCCAGTTGGACAGCAACCAGTCGAAGAGTAAGAATATAGTTTGTGAGAAGTAAGCATGCATACATGCAAGGGATAGATAAAGTTCTGGAGTATAGTTCATGTGTTCATCGGCATAGATTTGTTCATCAGTATCCTTTTGACTTCTTTCTTGAATGAGGCAATTGAGGAATTCATTCTGATTTCAGGGGGAAGGGCGTTCCAGATTCTCGGGGCCATGCCAAGAAGGTTCGCTTATAAGTTTTCTTTTTATGAAATCTTGGTGGTTTCACCAGAAGGGAACTAGTGCTTGTAGATGCTCTGAAGCCACCTGACCGCTCTAGTTTTTGTGCAAGGTACCTCAGAGTGTTGAAATGAAGGATTTTATGTGTCATGCAGGCAATTTTCAAATGAATCCTTGCCTCATATGGAAGCCAGTTAAGTGATTTCAGGTACGGAGTGATGTGATTGTTCTTTTTGGATCCTGTAACGAGTCTAGCAGCAGAGTTAAGCGATGCCCTTAGTGGCGCCAGCATAGCTCTGGGTAGGCCACAAAGAATTGCACTCCCATTGTCTAACCTGGGAATCCCTAGAGCTTGAACAGCAGACTTGGTCATCTGGGGGAAGGAAGGGTTTTATTTTTCTTAAGATGCTCATGTGGAAGTTCGCTCTTTTTGTGGCAGAGCTGATGTGCTCCTGCATGTCCAGATTTTTGTCCAGTGTTTCTCTCAGAGATCTTGTTGACTCTGTAATGTGTGGGACACAATTTAGTGCTATTAGTTGTTTCCTCCGTTCTGCAATGTCCGGAGAACGTTTGGGTAGGGCAATTGGAAGGAATTCTGTTTTGAGAGCGTTTAGTTTGAGGTGGTTACCAGTCAACTAGTTTTGTGTTTTTTGTAGGGTGGAGTTTAGAGACCTAATATCTTCAGGGTAAGAGATTTTTAAGTACAGTTGGGTGTCCTCTGCGTACATGTGATAGTAGATGCTAGATAAATTCAGCTAATCGGTTAGAGGTTCCATGAATGAATTGAAGAGAGCGGGTGAGAGCGCAGATCCCTGAGGGACCTCTAGGGTTGGATAGGGACATGTTGATCTTGATTCTTTGAGTTCTGTTCTGTAGAAAAGAGGCAAACCAGTTGAGAACAGTCCCTGATACTCCGATCCTACGTTTAAGTAGGTCTAGGAGTCTGTCATGTTTGACGGTATCGAAGGCTGACGATAGTTCATGGGGGATTAGAAGGCAGGACTCATTCTGATCCAGCATTTTTAGCAAATCATCAACAATGTGTGTGAGCGCTGATTCTGGGCTGTGGCCCTGGTGAAAGCCGGATTAGAATTGGTCTAAAAGACTGAATTGGTCAATGTGGTTGCACAGTTGAACATGTACACACTTCTGGAGGAGTTTTGCTAATGTCAGAATAGTAGAGATTGGGCGGAAGTTGTTAAGGTCTGAGAGGTCCGCTGTCGTGTTTTTTTAAATAGGGGTAAGCTGCCCAGCTTTAAGGCAGTCAGGTATTGATTCTTGATGTAGCGAGGCATTGACTTTTTTAGTCCAGAGCGGAAGTAGGAACATTTTGATCTCATTAAAGAAGTTTGTTGGAAGAGGGTCACTGTAGTGGTTTGAGCGTTTTAGTGTTGTAAGGATTTTGAGGATGGCACTCATCAAAAGTTTTCAATATGCTCCAAGTAGCATTGTTTTTGGTTGTATGTGCTGATAAACCTGGTGTCTCCGCAATCAGGAGTTTGGGTGCGCTACAAGGAGGTGTGCGAGGAAGGTCTCTGTAGCTGACCGCAGGTCATTTTCGATCTTTCTTCTCTTTTCCATGAAAAAGGAGGCAAAATCCTTGCAGTTAGGCTGTGGTTTAGAACGTGTGGGGGAAGCATTGTGTTGGTTATTGGATTGTAGCTTGACCAGTTCGAACAGTTTTTTTGGCCGATTTCTAGCATTGTCTAATTGGCTTCTAAAGAAGTTCGCTTTCGAGATTCTAATTTGTTTGTTGTAAATGCTCCTCCGTACTCTCAGGATTTTAAGGTTTTCGAGGGACGGTGCAGTTCTCCATGCTTAATCAGCTAGTCTAAGCTTATGTCTTTCTGTATTAAGGCTGGCATTGAACCGAGGTTTGGAGTCTTTGGTAGATATTCTTTTTAGCTGTAGGGGTGCTATTGAGTCTAAATGTTTAACATGGAGTTGTTGTAATGTTTTGTTCGGTTATGGACATCCGCAATACCCAAGGGAGGTGTCAGGATGTTGCTGCTGATGGATGTCAGATTGTTCTAGTTAATATTATGCATGCTCCTTTTCCATTGTTTGGGTTTCTTTGGTTGACCATTTTTTGTCTTCACTAATTCTGTGATGAGAAAGGTGATGCAGTGATGATCTGTCCAGTCAAAATGGATGATAGATTCCAATTTGATGGTGTTACTGTTGGCAATGATAAGGTCCAAGTTCGCACCCAGGTTATGGGTAGGACCATCACAGAATTGCGTCAGATTGAGGTCAGCTATGAAGGTTTTCAGGCTGTTGACTGCTTGGTCATTAGGGCCATTTAAGTACAGGTTGAAATCACCGAGGAAGATGTGGGTGCTGTGTTGTCCTGCGTTGGTTGAAATGGTTTCCATCATTTGTTATATAAAAGTGTTGTTGTCCCTGGAGGGTGATAGATCATGTGCAGTTTGTGCCATGGGTTGTTGTTGCTCCAAATGTCAATGCATAGATATTCACATGAGGATATGTCTATTTTGTTTGACTCTTTATCACTGCAATATTGTTTCTGTGTATGCAGGCGATACCTCCACCAGGCCCGCTTGGTCTGGCTAATCTAATGATGTGATTAGATGGCACTAGAAGGTCAAGGGAAGGGGAGGAGGCTTCAGTTAGCCATGTTTCAATCAGGATTAGTATGCCTAGCTCGTGTGTGAGGATGAGGTCCACGACATCCGCCGGATGTTTCACAGCCCATCTGCAATTGAGTAGCATGCATTTCAGATGTGGTTTGGTGTCGTCTGTGGATGGCTGAGTGATGGGCACTTGCAAAAGGTTTCACTTGTTTACGGCTCTGTGGTTGTGCCTTGTATCTCTGTATAGGTTTGTAGGGACTGTTTGGATTTGGGTCACATCGCCTCTGTTAGTGGGGAAAATAGGATCATATAAGAGGAGGAGGGAATGAATGTCCTTATCGGAAAGGGGCTCTTTCAACCTCTGGGGGCGTGAATCGGCGTTGGGGGTAGGATATCGTTTGCCCATTCAGGTGGGCGTATGGCAAGACCGTCGAGATGACGTCTGTGGGCTGTGAATTCGGTTTAGTGCGGAAAATGAAATCTAAATTGACCTAATCCTCTCGGGTGTAATGTTGTTTACTCTGTTGTTAGCCAACTTTGAGGTGATGCTTATGAGGCTTTTTAAATCTGCCTTAAATAATTGGAGGTCCAGTGCCATGCCATGCGGCTAAGTCTAGCATCTAAAGATGTGTGAAACTGGTGGGCGATGTTAGAGTACAAACGCCCGGAGATGGGAGAGGGGGGTGCTCAAGCCTCTAGTGTAAGTGTGCTTCTGGCCTGGGCGCACCAATGGAGCGGAAATTGGGTTGTGGATAGCTTGGGGCGTGGGGCAATGAGGTGCAGAACAAGTGAAGTGGTTGGGTAGGAGCATTTGGGTCTTTTGGAATAAGTATTATTCATAATGGGGCTTTCAGGCCTCGCATGGGCATTTGTTTGGGTCCAGTTTAGTGTCTCTGGCATATTCGCTGTATCCCCAGGAGTGTGTTGAGCCGATCAGGGGATAGTCCAGGTGAAATCGTTATTTTCATGGGTGTGTATCTCATTGATCGTTCCTAATGAGGGGTGTTAAGGGCTTATTCCAGATTGTTCATTCAAGGGTAGGGTCTCCAGTTCTCCATGTGTAGGCTGAGTGGTGATGTGATGTGTGTTGTAGACCCTGGGGGAGACTTGTGGGGCAAGGGTATCAGTAGAGACGAGAGAGCCTTGGGCGGTGGCTTGATCGTTACTATTTATAGCGTTTTTGATGATAGAGAAGGTTTCATCAAAAATTTCTAGGTTGTTGTCTGAGGATTGTATGAAGATAATCCCATTATTGTATAGGGTGATGGTTGCGTCCGCTCTGTAAGTCAGTGAGGGGGCTACAGAGAGTTTGAGCCCTTGTGGAATTTTCCTAGATGTCACGATCCTGAGCTGAGAGAGCAGGGCTTTCCTCCATTGTGCTCTTCTTTTTCTGTAGAATATGAGATCGGTAATTATAGCTCCTTTTTTGTGCAGAAATAAGGGTCAGAAATTTGTGTTTCTGGATGTAATTTGAGAAATCTGTGTTTTAGGGTTTTGGAAGCATTTTTTGATAGATTGGGATGATAAATAAGTCTGTAGGCATTGTAGCCTACCTGTTTCAAGATAATTTTGGAAGCTCTAGTGTGGTTATTCTCCACGTGTGGGTGATCAACAGGCGCAAATGTCCTTGTGAAAAGCATCAAAATTTTATAGCAAATTATAAAAATGTGCAAAAGACCACGCACCATTGAGGCTTGTTGAGGTTGAATAAATAGATTAGGGGAGCAGCATCAAAACCACTGCAAAATGGCCGCTCTTTTAGCAGCTGGTAGTAAGCATACTATAGAGCTTAGTCCTTCTATGCTTTCTATGGACTTCGTGGCCTCAGTTCTACCTTAGTTTTGGATGTAGTGTGAGGGAGGGGGCGCCATCTTGTGCTTCGGTCCTCATGAATCGCAGGGAGAGAGAGCTCAAAATATTGCCCTTAAATCCTCTGCCTGGTCTGTTCACAGGCTGGTGGCAAACCTGGAGTCAAGTATGTGGTGCGGGGTGCATGAGTCCAGGTTGCTGGACAGTCTGTGCGCGTCAGTCTCTCCTTGGATTTTGCCCGTTTTTCATTATTCCCCACTGCAATTCTCATCTCAGTTAGTGAGTGCCAGGGAGTGGGCCTTGTGGTTTCGTGAATGTCAGGGAGGGAAAACTGCTGCAAAAACGAGCGCAATTGGATGTTCACCGCAGCCACAGCAACCAAGGGGAAGATGGCGGGTACCTTCCTATTATGCCGAGCGCCCCATGCTCTCGAACGCGCAGGGAGGGGGTGTTGCAACCCTTGCCCTTCAATGTTATGGATGACGGGCCATGTTTCCAGGCTTGTTTAAGTGGGACAATCAAGATCCGCCCGCTGCCACCGGGGAACCGGTCAGAGGCTCACCTCTGATTCTATGGCCCAACGAGGGGTGCAAAAAGAGACGGGTCCCGGCGGAGAGGAGATGAGCTCTGATCAGGCAGCTAGTCACCTCACTGTCTAGTCAGATGCGGGCATAAGCACCAGCACCGTAGATGTACATTAAATATTATGCAGGTTTCCAAATCAAGTGTGCATTAATTAAGGTATAGCTAAATGATTTCTGTAATGACAAGATTGTTTAATATAATGAAGATGAAAAATAATGAATGTTTTTCTGTCTTTAGGATTATCATCCTGATCGAACTGATATTCAGAAATCTATGACTGCCTTCAAGAGCCTTTCAGTAAGTTACTTTTACATTTAAATTATCAGACAGTGCATATTATCAAATGTTAATGGCAATATTTCATTTCATTTATGACTGTAACCTATGGGCCCGATAAAGATTATATCTGTAAAAGATATGGTCAATGTAGCCCACACCAATCTATGGAATGTTAGAGGTTCTAAGAGAATACTTCCAGAGGAGTCGTCCAATTAAAAAGTGCAAATTAAAAAGTACATAGAACTATCTATGCACTTTTTAATGTGTATAATATTTTTCTTTTTTTCTTTTTCAATTTGGTGGTGTATGGAATTTACAGGTTCTCTCTATTTTTGGTTTTCTTCCAACAAACCTAGTTCCACTATATCTAATTGATAATATTGCCAAATTGGCTAGCTATCTTCTGCTTTCTACAATGATGGACATTTTAAAAACACTTGGTTCAGATTTGTGGCTAAAAGTGACCTGTGCGTTTTTCCTGTCACGCACCATTTTGCACATGCACTTTTAGCTTTTATGAAACTTATAGAAATGTATATAATTGACTAACCACCCCATAATTTTTTTTCCTTGTTAGGTCTCGTCTAGGCAGCGATTGCGTTTTCTTTTCGAGACCTGCTGTATCTACTATATGGGCTTACAGCCCGCCCATAACTACCTAGTCGTTCCTTCACATTCCCTTCTAAAAGGCTTGCTTTCATCTGGTTAATAAGTGTTCTTTGTCCTTCCTTTTGGTACCTTGCTCCCTCCCACGGAGCATAGCCCTATTACTAGTAGGCTGTCACTATCGGCCATTTCGTTTTGTTTCGGCGCACTATTTTTTCGTAGTTTTTTTCCCGTAACACAAGCGCACGTATTTTCAGTCGCTCCGTTCCTGTTTATCGTCACATTTGCTGGGACAGATGTCGCTCCAAGCTCCGTTCCTGTTTATCCTCACATATGACACGAGCGCTCAAGTTTTGAATCGCTCCGTTCCTGTTTATAGTTACATTCGCTGTGTCAAGTGTAAATGCTTGTGTTATAATTTTGGTTTTTACTTTCTTGTAAGCATAGAGTTTTATTTTTAAAATGTTGGCATGTGATGTTAAAATCCTTTGCTCATTTTCATCCTGATAACGCTTGATCTATTAGCAGAACCAGAGCACCTGAGAGGATCGTTCACAGGAGGGGCAGGGCTAACACCCGGCACCCTGCTTATGTGCATACTCTCTGTGCCTGGCTTGTTGCTTCAGCAGGCGCTGGCGCGGAATCCAGTTCCTGTAATGGACAGTGGAAAGCTTGACACTTTGAGGCTTCGTCGGCCACCAGCAGAGGGACTGCACAAGAGTCTGTTTAGCGGCGAGGCATTATAAATGTGGTGCTTTTCTTATCCCCACTGGCTCCCAGTTTTTTCAACCCTGTCTTCTCCCCCCTCCCACCCACCTCATCTCTGTTTCTTCACTCCCCCTGTTAGTTACCCCCACCCGATTGACCAAGCCAGTAGGTCTCCCATCAGCGAGACATTTTGGCTTTGCCAGTTCTTGTTAATAGTGGTGCAATCATATCTTTAATAAGTAACATTTCCAATAAAGTGCCTAGACATAATCAGTTTTGTAGTGTGCTTTACATCAAATAGATAACACATAAAGGCTACACCCAAGCTCAAGCAGCCAGTTTGGTAGTTATTCCCATTCAGCCAGCCCACGGCGTAGGGGCAGTGAAGACTAAGACACCTGTATGTTGCTCCCTGCTGCCTTCCCACATGGCTTTTTTTCTGGTCTGGCAGCTGCCTTCGGCTACTGGGCTGAATATTTCTTTTGTGTACACACCTCCTATTCCGCTCTTTCCTTCTCCTCATCCTCAATTTCTTCCTCTTTCCTCCTTCTCCTTGCTTTCCTCCTCCTCCTTCTTTCCTTTTCTCCTTTTTCTACTTTCATTCCTTATTTCCTTTTCCGCCTTCATATCAATTTATATATTCACTGAAAAAAGCAAGGTTAAAGGGACTTTCTAATTAGGTGAAAATGTCAGTTAAAACACACTATTTTAAATTGACAAAACCACTGAAATCCACCAGTTATAGTTATCTCAAATAACTATACCTTGGGCACAAAAAGCGATTATCCGCGCCTCAGCCATGCACAGTGTTGTTATCATAGATGTCATTTCAGATGTTGCAGTTATATTATTAATAATCTCATAGAACGTGTCATGAGTGATGTAATATATGCGGTAATTAGCAGTGCATGGCGAGTTTGTGAGATATAGTTACTTTAGGTTACGGGTACCAGTTATAGTTAGTTGAAATACCTTTAACTGGTTAATTTCACTGGTTTTGTTAGTTTAATATAGTATGTTTTAACTGACATTTTCACCTAGATATAACGTCCCTTTGACCTTTGCTTTTTTTTATTTTTAATAATTGTAAGCTTTTTTTTGAATACCTAACTACAGCTGCCACTTTAACCTTTTGTTTTTTTCAGTAAATTACTAATTTTGTTTTTTTTAATGTAAAGTAAGATTTGCATTGCCATGTGTGACATGGGGTGGGCGCAGGGCCTCGCCTGGCCTGTGGCAAAGCCCCTGCACACACCCCCCAGGCACACACCCCACCCCGACACCTGCACCCATGTCCCAGATTTCTAAGATGGCAGCCTTTTTCCTCAGATTGTGGGCATCCAATGGGATTTCCATTGCAAATAGTCTCAGCCAGCCAATCAGAGCGTGGCTGGATCCGTGGATCCTCCGCAATGGATCCGTGAACAGTCCGCGACATGAAATACACAAAGTTTTTGAACTGTAATTTCTCAAACTTCTGAACAGATTTACACCAAATTACGAAAAGCACACTTTCTGGACCAAGGTCTAGCTTTCTGCCAAATTTGGTGTAATTCTGTTGAGCCGTTTTTGCGGTATCAATGTTCAATTTTCCTATGGAAAATTGGTTGGGGGAAAACATGTTTTGGGACCTCACCACCCCTTTTTCTTAGCCCTCACTTGACGAATCACCTTGAAACTTTCCAGGTGGGAGCTGAGGTGGATGAGACTTTTTATTTCTTTGGAAAGTTTTGTGAAGATTCGTCAAACAGTGCCAAAGTTAATGGGAAAAAAATACTTTTCCTATGGAAACATGATCCTAAAGATAACTACCCAGTTATAATTTCTTTTATAGTTCCAGCATTACCCTCTGCTTTTTTGTAATGGCAAATTAGGAATGGCAAAATGGCCACTGTTGCTTTACGATAAATGCGGACGGACACATGCACATGGTGTTGATATTATAATGGTAAACAAAAATTTCACAATTCGAAGATGGACAATATGTGTCCGTGCATACATTGAGAAGCCCCTTCTGCTGTTTTGCCTTTTTTAATTTATCAACCCAACGTGGCAGATAGCCATTTTAGAATGGCAAATTCAACTAAAAATATCTGGAGTATTTAAAAAGTGGCAAAACCAATAAATTGGCATTTTTTAAATGTGAGACTTGTTGGCTTTGCCATTGCTTGTTTGTGGAGTTGCTGATCTTGAGTTTTTATATTTGTTTGATATCATAAACAAACAATTCCGATTAATCACTACCATGGTATACGAACTTTGGGCCAGTTTACACACACATTAAAAGTCACATATTTCCAAGTTTAAAAAAAATCCGTAGGAGTAATGGAAATGCTCATCTTCTACACGTACATCTGCAGATTATCCACTTCATCAGTAAATAGGAGATTTGTTCTTCTTATTAATATTTTCTTTTTTGTCTCCACTAAGCAAATATTTGTCCTGGTATGGAAACTTCCATGTCTGCAGCACCATTCATTTTAGATGTGTGTACTTTTCCCTTTCATATCCTAGAAACACATTTTCTTCAACCTAGTTAAAGATTACATTTACTTGTTTGGAGCCTGTGAATAGTGATGCAGAATGTTTGTAAATACCAACAAATTTCCTTCTTTGTGTGCTTTTCAGGTCCACCTTTCCTGACGCACTGCTTTCTCCAACCTTAAACATCACATAATGTAGAGCATGCCATATTTGCAATTGCTCCCAAACTTAGTTCTATCCATGGACGTACCACTCTTTAGATCCTTATTCTGTGAATCAGGATATGGGAAGTGGCACACACAAAGTTCTTGTTGTGCACCTAAGATCAACTTAAACACTCAGATTAGTTGAGAATTGGGAACTTTGCGATAGACTCCTGTCTGTTTTGACCAAGCAATCGCTCCCTATCGCTGTTTGTATGGAGCTGAACTGTGCATCACTTGACATGAAGCATTCATGAGGGATCACAATTTCTGTTAATGGTGTTTGTTTTTGTTGTTTACATGTAAATGCATACTAAAACACCAGTTTTGTATTTATTTATAAAAAGGGGGTAAAATATGAATTTTGATAATCTTGACTCAAATTCTTCAAGGCCAGTGTCTTTGCTACCACTCCTTTGGAGGACTTCAGATTCTTGTGATCTTAATATGTTAGTTTTCACAAGAGCACTTATATCTGCAGTACTGTAACACATTTTTCTTTTGATTTCAAAAGATTTTATTGACCATTTTTCAAAAACCAGGGAGGGAGAAACACCAATGGAATACAAAAAGGTGCATAATGAAGAGACTAGGGCCGTTACAGAGGAATTGGGATAGAAGGATGGCGAAAAATGAACATGATCATATATAAGGTGAATTGCATCAAATCCAGGTAGTATAAAATACAGCACCCAAACAAAATTGCAAAGAATAAGAGCGGAAATGGTAAAATGGAAAGTAAAAACCAGTAGGCGATTGAATGAGAAACGGTATATAGAGAGTAGCAACGCAATCAGAGTACAAGGCACATGGTGTCGTGTATCTTGCAGTAAGTGATTCATCGTAAGACAGTAAAACAAGACAGATTGAGATCGGAGGATCGGTGCCAGTCAGAATTGAGGAGCAAGTAGTTTCCTTATTCAGGGCAGTAACAGACATGAGGTGGTGAGCATCAAGGAATAGGGCGAGCTACTCACCCAATAGGTCTTCAAGGGGATTTGGTGGAGGCATAATAGTTGTCGAGGGCTGTCCAGACAGAGGTTTTGCGGACTGACTATGGGGCGCTGCGGAGGGAGATGTTGTCCGCGCCTCTCAGGATCACATCCGAGTCCCTTTTCAGGAAGGCCCTAAAAACCTGGATTTTCAGTGCATCTGACACTCTCTGCAAAACTCTGATCTGATTCCCTGTTTCTTACCGTCAGTAGGTAACCAGGCCTTTTGCTTCCATCTCTGGGTTCCGTTTAGCGCCATGATGCTCCTTGGAGTGACAGTTGCGCTCTATAAATGTGCTATTACATTACATTTACATTACATTACAGGAAGGAGACCCAGTTTAACCAGGAATTTAAATAGGTGGCTGCTGTGTTTTTCCAGTTAGCAAGTACTGTTTTACAGGCAGCGGTTAGAAGGATATCAAACAAGAGACTATCGCTGCGAGAATTGATTTTTGGGTCAAGGAATCCTTGGACGAGGGATAGGGGATTCTTTTCTACTTGGACTCCGCAAAGGGTATGTGTGAAATTGAAATCAGAGTCCCAAAATGGAGAAACCGCCCTGCAGTAGAAGAGGAGGTAGGGGAGGTCACCAGTCGAATTATTACAATTCCAGCAAGATGGGTTGTCTCTGAGGGAGAGTTTGTGAAGGCGGGCTGGAGTCCAGAAGGTTCAGTGCAGTAGTCAGAATTTCACCTGGGAGAGGGAGGGAGAGATTTTGTGGGAGACTACTGACTTCCAAATTAGATGCCAGGACTCCGGGGTGAGAGTCTCAGCGGGGTCCCATTTTGTCAGAGAGCTTGCGGTTAGGTTACTAGATTTCGGTTTTAAGAGGTGATAGAACTTGGAGGCTTGGTGACCAGATCTATTAAATGTCAGAATGGATTTGGAAAAGGAGGGCTTGCCGGAAGGGAGGTTAAGTTTGGACAGGCTGACTTTAAGTTTGAGGAAGTAATATAGATCTAAGTCCCGTAGGTTGAAGTGAGTTCTTATTTCTCTAAAAGATAGTGGGGACTGTGAAGATCCGAGATCTTTCAAGAGATGAATGCCCTTAGAGGCCCAAAGCGGCCAAAAGACCGGATTTAGGGTTATTCCAGAGGGAGACTAAGTTAGAATCTGATAGAGACATCTAGCCGCAGATTCCTTAACTTTGAATTCTCCCCAGGCGCCAGTCGATTTTCAGAAGAGCTCTTTTGGTGGTGTTAAAAATGTATTTTCCAGTGGCATGGGGTTTTGCGGAGCTGGTTAGGAGGGTAATAGGGTGAAGCCCCCTCTCAATTGATAACCAAGAGGGGGTATAGTCTGGCAAATGGGAGCACCAGAGGGAGCCCTGTCTTGTGAGGAAAGCAGTGTGATAATTTCCGAAGTCAACCAGGTTGACACCCGCAAGCTGAACAGGAAGGCAGAGTTTTTGATAGAGATTCTAGGGCGTTTGTTTTGCCAGATAAATTTGTTTAATAATCTATCGATTGTTTTGGTGGAAATCATCCGATAGGGCTAGCGGAAACATATTTGAGAGGTAGTTGATTATAGGGGTGATCATCATTTTGACAGTCTCAATACGGCCCCACCATATAAGAACTTTAGGATTCCAGCTCTCTAGGAGAGACTCTATTTTCTTCAGCGTTAGGATCTCATTAAGGTGTAGGGAATCTGATACGTCTGAGTTGAACTCCAGATCCAAGTATTTAATACATTTTGGTTGCCAGGCTAGTCCTGTATTCATGAACAGGGGCTGGAGCAGAGGTTATTTAGAGCCAGAATTTTTCTTTATTTAGTTTATAGTTTGACACTCGGGCATACACTTCTATGGTCTGTAGTAGGGCAGGAATAGACTGTGACGCCTCTTCGGTCATAATTAAAATATCGTCGGCGTAGGCCGCTAGTTTCACTGTGGTCTTATTAAAGTTGACACCTTGAATTAGGTGGTTGGCTCTAATCTTGTGGCATAGTGGTTCAAGGCTTAGGATGAGAAGGGTTGGGGAGAGGGGGAAGCCCTGTCTTGTACCTCTCTCTAGGTTGAATGCTGTGGAGAGTAGGCCCTGGATCTCACTTTAGCTGACGGGCTGCTATAAAGATCCTTGACCATTTTGGGGAAAGAGTCTCCGAGGTTGAATTTCACCAAAGCATCGAGGGTAACTGCAACTGTTTCGGGAGGGGTCAATTTGGCTTTTTCCAAGTCATGGCATAAGAGTCGGGTATTATAATTTGATAGCCTATTCTTCATGAAACCCACCTGAGAGCGATTAATCAATTGGGTTAGGAGAGGTTAGAGTCTTTTGCAAAGGATCTTGGCGTAGATTTTTGCATCCAAATTAATTAGGGAGATTGGTCTATAATTCTTTACCTGCGTTGGGTCTTTGCCAACTTTTGGGATTACAACAATGGTGGCTTCGCTGGTAGTGGCCGAAATGGCTCCATAATCAGCAAAGTGTTGATAGAGGGACAACAGGGTTAGATTGAGTAAATCAGCGAAAGTTTTGAAAAGGTTAGCTGAGTAACCGTCTGGGCCTGGGGCTTTACTGGGTTTCAAAGAAGGTATTGCCGATTCAAGTTCTGTAATCGAGATTGGGGATCTAAGGGTCAGCTTCTCTTGATCAGAGATAGACGGGAGGGGAATGTCGCTGAGGTAGGCTGCACAAGAGGGAGTTGAAATGTCTGCATCATCTTTGTACAGAGATTGGTAACAATCTATGAGAATTTCCAAGATATTTTGTGGTCTAGTGTGGGTGACATTTGATTTATCTGTGAGGGAATCAATTCCCTTGTAGTTTTGTTTGTGTTTTAGGTTGGAGGCTAGGATTTTGCCTGCTTTATTTGCTTCACAAAGTTTTAGGCTTTTATATTTGTTGACCCAAAACCCCCGCTCTTTCACTCAAAATTCTGTTATATTCGTATTTTTATTTTGTGAGGGTGGACAGGGTTTGAGGGTTCGAGTCTGAGATGTGGGAGGAATCCAGGGTTTTAATATCTTTTTCTAGTTCCAGGAGGTCTTTATTCTGGTCTTTATTGATTCTGTATTGGATTTTTATAAGGACACCCCCGACAGTCACTTTCAATTCATCCCAGTGAGTGGAAGGGGAGGTATCTGAAATTGGGTTGTCTTCTAAATAGTGTATTATGGTTTTCTCAATCCTCTCCCTGGAGGCCGCGTCTTTGATTGATTCGTCATTGAACCTCCAAATCTTTCTAGGGGTTGGTGTATTTGCGCCGGTGAGGGAGAGGGTAATGGCAGAGTGGTCAGAGACTAACCTCGTCAGGATTTCTGTCTGGTCTACCAGATGAACATGGGATTTGGAAATCAATAAATAGTGTGTTCTGGAGTAAGACTTGTAAGGGATGGAAAAAAAGGTGTAGTCTCTAGTGTCAGGGTGTTGGAGTCTCCACGTGTCTAGTAGGCCGAATCTGTCACAAAGTTTGGGTAATGATCTGTGTGACCTAGAGGGCTGGAGGGGGGGGACTTGGACTGTCTATCGATGGTTACATCTAAGGGAAAATTTAAGTCACCTCCCAAGATTGCAAGATCATAGTTTGGAATTTAGCTCAGGGAATCCCAGAAATCCGGGGCATCCGAGTTCGGTCCATATATATTGAGAACGTGAACGTGGCAGTAATTGTTCACAAATTTTGAGGGAACCCATCTTCCATTGTCATCCGCCTAGTGCGATATGGTGGATAGGCCTTAGGTACTTGGAAATCAACATGGCAATCCCACCCCTCTTGTGTTCCATCAAGGAACAAAGGATGTCTGCAATCCAACTCCTCCCGAAACCTGCAAGTCCCGCATGGTCAGTTTTGGTTTCTTGTAGCAGAATAACATCCGGTTTCAGATTAAATAGTTAGTTTTCAATTTTTTTGCGCTTGATTGGGTGGTTAAGCCCCTTAACATTTAAGGAGACACATTTTAAGTTACTATCTAGTGGGGAGTTATTCATGGCGGGGAGGTAAAACCATAGCTGTGTAGTTACAGGGAAAAGACTGTATGGTGAGCTGACAGTGAGATGTAGCAAAATGCTTCTAAGTAAGGGCACACCCCGGGGCTTTCTGGCAAGTCAGAGTAGTCAGTGAAGATAGAACAAGGAAGGAAAGTCTTACTAGAGCATCAACCAGTGATATTAAAGGGAAACCCCCTGAGAATGTAGCGCGGATCTCTGAGCTGGAGCCGATTGTCAGTAGGGGAGTCTGGAAGAAGAGCTGCAAGAAAAGGTAAGTACAAAGTGGCACACATAACAAACCAATTGGCTGTACACAGTTTAGACATAGACCTACCAGTGAGGAAAAAAAAAGCAAATGAACATTGGGAGAGAGAGACCCATAAACCCACCCACCCCTAACCCACCACCCCCTCCACCCGACCATCCGAGCCCAAACGCTGCAAGAAAAGGTAAGTACAAAGTGGTACACATAACGAACCAATAGGCTGTACACAGTTTAGACATTGACCTACTAGTGAGGAAAAAAAAGCAAATGAACATTGGGAGAGAAAGACCCATAAACCCGCCCACCCCTACCCACCACACCCTCCACCCGACCAACCCAGCCCAAACGCTGTAAGTGAGAGAGACAACGGGTGAAACCCGCCTTCGCTGGCACATGACAAACATCAAACAGAATGTAAGGTTAGAATCTCGCGAACAGTAGGGAAGAACTTATATGAAGAACATGTAACAGAGCGGCGAAGGGCGATATGCCCCAACTCTCAGACATCAATGGGCACTTGGTCTAAAATAACGACGTAAGCGTAAGCTGCGTGTATCCGGTATAAGTGAAATAGAATGAGGAGGGAAGTTGCACACCAATATCTCTCTATGGGCGAGGAGTACTAGGAGGGATTACCCAGCTGGGGGAACGGTAGAAAATAGAAGGCACAGTGGTGTGCCTCTCTAAAGATTATAGTTGTACTAGGTTCTAGCTGAGGAGGGGGGATTAGAGATGTGGCTGTAAGCCCACTGGGTGGAATGGTTCCCAGCAATCTGCCCAACATATGTACCACAGTGAGAAGGCATGGGGGCCAGAGATCACCCCAGATGGAGAGGCCAAGGAGGAGACCAAGTGCTGTATGTACTGAGTATGAACTAAGAATGCAATAGTGCATACAGTGCTGTAGACCACATTTTTAAGGCACTATAATTAGATGAACTTCTATATGCAAATGCTGTGTAGTGCTTTGATATTGTACTCCTAAATAAACATTAGGAAAGGCTATAAGACACGGAGCTGTATATTGAAAAAGATTATGACTTGGGATTAGAAGCAGGTGAAGATCTCGTGTCCATCATACTAGTCCCTCTGTCCTCTAAGAACATCAGAAGATCTTTTTGGTCGTTGAAGATGCGGAAGCTTCCATTCTCCTTAACTTTAACGCATTTGAGTTTAATTGCTATGCGACTACTATACAATCACAATATGCGTTTATCAAGGCTAATGAAGTTACAGAGGTTTAGTACATAGCTGCTTAATGTAGTGCATACATCTTACAGAAATCCTAATGCAAGTGTACATTTTTCCATTGAAGGTGAAAAAATAATTGCATGTATATTTTTCAGAAAACAACCAATAAATAGAATTGCTATCCATTAAAAGGTTACAAAATGGATACATGCACATGGAAAAGTAAAAAAAAAAAAAAGCCTTATTTGTAACTGAAAGGATCTGACATTTCCTACTTTTGGTAACCATTTGTGATAAGAGTGCAGCCTCAATTTCAAGAGTCACTATTAAACACAGATGTAAGAAGGCAGAGAAGATATAATCCACTTTTAAGGTAGATATGTAGTGCCTTCATAAGAAATGCTTCAGTGGTTGAAGCAAGTGGTTTAACTGTGTTCTAGCTGTGTTAAAAAAAAGATTGAACACCACAAAATGATGCTATTAAGATAACTGTAAAATAAATCCTGATTATATTCTGGGAAAACTTGTTGCAGTGGCTAATATTTCATAGTTTGTCAATTTATAAGGGGCGTTCTTTATTGATGGGAGACTCTTCTGCATTCAATAGGCGCAGTGTCAAGAAGTGCGGAAACGGAAAGAACTGGAACTTCAGATACTGACTGAAGCTATTCGATGTTGGGAAGGAGAGGACATCAAAACGCTTGGCAATGTTTTATACATGTCACAAGTCCTGATTCAGTGCGCAGGAAACGAGGTAAAGTCCTTTTTAAAATTTTATTCATCGTCTCTTGTACACATTTTCCATGGGGGTTTATTTGATCACTCCCTTCCCCTTCAACCAATTTGGATTTATGGTACTAATGGCAATTCGCACATTTTTAGTGTGATCAAAATCTATTATATTATTCTTTTGGGTAACAAAACTTGGAAATATTGTGGGAGCGTTTCTAGTTAGACATTTTTTACGTTTTGCTCAGATTCACTGAAATAATGTAATTTCCATTTCACTCCTTTCTCAGCAACAGCGCAGTGTCCTACACTCGATCTATGCAACTTACACCTCCTTTCATGGAGAATGAGTGGTGACAATTGGCTGCGTTAGATTTGCTGACTGAGGTGGTGGATGTAATCTTCATCGCCCTTCCACCAAATGCATTTATGCCTGGTGCTGGGACACAGTTGTGACCTGGTTCAGTGCCCATAAAGCGGACCCCATGTAAACAAAGCTGTTGGCTGTAAATTCATTTATTTTTGTCTTTAACCCAGCAAGTAGTGGGCACTCTAAAAGGTTATTTTTCGGCCCTTTCAGCCTTTCTACTTTGGCCAGACCAACCATTCTTCTTCAACTCTCCTTTTGTGATGGGATTTATTAAAGGTTTGACATACGTTTCCTCCCAAGTCGTTTCTGATTCCACTGTCACACTCCACCCTAAACTACCTTTTCCCCAGAAAAATTGATGCAGACGAGCTAACATAATCGAAATGAAGAAGACAGCCTTCAAGGTCAGCATCTCATGTCAGCTCGTCTCATGAGTAAATTACAGGCCCTCTCAGGGCAACCGCCCTACACCACCTCTTTCCCAGACAAATTGGTGCTTAGGACATGGGCTACCTTCTTGCCTAAAGGCATGACTCCTTTGTTGAGCAATCCATCACTCTTCAAGAGTTCTTTGCTCCTCCCTCATCCTTCGAAAGATGAGGAGGGACTCCAACGGCTGGACCCCAAATTGGTTTTAAGATTTTACATTGATTGTACAAAGGATCATCGAGTGGAACAATCTTCTTTTTTTTTTTTTAAATAGTTTCTTTTGCAAAGAAGGGGAAGGCTGTGCAGAACAGGACCTTGTTGAGGTTGCTAGTCCTTTGCATTAGGATCTGCCAAGAATAGCCCCTGGAGCGTCTCAGAGCCCAATCCACCATGGCTAATGCTGCTACCTCAGCATTTTGCCATGAGAGTGCGTCCTTGCTATATGCAGGGTTGCGACATGGGTGTCTGTGCATACAATTACAAAGCATTACTGCCTTGACAGCCTGGTCCGGTGAGAAGGACATTTTGCCGCTCTGTTCTGCAAGACGTTTTGGCTGAGTTCACTCCACAGACCCTCCACCTTGGGGAGGTACTTCATTGGTTTCTATTCTAAGGTGGCAAATCTGCGGATAGACGTATCCATCAGAAGAACAACTTGTTTAACATCGGTAACTCTCTTTCCGGTGAATACTTTATCTGACCGCAGATTACTCACTCGCTTTCCACCTCCCTATTCTGTGCAGTTTCCTCTTTTTAAGGCCCAAAAACGACCCATGTTAATACTCCACACACTGTATCCAACAATTTTTTGCAATCAAAGTTGGATGGTGTGAGAAAGTGCCTCTTTTGACATGGTTATGCCCCACTTTTTGCCTGGTATTTGATGTGGTTTCGATTGTAGAGCTCGGGGTCCCTGCCGACCAGGTTCCCTGTGCCAGTGTTTCTTCCCTAAAACATATCCACAATTGGTACCTCTGCCCCCTGTAAGTCCCTAGTAAGTGGTACCGTGGGTACCTAGGGCCTGAGAGCTGAAGAGGGTCCCCTGGGACCCCCCCTCATTAGGATCATGCCACTAGCTTTGCAGCTTGCATGCCCTTGTGAGGTGAAAAACGACAGTCGACATGGCACCCTACCTGGGTGCCATGCCTGCCAGCACTGCCTGTAGGTATAGGTAAGTCACTCCTCTAGCAGGCCTTACAGCCCTAAGGCAGGGTGCACTATACCACAGGTGAGGGCATAGTTGCACGAGTAGATATGCCCCTACAATACTTAAGTCAATTCTTAAATATTGTAAGTGCCAGGGAAGTCATAAGGAGTACATGGGCTGGAAACTCGACAACTTGAGTTCCCCAGCACCATGATGGCTTCACTGAAACCAGGAGTGTTTGGTACCAAACAGCTCCTTGTAATAAATCCACACTAATGCCAGTCTGAGATTTATTAAAACATGTACTCGGAGGGCACCTCAGAGATGGTCACAGACTGGCTTTAGGCAGCCTGCCGCACACACACAGGTTTTTCTTTTTGGACACCTGGGAGGAGAGCCTCTGGTCTCTGGGACTAGAAACAATGCACATCCTGGGCAGAGGTATCGCACCTCCTCCCCCAGGATGGGCCAGTGCTCGAAGGGGAAGCTTCAAAGGCCTGGTGACCTCCAGCCTCTGCTGCTAGCAGCATATGGCAGCCCCCAGTTTACACCCCCACTTTGGGCAGGAAAACTTAGAAAGGTTAGGAGGTGTGCCCACTGCTGCCAGATCCTCCCCTCAGATGGAGGATGCAAAGTTAAACAAACTTTTCAGTCCCCTCCATCTTGCAGATGATGGGACTCCTCCAATCAGGGCTAGGTCTGTGCCCCCTCCCAGAAGAGGGTGGCATAATAGTGGGTGTAGTCAACCCAGGTAAGGGGCCTATTGGCCCTACCTACTACTCCCCTAAAAAGCCCCCTAACTTTAGTATTTAGGTGGCTCACCCAGACCTAGAAGGTAGATTCCTGCAACCTACAAAGAAGAAGGACAAAGAGACAACATGCAGGAAACCTTGAAGACGACTACTGACTTGGCCCCAGCCCTACAGGCTTGTCTCCCGCTTTGAAGACTCTGCAAAGATGACGACGCCTCTGCTGTGGCCAGCGACTTCCAGAATCCCGAGGAAGACTGCCTGTTCTTTAACAAAGACCACATCTCCTGAGGACAGTGGCCCTGTCCAGAAGAATACAACTACAAGGACTCCGAATCCATCTGGAACCACTACTCCTGCCCACTCTGCACCCGACGCCCATGGCCCGAGCCTGAGTGGCTCACTGGTCCAGTGAATTCTCCCCAGCGATCCTGACCTCGAGTCCAGTGTTGGCTATCTGGGTTTAGTGGCGGACTCTGGTTCCTTAGCATACATAGGTGAATGTTCTACATCTCTGCTGACGCATCACTCTTGTCTCAGGACCTTTGCTCTGTCTCTCGTTTTCAGAACCCCTGTTCTCCGTTATATGACAAGATATGTGTACTCAGAACAGCAGCTGCATTCTTTTATTATGTCTAGGTGCTAGTGTCTGACCAGAGAGAATAACAAGGGGCAATATTGTTTGACCTTGCCTATGGTGTTCAGACTAAATCCCAGGAAAAGAATAAAATGCAAAAATGTGCTGGTCCTGTGTAAAAGTACAATGTGGCACAAAACCAAGCGTGATATTTAGTAACATGTGCAAAGTAAAAGCGGCCTACAGCATGCACAACGAGGCTAACATAGGGAAAACGGCAATGGGCCATACAAGAAACACTTTGGTCAGGATAATAGCACAATAAAACACTAAAAAAAATGAAATGTAAACGATAGGTAAACAAATTCAAAGCATAATTCATAAAATTATATTGGGAAAGCCAAAAAAATGAATTGTTAATTTAGAAAAATATTGAAATCATGGTTCTTCGGAGGAATCCATTGTGTCACACGCAAATTCAAAGGCCAGGGACTCCAAAAAGGAGTATGACTCTACAAAAGATGATTAGCCGCCCAAGTTCCAAACGACAAACATGATCCTAGGTCTCAGCCGGTGTGAGATAGTTCCCGGGTAACCTGCATCCGTGTTAGTAGAGCCTGTATTCTTTGATCCTTGTGCCGATGCACATATTTCCTTAAAAGAAAGTGGCTCAAACCTCACATTGTGGAGAAGCCGCAAACCTAGGGGACAGTCCTAAAAATGGGTCGCTAAGGGACTCATTAGCAGTTCAGTGTCCACAGCAGCAGGCGTCTGCAAAGCCAGGCAGATATCCAGTGCCCATTCAAAGGGGCACCAGAGGCAGTTGAAGGCGGGTTGTACGCAGGTAAACCAGGAACGCTGGACTGTTAAGGACCAATCAAGATCAAGTTCCTGTAGTAGAAATATATAATAGAAAAAGACTGAAGCATGCGCTCGCAATAGTGTTGGAGCGGTTGTAGTTCCAGGAAGCTTACAAAAGGAACATCCATTGCGGAGAAGCAGAACTAGGATGAGAATGCCACAAATGAGGAATAACTGCAGTAGAAATCCTCCGAACACCCTGGAAAAAATTGAATGAATAAAAGCCGGTATTATTCCAAAGACAGTTTGGAACGAACTGATGAGGTCGGAACAGACCACTTTAAAAAAGTGTGTGAGACCGGCTGTGTTAGAGGCATTACCAATTCGATTCACTAATTCACTGAAATGCAGGGAAAGGTTTGTATTTAACAATGACTGTTTTCACTAGAAGTTCTAGCCATCAAGGTTTCATGAGTAGATGTGAGAGCTACCTCCTTTAGAAACAATAATGCTTTTAGTTTGTTTAGCTTGTTGAAATCTGCCTTCAAAGTTGGAATGGAAGACCACAACTAGTTATATACAAATCCATGCCTGGGGGGGGACAGGACATTGTTGCAACAACTGACGAGCTGGGAAACGGACAAGATGTAGGGGACTCCAACTCGCATCCCACAAATCTTGATCACTAAGCATTAGATAACTTCCATTTGAAAGTACCGTAATAAGTGGAAGAACTGTGGGAACTGGTATTCCTTTTAAATAACAGGCCAAATTCGGCACTGAAGCATTGCATGCGCCGTGGATCTTAACATGTTTGTAAACAAGTGAATGTCCGACAGAAGAGTCTCATTCCTCTCCAGTAAGGAAAACTTCCTTATTGGCACGCTCACAGTGATAGGAGAAGGGAAGTGACCATAACTCATAAATGAAGATGTCTCTGAGGGGTTCATATCTATCAACAGGAAAATGTTTCATGCAAGCAGTGAACTGAAATGTCGAAATAGGTAAAGAAGTAACGCCTTGTATTAACCACACAGCTGAAGGTGTTTCAGCTATAGTGAATGGAAGATGTTCTAGCTTCTCTAAATGTAGTATTGTGTAGATCTGAAAGAAACACATAGTGATAGATTCCTTACCTTAGAATATCCCCAGGTGTCAGACTGGATCCGGAAAGTTTTCGTCAGCAGTACCCCTGCGCGTCGGTAGGTGGCGTCGTGCGGCTCCGCCGTAGTCGCCGAGATGACGTCGCGGGCGCTACTTAGACGCCGCCAACGCGCACTGACGTCAGTTCTTTCTTTGTCCGCGCCAGCAAGCGCAGATCCGGAGAGAGCGGTACCCCAGTCAATTTTTTACTGACTTTTTTGAGATTTTTGTCTCAGCTTTTTGAGTCGATCGATTCCTTGTGCAGCAGGGATGCCCGGGTTTAAATCCTGCGAGGACTGTCATCGCATGATGTCGGTGACGGACCCGCACCGCGTGTGTCTCTTCTGCCTGGGGCGCGACCACGACCCCAAATCGTGCCCCGACTGCTGGGCCATGGCGCCGAAGACTTTGCGGGAGCGGTCCCGAAAGTTGCTGGAAGCCCGGCAGTCGGCTCCGC
Source organism: Calotriton arnoldi (assembly GCA_963921515.1). Lineage (NCBI taxonomy): Eukaryota > Metazoa > Chordata > Amphibia > Caudata > Salamandridae > Calotriton > Calotriton arnoldi. Next base: position 3,138,179 of record CAWUFW010000699.1, read on the forward strand.
GCCGTGAGAGGTCCCGGTCCAGAGGGAGGTCGAGGGACCGGTCGCGGAGCCGTCCTCATCGGAAGTCGTCCGAATCCAAGTCTTCGCACTCTGGGTCAGGTAAGGCGAAGCACAAAAAGAAGTCGAAGAAACGTCCTCGTTCTTCGACTTCCCCTCGCCGGTCGCGCGACGCGGCAGAGGGAGCGGGTGGTGCCACCCCTGCGGCTCCGGCGGAGCATACGCAGTCGTCGGTGACCTACCCGCCCTTCCCGGGTTCATCGGCGACTCCGGCCCAGGTACAGGAATTCCTGTCCGCTATGGCTCGCCTATTTGGGCCGTCGGGCCCCTCCGGTGTGCCTTCGGGCCCCGCGGGCCCGAGTGGGAGTCCTCGCCCTTTGACGCCGGTGGCTCCGGCGTCGCCGTCGGCTCCGGCCTCGGCACCGCAGGACTCCCATGGATTCCGTCGTGGATCCCGGTCGACGCCGGTTGACCTCGTAACACCTCCACCGACGTCGACCCCACCGGCACCACGTTGGACGTCGCCCGGCGTGCCGGACGACGTCGACCCCGGTTTCAGCCCCGACGTGGATACGGTGCCGGAACAGTGTCGACCGACTCCGACGCCGTTTGGGAATTTGTTTCCCTATATCCATCCTCCTCCTTTTCAACAGCAGGAGGAGGAAGGGAGGACTGGGAGGGGTCTGAGGACCCTCTCACAGCTCAATGTGAGTATAACCCGGACTGGGCTGAGCAGCTGGGGGACGCCAGTGGTCTGGACACCTCTCCAGACCTTGACATGATATCTCCTCTTACCGTGGCTACGGAGGAGGGCGCTAGTTTTTCTGTGGTGTTGCGTAGGGCTGCTGGGGCACTCCGCCTGCAGCTACCTACTGTGGCCGTCAGGACTAACCTCCTGACAGAAGTGCTTCAGCCAGCAGTTTCCTCTGCGGAGCCACTGCTGCCCTTTAATGAAGCACTGTCTGACGTTCTTCTGGGCTCCTGGTCCAGGCCCAGCACAGGGGCTCCTGTAGACGGGAACGTGGCCCGACGCCATCGCCCGGCCCCAGGCGACCCCCTTTTCCTCTCCCAACACCCCACCCCTGAGAGCTTGGTTGTCAAAGCCTCTGCTTCTCCAAGCGCATTCCCTTCCGCACCCCCGGATAGGGAATCCAAGAGGCTGGAACAGTACGGGAAGAAGATTTTTTCTTCCGCCAGCCTAGGGCTGCGGGCTGTGAACACCGCATGCCTCTTGGGCCGTTATTCGCACTCCTGGTGGGATACGGTAGCGCAGGTGCTGCCTAGCTGTCCGGAGGAGGCATGGACGGCACTCTCTCAGGCTGTTGCTGAGGGGAGAGATGCAGCCAAGTTCACAATCCGTTGTGGCCTTGACACCGCCGACTCGCCAGGCAGGGCGATTTCCACGACAGTGTCGCTCCGCCGCCACGCCTGGCTGAGGACAACTGGCTTTTCGAGGGATGTCCAGAACACATTGATGGACATGCCCTTTGATGGCATTCGCCTCTTTGGCAATAAGGCAGACAGTGCTTTGGAGCGCTTCAAGGACTCACGGGCTACGGGCAAGTCCTTGGGCCTTTCGGCCACGCGCCCTCCTCCGCCTTCTGCCTTTCGCTCCTTTCGTGCTCGCGGAAGGTGCAACCCACCACGTTCGCAACAGAGCCACAAGCCAGCGCAACAATCCACGCGCGGCCGCGGACGTGGGAACCGCCGCGGTGGTTCAGGGGGCCAGCGGCCGGGTCAGTCCACCTCCACCCCCGCCACCACTGCCTCCAAACCTTCCTAGTCCGACCTTTCAGGCCCATCAAACGCCAGTGGGTGGCAGGCTTCGCCATCACCTCCCCCACTGGCGCACCATCGCGTCGGACAAGTGGGTTTTACAGATAGTCCGAAGGGGCTACTCCCTCCCCTTCGAGACTACCCCTCCAGCCATGCCACCTCAGTACCACCGCGTATCGGGGGATCACTTGGCACTTCTCCAGCAGGAAGTTGCGGCCCTCTTGGCCAAGGGGGCCATAGAGCGCGTTCCGATGCCAGAAGTAGGTCGTGGTTGTTATTCCCACTACTTTCTGATTCCAAAGAAGGGCAAGGGCCTGCGTCCTATCTTGGACCTTCGGGACGTCAATCTCTTCCTCCGGAAGGAGAAGTTCAAGATGCTCACACTTGCTCAGGTCTTGTCTGCTCTAGACCCACAAGACTGGCTGGTAGCGTTGGACTTGCAGGATGCTTACTTTCATATTCCCATCCTGCCGGCCCACCGGCGTTACCTCCGGTTCACGGTAGGCCACGAGCATTTTCAGTTCACCGTGCTCCCTTTGGCCTTACAAGCGCCCCTCGGGTGTTCACGAAAGTGATGGCGGTGGTCGCAGCTCATCTGCGCAGATCAGGGGTTTCAGTGTTCCCTATCTCGACGATTGGTTGTTGAAGGCGGGCTCGCCCCAGACAGTCGTCTCCCACCTCCAGACTACGGCCGACCTCCTGCATTTGCTGGGGTTCTCCATCAAAGTGCCGAAGTTACACCTGATCCCCTCTCAGAAGCTCCTCTTCATCGGAGCGGTTCTGGACACGGCGCGGTTTCGGGTTTATCCTCCCGAACAGCGAGTCTGAGATATTCGGGCTATGATTCCAATCTTTCAGCCCTTATCCTGGGTTTCCGTCAGGATGACCCTGAGGCTGCTGGGCCTCATGGCCTCCTGCATCCTGCTGATCAATCATGCCAGGTGGCATATGCGGGCTCTGCAGTGGGACCTGAATCTCCAGTGGGCGCAGCATCAGGGAAACCTGTCCGACTACGTCCAGATCTCGGAGGGCACTGCACGTCTCTTGCAGTGGTGGCTCACGAACCAACATTGGGTCAGCGGCAGATCCCTCTCCCTTCCCCAACCGGAGTACACAGTGGTGACGGAGGCGTCCCTCCTGGGATGGGGCGGCCACATGGGAGAGGCGGAGATCAGAGGCCTCTGGTCTCCAGCGGAGTCCAGGCTCCATATCAACATTCTGGAGCTTCGGGCTATCCGACTTGCACTGAAGGCATTCCTTCCCTCTGTCAAGGGGAGAGTAGTGCAGGTGTTCACAGACAACACCGCCGCCATGTGGTACTGCAACAAACAAGGCGGGGTGGGGTCGTGGACCCTCTGTCAGGAGGCTCTGAGTCTCTGGACATGGCTGGAACATCAGGGCATGTCCCTGGAGGTTCAACACCTGGCAGGTTCTCTGAACGCCAGGGCGGACGAACTCAGCCGCAGGTGCATGATGGATCACGAATGGCGTCTTCACTCGGAAGTGGCGCAAGGTCTCTTTCTGCAGTGGGGAGAGCCTTGGTTAGATCTATTCGCCACCGAAGAGAACGCGCAATGTCATCAGTTCCGCGCTTTGGAATTTCCAAGGTGGCACTCGCTCGGCGATGCTTTTCGTCGCGAGTGGAGATGCGGTCTGTTGTACGCCTTTCCGCCTATACCACTTCTGCCCAGAGTGCTGAAGAAGATCAGGCGCGACTGGGCCCAAGTCATCCTTGTGGCCCCGGACTGGGCTCGAAGAGTATGGTATCCCGAGCTACTCAGTATGAGCATCGATCCCCCAATCAGACTGCCTCTGCGGGAGGATCTTTTGTCGCAGCAGCAGGGGACGGTCCTCCACCCGAACCTGTCCAGCCTCCACCTCTTTGCGTGGAGATTGAGCGGCGGCAGTTGATTCCTTTCGACTTGCCTCCTGAAGTTTGTGATGTCATTCTGGCAGCCAGGCGTCCCTCTACTAAAGTGGTATACGCCTGCAGGTGGAACAAGTTTGTGGCATGGTGCACAGCAAAGGCTGTGGATCCCCTTTCTGCCCCTCTTTCTGAGGTCCAACTGTTCCTTCTCTCTTTGGCCCGGCAGGGCTCTGCTCTGGGCACTATCAAGGGCTACCTTTCTGCAATTTCAGCCTTTCTCAGGCTACCTGATCAGCCCTCTCTTTTCAAGTCCCCTGTTGTAAATAGATTTCTCAAAGGCATTACACACCTTTTTCCTCCTATTCCTTTCGTGATGCCTCAGTGGGACTTGAATCTGGTTCTTACATACTTGATGTGCGCTCCCTTTGAGCCTCTTCACAACTGTCCTCTTCGTCTCTTGACATTGAAGACTGCCTTCCTGGTAGCCATCACCTCCGCTAGGCGGGTGAGTGAGCTCCAGGCTCTTTCTTGTAAGCCTCCTTTCCTTTCAGTCCATCCGGACAAAGTGGTGCTCCGGCCCCGTCCTTCCTTTTTGCCAAAAGTGGTTACGGCCTTTCACATTGGGCAGACTATTACCTTGCCCACCTTCTTTCCGCCTCCGCATCCTTCCAGAGAGGAAGAGAGGCTCCACCGTCTGGACCCAAAACGCGCGCTCTCATTTTTATCTCAACCGCACACAGCAGTTCCGGGTGGATGACCAGCTCTTTGTTGGCTACGTTGGCACCAAGAAATGTCTGGCGGTACACAAGAGAACTATCTCCCGCTGGGTTGTCTTGTGTATCAAAGCATGTTACTCTTTGGCTAAAAAAGAACCTCCGGTGGGGCTGCGTGCTCGTTCCACCAGAGCTACTGCAGCCACTACTGCATTGGGACGTGGTGTCCCCCTGCAAGACATCTGTCAGGCAGCCACGTGGGCCTCGCTGCACACGTTTACCAAGCATTATTGCCTGGACAGCCAAGTCCGGAGAGACGGCTTCTTTGGCCGTTCTGTTCTCCGTGACTTTCTGGTGTGATCTTAGTTCGCAGACCCACCACCGGGGTTGGTATTGCTGGGGTATCTATTCTAAGGTAAGGAATCTATCACTATGTGTTTCTTTCAGATGAACAAGTTACTTACCTTCGGTAACGATATATCTGTAAGAAACATTAGTAGTGATAGATTGCTTACCGCCCCACCCATCCTCCCCGCTCTGCAAACTGATTTCTAGGGTTAAGGTCATCCCTTTCAGGGCCCTAGTTTCAATGCACCAGTGGTCAGTATCTTGCATGGCTCTGCATTCCTGGCGCGGAAAGTCGTGTACAGAACTGACGTCAGCGCGCGTGGGCGGCGTCTAAGTAGCGCCCGCGACGTCATCTCGCCGACCACGACGCCAACGATGGACGCGGAGCCGCACAACGCCACCTACCGACGCGCAGGGGTACTGCTGACGAAAACTTTCCAGACCCAGTCTGACGCCTGGGGATATTCCAAGGTAAGGAATCTATCACTACTAGTGTTTCTTACAGATATATCGTAACCGAAGGTAAGTAACTTGTTCGTTGCGTCTTTCATTGCCATCAGCTGTTTTTGTGTTAAATTGAAGGGCAAGAAGAAATTACTGCAATTCAAATAGCGCCTTGGTACACGTCCATTTTTAAGGGATTGAAGCGTCCAGCTAAATTGCATAATAGATCTAAGCTGACTTCGCCCATGATACAATGTTGACGTCACTTTGCATAATGTCAATAGCAGACGACACAATCTTATTTAAGTTATAAATACGAGAAGACAGTGCATTAATACTACTATCAACCACAGCAAGCACTTTATCCAGATTATCTTGGTCGATTTGTCTTAAATGTGTGGCAGCTTCCATTTGGGACAATTTCTTAATTTCATTATAAGTAGCATAAATAAATCTTTTGGCACGTGGGGATTTGGGACCCAAAAGAAAATCTGACAAATCCATGTCTTCAGACAGGAGAGAAAGATTTTACTGCAGACTGTGTGGAATGTTCCAACCATTGTTGACAATTTTCCCACCGAATAGGTGGTAACGATGCCAGTATGTTGTGATTAAGAGTATCGGGGATCGGGTCTGCTTGATTTGAACACAGGTGTGGAATTGAGAAAACGAGCATGACAGCCATTAGTGTCCACTGACCACAATAACCACTGGTTCGGACCTGAAAGTGTGGAATTAAATGTACCATTATGCTATTAAGTTGTTCATCAGTATAATTTGTCAAACTTTGCCAATTATCAAAGCGGGCAATAGAGGGAATTGTTGGGGCATTCATTTTGTTAGTTTTTGCCAATCCCACACATGTTGTCTGCTGGATGGTGCCATTCAATAAGATCATTTGTGTGGGAATTAAGCAGGCTTGAAATAAGGTTTCCGTTCCCTGAATCTGCTACGGTTTCGTTCCCCAAATTGATTTAAAATCAGTTGTTTTTCCAGTAATCATAGCCTCAATTGTGTTTTTCCAGCAATCATAGCCTTTAAGGGCTAACTGGTACGACAAACAAAGCTGTATATATGAGCTTGGTCTGTGTAAGCGTATATGTTTTTGGCAGGCTAGGGACTAATTTGAAATAATGACGTGGGGTCTAAAGTGTCATATCCTGTGAAATACGTGAATTTGTCTTTTTGCGTTCTAGAATTACCTTGTGGGGGACTCGGACAATGTTCCCATTGTGTATAATTAAAAGATGTAACTTGGTTACTGGCTCTGTCTAGAAAATGATGTCCATAATGGTAGTAACAGAACAAATCTGCATAGTTAGCAGAATTGAGATATAGGTCCTCCGATTTAAAAACCGTGTAATATTCCAGCTCTGAAAGCATAGAATGTATGATATCAACATCCCAACCATCTGAATGTAACCCAGGTACTATTACATCACCCATAGAAACTTTGAACACATATGGTATCTGCAGGACCTCCGTAGGGCTGACTAAATCGAAAAGAACCTTATCCCAAACAGTTCCATCAGTCACTGGAACGGCTGAAATGTTGACGAGGGGCTAGTCTCTTTTTAGTTTATGCGAAGAAAAATGGGGCGGGGGTGGGCGCGACACACCGTAGACCAATTCCGTACCAGAACGTTCTAGGAGATAGTGGCCATTAATCAACAGGAAAAAGACAGTCATAAATCCAATCCACATGAACAAGAAAACCAAGGAGAATATGATCCAGACATATATCTAAGGCGGGACTAGATGAGTGCATTTCTACCGTGAAATAAAAACACAATTTTGTGCTGGAGACGGATACACAACAGAAGAACTGTGTGAAGAAAAATCATCTTTTTTTTTTTTTTTTTAAGTCTTCATACTATCTCCTATCTTTAATGATAAGCACCTCTTGGAATTGTAGCGACCCATGTGCCTAGCAGATTGGACATTCTTCTTCTAGCAATAAAGAATTACTGGGCTACCTCAGGTACGACTTGCTTCCTAGGCCCACTGCTATGAGAAGATGTAATCATTGGACAGATCGGTTTACCGAGAAGTTCAGCAAATCCCAACAGCCGCCCCCCACAATGTTTCCCACTTGTCCATCTTTTCAAAGAAGGCCAAAGACTGTTTCCATGCCTGCCAAGAGGGCACGGAGGTTTGAGTCCATAATTTACAGATTTCCCTTCTTTCAGTGAGAATTAGGTAGAACATCAAATTTCTTTGTTTCACATGCAAACCCGGGCCTTTCAGGTCTTGCTCCCTTATCCCAATCATAATCAAAAGAGTGCTAACCTCCACCTCGGTACCCACTACGTCGGAGATGGTCTTACCCACAGCTAGCCAAAATTCTTCTAGCATCGGAGAAGTGGCAAACATGTGTAAATCGTCAGCATCATGTTCTCCGCACCGTTTACATTCGGAATCGCTATTTCCCCTTATTTTCGCCAGCCTTTTCGGGGTCCTGTAACCTCTGAGAAGGGTATAAAAGTGGTTCTTCCTTAATGCAGCGGATTTAACTACCATGTAGAGTGTAGATAAAGATACTTGCCATAACTCTTCCATCTCTACATCCGGCAAGTATCCATCCCATGCGGAAGAGGGCGCTCTCATCTTTCCATTGGCCGCTGTGAGCAAGTATTGGTACCATAGTGCGACTTCCTTCTTCTTGGCCTGTGGGTCTTGGAGGTCAATTTCCATTTGATTGGAATGCATGTTAGTCCAGTCCTGACTCTTTAACCATGAATTCACTTGAAATATCTTAAATCTGGAGATTTTCCCTTCTGTCTTATGATTCCAATATTCCCATGTCAGGTTCTGCCCCCCATCTAGCAGCTGTCCCCATCTGCTTATACCACTCTGTCTGAGGGGATCCGTAAGAGTATCGAGCATGAATTCCGGGGTACCGGAGAAATCCCATATAGGTGACAGCTTACTAAGATATGCTATACCCAAGAAGGATCTGACCTCAAACCAAATTCTGGCCGCTGCCTGTAGGCATTGTAATCTGACCTTCTTAAAGTATGTGGGGGCCCCAAATTTGTATAGGAAGCCTTTCTTAGATAATCCACTAAGCATTACTCTATACATTCCCCCCACTACAGTCTCGTCGGGGGTCAATAGTAGCATTCTGTCGTTTTTAAGCTATAAGGCCCAGCAGTATAGCTGCAGATCTTGAAGCCCCAGCCCCCCTGCTCCCACCATCCTCCTCATTTTCTTCCAGGAAAGACGCACACCTTTATTGGCCCAGACAAATGCAATTATTTCCCCCTGTAAAGCTAAGATACTTTTTTTATTGAATTTTAAAGGGATATTGTCAAACAAGAAGGTAACTTTAGGTAGGATTTACATTTTTACCAGGTTGACCCGCCCTTAAATAGACAGTAGGAGATTCTGCCATCTTTTTAACAGTTTTCCAACTTCCTGGCTAGTTTTCTCAAGATTCAATGCAGCACGTTTCTCTATGTCCCTAATTATGCTTATCCCCAGATACCTCATTTCTGAAGCACTGTCTATTCCCTCATCATTTTCATTCCAAGTCATTAATTCTTCTTTCTCCTTGTTGATTTTATGCCCGGAAAAAGCTCCGAACCTTCTTGCTGCCTCCATAAGTTGTGGCAAAGCAGAGTGGACATCTGATGTGAAGAGCATGAGATCATCCGCATATAACGCAATCTTCCTAGAGAATGTGTCTACCTTAAAGTTCCTTATACCCTCATTCAATCTTAAGCTTTGGGCGAGTGGCTCGATATAAAGATAGAAAAGGATAGGTGAGAGAGGGCACCCTTGCTTTGTCCCCCTTTCTATCCTCACCGGGGATGATAGGCTCTCATTCACCAGAATGCGAGCAATTGGATACCTATAAATCTTCTCTAAGGTGTTTATCAGTGGTTTACCCATACCGAAATGTTCTAATACTGCCATAAGACAGCCACAATAGACCCTATTAAATGCCGTAGCGGCGTCTACAGTCATTATCGCGAGGGGGGTACCCCTCGTTGTAGCTAAATCTATAGTACCGATTAAGGCATGGTTCAAGTCTCTCAAGTTCCTCCCAGGTATGAACCCCCTTTGATCTTCATGGATTAAGTGCTCGCTACCTTATTAATGCAGCCTGCCAAGATACTGGTAAAGATTTTATAATCGCTATTAAGTAAGGAAATGAGATGGAATGACTGGCACTGAAGTGGGTTCTTGCCGGGCATCGGAATTAACGTTATTACTGCATCGTTCCATGAATCCGGTATCGGCTTACCCTCTACTAGAATAGAGTTAAATAATTTAATCAGATTGGGGTGATCTTATCTACCATGGTGGAGTAGAGTTCGCTAGGGATAGAATCAGGGCCAGCTGCCTTACCTTTTTTTATTTTCTCTAATGCGGCCAATATCTCACTACCGGTTATTTCCTGGCCTATATAGCCTTGCTGTTCCTGAGACAGTTTAGGGAGGTGCTTTTCTTTAAGCCATGCATCTTTATCTGCTCTGTTTGTTATGATGTCCTCTGAATATAATTCTTGGAAGAACCCCTTAAAGACCTCTCGTATCTTGCTATTCTCTTCAGTGATGTGTCCCACATTATCCACTGCAATCTTCCTAATATAGTTTTGATTTCTCTCTAGCCTGGCCTTCCATGCCAACAATTTCCCACAGCACTCCTCCTGCACTCGCTATATCTCTGGCTCTACTGGCATCCCACACTTGCTGAACTTTGTCCTCCATCTTAGCTTGAAATTCCATTTGTAGTTCTTCAAGTGTTGCAACTGTCTTTTTCCTTTCTTCTATGCCCAATCCCTCTTCTTTCAACACCGTTTCTATTCTCCCTATCCCTGAGGAATTCCATTTTTTCTCTCCTTACCCAGTATACCGTTAGGCTTTTAAGTGCCCCCCCTTAACCAGGCTTTGTATGTATCCTACACTACGTGTAGGGGCATTGATGACCGATTCCAGGTAAAGAACTCATCTGAGTCATATGCTAGTTTTGCAACTATCTCCTCTGAAAGTAGGCTCCTTCTATTTACTGTCCACCTCCTGGGCCCCTGGTGAATCCCTTAATTCATGTTTTTAGAGCAGGGCTGCATGGTCTGAGAGGTGAATAAGATGTTCTATACCTGCCACTCTCTCCACCCCCTTCCTATCCATAAAAAAATAGTCCAGTCTAGTGTAGTGCCTATTTTTCTTACTGTGAAAGGTGTAATCCCTGCGATTCCCCCTTAATTTGCGGAAAACATCACACAGATTATAACTTTCCAGCATATCAACCAGATATGCCCTCATTTTTGGTGAATTAATCTGTATTCTTGTAGAGTATCTGTCCAAATTGTTATCCAAAAGAATATTAAAATCCCCTCCTAAGATAATGGGTGCATTAAAATCAACCAAAGTGGAAAAGAGGTGAGCCAAGTGTGAAACGTAGTCTGTGTTTGGGCCGTAATAGCTCACTAACGTGTATAAATTCTGATGTATATTTACTTCTGCTATAATCCAACGCCCCCCCTCATATGCTTTATATCGTACCAACTCTACTCCTGACTTTATTTTGAATATTAATGAAATACCTTTAGTGCAATGCGGTTGATCTGTAGCAATTACGATCCCCACCCACTTTTGTTTTGAAAAAAGGTCGCTACATTCCTGTTTCCTAAGATGGGTTTCTCGGGAACATGGTGCTCGGGAACATGGCGGCCGGCTGAATGGCGAGTCGGGAGCAACCCGGAGGGAGTTTCGTGTCTGCTAGCGCTAAACTTACCATGCTTGATTGTTGAAGGACGATTCCCCCCTCCTCTAGGATATGTGGCAATACCGGGCGCTCACGCGGCGAATTGTGATTCAGGGAGACCCACGCTGCTGCACCGCGGCAGTTCAGCTCCAGCGGTTACGCTTTACGTGGTGTGCTCCTGGAGGTTGCGGTATCGTCAGGGTTAGTGTGGGCAGAGACAGCACCTGTCAAGAGTGCAGAGGAGAGGCGCTGCGACAGTGGAGGCTAGATGTTGCTGGGAAAGGAGGTGAAGGAGGCTATACCCGCAGGTATGCTCTGATGGATGGTGAGCTCCTGGGGACAGAGGGTAAGTCTTCTCTGGCTGCTTGTCCCCAGCTCGATAGAGAAGTGGAAAAACAGGAGAGTCAGAGGTGTGGGGCTAAGATAGGTGTCAGTAGACCTCAGGTGGAGGGGCAGATGGGTAACATAAACCGATACGCGCTGAGGTCCCATAACCTTGAATGGGCAGTGAGTGAAGAAAGAGTGAAGCCAGGGAAAAGGGGTTTCCTCCCACCAGCGCAAGTGATAAACATATAAAGCCCTGTACAAACAAACACTCCTCAAAAAAACTTGCTGGTAAGCCCACTAGAGCTGAGATAGCATCCAAAGTAAAGGAAAGGCAGGACCTAACCACCAGTAAGCCCCGAAAAATTACCCCCTCGTTAAAATCTTATTTTAAGGCCAGGTTAGATCCAAGTATGGAGGAGGGAGAGGAGAGAAGCAGGAGTGGCCTGGCCTTTAAGAGTCTCGTAAAAGAGTGTTGTATACTTCATAGAGTGTCCATAAACGGGCTTTCTAGACTCATGTCCTTATATAGGCATAACCCAACCTGCCCTTATATAGGCGTAGAATCCCAGGCCTTATTTAGGCATAAACCATGCACACCAAATACAGGCATGGCTTCCGACATCCGTCCACCCTAACGTCTCAACGAGTCCATGAAAAAACAGACCCTCAGGCTGCGGGAGTTTCCCTTGCCCAGGACTATTGATTTCTTCAAGGACTCATACATTATGCATGAACCTCTTATTCCCTAAGGGATTCATTCATGACGTCTTTCGCTGCCCAACTCACGTCAATGCTACCATTTTCAGGTATAAATATACCTTCCCAAACCCCTGTAAATCAGAGGAGACCTCGACTTCAGAGGAGCCCGATTCCCGGCCAGACGCACTGAGAAGACACTGTCATTCCTGCACGCAGAGAGTCCAGCTTCCAGTGATCTAACTTCCCTTGCGGGGTGTTGGAGTTCGAGTCCGGATAGAGATTCCTACCTCTCTCATTCTTCAGGTATGGAGCAGACTAGAACCTAGAGGGACTCTTGGCATACTAGACTCTTGGCATACTAGGCGTAACTTACTCTTGGTATACTCTAGTCAGGAATACAGCACCTACTTCTACTTCTCCCTATACCTAGGATAGGTTAGGTACACTGGGATAGAACTAGGGTAGAAACGCATCGTATGAGTACTCGCATTTTTAGGTTGTGTCATTTTATGTAAATGCATACATGCTAAAAAGATAATGCTGACGCAGTATTATTTATTTTTACTGCTCACCTTGTACATTATTTATCTCGCATACTGTCTTGTGATCATAACAGCACATATAACTTACAACAGAAACAAGACTGTTCAATAAATCCTTTATTGAAACGCCCGTCTGTTATTTCTGTGTAACTCTGAGAATAACTGAAACATGCACGACTGAGCTGAGTGAAATGGTTATCTATTGTTTCTACGACTCTGGGACACATCCTGATTCTGTAAGGGAAACACAGTGGTCATGTTTTGCGGCAGCCAGAAACTAATCCCTTCTTGTCGTCAAGAAGTTTCTAGTGGCCTCTGAGCTAGCTGGCACAAGTAATTAAGTTTAATATACTCGATAGGGACATACCGACCTTAGTCCTATGTCAAACCTATAGGATATATTATTCCAATGCGCAGAGCCTATAAGGGAAATAGGAGCTACACTACATGGCGCCCAACGTTTGGTAAGGCAGTAATTCAACGTTAGATACTGAGTAACTCAGCTGTGCACTTTTATTTTTCTCTCAGAGACCCCTACCCCATATACTCCAAAAGACGTCTGGAGTGGGCAGGGTTAATATCCGCCACGGCTACATAGGGAAGGCCCCTATATATTAGCTGTTTGGTTTGCTCAACGTTGAAGGATAGACTGTTCCACAATATTGTGCATCTTATCTTTGTTTCCTTGAAACTAGTTCTACAAAATGAATGTAGACGCCGAAAACGGTGTAGCTGCGGCTGAACCAGCCCAAGCAGCGTTATTTAACAACACAGGTTTAAATGAAGCCGAAGAGGGTGTCAAGGACATTCCTCCTAACTTAAGAAGAGCCATTACTCTAAAACTTATAAAACATGGCCTATCTCCAAGAGGAGGTAGAGCAGTTTTCGTGATAGAGGCACACGAATCCTTTCAGACAGAGGTATTCTATTCATGGGTAATATTTCCTGAATCTAATCCAGTAACTCACTTGTTTAACTTCTACAAAGAAGATGAACAACCGGAGGAATACATTCCTTTCGAGGATATTGAAATTCCATTAACATACCAGGAGCACCAGCTCTGGTTTAAAGGCGCCCTAAAACATCACAGAAATATAACCAGGCTCGGTCCGCTAGGCAGACCAGGAGCAACATGGCCGATTCTAGCCGGCTACACACCTCATCCAGACATCGAAATAATGTCAGACGAGGAACTACTTAATCAACTCACAGAGTTAATAAAAATCTACAGACAATTGGTTCAATATGTCATGAGGACTTTCACAGTCCAACAACCATTAACACTTCCAAATCAAGCTCCTCCACAGGGGAGTACACTAAAAATTACACCACAGACTCTATACGCAGTCATGGGTAAAATGCCCACTAAGCGGGAGCAAATTCCGTTTTGGATAGCTCAAAAAATTACTCAAATCGAAGCAGTATTTCCAAATACTAGCCCATATGAGAAACACAGAATCCTAACCATCAGTTTACCAATGGGGATCACACCACAACTGGAAGACTGCACCACTTGGGGCTCAGTCTTTGCTGCCATCTACACTAAAACACACGGCATTCCGTCAATTGCGGTAATACCAGATGTCCTAAAACAGATTCAAAACGAATATGGAGCAGAGCCTGCTTTAAATTTAGGTATGAAATTACTGAAAAATTTTGAACAGGTCTCAACAATAATATTATCTAATATTAAAGGGGAGGCAGCAGCAGTGGCGATCCGACAAAAACTAAGGGAATTCGATGTTACAGAACATCAAACAGAGCTACCCAGAATTATAGAGCAGTCATATGCAGAATTAGGCAGAGATAGTTTGGGTGGGAGACCAGTTAAACCAAAACTATCTGAAAGTTCTGAGAAGGACTCAATTAAACAAACTCCTACATCTTCTAAAAAGAAGTGGGAATCTAACAAACAAAATTCAAACGAGAAAAGATCTCAATCCCGAGGTAGGTCTCCTCAAAAGGAGCCCTCTGAAAGGAGGTATAACCTCAGGAATAGGGATAATTTGAGAAAACCTGATAGGTATCAAGATAATGATACACGTTCCTCTCGTCCCTTTCAGGTCTCATCACAGACTTCGGAAAGAAGAGGACGTACAGAACATAGAGAAGAACGCGTGAAATCGAAAGACGACAAGCACGCAACAAAAATTAAAGCTAAACCTCAATTCTCCAAAAAGAAAGTAGCAGGTCTGAAGATAAGACATGCCGAGAATAATGAGATCACAACTCAAAAACGGGGAATGGGCTCAGACAATGCTGGACAGTGCAGCAGAAGTCACAATAGCTCGCCAGAACCTGATGGAACTTCTGGAGATAGTGGACTTGAATGAGTACATTACGGTAGAAACTGTAGACACCAGGGTTAGTACTCCACAAAGGTTATATGAAATAACACTCCGGATGGAGGGAGACAAACCTAGACAGGTTAAAGCACTTTTTTGGGAAAAACTATCAAAGGGTTATGACATACTTCTAGCAGAAAAAGACTGGCCACCACAATTTGTCAGGGAGTGCCCACACGGCGAGGACATGATTATGCCTGCCTTCTCCAATCACATTCCAATTCACTTAAAATATACATATGCCAGAAAATGGGCAGTAGCCCAGGCTCCAGCATTATATAAAAATCATGTAGGATGGGATGAGGACTCCCCTCACCATAAAATACATCTGAAACATGAACCTACTGCACAGAGGCAGTATCCAATTAAGCAAGAAGCTAAAAAACAGGTCAGGGAGATTTTAAATCAACTTGAATACCAAGGGGTGATTGAAACTAGCACCTCATCTATGAACAATCCTTTGTTTCCTGTCTCCAAACCAGACAATACATATCGTCTAGTTTTGGACTACAGACATTTAAACACTTGTTCTAAAACTTTTGCAGTGCAAAATGCACATAGCACAGCATTAATGAATAACATTGTGCGCAAAAAATACAAAACCACATTAGACATCTCAAATGGATTCTTTTGTCAAAATATAGCACCTGAAAGTAGGTACTTAACGGCATTCTCCATAATGGGGACCCAGCGTCACTTTTGTCGACTCCCACAAGGGTTCAAGAACAGCCCAGGTTTATTCTCAGCGAGAGTAACGGAGTTGCTACAAATTTATGACAACGAGGCATTGTCCTATGTCGATGATATTTATCTGACAGACGATGACTTAGAAAAACACTTGAACAGGGTGAGCACCATTATATTGGGATTCGCCTCTGAGGGCTATAAGTTCAACTTTAAAAAGTCCCGAATTGCCCATCTCAATGTCCTATTTTTGGGATATGAGCTTTCAAGTGAAGGCAAGAGCTTGGCAGCTAACTTTCTAGAGAAGTGTGCGCTGATCCAACCTCCTAAGACGCTAAAAAACTTACAATCAATCCTGGGTTTCCTCAATTTTGGTAGAACATACATTCTAAACTACGCAGAAAGGGTTAAACCTCTCTACGCACTAATCAAACCTGATTTTTCAATCAAAAACTGGACACAGGAACACACAGAAATTTTGCGTTCACTCCAGGCTAACATGTTAGCAACAAATCACTTACAAACACGCGTAAGTCAAAGAAATTTGGTGATTCGAATAATTTCGGGTCAATGTGGATTCACTTACTTAACCTTTAATGAGGGTGAGAAAGTACCAATCGCGTACAAATCACATTTGTACACACAAGCAGAAATGCGCTTCAGTTCAACTGAAAAAATTCTGACAGCAGTTCAAACAGCTGTAGCAAAAGAAAGAGCCTTAGCCCAAGGGAAACGCATAATTGTCGTTACCCCAGTACCAGCTTTAGAAGCAGTCACAAAAGCGAGCATTCCCAATGCTAAAGCTTTACATCCGAGATGGATACAATGGGTTAATTCTCTTGCTGCAACTGATGTTGAATATGTATTTGATCCAGATTTAAAAACACAGGCATTTCTCCAATATGAACAAGAATGTCCTCTGCCCACTGAGATTCTGCCCCTCGATCAGTATGAATTCGTAATTTACACTGACGGATCCGCACAGCCCGCAACAGGGAGTAAGCAAGCTTACAGTGCAGCGTGTGCTATCGTTAAAGGTCGCATACGAAATGGCATCTTCAGACCTATGGTCACAAAAACTCAGTCACTAGGTGATTGTACAGCTCAGCGAGCTGAACTACAGGCATTCAAACTGGCACTTGAAAGTACGGATCGAGAATTCCTCACACTGATAGTGTGCGATTCCTTTTACTGTGTTCAGTCGTATAATGACTATATACGAACCTGGCTTGAAAATGGTTTTAAGGATGCAAAAGGTGGCACAATTAAGCACAAACTGCTTTGGGAACAAGTAGTTCTGTTGAAAAACGAACTACCAAAGGCTCACGTGATTCACACACTGAGTCATCAGCGTGATGGCGTTCACGTTGCAGGGAATTCATTGGCTGACGAAGCCGCGAAGGGGGCTGTTCAGACGGCTTCCGTAGCTGCGATCACTCGTTCAAAAACAAAAATAGACGGTGAGATAATGTTAGCTGTCAATGCTTCAAGCAAAGGCAGCAGTGCAGCATTACCAAAAAAGTTTCCACTCAAGTACTCTTATGTAATTGATGCGAATAACGTTCCTTTTGCTCGAATCCCTGGAGTGGGGGATAGGGTAATTCCAAACATGGAACGAAGAACAGCCTTGATTTATGAAACACATTTGGGGGAGGGTCTGTCACATCAAGGGATCTCAAAAACAATTTTGAAGTTAAAAGAGATGTACTGGTGGCCTGGAATGAATACACACATTCACATATTCATCAACAATTGCTTAGACTGCAAATTACAGCGAGAGAGCCATCAGACACCATGCAGCGAATGCGGCAGCCCAGTGCAGACACCACTGTTAGACAGCATTAGGCTATCTAATCGCCAGCGTCCTACTGGACATAGGCATTCCCGCAAATACTAAATCTAGGTTCCTATGGTTATGGCCTCAGCGCTCAGCTGACGCTCGAACTGTTATAAAAGATTTGCGAGTCTTTATCGGCACATACGCAATAGGCACGTTTCATTCTGACCAGGGTCCTGCGTTTAGCTCTAGGGCTTACAAGGAGGCCATGGCCAGTCTGGGCGTTGCATTGCGGTACTCCTCTCCATTCCATCCTGAGGGAAATTCTGTTGTGGAAAGGAAAAACCGAGACATAAAGCAGTCTATAACAGCTAGGGTATTAGGCTCGGGTGATGGGTGGGTCAAACACCTCATTAGCGTTCAGCGCGCTCTTAACAATCTGCCAAGAAGTTCTCTAGGGGGAGTCACTCCATATGAGGTCCTATTTGGGACAAGAATGTGGGTTCCAGACTTAGAACACGTAGGCACAGTGGTGGACAAAAAAGAATTTGATATCAAAGATCGTTTGGCTGTTTTACAGGAACTTAACAAGTTAAGAACGAAACAAAGCAACGTATCCTTACAGCCAACCACCACTGGGGAAAAATCGGCGGTCCCAGCAAGGCCTGTCTGGATTCCAAAAGTTGGGGATCTGGTCAGAGAAAAAATCGCGGACAAGAAGGAATTTGGACCTTCTTACAGACAACCGGTACCTGTTCTAGCTGTTCAAGGAACAAGGACAGTACTTCTGCCGCCCCTTGCTGGAAGAAAGGAGAAAAGATTTGTGTCAATCGACCTGATCAAACCACAGTATGTGGCCAATACTAAGCAGTAGGCCTCGTGGACTCCGACCTAGTAGCAGACGCACTCCTCTCGCTACTATTCAAGAGGTTCAGACTGAAAGACTGATCACGATCGAGAATTCAGCTGTAACGAATGAAGGACTATGCAACCAAGCTATGGAACTCATCCCTCTTGAAAACCAAATAACAGTTCGTCCAAATACACCTGTCTACACCAACGTGACTCGTGAAGAACTGGTTCCTGTGATTTCAACGAATCCTGATGCAATTCCAACAATTGACAGAACTGCTTCTGGCTATTTCATTGACTTTGATACGTTCTCAGAGGATCCAAGCGAACCTGAAACGACGCCAGCATCATCAAAATTCAAGCAGCAAGTACAAGACTTTGTTCACTTTCTGAAAAAGACTTATCTGGTTTCTCCATGGATTGAACTCTGGATTACATCTGGACTTTTTGTTTTCCTGCTCTGGCTAGCTTTGGTAACAACAGTAAGCATGCTTATAGGTGGCAGATACATCCATGTGAACATTGAAGGAAAGGACATAAACGTGCTTTTGAAACCACATAAATCTTCCCATCGTGAAGCAAGAGACTTGTCATCAGTGAACATCACAGCTGTTCCTATACAGGATGGTATAGTGTGGGACAAAACAGATTATGAAATATTCGGCCCAAGTGAACAATTGAACATTCCACATTTGTTTAAAATTTCACTAAGCGATTTGATAACGTCCAGTACCTATTCAGATGATTGGGACTTAGAGACTGTTCAAGATATAATGTTTGATCTAGAAAAATCTGCTGCATTTTCTAAAAATGAATATTTAGAGGGTACAACTGATTACGAAGAACTGTATTGTTATAACCACTATGGTCATCATTATTTGCACAAAACTGCATATCCAAGAAATATATTTATGTATAATCAATGGGAACATTGTCCTACACCACCACAAGGTAGTTCGAAAACTTTTGCTAGTAAATTTCCATATTTTTCAGGTTATAATACATCTGATCCAGAAACGTTTTACTATAAAAATGTAAACAAGACAGGACTGAAAATTATGTTAACAAATACAAAACAGATTTACTCTGAAGCATTTATTGCCCAACTGTCTACACAGGGTTTCGACTTATGGAAAGACACAATTGAGACAAAAACTGTCTGGGGTAGTAAAGATTGGCAAGTACAGGGTATGGAAGCTTTATTTAGAGCCTGTATAATCCCTGAACAAATACTGTTTTTGAATGACACCGTCCAACAGACATCTTGTCTTGGATTAGCCAAGATCAAAGAGATGAAAACACCTTCTGTGCCAACACCTGCCAGTGATAATAAAACAAAGGCAGTGGTGACAGTTGACAATATACTACAACTCAACAGAACCAATTCAAATTGGAAAAAATGGTTGATCTGGCCCACAGACACAAACAACTGTCAGGAAAGGTTCTTGAACAAAACTCAGGGCTTTGCTCTTCATAGGCCAGACCCAAGATATGTCCAAAGACAACATCCGGGGGTAGTAACAACATATAGTGTAGGAAAATTATGCCTCAATTGGCTGCATAAATCTACACTACAGGATGTGAAGCAACACTTAACCTTACTTGCACATGACGCAGATCTTAGGGAATTCTTGCTTGGACCAAGAAAACCGCGTCAAAAACGTTTCATATATGCCGGCATCTACGCTGTTTATAACGAAGCATGGAAAGTGTCACAGATAGAGGCTGCAGAACGAATACGTGAACTTGATCGTATCAATTTAGAGAAAACACTCTCTGTAGTCGACAATGGGTTAACAACTTTGTCCTCCAGAATTTATTCATTGGATGGCATTGTATCCTCTGCTATCGACATTCTAGAACAAGATTTGGCTATGTTACAACAAGGTCAGTCTCAATTACGTTCTATTGTGTTATTGACATGGACGCTGCAATCTTTGCGAGCGGGCTATGTGCCTTGGCGTTTCATCAACACGTCGTCCCTGTTTGCAGAATACAATCTGACTGATAAACAGATCGAATTGGCACAAAGAGGAGCGAGGTATACAGTGCTGAGCATTGAAAAAATTGACAAATTACCATTCACAGTGGCAGAAAAACCAGCTACAGAATGGCTTATTCATGGAAAAATAACATTACCTGTGACAACTTTTCAGTTCCAGTATTGCCTCAGACAGATGCAAGCAGGCAAATATGAAAGGTTGGGTAGGGAATACATTAAGACATCTTGGAATTTACCGTATACACATAAATGTTGGAGTGGGGATCGTGAAGTGTTTCTTAGCGGTATTAACTGTAAACCTGCACTGACCGGTTCACTCATATGTCAGGACATTATTTTGCACGGAGCTTGTAATGGTTCTGCGGCAAACTTGTCTTGCCATCAGCACGGTTCACCAGCTGCTGTGATTAAACCAACGTTTGGACAACTTTCTAATGGGAGTTACCTCATGTTGAATGATCAGAGCTGCTGTGGAATGTTGCCCGGCATCCCATATCTAGTAACGGTCAACTCCAGGGTCACTTGCTGTATGCAAGTATTGTTTCCCCGATAGACACAGTCAGGGAGTCGGCTTTATGGCCTTCACTGAATGTCTCTTTTATAAGATTTGATACTTTAAGCAGAATGAAAGCCATGCTTTTACAGCAAACAGTGCCTTTGACCTCGGCCAAAGAAACCTATGATCTACAAATTGCAAGGACTTCGGCTGAGATACAGAATTTAATACGTACAAACTGCCCTATACATTTCGTAGAAATGTTATCACGTATCTTCAACATGTCAGATACAACAGGAATTGTACATGTATTTAAGAGCATTTGCACCGGTCTCTTAGCACCGTTCCAGGCAATACTTGGAATCATTCCGAACTTTGCACATTCGGTGTTTGGTGGCATACCATTGATTCTAGCACTTGTTGCGGGAATTCTATTCATCTGTCTGCTATTGCGCTATGGCCAGCCACTTCGCAGAAATAACTCCGAGCGAAATGGAGAAAGCTCTCCTTGAAAGAAAGTGCCGTGAGCGAATAGTACAGCTATTGGGCATGACTCGTCTACGGGACCTTAATACCACATGGTTCCTGTCATTCCGACCAATCTGGCATGATTGCATCTTACCTGTTCTACGCTGCCTGCTATGCGGTGAAGAATGCGTGTTGGACGCTTGTCTAACATATCCATCAGCTGCGCCAAAGGACGTCGATACTTTGCTGGTCCCGATAACGGTCCATGCTTCGTGTTGTCCCCAGAGGCTCCCAATACTGATGTCAGCATTCATTGAGATCTCACAGACGCTTCCTGCTGCTGCTGAGGTACGAGAAACAACTCCAGGCACACAGGTAACAACGGACGCGAACATTGCTGCGGCGACCTATGCTGTGGGCGGTGTTTCCCATCTTTGTGCGGTCAATCTCTTACGTGAGGTGTTCGAACTTACACCATCGACAGTGGATGATGTTTTGTCTATTGAAATAGATGATCTCATGTTTACACCAGACCCGTGAACTGACTCTAATTCGGCATACTTTGTTCCAGTGCAACAGCAACAATTTGGCCTTCGTTTTTCAAAGACCTGGAACATTACCAAAATTTGAACTTTTCTCATTTTTCGAACACAAAAATGGCACTTCAATCTGCTTATAGTAGAACTGGCCTTATAATACAGACTTGGCAGTACTTCCAGGGACACTTAGTCATCTTGTGTGTCTAATTCAGTTCATTTAAATTTCATGATAGGAAATGACTTTGATTTTGAACAAACTTATCGATCATTTTCGTCATATGTAAATATTGCTTTTTATTTATCATTCCGATTGCATTTATTTCACACTTTATGCAGGAAATGAAAAGCTTTGCTTATAAATGTACAGAAACCTTTGCATTTTAAATATGTCTTTTAAATACTTTTAGGATATGTTTTAATATGCGGTACTCTATTTTAATGTTTAGCATTTTGGATGTTTAGCATTTTAGTATCATTGTTTCCACGAAAGAGGAGTGGGTGTTGTATACTTCATAGGGTGTCCATAAACGGGCTTTCTAGACTCATGTCCTTATATAGGCATAACCCAACCTGCCCTTATATAGGCGTAGAATCCCAGGCCTTATTTAGGCATAAACCATGCACACCAAATACAGGCATGGCTTCCGACATCCGTCCACCCTAACGTCTCAACGAGTCCATGAAAAAACAGACCCTCAGGCTGCGGGAGTTTCCCTTGCCCAGGACTATTGATTTCTTCAAGGAC
Source organism: Calotriton arnoldi (assembly GCA_963921515.1). NCBI lineage: Eukaryota > Metazoa > Chordata > Amphibia > Caudata > Salamandridae > Calotriton > Calotriton arnoldi. The sequence continues at coordinate 3,160,512 of CAWUFW010000699.1, forward strand.
TCATACATTATGCATGAACCTCTTATTCCCTAAGGGATTCATTCATGACGTCTTTCGCTGCCCAACTCACGTCAATGCTACCATTTTCAGGTATAAATATACCTTCCCAAACCCCTGTAAATCAGAGGAGACCTCGACTTCAGAGGAGCCCGATTCCCGGCCAGACGCACTGAGAAGACACTGTCATTCCTGCACGCAGAGAGTCCAGCTTCCAGTGATCTAACTTCCCTTGCGGGGTGTTGGAGTTCGAGTCCGGATAGAGATGCCTACCTCTCTCATTCTTCAGGTATGGAGCAGACTAGAACCTAGAGGGACTCTTGGCATACTAGACTCTTGGCATACTAGGCGTAACTTACTCTTGGTATACTCTAGTCAGGAATACAGCACCTACTTCTACTTCTCCCTATACCTAGGATAGGTTAGGTACACTGGGATAGAACTAGGGTAGAAACGCATCGTATGAGTACTCGCATTTTTAGGTTGTGTCATTTTATGTAAATGCATACATGCTAAAAAGATAATGCTGACGCAGTATTATTTATTTTTACTGCTCACCTTGTACATTATTTATCTCGCATACTGTCTTGTGATCATAACAGCACATATAACTTACAACAGAAACAAGACTGTTCAATAAATCCTTTATTGAAACGCCCGTCTGTTATTTCTGTGTAACTCTGAGAATAACTGAAACATGCACGACTGAGCTGAGTGAAATGGTTATCTATTGTTTCTACGACTCTGGGACACATCCTGATTCTGTAAGGGAAACACAGTGGTCATGTTTTGCGGCAGCCAGAAACTAATCCCTTCTTGTCGTCAAGAAGTTTCTAGTGGCCTCTGAGCTAGCTGGCACAAGTAATTAAGTTTAATATACTCGATAGGGACATACCGACCTTAGTCCTATGTTAAACCTATAGGATATATTATTCCAATGCGCAGAGCCTATAAGGGAAATAGGAGCTACACTACAAGAGGAAGGGGTAAGAGATATGGACGAAGGCATTCGAGGTAGTCAAAGTGGGTAAACAGTACATCCGGCAGTCCCCACGAAGAACTCATTCTCATGCCTAGACATAGAGGAGTCAAATTTGGAAAAAGGGAGCGCAATAGCATCAGTGGAAGACTCCCCAGGTAGTGCCACACCAGAGGAAAAACCAGGGAGCGCCGGGTTAAATAGAACAGACTCGGTGCAGGGGATTTTAGGCCAACTTGCCCAGAAGATTAAGGATCTTTTCTCGATTTCGGAGTCAAACCAAAAGGAGATACAGGCAACCTGCTCAAGTTTGAAGGTAAAACTGGAGAGCCTAGCACAGCACACACCGGATTTAGAGTCTGGTCTAAAGAACTCCAGGCAGTTGCACAAGGAAACACCCAAGATGTAGCGCGCTTGAAACAAAGGGAGAAGGAGTTGACAGAGAAATTAGAAAAACTGGAGAACAATGCTAGGCGGAATAACGTCAGAATTGTGGGGATTGTCGAAGGTATGGAGGGAACAGACATTAAATCCTTCATGATAAAACTATTGAGAAGTGCATTCCCCCAGGAAGAGTGTCTTGCCAACCTCGATGCAGAAATACGATGAGTGCACAGAGATCCATTCAAGCTATGCCCAGGTCGAAAAAGCCCTCACAAGATTTTGGAAAGAAAAATCATTGCAGGCACTGGGAGTTACCTTTAAGATTAGATCGGATATCTCTAGGGAGACCGTGGATAGGCAGTGGGAGTTGGGAAACAGAATGGGAGAGTTGAAGGGGCTTGGCGCAAGCGTCCAGTTGAGATTCCCAGCCATTCTGAAGGTGATGTGGCAAAATAAAATGCATAACTTTAACGACCCGGAAGATGTAGATAATTTTATAGCGCAAGTAAAGAGTGGGGGGGACATAGGAAATTTTAAAATTGAGTAAGTAAACGAGATATCACCACTCCCTCAGGGGTTAACTCAACTAGGCTATGGATAGGCCTAGTTGTAGGGTTGGGAGGGTTCCCGGGGGGAGGGGGGGAACAAGGGGTGTGGAATAGTGGGAGAAAATTATAAAAAGTTTCGAGTCCTCAAGCCGGTATAGTAGAAAAGCACCATTTAGGAGCATTTGTCTCGAAAAACAAACAAAAATAATATAAAAAATGAGCACAGGTGCTGAGGGGTCACTGGGTCTAGACATATTATGTTGGAATGTGAATGGGCTGAGGGTTAAAAAGAGGCGGCATACTAACTTGCAATACTTAAAACAGCATAAGTGGCAAATAATTATGCTACAAGAAACCCTTCTTAGGAAACCAGAAAAATCATCTTGATCCATGTAATTCCCGCAGGTACTTAGTTGAGGAACCAGAGGCCCGGGTTCAATAGCAGGACTTAAAGTCCAAGAGAGGTGGATGCACCAACGGTGGATCAGTATAAATGACTTCAACTGCAGAAGGCTCAGTAGTAGAGACTGCACTCATTTCGGTCATGTTGTTGGTTGAGGACTCAGCCTCCCTCCCCCGCCCCCACCCCCCCTCCCCAGTCGGGGAGTATCCGCATTGGTGGTGCTCACAGGCTGCAAATGATTGGTTAGTGGCGTAGCACGGACACCCCGAGGCTTGCTATTTAGAATCGGCCACATGGTGTAGTTTGACATGTTCGATGGAGACGAAGCATTTGTCTGTAGAACCAGGAAGCTGTGGCAAGATTACAGTGGAGCACGGTAAGATGTGCCAAACTCCTTTTTAATTGCCACCTTCTCTCGAACAAGATCCCCATTTTTCAGAAGCCAGCCAGAAACTTCAGTCTTTTTCTGCACTTTGAGAGAGAGACATGTGCAAGTGTTTGCTTGATTGAGCGTTGCAGAACTTTTGTAGGTCCTGTAAGACAGCACAATGGTTACGTACGTCAAAGGTTGTGGCAGCCGCCACAAAGTCTGGATCGTCAATGTCTGTAACACACATCTTGATGCCAAAAAGTACTTCGTACGGGGTCTGCCCACCCAGAGATCTTTTTGGGAGGTTATTAAGAGCTTGTTGAACACCGTAGAGTGGGTGACCCAACCACGCCCAGTGCCTAATTGTAGGATGCTGGCTAAGTATGTGGTGCACACTCACAGGAGTGATGCACCTTGCACTAATCCAGGCAACCTTTATGGTGATTTTAGTGGTCTTTGATAACCATAGAAAGCTTTCAAAGTAGTAGCTATGAAGAGCAGTCTTCAGGCTTATGTTGAAGGGGTGTAAAGCAGCTTGTTTTACCACATTTAAATTAGTGTAGATTAAGTGAAAAAGAACCACACAGTGTTTATAAAAAAAAAAATCTATTTATTAGACAACACAATCACTAACACATTGGTATGTCTCCTAGCCGGAGATTATATCAACAATACACATGAAAATACGCAAAAGAAATCAGGTAAGTAGCACAAATATAGGTCTCCAGGGGGAGACCAAACCATATACTAAGAAAGTGGAATGCGAACTGCAAGGAAGGACAGGACTTGGACAAGAAGACTCAGAGGAGGTGGGAGAACAAGGAACCACCCAAGGTAAGTACCCAGGAACCCCATGGAGGCTGTGTGCAGAGTAGAAACAGCTGTGTGCCCAATGGAAGTCTACGGAGAAGTCGCTATTGCAGTTTTAAGGAAGAAGGACCCTTCCCAGAGGACACCGAAGAAACCCTTTGGAGGATGGAAGGTTGGAAAGCCACCCCACCCGTGGATGCCCCAGGAACCAGGTTACCTGCACCAGGGAAGCTGGGTGCATATGGGTGAATTGACGTCAGAACCTCCCGTAGACGATAATGGAAGACTTTGGAGAAAAGGCCTCTAGAGAAGTTCGTGAAGCTGTCCGGTGGAATCCAAGGATGGATTATTGAGTGGAGAACCTGCAAGCAGAGGGGACAGAGTCTATGCCACTCGAAGGTGACCAGGAGGCACGGAAGCACAATGTCAACCCTTGGCAGGGCGCTCAGGAAAGTTGACTAGCACCTTGCCGCTGCAGCTGTGGGGACCAGGTGACGCTGAGGAAGACGAGGAGCCGTTCATGAGCTGTCTCACATCGGAATGTCAGTGTCTAGGTGGTCGGTGTCCGGCGGGAGCACCAACAAGCCTCGGTAGCCGCAACTGGCGTGGGAGACAAAAAGATGTAATCGTTGGGACCAGCAAGGTCCAAGCGACTCACCAAGTGCAGGACAGTCGGAGCAGGCCTCGAGAGAGCAGGGTAGCCCATCAAAGCAGAAGAAGACCCTCAAGAGGACCCACAGGATGGAGGCACAGGAGTAACGAGGACTTCAGGCAGCTCATCAAAGGTGGAGGCCCACGGTGCAAGGGATGCAGTGAGGACGCTGATCTTCGAGGGATGAGATGCTGGAGGCTGGAGCTTTTTGGAGTCCGAAGATCTCTGAAGTGCAGAGCCAACAAGCCTTGGCAACAGCAAGTCGACGCGGTGCACGGGTTTGGTCCCAGCGGCACCGACGAGGGATACGGTCCTCCAAATTGCAGAGAAGACAGGTCAGGCCTCAGGAGAGCCAAAGAACGACCACCTGTGTTGCTGGGCCTCGGAAAGTCCGTAGTTCGACAGGAGCAGCAGACCGGTCAGCTTCGTTGCGGTGCCTGCAGATGCAGGGGGGTGACTCCTTCACTCTAACTGAGATTTATTCGGATGTCCTTGATGCCCACAGGTCTTCTGGAGAACCTGAGCGAAGCACAAACCCAGACGAGGCAGAAGACTTGAAGAACAGCGAGGCCAGCAGCAGCAGGAGTCTTCCTTGATGCAGTCTCGGTTCCAGTCGAAGCCCAAGTGTCCAGACGGTTGAAGAGTATCTTGGTTTCAGAGTGGGGTCATGTTTCACGGCAGATCTGAGGACCCACCCACTGGGGAGCCCTTAATTAAGTACTCCAGGAAGAGGGTTGGAACGACTCACTGGTCCCTCCCAGGGAAGGTCCTGGACAGAGGGAGGCTACTCACCTGTCATTTGTCAAGTTTTGCGCCAGAGCGGGAACTATGTGTTCCTGAACTGGCTCAAACCCGAGTATGCAAGGAGGGCACCAAATGTGCCCTTCAATGCAGTCTGGTGGCGCTGCAAAGCGCCCCCACCCCAGCCCAATACTCTACGCCCTGTCTGGAAGGTGGTCACACCTCCCTGTGACAGGAATCCTATTGTTCCCCTGCTCGAGCTCAGCAGCAGGAGGGCAAAATTGTGTCTGTGGTTGGCAGTAGCTTGCTGGCAGACCCTAAAAGGATGGTACCTGGAGTACAGGGGGCTCACCTAATGGCCCCCCCAGCACATGGGATCATACCTCCAACACCGGAATCTGTGTTATGGTATGATTCCAACATGTTTGATACCAAACATGACCAGGGTCGTTGCAGCCATTATATAGTTGGACATCTCGAAATGACTGATGTCCACTATATATCTTAAAATGGCTCACCACACTTACAAAGCCTGTAGAATCGACTCCGGGGTTTGTAGGGGTGTCCTACTCTTGCAGGGGCCCCCTCACACTCCTAACCAAGCACCCTGCCTTGAGGACTGAAGGGCCTACCATAGGGGTGACTTAAAGGTTTTGAGTATAGTGACCTCCGATATAAGCAAACTTATATCTGTTGTGAGGGGTGCAAGTACCACCTCACACAGGCTGCAATGGCAGGCCTGTAGCCTGAGTTTAAGTGGACTCCCATGGGTGGCACAATACATGCTGCAGCCCATGAGAGACCCCTGGGTATCTTAGTACCATATACTTGGGACTTAGAAGGGTACACCAGTAGCTAATTGTGGAGGTACAAAAGTACTTATCAAAGCAATTTTGGGAGAGAGAGCAAAGATGCTGGGGTCCTGATTAGTAGGATCCCAGTAAACTACAGTCAAAACACACTGACACCAGGCAAAAAGTGGGGGTAACCATGAAAGCAGATCCTACTTTACTACACTAATAATCTAGCCATTAAGGACTGCTTTAAGTCACGGTTCATTCCTTCCACAGCTGAATTGTTCTCGGGCATATATGGAGAAGAATTATGCACCTGTTTACCCAGGGAAGTCATTGAAACTCTGTATGCTTTAGATGTGAAAGCTGGACTCTGGTCTGAGTGGAATGCACAGCGTGCATAACTCCCGATAAAGACATGCAATCTTTAATAACAGTTCGGGTGTCAGTCGAGCACTGTGGCCAAACTCAAAGGAATCTAGAGCAAGAATCCACTGCAACCAAAACAAGCATTTGCAATGCAATCGGTCTCGCCTTTGGGACCTTATATGTATTTAGCTATGCAGCACATTAGCCTGGGTGCTGAAACATCTACTGTTCTTTAACATGGAGGGAAAGTAAGCACCAAACTGGGTAACATGCCAGGTATGGGAACACATGGAGAGAAATATTGCCTTTCAGCAGGAAATGGTACAGTCCAAAACTCTGTTTTTAATATAAAATCGGGACCTTCAGTAGTCATATCACTGAAAATACAAGATTTGAAAAATATATTAGTGTCTACGGGTGCTCGTGGAAGACATGATGCGGGGTTAAATTATTTATGGCCCAGTACCTTCTAAATAGTCTGTCAGATGCTGTCATTTAGTCAGGGCTTCAAGCTGTGAAATTCATATAATGTACAAAGATACCTGTGCACATGGATGCCTGAAAGGTTTGGGGGCTGTAAGAAGCCATATATTATGGCTCACTCATGTGCAATACACGCGGATACAAATATTAGCATTGTTTAAAGCTTTATTGCGAATCTTTGTCCTTTTTTTAAAAAAAAAGAAGAAAAAACTGTCCTTCTTAACATTCTGTATAGGTACCAGCCTGACACTTTAATACTACGTATTTCTATTTTTTTCCCGTGTTCAATCTTCCATAGAGATAGAACTAGATGGTTTTCTACCTGCATATTAAGAAAATAAAAACTGGGAGCCGTTTTAAAAGATATTGTCTACCAAGTGATCTTGCATTTCTATTATGCTTTTTACTTTTTTTAATTACAGATCATTGCACAACACAGGTTTGAGTACTTAGCTAGATCACCAATTACGGATGCATGCGTATATAAATATGAGCATAGATTAAGTATGAAAGGCCATGCACGTTTGGGTTACCAACGTTCCGAACGTGAGCATGCACATAAAAACTCCAGATAATCGAATTCGCTTCAACTGCATTTGAATAAGCCTGACCACGACTTGAACTTCCTATAGCATGGGGCTGTAAACACGTAACTACCATCTTCCGGCTAAACTCGTGGTCTTTCCTTTGAAAGTCGCGAGATGCAAAATGAATTTGCATATTGGAGGTTGGTTAAAAAGACATAAGTACACGAAGGAACGAAAGCTGTCTGTTGCATTCTGTTGCATAGCTAACAATGTTGATGCAACATTCTCGTTCTACAGAATGTGTAGATTTGAAAGGCTGTCACGGGCACTATTAAATCAGTTTTGAAACAAAACAGGCAATTTGATTGCAGTTAACTTAAAGATAGGCCATTGAAAACACTTGCGATTTTCTGGTCAGGGAACAATCGTTAAAAACCTACAGTCCGATGGAAAAGTATGAGAGTTTAGTCTTAGTTTTCATTTCAATGCGTTTAGTACATGGTGGACACAGGTTGCATCGCTGTATATGTATCAGGTAGTGCGCTTCTCAAGAAGACCGACACTTGTTTTGCATAAGAGAAAGGCGCCCTGTCTGTCACTCTGACAAAACGAGAAGCCATAAAAGTTGAACAAATGAGCACTCATGGCATCCAGCCGGGTGGAGAGCTGAGTGCCAGCATTTCCAAAGGCTGCTAAATCGCCGGTTAACCTTGCATACGAAGGGTAATGTTACGGCTTCAAGAGATACACAGTGCAGTGATCACGGCATATCAGGAGCAGGGACCTGTGTGAGGTAACAAAAATGCCTTGTTACCTTTTAGGGGGTGGGGAGGCAGGGTGGCAGACGGCACCGGCCTGGTAGCCTTAAGTATGCTCCCGTCCAACCCAGCATCCTCGTGAATTTCCATGTAAGAAACGGGCATGCTCTCACACCTCCCGCCTCTGTAACTACCTTGAGTTCACATTCCCACAATCAAAGCACCGCGATCGCCCGCCTGTGAAGCCTGTACTGAAAGCTACCGAGGCAGACGGCAGTGGGCACTGCTCTCAGGACCCTTTCTACCTCACTGGAGACGTAAGGGCGGACCTTGCACTACACAGCTCTCGCTGGGCTCGCATTGCACCAGTAAATTTAGTCGCCATCTTGCAGTGACAGTCACTTTCCTGTTGATGCACAGTTAACCCTTCAGTACTCAATAAACTATAACACTTGAATTTTTTTTTTATCAAATGCATTACTGTTTCCGAAAAAACAATAAATGTACAACAGTGTAATGTAAAATATGCTGTTGAGCTCTTACATGATAGTAAAACGCCGACCACACATTCAGTACACATAAATTTAAAGCTTCTGTCATTGCATCCAGTCCAGATATATAATACAACAAGTAACTAGTCAGCACTATTGGCTTTGTCAATGGTTGTAAGTTGCATAAGATAAATAAGCAACAACTATGGCTTCGTTGTATAGAATATTGAAAATGCTTCACTTCTGAAATGATGAGACTGTGAAAGAACTTTAACGAGTCCTTTCTGAAGTTACCTCAAAGGCAGTGAAGGGTGGCTTTGCGGCAGAGCTAAGGTATATTTATTTTACCGAGGGTGCGAGCAAATATGGAGAGCCCATCTGAGCAGCTGCTTTTTAGAAACACCGGCAGGACCCGACCCACTTAAAGCCCGGGCAAAATGCAAATGTCAAACACTAAATAAATGACTGCACACAAACAAAGTTCATATTTATCAACTCCCAGGTGAAAAGGTGCTTGTTTGCAGGTACACTTTGCTCTTGTTGAATTAGTTGGTGGCTGAAAGTAGTGCGGGTCTAACCGGATGGAATACCTGGTCGATCCCACTGCACTGATGCGCAGGGTGGCTTGGGAGCATTACGGAGTGGGGTGGGGGTAATATTCTCGCAGCATTGATTATATAATATGAGACTCACAATCAAGTTACTTATATGGGATACTTTTGAGGTGAACGGCATGAGTCCATTTGTAATGTGCCGCTTTACAAGGCAACAGCTGGTGGCAAAAAGTGCTAAAAAGAAAAACATATTTTTGTTATAATACGGTACACGTTGACTTAGATGTCTACTCTGGACCCAGGAGGCTCGATCAGCATTTTCACTTGGCAACATTGAGTGATCGTGGGCAAATCTCTTCATTCGTTGTGGTTCACGTCCTTCCTCTGCCCACACAGAGAGCGCTTAGAAACAGGCGGCAACTTAGCATCAAGCGCTTTATTTCAGAAAAACTGGATATTTTCGCAGTCAGGAGGGATTACTCAATTGCAGTGTGCAATAAGAGAGTGCAGTGCACGGCACATACTGTTTCTGGTGTTTAAAAGGCAGTAAGGCTTGGGGGCAACCGTTTACCTCTATATTGGCCGATGTCACTTTTATTTGTGTTTCGAGTGCCCACGGAGTCCTGCGAGAGTAGTGTGGGGCACCTGGCAGCGGATGGCGGTTCTAACGCAGAGCCGTACCTCGGCGCTCTAGGTCTCGATGACTAGCTAAGTCGTGTCTAGGCGCTAGAGCAGACCTTGCGTGCTGTTCCCCGCTCCTTACTGCCTTCATTGCAGCTATAACATGCCTCGTTGTGTCGGCTTGAGCATCCTTGAGTTTAGAGTTTGTCGCACCCTTTCTTTATAGCGCTGCAAAGACACAGGTTTACATAACAGACACTATATAAAACAAGCACGGTCGCCGACATTGCGTTTATGTATGAGCCCGACTTGCGGGCGTTTGTGTAGGGGGGGGGTGTTGAAACAAAGCCTGACGAGCAGCGAGGGACAGCGAAAAGCTATACCAAAAAAAAGTGCTTAGCGGCTAATTAAGAGACACTGTCTCCCGCCGCCAGTAAAAGATGCAATCCCTGTGGGCGGGGCCAAAAGCGGACAGGGTGGTAACCAGGAGGGACTAAAAAGCCTCCTGGACAATTATAACACCCGGTTTTGCATAATTGGTGACGCAAAATGACGCGCACAAATGGAAAACACGGGCGGAGCAGAAAGCGAGCTTCTGGAATCGTATTGATTGCAAGAAGCCCTCGCATGGCGAGAGCAGCGCATGCGCGCTGCTAACACAGGCGAGACCTAATAAATTTTAACACAGTGTCTGAAATCAGTGGACCACAGTGATCCAAATAGATACAGCCAAAAGTCTTGTTGGAAATCAGTAGGGGTGTTTGTATTGGACGAGCCACAGTGGAGCATTTAATCTGCTTACAAATGTCACAAACAAGAGAATATTTTTTGGATTACTGGTATAATCCTTGCCACCAATAACGTTGCATTGGCAGTGAAATTGTGACTGCCTCCCCAGCATGTGCTGTAGCAATACCTTCATGTGCTGCTATCACCAAAGCGAGTTTGCGGTCTCGGTTGGGAATCATGTGATCACCAATCCCGAAATTGTTACATAAGGAACATTCTGGTAATTTAAATAACAGTATTTTGAAGGAAATCGTTCGGTAAGGGGGAGGTGTTTTTAATTTATTTCACGGCAGCCGAGATATCGTTATCTGTATGAGGTTTAGAGCTTGTAACTGCTGCTACTGTAGCTGTGGTGATTGCAGATTTGCCTGCTTCATCAGCCGGAGAATTCCCTACAGCGTGTGCTCCCACAAGCTGATGACTCACCGTATGTATTACGAGTTTGTGGCAACCTCTCTTTGAGGTCTGCCACCTTAACCCAAAGCATTTTATGCTTGATTGTGCTGCCCTTTGAATCCCTGAATCTATTTTGTTACCAATAATGCAGATTATCATTAAAGGACTGTACACAATAATACAAATCACACACAATAAGAGTGGGTAATCCAGGATCTGTAAGTTCAGGTGCAAGGAGCAAAGCCTTCAGTTCAGCCAACTGCGCAGTGCAGTCCCCTAAAGGCTGTGTGCTAGTTGTTTGAGGTTGGAAAATGCCGTCCAACATAACACCAATAACAATGGCGCATGACATTGAGTATTGCTGCTTAGAACCTATAGCAGGTTGAGCTGAACAGTCAGTGTAGATAATATATTTATACTCCTCAAGAGGCAGGAGAGTAGCCTTCAAAGGGTAAACATGGTCATACTGTAGAAATTATTCTGTCTGCAAAGAAGGGTCAGAGACAAAGTCCACATCAACAGCAGTTAAGGATGAAGCCCATTGTATCCATCAAGGTTGGAGGACTTTAGCGTTCGGAACGCTAGCTTTGGTGACAACTTCTAAGGCTGGCATGGGAGTAACAACAATAAAGCCTTTCCTTTGATCAAGTGGCTGTTCTTCAAGTATAGCCATCTGCATAGCAGTCAGTATTTTTTCGGTGGAAGCAAAACGCATTTCTGCTCCAGAATATAAATGCAATTTATATGCTATAGACACCGTTTCACCTTTGTTAAAGGTGATGTATGTACATCCTATTGCCCCAGGTAAAATACAGATGACCAGGTTCATGTTATTGACACATGTATGTAAGTGGCGTGTTTCCAGTAAGTCAGATTGCAAAGATCTGAGTGTATCTGTGTGTTTCGATGTCCAGCATGCAGTGGAAAAATCAGGTCGTATTAATTCATACAGTTGTTCAATGCGTTGTGCATATTCAGGTATGTATGTTCTGACAAAATTCAGAAAATCTAGCAGGGATTGCAATTTTTTTTTTGCGTGTTTGGAGGTTGCAATTGTGCACATTTCTCCAAAAAATGAAGGGAATGACTCTTTCCCTCATGGGTAAGTTTATGTTCTCGGAAAAGGACACTTAGAAAAGCTATATTAGATTTTTTTAAAGTTGAACTTGTAGCCAAGTTCAGCAAATCCCCAAATTATACTATCTACTATGCCAAGTGGTGATTTAATTCATAGTACGTTCAGTAGATATCTACGTAGCACAGTGCGTCAAGGTCAGTATCATGAAGAATCAACACAATGCGTGCAGCAAATATACCTGAGCTGTTCTTATAGCCCATTGGAAAACGTCCATATTGCATTTGAAACCCGAGGGCGCTGAAAGCGGTCCAATATTGGCTTTCAGGAGCCAACTTGTGACTGAAAAAAACATTGGAAATGTCCAGTAAGGCTTTGTATTTTTTCTACTGACAACATTGTTATTGAGTACCGTACTGTGCATATTTTGCACCGCAAATGTGCGTGTATGACAATTTAAATGTCTATAGTCTAAGATAAGGTGATAGACAAATAATCCTCTATTTCCCGTTTTAAAACCGGATCCTTACTAAGATGCACAGGGTTCAATTACTCCCTGGTACTCCAGTTTAGAGAGAATTTCTTTAACGGGCGCTTTAGCATCCCATTTAATGGGATATTGTGGTTGCACTGAACCGCACAGGGATAATATGATAAGGGGAATCCTTATCCCAGCCAATATGATTACAGTAAAGTGCAGGGGCTAATGCAAGTGCCCATTCGGCTGCATAAGCTTGTTTGACTTTGCCAGGAACAAGGGCCAAAAAGGAAGGAAGAATCACATCCTCTCCTTGGGGGGGATGTGAGTACAAATGATCGGGGCCAATCGACCTCCGCCAACAGGATTTCATAAGACAAAGTTACATTTTCCCAGAATATAGCTTTAGTGGTGCGTTTTTAATGTCACCTTAAATTTGAATATCTAAGTGATATAATCTATCTGGAGGGGCCACGCGTGCATCTGCGGTTTCAACTGTGACAAAGGTATCGGTTGCTTTTGCTACCAGAATCTCCTGGAGATCTCGGCGTACTTTGGTGACTTCTTCCGTGCTGACGAGAGTCCCTGCCCAGCTCCTATTTAGTAGGAGGGTTCTCACGGTCTATGGCATATTTTGCAGTGAAAGCCGCAACTTTCTTTTTCTGATATGGGGCTCTATATTGACAAGTCTTGTCCTCCTCCTTTATCTTCACGTCAGATCTCCCTTTTCGGTTTCTCGTACTCGTGTCTGCGTTCAGATCGTTCTCCTCTGTCATACCGCTGATCAGACGATTCCTGAAAGGAACGAGGAGAATGTGTATCAGGAACCTGATACCTGTCTGGAGTCTTCATTTTAGTGCGATCACGAAAACCGTACCGCCTCTGAGGACTCCGGGGGTAGAGAACCTCTGCGAGGTTTACCTTTCCGTTGCTGTTTAGATTTATCTCATTGTTTTTTAGCAAACTCGCGTGCTGGTCTGGCATCCTTGTCAGTGCTAGGCTTGCCAAGTGGTGGTACTGAAGGTCTGGTCCCCAAATTATTGCTTCCCAAAGATGTATATACATTATTAATAATTGGCAACTCACGTTTGCGGTCGGCTATTGCCACTGCTGTAAGTCGCTGGCATATAGCCAGAGATGCTGCTTCACCTTTAACCTTAGAGAGAATCATTTCGGAAACTATGGGAAAATTACCCATTAGCTTAATCCCCAAATCTAAGGCAGGACCTGCCGCATGCTCGTTCTGTATCTGTTTGAGAACGTTTGGTAAAATGGCCATCGAGGGAGTGCCATGACAGATAGTATAGACTGTGGCAAAAATTGTCCCCAGGTGTTAGTCTGCAAGAGTGGGAAACATCCCAGTGTGTAAGCACATAGTTAAAATTCTGTGCTTGTCTTGTGGTCCCGTAAGGGGAAACACAGCTTCAAGTTGATCTGTTTTTTTGGAGGGGGGGCAGTTCAAAATGAAATTTCCACACGATTAGCCAATTCTAGCTGGACCAGTTAACAATATATGCAAAATAAATTGAGTTAGGCACCTGTACAAGATGCAGAGAACATTGTACAAACCTCATGTTTGCACAAGATTTAGATTGCCTAAATCAGGGTATGGTGTATATCCAGCTAAGGCTCGTAAGTAGCCCTCTCATTACTGAGGGGGCTCATTCAAACTGGCCCAGGCACAGGGGAAGGGCGCCATTAAACTAATTCTTGATTTTCCCAGACAGTAAGAGGAATTTCAACAAGTGCATAAGGTCTGTATGCAGCAGATGCCGGTGGGATAGTGTATTCATGAAAAGTGTTAGTGTTAGCATCTACAGCTGGAAATGTGACCCAAGAATAAAAAACTTCAAAGCGGTATGCAGCGTCTGCTTCTACTACAAAATTGACAGGAGCTCCCGAATTAGGGACTCCATGTTGTGCTAAATGTTCATGGACTGCCCGTCGGCAGTTGGCCGCAATATTTATAGGTTGCGCCATGAGAAAATAGAGATGGATTCAAAGTGTAGCACAAACTGGGTTTAACCCTTTAAATATTCAAGCTTGAAAAACAAACTGAACTAGGTGATCCCTAAACGCTGTGGAGGATAATTCCCCAACACCACGGACATCTTTGGTAAAAGGTGCATGGGTATTGTGGACAAGCACTACTCAGGGTTCCCGCAAATAAGTACCTGACCAAACATTGGCGGTGCCATGTTGTAGGGATTCTGCTCAGGAACAGAACTATGCTTGTGACCATAGAACATAAGTATGTAGGGACTGAGTCACCATACGACCTCCGTGTCTGAGCCCAAGTCCGACTAGCTATAGTGCCTCACTTGCCCTCCTAACCTTTACAGAGAGACGAGTGATTTGGCACCCTAGAACACAATACTTCCGGCCGTCTCAGGGATTGAAGTAACAGGACACACCCTTTTGCTCTCTCACTCATACTTGTCCACGATGAGATAAAGAAGAGTCACGAAGGAAGTTTACTATGTTTATTTAAACTATTGTGCTCTAAGATGCAATAATTGCACCACAATTAGAAAACAAATAGATGTCAATAATATCAGCATGGTTAATAAACCATGTACGATAAAAAAAGCCCTGTCATGTTATCTGACATATTTGCCTAAACCCTCCCGTACTACTGAAGCTAAGTGATTTATAGATGATAGATCTCTGGGTTTAGTGCAAACCCGTACCTTAGCATACATAGGTAGATGTTCTACATCTCAGCTGATGCAGCACTCTTCTCTCAGGACCTTCGCTCCGTGTGTCTGTTGTTTTCAGAACCCCTTCCTCAGTTATATGACAAGATATGTATATTCAAAACAGCAGCTGCATTATTTTATTGTCTAGATGCTAGAGTCTGACCAGAGAGAATAACAAGGGGCAATGTTGTTTGTCGTTGCCTAGGCTGTTCAGACTAAATCACAGGAAAAGAATAAAATGCAAAAACGTGTTCTGGTCCTGATTGAAAATACAATGTGGCACAAAAGCAAGCGTGATATTTAGTAACGTGTGCAAAATAAAAGCGGCCTACAACGTGCATAACTAGGCTAACATATGGAAAACGACAATGGGCCATACAAGAAAGACATTACAAAGTCCATGAGTGGGAACTCCACCCGCAAGTCCTCCTCCGTACTTCCAGCGATAGAGGTTTCCCGATTTGAGACAACAGAAAATGCAAAAAGGCCAGACTTCGCCTCCAGATTCCCACACCCACAGTCCATGGGCAATGCACTATGGATAAACTGGTCGGGGATATTTGACTACGCTTTTCTGCCTCAGCCGCTCCTTAGGTGTATGGTTAGGAGGCTTCGGCAAACCTCTCACCCTCAACCTGATGGCTCTCACCTGGGCAAGATGGCCATGGTTCACCACTCTCATCGAGCTCTCGCTGGTTCCGCACGAGAAGCTCCCCAACAGGCCAGACCTCACTCAGAACCATGGAGTAATCAGGCACTGTGACCTCAGGAGCCTCAACCTTGCGATCTAGCTCCTGAAATCTTATAGTTTGGTTTACCTAAATCTACCTCCTGAGTGTATAAACATTCTCAAGGAGGTACACAAGCCTATTACACGTGCCTGCTACGCCACCAAGTGGAAAAGGTTTGTCTGTTACTGTATCTCAAAGCACATTGACCCCTAAGCAGCTAGCGTCCAGAACGTTGTTTGCTACCTACTACTCCTACAAACCTGTGGACCAGCCTTCACCTCCTTTAGGATTCCGGCCATCAAAGCTTTTATGGAGGGCCTCATTCCTCTGCAGGTCCCCGGCCCGCACCCCACCCCCACCTTGGTGTGGAGTCTCAAATATCACTATCGTCCTTACAAGACCTATGTGTGCTCCATTCGAGCCCTTTCATTCATGGCCCCCTCCAATTACTCTCTTGGAAGATGGTAATTCTTGTTGCTTTAACCTCACTCGGACGTGTCCGGGAGCTCCAAGCTTTAACATTGGAAGAACCTTTCTTTCAAGGTCATAGAGATAGGGTTATCCTTTTCACTTACCTTAAATTTCTTCCTCAGGTGGTCTCTCCATTTCATCTTAATCTGTCTATAGAACTCCCAGTTTTCTTTCCTCACCCGGACTCATTTGCAGAACGGGCCCCTTATACAATAGATGTTAAGCGAGCACTAATGTACTATGTGGGCTTATGAAAACCCTTTAGAAAGGCTCAACAACTCCTTGTTGCTTTTTCTTAAACTGCATAAAGGGAAAGAGTTAACAAAGTCGCGCATAGCCAGGTGGATAGTTAAGTGTATCCAAACATATTATGCAAAAGCTAAGAGGGCTTTGCCTGTTCCTCCAAGAGCCCAGTCTACCAGGAAACAGGGGGCCTCTAGGGCTTTCCTGGTAAACATCCCCATAGCTGACATTTGCAAAATTGACTTGGTCTACATCACACACTTTCACTAAACACAGTTGTGTGGATGTACTAGCACACCAACAAGCCAACATTGGTCAGGCTGTACACCGTATCCTTTTTCACTTTACTGCAACTCCCACAGGCTAGCCACCTCTTATGGAAGGAATGCTTTACAGTCTATGCACAGCATGTGTATCGACAGCCACACATGCCTCAAATGAAAAATGTTACTTACCCTTAAAGCATCTGTTCGTGGCATGTAAGGCTGTAGATTCACATGCACACTCTCTCCTCCCCGGAAACTTCTGGCCGTTGTAGTTATCATTCCTTGTTACTTTTCTTGCATGAGTCTCTCTCTCCCTCGCTTGCTCTCTCACGTGTGCGTGTTCTCTCTCTCGTATCGCCTTGCTCTAGCTCCATCCTCACCCACCTTGCAAAAAATGATTTGATAATGGAGCCGATGACCATGCGTAGGTGGAGAAGAGGTGGAGTCACTCCCTCGTGACTTGAGAAGACTAAGAAGAAAAGCAACTTGCTCACTTATGGGCAAACACTAGATGCCAGAAGTATGCACAGCATGTGACTCTACAGCACCACATGCCACAAACAGATGCTTACAGGGTAAGTAACATTTTACACGATTGAGTAAGAGGAGATAAATTTGGGCAAGGAAGGCATTTAGCAGTGTGTGCCACAATGGTAAAAATGGAGTAGAGTAAAACCCAAAGTTGTGGTGTTTTTGGGAAGTTGTGAAAGCCAGGATAGAAACGGATGGTGGGTTTTGGCTCATCTTAGGAGAGGAGCAGAAACTGTATCGTGTTTGGAGTTGCTTTCAGTTAGGCCTCCGGTAGTTCTGCAGTCTTACGACATCAACTTGAGAATGCACAATGAGTTAGAGTTATGTAACATCCGCATACTAGTGGATGGATGCACCATACTTATCTTGCAAGTCTCCCAGAGGCACCATATAGAGACCGGCTATCGCTGGTAAAATAGTGGAACCAAGGGACACTCCACATGCTGCCGGCACATGGATGGAGACCTGGAAGTGGTCATTTGGACCCATTGGGAGTGATTCGTGAGAAAATACTGAAACCCCTCCAGGACCTTCCCAGCCATACCCACACACAATGAATGAAGAAAAGTGCCCCAAGGTACACAGTACTGAACGCCTCCCAGAGCTTTAGTAGTACAAGCAAGCTACCTGCATCGTGGTTGTCTCAATTCTGTGTTGCGAGTAAAAGCCAGATTGCCTAGATCTGGGAATTGTGAAATTTCAGTATGAATTTGTAGTTCTTTCTTTGTAATCTCTGTAGTTATTTAATGAAAATGGTGAAGAAGAGTTGACTAAAAAAATTCTCAGGAGTGGTGAATTGAGGCCAGTTTTTAAAGTCGTAGGAAGGATTCCTTGCTTTATGGAGGAATTTACTGTGGAATAGAAGCAAAGGCATGGTGCAGGAGATATTAGATATCCAAGAATTCAGTCCAGGGTGGGACAATAAAAGAAGGCAAAAAAATTACTGAACGACCTACTGAATTGACTTTTCAGTCATGGGGTGAAAAATAGTCATTTGTTAGGAACAAATAGCTTGATGGTGCTTCTTAGCCCAGCTACCAAGACCCACAAACCCCTGACGAATAATTTTCCTGTCTTTCGCCTGTCCTTTCTCATGACATGGCGACCATGGAGAGGTTAAAAGCATCGTGGATAGCCTTCTCCCTGCTCAGGAGATATGGGATTATCAACATGCTCTCCTCTCCAGCCTATGGACTGGGAATCAACCCCATGTAGTGAACTACCAACATCACAAAACCACCATCTATTCCCAACTCCTCAGCTTTGCCCAATGAGCAGAGTGCAATCGGAGTGCAACATCCCCTCCTCTGTTTACCTTTACACTTTCTGGTGGATAGGTGCATTGCTTTTCTTCCGCTTGATTGTGTTTGTGGAGTAGGATGTGGCAGCTGACAGCTGCTCGGATCTCCCAGTGCCATCATTCGGTTTCTGACTCACAATCTGATTGGGGTTCACCCATTTGCTCTGGGAGTCCAGGATGCTATCTGTTAAAGGCCTTCTGATGTCACTGGGAACCTGGAAGTTGTCAGCTGCCCTGTCTCCACCACCCGATAATAGCAAACACAAGGAGATGATGGAAGGAGCGCTGAAACTTTTCAGACACTCACCCCCAGTCACAGATCTGGGTTTAATCCATCATCATCCTTTAGCTCACTTCGCCACCCCAGCTTAGACCCAGCCATATTTAAATCAGTTTGACCCTGTGCCTCATGGGAACAGCCCAGCCCAAACTGCCAAGCCAGGTCTTCCCTGGACCGGAAACAAGCATCCTGGGACCGGTTTTGGGATAACACCCCTCATCAGCCAAGCTAGCTTGAATCCAGTGGCAAAATGAGCAAGGTACACACATCTGGGCATACCCTGCCAACTTGATGCGAACAAAGCAAACACAAGGAGATGATGGACGGAGCGCTGAAACTTTTCAGACACTCACCCCCAGTCACAGATCTGGGTTTAATCCATCATCATTCTTTAGCTCACTTCGCCACCCCAGTTTAGACCTGGAGTCAAGCTAGCCTGGCTGGGTTCAAACTGGAATGGCATGGGGAGCAAAAAAACGATGGATTTAGGCTCAGCTCTATGTACTGGGGTGAATGTATGACATTGTTCTGCATTCTGTCCATCATTTGTCACCCCGAGACGTGTGCCCAGACGTGAGTCCATGCCACTCCATGCCACTGGAGTCAAACTTGCCTGGCTGATGAGGGGTGAAACCCTGAAACTGGGCCTAGGATGCTTGTTTACAATCCAGGGAGGACCTGGCCTGGCAGTTCGGGCTGGACTGTTCCCATAGGGAGCAGGGTCAAGACTGATTTGCATATGGCTGGGTTCAAACTGGAATGGCATGGGGAGCAACAAACAATGGATTTAGGCCCAGATCTCTGTACTGGGGTGAATGTATGACATTGTTCTGCATTCTGTTCATCAGTTGTTCTTTTTGCATTTGTCCACCACCCGATAAGCAATTAGTGAAAGGAAACAATTCACCAGCCCTCCAGAAAGGGTGGAGGATGATGGGGAAGATGACAGCTCTTCTGGGCCGCTGCCAAGGCAGAAGATATAGGTTGCTTTACAGGAGTCCACCCTCCCTCCGAAGCAAATTCATAAAACAAGCAAAACCCATATGGCTCTGAGTTTGCCTTATACCCTTAAAGATTTGCAGTTTAGGCAACCTGTTAAACTGTGACTGCTAATTGCCACATCTTTTTTCCAGATATTCATAATCCAGCTTTGAAATGAGTGTGTGTATATATGTCTCAAATTTCATCACTGATGACATCAGTGACGACATCATCCAGTGACTGCAAGTGTTTTTAAAAAGTTTGTGAGTGTTCAATATATATACCTAGGTGTATCGCTGAATCAGTGGGTGTATGAATGACTGTATGGATGACTGAGTGGGTGCGTGACTGACTGTATAAGTGAGTGATTAGGTGTCTCAGTGAATGTATGGGTGAGTGACTGGTTGTGTGAATGTGTGTATCTGTCAGTTGATGTGTAAGTGGGTGTTTGAGTGTGTTAGTGGGTACATGAATGGCTATATGGGTGATTGATTGTCTGACTATCTCTATGGTTGTCTGGGTGTCTGTGTGTGTGAGGAGGTGTGTGACTACTTGTATAGATGAGTGAGTGGGTGAGTCAGTGGCTGTATGGGATAGTTAGTGCGTGTGTGAGAAGCTGTAAGGGTGAGTGAGTGTATGGCTGTGTCAGTGATTGAGTGCTTGTGGCAGTATGGGTGAGTAACTGGGTATGTGAAAGGCAGTATAGGTGAGTGACTATGCATGAGTGAGTGAATGTGAGAGAGGCTGTATGGATGAGTGCATGCTTCTGTCAGTGACTGTATAGGTGAGGGACTACATGTTACTGTTTGTATGAGTAAGCGTGTGTGTGTGTGTGTAACTGTTCGGGTGAGTAAGTGGCTGTGTGATTGACTGTAGGGGTGAGTTTCTAGGTGTGTCAGTATTTCTATGGTTGACTCAGTGTGTGAGTATTTGTATGGGTGTATGAGTGGATATGTCAATGGATGTATTTGTGAGTGGGTGTATGAGTGGCTGGTATGGGTGAGCGAGTGGATGTGTGTGTAGATCTATGAATCAGTGAATGGGTGTGTAAGTACTGGTATTGCACTGTGAATGGGTTTGTGAATGGTTGTGGGAGTGGCAGTGGGTGTATAACAGATTCGATAGGGGTGTGAGTGGGTTCGTCAAATGCTGTGGATGATATCATCACTGTCATCATTGATGTCATTTGAGAAGTCATCAGTAATGTCACTGACCATGTCATGTGTGATGTAATATGTGAGGTCGTAAGCAGTGCATTGCGGGGGTGCGAGTTATAGTTAACTCAGGTAACTATAACGGCTGAATTTCTCTGGGTTTGTATAAGTAAAATCTGACCCTAACTATAACGTCCCAGTAACCTTTGTTTTTTGTGTGAACTTCTAAGGTTTTTTAACTAGAAGTCACGTTTGCAGAGTGGTGGAGAAAGGGGGCTGGGCCTCCAACCTGCTCCCAGGAATTCCGCTGTGTAGGACTTAAAGGAGGTATCAGGAGGGCGTCTTGGCCCCCAAGGTCCCTCTGGAACCAAGGGGACTTTATCCCCCAACTAGTAGTGTGCCGGGAGGCACGTTTGCAGAGTGGTGGAGAAAGGGGGGCGTGGCCTTTGAAACCTTCTCAGCAATCCTGCTGTGTGGGACTTACTGGAGGTAACAGGAGGGGTTTTTGGCTCACAGGGACGTCCTTGGGGTCCAACTACCCCTCCTCTTACCTCCAGTAAGTCCCATACAGCAGGATTGCTGAGATCTGATAGGCCATGCCCCCTTTCTCCACCACTCCGCAAACGCACCTCCTTACGCACTACTAGTAGGGGGAGGAAGTCCGCATGGCTATTGAGGGTCCTAGGGGGACAACTACTACTCCTGTTACCTCCAGTAAGGCCCACACAGCTGGATTGCTAAGAGGTAGTCAGAGGACACGCTCCCTTTCTCCACCACTCTGCAAACGCGCCTCCTGGCGCACTGCTGTTTGGGGGATGAAGTCCACTTCAGTCCTGAGACCCTCAGGAGGCAATGGGACCACCAGCAGTGCGCCGAGAGGCACGTTTGCAGAGTGGTGAAGAAAAGGGCGTAGCCTCTGACCACCTCTCAGCAATCCAATGTGTGGGGCTTACTGGAGGGAACAGGAGGCCTTCTTGGCCCCTAAGGACCCTCAGCAGCCAAGGGGATGTCATCCCCCAACCAGGAGTGCATCAGGAGGCGCATTTGCAGGGTAGTGGAGAAAGGGGGCAGGCCTCCCACGAGTTGTGGCTTTTTATTTTTTTTAGGAAGGAGGGCCGCTTGGCCCACCTTCCCTGGACCATTTTGGGCCTGATCCTTTTTTTTCTGAAAAAAATGGGAGGGGTGCCTCGCAGCCCCCTCCTGGTCCGATTTCGGCCCCGGGTACCCCATTCCCTGGGGCATGTCCATTTTTTTTTAATAACTGGGAGGGGGGCCACGCGCCTCCCTCCCGAGGCCAATTTCGGCCGGAAGGACTGTAGGAAAGTGGCTCTGTATATACTGTACCCAAGTAAGGTTCAGGGTGTACAGAGTCCACAGTCCCCAGAGGGTTGACAGAGGCTAAAGTTAGATATAACCTTACTCTCCAAAGTGGTAGCTTGGTCGAGCAGTAAGGCAGTATCAGAGGACAGTGTAAAGCATTTGTTGTACACACTCAGTCAGCAAATGAAGCCACACACTCAAGAACTGAACTCTAGGCCAATGGTTTGTATATAAAAAAATATATGCTTGTTTTATTTTAGAACCAACAATAGGATCAAAATATACTTTCTCAGTATGAGATGCTTTGGTTATTCACCTTACAGATAGGCAGTAGACTTTTTGATAGTGGTTATCACAGTTGGTGCAAGAGGCAACACAGGGTCAAATTCAATGCAACATTGAGCTCAATGGAAAATTATGCTTAATTACAATTGATTACTTTGCAGAGCACTTTTCTAACCACAGGACTGGATCCTGGATTCAGTCCTGGGACACTTCCTGTAAACAGGTAAGAAAAAGCGTTTTGGTTATTGTAGTGATTTTTGAAGAATATTACTATATTTCAAAAGCTGACACTTAGAAACTTTTCTGGGTAAAATTACCAATGTTATCCTATGAAAGGAAATACAGTGTGCAAGCAAAGTATGTTTACGTTACTTTTGTAATCCAGTGCTGGACTCCTAGGTTCAGCACTGGGACATTTACTTAAAACAGGTAAGTAATTACGTTTTTGTAGTTTGTTCGATTTTTAAAGAATATTTGTAAAATACAGAAATCGACTCTTAGAAGAAATTTCACAGAAAACCAGTCAATGGATCCCTATGAAAGAAAAGTGAGTTAGCGGTAAGTAACGTTGCGATTACTTTTTAGGGCCAGTGTTGGGCACTCGGGTCCAGCACTGAGGCCCCTTCTAATACTAGGTGAGTATTTTCGTTTTCGTGTCTCGGTTGATTTTTGGTGAATATTCTAAAGTTTCAGAACTCCACACTTAGAAGAAATTTCGCAGAAAACCAGTCAATGGAACCCTATGGAAGAAAAGTGAGTTATCGGATTTCGGGTAAGTACTTGACTGGCAGGGTTAAGGTTCTGGGTAAGACTCAGGGGTCCCCCAGGATCAGGTAAGTACAGTTTTTACACCCTCAGCGGCACAGGGGCGGCCGGGTGCAGAGTGAGAAGGCCCAATGGTATCCTATGGCAGGCGGGGGCCCCGGGTTGGTGGCTGCTGGCAAGCAGGCCACGCGACTGTGGGAGCTGGGCTCCTGGTCACTTGCTCAGGGCAAGTAGGGAAGTAGGTTAGGATAGAGGTTGCACTTCCAGGGGCACTCGGGCGGCTGGGTGCAGGGTGCTTTGAGCCGTCGGGCGCTCAATGTTAAACAATAGAGGTCGTGAAAGGTGAAGAAAGGCTGCAGGCTCGGGGACGGTGATTCTTCAGGGACGACCAACACTTCAGGAGGTAAGTTGGGGTCTTGGAGGATAGGTAGACACCCAGGAGTTGGGCACAAGGGGCCGTGGGGCGCCGGGTGCAGGGGTGTCTTTTGAGGTCGGGAAATCTTACCCCCTGCTGGTCGCGGTTGGAGGGGTCCCTTGTCCTGAGGCTGCAGGCGTCTGCCTGGGTCGTCGAGGAGGGTCCTTGGCCACTGGATTCCAGGTCAGAATCGCCGGGGGACGTCCTCGAGGTCTCTGGTCACTCAGGCACAGGCTGGACTCGGCGGGTGCAGAGTGTGCAGGTTTCGCGGCTCCGTGCCAGGGCCGGGTCTTTGGTAGGTTTTCTTTTGAGCAGTACCACTGCTCGTGGGAGTCCCTGGGTCGAAGGCTGTAGCACAGAAGTCAGGTCCTCCGGGGTTTGTGAGGTTGCTGAGGCCGGGATTCCGCAGGAGCAGGTTCAGAGGTCGACAGGCCGGTAGGGCTGGGGCCAAGTCAGTTGTTGTCGCCTCCTTTTTAGCAGCTGCACGGCTGGTCTTCTTGCTTCGTCTTCTCTTCTTGTTTTCGGATTTGGGAACTCCGGAAGGAAGGTTCAGGGAGCCCCTAAATACTAAATTTAGGGGTGGTTACAGGTAGGTAAGGGCAGGGACCAATGGGTCCCTTCCCTGGGGTGGGTACACCCCTATTCTGTTCCTCTCCAGTGGGAGGGGGCAGGAGCCTGTCCCTGGTTGGCCAGGTCCCCCATCCTCAAGATGGCGGGGACTCGAAGTTTGTGCTTCACCTCGCCTCCCCACCTTAGGGGTGGAGTTGGCAGAGGTGGGCACAACCCATTTCCTGCTTCTGGTTTTCCCGCCGGTTCTCCCGCCAGGAGTAGGGGTAGAACCAGTGGGGACCAGTTTGCTGGAAGCAGCAAATGGTCTGGGAAACTCCAAAGGCGGCAGGCCTTTGAAGCTCCCCTGCCCATCCTGGGGGAGGAGGCTTTGGCACCTCGTCCCGGGATGTGCATTGTTTCAGGCCCCTGAGAGCAGAGGCTCTCGACCCAGGGGTCCAGAAACATGTCTGGTGGTGGCAGCCTGGGCAGCCACTCAGTCCGGACACTGGAGGTCGGGTTGGTTTCAGGGGGCATCTCTAAGATGCCCTCTGGAGTGCGTTTACATTAAATCCCACACTGGCATCAGTGGGGGGTTTAATGTGCTGAGAAGTTTGATACCAAACTTCTTAGTCTTCAGTGGGGCCATTATGGTGCTGTGGAGTTCGTAATGACAGACTCCCAGCACCATATACTCTTAATGGCAGCACTGCACTTACAATGCCCAAGAATGGACTTGGGCACTGTAGGGGCACAGGGCTCATGCCTCTATGCCCTCACCACTGGCATAGTGCACCCAGCTAGAGGGGTGGCTGACCTAGGCCAGGGCAGTGGCTTGTAGGCATGGCACACAGGGATGTGAGCCATGTCGACTCTTCACTTTTGTTCTGCACCAAGACACGCAGCCTGCAAAGGCAGTGTGTGTGTGTAAAGGTGCAGGGTCCCTAAGGGTGGCACAACAAGTGCTGCAGCCCTTAGGGGCCTTCCCTGGTCACAGTGCCCTGGGTACCCATGGTACCATTTACCAGGGGCTGACCTGTGGCCAGGGATGTCAATTGGGTGTAGGTATCAATGCAATTTTAGGGAAGGAACACAGGCCCTGGGTACCTGGTTGGCAGGAGCCCAGGGCACACTCAGTCAAAGTACATCAGCCATTCAGCAAAAAGTGGGGGCATACCATGTAAGAAAGATGGCACTTTCTCACACAACTCCCCCCAAACGAAAGATGATGAGACTAACCTTGCCCTATGGAGTCTTCATTGTCTAAGTGGAAGAACCTGGAAAGGCCATCTGCATTGGCATGGGCAGTGCCAGGTCTGTGTTCCACTTCAAAGTCCATTCCCTGTAGGGAGATGGACCACCTCAACAGTTTTGGGTTTTCTCCTTTCATTTGCATTAGCCACCTGAGAGGTCTGTGGTCAGTTTGAACTAGGAAGTGAGTTCCAAACAGGTAGGGCCTCAGCTTCTTCAGGGACCAGACCACAGCAAAGGCCTCCCTCTCAATGGCACTCCAACGCTGCTCCCTGGGGAGAAGCCTTCTGCTTATAAAAGCAACAGGTTGGTCTTGGTCTTCATCATTGGTCTGGGATAGGACCGCTCCTATCCCTAGCTCAGAGGCATCAGTCTGCACAATGAACTGCTTGGCATAATCTGGTGCTTTTAGAATTGGTGCTGAGCACATTGCTTCTTTCAGAGTGTCAAAAGCCTTTTGGCAACAGACTGTCCAGTTTACTTTCTTTGGCATCTTCTTGGAGGTGAGTTCTGTGAGGGGAGTCACAATGGACCCATATCCCTTCACAAACCTCCTGTAGTACCCAGTCAAGCCAAGGAATGCCCTGACTTGGGTCTGAGTTGTTGGAGCTACCCAGTCCAGGATAGCCTGGATCTTGGGCTGTAAGGGTTGTACCTGGCCTCCACCAACCAGGTGGCCCAAGTACACCACAGTGCCCTGCCCTATCTGGCATTTGGATGCCTTGATAGTTAGGCCTGCAGTTTGCAGGGCCTTTAAAACCATCCCAAGGTGGACCAGGTGATCCTGCCAGGTGGAACTGAAGACAGCAATATCATCAAGATAAGCTGCACTAAAGGACTCCAACCCAGCAAGGACTTGATTCACCAACCTCTGGAAGGTGGCAGGGGCATTCTTTAAACCAAAGGGCATAACAGTGAACTGAAAATGCCCATCAGGTGTGGAGAATGCTGTTTTCTGTTTGGCTCCTGGGGCCATGCCAATCTGCCAGTACCCTGCAGTTAAGTCAAAGGTACTCAGGTATTTGGCTGCACCCAATCTGTCTATCAGTTCATCAGCTCTTGGGATAGGGTGTGCATCTGTCTTGGTGACAGAGTTGAGACCCCTATAGTCCACACAAAACCTCATCTCTCTCTTTTCACCCTTTTGATGAGGTTTGGGGACCAGAACCACTGGGCTAGCCCAGGGGCTCTCAGAGGGCTCAATAACCCCTAGCTCCAGCATCTTGCTGACTTCAGCTCTGATGCTTTCCTTAACTTGGTCTGACTGACGATAGATCTTGTTTTTGACAGGTGCACTGTCACCAGTGTCCACATCATGGGTACACCAGTTTGTCAGACCAGGGGTCAAGGAAAGAGCCCAGCATACTGCTGCAAGACTTGCTTGCAGTCAGTCTGCTGTTGGGCAGTGAGGGTGTCTGAAAAGACAACTCCATCTACTGACCCATCTTTTGGGCTGTGGGAGAGGAGATCAGGGAGAGGTTCACTCTCAGCTTCCTGTTCCTCATCTGTCACCATCAGCATGGTGATGTCAGCCCTGTCATTGTAGAGTTTTAGGCGGTTCACATGGATAACCCTTTTGGGTGTCCTGCTGGTGCCCAGGTCAACCAGGTAGGTGACCTCACTCTTTTTCTCTAGGATAGGGTAAGGGCCACTCCATCTGTCCTGGAGGGCCCTTGGTGCCACTGGCTCCAAAACCCATACCTGTTGCCCAGGTTGGAATTCAACCAGTGCAGCTTTTTGGTCATACCAGTGCTTCTGAAGCTCCTGGCTGGCCTCAAGGTTCTTGGATGCCTTTTCCATGTACTCAGCCATTCTGGACCTTAGGCCAAGCACATAGTCCACTATATCTTGTTTGGGTTCTTGGAGAGGTCTCTCCCAGCCCTCCTTTACAAGACAGAGTGGTCCCCTCACAGGATGGCCAAACAGAAGTTCAAAGGGTGAGAAACCTACCCCTTCTGTGGCACTTCTCTGTAAGCGAAAAGCAGGCATGGTAGTAGGACATCCCATCTCCTTTTGAGTTTTTCAGGGAGCCCCATGATCATGCCTTTCAATGTCTTGTTGAACCTCTCAACAAGGCCATTGGTTTGTGGATGGTAGGGTGTAGTAAACTTGTACTGCACCCCACACTCCTTCCACATGTGGGTCAGGTAAGCAGACATGAAGTTGGAACCTCTGTCTGAAACCACCTCCTTAGGAAACCCTACCCTGGTGAAGACACCAATGAGGGCTTTGGCTACTGCAGGAGCTGTAGTAGTCCTAAGGGGAATAGCCTCAGGATACCTAGTGGCATGATCCACTACCACCAGTATGAATTTGTTCCCTGAGGCTGTGGGAGGTTCCAGTGGACCCACTATGTCCACACCTACCCTTTCAAAGGGAACCCCCACCACAGGTAGTGGTATCAGGGGGCCTTTGGATGGCCACCTGTCTTGCCACTGGCTTGACAGGTAACACAGGAAGCTG
The DNA here is from genome assembly GCA_963921515.1 of Calotriton arnoldi. Lineage (NCBI taxonomy): Eukaryota > Metazoa > Chordata > Amphibia > Caudata > Salamandridae > Calotriton > Calotriton arnoldi. The sequence goes on from CAWUFW010000699.1 coordinate 3,188,432, forward strand.
ACAAACTCCTTCACCTTTTGGTGCATCTGGGGCCAGTAAAAGTGGCTAACTAGCCTTTCCCAAGTTTTGGTTTGGCCCAGATGTCCAGCTAGGGGGATGTCATGAGCCAAAGTTAGGAGGAACTCCCTGTACTTCTGGGGCACTACCACTCTCCTGGTGGTTCCAGGGTTGGGGTCTTTTGCCTCAGTGTACAGTAATCCCTCTTCCCAATAGACTCTGTGGGTACCACTGACATCTCCCTTGGCTTCTGAAACAGCTTGCTGCCTCAGGCTTTCAAGAGTGGGACAGTCTTGCTGTCCCTGGCACAGCTCTTCCCTAGAGGGTCCCCCTGGGCCCAAGAGTTCAACCTGGTAGGGGTCAAGCTCTAGGGGCTCAGTTCCCTCTGGGGCTTCCAGGTTCTCTCCCTGAGGAGAGGGGTCCTGCTCTTGTGACTGTGTAGAAGCTGGTCCGTCAGTCTTCTTTCCTTTTCTCTTGGTAGGCTGGGCCATCATTTCAGGCTCCAACACTATCTCTTCACCCTGCCTTTTGCTCTGTGCTCTTGTTTTTACACACACCAATTCAGGGATGCCCAGCATGGCTGCATGGGCCTTTAGCTCCACCTCTGCCCAGGCTGAGGTTTCCAGATCATTTCCTAGCAGACATGCAGCTGGTAACTTCGGAGAGACCACTACCTGCTTCAGGCCAGTAACCCCCAGCCTAATGTCACCATGGCCATGGGATGACTAGTGGTGACACTGTCAGCATTGGTGACTGGGTAAGTTTTCCCAATCAAGTATTGCTCAGGGGAAACCAGTGTGTCCCTCACCATAGTGACACTGGCACCTGTATCCCTCAGAGCCTCTACTCTAGTTCCATTCACCCAGGGGTATTGCAAATACTTCTTTAAGTTGGGTGGCCACACAGCTACAGTGGCAAATTCCACTTCCCCTAGGGAGACCAGACTTGCCTCAGTGTGTTCCCAGATTTGCTCAGGGTACACTTCTGATCCCATCTGTAAACTTGCTGCCCCAGGAGTAGCTGTACTGGGTGCCTTAGGGGCTTTGTTGTGGGGGCAAGTTTTGTCTACAGTGAGGTGTCCTGACTTCTTACAGTTATTACACCAGGCCTTCAAGGGATCAAAGTTCTTCCCCTATAGGGTTGAGGCACATAGGGAGTAGTTTGGGACCCACCCCCTGAACAGGTTTTGGGGCCCTTTGGAAGACTCAGACTTTTTATCTTGGGGATTCTCACCACCTTTCCCCTGGGAGGTTTGGTGACCACCTTCTTTTGGTCACCCCCAGTGGTTGTCCTTGTCACCCTAGTCTTGACCCAGTGGTCTGCCTTCTTTCCCAATTCTTGGGGAGAAATTAGACCTAGGTCTACCAAATGCTGATGCAACTTTTCATTTGTGCAATTACTTAGTATGTGTTCCTTCATAAACAAATTGTAAAGTCCAGAAAAATCATGCACATTATGTCCAGCTAACCAGCCATCCAGTGTCTTTACTGAGTAGTCCACGAAGTCAATCCAGGACTGGGTCTGGGTTTTGTGAGCCCCCTGAATCTAATTCTATACTCCTCAGTAGTGAGCCCAAATCCCTCAATCAGAGTACTCTTCATGAGGTCATAGGACCCTGCATCTGGCCCAGAGAGGGTCAGAAGCCTGTCTCTGCAGTTACCAGAGAACAGTTCCCACAGGAGTGCCCCCACAGAGGTTTCTTTACTCTTCTTATTTCACAAGCCCTCTCAAAGGCTGTGAACCATTTGGTGATGTCATCACCTTCCTCAAACTTAGGGACAATCCCTTTGGGGATTTTAGGTTCAGAAGTTTCCTCCCTATCCTTATTTTTAGTATTGCTGCCACCATTGATGGGTGCTAAACCCATCTCCTGTCTTTCCTTCTCTAGAGCCAGGAGTCTGGTCTCTAGGTCCAGTCGTTGGCCAACCTTGCTAACAAGTTGTCCTCCTCACTGAGGCTATCCTCAGCGTCCTCTCTGGGACCAGGACCACCTAGGTGGCCCCTAGGTCCCCAGAGGTCTATTCTTGGAGTTAAGGGTGCAGGGACCCTATCTTCCCTAGGAAGTGATGGAGGTGGGTTACCATCCCCATCCTCCTCATTCCTTTCCTCCTCTGTTGGGTCATCACCATGCTCAGAGGGGTGGGCTTTAGCATACTCAGCCAGGAGCTCCTGGAGCCCTTGTTTGGTTGGATGCTGGCCCATTGGTATATCTTTAAGTTTGCATAAGGACCTTATCTCTTTGAAAGACAAATGAAGATAAGGGGTGAGGTCGAGCTCCTCAACCAGTTCCTGTATGTCATTATTATCTTCACTAATAGCTGGGTTCTTGTCTTGAGACATTTAAAAAAAAAAAAATTCTAACCCCTCTAACCTTGGCTATAGTGACTTTTTATTTTCTAAGATGCTACAGGGACTTAAGCAAGGCCCTAACAAGACTTTTAGTAATTTGGTAAAAAAATTGCCAATTAAAAAAATCAGAATTCTAAAGGCAATTTAAGAGTTCTGTCGTGTGATCAGATGGTAACCAAGTAGTCCAACAAATGCAAGTTTGTATCCCACCGCTGATCCACCAATGTAGGAAAGTGGCTCTGTATATACTGTACCCAAGTAAGGTTCAGGGTGTACAGAGTCCACAATCCCCAGAGGGTTGACAGAGGCTAAAGTTAGATATAACCTTACTCTCCAAAGTGGTAGCTTGAGTCGAGCAGTAAGGCAGTATCAGAGGACAGTGTAAAGCATTTGTTGTACACACTCAGTCAGCAAATGAAGCCACACACTCAAGAACTGAACTCTAGGCCAATGGTTTGTATATAAAAAAATATATGCTTGTTTTATTTTAGAACCAACAATAGGATCAAAATATACTTTCTCAGTATGAGATGCTTTGGTTATTCACCTTACAGATAGGCAGTAGACTTTTTTGATAGTGGTTATCACAGTTGGTGCAAGAGGCAACACAGGGTCAAATTCAATGCAACATTGAGCTCAATGGAAAATTATGCTTAATTACAATTGATTACTTTGCAGAGCACTTTTCTAACCACAGGACTGGATCCTGGATTCAGTCCTGGGACACTTCCTGTAAACAGGTAAGAAAAAGCGTTTTGGTTATTGTAGTGATTTTTGAAGAATATTACTATATTTCAAAAGCTGACACTTAGAAACTTTTCTGGGTAAAATTACCAATGTTATCCTATGAAAGGAAATACAGTGTGCAAGCAAAGTATGTTTACGTTACTTTTGTAATCCAGTGCTGGACTCCTAGGTTCAGCACTGGGACATTACTTAAAACAGGTAAGTAATTACGTTTTTGTAGTTTGTTCGATTTTTAAAGAATATTTGTAAAATACAGAAATCGACTCTTAGAAGAAATTTCACAGAAAACCAGTCAATGGATCCCTATGAAAGAAAAGTGAGTTAGCGGTAAGTAACGTTGCGATTACTTTTTAGGGCCAGTGTTGGGCACTCGGGTCCAGCACTGAGGCCCCTTCTAATACTAGGTGAGTATTTTCGTTTTCGTGTCTCGGTTGATTTTTGGTGAATATTCTAAAGTTTCAGAACTCCACACTTAGAAGAAATTTCGCAGAAAACCAGTCAATGGAACCCCATGGAAGAAAAAGTGAGTTATCGGATTTCGGGTAAGTACTTGACTGGCAGGGTTAAGGTTCTGGGTAAGACTCAGGGGTCCCCCAGGATCAGGTAAGTACAGTTTTTACACCCTCAGCGGCACAGGGGCGGCCGGGTGCAGAGTGAAAGGCCCAATGGTATCCTATGGCAGGCGGGGGGCCCCGGGTTGGTGGCTGCTGGCAAGCAGGCCACGCGACTGTGGGAGCTGGGCTCCTGGTCACTTGCTCAGGGCAAGTAGGGAAGTAGGTTAGGATAGAGGTTGCACTTCCAGGGGCACTCGGGCGGCTGGGTGCAGGGTGCTTCTGAGCCGTCGGGCGCTCAATGTTAAACAATAGAGGTCGTGAAAGGTGAAGAAAGGCGGCAGGCTCGGGGACGGTGATTCTTCAGGGACGACCAACACTTCAGGAGGTAAGTTGGGGTCTTGGAGGATAGGTAGACACCCAGGAGTTGGGCACAAGGGGCCGTGGGGCGCCGGGTGCAGGGGTGTCTTTTGAGGTCGGGAAATCTTACCCCCTGCTGGTCGCGGTTGGAGGGGTCCCTTGTCCTGAGGCTGCAGGCGTCGTCTGGGTCGTCGAGGAGGGTCCTTGGCCACTGGATTCCAGGTCAGAATCGCCGGGGACGTCCTCGAGGTCTCTGGTCACTCAGGCACAGGCTGGACTCGGCGGGTGCAGAGTGTGCAGGTTTCGCGGCTCCGTGCCAGGGCCGGGTCTTTGGTAGGTTTTCTTTTGAGCAGTACCACTGCTCGTGGGAGTCCCTGGGTCGAAGGCTGTAGCACAGAAGTCAGGTCCTCCCGGGGTTTGTGAGGTTGCTGAGGCCGGGATTCCGCAGGAGCAGGTTCAGAGGTCGACAGGCCGGTAGGGCTGGGGCCAAGTCAGTTGTTGTCGCCTCCTTTTTAGCAGCTGCACGGCTGGTCTTCTTGCTTCGTCTTCTCTTCTTGTTTTCGGATTTGGGAACTCCGGAAGGAAGGTTCAGGAGCCCCTAAATACTAAATTTAGGGGTGGTTACAGGTAGGTAGGGGCAGGGACCAATGGGTCCCTTCCCTGGGGTGGAGTACACCCCTATTCTGTTCCTCTCCAGTGGGAGGGGGCAGGAGCCTGTCCCTGGTTGGCCAGGTCCCCCCATCCTCAAGATGGCGGGGACTCGAGTTTGTGCTTCACCTCGCCTCCCCCACCTTAGGGGTGGAGTTGGCAGAGGTGGGCACAGCCCATTTCCTGCTTCTGGTTTTCCCGCCGGTTCTCCCGCCAGGAGTGGGGGTAGAACCAGTGGGGACCAGTTTGCTGGAAGCAGCAAATGGTCTGGGGAAACTCCAAAGGCGGCAGGCCTTTGAAGCTCCCCCTGCCCATCCTGGGGGAGGAGGCTTTGGCACCTCGTCCCGGGATGTGCATTGTTTCAGGCCCCTGAGAGCAGAGGCTCTCGACCCAGGGGTCCAGAAACATGTCTGGTGGTGGCAGCCTGGGCAGCCACTCAGTCCGGACACTGGAGGTCGGGTTGGTTTCAGGGGCATCTCTAAGATGCCCTCTGGAGTGCGTTTTACATTAAATCCCACACTGGCATCAGTGGGGGTTTAATGTGCTGAGAAGTTTGATACCAAACTTCTTAGTCTTCAGTGGGGCCATTATGGTGCTGTGGAGTTCGTAATGACAGACTCCCAGCACCATATACTCTTAATGGCAGCACTGCACTTACAATGCCCAAGAATGGACTTGGGCACTGTAGGAGCACAGGGCTCATGCCTCTATGCCCTCACCACTGGCATAGTGCACCCAGCTAGAGGGGTGGCTGACCTAGGCCAGGGCAGTGGCTTGTAGGCATGGCACACAGGGATGTGAGCCATGTCGACTCTTCACTTTTGTTCTGCACCAATACATGCAGCCTGCAAAGGCAGTGTGTGTGTGTAAAGGTGCAGGGTCCCTAAGGGTGGCACAACAAGTGCTGCAGCCCTTAGGGGCCTTCCTGGTCACAGTGCCCTGGGTACCCATGGTACCATTTACCAGGGGCTGACCTGTGGCCAGGGATGTCAATTGGGTGTAGGTATCAATGCAATTTTAGGGAAGGAACACAGGCCCTGGGTACCTGGTTGGCAGGAGCCCAGGGCACACTCAGTCAAAGTACATCAGCCATTCAGCAAAAAGTGGGGGCATACCATGTAAGAAAGATGGCACTTTCTCACAAGGACCCCATCCCACGGTGCCAGGGCTTTGTAAATATTTATTTTTATAAGAAGGGATGGGGGCCGGGCGGCCCTCCTCCCCAGGCCTATTTCGGCCCCGGGGACCGCATCCCTCGGGCCAGGCCTTCACACTTTTTTTAAATGGGGAGGGGAGCCAATGCGGCCCTTCTCCCCAGGCCGATATTGCCCATGGGACCCCATCCCCCGGGGCATGGCCTCCTGTTGGGGACCACGGGGGAGCCACAAGGCCTCCGCAGTCCCTGCCGGCTCCTGGCCTCCTGCGGGAGCCGGCATTGCTTTTGGACAGAGGGAGCTGCAAACATGCAGCTCCCTCTGTCCAAAAGCAATTCTGCTCCGCTTCATGGAAGCTAGAGCATTTTCCATGCTCTTGTTTCCATGAAGCTGACGAGTTTGCTATGGCTTGCTCCCGCCAAGCCAGAGCAAATTGCAATGTCCCGAGGGTGGGCACCCCGGGACATTGCTGGAGCCAGCCCTGGGGTGGTGGTGGTCCCCAGGGCTATGGAGGGCTCCTGGAGGGTGGCCGCGTGGCTACCCTCCCATCTTCTGTATAGCCCATTTGTGCCCTGGGGCAGATCCAAAGGGACTCCGCCGAATTCTTTTTAAAAAAAATGCTTTTTTGGCTTTGGGGGTCCCTGTGGGATCCCCTGAACAGGCCTAGGAGGTCAGGGTGTTTCTACCCTGCCCCCTTTTCTTTTTTTCTTGTGACTGTTTAATCGAGTCAAAAGATGGCTGCCAACACTAACTGGTTTGAAGTATTGGCAGCCAATCAGATCTCAGGCACAAGATCGGGAGGGGTAGCGGATCCTCCGCAGCCACAGTTGTGTATCTGAGAAATCTTAAAATTTCTCAAACTACTGAACGGATTGACACAATTTAACAAAAAAAGTGCTTTCTGGACCAAGAGCTACCTTTTTGCAAAATTTGGTGTAATTCCGTTCAGCAGTTCGGGCTGTAGCCCTGTCTAAAGTTTCCTATGGAAATTAACATGGAGAAAAAGCGTTTTGGATCCCCCCCCCCCTTTTCTCGGCCCCCGTTTGACTGATCACCCCGAAACTTTTAAGACAGCAGCTGAAGTGACTGACGTATTCGTTTTGAAAATTTCGCGAGGATTTGTCAACGACACCAAAGTTATTGGCAAATGAAAAAACTCTTCCTATGGAAACTAGGTCCTAACTATAACTGCCTACTGACGACCGCCAGTAGGTAATGTGTGTGTATGTATGACACCTCAAGGACCTTCGCTTTTTGACAGTCTAGCCGCACTCTCCCCACGTATCCAACGAAGACGGCACGATGTCCGGATGCTCAATATAATTTTTATTTTTACAGTGTAGCAACACCCAACATACACCTTCAACCGGGCAACCCCATGACCCCCAACCACAGTGTTTAAAGAGATATCACATGATCATTACTCATTTCCTGTCTGCGGCACAGCTCGTCTGGATACCTCACACTCATGTCTTGAGACAGCAGCCATGTTGGAGTTACACATGTACATATATATCATAATCAAGCAGCACTACATGATCTCAGTTTACATTCGCATGAACAAAGTTTTCAATCAAGCATGTGGATTATAATATTAAATCAATAAAATTTTCATATTTCACCATTTTTGTACATATTCTAACTTAAGATGCTGAATGACCACAATAAAGTGCTAGTGCATATATTTTGTGCATGTATTTTAACATTACACCATTGTTTGCCTTTTTAGTCTATTGCACGTATGCTAAAAAGTGCTTAATGCTCAAAATAAAGTGCTAGTGCATACATTTAAAGCATCTTCATAAAACAACTGAAATACAAACCATATGAACCCACCTCGACGCTACAAAGTGTGCCTTGAAAGCACTGCAAATGTCTTCAGGAGCTCAATAAAATGCCAGTGCATACAATAAATAATGATATTCGCATGGGGTCATCAGTATTCCACATTTCAATACTCCGATCCCCCTAAAGGACTCAATATCTCACAGTCCCATTGCAGCATTCTATTATTATTGCACACATCCACCTAAAGTGCAAATGCATGCTCATAAACATTTATGAATAAATATCCCTTTGTCTGAGGTCAAGTGCAAGTGCAGATTTGTAAACATTTGTACATAAGCACTGCCAACGTCTTCAAGAAGTCAAAGTGCCAGTGCATACAATAATGATTTCCATACTCGGATCCTCTTCAAGTACTCAATATATCACAGTCCCAGTGCTGCATTCTATTATTATTGCACACATCCTACAAAAGTGCAAATGCATGTTTGTAAACCATTATACATAAATATCCTTTTGTCTGAGGCAAAGTGCAAATGCATATTTGTAAACAGTTGTACATAAGATTTAATTTATATCTGAAGTAAGAGGCATACTTATCAAACAGCAAATTCAGCAATACTCATCTGGTGACTTCCTATCTCGGATTATCTCACTAAAAGAAAATTCAAGTCAAATTCCTTTCCGAGAACACTGCCGTATCCTTGTATATGTGCTCTTATTTTATCAAAATCACTGCACAAGTCATGCTGAAAAGTCATTGCAGAAACTCTGTGACAGAAACATTTATATGTCCCTCTTGACATTAAATAAAGTGCCAGTGCTATACAGTGCATCAGATTGCTACTATTAAAGCCTGTTTCATGCTCTATTGACTCTCAGTGCAGTACTCCAGTTCCAAAACCAATACAGGCCAGGGAGGTCCATCAGTGTGCTGATCATCAATTGCGGGCATTACCAACACAGTCATACAGGCCATGATTTCACCATTTACTGCTTATGATGAATAGACAGGCAGCTCTGCATCAAGATTGTGCCCCCATGGTCTTTCAGTGCCCAAGAGAACAATAATTTTCGATTCACATAGACGCAGCTCTAATTCCTTGTTGCCTCTGCGTGGATGGACCTTGACGTGCTTTTTGCCATAATACTGCAGAGTTGTTAAACTGCCCTGGTGCACTTCCCAAAAATGCTTGGCTTTGGGGTGCACTCAATCCTGATACATTATGGCCCTGATATGATACAAAACCCTAAGCTTTACCTTATTGACAGTGCTGCCCTCATATCTCATTCTGCAGCCACATTCCAGAACGTAGATAACAAACACAATCTCACATGTGATCTTTTCCCTGATCCTGCAAGTTCTGCTCCTGAAAAGTTTCATAACTCGTAGGATTCACTCCAAACTTACAAGCTTTACACGTAGTGCATTCCTTAAAACCTTGATTCCTACTCGTAAGCCAATCAGATTCTTGATAAAATATTGATCTTGTTAACATAACGCCTAATAATGGTGCTTTGTGATATGTTATACTTGGATGTTGGCCTATGATTTCTTTCAAGTGTTCATCATGTTGTAATACATGCCAATTTACGCTTGATCAGAGAACTAATAGATCCATGTTCCATGTCGTAACCCATAAAAAAATCTTATCACATTGTCTTTCGTCAATTCATCCCCTGGTGTGGCTTTAGATTTAATCTGCATATTCGAGAACAGCAGTTCCTTCCTGTTCTTGGTCAAGACTCTACATTTCGCCTCCCTGAGCACTTGTTCTGGGTATCCTCTTTCAAAGAACCTCACAATCCTAGATCTAGCTTCAGTTTCAAACAGGGCATCAGTGGAGCAAATCCTACAGGGTCTTAACAACTGACCGTACGGTATGCTCCATTTCAAAGAGCGGGGATGACCACTATTGCCATGTAGCATCGAATTACAGGCAGACTTTTTTTTTTTTAAAAAGTCTTTTGAATGGAATGCCCTACCACCTGCAATTTCACATCCAAAAAACTCAATTTCATGCGAGCTCCACTTCACAGTCAGCTGGATGTTGTAAGGATTGTTGTTTAAAACCCTAACTTACTCAACGATGCCTCATCTCCATCCTATAGGATAAATAGATTATCTATGAAGCGCGCCCACATTACGATCTTATTACTGTGGTTTCCATTACAGTCGGCCCATGCCACCTCTTTCTCCTACCAGCCCATGTAGATGTTGGCATACATGGGGGCAAATGCTGCCCCCATTGCAGTACTCTGCTTCTGGAGGTATATCTTCTTGTCCAAGAGGAAGATGTTATGTGTGAGACAGAAGGATAACATCGTGAGGAGCATCGTGGGTGGTATGTTGAGTGAGTGCCAGGGGTCTTGATATAAAAAAGTGTGTGTATATATATATATATGTATGTGTATATATATATAATATGTGTGTGTGTGTGTGTATATATATATATATATATATGTGTGTATATGTGTTCTTTCCACCACATGCCACAAGCACTGCCGAACAACTTGCGGGCAGGTGCCTCCGTCGTGACTGCGGCCGTCAAGAAAACATTAACCGCCAAAATCCCATACCAGGAAATCACTGAGCACTCTGCGGTTCACACTCTTCACTTTAATTTGGCAGACTCGTTTCAGCAATTGTGCCTTTCTCAATGCCATAGTGTTCCCATTAACCATTTCACCACATTTAAAACATTCCTGTCTCCTCTTCATTGGACAGGAAAAAGTGCTGTAAGAGAAAACGGACTGCATTATGCTCAATGTTATCTATTTACTCAGTCCGCCATTATGACATTCATCGTTCCTTCATAATCTCTCAGTGAGTGTGCCTTAATACTCGTAAATCTCATTTCAGAAATGATAGTCGCTTAGTAGAAACGAGTTATTCAGGGCACCAATATGTCCATTTACATGTCCGATATTTCACTCACCTATGTGGCACATTAAAGACTTAGTCCTTCGCCCTACCGTGCTCTGACCAACAACAGGCAAGTATCCATAGGAGCTTTGTTTGGTAACTTGCTTCCTTTCATTATAGTAATGACAACCTCGTGTCGACGAACACAATACAGTGGTGGTCAGCTGCGGTTCTGGCAGACATCCACTAAACTTTCCACCAAATGGCACAAACACTGCCGAACAACTTGCGGTCTGGTGCCGCCGTCGTGACAGCGGACATCACGAAAACATTAACCACCAAAATCCCATACCAGGAAATCACGGAGCACTCTGCGGTTCACAGTCTTCACTTTAATTTGGCAGGCGCTTTTCAGCAGTTATGCCTTTCTCAATGCCCATTAACCATTTCACCACATTCAAAACACTCCTGTCTCCTCTTCATTGGACAGGAAAAGTGCTGTAAGAGAAAACAGACTGCATTATGCTCAATATTATCTATTTACTCAGTCCGCCATTATGACATGCATAGTTCATGGGAACCCTATGGCATTGAAATGTGTGTGTGTGTATATATGTGTGTATATATATATATGTGTGTGTTTTAATGTGTTTGTGTGTATATATATATATGTGTGTTTGTGTGTATATATATATATATGTGTGTATATGTATATATATATATGTGTGTGTATATTTTTATTTATTTATTGAGTTTTATATAGCGGGAACTTGACCCGAGGGTATCAAAGCGCTTCACAGAGTTAGCTGCATATACCTGAGATACATTGGAATAAATGCAGATACATTGTGATAGAAAGTGATGAGGTATACAAGGTATGAAATTGCATAAGCCGAAATATGTAAGATACATTTGGGGTACAAATAGATACGTGGTGGCATTGTGACAAGGTTTACAAGGACATTGTGGGAAAGATTGCTGATACAATTTTGAGGTAGATACAGTATACACAATACATATTGCTTTGCAGAGCACAGCTGCAATTGTACAAAATTACCAATGGAGTAAAATAACAGCAAAACACATAGTATCAATAAATACGACAAAACCGGCTGAACAGAGGTAAAGACAGGCGTTGTAGGTCTGAGGTAGCTAGGGATAAGGCCTCTTGTGGATGGGGGGAACTAGAGGTACAGATTTCCCTGGGGTAGTGGTGCAAAGATTTATTTCGAGGGAGCGCGGAGGAATCCCGCAGGCTAGGCAGGAGCTTTAAGGTGGGTTTAGATATTTGTTGAGGAGAAGCTTTAGTTTCTTCTTGAAGTGAGGGAAGAGTTGATTTTTCCGCAGATCCCAGGGCAGGGAGTTCCAGATTTTTGGCGCATTCCCGGAGAAGGAACAGGTGCGCGATTTCTCTCAAATTTTGGAGGCACCAAGAGTAGTCTGAGCTTCGTAGTGGTCTCTTTTGGCTGGCTTTTGATAGTTTATTCGTGAGGTAGATTGGCTTTCCACTGTAGAACGCTTTGTGGGCTATGCAGGCAATTTTTAGTATTGCTTTTGCCTCGATTCGTAGCCAGTTGAGTTGTTTGATGGTGGGAGTGATGTGATCAGAGAGCCTTTCTCACGATACTAGTCTAGCCGCAGCATGGAGAGTGGCTTTCGGTGGGGCTAGGTAAGATATTCGGGCGCCCGTAACCATTGTGTTGCCATAGTCTAGCTTGGGAAAGACTAAGGATTGTACCACTGTCTTTATTTCTTCGCTGGGGATGAAGGGTTTAATGTTTTTTATATTTTCCAGCGTTTAGAATGCACTTTTTGCAGAGGCATTGATATGGTCTTTTATGCTTAGGTGGGAGTAGAGTGTAATCCCCAGGGATTTAACAGAGTTGGAGTTGGACAATTTGCAGGGAAAGGATTTTTTCTTTGGGATGGATAAGAAGGAGTTCAGTTTTGCTGGGGTTGAGTTTGAGGTGGTTGCTGCTCAACCTGGCTTGAACTGCAGGGAAAGTGTTATTTAGGTGCTGGATGTCTTTGACTGATGAAGTTTTCATGTAGAGTTGGGTGTCATCTGCATATAGATGGTAGTCTATTCTAGCTTGCCTCAGAATCATTGCAAAGGGTTCCATATAGAGGTTGAATAGTGGGATTGGCCCTTGAGGGACTCCTTGGGAGATTGGTATTGTTTTTGAGGTTGAGTTGTTGAGCTTGATTAGCTACGAGCTTTGACTTAGAAAGGAGGAGTCCAGTTGATGCCTGTCTATTGTGAGAGTGTGTTTAGGAGGATGCTGTGGTTGACGGTGTCAAAGGCGGCCAAGAGGTCTAGGAGGCAGGCCTGGCCATCGTCCAAAGATCTGTGTAGGTCGTCCATGATGTTTAGTATAGTAGAATCTGTACTGCAACCTTCCTGAACCTGGATTGGAAGGTGTCAAGCAGGTTGTGTTTTTCAATATGGTTGTTGAGTTGGACAAGCACACATTTTTCCATGGTTTTGGCGAGGAGGGGGAGGTTGGTTATAGGTCTGTTATTAAGGTCATTCTGGTCGGCGTCCATTTTTTTTTATGAGGGGGGGGTGACTTGGCCGAGTTTAAGGGGAGCTGGCATTGAGGCACTTGATAGAGAGAAGTTGATGATTTTGGTCCAAATTGATGATATGATGTGCCTGAGATTTTTCACCATCTCAGTAGGGATGGGGTCAGAGATGTGAGATGCCGCTTTATGCTGGAAAGAAACTTGAGTACTTCTTCTTGAGGGGTATAGTTGAATTTAGTCCAGGTTGCATTGTTTTTCAGTTGCAGGGGGAGGAGGTTGGCGTGCTGAGTAGGAGAGAGGGGGAGGCATCCATTCATTGACGGTAGGGTTATGGGTGAGTCGTTCCCGCCAGGGGCATCGTTAGTGCAGGGTGGGGAAGTGGATGGCTCAAGAGATAGTTCGATGTTCGAAATTGTTTCTGCAAAGAATGTGGCGAATTCTTCGCAGCACTCTAAAGAGTTGTTACTTGAATGCTGGGGGAAGAAGGAGGTTTGTTGTTTGATTATGTTGAATAGGTCTTTAGGTCTGTTCCTAGACCTGTCGAGTTGATCTCTGAAGAAGGTGGATTTTTCTTTGAAGATGTGTTTTTTATATTTTTGGCATTCAGCCCGGAGGAGCTAGAGATTGGATTCCGATGGTTGTTGTCTCCAGTTTCTTTCAGCTAAACAGAGTTGTCACCTCTCATTGTACAGGTCTTTATTGAACCAGTCTCTGGAGGGGATCTTTCTTGATTTCTTGAGTTTCAGAGGGGTGATTGTTTCTACGAGTTCGGTAATTTTTGTGTTGTAGTGGGCAGTGAGGTCCTCGGCAGATGATAGGTAGGGATGAGGTAGGATTTGGGTTCTGATTGGTGCTTCTAGCTCCTCTTGGGGGATTTGTTGGATGTTTCTTACCCAGTGATTGTGACGGCTGCATTGGAGAAAACGGTGATGGATGGAATTTAGATCGAAAAGAATTTGACAGTGATTTGACCAGTCGGATGGTAGGACAGAGCGCAGAAATAGTGTGTTGTGCTTGCAGATGATTGCGTCAAGTGTGGAGCCCTTGTGCATTTGCATGTTGCAATGTTGGGTGAGATCGTTCGCTTCCAAAAGGGTGGAGAGGGCCTGAACTGTGGGCTCTTTAATGTTGTTGAGGTGCAAGTTTAGGTCTCCTAATATAATGTCAGTGCTCTCTTTTAGTGAGGTTTGCGATATTAGGCCTGCTAGGTCTTCAAGAAATTTTGAATTTTTGCTAGGAGGGTGATAGATGACGTGGAACTTGGTGGGGTTGGGACCATTTGTGGAGAGCTGAGCTCCTAGATATTCAAAAGTAGGGTGTTCAGGATTGCGGAAGGGGGTTAAACAGAGATCGCTTTTGTGTATAATGGCTACTCTGCCACCTTTGCTGTCACTACAAATGATTAAAAAACCTGGTGGGGGGGAGATGAGGTCGATGTAAGATGAGTGGTCGTTTAACCAGGTTTCAGTTCGAAAACAGATGTCCGTGTTATGCTGTAGGATGGTATCCACTATATCGGTTGCATGCTTGGTTGCTGATCTGCAGTTTATAAGCATGCAGCGAGGCGTGGGTGTAGGTCTCTGTTCAGGATGGTTGGGTTGGATGGTGGTAAGTTGGGAGGGCGGCCTAGGAAGGAGGAGTGTGTTCAAGCTCCTGTACGAGCTAAGTACAACCGGGATCTTGAGGGGAGAGGATAGGCTGGGGGTATTACCATGGGAGTTTTCCGTCAATTTAGCCTCCTGGTGGGATGTCCTAGTCGTGGAGCGTTTGGGTTTGGGTCAGTGCAGAGTGTTGGTGGCAGGGACAGAGTTTATCCATGGTGTGAGGGGTTTGGGCAGTGTGTGGATATTCTTTGCTACTATGCAAAGTGAGGCAATTCTGTCCAAAATAGTGTTGATTTTGAATTCTAGACGGCCTATTTATGAGCATTTGCGAGACACCTGGGACAGCGGAGGGGACTGGGTTTGCTGGGGCTGGTTGGGGCCATGGGTGGGGGCTAAGGAGGGAGCCATCCTATTGGAGTGGAGTATTGCGGGGCAAAATGAGTGGGGTGTACCTCAGGCAGGGTTTAGAGCCTGGGGGGGGGGGGGCGTGATTCTGGAGGTAAAACCTTGGCGTCCAGGCATTCGGCAGTGGAGGGGGATGGACGGGGGTGTGGTCGGAGGGCGCGCGGCGGGAGTTGAGTCATGTATTTTGGGGGTGGATGAATCTGCTCCTTGCGAGAGGGAGGCGGTGTGGGTGCATGAATCCGCTCATTGCGAGAGGGAGGAGGACTTGGTTTAATGGTAGAGGGGACAGGGATGGCACCAGAGGGCAGGGAGGTGCAGAGTTCAGTGAAGTGTCGGTCAAAAATGGTTAGATTTTGTTCTGAGGCTTGGACTAGGATGTTACCATTTCTGTAGACGGTTATGGTCAGTTCTCCCCTAAAGTCCTGAGATGGGGATATAGTGAGTTTGAGTCCATGGGAGATGTTGGTAGCTTTAGTTACGTGAAGATTTTGAAGGAAGTTCTCTCTCTATTTGGCAGTTTTTTTCTGTGTAGAAGATGAAGTCAATTTTGTGGCCACCTTGTGCTGGACTGTAGTAGATATCTGGAATTATCGTTTCAGGATGCTCTGAGAGTTTTGTGTTTGAATTTTTGTGTGGCCCATTTGGAAAGGTTTCGAGGGAATTTAATGCAGTATGAGTTGATGCCGTACCTTTCCATGATAGTGTTGTGATGTTGTGAAGGGGCATTAGTGAGTGGTCCTGCTGCAGTATTATCAGTCTGGCAGTCAGAGTGGGTAAGGACTGATAGACGTAGTAGGGGCAGGGCCCCTATTGCTGGCACGAGGAAAGATGGGCAGATGTCACCGATGAGGAGGTGGGTGCTTGCCTCGACCAAGACATAGAGTATGCATGCTGTGGTAAAGACAAAAAGTAGCCCAGCCAGATTCCAACTTATTGGCGGCACTCCCAGCCTCTATCAGCCAAGGAGTTTATTGTATGTGCACTGTTGATTCCATCCGACACGTTGAGGGAGTCCGTTAGTACTTTATTAGTTAGTCATTCTGGGGCATATGGTCGGCAAATGCAGGCAAGGCGCGTTAGTGAGTTACTTAGTGTCACTAATTGCTGCACTCCTAGTGGTCTTGGTAGGATTTGGGGTGGCTGCATGGTAGCTTTGGTGTGATTTGGGCTACTCTCATGATGTCGGTGTCTTCAGCAGCCTATCCAGATACAGATGGGGCCAGCCAAGGGTAGGTGCCACTTTCGGCCCCCGCCAGTATCTCGCATGATCCCCAGTGGGCTCAGGAAGTAAGTATCAGACAGAGGCAGTGGTCGATTGTTTGGGCGCCTTATGTTAGGTTTCAGTAGATTTTGGGCTACCGAAGGAGGAAGTCTGTGTTCCCAGCTCCCACTCCAACAGCTGCACATTTCCACACAGATGGGGGAAAGCAGATGGTTGGAGCAGCTCCCTGCTTCCCCAGAAAGATTCCACAATTGTCCCCAAGGGCTCTTGGTAGTAGTATAGATCAGTGGCCAGGGGCTGTAGTCTATTGCTTGGGTGCCTTTTGGTAGGTTTTGGGCTACATCCGCGGGAGCCCCTTCCTGGTGCTGATCTGGCCTGGGATAAAGGGGGCACTCTGGGGGCGGGGGGCTGGGGGTGGTAGGTGCACCTTTCAGACTCCCCAGGTGGACTCACAGAACGCCTCTGGCCCGCAGTCCTCTCCTCGGGGGAGCCCGGTAGGTTTTGGCAGAATTTTGGGCTACCTCAGAGGGCTTGGGCGCCTTTTGGAAGGTTTCGGTAGGGTTTGGGCTACATCAGCGGGAGCAGAGTTCCAGACACCCCTTCCCGGTACTGAATCTCCCAGGGTATAGGGCCCTTTGGTGGGCAGGCGCTTCTTCCAGCCTCCCCAGGTAGGCTCACAGAACGCCCCAGCCTCAGGCCCTGAACTCCTCACCCAATGGGAGCCACATCAGCCTCTGCAGACCCCAGGCACTCTCCCTGTGCCAGATCGAGGGGGGCCATTGTGTGCGATGCGAGGGACAGGTCGTAAGCTCAGGCAACAGTGAGTTGCATATTCCTCCACCCGGTCGTTCACCGACAGCAAAGTTATTGGCAAAACAAAAAACGCTCTTCCTATGGAAACTAGGTCCTAACTATAACTACCTACTGGCAACCGCCAGTAGGTAATATATGTATAAAATACAATAGTGGTCAGCACTTTGTAGTTATTGCTCAGATGCACTTTAATTTGAAAAGGCATTTTTTATGTATATGTGCGTGTGTATATTTCTTGATATGTAGAAATAAATACTGCGGCCTTCCAGCCTCACTTAGTCTTTTGGAATTGGCACAGGGTATAGACAAATACCACCCAGTAAACACTGGGTTCCCTGTGTACTTTCAAATGCTGTTTCCAGGTTGCTTGAGGCAGGAGGATGGAGTACAGGAGCTGAGGAAAGCCTCTGGGGTAAGCAGTGCTTAATTTGAAGTGGTGGTCGCAGGTGGGGCCCACCGTCACTCATTTTTGGGGACCAGCACTTATTATTCCTCATCAGAATTTGACCCACAGCAGGGAGAAAAATACAAAGGGGGGGGGAAAGAAGGAGGTAGAGAAAGAAGGAAAAACTGACAGAAAAAGAGTAGGGTTTGAAAGGGACCTGAAAGAGTGAGATAAAGGGGCATCGAGTGTCAGGTGGTGGATAATAGAGGCTTGAGATGGAATCAATACTATGCAGTGTATGTCCATCACTCAGCTCCAGCCACTGGCTTTTGAACAAAACCTGTGGCCTGACACTTATTCTCTAACAAATTAAGCACTGGAGGCAGGAGCGATAACTGCTTGGCATAACAAGAAGTAAAACCCTGTTCTCAGATTTTTCTTGGTAAGGCAGAAGGCTTCTTGTGTCCAATGCCAGCTATGCATGGCTAAAGCCCATGTCCATTGGGCTCTCGGGAGGGGTGGAGGTTTTTGGGTCGAGGTGAAGACAGCTAAAGAATTTAGTTGGACATTTAAAAAAGTCCCTTAGAAAATGTTGGTCTCGCAGTACCAGTAACTTATCAGAGTAGTAGGTAAACCTTAAAATTCATTGGCAAAACTTCAGTCAACCCCCATAAAAGAGCACTGAAATTGACCAGTTATAATGAGCTGTGCAACCAAAGCTAATCTGTGCTAGCTCATTACCTCACATGATGTTATTGCTGGCTTTAGGGATGTCATTGATGATAGTGAAGACATCAGAATGGACATTTAGGTCATCATTGTTGATGTGAATACCTATAAAAAAATCTAGCTGCACGCAGTGAGTGAGATTTTTTAGCTTAGTTTAATTGTGTTTTATTTTGTTTGCCTGGTGACTGGGCCCAAAATGGCATGCGCCAGCCAAGCGTTTCGAATACCTTTCTAAAGCACACCTGTCTGCGACTGCCCCTCTGCAACGATCTAGCCGTGTTGCCTGTCACTACTAAGGAGAGAAGTCGGTAATTATATTCACCTCTTCATATAAATAGTCCACTGGCTAAATGAGCCCTTCAGACTGAGGACTAAATTCGTCCATTGCCATTGGAAAGAATTGCCACCAACTTCACAAGTGGGTATCACGAATGTTTCAACTTGCGCTATCTCTGCCGAATTGAGTATCACCTAGTCCGCCTTTTAAACAAACTATTAGAACATTGTTGACAACACCAGAAGCATTGTAGCCTGATGTTTGGAGGCCTCTTTTAGATCTAGTTCCCCTCCCAACATTTTTTAATACAGGATAGAGAATCAAGTAAAGGGGTTGAGGTGAGGTTTAATAGTTATATCTTGAAGATCTAACTGTTACACAAGTTATCTGCCCAGCGGCACAGATTTGGAGATCCTAGCAGTGACTTTATAGCTTATAATATCTTATAATGTTGGCATAGTCCTAATATATCATCCTCGCAATGCACATAGATAGGTTATGGAATGACTGGTAGACATACTAGTCCTTTTTGCAGCAAAGTTTGATGAAGTCTTAGTGCTAGGGGAAATCAGTTTGCACGTAGATGACACTCTTTGTCACAATTTACAGACCTAATCCTACGCTTGAATTCTATGGACATTTTGCAACTGATGAATCAACATACACATCCAGCAGGTCAAACCATTGACCTTACATTTGTGGCAAATGAGAGTTTCCATTGTCTCGTTCTTGTTGCTAACATGGTCAGATCAGTAGATCACATTAGAGTGCATGTTTTTTCTTGCTCTCTCCCTTGTGTGCTACTCCCGGCTTAAACACCTCTCACACCATGTATGCTGTGTTTTGCTTCCTCCGGTACCTTGTCCACTGCTTTGCTATTGCTTTTTGTTTTAATACCTAAGGGTTCCTCTGGTGCTCTAGCTCCTCTGTTACTCCCCCGACCATTCAGTTTTGCCCCCCTCCTTTGACTTCTCCCCACCCTCTCCCACCCTCCAGCTCTGTTGCTGTCCACTAAGCAATTTTCTAACTTTTCAATTTTGGAAGGTCCTGCAGCTGTTATTTGCTGCCAGGACTCTCCTTTTCTGAAACACCCTTTTGCACCTGTCTAAAACATATTTTTTTCTTTACTACTCCATGTGGCATCTGCCATCAGACTAGGCCGCCGTAGTGTTCTAACGCTTATGTGCATGTACACGTCATTGCGCTATTTGTTTCATTCTGTGGGGGGTTATTTTTGGTTTGTTTTTTACTGAGGCTGCAGAGCATCAGCACAAAACACTGGCACAGCCTGTAGGTTGCAAATGCAAGCTCTATTGGCTTTGCCACTGTTTGTTGAAATCCTTTCTCTGAATCCTCCAGTAGCACTTATTGATATTGTTAATGTCAATATTTTTCAGCCCTAGACCTAAAGGAAGATGACATATGTACTGGATTGTTACATCTTTCATGACCTTGTGCGTATGTTTTGCTTATTTTGTTGATTGGTGAAGTATTGTTTATTTCTTGTTTTATTAACAAAATAAGTAATATGAATTGAAAAGAATGATCTGATGGCTTCTCAAGAGGTAAAAAGTGTTAATTTGATTTGCTGATTTCTTTAAGTGGATTCTGTGCCTTTTTGGAATAAATTTGAGAAATCAATGTTTTTTTCCTTAAGGAAAAGAATGAACGATATCTTCTACTCTTCCCTCACGTTTTGCTGATGTTGTCTGCCAGCCCGAGGATGAGTGGTTTTATATATCAGGTAAGCTTACTATTACAGGAAACGTTTTCTTTTACTTTCAGATAAAGATTTTTTTGTTGTAACAAGTATTTAACTTTAGCTACTGTTAATTTGACTATGGGGAACTTGCATAATGCCTTTTATTTTCTGTTTGGAGTGCCAGTAGCAGTCTAATGTTCTCCAACTGACTCTAGGCCTCTATTCTTCATGTAACCTGAGAGAATATGGCATGTCCACTAACGCTTATTGTCCAGACTTACGTTAAGGCAACATTTAATTACAGTAGTTTGTGTGGTGATCTCTTATGAATTCGGATGCCTATTTTTAGTTTGCCGGACGGCTGCTTAAATATCCAACTGCATACAACACTGAATCTGATAGAGATTTCTGGCTGCAGAGAACGTACATTAGAATATTCCCAGGCGTCCAACTTCATCTGGACATTTTTGAGCAATCTCGTTTGTGCACCGGTAGATGGTGTTTATGGCGTCGTCTGCTCCAGAAGTGACGTGTGTGATGCTTATATAGACGCCACTCCAGTGTGCTGACCTCCGTTTCTTCTTTTCCATGCCATCAGCGTGTATCCGGTTTGAATTCCCCTCAGTCATTTTTTGACTGACTTCCATCTTTTTATCAACGACTGGTGTGCCTTTTTAAAAAATGTTCACCATGTCTCAGAAGAAACCCACCTGGTTCAAATCTTGTGGAGCCTGTTATCAACAGATGTCTGTTACAGACCCACACTTAGTCTGTCAACTGAGTCTTGAGAGAGACCATGACTCCATGTTGTGTGCTGAGTGCAGAATAATGAACCCAAATGCCATCTGAGAGTGGGCCATGAAGCTTTTGGCAGCTCATTTTGCGACTCCGCGCCTCTCCAGTTCCTGTTCACGTGGGAGTTCTCGGGACCGCTCCTGGGGTCACTCTTGTCGATCTTTGTATAGCTCTAGGACTTCTTGGATGACTTCTTGTGGGATTTACCAGAAGAAGTCGAAGCACTCTTCGACTTCTCCGCGTCGCTCTCATTCTTCGGACAAAGCAAGGGAACGCTGCCATAAATCTCGACCTTGCTCTCTGGTGGTCCTTGTGCAGCTGCCATCGGAAACTGGATCTGCTCTGCGCATCTCTGAATTTCCTGGAGCTGTAGCAACCCACGTTCAACCCTGTGAGTTCTACCAGGCCATGGGCCTCCTTTTTTGGGCAGGCGATCCCCTCTGTAGCATCTTTGGGTCCTGTGGGTTCGGATGGGCCTTCAACTGGAGCTCTGCCGGTGGGTTCGCCCTCTGCCCCAGTCGACCCCTTAGGATCTGTTTGTGGATTCGGATCCGCCCCGGCCATGACTTCATGACCTCCTCCGTGTACCGTTCCAGGGGTACTGTTCCAGTGACGCTAAACCCATCATGATTCCAGAGTCCAATATTGAGCCGACTGGTGTTGCACGATGTCCGCTCCAGCGCCGACCAGTCCCACACTGCCTGAATTGGAGACAGATCCCTGTATCACTGAAAGGTCCATTGAACAACACAAATGAAGGTGGTCTCAGGATCTCTATTCCTACACAGACCCCTAGCAAAGTCCATGACCAATGACAACTTTTATAAGGACCTGGCTGACGCCAGTAGTTGGTCTGGAAACTCTACCAGACACTGACCTTCTCTCTCCTCCCACCGTGGCTTTGGAGGAAGAGGCTTCCTTTGCGATGGTAGTCCAGAAGACGGCTGAGGTCTTAGACCTGCAGCTGCCCCTGGTTCAAGTCCAAACCAGTGTTTTAGGGTGAGGTGCTTCAACTGGGGTGGGCAGAGGGGGTTCCCATCAGAACCTTACTACCCTTCAACAAAGCCATCACTGATGTCCTGCTCAGGTCTGGGCTCAGCACAGGACCATTGCTCGCCTCCATCGCCCTGCTCCTGGGGACCCAGCCTTACTCTCCCATCACCCAACCCCTGAGAGTCTGGTAGTCCAGGCCTCAAATTCCCAAATCAATCCTGGTGCGTTCCCCACCACACCACTGGATGGGGAATTTAAGAGGCTGGATACCTTCAGAAAGAGGATTTTTTCTTCCGCCAGTGTGGCACTGCGACCCGTGAACAATGCACACTTATTTGGCCATTATTCCCATACTGTATGAGATTTGGTTACGTAAATGCTGCCTATTGTCTCGGATAAGGCCTGGGCCATACTTTCCCAAGCTATTACTGATGGGCAAGACACTGCAAAGTTTACAATGAGATGTGGAGTGGATATGATCGACTCACTGGGCAGAGCCATTGCTTCTTTGGTGGCGCTGAGATATCACTATTGGTCAAGGTATACTGGTTTTTCAGGGGATGTCCAAGCCTTGCTCATGGACATGCCCTTTGATGGAACTAGTCTCTTCGGAGACGAGAAAGATTCGCCCTTCGAAAGGTTTAAAGATAGTATAGCCACTGATAGGTCATTGGGGCTCTCTGTATCCCCCGACAGCAGCATTCCACCTTATGCCTCTTCCGGATCTACGCTAAGGGCTACTAGCCGAGTCCTTTTCCACCTAGCCAACATGACCAGCAGGCTCAGTCATTTCGCTGATGCGGCTCCCGCAAGCCTTGTGGGGCACACAGCTATCTGCCCTCCCCTCACAGTCAAAGCCTCTTTAGTTTGTCCACAATCCAGCATGGTCATCCAGTTGGGAGCAGAATCTGATACCATCAGCACCAATGGAGGAATATTACATTAAAAAGGGTAACAAAGACAAGAGTGAGAAGTAAGAGCTCGCTCTCCTTCCCGTATCAATATTTTGCAGCATGAATCTTTTCTGGATTCACATGATGTGCATTATTCCGCCATCTAGTGGTTGGGTCCGGAATTGTTATGTTTTTTTTCTTTTTTCTGTTGATGGGCGTCGACGTACTATCATTTGGTGTCCCCTTGTGACGTCGTCGTGCTTCCTCCGGAAGCTCCCACCTTCGGTCGCCAACTTCAGATTCTTTTTTCCCGCCGTTGGGTCTGGATCGATATGGAAGGAGCTCCAAACTTTGGAGAAGATAATTGACGAAAATCAGGAAAAAATCTTCGAAAATCTACAGTACAACGATTCAAGGTACCGGACTTCGAATCAAGGTGCCGGAGGGTGCCGAGAGGGGAAAGAACAACCTCATCGATGACCGGAGAACAGTGTGCGTGCAGGGGGCTCCCTATGCGTGGTGATGGACAAAACACCGTTCAAGTTTTGCCAGAATTGCCATCACAAGTTCGCCGAGAAGGACCAACATCCAGTCTGCAACCTCTGCTTACCGGTAGATCAACGAAGTGAAGATTCCAACGCCTGTTCGGCGTTCACCCCGAAAAACCCTTAGGGTAAGGGAGAGGCAGAGAAGAGCCAACTATAACATGCAGGGGCAGAGCACAGCACCATCGCTACGGGACCTGGGCCTCTCTCGCGAGGAGGAGGATAATGTTGCCGAAGGGGCCAGAAGGCGACACGAAGATGGACATCCAAGTCGTTGAGGTCGAAAAGAAAGCTTCGAGAGAGGTAAGAAAACCATCAGCCTCGAAGAAACTAGACGAGTCTTGAAAAAACTGACTTGAGGGCCTCGAAGGGAGCCTCGGCGTCAAAGCACTCTACGTCCGCAGCTGCATCCCGAGAAAAACATACCATAGGATCCTTAGACAAGGACTCCTTAACAGGACGTCGGGAGACGGACAAGGAAAGGACACATCTGCGTCGAAACAAGAGAGGTCAAAATCTGAAAAGCATGGCCTGCCGCCGGCATCCGCCATCAAGGCGCCTTCTACCGCGAAAAGAAAGGCTGAAAATCTCAACGCCGAAACACATGTGTCTGAGATTGAGAAGAAGAGGAAAAGGCTCGAAGTCGAAATGGCGAGTTTTTTACAACAAAAGAAGGATTTCGACGAAAGCTTGAAACAATTCAAGATACCGCCAAACACCTCGACGGCAATCGAGAAAAAATCGAGGATTTAGAGCCTCCCTTGACCCCCGAACCTCTGGATGAACAGGAAGCAGAGTTATTTTTCGAAGAAGAACAGACTTGCATCGGATCAGAAACCTCCGAGGTCCAAGAGCTGCAATGGCCAGACCTCGACACAGATTCCCCAGAAGAGGCTGTCGACACCTATCCTTTGAGGCCTTCTCCACCAGACGATATCGGAATGTACAACCAAGTCATTAAAAAAGCAGCAGATACCTGTGGAATACAACTCGAGGAAGAAAAACCTCAGTCTTTTTTTTTGTTGGAAACTTTAATGTCTATACAATCAAGGAACCAATTCCTTCCTATGCTGCCAAGTGTGCTAGACTAGGGAAAGGAGGCATTTGAGGAGCCTACCACATGTAAGGCCGTCATGCCAAGAGGGGAGAAAAATACAAACACTCCTCCAAGGATCCTAATTACATTAAGGGGTGGGTGACTGCTGACTCCAACATAACAGCCAAGGCCAGGAAGAGGGCTAATGTACCAAGTATTACTGGGCCACCACCAGAGAAGGAAAGCAAGAGAATGGACCTCATGGGCAGGAAGGTCGAGAGAAGTGCGGCGAATCAATGGAGCATCGCCAATTCTAATGCTTTGCTCAACCCACACGCATACTAGTACTGGGAGGAGATAGGTGACCTACCAAACACAACAAAGGGGACAGCAACAAGGTTGGCAATACCAGCAAGGAAGACAGTCCTTTCGAGGACGCCCCCGTGGAAGAGGCCTACTAGAAAGGGGGTGGGGGGGGGGGGGCGACAACCAAATGACTGCACTTCAAACACAATAGACACTCCAAAAAGATCAGGGAATGTGCCCGCAAAGGGAGCAAAACGACAAAGGACAAACACAAACAACCAGTTTGTCCAACATCCTACACTAGTAGTAGGCAGGCTAAAAACTTCCTCCACAAATGGAGAGAGATCACTTCAGACAAGTGGATCCTGAACATAATACAGTACGGTTACTAATCAAATCACCTCCAAACAGAGGCCCAAGAGGAAAGTACATTCCAAAGGGGAAACTACTCAGCTACTCCAAGAAGTGGAAGAACTTTGGGCGAAGGAAGCTGTAGAGCTAGTGCCACACAGAGAAATAAACAAGGGAAATTACTCTACATACTTAATTCCAAAGATAGACGGAACGCTGCGTCCTATCTTAGATCTGAGGTTCCTCAACAAATTTATAAAGACTCAAAGGTTCAAGATGACAAACCTGCAGGAGGTGATACCACAGCTATAAAAAGGGGACTATATGGCTACAATAGACTTAAAGGACACCTATTTGCACATCCCCCATGAACAACAAGCACAAAAAACTCTAAAGATTTGTGATCAACAAGACACACAACCAATCCAAAGTG
Organism: Calotriton arnoldi; assembly: GCA_963921515.1. NCBI lineage: Eukaryota > Metazoa > Chordata > Amphibia > Caudata > Salamandridae > Calotriton > Calotriton arnoldi. The sequence continues at coordinate 3,213,904 of CAWUFW010000699.1, forward strand.
CTAGCATTCGGTTTAAAGTCTGCACCAAGGGTATTCACAAAGTGCCTGGCAGCAGTGGCTGCTTACCTAAGAAGGCAGGGAATCCATGTATGCCCGTACTTAGAGGACTGGCTAGTAAGGGCAAACTCGTACAGAGCCTGCAAACAATATATGCATCAGGTAATAGAGACACAATACCAGCTCAGTTTCTCCATACACTGGGAGAAATCTTTCCCAGAGCCAGAACAGGAGAAGGGGTTCTTGGGGGCAAAAATAAGTGCTGTTTTGGGTAAGGTGTTCCCAAGCGAAAAACAAACAACATCCCTACTGAAGGAAACACCGCTATACCGGAAGGGGGCTAGATCTGACAGTGAGGATCGTGGGGAAGCTGCTGGGGATGATGGCCTTGTGCATTCACTTAATCTCCAACATTCGGCAAAACATGACACCATTCCAAGATTGGCTTCAAGCACAATGGTCACAAGCAACAGGGAGTTGGAAAGATCTAGTGGTTGCCGCGCAAAGGATACAGGAGGAGATAGCTTGGTGGAACAATACAAACATATCACAAGGGAGACCTTTTACACAACCAACTCCAACAGTGACCATAACTACAGAATCCTCCCAGATGGGATGGGGAGCTCACATGAACAACCTCAAAGTAAGGGGAGTGTGGACAGAGCAGGATGCAATACAACACATCAACATCCTGGAATTAAAGACAGTGTTCCTAGCCTTAAAAGCCTTCCAGAAAGAGCTCTATGGGAAGACGATTCTGATACAAACAGACAACACAACCACCATGTTCTACATAAACAAACAAGGGGGAGCACAATCAGTAGCACTTTCAACTCTAGCGCAGCAACTGTGGAGATGGGCAATCCCATGGGAGATAAACATGGTAGCAATACACCTACCGGGGAAGGACAATGTAGAAGCGGACAGACTAAGCAGGCAAGCTTCTTGGTCCCACCAGTGGGAACTAAATCAATCAGAACTCAAGAAGATCTTTCACAAATGGGGGACTCCAGAAGCCAACCTCTTCGTAACACCCCACAATGCCAAATGCCAACGCTTCGCATCCAGGCGACCTTGCCAACAGTCCCTAGGGAATGCGCTATAGATAAACTGGTCAGGGATATTAGCTTACGCTTTTCCCCCGATACCACTACTTCACAGGGTGATCAACAAATGCAAGATCAGCAACATGAATGTGATTCTCATTGCCTCGCAATGGGCGAGACAGACCTGGTTCTCAGAAATAATGGAGATATCTCACGGATCAATTCAGAAATTGCCAAAGACACCAGGCTTGTTAACAAGGCAAAACAGAAAGGTGCTTCACCCAGAACCGGAAACCTTAAGCCTTGCAGCATGGCTCCTGAGGACTTAGAGTTTGGGCACCTAAAGCACAATGGCAATCCTAAGGGAGGCAAGAAATCAGACCACTAGGAAAGGTGATACGGCAAAATGGAAAAGAGACTCTCTAAGGTGCCTCAAAGAAGGACTTCTCAAAAAGAACACAAAAGGAAGGACAGTGCTAAAGTACTTAACACATCTACTGCACAGTAAGTTAACCTACCCATCGCTAAAGGTTCACCTAGCAACAATTGTAGCATATACAAGGGGCCACACAGGGAAGAGCTTCTTCACTTCACAAGTGGTAAGAATGTTCCTAGAAGGAGCCAAAAGAATGGAACCCCGAAAGAGGGTGCCTGCACCCATATGGAATCTCAGCTAATGAAAGCACCCTTTGAGCCGCTACACAAGGCAACGCCACAAATGCTCACACTAAAAATGGGCTTTTTAGTTGCAGTAACATCACTACGTAGAGTAAGTGAGCTGCAGCTACTAACGTTACAGGAACCCTACTTCCAAATACATAACGACAGAATCTTCAAAAGAACGGATCCACACTTCATGCCAAAGGTGGTCTCACAATTCTACATAAATCAAACCATACAGATACCAAGTTTCTTCCAAAATCCAAAGACACAGGCAGAAAGAGCATTGGCCACTCTAGACGGTAGAAGAGCAGTAATGTATTACATTGAAAAAACGAAAGAATACAGAAAGACAAAACAACTCTTTGTATCATTTGAAAACAGTTTCCTTGGGAAATCAGTAACCAAGAACACAATCGCAAGATGGATAGCACAAACCATACAGGAGAAACATTACAAAGGGCCCCACGGGCTCATTCAACAAGAAAGAAAGGGGGAACTATCGCCTTTTTAGCCAACACACCACTTCAAGACATTTGCATGGCAGCAACATGGTCTTCAGTGCACATGTCACAAAACATTACTGTGGACATCCAAATGAATAAGGGAGCACAAGTAGGACAAAAGGTCTTGCAAAATCTATTCACAAACCAACGTTCATCTTCAATCCAGCCACCACAGTACTAACAAACCGTTACAAAATCTATGCACAGCATGTGAATCCAGGAAAGATTCATGCTGCAAAACGTTTAGTTTCTTACCTGTTGGTGTAGTTTTGCAGCTTGAAGAATTTTCTGGATTCACTAGTGAACCCACCCTCCTCCACCCAAAAAGATGAGGGAAGGAAAAAAAAAAATAATCCGAAGATGGTGACCAAAGGTGGGAGCTTCCAGAGGAAGCATGGCGACGTACATGGGGACACTAAATGGTAGTACGTCGATGCCCACAAACAGAAAAAAAAAAAAGAATACAACAATTATGGACCCAAACACTAGATGGCAGAATGATGCACAACATGTGAATCCAGAAAATTCTTCAAGCTGCAAAACTACACTGACAGATAAGAAACTATACGTTTCCAACAATGAGAAGCGAGCACTCTACCAAGTTGCTTGTTAATTCTTTTGAGATGCCCCTCACACTGGGTGTAAAAAAACGCCTTTAGGTTTTTTTTTTTTTTTTTAAAAGACCCCCTCACCCACCTACCTAGTTGGTGGCATGCTTCATCATTGGGGTCCTGCCCGAGACACCTAGCGCGTCAAGGCTGTGCTTAGACACCTGGTTACAGCGGATCATGTTTTTGGGCTGGTTTTGATTATCTCAGATGAGAAAAAGAGGTGAATTAAAATTGTGTTTTGGGTTACCCACCGGTGTGGTGTACTTTAATAATGGCAACTTTGGACAAGGATTGAAAGCAGTGGTGGATGCTGAGCGAGAAACCAATGAACTCTCATATCCTTGGTATTTGTCAACATTTTTCAGCCATAATGTCTGAGCTGCCCAAGGGCCCCAGTATGGCTTTCATCAGGACCAGAATCGCGTGCTCTCTTAGACATGCAATAATATCACAGTGCGTAACTTACAGTTTTAGTCTGTGTTTTACTCCATTTGAGTTTTTATAGATCGGTAGTTCCTTACTACATGGATGCTCCAATGGGGCGAGCCGTTTTGTCACACATTTGTCAAGGGTGATTGCCCGTGCCCAAACCTACATCAAGACCTCCAGAGCTCCGTATATAATATCAGAGTAATGGGTGCTCCAGATTGTCCAGCGGGGCTATGCCCTCCTGTTCCAACAGACCCCGCCGCCACTCCCTCCATCCCGGGATCGGCTGACAGAGGACCACCATGTGCTCTTGGGGCAGGAAGTACTGGCCCTTCCGTCCAAAGGAGCCATCAAGAAGGTTCCAACATCAGAAGTAGGTTGTGGTTGCTAGTCCAAATCTTTCTGGTGCCAAAGAAGGATGGAGTGGTCAGTCCTATCCTAGATCTGCGTCTTTTCAACTACTTCATGAAAAATAAAAAGTTCAAAATGCTGACCCTGGCTCAGATCTTATCTGACCTTGACCCTGGAGACTGGATGGTAGTGTTGGACTTGCAGGACACTTCCACATTCCCGTCCTGCTTGCCCACAGACGTTACATGCTGGAGCATTCTGATGGATACATCTGCCTGTGGATTCCTCACCTTTTGAATTACCCCAATGCGCAGCATTCCACAGAAACTTTTATCCTCAGCTCTCCCACGTCGACGAGGACGTCACAATGGAACGGCTCCCCACACGACTCAGTGATGTCATCGGAGCCATTATAAGACCTTGTCTGCATGCTGGCGTCAATTCCCTTTTTTCTGCGCCGTCGATGCATAACGGTTTTTTCCCAGGCTCTCCGTTTTTGCTATTTGAAGGAAGTTGGGTTTCAAGCCTTGCAGGGAATGTGGGGGCCAGATGTCCATCACTGACCCCAATGAAGATTGTTTGTGGTGTCTCTCGTCTGACCACGACGTTGGGACATGCACTTTGTGCAAGCGCATGAATCCAAAGGCGCTGGAGGAGAGGGAGGCCAAACTATTCATGGCCAAAGGGAAGAAGCTGAAGAGAGGTTGCAGGAGGTCAAGGACTCGCTCAAAATCACCGACTCCACACACTTCGAGGTCTTTGAAGAAACACAAGAAGAAGCGGCGCCATGGTTCTTGGCGTTGCTCTTCGGAGGATGCGAATCCGAAGTCGGTGTCCCCCCAGTCCCAGACATCATCGTAAGGATGAAATCTCTCCGACTGCGTCTGCGGGGGTGAGTCCGGCCCCGTCTAAGGCTCCGAGAGCAGTGCCTCCTACGGCTCCAAGAGCTGCAGCGACTCCACCGTTGCCGAAGTCAACCACTCCAACTCTGGCTCCGGGGTCTCCGGCGCTGCAACCAGAGCCGAATTTAGTGCCTCCCCGAATGGCTCCAGAGCCTGTGATACCTGATCCGGTGTATCCTGCTTTCCCGGCTCAGGGATCGGATCCGTTGCATTTTTTTAAATGCAATGTTTGGCTTTTTGGCCAGAGCGGCAGACCCTCCTGGTGTGCCTGTTGGCCCCATGGGTCCGTTGGCATATTCCCTGGGAGGCTTACCACCTCACTTTCCCCAGGCACCACTGATGACTTTTATGCCAGTGGCTCAAGGGAGTTGGCCTCTTCCGGCGCCAAGATTTTCGATGCCGCTGCAGACATTGGAGGGTCGAACTCCTCTAGATGGTGTGTCCCCGGCGTCGTCTGGTTCAGAACCGGTGGCGACTGGACCAGTTTCAACACCTGTTCCTGTTGACGCCCATACAGAAGTCACCGGCGCCGCATCTGGCGCCGCCGACACCAGTTCCGAGGATGAGGTCTCGGAGAGAGGCTCAAAGGCTGTTGGAGGAAGAAGAGTACCAGAAGGAACATGGAGGGGCTGAGGAAGTAGAGATTATAGATCCTGACCCGGATTTTGAGGGGTTGCAGGAGTCGAGTGACCTGGACACTTCTCCTGAGTGGGAGCTTTCGTCAGCAAAAGGCTTGCTGACGCAGGAGGTGACCACTTATCATACGGTAATAAGAAAGAGTGCAGACCTCCTGGAGTTGCCTCTACTCACTGCTGAGTCGAGGTCTAATATTCTGACATAAGTGCTCCATTCCCCTTCCTCTATTTCAGAGCCTTTACTTCTCTTCAATGAGGCATTGACAGAGCCCATTCTTGATGTCTGGCAGAAGCCAATGTTCGCTCCAGCGGTTTCCAGGACCGTGGCAAGGAGGTACAAGGTGGCTCCGGGGGAATCTGCTTTCCTGTCCACCCATCCTTTGCCGGAAAGCCTGGTAGTCCAGGCTTCGTGTTCGTGTGTGCAGGTTCTTTCCAATCTACTCCTGCAGATTGAATCAAAACGCATGGAGCAATCGGCAAAGAAGGTGTTCTCTTCTGGGAGTATGGCCTTCAAGTCCTCAAATGCCTCATGCCTTTTGAGTAGCTACAGCCATGCCCTCATAGACTCAGCCAGGGAGTTTGTCTCAAAGTTGCCTGAGGAGGTTCAAGGGCATTTCTCATAGGTGTTGTCAGATGCCCAAGCTGCTGCACGCCAAGTGATACAGTCTGGTCTGGACACGGCCGATTCAATAGTCAGGGCGATGGGATCGTCTGTGGCTACTAGGAGATACGCATGGTTGCATGGTTCGGGATTCTCGCCTGATGTCCAGGCTACATTACTGGATCTGCCTTTCGATGGATCTCGCCTGTTTGGGGCTAAGGCGGATTCGGCGCTGCAGCGCTTTAAGGACAATAAAGTCACAGCAAGGTCGTTGGGGCTTCAGTCTCCACCTAGGAGCTTTTGGACAGTTCTGCAAGTTTTGTGGCTTTGGGAGAAACTTGTCCTTTCGTACCAGGCAACAGCCAAAGCAGAAGCAGGCAAATCCCTTGTACAGGTCCTACAGGAGAAAGGGCAGAGGTCGTCTGCGGGATGCGGCATGACAGCAAGTCTCCTCCTTTCCCTTCTCGTCCTCTTATGCCCCTCCAGCTGTTGTGCAAGGGAAGCAACTCTAGCTCCACCATCCTAGAGCATACTTGTCCTGTGGGAGGACAGGTGTCCTATTTTCTACAGCATTGGAGGTCTGTTACTTCAGATCTCTGGGTGTTGTATATCGTAGAGAATGGGTATGCTCTACCCTCCGGGAGTTCCCCCTCCTTTTCCTCCCCGTCAGGGCTTTTGCTCGGAAGAGCATCTTCTGCTTCTCAAGCAGGAGGTTCTGTCATTGATGCAAAAGGGTGCGATTGAGGTGGTTTCGGAGCAGGAAAGGGGTCAAGGATGTTACTCCTGATACTTCCTTATTTTCAAAAAGGACGGTTGTTTGAGGCCAATCCTCAACCTCAGGGTTTGAATTTTTACCTCAAACAGGAGACATTCAAAATGTTGACCCTGGTTGTTTCTTCTTGCGCTGCAGAAGGAAGACTATATGGTGTTGATAGATTTTCAGGATGTGTTTTTTCACAGTCCCGTCCTGAAGTCTCATCCGAAGTATCTCCTTTTTAGGGTGGGCTCTCAACACTATCAGTTTGCGGTCCTTCTGTTCAGCCTTACTTCCGCACCTCGGGTCTTCCCAAAGGTGATGGCGGTGATGGCAGCATATCTCAGAAGGTTGGGGATTCCTGTTTTTCCCTATCTGGACAACTGGCTGCTCAAAGCAAAGTCACCAGAGATGGTGCTGAACCATTTGCAACTAACAACACAACTGTTGTTTGAGTTGGGGTTTTCGATAAATGTACCCACATCCCACCTGGTGCCCTCTCAGCGGGGCCTCTACAGAGGATTCAAGATATGATTCCACTTTTTCAGAATGGAGCGGCTGTTCCAGTCCTGAAGGTCTTGCGCCTGCTCGGTCCGTTCGCTTCCTGCATACTGTTGGTCAACCATGCACGCTGGCATATGAGGACTCTCCGGTGGTGCCTCCACAGACAGTGGTTTCAACACACCGGAGATCTAGAAGAGGTGGTCATAATCTCCAGAGACACTGCAGTGGAGCAGCTATGGTGGAGTGTTCCAGGCAACCTGTCTCAAGGGAAGTCGTCAACCTCCTTCTCCGGTGGCCACAGTGATAATGGATGCCTCCAGTCTAGGGTGGGGGGTCCATCTGGGGGATCTGGAGGTCAAAGATCTTTGGTCTCCAGTGGAAAGATTGTTTCACATCAATCTTTTGGAATTGCGGGCGATACGCTTGGCTCTTAAGGCCTTCCTCCCTTCCCTTCGCGGGCAGTCGGTTCAGGTTCTGACAGACAACACTACCGCGATGTGGCACATCAACAAGCAGGAAGGAGTAGAGTCGTACCTTCTCTGCAGAGAAGCTCTGCGACTCTGGTCCTAGGCTCAGGACCAACAGATTTGCGTAATCGCAAATCATCTGGCCAGAGAACTGAATGTACGTGCAGACAGTCTCCGTCTACAGTATTCGGCCGATCACTAGTGGCGCCTCCATCCGAAGGTGGTCCTTTACATTTTCAGGATGTGGGGGTTTCCTCAGTTGGACCTGTTTGCCACTCAAGAGAACGCGCACTGCCTGGCATTCTGCAGTAAAAATGTATCCGACACAGGGCGTGTTGGGGGACGAATTTCAGTTAGATTGGGGCTCACGGCTTCTTTACGCGTTTCCTCCCGTACCCTTGATTCCTCGAGTTCTGAGGGAGTTTCGCCAAGACCGGGCCCAAGTCATATTGATAGCCCCAGATTGGCCGCGAAGGGTGTGGTACACAGACCTCCTTTACCTCTCATTGCATCCTCCGCTCCGTCTCCCTCTCAGGGCAGACCTCCTCTCGCAGTCACATGGGCAGGTTCTACACCCCCACCTCCAGAACCTGCACCTTCAGGCCTGGAGATTGAATGGGGCAAACTGAGTTCCTTTTCTCTCTCATCAGATGTGGTGGACGTTATACTTTCAGCCAGAAGACACTCCACCAAATCTGTCTATTCTGGTAGGTGGGCCAAGTTTGTTGTGGAGAGAGATCGATTGATCTTTTACAGGCCCATTTCTCTAATGTTCTGAATTTCTCTCTTTCCCTAGCGCAACAGGGTTGTGCAGTAGCTACTGTTAAGGGCTACTTGTCTGCCTTGTTGCTTTTCTCTGTTTGCCAGATCAACCCTCGTTGTTTAAATCTCCCATAGTTATAAGATTCATTAAGGGTCTCACTAATAGGTTTCCTCCCACTCCTTTTATCATGCCTCAGTGGGATTTGAATTTGGTTCTCGCATTCTTGATGGGTTCACCATTTGATCCATTACATAGTTGTCCATTAATGTTTTTAGCGTTTAAAACTATATTTTTGGTTGCAATCACTTCTGCTAGGAGGGTGAGTGAATTACAGGCTCTTAGTTCCAAGCCTCCTTTTACATCATTCCATTTGGATAGGATGTTTCTTAGGACCAGAGCTGCTTTCCTGCCTAAGGTGGCCACTCCTTTCCACTTGGGGCAGTCCATCATCTTACCCACTTTCTACCCTCCACCTCACTCTTCTAAGGAGGAGGAGAGACTTCATCACCTAGACCCCAAGAGGGCGGTCAGCTTCTACTTGGACAGAACCAAGGTTTTCAGGTTGGATGATCAACTCTTCATTCGTTATGTGGGCAAGATAAAGGGCAAGGCTGTCCACAAGAGAACGCTGTCCAGTTTGGATCATCCTGTGTATCAAGATCTGCTACACCTTGGCCAAGAAGGAGCCTTCTGAAGGTATTCGTGCTCATTCTATCAGAGTTAAGTCGGCGTCTTCGGCTTTGGCGAGAGGTGTCCCTGTGGTTGACATTTGCAAAGTGGCAACTTGGGCCCCCCTCCACGCTTTTGCAAAGCACTATTGCTTGGATTCAGAAGCGAGGAGGGACTGCCATTTTGCTCGTTGTGTGCTGCAGGATTTTTTGGTATAGGCAGGCAGGCACCCTCCTCCGAGAGCGGGACTGCTTGGTGGTTCAATTCAAAAGCTGAGGAATCCACAGGCAGATGTATCCATCAGAAGAACAAGTTACACACCTTTGGTGACGCTTTTTCTTGTTGATACAGTATCTGCCTGTGGATTCCAAACTGACCTACACACCTCCCCATTGCCTGTCTGCTTATACCGAAAAATAATCAATGTGTATTTTATGTGATTTACTGTTGGAATCATGTGATACTTGGCACTAGGAAATGTCTATTATTAAAAATTTCCAGGTTTGATTGTGTTTGTATATTGTGTATACTTGTGAAAATGTGCAGGTTCACCAGTTTTCCTCGAAGGCACGGAAAAAATGGGTAGAACTGACGTCCACACGCCGACGAGGTCGTCTTATGGCTCCGATGACGTCACGTGTGGAGTCATTCCATTGTGACATCCTCGTCGATGTGGGAGATCTGAGGAGGAAAGTTTCTGTCCAATGCTGCGCATTGGGGTAATTCAAAAGGTGAGTAATCCACAGGCTGATACTGTATCCACCAGAAAAAGTCTTACCCAAGGTGAGTAACTTGTTCTTATCAGTTCTCTGTTTTCCCCTTTGGCCTTACCAGTGCCCCTCCCCTGTTCACAAAAGTGATGGCACATCTGCGGAGATCAGGGGTGCCAGTCTTCCCTACCTCGATGATTGGCTATTGAAGGTGGGCTCACCCCAGGAATTAATTTCCCACCTTCACACTACGGCGGACCTCTTGCATTCGCTGGGGTTTGCTATCAACTTGCCGAAGTCGCACCCGACTCCCTCTCAGTTGCTCCCTTTCATCAGAGTTGTTCTGGACACAGTGCAGTTTCAGGCTTATCCTCCGGTACAGCAAGTCGGGATATTCGTGCTAGGATTCTGATGTTTCAGCCTCTATCCTGGATTTTAATGAGACTGACTCTGAAGCGGTTCAACATCTGGCGGGTTCTCTGAACGCCTAAGTGGACAAACTCAGCTGGTGATGCCTAGTGGATCACGAATGGCGTCTTCATACGGAGGTGGTGCAAGGGCTGTTTCGAGATTGGGAGAACCTTGGTTAGGTCTATTCGCCACTGCAGAGAACACTCAAATTCAACAGTTCTGTGCGCTGGAGTATGCCCAGACGTGGGTCCCTTGCTCACTTTGCCACTGGATTCAAGCAAGCCTGGCTGATGACGGCTGGAATGCCAGAAACCGGTCCTAGGATGCTTGTTTCCGGTCCAGGGAAGACATGGCTTGGCAGTTCGGGCTGGACTGTTCCCATGAGGCACAGGGTCAGACTGATTTGCATATGGCCATGTCTGAACTGGGGTGGTGGAGTGAGCTAAAGAATGATGATGGATTAAACCCAGATCAGTTGACTGGGGGTGAGTGTTTGATTGGCTCAAACGTTCCGTCCATCATCCCCTTTTGTATCGCTTTGTTCGCCCTAAGTTGGCGGGGGTATGCCCAGACGTGGGTCCCTTGCTCACTTTGCCACTGGATTCAAGCAAGCCTGGCTGATGACGGCTGGAATGCCAGAAACCGGTCCTAGGATGCTTGTTTCCGGTCCAGGGAAGACATGGCTTGGCAGTTCGGGCTGGACTGTTCCCATGAGGCACAGGGTCAGACTGATTTGGATATGGCCATGTCTGAACTGGGGTGGTGGAGTGAGCTAAAGAATGATGGATTAAACCCAGATCAGTTGACTGGGGGTGAGTGTTTGATTGGCTCAAACGTTCCGTCCATCATCCCCTTTTGTATCGCTTTGTTCGCCCTAAGTTGGCGGGGGTATGCCCAGACGTGGGTCCCTTGCTCACTTTGCCACTGGATTCAAGCAAGCCTGGCTGATGACGGCTGGAATGCCAGAAACCGGTCCTAGGATGCTTGTTTCCAGTCCAGGGAAGACATGGCTTGGCAGTTCGGGCTGGACTGTTCCCATGAGGCACAGGGTCAGACTGATTTGCATATGGCCATGTCTGAACTGGGGTGGTGGAGTGAGCTAAAGAATGATGATGGATTAAACCCAGATCAGTTGACTGGGGGTGAGTGTTTGATTGGCTCAAACGTTCCGTCCATCATCCCCTTTTGTATCGCGGAGTTTCCAAGACGGCTGTCGATTGGAGACCTATTTTGTCTTGAATGTAGCTCCTGTACACCTTTCTGCTGATACCACTCCTGTCCAGAGTTCTCAAAAAAGATGGAGAACAACTGGGCCTGCGACCGGGCCCAAGTCATTTTAGTGGCTCCGGACTTTGCACGGAGAGTATGGTATCCCGAACTCCTGAATTTGAGCATCTGCCCTCCAGTCAGGCTGCCCATTCGGGAGGATCTTCTGTCGCAGCAACATGCAGGGTATAGCACCCGAACCTGTCCACTCTCCACCTATATGCTTGGAGATTTAGTGCCGACAGTTAAGGGTGTTTGACCTCCTGAAGTGTGTGGTGTCATTCTAGCAGCCAGGCGTTCGTCTACCAAGACCATCTACTCCTACCGGTGCCACACATTTGTGGCGTGGTGTACATCCAAGTCATTTGAGCCTCTTTCTGCACCCTTGTGTGAGGTCCTCATTTTCGTTTGATCCCTGGCCCAGCCATGCTATGCTCTGGGCATGGTCAAAGGATATTTGTCCGCCATTTCTGCTTTTCAACGGTTGCTGGATTAACCTTCCCTGTTCAAGTCCCCTGTTGTCTTTTATTTCTTAAAGGCTTGCAGCATATATTTCGTCCCACACCTTTCATTATCCCCCAATCTGACTTAAATTGAGTTCTTACCTTCCCTTTTGAGTCGATGCTGTCCCCTGTGGCTCTTAACTCTAAAAACTGTCTCCCTTGTGGCAATATCATCTGTCAGGAGGGTTAGCGAGTTACAGGCACTTTCAGTTACCCCTTCCTAAATTTTATTTTTACCAGACAAACTGGTTCTAAGAACTCAGGAAACCTTTTTTTTATTTTACCAAAGATGGTGGCAACTTTTAATGTTGGGCAAAACACCCTGCCTCCCTCCCCCACCCCCTCCTTCTAAAGAAGAGTAGAGGCCCCACCGCCTGTATCCAAAAAGAGCATTATCTTTCTCTCTTGATCATACGAAAGATTTCCGGGTGAACAATCAACACTATGTGGCTGCGATCGACTGGGTCTCTGGCAATGTCCAGTCCTTCCTCATTTACATGCCCTTTCATGGGATGGGACTCGCTTGTTCGGGTACAAAGGCCGATTCTGCTCTAAAGTGTATTAAGGAAAGCAGGGCTACTGCTTCCTCTCTGGGCCTTTCCACCGCACTTTGCCAACCACAACAGTCCATCACTCCTATTGCGGCCTTGGTCGAGATGTCCCTAACTGCCAGCCTGTCCAGCCCCACAGGGAATCTAGCAGTTTTGCGGTAGAGACGGAGGTGCCCACTGCTTGTGCGGTCAAGGTCATTCTACCCCGTGACCCCTCACCCCCGCAGCCCCACCCACTTGCCAAACCTATGTAGAGTGCCCTTGCTGGATCACAGCCACCCAGTGGGAGGTGGAATCCACCAATTCGTACCGAGCTGGCAATTGATCATGTCTGACAGGTGGGCCCTACAGATTGTTGGAAGGGGATATGCCTTACCCTTTCTTTCTTGCCACACCTCCCACTGTCCCCCCACTGTTTGATGATGGTCACTTAATTTTGTGGCAAAAAGTACAAGCCCTTTTTGGCCAAGGGGCTGTCGAGAGGATGCAAGTGCCAGAACTAGAACATGGTTGTTATTCCTGGTACTTTCTGGTCCCAAGAAGGGCTGAGGTTTTTGTCCTGGTTTACACCTGCACCCTCTCAATGCCTTCTTCTGAAATGAGAAATTCAAAATGCTGACCCTGGCCCAGGTCTTGTGTGCCTTCAACCTTGAAGACTGGATGGTGGCGTTGGACTTGCAGGACTCCTATTTCTATATTTCCATCCTGCTGGGCCATTTGCGCTAGCTGAGGTTTGTGGTGGAACAGAAGCATTTTCAGTTCACTGCTCTCCCCTTTTGGTCTCACAAATCCCCCTCGGGAGTTCACGAAAGTTCTGGTGGTGGTGGCAGCACACCCTCGGAGGTCAGGGGTGCCAGTCTTCCCTTACCTCAATGTCTTGTGCTTATTCTGCACTACAGCTGCATAAAGGACCATGGGGTAATGTTTCCAGTGACCTTGTGTGCATATAATTTCAGCAATGTGATTGTTCCTCGAGCGTCTTCATCCACAAATCTGTGATAACGTGAATCCTCGCCAAGAGAAGACGACGAGACTGCAAACCGGTGCATCTCCACCAAACAGGGGTACTTCCCCTTTACTAAATGAAGTAAGTATTTCTTTGTTTGATGGAAATGTCCTCATATTCCTCTGCATTTATAACGTGTCACCAAAATCGTCTGGAAACGTGCTTGTGGGCCTTTTGTTAAGCTGTCTATCCACGTGGGAAAAGGCGGGAAGACTTCTGCATATTACTAAGTTATACAGGGAGGGGGTGCTGCGCGGCCCTACTCCCAGGGCTGATTTTGGCCCCGGGAACCCCATCCCCTGGTCCCAGCCACGACTCCCTGGGTGCCCTGGAGCCCACTCAGGGCTCCCAGTCTGCTGTAGGACTGCGGGTGAATCTGAAGGCCCCCGCGGTCCCAGCGGGTTACCCGCCTCCTGCGGGAACCGGCATTGCTCTCGCAAACCGGGCGCTGCTGGAAGTGCAGCACCCTGTGTGCGAGAGCAATAGTTTCATCTCTTTCCCTGCCGCATGTCTGAGTGCAGAAAAAGAAGTGAAAACTCTGCATTCCAGCAAGCGGGAGCACTTTGACATCTCCCGCCCGCTGGAAACAGAGTGTTTGCTTTTGCTTGGCAGGGGCTGCTGGCTCCCGCCAAGCAAAAGAAAACCGCTATCTCCCGAGGGTGGGCACCTCTTGAGACAGCAGGAGCTGGCTGTGGGAGGTGGCGATCCTCAGGGCCATATATGGCTCCAGGAGGGGGGCCGCGCAGTCCCCCTCCTATATGGCCCCAGGGAGGTGGTGGTCCTCTGAGCCAGTGGTCCGCACGGACCCCCTCTTTAATGTTTATTGTAGCCTCGTGGAGGTGGTGGTCACCGGGGAGGGTCCGTGCAGCCCCACTAGCTATTTTGTTTTATTTAGAGGTCATAAGTCCCGGGGAGGTGGTGGTCCCCGGGGCATAAATAAGCCCTCGGAGGGGCCCCTGTGTGCCCCCTCCATTTTTCATAAATATGGGCATGCCACCGGGACCTGGCCCACCTGGGGGCTACATTAAACACAAGCGCGAGAGACCGCGCTTGTTTTTTTTTTTTAAATTCATGGCAATAGTAGCACATTTTACTGTGAATATAAAAAAAATGCTTTTTTGTCCTGGCACCTGGACCCCGAGACCAAAGCAATGTGGTATTTGTACCCTGCCCCCTATTCTTTGATTTTTTTTTTTTTTGACTCTGCTGAAGCCGAGTCCCAAGATGGCTGCCAACACTTCCTGGTTAAGTGTTGGCAGCTAAACCGAGTTCTGCAGATCTCTGCACAAACTTGTCATTATTCACAAAGGCTTTGTGAACCTATATATCCAAATTGCGATTTCCGTTAATATCTCGTAAACTACTGAACAGATTTACATTAAATAACTGTAAGCGTGATTTGCAAACCAAAAGCTACCTTTCTGCCAAATTCGGTGTAATTCCGTCCAGCGGTTCGGGCTTCAGGCATGTCTAAACACTCTATGGAAATTAACATGAGAAACACCCCCCCCCCCCCTTTTTTTTTCTCGGCTCCTGCTTGACGGATCACCTCGAAATTTGCAAGCACATAAAAACCCAACTTGACATTGTTTTTGGGAAATTTCGTGAAGATTTGTCAAACGGCAGCAAAGTTATTGGCAAATCAAAAAACGCTTTTCATATGGAAACATGGTCCTAACTATAACTACCTACTGCGTTTTATATATATGTGGCTTTTTCTGACTGCTTAAGAAACAAGCATTTACAATGCAATAGGTCTCGCAACTGCGAGTTTTAGAGCTATTGGTATTGTAAAATGCAATGCCTTTTGAAAAATTAACAGGTATTGTAATTTATAATAGTAATTTTCCACCAGTACCATAACTACCACTATTATTATTACTAACACCACAGAGTAGTAATAGTAATAATTGTAGTGGTGGTTATGGTACTTGTGGTGGTTGTAGTGGTGGTGGTATTGGTGGTCTACGTGGATTTTATTTCATTACTTATGCTACTGCTGGAATATTTTTAACAAAAAATACAAAAACTAACAAACATTATCATTTGCAACGCCAATAGCTCAAACCTTTAGTAATGCCAGCCCTATTGCATTGCAAATGCTTGTTTTATGTTGCAGGCATGAGGTGCATCATCTACTTCCCAAAATACAATCTTAGATTTGTAGACACTCGTAACAGTCCTATGGTAGGAGGCAGTTGTTCAGCCAGTGTAAGGCTAATAGCTCACACAACTTTGCATTTTGATACCTGAAGTTTTAAATTACAATAAATGTAGTAGACCTCAGGCAGGAGACTTGAGTTACCAGTAACTGTGGAAAGGGCAATAACTTTAGAAACTGGTGCTTTATTTCACCTTTTCCGTGGTGTGAAGGTTACGTAACTGTTTTATTGCGTTCGAATGAGCACAATGGGGCTAATTTACAAGTCCCTTGCACTGCCGGTGCTTCACTTTTGTGTGGGAAAAAGTGGCGCTAGCGGCGGCGCAAAGGGCTTGTAAATAAGCCCCAATGTCCTGTTTCTCTGGCTCTAAAGCAGCTTTGCTGACCTGGTTCTCTGGCTCTACAACGGCTCTGCTGACCTGGTTCTCTGGCTCTAAAGCAGCTCTGCTGACTGGTTCTCTGGCTCTACAGCGGCTCTGTTGAGCTGGTTCTCTGGCTCTAAAGCAGCTCTGCTCACCTGGTTCTGTGGCTCTAGAGCGGCTCTGCTAACCTGGTTCTCTGGCTCTAGAGCAGCTCTGCTGACCTGGTTCTTTGGCTCTACAACGGGTCTGCTGACCTGGTTCTCTGGCTCTACAGCAGCTCTGCTGACCTGGTTCTATGGCTCTACAGCAGCTCTGCTGACCTGGTTCTATGGCTCTAAAGCAGCTCTGCTGACCTGGTTCTCTGGCTCTAGAGCAGCTCTGCTGACCTGGTTCTCTGGCTCTAAAGCTCTCTGCTGACCTGGTTCTCTGGCTCTAAAGCAGCTCTGCTGACCTGGTTCTCTCCCTCTAAAGCAGCTCTGCTGACCTGGTTTCTCTGGCTCTAAAGCAGCTCTGCTGACCTGGTTCTCTGGCTCTAGAGCAGCTCTGCTGACCTGGTTCTCTGGCTCTAAAGCAGCTCTGCTGACCTGGTTCTCTGGCTCTAAAGCAGCTCTGCTGACCTGGTTCTCTGGCTCTAAAGCAGCTCTGCTGACCTGGTTCTCTGGCTCTAAAAGCAGCTCTGCTGACCTGGTTTCTCTGGCTCTACAGCAGCTCTGCTGACCTGGTTTCTCTGGCTCTACAGCAGCTCTACTGACCTGGTTCTCTGCCTCTAGAGCAGCTCTGCTGGCCTGGTTCTTAGGCTCTAGAGCAGCTCTGCTGACCTGGTTCTCTGCCTCTAGAGCAGCTGTGCTGGCCTGGTTCTTAGGCTCTAGAGCAGCTCTGCTGACCTGGTTCTCTGGCTCTAAAGCAGCTCTGCTGACCTGGTTCTCTGGCTCTAAAGCAGCTCTGCTGACCTGGTTCTCTCCCTCTAAAGCAGCTCTGCTGACCTGGTTCTCTCCTCTAAAGCAGCTCTGCTGACCTGGTTTCTCTGCCTCTAGAGCAGCTCTGCTGACCTGGTTCTCTGCCTCGAGAGCAGCTCTGCTGACCTGGTTCTTAGGCTCTAGAGCAGCTCTGCTGACCTGGTTCTCTGGCTCTACAACTCCTCTGCTGACCTGGTTCTCCGGCTCTAAAGCAGCTCTGCTGACCTGGTTCTCTGGCTCTAAAGCAGCTCTGATGACCTGGTTCTCTGGCTCTAGAGCAGCTCTGCTGACCTGGTTCTCTGGCTCTAAAGCAGCTCTGCTGACCTGGTTCTATGGCTCTAAAGCAGCTCTGCTGACCTGGTTCTCTGGCTCTAGAGCAGCTCTGCTGCCTGGTTCTCTGGCTCTAAAGCAGCTCTGCTGACCTGGTTCTCTCCCTCTAAAGCAGCTCTGCTGACCTGGTTTCTCTGGCTCTACAGTGGCTCTGCTGACCTGGTTCTCTGGCTCTAGAGCAGCTCTGCTGACCTGGTTCTTAGGCTCTAGAGCAGCTCTGCTGACCTGGTTCTCTGGCTCTAAAGCAGCTCTGCTGACCTGGTTCTCTGGCTCTAAAGCAGCTCTGCTGACCTGGTTCTCTGGCTCTAAAGCAGCTCTGCTGACCTGGTTCTCTGGCTCTAGAGCAGCTCTGCTGACCTGGTTCTCTGGCTCTAAAGCAGCTCTGCTGACCTGGTTCTCTGGCTCTAAAGCAGCTCTGCTGACCTGGTTCTCTGCCTCTAGAGCAGCTCTGCTGACCTGGTTCTCTGCTTCTAGAGCAGCTCTGCTGACCTGGTTCTTAGGCTCTAGAGCAGCTCTGCTGACCTGGTTCTTAGGCTCTAGAGCAGCTCTGCTGACCTGGTTCTCTGGCTCTAAAGCAGCTCTGCTGACCTGGTTCTCTGGCTCTAAAGCAGCTCTGCTGACCTGGTTCTTAGGCTCTAAAGCAGCTCTGCTGACCTGGTTCTCTCCCTCTAAAGCAGCTCTGCTGACCTGGTTCTCTGGCTCTACAGCAGCTCTGCTGACCTGGTTTCTCTGGCTCTACAACTGCTCTGCTGACCTGGTTCTCTGGCTCTAGAGCAGCTCTGCTGACCTGGTTCTCTCCCTCTAAAGCAGCTCTGCTGACCTGGTTCTTAGGCTCTAGAGCAGCTCTGTTGACCTGGTTCTCTGGCTCTAAAGCAGCTCTGCTGACCGGGTTCTCTCCCTCTAAAGCAGCTCTGCTGACCTGGTTCTCTGGCTCTACAGCAGCTCTGCTGACCTGGTTCTCTGGCTCTAGAGCAGCTCTGCTGACCTGGTTCTCTGGCTCTAGAGCAGCTCTGCTGACCTGGTTCTTAGGCTCTAGAGCAGCTCTGCTGACCTGGTTCTCTGGCTTTGAAGCAGCTCTGCTGACCTGGTTCTCTGGCTCTAGAGCAGCTCTGCTGACCTGGTTCTCTGGCTCTACAACGGCTCTGCTGACCTGGTTCTCTGGCTCTAAAGCAGCTCTACTGACCTGGTTCTATGGCTCTAGAGCAGCTCTGCTGACCTGGTTCTCTGGCTCTAAAGCTGCTCTGCTGACCTGGCTCTCTGGCTCTAAAGCAGCTCTGCTGACCTGGTTTCTCTGGTTCTACAGCAGCTCTGCTGACCTGGTTCTCTGGCTCTAAAGCAGCTCTGCTGACCTGGTTCTTAGGCTCTAGAGCAGCTCTGCTGACCTGGTTCTCTGGCTCTACAACGCCTCTGCTGACCTGGTTCTCTGGCTCTAAAGCTGCTCTGCTGACCTGGTTCTGTGGCTCTAAAGCAGCTCTGCTGACCTGGTTCTCTGGCTCTAGAGCAGCTCTGCTGACCTGGTTCTCTGGCTCTAGAGCAGCTCTGCTAACCTGGTTCTCTGGCTCTAGAGCATCTCTGCTGACCTGGTTCTCTGGCTCTAAAGCAGCTCTGCTGACCTGGTTCTCTGGCTCTAAAGCTGCTCTGCTGACCTGGTTCTGTGGCTCTAAAGCAGCTCTGCTGACCTGGTTTCTCTGGCTCTAAAGCAGCTCTGCTGACCTGGTTCTCTGGCTCTAGAGCAGCTCTGCTGACCTGGTTCTCTGGCTCTAAAGCAGCTCTGCTGTCCTGGTTCTATGGCTCTAAAGCAGCTCTGCTGACCTGGTTCTCTGGCTCTAGAGCAGCTCTGCTGCCTGGTTCTCTGGCTCTAAAGCAGCTCTGCTGACCTGGTTCTCTCCCTCTAAAGCAGCTCTGCTGACCTGGTTTCTCTGGCTCTACAGTGGCTCTGCTGACCTGGTTCTCTGGCTCTAGAGCAGCTCTGCTGACCTGGTTCTTAGGCTCTAGAGCAGCTCTGCTGACCTGGTTCTCTGGCTCTAAAGCAGCTCTGCTGACCTGGTTCTCTGGCTCTAAAGCAGCTCTGCTGACCTGGTTCTCTGGCTCTAAAGCAGCTCTGCTGACCTGGTTCTCTGGCTCTAGAGCAGCTCTGCTGACCTGGTTCTCTGGCTCTAAAGCAGCTCTGCTGACCTGGTTCTCTGGCTCTAAAGCAGCTCTGCTGACCTGGTTCTCTGCCTCTAGAGCAGCTCTGCTGACCTGGTTCTCTGCTTCTAGAGCAGCTCTGCTGACCTGGTTCTTAGGCTCTAGAGCAGCTCTGCTGACCTGGTTCTTAGGCTCTAGAGCAGCTCTGCTGACCTGGTTCTCTGGCTCTAAAGCAGCTCTGCTGACCTGGTTCTCTGGCTCTAAAGCAGCTCTGCTGACCTGGTTCTTAGGCTCTAAAGCAGCTCTGCTGACCTGGTTCTCTCCCTCTAAAGCAGCTCTGCTGACCTGGTTCTCTGGCTCTACAGCAGCTCTGCTGACCTGGTTCTCTGGCTCTACAGCAGCTCTGCTGACCTGGTTCTCTGGCTCTAGAGCAGCTCTGCTGACCTGGTTCTCTCCCTCTAAAGCAGCTCTGCTGACCTGGTTCTTAGGCTCTAGAGCAGCTCTGTTGACCTGGTTCTCTGGCTCTAAAGCAGCTCTGCTGACCGGGTTCTCTCCCTCTAAAGCAGCTCTGCTGACCTGGTTCTCTGGCTCTACAGCAGCTCTGCTGACCTGGTTCTCTGGCTCTAGAGCAGCTCTGCTGACCTGGTTCTCTGGCTCTAGAGCAGCTCTGCTGACCTGGTTCTTAGGCTCTAGAGCAGCTCTGCTGACCTGGTTCTCTGGCTTTGAAGCAGCTCTGCTGACCTGGTTCTCTGGCTCTAGAGCAGCTCTGCTGACCTGGTTCTCTGGCTCTACAACGGCTCTGCTGACCTGGTTCTCTGGCTCTAAAGCAGCTCTACTGACCTGGTTCTATGGCTCTAGAGCAGCTCTGCTGACCTGGTTCTCTGGCTCTAAAGCTGCTCTGCTGACCTGGCTCTCTGGCTCTAAAGCAGCTCTGCTGACCTGGTTTCTCTGGTTCTACAGCAGCTCTGCTGACCTGGTTCTCTGGCTCTAAAGCAGCTCTGCTGACCTGGTTCTTAGGCTCTAGAGCAGCTCTGCTGACCTGGTTCTCTGGCTCTACAACGCCTCTGCTGACCTGGTTCTCTGGCTCTAAAGCTGCTCTGCTGACCTGGTTCTGTGGCTCTAAAGCAGCTCTGCTGACCTGGTTCTCTGGCTCTAGAGCAGCTCTGCTGACCTGGTTCTCTGGCTCTAGAGCAGCTCTGCTAACCTGGTTCTCTGGCTCTAGAGCAGCTCTGCTGACCTGGTTCTCTGGCTCTAAAGCAGCTCTGCTGACCTGGTTCTCTGGCTCTAAAGCTGCTCTGCTGACCTGGTTCTGTGGCTCTAAAGCAGCTCTGCTGACCTGGTTTCTCTGGCTCTAAAGCAGCTCTGCTGACCTGGTTCTCTGGCTCTAGAGCAGCTCTGCTGACCTGGTTCTCTGGCTCTAAAGCAGCTCTGCTGACCTGGTTCTCTGGCTCTAAAGCAGCTCTACTGACCTGGTTCTATGGCTCTAGAGCAGCTCTGCTGACCTGGTTCTCTGGCTCTAAAGCTGCTCTGCTGACCTGGCTCTCTGGCTCTAAAGCAGCTCTGCTGACCTGGTTTCTCTGGTTCTACAGCAGCTCTGCTGACCTGGTTCTCTGGCTCTAAAGCAGCTCTGCTGACCTGGTTCTTAGGCTCTAGAGCAGCTCTGCTGACCTGGTTCTCTGGCTCTACAACGCCTCTGCTGACCTGGTTCTCTGGCTCTAAAGCTGCTCTGCTGACCTGGTTCTGTGGCTCTAAAGCAGCTCTGCTGACCTGGTTCTCTGGCTCTAAAGCAGCTCTGCTGACCTGGTTCTCTGGCTCTAAAGCAGCTCTGCTGACCTGGTTTCTCTGGCTCTACATCAGCTCTGCTGACCTGGTTTCTCTGGCTCTACAGCAGCTCTGCTGACCTGGTTCTCTGCCTCTAGAGCAGCTCTGCTGGCCTGGTTCTTAGGCTCTAGAGCAGCTCTGCTGACCTGGTTCTCTGGCTCTAAAGCAGCTCTGCTGACCTGGTTCTCTGGCTCTAAAGCAGCTCTGCTGACCTGGTTCTTAGGCTCTAGAGCAGCTCTGCTGACCTGGTTCTCTGCCTCTAGAGCAGCTGTGCTGGCCTGGTTCTTAGGCTCTAGAGCAGCTCTGCTGACCTGGTTCTCTGGCTCTAAAGCAGCTCTGCTGACCTGGTTCTATGGCTCTAAAGCAGCTCTGCTGACCTGGTTCTCTGGCTCTAGAGCAGCTCTGCTGCCTGGTTCTCTGGCTCTAAAGCAGCTCTGCTGACCTGGTTCTCTGGCTCTAAAGCAGCTCTGCTGACCTGGTTTCTCTGGCTCTACAGCGGCTCTGCTGACCTGGTTCTCTGGCTCTAGAGCAGCTCTGCTGACCTGGTTCTTAGGCTCTAGAGCAGCTCTGCTGACCTGGTTCTCTGGCTCTAAAGCAGCTCTGCTGACCTGGTTCTCTGGCTCTAAAGCAGCTCTGCTTCCCTGGTTCTCTGGCTCTAAAGCAGCTCTGCTGACCTGGTTTCTCTGGCTCTACAGCAGCTCTGGTGACCTGGTTCTCTGCCTCTAGAGCAGCTCTGCTGACCTGGTTCTTAGGCTCTAGAGCAGCTCTGCTGACCTGGCTCTACAACGCCTCTGCTGACCTGGTTCTCTGGCTCTAAAGCAGCTCTGCTGACCTGGTTCTCTGGCTCTAAAACGCCTCTGCTGACCTGGTTCTCTGGCTCTAAAGCTGCTCTGCTGACCTGGTTCTGTGGCTCTAAAGCAGCTCTGCTGACCTGGTGCTCTGGCTCTCAGAGCAGCTCTGCTGACCTGGTTCTCTGGCTCTAGAGCAGCTCTGCTGACCTGGTTCTCTGGCTCTAGAGCAGCTCTGCTGACCTGGTTCTATGGCTCTACAGCAGCTCTGCTGACCTGGTTCTATGGCTCTAAAGCAGCTCTGCTGACCTGGTTCTCTGGCTCTAGAGCAGCTCTGCTGACCTGGTTCTCTGGCTCTAAAGCTCTCTGCTGACCTGGTTCTCTGGCTCTAAAGCAGCTCTGCTGACCTGGTTCTCTCCCTCTAAAGCAGCTCTGCTGACCTGGTTTCTCTGGCTCTAAAGCAGCTCTGCTGACCTGGTTCTCTGGCTCTAGAGCAGCTCTGCTGACCTGGTTCTCTGGCTCTAAAGCAGCTCTGCTGACCTGGTTCTCTGGCTCTAAAGCAGCTCTGCTGACCTGGTTCTCTGGCTCTAAAGCAGCTCTGCTGACCTGGTTCTCTGGCTCTAAAGCAGCTCTGCTGACCTGGTTTCTCTGGCTCTACATCAGCTCTGCTGACCTGGTTTCTCTGGCTCTACAGCAGCTCTGCTGACCTGGTTCTCTGCCTCTAGAGCAGCTCTGCTTGCCTGGTTCTTAGGCTCTAGAGCAGCTCTGCTGACCTGGTTCTCTGGCTCTAAAGCAGCTCTGCTGACCTGGTTCTCTGGCTCTAAAGCAGCTCTGCTGACCTGGTTCTTAGGCTCTAGAGCAGCTCTGCTGACCTGGTTCTCTGCCTCTAGAGCAGCTGTGCTGGCCTGGTTCTTAGGCTCTAGAGCAGCTCTGCTGACCTGGTTCTCTGGCTCTAAAGCAGCTCTGCTGACCTGGTTCTCTGGCTCTGAAGCAGCTCTGCTGACCTGGTTCTCTCCCTCTAAAGCAGCTCTGCTGACCTGGTTCTCTCCCTCTAAAGCAGCTCTGCTGACCTGGTTTCTCTGCCTCTAGAGCAGCTCTGCTGACCTGGTTCTCTGCCTCTAGAGCAGCTCTGCTGACCTGGTTCTTAGGCTCTAGAGCAGCTCTGCTGACCTGGTTCTCTGGCTCTACAACTCCTCTGCTGACCTGGTTCTCCGGCTCTAAAGCAGCTCTGCTGACCTGGTTCTCTGGCTCTAAAGCAGCTCTGATGACCTGGTTCTCTGGCTCTAGAGCAGCTCTGCTGACCTGGTTCTCTGGCTCTAAAGCAGCTCTGCTGACCTGGTTCTATGGCTCTAAAGCAGCTCTGCTGACCTGGTTCTCTGGCTCTAGAGCAGCTCTGCTGCCTGGTTCTCTGGCTCTAAAGCAGCTCTGCTGACCTGGTTCTCTCCCTCTAAAGCAGCTCTGCTGACCTGGTTTCTCTGGCTCTACAGTGGCTCTGCTGACCTGGTTCTCTGGCTCTAGAGCAGCTCTGCTGACCTGGTTCTTAGGCTCTAGAGCAGCTCTGCTGACCTGGTTCTCTGGCTCTAAAGCAGCTCTGCTGACCTGGTTCTCTGGCTCTAAAGCAGCTCTGCTTCCCTGGTTCTCTGGCTCTAAAGCAGCTCTGCTGACCTGGTTTCTCTGGCTCTACAGCAGCTCTGGTGACCTGGTTCTCTCCCTCTAAAGCAGCTCTGCTGACCTGGTTCTCTGCCTCTAGAGCAGCTCTGCTGACCTGGTTCTTAGGCTCTAGAGCAGCTCTGCTGACCTGGCTCTACAACGCCTCTGCTGACCTGGTTCTCTGGCTCTAAAGCAGCTCTGCTGACCTGGTTCTCTGGCTCTAAAGCAGCTCTGCTGACCTGGTTCTCTGGCTCTAGAGCAGCTCTGCTGACCTGGTTCTCTGGCTCTAAAGCAGCTCTGCTGACCTGGTTCTCTCCCTCTAAAGCAGCTCTGCTGACCTGGTTCTTAGGCTCTAGAGCAGCTCTGTTGACCTGGTTCTCTGGCTCTAAAGCAGCTCTGCTGACCGGGTTCTTAGGCTCTAGAGCAGCTCTGCTGACCTGGTTCTTAGGCTCTAGAGCAGCTCTGCTGACCTGGTTCTCTGGCTCTAAAGCAGCTCTGCTGACCTGGTTCTCTGGCTCTAAAGCAGCTCTGCTGACCTGGTTCTCTCCCTCTAAAGCAGCTCTGCTGACCTGGTTCTCTGGCTCTACAGCAGCTCTGCTGACCTGGTTCTCTGGCTCTACAGCAGCTCTGCTGACCTGGTTCTCTGGCTCTAGAGCAGCTCTGCTGACGTGGTTCTCTGGCTCTAGAGCAGCTCTGATGACCTGGTTCTCTGGGTCTAAAGCAGCTCTGCTGACCTGGTTCTATGGCTCTAAAGCAGCTCTGCTGCCCTGGTTCTCTGGCTCTAGAGCAGCTCTGCTGACCTGGTTCTCTGGCTCTAAAGCAGCTCTGCTGACCTGGTTCTCTGGCTCTAAAGCAGCTCTGCTGACCTGGTTCTCTCCCTCTAAAGCAGCTCTGCTGACCTGGTTCTTAGGCTCTAGAGCAGCTCTGTTGACCTGGTTCTCTGGCTCTAAAGCAGCTCTGCTGACCGGGTTCTCTCCCTCTAAAGCAGCTCTGCTGACCTGGTTCTCTGGCTCTACAGCAGCTCTGCTGACCTGGTTCTCTGGCTCTAGAGCAGCTCTGCTGACCTGGTTCTCTGGCTCTAGAGCAGCTCTGCTGACCTGGTTCTTAGGCTCTAGAGCAGCTCTGCTGACCTGGTTCTCTGGCTTTGAAGCAGCTCTGCTGACCTGGTTCTCTGGCTCTAGAGCAGCTCTGCTGACCTGGTTCTCTGGCTCTACAACGGCTCTGCTGACCTGGTTCTCTGGCTCTAAAGCAGCTCTACTGACCTGGTTCTATGGCTCTAGAGCAGCTCTGCTGACCTGGTTCTCTGGCTCTAAAGCTGCTCTGCTGACCTGGCTCTCTGGCTCTAAAGCAGCTCTGCTGACCTGGTTTCTCTGGTTCTACAGCAGCTCTGCTGACCTGGTTCTCTGGCTCTAAAGCAGCTCTGCTGACCTGGTTCTTAGGCTCTAGAGCAGCTCTGCTGACCTGGTTCTCTGGCTCTACAACGCCTCTGCTGACCTGGTTCTCTGGCTCTAAAGCTGCTCTGCTGACCTGGTTCTGTGGCTCTAAAGAAGCTCTGCTGACCTGGTTCTCTGGCTCTAGAGCAGCTCTGCTGACCTGGTTCTCTGGCTCTAGAGCAGCTCTGCTGACCTGGTTCTCTGGCTCTAGAGCAGCTCTGCTGACCTGGTTTCTCTGGCTCTACAGCAGCTCTACTGACCTGGTTCTCTGCCTCTAGAGCAGCTCTGCTGGCCTGGTTCTTAGGCTCTAGAGCAGCTCTGCTGACCTGGTTCTCTGCCTCTAGAGCAGCTGTGCTGGCCTGGTTCTTAGGCTCTAGAGCAGCTCTGCTGACCTGGTTCTCTGGCTCTAAAGCAGCTCTGCTGACCTGGTTCTCTGGCTCTAAAGCAGCTCTGCTGACCTGGTTCTCTCCCTCTAAAGCAGCTCTGCTGACCTGGTTCTCTCCCTCTAAAGCAGCTCTGCTGACCTGGTTTCTCTGCCTCTAGAGCAGCTCTGCTGACCTGGTTCTCTGCCTCTAGAGCAGCTCTGCTGACCTGGTTCTTAGGCTCTCAGAGCAGCTCTGCTGACCTGGTTCTCTGGCTCTACAACTCCTCTGCTGACCTGGTTCTCCGGCTCTAAAGCAGCTCTGCTGACCTGGTTCTCTGGCTCTAAAGCAGCTCTGATGACCTGGTTCTCTGGCTCTAGAGCAGCTCTGCTGACCTGGTTCTCTGGCTCTAAAGCAGCTCTGCTGACCTGGTTCTATGGCTCTAAAGCAGCTCTGCTGACCTGGTTCTCTGGCTCTAGAGCAGCTCTGCTGCCTGGTTCTCTGGCTCTAAAGCAGCTCTGCTGACCTGGTTCTCTCCCTCTAAAGCAGCTCTGCTGACCTGGTTTCTCTGGCTCTACAGTGGCTCTGCTGACCTGGTTCTCTGGCTCTAGAGCAGCTCTGCTGACCTGGTTCTTAGGCTCTAGAGCAGCTCTGCTGACC
This sequence comes from Calotriton arnoldi, assembly GCA_963921515.1. NCBI lineage: Eukaryota > Metazoa > Chordata > Amphibia > Caudata > Salamandridae > Calotriton > Calotriton arnoldi. The sequence goes on from CAWUFW010000699.1 coordinate 3,239,896, forward strand.
TGGTTCTCTGGCTCTAAAGCAGCTCTGCTGACCTGGTTCTCTGGCTCTAAAGCAGCTCTGCTGACCTGGTTCTCTGGCTCTAAAGCAGCTCTGCTGACCTGGTTCTCTGGCTCTAGAGCAGCTCTGCTGACCTGGTTCTCTGGCTCTAAAGCTGCTCTGCTGACCTGGTTCTCTGGCTCTAAAGCAGCTCTGCTGACCTGGTTCTCTGCCTCTAGAGCAGCTCTGCTGACCTGGTTCTCTGCTTCTAGAGCAGCTCTGCTGACCTGGTTCTTAGGCTCTAGAGCAGCTCTGCTGACCTGGTTCTTAGGCTCTAGAGCAGCTCTGCTGACCTGGTTCTCTGGCTCTAAAGCAGCTCTGCTGACCTGGTTCTCTGGCTCTAAAGCAGCTCTGCTGACCTGGTTCTTAGGCTCTAAAGCAGCTCTGCTGACCTGGTTCTCTCCCTCTAAAGCAGCTCTGCTGACCTGGTTCTCTGGCTCTACAGCAGCTCTGCTGACCTGGTTCTCTGGCTCTACAGCAGCTCTGCTGACCTGGTTCTCTGGCTCTAGAGCAGCTCTGCTGACCTGGTTCTCTCCCTCTAAAGCAGCTCTGCTGACCTGGTTCTTAGGCTCTAGAGCAGCTCTGTTGACCTGGTTCTCTGGCTCTAAAGCAGCTCTGCTGACCGGGTTCTCTCCCTCTAAAGCAGCTCTGCTGACCGGGTTCTCTGGCTCTACAGCAGCTCTGCTGACCTGGTTCTCTGGCTCTAGAGCAGCTCTGCTGACCTGGTTCTCTGGCTCTAGAGCAGCTCTGCTGACCTGGTTCTTAGGCTCTAGAGCAGCTCTGCTGACCTGGTTCTCTGGCTTTGAAGCAGCTCTGCTGACCTGGTTCTCTGGCTCTAGAGCAGCTCTGCTGACCTGGTTCTCTGGCTCTACAACGGCTCTGCTGACCTGGTTCTCTGGCTCTAAAGCAGCTCTACTGACCTGGTTCTATGGCTCTAGAGCAGCTCTGCTGACCTGGTTCTCTGGCTCTAAAGCTGCTCTGCTGACCTGGCTCTCTGGCTCTAAAGCAGCTCTGCTGACCTGGTTTCTCTGGTTCTACAGCAGCTCTGCTGACCTGGTTCTCTGGCTCTAAAGCAGCTCTGCTGACCTGGTTCTTAGGCTCTAGAGCAGCTCTGCTGACCTGGTTCTCTGGCTCTACAACGCCTCTGCTGACCTGGTTCTCTGGCTCTAAAGCTGCTCTGCTGACCTGGTTCTGTGGCTCTAAAGCAGCTCTGCTGACCTGGTTCTCTGGCTCTAGAGCAGCTCTGCTGACCTGGTTCTCTGGCTCTAGAGCAGCTCTGCTAACCTGGTTCTCTGGCTCTAGAGCAGCTCTGCTGACCTGGTTCTCTGGCTCTAAAGCAGCTCTGCTGACCTGGTTCTCTGGCTCTAAAGCAGCTCTGCTGACCTGGTTCTCTGGCTCTAGAGCAGCTCTGCTGACCTGGTTCTCTGGCTCTAAAGCTCTCTGCTGACCTGGTTCTCTGGCTCTAAAGCAGCTCTGCTGACCTGGTTCTCTCCCTCTAAAGCAGCTCTGCTGACCTGGTTTCTCTGGCTCTAAAGCAGCTCTGCTGACCTGGTTCTCTGGCTCTAGAGCAGCTCTGCTGACCTGGTTCTCTGGCTCTAAAGCAGCTCTGCTGACCTGGTTCTCTGGCTCTAAAGCAGCTCTACTGACCTGGTTCTATGGCTCTAGAGCAGCTCTGCTGACCTGGTTCTCTGGCTCTAAAGCTGCTCTGCTGACCTGGCTCTCTGGCTCTAAAGCAGCTCTGCTGACCTGGTTTCTCTGGTTCTACAGCAGCTCTGCTGACCTGGTTCTCTGGCTCTAAAGCAGCTCTGCTGACCTGGTTCTTAGGCTCTAGAGCAGCTCTGCTGACCTGGTTCTCTGGCTCTACAACGCCTCTGCTGACCTGGTTCTCTGGCTCTAAAGCTGCTCTGCTGACCTGGTTCTGTGGCTCTAAAGCAGCTCTGCTGACCTGGTTTCTCTGGCTCTACATCAGCTCTGCTGACCTGGTTTCTCTGGCTCTACAGCAGCTCTGCTGACCTGGTTCTCTGCCTCTAGAGCAGCTCTGCTGGCCTGGTTCTTAGGCTCTAGAGCAGCTCTGCTGACCTGGTTCTCTGGCTCTAAAGCAGCTCTGCTGACCTGGTTCTCTGGCTCTAGAGCAGCTCTGCTGACCTGGTTCTCTGGCTCTAAAGCAGCTCTGCTGACCTGGTTCTTAGGCTCTAGAGCAGCTCTGCTGACCTGGTTCTCTGCCTCTAGAGCAGCTGTGCTGGCCTGGTTCTTAGGCTCTAGAGCAGCTCTGCTGACCTGGTTCTCTGGCTCTAAAGCAGCTCTGCTGACCTGGTTCTCTGGCTCTAAAGCAGCTCTGCTGACCTGGTTCTCTCCCTCTAAAGCAGCTCTGCTGACCTGGTTCTCTCCCTCTAAAGCAGCTCTGCTGACCTGGTTTCTCTGCCTCTAGAGCAGCTCTGCTGACCTGGTTCTTAGGCTCTAGAGCAGCTCTGCTGACCTGGTTCTCTGGCTCTACAACTCCTCTGCTGACCTGGTTCTCCGGCTCTAAAGCAGCTCTGCTGACCTGGTTCTCTGGCTCTAAAGCAGCTCTGATGACCTGGTTCTCTGGCTCTAGAGCAGCTCTGCTGACCTGGTTCTCTGGCTCTAAAGCAGCTCTGCTGACCTGGTTGTATGGCTCTAAAGCAGCTCTGCTGACCTGGTTCTCTGGCTCTAGAGCAGCTCTGCTGCCTGGTTCTCTGGCTCTAAAGCAGCTCTGCTGACCTGGTTCTCTGGCTCTAAAGCAGCTCTGCTGACCTGGTTTCTCTGGCTCTACAGTGGCTCTGCTGACCTGGTTCTCTGGCTCTAGAGCAGCTCTGCTGACCTGGTTCTTAGGCTCTAGAGCAGCTCTGCTGACCTGGTTCTCTGGCTCTAAAGCAGCTCTCCTGACCTGGTTCTCTGGCTCTAAAGCAGCTCTGCTTCCCTGGTTCTCTGGCTCTAAAGCAGCTCTGCTGACCTGGTTTCTCTGGCTCTACAGCAGCTCTGGTGACCTGGTTCTCTGCCTCTAGAGCAGCTCTGCTGACCTGGTTCTTAGGCTCTAGAGCAGCTCTGCTGACCTGGCTCTACAACGCCTCTGCTGACCTGGTTCTCTGGCTCTAAAGCAGCTCTGCTGACCTGGTTCTCTGGCTCTAAAACGCCTCTGCTGACCTGGTTCTCTGGCTCTAAAGCTGCTCTGCTGACCTGGTTCTGTGGCTCTAAAGCAGCTCTGCTGACCTGGTTCTCTGGCTCTAGAGCAGCTCTGCTGACCTGGTTCTCTGGCTCTAGAGCAGCTCTGCTGACCTGGTTCTCTGGCTCTAGAGCAGCTCTGCTGACCTGGTTCTATGGCTCTACAGCAGCTCTGCTGACCTGGTTCTATGGCTCTAAAGCAGCTCTGCTGACCTGGTTCTCTGGCTCTAGAGCAGCTCTGCTGACCTGGTTCTCTGGCTCTAAAGCTCTCTGCTGACCTGGTTCTCTGGCTCTAAAGCAGCTCTGCTGACCTGGTTCTCTCCCTCTAAAGCAGCTCTGCTGACCTGGTTTCTCTGGCTCTAAAGCAGCTCTGCTGACCTGGTTCTCTGGCTCTAGAGCAGCTCTGCTGACCTGGTTCTCTGGCTCTAAAGCAGCTCTGCTGACCTGGTTCTCTGGCTCTAAAGCAGCTCTGCTGACCTGGTTCTCTGGCTCTAAAGCAGCTCTGCTGACCTGGTTCTCTGGCTCTAAAGCAGCTCTGCTGACCTGGTTTCTCTGGCTCTACATCAGCTCTGCTGACCTGGTTTCTCTGGCTCTACAGCAGCTCTGCTGACCTGGTTCTCTGCCTCTAGAGCAGCTCTGCTGGCCTGGTTCTTAGGCTCTAGAGCAGCTCTGCTGACCTGGTTCTCTGGCTCTAAAGCAGCTCTGCTGACCTGGTTCTCTGGCTCTAAAGCAGCTCTGCTGACCTGGTTCTTAGGCTCTAGAGCAGCTCTGCTGACCTGGTTCTCTGCCTCTAGAGCAGCTGTGCTGGCCTGGTTCTTAGGCTCTAGAGCAGCTCTGCTGACCTGGTTCTCTGGCTCTAAAGCAGCTCTGCTGACCTGGTTCTCTGGCTCTAAAGCAGCTCTGCTGACCTGGTTCTCTCCCTCTAAAGCAGCTCTGCTGACCTGGTTCTCTCCCTCTAAAGCAGCTCGGCTGACCTGGTTTCTCTGCCTCTAGAGCAGCTCTGCTGACCTGGTTCTCTGCCTCTAGAGCAGCTCTGCTGACCTGGTTCTTAGGCTCTAGAGCAGCTCTGCTGACCTGGTTCTCTGGCTCTACAACTCCTCTGCTGACCTGGTTCTCTGGCTCTACAACTCCTCTGCTGACCTGGTTCTCCGGCTCTAAAGCAGCTCTGCTGACCTGGTTCTCTGGCTCTAAAGCAGCTCTGATGACCTGGTTCTCTGGCTCTAGAGCAGCTCTGCTGACCTGGTTCTCTGGCTCTAAAGCAGCTCTGCTGACCTGGTTCTATGGCTCTAAAGCAGCTCTGCTGACCTGGTTCTCTGGCTCTAGAGCAGCTCTGCTGCCTGGTTCTCTGGCTCTAAAGCAGCTCTGCTGACCTGGTTCTCTCCCTCTAAAGCAGCTCTGCTGACCTGGTTTCTCTGGCTCTAAAGCAGCTCTGCTGACCTGGTTTCTCTGGCTCTACAGCAGCTCTGGTGACCTGGTTCTCTCCCTCTAAAGCAGCTCTGCTGACCTGGTTCTCTGCCTCTAGAGCAGCTCTGCTGACCTGGTTCTTAGGCTCTAGAGCAGCTCTGCTGACCTGGCTCTACAACGCCTCTGCTGACCTGGTTCTCTGGCTCTAAAGCAGCTCTGCTGACCTGGTTCTCTGGCTCTAAAGCAGCTCTGCTGACCTGGTTCTCTGGCTCTAAAGCAGCTCTGCTGACCTGGTTCTCTCCCTCTAAAGCAGCTCTGCTGACCTGGTTCTCTGGCTCTACAGCAGCTCTGCTGACCTGGTTCTCTGGCTCTACAGCAGCTCTGCTGACCTGGTTCTCTGCCTCTAGAGCAGCTCTGCTGACCTGGTTCTTAGGCGCTAGAGCAGCTCTGCTGACCTGGTTCTCTGGCTCTAGAGCAGCTCTGCTGACCTGGTTCTCTGGCTCTAAAGCAGCTCTGCTGACCTGGTTCTCTCCCTCTAAAGCAGCTCTGCTGACCTGGTTCTTAGGCTCTAGAGCAGCTCTGTTGACCTGGTTCTCTGGCTCTAAAGCAGCTCTGCTGACCGGGTTCTTAGGCTCTAGAGCAGCTCTGCTGACCTGGTTCTTAGGCTCTAGAGCAGCTCTGCTGACCTGGTTCTCTGGCTCTAAAGCAGCTCTGCTGACCTGGTTCTCTGGCTCTAAAGCAGCTCTGCTGACCTGGTTCTCTCCCTCTAAAGCAGCTCTGCTGACCTGGTTCTCTGGCTCTACAGCAGCTCTGCTGACCTGGTTCTCTGGCTCTAAAGCAGCTCTGCTGACCTGGTTCTCTGGCTCTAGAGCAGCTCTGCTGACCTGGTTCTCTGGCTCTAGAGCAGCTCTGCTAACCTGGTTCTCTGGCTCTAGAGCAGCTCTGCTGACCTGGTTCTCTGGCTCTAAAGCAGCTCTGCTGACCTGGTTCTCTGGCTCTAAAGCAGCTCTGCTGACCTGGTTCTCTCCCTCTAAAGCAGCTCTGCTGACCTGGTTCTTAGGCTCTAGAGCAGCTCTGTTGACCTGGTTCTCTGGCTCTAAAGCAGCTCTGCTGACCGGGTTCTCTCCCTCTAAAGCAGCTCTGCTGACCTGGTTCTCTGGCTCTACAGCAGCTCTGCTGACCTGGTTCTCTGGCTCTAGAGCAGCTCTGCTGACCTGGTTCTCTGGCTCTAGAGCAGCTCTGCTGACCTGGTTCTTAGGCTCTAGAGCAGCTCTGCTGACCTGGTTCTCTGGCTTTGAAGCAGCTCTGCTGACCTGGTTCTCTGGCTCTAGAGCAGCTCTGCTGACCTGGTTCTCTGGCTCTACAACGGCTCTGCTGACCTGGTTCTCTGGCTCTAAAGCAGCTCTACTGACCTGGTTCTATGGCTCTAGAGCAGCTCTGCTGACCTGGTTCTCTGGCTCTAAAGCTGCTCTGCTGACCTGGCTCTCTGGCTCTAAAGCAGCTCTGCTGACCTGGTTTCTCTGGCTCTAAAGCAGCTCTGCTGACCTGGTTCTCTGGCTCTAAAGCAGCTCTGCTGACCTGGTTCTTAGGCTCTAGAGCAGCTCTGCTGACCTGGTTCTCTGGCTCTACAACGCCTCTGCTGACCTGGTTCTCTGGCTCTAAAGCTGCTCTGCTGACCTGGTTCTGTGGCTCTAAAGAAGCTCTGCAGACCTGGTTCTCTGGCTCTAGAGCAGCTCTGCTGACCTGGTTCTCTGGCTCTAGAGCAGCTCTGCTGACCTGGTTCTCTGGCTCTAGAGCAGCTCTGCTGACCTGGTTCTCTGGCTCTAAAGCAGCTCTGCTGACCTGGTTCTCTGGCTCTAAAGCAGCTCTGCTGACCTGGTTCTCTCCCTCTAAAGCAGCTCTGCTGACCTGGTTTCTCTGCCTCTAGAGCAGCTCTGCTGACCTGGTTTCTCTGCCTCTTGAGCAGCTCTGCTGACCTGGTTCTCTGCCTCTAGAGCAGCTCTGCTGACCTGGTTCTCTGGCTCTACAACGCCTCTGCTGACCTGGTTCTCTGGCTCTACAACGCCTCTGCTGACCTGGTTCTCTGGCTCTAAAGCAGCTCTGCTGACCTGGTTCTCTGGCTCTAAAGCAGCTCTGCTGACCTGGTTTCTCTGCCTCTAGAGCAGCTCTGCTGACCTGGTTCTCTGCCTCTAGAGCAGCTCTGCTGACCTGGTTCTTAGGCTCTAGAGCAGCTCTGCTGACCTGGTTCTCTGGCTCTACAACGCCTCTGCTGACCTGGTTCTCTGGCTCTAAAGCTGCTCTGCTGACCTGGTTCTGTGGCTCTAAAGAAGCTCTGCAGACCTGGTTCTCTGGCTCTACAGCAGCTCTGCTGACCTGGTTCTCTGGCTCTAGAGCAGCTCTGCTGACCTGGTTCTCTGGCTCTAGAGCAGCTCTGCTGACCTGGTTCTCTGGCTCTAAAGCAGCTCTGCTGACCTGGTTCTCTGGCTCTAAAGCAGCTCTGCTGACCTGGTTCTCTCCCTCTAAAGCAGCTCTGCTGACCTGGTTTCTCTGCCTCTAGAGCAGCTCTGCTGACCTGGTTTCTCTGCCTCTTGAGCAGCTCTGCTGACCTGGTTCTCTGCCTCTAGAGCAGCTCTGCTGACCTGGTTCTCTGGCTCTACAACGCCTCTGCTGACCTGGTTCTCTGGCTCTACAACGCCTCTGCTGACCTGGTTCTCTGGCTCTAAAGCAGCTCTGCTGACCTGGTTCTCTGGCTCTAAAGCAGCTCTGCTGACCTGGTTTCTCTGCCTCTAGAGCAGCTCTGCTGACCTGGTTCTCTGCCTCTAGAGCAGCTCTGCTGACCTAGTTCTTAGGCGCTAGAGCAGCTCTGCTGACCTGGTTCTCTGGCTCTACAGCAGCTCTGCTGACCTGGTTCTCTGGCTCTAAAGCAGCTCTGCTGACCTGGTTCTCTGGCTCTAAAGCAGCTCTGCTGACCTGGTTCTCTGGCTCTAAAGCAGCTCTGCTGACCTGGTTCTCTCCCTCTAAAGCAGCTCTGCTGACCTGGTTCTTAGGCTCTAGAGCAGCTCTGCTGACCTGGTTCTCTGGCTCTAAAGCAGCTCTGCTGACCTGGTTCTCTCCCTCTAAAGCAGCTCTGCTGACCTGGTTCTCTGGCTCTACAGCAGCTCTGCTGACCTGGTTCTCTGGCTCTAGAGCAGCTCTGCTGACCTGGTTCTCTGGCTCTAGAGCAGCTCTGATGACCTGGTTCTCTGGGTCTAAAGCAGCTCTGCTGACCTGGTTCTCTCCCTCTAAAGCAGCTCTGCTGACCTGGTTCTTCGGCTCTAGAGCAGCTCTGCTGATGTGGTTCTCTGGCTCTAAAGCAGCTCTGCTCGACCTGGTTCTCTCCCTCTAAAGCAGCTCTGCTGACCTGGTTCTCTGGCTCTACAGCAACTCTGCTGACCTGGTTCTCTGGCTCTAGAGCAGCTCTGCTGACGTGGTTCTCTGGCTCTAGAGCAGCTCTGCTGACCTGGTTCTCTGGCTCTAGAGCAGCTCTGCTGACCTGGTTCTTAGGCTCTAGAGCAGCTCTGCTGACCTGGTTCTCTGGCTTTGAAGCAGCTCTGCTGACCTGGTTCTCTGGCTCTAGAGCAGCTCTGCTGACCTGGTTCTCTGGCTCTACAACGGCTCTGCTGACCTGGTTCTCTGGCTCTAAAGCAGCTCTGCTGACCTGGTTCTCTGGCTCTAAAGCTGCTCTGCTGACCTGGTTCTCTGGCTCTAAAGCTGCTCTGCTGACCTGGCTCTCTGGCTCTAAAGCAGCTCTGCTGACCTGGTTTCTCTGGTTCTACAGCAGCTCTGCTGACCTGGTTCTCTGGCTCTAAAGCAGCTCTGCTGACCTGGTTCTTAGGCTCTAGAGCAGCTCTGCTGACCTGGTTCTCTGGCTCTACAACGCCTCTGCTGACCTGGTTCTCTGGCTCTAAAGCTGCTCTGCTGACCTGGTTCTGTGGCTCTCAAAGCAGCTCTGCTGACCTGGTTCTCTGGCTCTAGAGCAGCTCTGCTGACCTGGTTCTCTGGCTCTAGAGCAGCTCTGCTGACCTGGTTCTCTGGCTCTAGAGCAGCTCTGCTGACCTGGTTCTCTGGCTCTAAAGCAGCTCTGCTGACCTGGTTCTCTGGCTCTAAAGCAGCTCTGCTGACCTGGTTCTCTCCCTCTAAAGCAGCTCTGCTGACCTGGTTTCTCTGCCTCTAGAGCAGCTCTGCTGACCTGGTTTCTCTGCCTCTAGAGCAGCTCTGCTGACCTGGTTCTCTGCCTCTAGAGCAGCTCTGCTGACCTGGTTCTTAGGCTCTAGAGCAGCTCTGCTGACCTGGTTCTCTGGCTCTACAACGCCTCTGCTGACCTGGTTCTCTGGCTCTAAAGCAGCTCTGCTGACCTGGTTCTCTGGCTCTAAAGCAGCTCTGCTGACCTGGTTTCTCTGCCTCTAGAGCAGCTCTGCTGGCCTGGTTCTCTGCCTCTAGAGCAGCTCTGCTGACCTAGTTCTTAGGCGCTAGAGCAGCTCTGCTGACCTTGTTCTCTGGCTCTACAGCAGCTCTGCTGACCTGGTTCTCTGGCTCTAAAGCAGCTCTGCTGACCTGGTTCTCTGGCTCTAAAGCAGCTCTGCTGACCTGGTTCTCTGGCTCTAAAGCAGCTCTGCTGACCTGGTTCTCTCCCTCTAAAGCAGCTCTGCTGACCTGGTTCTTAGGCTCTAGAGCAGCTCTGCTGACCTGGTTCTCTGGCTCTACAGCAGCTCTGCTGACCTGGTTCTCTGGCTCTACAGCAGCTCTGCTGACCTGGTTCTCTGGCTCTAAAGCAGCTCTGCTGACCTGGTTCTCTGGCTCTAAAGCAGCTCTGCTGACCTGGTTCTCTGGCTCTACAGCAGCTCTGCTGACCTGGTTCTCTGGCTCTACAGCAGCTCTGCTGACCTGGTTCTCTGCCTCTAGAGCAGCTCTGCTGACCTAGTTCTTAGGCGCTAGAGCAGCTCTGCTGACCTGGTTCTCTGGCTCTACAGCAGCTCTGCTGACCTGGTTCTCTGGCTCTACAGCAGCTCTGCTGACCTGGTTCTCTGGCTCTAAAGCAGCTCTGCTGACCTGGTTCTCTGGCTCTACAGCAGCTCTGCTGACCTGGTTCTCTGGCTCTACAGCAGCTCTGCTGACCTGGTTCTCTGGCTCTAAAGCAGCTCTGCTGACCTGGTTCTCTGGCTCTAAAGCAGCTCTGCTGACCTGGTTCTCTCCCTCTAAAGCAGCTCTGCTGACCTGGTTCTCTGCTTCTAGAGCAGCTCTGCTGACCTGGTTCTTAGGCTCTAGAGCAGCTCTGCTGACCTGGTTCTCTGGCTCTAGAGCAGCTCTGCTGACCTGGTTCTCTGGCTCTAAAGCAGCTCTGCTGACCTGGTTCTATGGCTCTAAAGCAGCTCTGCTGACCTGGTTCTCCAGCTCTAGAGCAGCTCTGCTGACCTGGTTCTCTGGCTCTAAAGCAGCTCTGCTGACCTGGTTCTCTGGCTCTAAAGCAGCTCTGCTGACCTGGTTCTCTCCCTCTAAAGCAGCTCTGCTGACCTGGTTTCTGTGGCTCTACAGCAGCTCTGCTGACCTGGTTCTCTGGCTCTAGAGCAGTTCTGCTGACCTGGTTCTCTGGCTTTGAAGCAGCTCTGCTGACCTGGTTCTCTGGCTCTAGAGCAGCTCTGCTGACCTGGTTCTCTGGCTCTACAACGGCTCTGCTGACCTGGTTCTCTGGCTCTAAAGCAGCTCTACTGACCTGGTTCTATGGCTCTAAAGCAGCTCTGCTGACCTGGCTCTAGAGCAGCTCTGCTGACCTGGTTCTCTGGCTCTAAAGCAGCTCTTCTGACCTGGTTCTCTGGCTCTAAAGCAGCTCTGCTGACCTGGTTTCTCTGGCTCTACAGCAGCTCTGCTGACCTGGTTCTCTCCCTCTAAAGCAGCTCTGCTGACCTGGTTCTCTGCCTCTAGAGCAGCTCTGCTGACCTGGTTCTTAGGCTCTAGAGCAGCTCTGCTGACCTGGTTCTCTGGCTCTACAACGCCTCTGCTGACCTGGTTCTCTGGCTCTAAAGCAGCTCTGCTGACCTGGTTCTCTGGCTCTAAAGCAGCTCTGCTGACCTGGTTTCTCTGCCTCTAGAGCAGCTCTGCTGACCTGGTTCTTAGGCTCTAGAACAGCTCTGCTGACCTGGTTCTCTGGCTTTGAAGCAGCTCTGCTGACCTGGTTCTCTAGCTCTAGAGCAGCTCTGCTGACCTGGTTCTCTGGCTCTACAACGGCTCTGCTGACCTGGTTCTCTGGCTCTAAAGCAGCTCTGCTGACCTGGTTCTCTCCCTCTAAAGCAGCTCTGCTGACCTGGTTTCTCTGCCTCTAGAGCAGCTCTGCTGACCAGGTTCTCTGCCTCTAGAGCAGCTCTGCTGACCTGGTTCTTAGGCTCTAGAGCAGCTCTGCTGACCTGGTTCTCTGGCTCTACAACGCCTCTGCTGACCTGGTTCTATGGCTCTAAAGCAGCTCTGCTGACCTGGTTCTCTGGCTCTAAAGCAGCTCTGCTGACCTGGTTCTCTGGCTCTAAAGCAGCTCTGCTGACCTGGTTCTCTCCCTCTAACGCAGTTCTGCTGACCTGGTTTCTCTGGCTCTACAGTAGCTCTGAGGACCTGGTTCTCTACCTCTAGAGCAGCTCTGCTGACCTGGTTCTCTGGCTCTAAAGCAGTTCTGCTGACCTGGTTTCTCTGGCTCTACAGCAGCTCTGCTGACCTGGTTCTCTGGCTCTAGAGCAGCTCTGCTGACCTGGTTCTTAGGCTCTAGAGCAGCTCTGCTGACCTGGTTCTATGGCTCTAAAGCAGCTCTGCTCTGGCAGGACAGAGTGCGTGGCAGAGTGAAAGGCAGGGCGAAGCAAGAATATGAGTATAGGTGGGAAGACAGAGCGCAACTGAAGAACATGAGGATTAGTGTTAGGACAGAGTGCGGGGCAGAGGAACAGGCACCTAAAGTTAAAAACCTGAGGATAAGTGGCAGGATAGAGTGCGGGGCAGATAAAAAGCACGGCGAGGCTAGAACAATACTGTTGTGTGTTGAGGCAACAAAAGCGAAAAAAAGCAAAGTAAATACCATGCGGCACAAAGTTCTTGATATGCTGAAGCGCTGAAATTTATGTGTCTGCCTTGTATAGTTGCATCGCGCAGTGAAACTGAAACCTAAATCAAGGTGAGAGCGTGTGAAAGCTTACATCGCTCTGAAATTTATGTGTCTGCCTTGTATAGTTGCATCGCGCAGTGAAACTGAAACCTAAATCAAGGTGAGAGCGTGTGAAAGCTTACATCGCTCTGAAATTTATGTGTCTGCCTTGTATAGTTGCATCGCGCAGTGAAACTGAAACCTAAATCAAGGTGGAAGCGTGTGAAAGCTTACATCGCTCCAGAGGAGTCGCCGTGCGCGTGCACATCGCCTGTCCGGGCGCGCACATGTTTTGTCTCCCTGGCCGCGCACCAAACCCACAACAATAGTCTCGCCAAGGCAAAGCAGCGCATGCGCTGCGTTCGCTAGGCGAGACCTAATAAAGACAACAAAAGAAACAGAACAAGAAGATTTGGGTTTTTATTGATACATTGTGGGAATATCTCAGTATTGTTTTGTGAGATATATATATATATATATATATATATATATATATATATATATATATATATATATATACCAACACGTGGTAGTCCCAATTAGAGCAGCACTCGAGGAGACGATGGAGTTTACCAGCCTCAGTCACAGGTATGGGCAGAGTTCATGTAGCAGGTAGGTTAAAAGCAGCCTTTCTCGGTGCCTGACGCGTTTCGCTGGTTAGCTTTTTCAAAGGCTTTAGGCGGAAGGTAAATCGTAACAACGAATGTCTGCAAAACAATAGATACAACAACGTTGATAATTTGAAGGTCCAGGTAGCATTACTACTAGCATATTTAATATAGATTATGTATAGCGTGCTATAAAATATAATGTAAACCAAATTTGTAAATGCATTATATATAATTTTACAAGCTTTACTTATTTATTGAAAAAATGTGGACCCAACAAGGATTCTTTGAGACGTTGTGTATTTTAACAAACATTGTTTTTATACATAATAACCTTTTTTTTAGAACAATGACGTTGGTATTTTACCTAAATTATTCTATGAATTAATTTTATTATTTAAACGTGGTTTTAAATAAGTTAAGAAATCTTATTTATGGCAGCAATTTGCACATTGGATTATAGATTGCATAGAATTTACTGAGCATTGAAAGTATGTTGTCTATGTTCATGTATTTTAAGCATCACGTGTGTGTACACTTGCACTTTAAAAATATCGCGGTAACTCCACAGCGCGTCATGTGATCAAGGCCGAGTGAGGCCGAAACGTGTCATGGCGAAAATGGTGGCTAAATAAACAAAATTCAGCACGAAATTGTGGTCTCGCAGTCCGTTTTTCCCAGAGGAAGGGAAGTGAGAAGGAACGGCGTTGTGGGATATATATATATATATATATATATATATATATATATATATATAAAGAACCAATGAGCTCCCACTGTTTCCATACGATGAAAGGAGAGCGACAGACCCAGCGTATTAGGCAAGAAGTATATTTTATTGCTCACTCCTCACAAAGAATAACGCGTTTCGGGCCACGAAAGCCCTTGTTCACACACATATATATATAACAAAAAAAGAGAAGGGGGCATGGTAGTAGGAATACCCTGACCCCCTACCAGGGCTAAAAAGTATTTTTGGAAAAAAAATTGTGGCAAAAATCACGATTCATTCACAAATTTTCGGCTACAAAAAAAAAAAGCACAGACTCCCATGCTTGTTTTGAAAAAAGCCCCTGGGTGGGCCAGGTCCCGGGGGCATGCACATACATGTACAAAGATAAAGGAGGGGGCGCACGAGGCCGTCCCTCCTGAGGCTCTTGTGAGCCTTCGTGCCCACCACCGCCCTGGGGCTTTATTGAAATTATGGATGGGGACCTTGCCTACCCCCCTCCATTGGGCACTAAGAGCCCTGGAGACTGTCACGTCCCCGGATCTTGAATTAAATTAGAGGAGGGGGGCTTACATATGCCCCGGGGACCACCACCTCCTCGGGGCTAAATGAATACTAATGGGGAGGGACCCGGGCCATATACATATTAAAGAATGGCAGGGGGTGCACATGGCCCCCCAACATGCACCAGACATTTACCCAACGAGGTAGCATGCACTAATTAACCAAATGAAAGTACTTCTTTGCCAAAACTGGGGACTCTTCATGGAAAAAAATAAGGTTCAATTTTGGCCCTGGTTCTGATTTTACAGAAATTAAACCTCAACGGGAAGCACTCACAAATATAAACATAGCAGGTGCCCCAGTTGAAACTCCACTTCAGTAAAGCACAAACAATCCTAACTTCTTGGGCTTGGCGAAGGCAAAGCAAGTGCTTTTCCTCTCGTCTTCCATGTTGAAAAACAATATGAAATCCTTATTGAAGGTTAATTCATCGTTGATCTGTTGGAGCACAATCTGATATGTAGTGACTGATGACTGGTTTCTTTCTTATCTCCTAGTGAGAGCAGAGTCCATGGTTCTCCATTTAAATTAGAGGAGGGGGGCTTACATATGCCCCGGGGACCACCACCTCCCCGGGGCTAAATGAATACTAATGGGGAGGGACCCGGGCCATATACATATTAAAGAATGGCAAGGGGGCCACATGGCCCCCCACAGGCTATATACGGCCCTGGAGATCACCACCTCCCTGGGGCCGGCGCATGCCAATTAAAGGAGGGGGCCGCGCGGCTCCTGTTCTGGAGCGACTAATGGCTCTGGGGACTGCCACTCCCCCATGGCCGGCTCCTGCTATCTCCCGAGGTGCCCACCCTCAGGAGAGACAGTTTTCTTTTGCTTGGCGAGAGCTGTGACAGCTCCCGCCAAGCGAGGGCAAACACTAACTCCGCTCCCAGCAAGCGGGAGCTGTCAAACTGCTCATGCTTGCTGGGAGCGGACTTTTCGTCGGTTTTCGTGCCCGCTGTCATGCGGGCAGGCGAACAGATGAAGCGATTTCTCTTGCACACAGGAAGCTGCATTTCTAGCAGCTCCCTGCATGTGGTAGCAATGCCGGCTCCTGCAGAAGGTGGAGAGCTGGATGGGACCGTGGGGGCCTTGAGGCTCCACCTGCGGTCTCCTACAATACACCCTGGGTGGGGCTGGGGCACCCAGGTAGACGTCCCAGGAGCCGTAATGGGCCCGGGGAGAGAGTCCACACCTAACCCCTCCCCCATTGAATTTTGACTGGGCCCCGGGACATGCTCATTTCACAGAAATTACACCTCGGGAAGCCCTTACAAATATAAACATAGCAGGTGCCCCAGTTGAAGCTCCGCGTTAGTGAAGCACAAACGATCCCAACTTCTTGGGCATTGGTGAAGGCAATGCAAGTGTGTTTCCTCTCGTATTCCATGTTGAAAAACTATCTGAAATCCTTAATGGAGGTGACTCCATCGTTGATCTATTGAAGCGCAATCTGATCTGTGGTCATGGTGACGAGTGTTTTTTTCTTTTTTTTCCGTCGTCTCCTGGTGAGAGCAGAATCCATGATTTTCCCTTTTAATTACCCTGAGTATGCAAATGCCCCAAATCATCTGCAAGCTCTGCCCATTTGGCCGCTCTGTTTTCCTTGGTAGTATGTAAAGGTCTTCCCGCCTTTTTCCACGTTGATGGACAGCTTAATAAAAGGCCCTCAAGCGTGTTTCCCGTCTATATTGGTTTCACGTTATTGATGCAGAGGAACATCTCCACCAAGCAAGGAAGCACCTGCTTCATTTAGTTAAGGGGAAGTACCCCTGTTTGGTGCAAATTCACCTCATTGTAGTCTCGTCGTCTTCTCTTGGAGAGGATTCATATCTGAAAGAGACACGTTAGTGA
This sequence comes from Calotriton arnoldi, assembly GCA_963921515.1. Taxonomy (NCBI): domain Eukaryota; kingdom Metazoa; phylum Chordata; class Amphibia; order Caudata; family Salamandridae; genus Calotriton; species Calotriton arnoldi. The sequence continues at coordinate 3,255,428 of CAWUFW010000699.1, forward strand.
CAGATGCCTTACCTTAGAATATCCCCAGGCGTCAGGCTGGATCTGGAAAGTTTTTGCGTAGCAGTACCCTTGCGCGTCGGTAGGCGGCGTCGTGCGGCTCCGCGTCCGGCGTCGTGATCGCCGGGATGACGTCGCGGGCAGTACTTAGAAGCCGCCCCTGCGCGCTGACGTCAGTTCTTCTTTTTCCGCGCCAGTAAGCGCAGATCCGGGAAGAGCAGTGCCCTAGTCCATTTTTTTACTATCTTTTTTGGTGATTTTTTTCACTGTTTTTCTCTACGAGTCTCCGACTCCGAAGGTGTCGGTAGGGATGCCCGGCTTCAAGCCCTGCGATGTCTGTGGTTGTATGATGTCGATCACAGACCCGCATTTAGAGTGTCTCTACTGTCTCGGCCGTGACCACGACACGAAGTCGTGCCCCGACTGCTGGGCCTTGAACCCGAAGGCTTTGCGACAGCGGTCTCGAAAACTCCTCGAGGTCCAGCAGTCGGCTCCGCGCCACACCAGGCCCCGGTCACGTGAGAGGTCGAGGGGCCGGTCGCGGAGTCCTCATCGGTCGTCGGGGTCCAAGTCTTCGCACTCCTCCGGTAAGTCAAAGCACAAAAAGTCTAAAAGCGTCATCGCTCCACGACTTCGCCTCGCCGGTCTCGCGACTCGGCTAAGGCTCCTGTCGGCACCGTCCCCGCGGCTCCGGGAGTGCCTGTGGAGCCGCCCCCGCATTACCCGTCCTTCCCGGGTTCGGGGCGACTCCGGCCGAGATACAGGAATTCCTGTCGCCATGGCCCGCCTCTTCGGGCCTCAAGGTCCTTCCGTGCGCCTTCGGGCCCCGCGGGCCCTGATGGGGCTTCCCGGCGCCGCCGCCGACTCCGGTCCCGGCGCCGCCTGTAACACCTGCCTCGGTCCCGGCCCCGACTTCGGCCCCGGCCTCGATCCCGGCTCAGGTGCTGCCGCAACCCCCATCGACGCCGGTTGACCTGACTACACCTCCGCCGGCGCCGATGTCTCCGGTGCCGTTCCCGACGCCGCCCGGGGCTCCGGGTGGCGTTGTTCCCCGGTTCTCTCCGGACACGACGCCGGACCAGCGTCGCTCGACGCCGGCTCCGACGCCGTTGAGACCTTGGGTCCCGCGTGTCCCTCCTTCTCCAATTTTTGAACCCGAGGAGGACGAAGAGGACTGGGAGGGGTCGGAGGACCCTCTCACACAGCAGTGCGAGTACGAACAGGACTGGGCTGAGGAACTTGGGGATGCCAGTGGGCTGGACACCGCCCCTGACCCTGGCATGCTGTCTCCTCCTTCCGTGGCAACGGAGGAGGGAGCAAATTTTGCAACGGTGTTGCGTAGAGCAGCTGGGGCCTTACACCTCCAATTGCCTACAGTGGCCGTCAGGACTAACCTCCTGACGGTAGTGCTTCAGCCGGCGGCTACCTCCTCGGAGCCACTGCTGCCGTTTAACGACGCACTTTCTGACGCTCTTTTGGGCACCTGGTCCAAGCCCGCCACAGGGGCTCCTGTGGATAGGAACGTGGCCCGACGCCATCGCCCCGTTCCGGTCGACCCCCTGTTCCTCTCCCAACACCCCACTCCTGAGAGCTTGGTTGTCCAAGCCTCTGCTTCCCAAACCGCCTTCCCTACCGCTCCTCTGGATAGGGAATCCAAACGCCTGGATCAATTTGGGAAGAAGGTCTTTTCTTCCTCCAGTGCTGGCTTGCGGTCTGTCAACACCGCTTGCCTTTTGGGCCAATATTCCCACTCTTTGTGGGACTCGGTGGCGCAAGCTTTGCCCCAGTGTCCTGAGGAGGTCCAGACACTGCTTTCCCGCGCCATTGCGGAAGGGAGAGATGCGGCTAAATTCACCATTCGATGTGGCCTTGATACCGCCGACTCGCTGGGTAGGTCTATTGCAACGACAGTGGCGCTGCGCCGTCACGCCTGGCTGAGAACCACTGGTTTCTCGGGTGATGTCCAGAACACTCTTATGGACATGCCCTTTGATGGGGTCGGTCTTTTTGGAAACAAGGCAGACCATGCGCTGGAGCGTTTTAAGGACTCACGGGCTACGGCCAAGTCCCTGGGCCTTTCTGCTGTACCCCCTCCGCAGCCATCTGCTTTTCGCCCCTTTCGTGGCCACGGAAGGGGCGCCCAGTCACGTCCGCTGCCCAGCCACCGGGCCGCGCAGCCAGCGTCTTCGCGTGGCCGAGGATGTGGCTTCCGCCGTGGCGGATCGGGCAACCAGCGTGCGGGTCAGGCCACCAACCCCGTCCGCGGCCTCCAAGCCCTCCTAGTCCTTCTTTTCAGGTGCACTGCACGCCAGTAGGGGGCAGGGTCCGCCATCACCTTCACCACTGGCGTGCCATCACCTCGGACAGGTGGGTCTTGGACATTGTCCGAAGGGGCTACTCCCTCCCCTTCGAGACCACCCCCCCAGCCATGCCACCTCAAATCCACCGCATGTCCGGGGATCACTTGGTGCTTCTTCATAAGGAAGTTGCGGCCCTCTTGGCCAAGAGGGCCATCGAGCGCGTTCCGACCCCAGAAGTAGGACGTGGTTGCTACTCCCACTACTTTCTGGTGCCCAAAAAGGACAAGGTGGACATGCGTCCTATCTTGGACCTCCGGAACGTCAATTGCTTCCTCCAGAAGGAGAAGTTCAAGATGCTCACCTTAGCTCAGGTCTTGACTGCCCTCGACCCTGGAGACTGGATGGTAGCGTTGGACTTGCAGGACGCTTATTTCCACATCCTCGTCCTGCCGGCCCACCGGCGTTACCTGCGGTTCATGGTGGGCCTCGAGCATTTTCAATTCACCGTGCTCCCTTTGGCCTCACAAGTGCCCCTCGGGTGTTCACGAAAGTGATGGCGGTGGTCGCAGCTCATCTGCGCCGGGCAGGGGTTCCAGTCTTTCCCTACCTCGACGACTGGCTGCTGAAGGCGGGCTCGTCCCAGGCAGTCGTCTCCCACCTCCAGACTACGGCCGAACTCCTGCACTCGCTGGGGTTCTCCATCAATGTGCCGAAGTCGCACCTGATTCCTTCTCCACAGCTCCTTTTCATCGGAGCAGTTCTGGACAGGACGCAGTTTCGGGCCTATCCTCCCGAACGGCGAGTCCGGGGATATTCAGGCTATGATTCCGATCTTTCAGCCTCTATCCTGGGTTTCGGTACGGATGACCCTGAGGCTGCTGGGCCTCATGGCCTCCTGCATCCTGCTGGTCGATCATGCCAGACGGCATATGCGGGCTCTGCAGTGGGACCTGAAGTTCCAGTGGGCGCAGCACCAGGGCAACCTGTCCGAACACGTCCAGATCTCGGAGGGGAATGCAAAACAGTTGCAGTGGTGGCTCTCGAACCGGCAATGGGTCATGGGCAGATCCCTCTCCCTTCCCCAGCCAGAGCACACAGTCGTGACGGACGCGTCCCTTCTGGGATGGGGCGGTCACATGGGAGAGGCGGAGATCAGAGGCCTCTGGTCTCCGGCGGAGTCCCGGCTCCATATCAACCTTCTGGAGCTCCGGGCGATCCGACTTGCACTCAAGGCATTCCTTCCCTCTGTTAAAGGGAAGGTAGTGCAGGTGTTCACAGACAACACCACCGCCATGTGGTACTGCAACAAACAAGGCGGGGTGGGGTCGTGGACCCTATGTCAGGAGGCTCTGCGCCTCTGGACATGGCTGGAACATCAGGGCATATTCCTGATGGTTAAACACCTGGCAGGTTCCCTGAACGCCAGGGCGGACGAACTCAGCCGCAGGTGCATGATGGATCACGAATGGCGTCTTCACTTGGAAGTGGCGCAAGGACTCTTTCTACAGTGGGGAGAGCCTTGGTTAGATCTATTCGCCACCGAAGAGAACGCGCAATGTCATCAGTTCTGCGCGTTGGAATTTCCAAGGCGGCACTCGCTCGGCAACGCTTTTCGTCGCGAGTGGAGTTGCGGTCTGTTGTACGCTTTTCCGCCTATACCACTTCTACCCAGAGTGTTGAAGAAGATTCGGCGCGACCGGGCCCAAGTCATCCTTGTGGCTCCGGACTGGGCTCGAAGAGTTTGGTATCCCGAGCTACTCAGTATGAGCGTCGATCCCCGATCCGTCTGCCTCTTCGGGAGGATCTTCTGTCGCAGCAGCAGGGGACGGTCCTCCACCCGAACCTGTCCAGTCTCCACCTGCTTGCGTGGAGATTGAGCGGCGGCAGTTGATTCCTTTCGACTTGCCTCCCGAAGTTTGTGATGTGATTCTGGCAGCCAGGCGTCCCTCCACTAAGGTGGTATACGCCTGCAGGTGGAACAAGTTTGTGGCATGGTGCACAGCAATGGCTGTGAATCCCCTCTCTGCCCCTCTTTCAGAGGTTCTTCTGTTCCTTCTTTCTCTGGCCCAACAGGGTTCTGCCCTGGGTACCATCAAGGGCTATCTTTGTGCGATCTCGGCCTTCCTCAGGCTCCCTGATCAGCCCTCTCTTTTAAGTCCCCTGTTGTTAACAGGTTTCTAAAAGGCATTACACACCTCTTCCCTCCTGTTCCGTTTGTCATGCCTCAGTGGGACTTAAACTTGGTTCTTACCTTTTTAATGTGCGCTCCCTTTGAGCCTCTACAGAACTGTCCTCTTCGTCTTCTTACTTTGAAGACAGCCTTTCTGGTGGCTATCACCTCCGCTCGGCGGGTGAGTGAGCTCCAGGCTCTATCATGCAAACCTCCCTTTCTGTCTGTCCATCCAGACAAGGTTGTTCTCAGGATGCGTCCATCCTTCTTGCCAAAGGTGGTTACTGCCTTCCACATTGGGCAGACCATCACTTTGCCCACCTTCTTTCCGCCTCCTTCCAGAGAGGAAGAGAGGCTCCACCGTCTGGACCCAAAACGTGCGCTTTCCTTTTATATCAACCGCACACAACACTTCCGGGTGGATGACCAGCTCTTTGTTGGCTACGTGGGCGCCAAAAAGGTCGGGCGGTGCACAAGAGAACCATCTCCCGCCTCGGTCACCTTGTGTATCAAAGCCTGCTATTCTTTGGCTAAGAAGGAGCCTCCTGTTGGGCTGCGTGCCCATTCCACCAGGGCAACGGTTGCTACCACGGCTTTAGGCCGCGGTGTTCCGCTGCAGGATATATGTCAGGCAGCTACGTGGGCCTCGCTGCACACGTTTACCAAGCATTACTGCCTTGACAGCCAGGTCCGGAGGGACGGCTTCTTTGGCCGTTCTGTCCTCCGGGACTTCCTTGTCTGATCTTTGTTCGCAGACCCACCACCGGGGTTGGTATTGCTGGGGTATCTATTCTAAGGTAAGGAATCTGTCACTAACATGTCTCTTTCAGATGCACAAGTTACTAACTTGTGTAACGATATATCTGTAAGAGACAGTAGTTAGTGACAGATTCCTTACCGCCCCACCCATCCTCCCAGTTCTGCGAACTGATTTCTAGGGTTAAGGACATCCCTTTCAGGGCCCTAGTATTTTTCAGACACCTATGTCAGCTTCTGCATGGCTCTGCGTTCCTGGCGCGGAAAGTCGTGTACAGAACTGACGTCAGCGCGCAGGGGCGGCGTCTAAGTACTGCCCGCGACGTCATCCCGGCGATCACGACGCCGATGACGGACGCGGAGCCGCACGACGCCGCCTACCGACGCGCAAGGGTACTGCTACGCAAAAACTTTCCGGATCCAGCCTGACGCCTGGGGATAGTCTAAGGTAAGGAATCTGTCACTAACTACTGTCTCTTACAGATATATCGTTACACAAGTTAGTAACTTGTGCGTTATCACAGATTTGTGGATGCAGATGCTTGAGGAACAATCACATTGCTGAAATCACATGCACGCCTCTTGGTCCTATGCAGCTGAAGTGTAGAATATGCACCAGACATTTACCCAAGGAGGTAGCATGCACTAATTAACCAAATGAAAGTACTTCTTTGCCAAAACTGGGGACTCTTCATGGAAAAAATAAGGTTCAATTTTGGCCCTGGTGCTGATTTTACAGAAATTAAACCTCAACGGGAAACACTCACAAATATAAACACAGCAGGTGCCCCAGTTGAAACTCCACTTCAGTAAAGCACAAACATCCTAACTTCTAGGCTTGGTGAAGGCAAAGCAAGTGCTTTTCCTCTCGTATTCCATGTTGAAAAACAATATGAAATCCTTATTGAAGGTGAATTCATCGTTGATCTGTTGGAGCACAATCTGATGTGTAGTGACTGTGATGAGTGGTTTCTTTCTTATCATCTCCTGGTGAGAGCAGAGTCCATGGTTCTCCATTTTAAATACCCTAAGTATGCAAATGCATCAAATCCATAGCACCACTCACACCAACACAGAGGTACACACACACACACACACACACACACACACACACACACACTCTCTCTCTTACTCATTCTCAGATCTACTCAGAAACCCACACAGGTACTTATAGACCCACTCACGGACACTTGTACTCACACACCCACTCACAGACCCACTCAGTACATGGTGCTCCCTTTTAAGTGCCCTAAGTATGCAAATACCCAAAATCCATAGCACCACTCACACACATATGCAGGTACTCACACACCCACTCAGACTCACACAGGTAATCACACACACACACACTCACACTCACACACACACTCACACACACACTCTCACACACTCTCACACACTCTCACACACTCACACACTCACACACTCTCACACACTCTCACACACTCTCACACACTCTCACACACTCTCACACTCACACACTCACCCACCCACTCACACACTCACCCACTCACCCACTCACACACTCACCCACTCACACACCCACTCTCGAAGGTGACAAGTTACAGTTAGAATTAAAAAGTTTTAAAAAAACGTAGAAATGCACTGATAAAAACAAAGGTTACAGAGACGTTAGTTAGGCTCAGATTTCACATGCACAAAACCATAGAAATTCAGCAGTTATAGTTACCTGAGCTAACTATAACTTTGTCCCCTGCTATACATTGCTTATGACCTCACATATTACATAACTCATGACATGGTCAGTGACATCACTGATGACATCTCAAATGACACCAATGCACAGAGCTGCCACCTTTCACAAGTTGGAACTTCACGTCCAGCACGAGGAAGAAGACTTCCTCATGGAGGCTCTCTCCTCTACACCACGTTCCCTTCAGTACTTCCAATGCTAAAGGGTATACTTAAACCTGCTGGGGCCATCTTTAAGAAGCCTGTGAAGGCGAGGGTAGTCACGCCTTGGGTGGACAAAAAGTTAAAGTCCTCTCTCTCCGACCCACCATAGATTAGTAGCCACTTACCCCTGATTCCCTAGTGGCCCACGCAGCTAGGTAGCATGCTAAATCAGAGGGGAAGCCCCCCTCCTCCTCCCAGACCGGGAGAGTAAATAGATCCATGCTGGGGCAAAATTTGTTGCAGCAAAGTCTGCCACCCGTTGGTGCATTGCCAGTTCTATAGGGCTTCTCTTCTGGTATGACTGAGCTTACTAGGACCAGACCAACATCTCCCAGAGCAAGTTCGGAAATGGGGGCAGGAGTTAGTGGCTGATGGGAAGATCATTTCCAGCAGCAACATCCCCTGCGCTCTAGATGTTAGGACAGTGCTGCTCGTGGCATAAATACTACTGTCCTGCTGCTCTGCCACACTTAACTGTGACTTTCCAGCTTTAAGCTGAAAGTCCAACAACACCTCCTAAATGTGCCCTTTGATGGAGAGCATTTCTTCTGACCTAAAGTCGATGAGATGCTAGAAAAAATCTAGAAGGACACGGCCAAAGCCTTGGAGGCCCTCCAAACTCCAGCTTCCTGCAGCTCCTTTTGCTGCACCCAGTAACATGGTACTGCAAAATCCCCCCTGCCACTCCACCAAGAGGCTTCCACCACTTTCCTCATACAACAGCAGCAGACTCCTCAAGGCTTTGCTGCAGGGTAAGTTACAGGGGCAATAATAGTGGAGGCAGAGGGAAGGGCACAGCCTGCAAAGAGGTTGACCCTCCAAAACAGACACACTCCCCCGGTTCCCCCCACCCCTATCATACAACTCCTGTCTGAGGAAGACTGCAGGGTTACCTGCACCGCCAGACAGAATTACATCCGATCAGTGGGTTCTATGCATCATACAGGAATTGCACTGTTTAAAATTCACACACACACCACCAAACATTCCCCGCAAACACAGACTGTCCCCAGAACACCCGCGTCTGCTCCGGGAGGAGATGCAGGTGCTTCTCGCCAAGGGGACCATAGAACCAGTACCACTACAACATCTTGGCAAGGAGGTGTACTCCCTATACTTTCTAATCCCCAAAAAGGACAGTTCACTCAGACCCATCCTTGACTTCAGGCCTCTCAACAAGTACATCCTGTTGGAGCACTTTTGCATGGTTACACTCCAGGATGTCATCCACCTGCTACAACAAGGCGACTTCATGACCATCCTCGATCTGAAAGACACCTACTTCCATATATCTATCCACCCGGCGCATCAAAGATATCTGCGATTCATGTTGAGTGGCCAACATTCAATTACACACAAAGAGCCCTCAAATCCGAAGTCACGCAGTGATAGTCCAGAAGTGGGAACAACTATGCTGGAGAGGGGGGGGGGGGGGGTTCCCTTTTAAGGACGGTTTCCCCTCACACACCAGAGGTGTCATGCTTCATCATGGGGAATCCTCCTCGCATCATGAAGCCTAGTCGTGATGTGGGCTACAACCCCCTCGCTGCGAGGGAGGAGCTCAGGGATGTTTTCAAGTAAGAGGGGTATTCATAAAACCCAATGTGAGCATGTGTGTATGATGGGAAAAGTGCAGTGCTGGCAGATAAGTTGTTAAAACTAGCTACAAGGTTAGCCAGATACAGTTTATTATTGCTACCCTGTGCTAGGATTAAAAACAGATAGCGGATAGTGCTACTGCCGACATTAGAGGCAGTCGCACTGAGTAGTGATCAACATGTTTCAACCTCAGACCTAGATGGTGTCGTGGCTTTCATCAGGATCTCTAATAAAGCTACTGCTATGTGTGGGTGAAAAAGCAAATTCAAAAGCGTTGGTGTGTTAAATGAAAGATACTAAACCAGTGATCCAGCAGTTCAACGGATTCACTGGTAGGACCTGCAACAGTCAGGTTCTGTGCCCCATCTGTCCTTGGCTACTAGCCTATGGTACACACGCCCATCTAACCGCTTCAATTGCAGCGGGTAGCTGTGGAGTGTGTCCGGGGGACATGAGTCCCCCGGACACACTCCACGGCTCCCCGCTGCAATTGCGATGCGAGGAGGATGCCCCATGATGAAGCATGACACCTCTGGTGTGTGAGGGAAACCGTTCTTAAAAGGGAACCCCCCCCCCTCTCCAGCATAGTGGTTCCCACTTCGGGACCATAACTGCGTGACTTCGGACCCAAGGGCTCTTTGTGTGTTATTGAGTCTTTAATTGGGGAGTGTGCCCTCGCTGGTCCATTAAATCTCCTCAGGCCCCCCTCGTGTGTGTGTGTGTGTATATATATATGAGTGGCCAACATTACCAGTTCAGTGTACTTCCTTACAGGGTTACCTTAGCTCCCAGGGTGTTTACTAAGTGCCTAGTTGTGGTAGCCGCTCACCTCAGATGGAGCAGCATCCACGTGTTCCCTTACAACGACGACTGGCTGATCGAGAGCACCACACAGTGTCAATGCCTAGCACACACACAGGACACCGTACAACTCCTTCACACTCTAGGCTTAACTATAAATGTGACCAAATCTCACCTCCATGTCCTGCCAAGTGCACCCCTTCCTCTGGGCCACTCTCAACTCCTGTGTAGGAAAAGCTTACCCAACCATGCAAGGGTGCAAGCCTTCCAACCGTTGCTGCCTCTTTTTCAGCCATATTGCAAGGTAACAGTAGAGTAAGGTACCTACTGGGCATGATGACATCCTGCATTTCCATAGTTCCTCATGCCAGGTTGTACATGTCGGTTACAACCGTGCCTACTTATTTCGAGGATCTAGTGTTGATTTGGGGCCGTACTCATTGATTTCTGCAGTGGTGGAATGCAACCAACCTGTTGCAGGACGGCCCTTTCTCGGCCCAATTCCATGAGATATCATCACCAAGGACACCTCACTCACTGGGAGGGGAAGAGGGGGTGCACCTACAGGACCTTAAGGTCCAACAAGTATGGACTCCTGCACAACAGGAGTTGCAGATCAGTCACCTAGAACTGTTAGTTATCCAGTTGGCCCTCAGGGCATTATTTCCTCTCATACAAAGAAGGTTGGTTCTGATCTAGACACACAATTCAGCTGCCATGTTCTACGTCTAAAAACAGGGAGGAACACACTCACTCCAGTTTTCTGCGTTAGCTCAGGGCTTTTAGCATCACAGGGTGCACATTTTTATTTAGTACATTCCAGGGATGGACAATACCTTAGCAGACCTGCTCAGCTGGGTGCATCAACTAGTCCATTCATGGGAACTCCACCCCCAAGTCCTCCTCCCCTACTTCCATCGTTTGGGGTTTACACAGATAGACCTGTTTGCCACCACCGAAAACACAAAATGCCTAAGCTTCGCCTCCCGACTTCCGCACCAACAGTCCATGGCAACACACTATGGATGAATTGGTCAGGAATATTTGCTTACGATTTTCCGCCTCTCCTGCTCCTCCCATTCGTGGTTTGGAAGTTGATGCAGACATCCCTCATTCTCATCCTAGTAGCTTCAACCTGGGCAAGCCAGCCCTTGTTCACCACTCTGCTTGAACTCCCCCTACTACCTCACAAGAAGATCTCCAACCGGCTGGACCTTCTTTTTCAAAATCAAGGCACTCTTAGGCATCCCAACCCACAGCAGCTCAGTCTTCTGATTTGGCTTCTGAAGTCTTAGAATGTGGCTGCCTTAATCTCCCTGCAGAGTGTATGACTGTAAGAAAGTGCCCCTTTTTGCATGGTTACCCCCCACTTTTTGCCTGACATTTGATGCAACCAGACTTGATGTGCCCTGGGTCCCTGCCAATCAGGTTCCCAGGGCCTGTGTTCTTGCCCAAGACTGTGCCTTTGTGCCCACAATTGGCACATCCCTGGCCGCAGGTAAGCCCCTTGTAAAACGTACCAGGAGTACCAAGGGCTCTGTGACTAGGGAAGGCCTCTAAGAGCTGCAGCACCTATTGTGCCACCCTTAGAGGCCCTGCACCTTAACAGCCACACACTGCCACTGTAGGCTGCGTGTTTTGGTGCCGAGAAAAGTGTGAAGAGTCGACATGGCACACATCCCTGTGTGCCATGCTTACAACCCACTGCCTAGGGCCTAGGTACGTGACCCCTCTAGCAGGGTGCACTAGCCCTCATGTGAGGGTACAGTGGCATGAGTCCTTTACCCCTACAGTGGCTAAGTCTATTCTTAGACATTGTAAGTGTAGGAAAGCCGTAACGAGTATATGGTCTGGGAGTTGGTCATTACGAACTCCACAGCTCCATAATGGCTTTACTAAAAACTGGGAAGTTTGGTAGCAAACGTCTTAGCACTTTAAACCCACACTGAGTGCATTTTACATTAAATCCCACACCGACATCAGAGGGCATCTTAGAGATGCCCCCTGAAAATCGACCAGCCCTGGTGTGGTTCCTGAATGGCTGCCTGCCATTTGCCACTACCAGACAGGTTTCTGGACCCCTGGGTAGAGAGTCTCCGCTCTCTGGGTCCAGAAACAAAACCCATCCTGGGCAGAGGTGTCATGCTTCCTCCCCCAGGATGGGCTGGGTCCACGGAGTGGAAGCTTCAAAGGCCTGCCGCCTTTGGAACCTGTCCCTGCCTTTTGCTGCCCCCAGCAACTGGCTCCCACAGGTTCTGGCCCCCATTTTGGGCAGGAGAATCAGCGGGAAACCCAAGCTAGGAAGAGAGGTGTGCCCACCTTTGCCAACCCCACCCCTCAGGTGGGGGAGGCGAGGTGAAACACACATCAGCCCCCTCCATCTTGAAGATGGGGGGACTCAGCCAATTAGAAAGAGGCTCATGCCCCCTCCCGCTGGAGGGTTGCATAATAGGGGGTGTACCCACCCCAAGGAAGAGACCCATTGGCCCCGACCTGCACACACCTTTAACGCCCCTATTATGGGGTAACCCTGAACCTTGCCTCCTCTGATTTGAGGAAGAAAGAAGGATCAAAGAGCCGTTCTGACCCAGGAAGAAGACACCTACTGCTTTGGCCCCAGCCCTACCGGCCTGTCCCGACTCCGACCTGCCTACAGCAAAGAAACCGGTGTGTCCAGCAGCCCCCCAGAGCCTGGAGGACCTGCCCTACACTCACCTTACAGACTCTGTCTCCTGTGAGCACCGGGTTTGCTCAACAAAGACTTCAAGACCAGAATCCGGATTCCGGTGACTCTGCAATTCTGCACCCGAGTTCGATTGGCCCAACACCATGAGGAGTTCTCCTCAGCGATCCTGACCTGGGATCTGGTGATCCCCGACCTCCCTCATGCTTCAAGAAGACGCCTGCAGCCTCAACCGGATGGGTCCCCCCGACTGCGACCAGAGCTGGTAAGAAAACCCAACACCAGAAGACACCCCTGCACCCAACGCCCCACGGCCTTGGGTGGCCGAACTGACTGTCCAGGCATCCCTCAAGATCCCAACTTACCTCTCCAGCTGGTGGTCGCCTTCAGGGCCGGTCCTTCCGGTACTTAGCCTCTAAATTGTGGAACTCCCTCCCTATTCAGATCCGCCGCCTGGATTGCTTGCTATCCTTTCGTAAGGCCATCAAAACCTACCTGTTCCCCGTGGTTTAGTCTCTAGCTTCCCTCTGACACTGCTACCAGCGCCGGGACGCCTCTTCACTGAGGCAGCTGAGCGCTATATAAAATTACCTAACATAACATAACAGGAAGCCTCCCTGCCCGAATCTGCAACATTTGCATCGAACCGAAGTCTCCATTGAAAAACACAGGGCTCCCCGACGTCTTTGTGGCACCCTGCACCCAGCTGCCCCAGTGCTGCCGGTGGTGCTGATTGTTGGCCCCTACAGTGCTGGCCTTAACCCCCAGAAGCCATGCTCCCACACCCGATTGGCCTTCTCGTAAGCAGTCCCTAACCGAAGGCCCCCTTAGCCCTATTAGCTAACATTGGCCCCTGCACTCTACACCTGGCCGCCCCAGTGCTGCTGGTGGTGCAACTCGAGTGCCCATGTAGACCTAGGGGAACCTTGGTCCTAATCCCCAAAACTCCCACTCGTAAGTCGTGTACTTACCTGAGAACCGCTAACACTTTTTCTCCCATAGGAACCCATGTTAAGGTATTTTGGGCCTAAAATGTTCTCTGTTGAACTGATGTTTGTATGGAGAAAAGAGAACTAAACTGCAAAGTATAAAAAGTCTTACTTACCGTGCCTTGTAAGAACATTAGGTGTGGTATCCAGGCATACAACTCCCAGTACTCAAAGTATTCCAAAAGTAACTAAAACGTATTCTGAAAGTAATTACTGTGTAATTCAAACTGCATTTTAAAGTGATACCAACCTGTAACAAATGCAGATCCATCCTCAATTGCATTTCTGTTTAAAGGTTTACAATTGAAAGTATATTTTGCCTACCTGTACCAAGTCCTGCTTGGTTCTAGAAATAAAATACAAGTATACCCTTTTTTGTACGTATCCAATTGGTCTGGATTCTGTCTGAGTGTGTGCCCTCAGTCTTGATTGAGTGAATACAATGAATGCTTAACACACCCTCTGGATAAGCCTAACTGCTCGCCCACACTACCACAAAGAGAGCTGTTAGTACTTACCTAATTTAGCCTCTGCTATATCTCTGGGGACTCCTTGGACTCTGTGCACACTATACCTTACTTTTGTATAGTATATTCAGAGCCAGCTTCCTACAATGGCCATTCTAAAAGAAGCATGCCAGCCCACAACTAGGGTCTGCTATACTGCTTAGTGGAAGAGGCTCATCCATTACTGTCTCCCTATCCTCTCCACAGGACATTGTCTGTTACCTTCTTCATTTACACAAGTCAGGTCTCGCCATGCGTCCATCAGACTTCATTTAACCACAGCTTCTCTTAAAAATAGGCAGCACACTTCACTTTTCAGAATCCCAGATAAGGCTTTCATGGAAGGACTCAAATGGGTTATCCCACCATGGGCGCCCCCTTTTCTGGTGTGGAACGTTAACATAGTAATCGCTAGACTAATGGGTCCCCCTTTCGAACCTCTTCACTCTTGCCCACTGCAATTTCTTGCTTGGAAGGCCACCTTCTTTGTGGCCATTGCTTCTCTCAGGCGTGTCCATGAAATACATGCTCTCAACTTGTAAGAACTTTTCCTCCAGGTGCATCAAGATAGTGGTTCTCGGAACCAAACCTAAATCCCTACTCAAGGTAGTCTATAGTTTCATCTCAATCAAGCTATAGAGCGTCCAGTGTTCTTCCCACACCCAGAGTCGGTAGCAGAATGCGCTCTTCATACTTTGGATGTGAAAAGAGTGTTCTTGTACTACATTGACAGGACAAAACTGGTTTTTAAGACACAGCAGCTCTTAGTGCCCTTTTCCAAACCACAAAAGGTGCATACTACCTGTCCTTCCCAGGCCACACTCCACTCGCAAGAAAGGAGCTTCCATGGCTTAGTTGGGTAACATACCTCTAGATAACATTTGCAAAACAGCTACATGGTCCACCTCTCACATATTCACAAATATGCCCATGCGCGTTACCAGATAGGTGGAGTCACTGTACCTCGTGATTCAAAAGAATTCTTGGAGGAAAAACAAGTTGTGCACGTCCGAGCCCAACACTAGATGGCATGGGTTTATGCACAGCATGTGAAACGACAGCACTTCATGCCACGAACAGATGCTTACAGGGTAACTAACATTTATTAGCCAGTGGCTGTTCCCACTGGTTATAGTTAGGTCAGCTGTTCCATAGGAAAAGGGTTTTTGGTATTCCTAATAACTTTGGCACCGTCTGACTATTCTACACGAAACTTGCCAAAAAGGTGCTGCTTTTTTACTAATTTGTGCATGGAAAGTTTTGGGGTGATCTTTCAAGCGGGGGTTGCGATTAAATGGGGGTCCCAAAACACAAAATCCCCATGCATTTCCCATAGACTTAATTAGACAGGGCTACAGCAAAATATGCTTAACAGAATTACACCAAATTTGGCAGGAAGCTAGATCTTGTTACACAGATTGTGCTTTTTTTGATTTGGTGTAAATCCGTTCAGTTTTTGAGAAATTAAAGTTAAAAAAAAGATATAGCTATCTTGACGGTTGCGTTCAAGGGATTCTCGCGAGAGTCCCTCGAACCCAATTCTAAAAAAAATAGAGCATTCTGGTTGGCCCTGAAGCTTTTTTTCCCCCTTGGGTCGATTTGCTCCCGTGGAAGTCAGACTCCTTCGAAAGTAAGCACTCTGATTGGGTGCCAGCAACATGAGCAAAATGTTGCTGGCAACCACAGGACTCATGAAGCAAAAATAACATAAGGGGGCAGTGTAGGGATACCTTGTACCCCTAGGCACCATGGGGGGGGGGGTGGGACCCACAGGGATCCCCCCCCGGCCAAACTTGATAAATAAAATCAAACAGAAGTGCACTGGGTCCCTGCTATCCAGGTCCCCAGTGCCAGATCTCTTTCACTAAAAGTGTCAAATTTTTCCCCTAATTGGCAATACCTTTAGCACCCCTATAAGGCCCTAGTTAATGGTACCCCAGGTACCTAGGGCATGGGTACTAAAGAGGGTACTAAGAGCTGCAGCATGTATTGTGCCACCCTAAGGGACCCCTCACCACACTCATGAAAGCTGCCATCTCAGGCTGCGTGACATGGTGCAGACAAAGGTGAAGACACAGCGTGCCATGCCTGCAGACACTGCATGCAATATATGCAAATCACCCCTACAGGAGGCCTTACAGCTGTAATGCAGGTTACATTATATTTCATGCGTTTCGCCTGGTTACAGGCTTCCTCAGGGCAAAATCCTGTGTCCAGCCGGATACACTGTTTAAAGCAGACACGTTGTAACAAATGACACCAATATTCTACGAAGGCTCTTAAGCCGCAGTAAGCTCGAATATTCTGTCAGCTGCCGGTAGGCAAATTAACAATATTATTGTGAGAAATGACATCCATCCATGTGGTGCCGTGTTCGGCAATGAGTAATCCAACCGCCAGCGTGCGGCGTTCGTACACTGTGACAGTGGCATAAAATCTTGTTTGCCTACCGGCAGCTGACCCTTTTTGAGCTTACTGCGGCTATAAGTGCAACCAGGTAAAACTCTGCAGCACTTACCTATATCTATGGCGGTGGGCAGTGCACTATGAAAAAGCTGGTCAGGGATGTTTGCCTATGCATTTCCTCCTCTCCCCCTCTTTCAGTACAGTGAGGAAGTTGAGGCAAGTGTACATGACCCTCATTCAAGTTCACCAGCCTGGGCTAGGCAGTTCTGGAATGAAATGATCTTAGAGATGTAATTGAATCCACATGAGAAGCTACAGCTGAGACCAGACCTTTTAACTCCACATCGGAGCCAGCTCAGACACACAGATCGCATACAGCTGAATCTCATGATCTGGCACCTGAGATCCTAGACTTCGGCTATCTAAGACTTTCAGAGGAATGAATACTTATTCTCTGAGAGGCGCAAAAGTCCACTCCTCTATTTTGCAGCCATGTGGAAGAGACTTATGCACTACTATATCTCCAAATGCTAATACCTCTTTAAGATTTCTGTTCAGGAGATTGTCTGTTACCTCCTACACCTATACAAGGCAAGTCTTGTCTACACTTCCATATGCTTACACTTGACTGCTATAGCAGCATACTTATAAAACCAACAACATCCATCTGTTTTCATTGTCCCAGTCATTAAGGCCATTGTGGAGGGTCTCAAGATGGCACTACCTCCAGAAATGTGCCTTGCCCCCGTGTCACATCTGAATGCAGTCCTCAAATGACTCATGGGCCTGCCCTTTGAGCTCCTACACTCATGTGACTTACAGTTCTTGTCTTGGAAGGTGGTCTTCGTAGCTGCAACAATCTCCCTCAGATGCATTATTGAGCTTCAAGCTCTTATAAATCAGGAACCATTCATCGAGGTTCACAAATCAATCAATCAATCAATCAATCAATCAATCATGTCACTTATAAAGCGCACTACATACCCGCGAGGGTCTCAAGGCGCTGGGGGAAGAGGGGGGTGGTGCTGCTACTGATCGAAGAGCCAGGTCTTGAGGAGTCTTCTGAAGGCCAGTAGGTCTTGGGTCTGTCGGAGGTTGGTGGGGAGGGTGTTCCAGGTCTTGGCGGCGAGGTGGGAGAAGGATCTACAAAGATAGGGTAGTTGTTCACACCATCCACAAATTTTTGCTGAACATTGTCTCACCATTTCACATGGACTGAATGCTGAACAAATCAAACATTCCCCCCCCCCCACCCCCCGTCACAGCTCTGGGCTAAATCCATAGTTTTTTTGCTCGCCATTCCAGTTTGGACCTAGCCATATGCAAATCAGTCTTGACCCTGCTCCCCATGGGAACAGTCCAGCCCAAACTGCTAGGCCAGATTCTCCCTGGACCGGAAACAAGCAACCCATGGGGAGCAGGGTCAAGACTGATTTGCATATGGATGGGTCCAAACTGGGTTGAGCAAAAAAAACGATGGATTAAACCCAGATCTGTGACTTGGGGTGAATGTTTGATTTGTTCAGCATTCTGTCCATCATTTGTTCTTTTTGCTTTTGTCACCCTAAGTGGGAAGGGTATGCCGAGACGTGGGTCCTTTGCTCACTGTGCCAGTGGATTCAAGCTAGCCTGGCTGATGAGGGGGGGGATACCTCAAAACCTGTCCCAGGATGCTTTTTTCCGGTCCAGGGAGGACCTGGTCTGGCAGTTAGGACTTAACTGTTCCCAGGAGGAGCAGGGTCAAGACTGATTTGCATATGGCTGGGTCCAAACTGGGGTGGCGTGGTGAGCAAAAAAATGATGGACTAGACCCAGATCTGTGACTGGGGGTAAATGCTTGATTTGTTCAGCATTCCGTCTATCATCTTTTCTTGTTGCTATTCTTTTCTTCCTGCAGCCAGTCTGTAGTAGAAACAGCCTATCACACCCTAGGAGTCAACAGGATGCTTGTGTACTATATTGACAGAACTAAACCATTTAGGAAGTTCAGTCAACGTTTTGTAGCCTTTGCCAAACCAGACACGGGTTGCTCCGTTTCAGAAGACTGTATTTCAAGATGGATCATCAGGTGCACTCAGACATGCTATGATAAAGCCAAGCACACTCCCTGTGCCCCCAAAGCCCATTCCACACGCAAATTGGATGCTGCCTTAGCTGTTCTAGCTGATGTACCTTTAGCAGATATCTGCAAAGCTGTCTCTTGGTCAACACCACACACCTTCACAAGGTGTTATTGTGCGGACATTCTAGCACATCAAGGCTCTAGTTCGCTAAGCTGTCCTAGGAACATGGTTACAAAAACCTGCATCATCTGCTCTCCAGCCACTGCTTGGAGAGGAACTGTTTTACAGTCTATACAGAGCATGTGTTTCTACAACCACACATTCTACAAACAGATGAGTACAGAGTAAGTAACATTTTTCATATATGTATACACAAACACACTGGATATGCCCCCATTGTGTGCTGTGGATGTACTGAGAAATGTCATGTGATTAAGTGTTATGCAGGACTGCCTCCTGGCTCCTTTCTTGTTTATTATCTTTATTAATGGCCAGATGAAATATATTGAAACATGCAATGTGCAATGCCAATGATTTACTACTAATAACAAGGTCCTGGAATGCCGTCTACTGAAAATATTCTGTATGCTAAAGAAATTAGATGCAATTGAGACAAAGCTCCTTATTAAGGTTTTTTTGTCAGTCAAGAGTCAAAAGAAGCTTTATTCGGTGTAGTAGTTTACAACCATAAAAGCATATTATAACATAAGAAATTCAACATTCACATTAAAAAAGATAATAGGGTAAAAACAGATTATACAAAAAATATTATAAAACAGAATTCAAGGAGGTAACTTCGATATTATATATACTTATTAGAAACATGACCACGTTTTCCATAATTTCATTGTAGAGTGCAGGCAAGAAAGTCAAAAAAATTGTAGTGCAAAACAAAAAAAACAAAAAAAAGATATCACATGTGCAGAGGTAATGCATAGTGTACAAAAGCTGCAAAGGATCTCTGAGATTTAGTTTAAAAAGTTATAAAAACACAAGTTATTAAAAACAGGCATGAAAAACTTCTCGCGGTGTTATTCCATAATTCGAAAATGTCATAATCTTATTATGTTACATATTACATTACATTACAGGGGCCAAATAAATAATCCATATATATACACACAGTTTTTATGTATAATTCACATTGTATTTCGGTACTTAATAACAGCCTTTAAAAACAAGGAAGTAATCATAATGATTTGTTCATTTTCCAGCAATTGTAACCTTAGAAAGGCTGTTCTGCATTGTCTTAGGCCCCAGCTTCTGAGAGTGGGGATTAGAAACTTTTTTCTTGGTGTAACATAATACTTACAGAATAAAGTGCAGTGCAGAGTTGTTTGAATTGATATATCGTCAAATGGGCGACCTACTCGACCAATCATTTTTTTCAGGAAACGTGACCAGTCTAAAAAAGAATTCACAGCGAAAACGAGCCAAAAGCATGCGACAATAGCTACTCTGTACCAATGCCAGATAAGGTTGTAGGCCTATGCATGTTGTCATCAGGTGGTTGTCCATGACTGATTTTTTTTCCCCCTCTCCACTAGCCAACGCTTATTTTCTAGGTGACCCAAGCAGGTGTCTTTTAGTGCTTTTCTTGTTACCATTTCCATGGAGCTTGGGGAATCAAAATATTCTGGGTGGCCAATTTCATATGTAAATCTTTTTATGTAATTAGTCCATGGCATCTTAGCCACCCTGTCTGATTTAAGGCAGTCTAAGATTACGTCTCTATTAAAACCAGTCTCCTCCGATACCCAGACCTTATGCCATAGCAGTAAAGGGTTGGTTTTGATAGTATCAGAAATATAAGGAAGACCAAGTTCCCTATGGCAGCTAAAAGTGGCAGTAGTACTGGGGACAGCTAGCAAGTAACGGATAAAAATGTTTTCAAGACATTGGATTTGTTCTACTTCCTCAATGCCCCAAATGCCTGCTCCATATGTCCCTGTTGTAATACATTTAGATTTGTAAATTGCCAGCAGCTCTGGGACAGGTCTACCACCTAATTTCTTAGCAAAGTTGACAACTGCTCCTGTGGCTCTTGAAAAATTCAGTTTTCTAGCCTTCATGGCTGTTTTCCATGAACCCTTTCTGTCGAAGTTTATGCCTAAGTATGAAAAAGTATCCGTACTTTCGACTTTTTTGCTATCAATAAAAATGTCACAAGTCTTTTTTTTGTTTGTACCACAACTCATGGTGTATGTTTTAGTGGTATTTACCCTTAGGGCCCCTGTCTTTCATGTAAGCGACAAAGTGGCTGACAGACCTCTGTAACCCTATTTGCGTCCGCGCCATTATTACCGCGTCATCCGCGTACAATAAGATGGGGACACGGGTTCCCTTTATAATGGGGTAGTCACATTCATATCCGCTCAGATATTGTCCTAAACTATTAATATAGAGTGAGAAAAGGAGAGGGGCAAGTATGCACCCCTGCCTCACTCCTTTCCTTATGAAGAACTTTGCTGAGCACTCCCCATGTTTCCCGTATCGGACCCTTGCCCCAGCCTCCCTGTACAACTCCTTGATGAAGGTTACCAACGGTGGGTCAACCTTTAATTCTTCCAAGATACTCCACAATTTATTATGTTTGACACAATCGAAGGCGGAACTTAGATCCACAAACGTTAGGTAAAGTTTGCCCTGTTTTGCTTTTGTGTACTTGTCTGTAATTAGTGATAGATTAAGTCCCTGTTCAGTTGTGCCTAACCCTACGCGGAAACCGTATTGGAGCTTTGATAAGACTCGCATATCTTCCACCCATGCCTGTAACTTGTTTAGAATCACTCTGCCTGCAAGTTTCATAAAGGCATCCAATAAGGAGATAGGGCGATAGCAGCTGGGTTCGTTTCTGTCCCCCTTTTTAAATATGGGGATCACAGTGGCGTCAGTCCAGGTAGGTATAAACCTATAGTGATTACAGCTGTTAAGCACAATTGTTAAAAGTGGGGCCCACAGTTCCATGTTAGTTTTATAGATATCCACCGGGACACCGTCCGGGCCGGTGCTTTCCTGGGGCGCTTTCCTTTATTGCTCTAATGACCTCCTCAAGAGAGATATCAATAACTATGGGAAAGGGTCCACATTCGTTGTTATCTTTCGTGGAGATTGTGGTAACAGGCTCATCATTATAAAGCCCCATGAAAAATTCTACCCACTTGTCTCCTGTGATAGCCATATCTATAATATCAGTCTCTCTGTTCATAAAGAAAGGAGCATTGACCGCTTTCCAAAATCCGATGTTATCTTTATTTAGGCAGGCCTGGTGTAAGGCCTCCCATGCTTCCCTTTTTAATTGTGCTTTTCGTTTGTTTAGGGCTAGTCGATATAAGGTTCTAGCCTGTCTTACTTTTTCGTTACATCTAGGGTTACTGTTCAGTGTATTTTTCAGAAGGGTGTGCATCTTCGTACATTCTTTATCAAACCAGCCCTGAGTATTACGCACTGTCATGCTTTTCCCTTGTTAATAAATTCCGAGCCTCATCTGTGATTTTAAGAAAGGCATAAAAAATTTCCTCATCATCCCTGCCCTGTGAAAGGCATATATCTATTTCCTTCGAAGTTTTTTTAATTAATCGTTGAAGGAATACACGGGATCTACTTTTGCCCACTTTAGGGTGTACCCATTGGTACTGGCGAGATGGATATCAGAATTATGTAATGCATTCCTTTTGGTTCTTCTCGCCATACCTCTTACTGAAAGATTTAAGGAAATTGGATAGTGGTCACTCATTAAAATATCAAGGGTGTTACAAGTGGTTACATTACCCGAGTACCTCTTGGACAATAAAACAAAATCGATGGTTGAATTACAACCCCTGCCATTAAAAGTCGGATGAAAGGTATAGGGGGTGAGCACAGATCGTTTGCATACCCTAGATCAAGTTGAAAAACAATTCATTTAACTAATCCCCAGTGTTTGTATGGGCAAAGTGTGGAGGTGTGTCTTTCTTATCGTTGCCCAGACCACAAATGCCCTGTTCACTATGCTTGCACAAATAACAATTAAAATCACCAACCCATATGATAGGCATGTCCTCCGGCATTTTTCCTTCGATGTTTTTTAAAGATCGGGATAGATCGGTGAGGACATTCTTCATCAGTGCTTTAGGGATGTTATTATAAAAGTTTATCAGCACAACGTCCTTTTTCCTTCCCAGATTCATTTTCAATATCTGGTAAAACTCGCTGTCATATTCATTTTTCACATTATGAACCCCAGCCACATTTGCAACGTAAATGCATAAGCCCCCTTTATTTCGCCCCTGTTTAGTTGTGGTTGCTGGGATATTAAAAGTTTGGAAGCCATTTATATGTATATCCCTGGGGGCCCACGTTTCTTGGAGGCAGATTATAGCATAATCATCTATTGGTGATAACCACTGGGGGTCAGTTACTTTAGCTGCTAATCCTGCGATATTCCAGGATAGTAATTTACACGTTCTATTGGTATTTGGGTCAGTCAACTCTCCTTCGCCAAACCTATCCAGGCCTGATATGGGGTGTTTGTTAAACCCTTTATCATCACTACTTTGAATTTTAGGTGATCCCCAACTCCCTGTTATTTTCTTTGTGGGATGAATTGCCTCTAGCTTTCTCGTCTTGAATGCGGGTGTCGTGTTCCCTAGTGTGCATAGGGTCTCCCCTCTGAGGTGGTAGTTCCGCCTTCCTATAAACCGTCTCTCGCCCTAAACTTTGAGTTAGTCAATCTAATTCCTCCAACGAGGTTAGTGGTTCAAAACAGTTACGGAGTGGGATGTTTCCTCGAGTTAATGATTGAATATGGGAGTCCCCTGTAGATTTTCTAGGATCAGGCCTGCCTATGAGTGGATGAGGTAGATAAAAAGCTCCTAACGGCAATACGTTAATTTCGTCATAATCGTAGGAGACATTCCCTACCTTAGTTAAGATAGCACAGACTAACATGGGGTCACTAAACGTCAGGGCTATACAATCTCCCCGGAGTACTTTTCGTTCTTTACCCAACCAAGCAACTCTTCTTGCCATTTTAAAGTTTTTAAATAGTGCATCACGAAAACCGGTATGGTTTCCCAGCCAATGGAGTGACTTATTACGAAGTTCACTCCAGGATTCATGTTCTGATGTCGAAAGGGTGGGGACGTTGGCCAGAATTACCACATACGACGTGGCTGCCGGAGGCAAGTCAAGTCGATTTTGAAATGGTTGGTTTTGGTTATGCCTTAAGCTACCGGGAATTGTACCTAAGCTATTTTCAGAGATAACATTATCTGCCATCAGCCTATTTTGTCTTTTTTTATTGTTTGATTCTACCATACCTGGCATGGGTCTGTGTAATGGGGGTCTAGTAGTAGTGTCATGCACTGGTGTGGTTGGAGTAGATGTTTGACCCGTGCCAATAGGCCCATTTAAATGTGAACCTGTCTGTGTGGTCACTTTTTTGTTGTTGTTACTTTTCCCCATTAAGTGCCCCTCCAGGTTTACAACTCTCTCAGACAGTTTTTCCAAGGCTCCCACCATGTAAGTGTGCATTGCATCTATACTTTTGGATATGTTTTCCAACACCAATGTTTGGGCCTCCATTTGGGCAGCGCTTGTATGTTTTTTACTGGTAGCAGTGTTTTTACGTGTAAGTGGTTTTAGTGATAGCTGTTTATCCGGGGTTTTCCTTTTCTTACTTTGTATATTTTTTAGCCGCTTCACCGGGGTCTGCCCTCCCCTTTTCTGTAATTGGGATCCCTCTGAGTTTCCTGGATTTTTACTACGCTTGGGAGAGGGGGGGGGGGTGTCGTGAGTCCTCCGCTGAGTCATTCACATCACTCTCATATATGTGGTCCGAGATTCCTAATATGCAGCCATTATGGGCGCCCTGTGTTGTATGGTTCTCGTTTGGGGGGATTGGAGCACGGCCCCGTCCTCGTTTAGATAATGACTCCTCTACCGAGTTAATCTGTTCTTCGATGGCCCCCATTGCCCCGGAGAGAAAGGTCAGCAATGACGTTTGACCTGGTGCATTTGCTATGTTAGCTGCATGGCGCACCTTTCTTTTAGGCATTATTATTACGCACATGCAAATCAGCGGACTTACTTAAACAGGTAGTCCTCAGACCCAGATCACACCCGCTATAGGGGCTTAGAGGAGTGGCCCAGCCCGGCCTCTGACGGTCCCAGACGGGCACAGACGGGCCCGCCCTTGGTCCGGGCTTCGATCGTGCGCCTCCCGCGCTGCGGGTGTCACGCTGGGGCTTTGAAGGCGCCTCCTGGCGCTGTGGCGATGACAGGCACAGCAAGGGAGTCTGGGAAGTGTAGTCCAGCACACTCCCGCTCCCGTGATGGTCTCCCGGCTCGTGTTGGACTTGGCCCCCTCCTCAGTCCTCCTCCGCAGTGAATGGGCTTCCCGCGCTGCGGGTGTCACGCGGGGGCTTTGAAGGCGCCTCCTGGCGCTGGGGCGATGACAGGCACAGCAAGGGAGTCTGGGAAGTGTAGTCCAGCACACTCCCGCGATGGTCTCCCGGCTCGTGTTGGACTTGGCCCCCTCCTCAGTCCTCCTCCGCAGTGAATGGGCTTCCCGCGCTGCGGGTGTCACGCTGGGACTTTGAAGGCGCCTCCTGGCGCTGGGGCGATGACAGGCACAGCAAGGGAGTCTGGGAAGTGTAGTCCAGCACACTCCCGCTCCCGTGATGGTCTCCCGGCTCGTGTTGGACTTGGCCCCCTCCTCAGTCCTCCTCTGCAGTGAATGGGCTTCCCGCGCTGCGGGTGTCACGCTGGGGCTTTGAAGGTGCCTCCTGGCGCTGGGGCGATAACAGGCACAGCAAGGGAGTCTGGGAAGTGTAGTCCAGCACACTCCCGCTCCCGTGATGGTCTCCTGGCTCGTGTTGGACTTGGCCCCCTCCTCAGTCCTCCTCCGCAGTGAATGGGGTTCCCGCGCTGCGGGGGTCACGCTGGGGTTTTTTTGTAAATAAACATAAATTGGAAATAGTTGAGGAGTCTTAATATTTGGGTATCGAATTTAATAAGAATGTTAAATGCTCAGCTCTGCTAGAGAATAGTACACCAAAGCCAAAGAATTCAACTCCCGCCATAACAGCCTATAATTCTATACTAGAAGGGAGGGGTATTGCTGCCTGCTTGCAAAGATTACCTCAACATAACTGGAACAGTGGCAGTATATGGGGAAGAGATTTGGGAGATATTCCAATTTTAAATGACTGGTAAGATCTCAGAGCAATTTTCTTTGAAGAATGTGCACACCCTGGAAGTCCACGCAGATGGTTTTGCAATATGATCTTAAGTTAAGATGTGTTTCATAAATGTAGAACACAATCGAGAGGCAAAAAAACAGAGTACACATGCAAAGATGGTAAATAGAACATCAAAAGGAAACGGATCAAAAAATCTTTTGGTCGATAATGTGACTCTTTAATCAATCAATCAAAAATCTTTATTTCGGTAAAATACCATAAAAGAAGCAAAGATTCGAAATAAACTTTGTACGTGCCAAAGTAGCAACAGGCAATACATATGATTGATTTAAACAGTACAGTTAAAAGGTGACAATCTGTAGAGAGGTTATAATGACAAAATGGGGGGTTTAAAAACAGCAGATGTCTTTACAATCATGGTTTTCATTGCAGGTTCTAATCAGCAAAGAGAGAATGGTGTGCAAATTTAGCGAAGTCCCTTATCTAAAGTGCAAATGCATTTAATACTGTATAAGTGGTCGGCAAAGCAAAAAGTTACCTTCCCGGGCAACACACAGTTGGGTTAAAATCAATTTTTAAAAGCATCAATTAACACAATAAAAACAGTTAAAAAAGCGGTTTGTGTTTGCTTGTGGACAGAAGTTAAAAATGACTGTTTGCATGTTAGGGTTAATGACCGTCAGGCAGATGTGTTTAATAAGACAGATGATCATGTCAGCAGCTCTCGAGAGTAGGCCGGGAGGCTGACTGTGCCCTCCTTCTGATCGCCCATGAGTGCCCCAAGAACTTCGCAGTTGCGCACACAAGTAGAGGTCTTGCATCAGAATCCAGTATGCGCAGGGCCACTTTAAAGTCTCGGGTACCAAGTTGCCTACAAACAGGGGACAGCCATTTACTCCTAGGTTTTGAATATGCTGTGCAGGCAAAAAGGAAGTGGCCGATAGATTCGTGTAAACAGGGGTAACAGGGGCAGCCCTTTGGCTGTGCTCTGTTGGCCGACCATGAGTTTGTGAATGCTTTGATTGGCAGGCAACCATGCCTAAATTGTATGTATAACTTCCTGTCCGCCGGCACTTTAATTATATCAAGATAGCTTTCTAGGGTGCGGCTGATTTTGGAGTCTCTAAATTCTTCAGTTAATCTGCCCTGACTGCCAACTCTAAATGTATTTTGCTCGACCCATTCCCAGTAAAGTGATTTGACCTGTCTTTTTGTGTGGGATAGTGGGCAAACAATATTATGACCTTCGAGGCCTATGCTAGACATGAGACTTTTAACGTGTTTAATCCAGCCTATTTTGTTTGTGGTGTCTAAGGCACAGACCTCCACAGAGTGGAGAGGTGTGGTGCAGCGGCCAGGGCAGCTGACTTCGGAGCAACAGGGTTCACGGTTCGAGCTCCGGCGGCAGCTCAGCACCATGTGACTCTGGGCAATAGCTCACTTAATTTCCACGAGGGCCCCCAGCGCCTTGAGACCCGTAAGGGCGAGTAGTTCGCGCTTTACAAATACGGTTTTAGATTTTTTTTTAGACCTCCTCAAAGGACGCAGCATAGGATGACAGTTCCGGGGTAGAAACCATCCGCTGCCAAAACAACAAGGGGCGGAACTTTGCTAGGTCACTGATGGGTTTAATACCCATGTCGAGCATTAATGGGCAAAGAGGACTGCTCTGCGGCAAAGAAGCCAGGTTTTTGAGGAACTTGTTCTCCAGGGTTGTCAGGTCACTTACTCTTGCCGTACCCCACAACTCAGCCCCATAGAGTGCACTGCTCACGGCCTTACAACTGTATAGTTTCAGCACTGGTGCAATTGGCTTAGTGTAGGAGAGGGAATGTTCCTTGCGCAAAGCCCCGGTTACCTGGGAAAATTTGAGGTGGGCCTTATTAAAATGGTGCTTCCAGGCCATATCCTCCGACAATTTAATTCCCAAGTAATCGAAGGAACTTACTCTCTCCAGGGGGATGTTGTCTAGGTGCAGATTTTCCTTGAAGGACTTGTGGGGATTCAATAGCATAAGCTTGGTTTTAGATGTATTTATTTCGAGCCCCCTCCCATCGCAAAAGAGCTTGAATTGGTTTAATAGTTTTTGCAAGCCCATTGGGGTCTCCGAGACGAGAAGGGTATCGTCTGCGAATAGGAGAGTGGCGATTCCTTACTTTGCTAAAGAGGGGGCGTCCGCTGGATGGCAGATAAGAGCTCAGCAACATGATTGATGTAAAGTGAGATCTGAAAGAGACACGTTAGTGACAGATTCCTTACCTTAGAATATCCCCAGGCGTCAGGCTGGATCCGGAAAGTTTTTGCGTAGCAGTTCCCTTGCGCGTCAGTAGGCGGCGTCGTGCGGCTCCGCGTCCGTCGTCAGCGTCGGGACCGCCGGGATGACGTCGCTGGCAGTACTTAGACGCCGCCCCTGCGCGCTGACGTCAGTTCTTTCTTTTTCCGCGCCAGTAAGCGCAGATCCGAGAAGAGCAGTGCCCTAGTCATTTTTTGACTAAGTTTTTTGGGTGATTTTTCACTGATTTCTCGAAGTCTCTCGACTCCGAAGGTATCGGTAGGGATGCCCGGCTTCAAGCCATGCGATGCCTGTGGTCGAATGATGTCGATCAGACCCGCATCAGGATTGTCTCTACTGCCTCGGCCGCGACCACGACACAAAGTTGTGCTCCGACTGCCGGGCCTTGCATCCGAAGGCTTTGCGAGAGCGGTCTCGAAAGCTCCTCGAGGTCCGGCAGTCGGCTCCGCGCCACGCCAAGCCCCGGTCACGTGAGAGGTCGAGGGGCCGGTCGCGGAGTCCTCATCGGTCATCGGGGTCCAAGTCTTCGCACTCCTCCGGTAAGTCGAAGCATAAGAAGTCGAAGAAGCATCATCGCTCGACGACTTCCCCTCGCCGGTCTCGCGACTCGGCTGAGGGTCCTGTCGGCACCGCCCCCGCGGCTCCGGGAGTGCCTGTTAAGCCGCCCCCGCATTACCCGTCCTTCCCGGGTTCGGGGGCGACTCCGACCGAGATACAGGAGTTCCTGTCGGCCATGGCCCGCCTCTTCGGGCCTCAAGGTCCCCCCGGTGCGCCTTCGGGTCCTGATGGGGTTTCTCCGGCACCGCCGGCGACTCCGGTCCCGGCGCCGCCCGTCACCCCAGCCTCGGTCCCGGCCCCGGCCTCGACCCCGGTGCTGCCACACCCCCGATCGACGCCGGTTGACCTGACGTCACCTCCACCGGCGCCGATCTCTCCGGTGTGGTTCCCCGGTTCTCTCCGGATCCGGACATGGCGCCGGACCGGCGTCGCTCGACGCCGGCTCCGACGCCGATGGGCCCTTGGGTCCCACATGTCCCTCCTCCTTATTTTGAACCAGAATTGGAGGACGCAGAGGACTGGGAGGGGTCTGATGACCCTCTCACACAGCAATGTGAGTTTGATCAGGACTGGGCTGAGGAGTTTGGGGATGCCAGTGGTCTGGACACCTCCCTGACTCTGGCATGCTGTCTCCTCCTTCCGTGGCAACGGAGGAGGGAGCAAACTTTGCAACGGTGTTGCGTAGAGCAGCTGGGGCCTTACACCTCCAGTTGCCTACAGTGGCTGTCAGGACTAACATCCTGACGGAAGTGCTTCAGCCGGCGGCTACCTCCTCGGAGCCACTGCTGCCGTTTAACGAGGCGCTTTCAGACGTTCTTTTGGGCACCTGGTCCAAGCCCACCACAGGGGCTCCTGTGGATAGGAACGTGGCCCGACGCCATCGCCCTGCTCCGGGCGACCCCCTGTTCCTCTCCCAACACCCCACCCCTGAGAGCTTGGTGGTCCAAGCTTCTGCTTCCCAAAGCGCCTTCCCTACCGCTCCCCGGATAGGGAATCCAAACGCCTGGATCAATTTGGGAAGAAGGTCTTTTCTTCCTCCAGTGCTGGCTTGCGGTCCGTCGATACCACTTGCCTCTTGGGCCGATATTCCCACTCCTTGTGGGACTCGGTGGCGCAAGTTCTGCCCCAGTGTCCTGAGGAGGTCCAGACACTGCTTTCCCGCACCATTGCGGAGGGAAGAGATGCGGCAAAATACACCATCAGATGTGGCCTTGATACCGCCGACTCGCTGGGCAGATCGCTTGCGACGACAGTGGCGCTGCGCCGTCACGCCTGGCTGAGAACCACTGGTTTCTCGGGTGATGTCCAAAACACTCTTATGGACATGCCCTTTGATGGGATCGGTCTTTTTGGGAACAAGGCAGACCATGCGCTGGAGCGCTTTAAGGACTCACGGGCTACGGCCAAGTCCCTGGGCCTTTCTGCTGTACGCCCTCCGCAGCCGTCTGCTTTTCGCCCCTTTCGTGGCCACGGAAGGGGCGCCCAGTCACGTCCGCTGCCCAGCCACCGGCCCGCGCAGCAAACGTCTTCGCGTGGCCGAGGACGTGGCTCCCGCCGTGGCGGGTCAGGCAACCAGCGTGCGGGTCAGGCCACCAACCCTGCCCCGTCCGCGGCCTCCAAGCCCTCCTAGTCCTTCTTTTCAGGTGCACAGCACGCCAGTAGAGGGCAGGGTCCGCCATCACCTTCACCACTGGCGTGCCATCACCTCGGACAGGTGGGTCTTGGACATTGTCCGAAGGGCTACTCCCTCCCCTTCGAGACCATCCCCCAGCCATGCCACCTCAATTCCACCGCATGTCAGGGGATCACTTGGTGCTTCTTCAGAAGGAAGTTGCGGCCCTCTTGGCCAAGGGGGCCATCGAGCGCGTTCCGACCCCAGAAGTAGGACGTGGTTGCTACTCCCACTACTTTCTGGTGCCCAAAAAGGACAAGGAGGACATGCGTCCTATCTTGGACCTCCGGAACGTCAATCGCTTCCTCCGGAAGGAGAAGTTCAAGATGCTTACCCTAGCTCAGGTCTTGACTGCCCTCGACCCTGGAGACTGGATGGTAGCGTTGGACTTGCAGGACGCATATTTCCACATCCCCGTCCTGCCGGCCCACCGGCGTTACCTGCGGTTCACGGTAGGCCTCGAGCATTTTCAGTTCACCGTGCTCCCTTTCGGCCTTACCCTCGGGTGTTCACGAAAGTGATGGCGGTGGTCGCAGTTCATCTGCGCCGGGCAGGGGTTCCAGTCTTCCCCTACCTCGACGACTGGCTGCTGAAGGCGGGCTCGTCCCAGGCAGTCGTCTCCCACCTCCAGACTACGGCCGAACTCCTGCACTCGCTGGGGTTCTCCATCAACGTGCCGAAGTCGCACCTGATTCCTTCTCCACAGCTCCTTTTCATCGGAGCAGTTCTGGACACGACGCAGTTTCGGGTCTCTCCTCCCGAACGGCGAGTCCGGGATATTCAGGCTATGATTCAGATCTTTCGGCCTCTGTCCTGGGTTTCGGTACGGATGACCCTGAGGCTGCTGGGCCTCATGGCCTCCTGCATCCTGCTGGTCGATCATGCCAGATGGCATATGCGGGCTCTGCAGTGGGACCTGAAGTTCCAGTGGGCGCAGCACCAGGGCAACCTGTCCGATCACGTCCAGGTCTCGGAGGGGACTGCAAAACAGTTGCAGTGGTGGCTCTCGAACCGGCAATGGGTCATGGGCAGATCCCTCTCCCTTCCCCAGCCAGAGCACACAGTTGTGACGGACGCGTCCCTTCTGGGATGGGGCGGTCACATGGGAGAGGCGGAGATCAGGGGCCTCTGGTCTCCGGCGGAGTCCCGACCCCTGACCTTGACTGGTAGGTCGCTCCCCCACCACACAGCTCCGTCTGTGTGCCCTGCTGCTGCCCCTGATTGTGCTCGTTTTTCCTTTCTGTGCCCCCTTGCTGCCCCTGATTGTGCTCGTTTTTTCCTTTCTGTGCCCCCCTTGCTGCCCCTGATTATGCTCGTTTTTTTCCTTTCTGTGCCCCCCTTGCTGCCCCTGATTGTGCTTGTTTTTGCTTTCTGTGCCCCCTTGCTGCCCCTGATTGTGCTCGTTTTTCCTTCTGTGCCCCCCTTGCTGCCCCTGATTGTGCTCGTTTTTCCTTTCTGTGACCCCTTGCTGCCCCTGATTGTGCTCGTTTTTCCTTTCTGTGCCCCCTTGCTGCCCCTGATTGTGCTCGTTTTTCCTTTCTGTGCCCCCTTGCTGCCCCTGATTGTGCTCGTTTTTCCTTTCTGTGCCCCCCTTGCTGCCCCTGATTGTGCTCGTTTTTTTCCTTTCTGTGCCCCCTTGCTGCCCCTGATTGTGCTCGTTTTTCCTTTCTGTGCCCCCCTTGCTGCCCCTGATTGTGCTCGTTTTTGCTTTCTGTGCCCCCTTGCTGCCCCTGATTGTGCTCGTTTTTTCCTTCTGTGCCCCCCTTGCTGCCCCTGATTGTGCTCGTTTTTCCTTTCTGTGCCCCCTTGCTGCCCCTGATTGTGCTCGTTTTTCCTTCTGTGCCCCCCTTGCTGCCCCTGATTGTGCTCGTTTTTCCTTTCTGTGCCCCCTTGCTGCCCCTGATTGTGCTCGTTTTTTCCTTCTGTGCCCCCCTTGCTGCCCCTGATTGTGCTCGTTTTCCTTTCTGTGCCCCCTTGCTGCCCCTGATTGTGCTCGTTTTTTCCTTCTGTGCCCCCTTGCTGCCCCTGATTGTGCTCGTTTTTCCTTTCTGTGCCCCCTTGCTGCCCCTGATTGTGCTCGTTTTTTCCTTTCTGTGCCCCCCTTGCTGCCCATGATTGTGCTCGTTTTTTCCTTTCTGTGCCCCCCTTGCTGCCCCTGATTGTGCTCGTTTTTCCTTTCTGTGCCCCCTTGCTGCCCCTCATTGTGCTCGTTTTTCCTTTCTGTGCCCCCTTGCTGCCCCTCATTGTGCTAGTTTTTTCCTTTCTGTGCCCCCTTGCTGCCCCTGATTGTGCTAGTTTTTTTTCCTTTCTGTGCCCCCTTGATGCCCTGATTGTGCTCGTTTTCCCTTCTGTGCCTGTTTCCCGCCGCTGCGCCCCTGCGGCCCGCCCCCTCACTGCCCATTCGCTGCCCCATTCCCTGCTCCTCCCTCCCACCTCCCCATTTATGGCGGCCGCGCGCAGCGGGCGCGCCGCTGGCGCGCCGAAGTCGCGCCTAAGGCAAGCCCGTCTGCGCCCGTCCGCGCCGTGACCGCGCCCAGCGCCAGACCCCCTGGTCCGGGCATCCCCCGCGCCCGCCACATCAACAGACGCCGATACGACGCCAGCACCCTCCACGCACTCAACCCCGGAAAAGATCACGCCTGCTACCAGGCCACCCCGAAGCGCACCCAAGGGCCCTTCACCTGCCGGAACTGCAGCTTCGCCAGCACCCGCCCCGCCAAACCACCGCCCAGGAAAGAACCCAACTACCTCAGATGCATCCTCCTCAACACCCGCTCCGCCCGCAAACACGCCATCGAACTCTGGGACCTTCTCGACTCAACCTCCCCAGACGTCGCATTCCTGACGGAGACCTGGCTGAATCCCGCTTCAGCCCCCGACATCGCCATTGCCATCCCGGACGGATACAAGATCACCCGCAGGGACCGCACCAACGGAGTTGGAGGAGGCATCGCCATCGTCCACAGGAACACCCTCAGAGTCTCAACCAACATCGACGACACCCTCAGCACCGCCAAACACATGCACTTCCAGATCCACACCGATCCCAACACCACCCTCAGAGGAACCCTCATCTACAGACCCCCGGACCCCGACCACAGTTCAGCGATTCCATCGCTGGCTTCGTCAGCACACACGCCATCGCCTCCACGGACTACATCCTCCTCGGGGACCTGAACTTCCACCTCGAGAACAACAAGGACACCAACTCCACCACCCTGATCGACAACCTCGCCACCCTCGGACTCAGACAGCTCGTGACTACACCCACCCACGCCGCCGGCCACACGCTCGACTCCATCTTTTCCGCAAGCCCACACGTCTCCTTCAACCACACCTCCGAACCCCACTGGACTGACCACCACTGCATCCACTTCACCTACAGGAAGCCCACCACGCACCACCGCACCGAACAAATGCCTCGCCGCTGCTGGAGCAGAGTCACGGAAGACCAGCTAACCACAACCCTCGCCCTGAGCCCACCCGCCCGAACCCTCCGACCCCGACACCGCCGCCCGCAACCTCAGACAGTGGATCGACGACTGCGCCAACACCCTCGCCCCGCTCAAGAATCCGCCCAACAGCCACACCAGCAAGAAAGCCACCTGGTTCACCGAAGACCTCCAGGCCTCCAAACGAACATGCCGAAAACTGGAGAAGATCTGGCTCCACGAACGGACAGCGGACAGCTACGCCGCCCACAAGAGCGCCACCCGCAGTCACCATCACCTCATCAGATCTGCCAAAAGGGCCTCACTCAAAGACCGCCTAGACAACAACGCACACAACAGCAAAGAGCTCTTCAACATCGTGAAGGAACTCTCCAACCCCAGCTCCAACACCAACGACATCCAGCCGTCGCGAGACCTGTGCGACTCACTGGCCACCTTCTTCCACCGCAAAATCGCCGACATCCACGACAGCTTCAACACCACGACCGCCCCGGCAACCACCGAGACCACTGCCCCCACAACCACCAACCGCCTGCTCTCCTGGACCAACATCAACGACGAGGACACCAGCGAGATCATGAACACCATCCACTCCGGTTCACCGCTAGACCCGTGCCCTCACCACATCTTCAACAAAGCCAGTACAGCCATCGCGCCCCATCTCCCGGAAAATAATCAACATCTCCTTCGAGACAGCAACCTTCCCGGAAAGCTGGAAGCACGCCGAGATCACCGCCTTACTCAAGAAACCCAAGGCAGACCCCAAGGACCTCAAGAACTTCCGACCCATCTCTCTGCTCCCGTTCCCCGCGAAGGTCACCGAGAAAATCGTCAACAAACAACTGACCCGCTACCTCGAGGAGAACAACATCCTGGACCCTTCCCAGTCCGGCTTCCGCAGCAACCACAGCACCGAACCCGCCCTCATCGCCGCCACCGATGACATCAGGACCCTGCTAGACAACGGAGAAACAGCAGCCCTCATCCTCCTGGACCTATCAGCCGCCTTCGACACGGTCTGCCACCACACACTACGAACACGCCTTCACGACGCCGGGATCCAAGAGAAGGCCCTGGACTGGACCACATCCTTCCTTTCCGGCAGAACACAAAGCGTCCGCCTGCGCCCCCTTCCGATCCAAGGCCACCAAGATCATCTGCAGCGTACCCCAAGGCTCCTCCCTCAGCCCAACGCTGTTCAACATCTACATGGCACCCCTCGCCCACGTCGCCCGACAGCACTAACCTCAACATCATCTCCTACGCCGACGACACCCAGCTGATCCTCTCCCTCACCAAAGACCCTCACACCGCCAAAGCCCACCTCCACGAAGGAATGAAGGCCGTCGCCGAATGGATGAGGACCAGCCGCCTGAAGCTGAACTCGGACAAGACGGAGGTCCTCATCCTTGGTTCCAACCCTTCAGCCTGGGACGACTCCTGGTGGCCAACATCACTGGGAACAGCCCCGCCACCCACCGACCACGTACGCAACCTAGGGGTCATCCTCGACCCCACCCTCTCCATGACTAAGCAGGTCAACGCCGTTTCCTCATCCTGCTTCAACATCCTCCGAATGCTCCGCAGGATCTTCAAGTGGATCCCCACCGAAACAAGAAAAACAGTCACCCAGGCCCTCGTCACCAGCAGGCTGGACTACGGAAACGCCCTCTACGCAGGAACGACGGCTAAGCTCCTGAGACGGCTGCAACGCATCCAGAACGCCTCTGCACGTCTTATCCTCGACATCCCCCGACGCAGCCACATCACACCCCACCTGAGAGACCTGCACTGGCTCCCTGTCAACAAGAGGATAACCTTCAAGCTCCTCACCCACGCACACAAAGCACTCCACAACTCCGGACCAGCCTACCTCAACAGACGACTCAGCTTCTACACCCCCACCCGCCAGCTCCGCTCGACCAGCCTCGCCCTCGCCACAGTCCCCCGCATCCGGAAAACGACCGCCGGCGGCAGATCCTTCTCCCACCTCGCCGCCAAGACCTGGAACACCCTCCCCACCAACCTCCGACAGACCCAAGACCTACTGGCCTTCAGAAGACTCCTCAAGACCTGGCTCTTCGATCAGTAGCAGCACCACCCCCCTCTTCCCCCAGCGCCTTGAGACCCTCGCGGGTATGTAGTGCGCTTTATAAATGACATGATTGATTGATTGATTGATATCAACCTTCTGGAGCTCCGGGCGATCCGACTTGCACTCAAGGCATTCCTTCCCTCTGTCAAAGGGACGGTGGTGCAAGTGTTCACAGACAACACCACCGCCATGTGGTATTGCAACAAACAGGGCGGGGTGGGGTCGTGGACCCTATGTCAGGAGGCTCTGCGCCTCTGGACATGGCTGGAACATCAGGGCATATTCCTGATGGTTCAACACCTGGCAGGTTCCCTGAACGCCAGGGCGGACGAACTCAGCCGCAGGTGCATGATGGATCACGAATGGCGTCTTCACTCGGAGGTGGCGCAAGGTCTCTTTCAGCAGTGGGGAGAGCCTTGGTTAGATCTGTTCGCCACCGAAGAGAACGCGCAATGTCAGCAGTTCTGCGCGTTGGAATTTCCAAGGCGGCACTCGCTCGGCGACGCTTTCGTCGCGAGTGGAGTTGCGGTCTGTTGTACGCCTTTCCGCCTATACCACTTCTACCCAGAGTGTTGAAGAAGATTCGGCGCGACCGGGCCCAAGTCATTCTTGTGGCTCCGGACTGGGCTCGAAGAGTTTGGTATCCCGAGCTACTCCGTATGAGCGTCGATCCCCGATCCATCTGCCTCTTCGGGAGGATCTTCTGTCGCAGCAGCAGGGGACGGTCCTCCACCCGAACCTGTCCAGTCTACACCTGCTTGCGTGGAGATTGAGCGGCGGCAGTTGATTCCTTTCGACTTGCCTCCCGAAGTTTGTGATGTGATTCTGGCAGCCAGGCGTCCCTCCACTAAGGTGGTATACGCCTGCAGGTGGAACAAGTTTGTGGCATGGTGCACAGCAAAGGCTGTGAATCCCCTTTCTGCCCCTCTTTCTGAGGTTCTTCTGTTCCTTCTTTCTCTGGCCCAACAGGGTTCTGCCCTGGGTACCATCAAGGGCTATCTTTGTGCGATATCGGCCTTCCTCAGGCTTCCTGATCAGCCCTCCCTTTTCAAGTCCCCTGTGGTTAACAGGTTTCTTAAAGGCATTACACACCTCTTTCCTCCTGTTCCGTTTGTAATGCCTCAGTGGGACTTGGTTCTTACCTTCTTAATGTGCGCTCCCTTTGAGCCTCTACATAACTGTCCTCTTCGTCTTCTTACTCTGAAGACAGCCTTTCTGGTGGCCATCACCTCTGCTCGGCGGGTGAGTGAGCTCCAGGCTCTTTCATGCAAACCTCCCTTTCTGTCTGTTCATCCAGACAAGGTCGTTCTTAGGACGCGTCCGTCCTTCTTGCCAAAGGTGGTTACTGCCTTCCACATTGGGCAGACCATCACTTTGCCCACCTTCTTTCCGCCTCCGCATCCTTCCAGAGAGGAAGAGAGGCTCCACCGTCTGGACCCAAAACGTGCGCTTTCCTTTTACATCAACCGCACACAACAGTTCCGGGTGGATGACCAGCTCTTTGTTGGCTACGTGGGCGCCAAAAAAGGTCGGGCGGTACACAAAAGGACCATCTCCCGCTGGGTCACCTTGTGTATCAAAGCCTGCTATTCTTTGGCTAAGAAGGAGCCTCCTGTTGGGCTGCGTGCCCATTCCACCAGGGCTACGGCTGCTACCACGGCTTTAGGCCGCGGTGTTCCGTTACAGGATATATGTCATGCAGCTACGTGGGCCTCGCTGCACACGTTTACCAAACATTACTGCCTTGACAATCCGGTCCGGAGGGACGGCTTCTTTGGCCGTTCTGTCCTCCGGGACTTCCTGGTCTGAATCTGTTCGCAGACCCACCACCGGGGTTGGTATTGCTGGGGTATCTATTCTAAGGTAAGGAATCTGTCACTAACGTCTCTTTCAGATGCACAAGTTAATAACTTGTGTAACGATATATCTGTAAGAGACCGTAGTTAGTGACAGATTCCTTACCGCCCCACCGCCCCACCCATCCTCCCCGTTCTGCGAACTGATTTTTAGGGTTAAGGACATCCCTTTCAGGGCCCTAGTATTTTCAGACACCTATGTCAGCTTCTTGCATGGCTCTGCGTTCCTGGCGCGGAAAGTCGTGTACAGAACTGACGTCAGCGCGCAGGGGCGGCGTCTAAGTACTGCCCGCGACGTCAACCCGGCGGTCCCGACGCCGACGACGGACGCGGAGCCGCACGGCCGCCGCCTTCCGACTGCGCAAGGGTACCTGCTACGCAAAAGCGTTCCCGGATCCAGCCTGACGCCTGGGGATATTCTAAGGTAAAGAATCTGTCACTAACTACTGTCTCTTACAGATATATCGTTACACAAGTTAGTAACTTGTGCAATAGGTCGATAGTTGGAAGGAATAGACCTATCTCCCTTTTTAGGTCTCGCCTGAGCCAGCGCATGCGCTGCTCTGCGAGACATTTAGTAAGGGGGTTTTCAAAGTGCTACCAGAGGCTTTTCCTGGCCTCAAACTTGCGTTCACTCGAGCGTGCACGTGCGAAGCCGACATGCGGGTTTCTGTCATGGCTCATTAAGCCTTGCGTGCCTCTCTCCGCCTTGCTTGCGCTTCAATTCCCTCCCCCTCCCCCACCACAGTTCACGTTACCACTTACCTCTCTCGTCATGGGTCATCAGCTTTCAAGATACGAGAGCTTTCTTTCACATTCCTGAAGTCGATAGCTTCCTTGTCATTTGCTACTAAGCAATCCTGGGCGGAGCCAACTGTTAAATTAAATGAATCAGGTTATTGGTGTTTACAAGCATCTCCTGAGAAACGCAGGGAAACTTTGAAACGACTCCGTGGTTTGAAAGTTTCGCGCTTGTAATCAGCTTTCAAGATAGGAGAGCTTTCTTTCACATTCCTGAAGTCGATAGCTTCCTTTTCATTTGCCTATATATCCCTACCTCTCTTCTACCCCTCTACCTCTACTCTACCTCTCTTCTACCCCTCTACCTCTCTTCTACCCCTCTACCTCTCTTCTACCCCTCTACCTCTCTTCTACCCCTCTACCTCTCTTCTACCCCTCTACCCCACTCTCTCACAGACACTCTCTCACAGACACTCTCTCACAGACACTCTCTCACAGACACTCTCTCACAGACACTCTCTCACAGACACTCTCTCACAGACACTCTCTCACAGACACTCTCTCACAGACACTCTCTCACAGACACTCTCTCACAGACACTCTCTCACAGACACTCTCTCACAGACACTCTCTCACAGACGCTCTCTCTCAGACACTCTCTCTCAGACACTCTCTCAGACTCTCTCTCAGACTCTCACACTCTGACACTCTCTCACAGACTCAGACACACTCTCAAAGACACTCTCACAGACTCTCAGACACTCTCTCACAGACTCAGACACTCTCTCACAGACTCTGACACTCTCTCACAGACTCTGACACTCTCTCACAGACACTCTCTCACAGACACTCTCTCACACTCTCTCACAGACACTCTCTCACAGACACTCTCTCACAGACACTCTCTCACAGACACTCTCTCACAGACACTCTCTCACAGACACTCTCACTCCCCTCTTCTACCCCTCTACCCCTCTTCTACCCCTCTACCCCTCTTCTACCCCCTTCTACCCCCTTCTACCCCCTTCTACCCCTCTTCTACTCCTCTACCCCTCTTTTACCCCTCTACCCCTCTTCTACCCCTCTACCCCTCTACTCTTCTACCCCTCTACCACCCCTCTACCCCTCTTCTACCCCTCTACCCCCTTCTACCCCTCTTCTACCCCTCTTCTACCCCTCTTCTACCCCTCTTCTACCCCCTTCTAGCCCTCCTCTACCCCTCTTCTACCCCTCTACCCCTTCTACCCTTCTTCCCCTCTACTACCCCTCTACTCTTCTACCCCGCTATCCCTCTTCTACCACTCTACTACTCCTCTACTACCCTTCTACCTCTCTACCACCCCCTTCTACCCCCTTCTACCCCCTTCTACCCCTCTTCTACCCCTCTACTACCCCTCTATCCCTCTTCTACCCCCTTCTACCCCCTTCCACCTCCTTCTAACCCCTTCTACCCCCTCTACCCCCTCTACCCCTCTACCCCCTTTACCCCTCTACCCCCTTCTACCCCTCTACTACCCCTCTATCCCTCTTCTACCCCCTTCTACCCCCTTCCACCTCCTTCTAACCCCTTCTACCCCCTTCTACCCCTCTACCCCCTTCTACCCCTCTACCCCCCTTCTACCCCTCTACCCCCTTCTACCCCTCTACCCCCTTCTACCCCTCTACCCCTCTTCTACCCACTGTAACTACCAAAGACACTGTGTCACGGCAGCATCACTCAGCACCACCACAGCATCACCACAGCATCACTCAGCACCACCACAGCATCACTCAGCACCACCACAGCATCACTCAGGGCCAGCACAGCATCACTCAGGGCCAGCACAGCATCACTCAGGGCCAGCACAGCATCACTCAGGGCCAGCACAGCATCACTCAGGGCCAGCACAGCATCACTCAGGGCCAGCACAGCATCACTCAGGGCCAGCACAGCATCACTCAGGGCCAGCACAGCATCACTCAGGGCCAGCACAGCATCACTCAGGGCCAGCACAGCATCACCACAGCATCACTCAGCGCCACCACAGCATCACTCAGGGCCAGCACAGCATCACTCAGGGCCAGCACAGCATCACTCAGGGCCAGCACAGCATCACTCAGGGCCAGCACAGCATCACTCAGGGCCAGCACAGCATCACTCAGGGCCAGCACAGCATCACTCAGGGCCAGCACAGCATCACTCAGGGCCAGCACAGCATCACTCAGGGCCAGCACAGCATCACTCAGGGCCAGCACAGCATCACTCAGGGCCAGCACAGCATCACTCAGGGCCAGCACAGCATCACTCAGGGCCAGCACAGCATCACTCAGGGCCAGCACAGCATCACTCAGGGCCAGCACAGCATCACTCAGGGCCAGCACAGCATCACTCAGGGCCAGCACAGCATCACTCAGGGCCAGCACAGCATCACTCAGGGCCAGCACAGCATCACTCAGGGCCAGCACAGCATCACTCAGGGCCAGCACAGCATCACTCAGGGCCAGCACAGCATCACTCAGGGCCAGCACAGCATCACTCAGGGCCAGCACAGCATCACTCAGGGCCAGCACAGCATCACTCAGGGCCAGCACAGCATCACTCAGCGCCGCCACAGCATCACTCAGCGCCGCCACAGCATCACTCAGCGCCGCCACAGCATCACTCAGCGCCGCCACAGCATCACTCAGCGCCGCCACAGCATCACTCAGCGCCGCCACAGCATCACTCAGCGCCGCCACAGCATCACTCAGCGCCGCCACAGCATCTCTCAGCGCCGCCACAGCATCACTCAGCGCCACCACAGCATCACTCAGCGCCACCACAGCATCACTCAGCGCCACCACAGCATCACTCAGCGCCACCACAGCATCACTCAGCGCCACCACAGCATCACTCAGCGCCACCACAGCATCACTCAGCGCCACCACAGCATCACTCAGCGCCACCACAGCATCACTCAGCGCCACCACAGCATCACTCAGCGCCACCACAGCATCACTCAGCGCCACCACAGCATCACTCAGCGCCACCACAGCATCACTCAGCGCCACCACAGCATCACTCAGCGCCACCACAGCATCACTCAGCGCCACCACAGCATCACTCAGCGCCACCACAGCATCACTCAGCGCCACCACAGCATCACTCAGCGCCACCACAGCATCACTCAGCGCCACCACAGCATCACTCAGCGCCACCACAGCATCACTCTGCGCCACCACAGCATCACTCTGCGCCAGCACAGCATCACTCTGCGCCAGCACAGCATCACTCTGGGCCAGCACAGCATCACTCTGGGCCAGCACAGCATCACTCTGGGCCAGCACAGCATCACTCTGGGCCAGCACAGCATCACTCTGGGCCAGCACAGCATCACTCTGGGCCAGCACAGCATCACTCTGGGCCAGCACAGCATCACTCTGGGCCAGCACAGCATCACTCTGGGCCAGCACAGCATCACTCTGGGCCAGCACAGCATCACTCTGGGCCAGCACAGCATCACTCTGGGCCAGCACAGCATCACTCTGGGCCAGCACAGCATCACTCTGGGCCAGCACAGCATCACTCTGGGCCAGCACAGCATCACTCTGGGCCAGCACAGCATCACTCTGGGCCAGCACAGCATCACTCTGGGCCAGCACAGCATCACTCTGGGCCAGCACAGCATCACTCTGGGCCAGCACAGCATCACTCTGGGCCAGCACAGCATCACTCTGGGCCAGCACAGCATCACTCTGGGCCAGCACAGCATCACTCTGGGCCAGCACAGCATCACTCAGCGCCACCACAGCATCACTCAGCGCCACCACAGCATCACTCAGCATCACCACAGCATCACTCAGCATCACTCAACACCACATCAGTATCACTCAGCATCGCCTTTGCAATAGTACACCACCACATCATCATCACTCAGCAAGACCTAAGTATCATTCAGCATCACCTCAGCATCGTCTCAGCACCAGTCACCACCACCACTACCACCTCAACATCACTCAACACCACCTCAGCCTGCTCTCGGAATCTGCCATCTGTTGATTCTCCCTAGCGTCTGGCCGCTGCTAGTGTTATAATACAGGTACTAGTTCACAACCTTCAACCTCCAATTGTTTATGCCCCCTCAAAAAAACACTTTAACAAGCATTGCAAGAACAAAAGAAAAATGAGGAAATTTTTTATTGTACATACATTTTTTAATATGGTCGTTCTGTTGGACATAATGCCTTCCTGGTCATATATAAGGTAACAAAAATGCTTCTGGCACTTTTTTATTACAACTTTTCAGCATGCTGCACAGCAGCCACACTTCTCTACAGCACAGCTTACACACATTGGCAAAGTCAATAGCTCTTCCTAAACACTTATAAGGCCCCAAATGCGAGACCTATTGGCTATGCCAATGCTTGTTGAAGATGGGAATCACTTCAGCCCCCTTCCATGATTCTGGAATCTTCCCTCCGCCCGTGATGTCATTAGAGAGTGTTAATATATAGGTTGCCCAGTTTTCCCTGTCAGATCGAAAGAGATCCCCTGGGATGCCGTCCGGTCCGGGGGCTTTGGCGGGTACAATTGCATCCAGAGAGGCCTGTATCTCATCTTTGGTAAATGAGATATCGTGTGGTGATTGGGGTAGATCAGGCACTATTGGTTCCTTGTCATAGCTGATAAAGGTCGAGTACAAGGCTCACAAGTGATCTTGCCACACATTGGCTGAGATGTTATTAGCCA
Source organism: Calotriton arnoldi (assembly GCA_963921515.1). NCBI lineage: Eukaryota > Metazoa > Chordata > Amphibia > Caudata > Salamandridae > Calotriton > Calotriton arnoldi. The sequence continues at coordinate 3,298,174 of CAWUFW010000699.1, forward strand.
GAGGTGGAGACCTTTCATGGTTACCCTTGCCCACGAGTACCCAGAACTTCCTGGCATCTGGATCCGAGATGGAGTCCCCTAGTTCTTCCCACCTCCTTTCATCCCATTCCCTCTTGGCCTTTAATAGGGCCAGTTTGTATTGCCTCCTCAGTTCCCGAATTGATGGAATGTCCCTTTGCCTTAGGGCTAGGGACAACTATCTTTTTAGGTATCTACACTCTTTTGAGAACCATGAGGTCGTTTTAATTAGTTTCTCCTGATTAGGCCTGGCCTTATGTAAGTGAACGACAAAGTTTCTTGCCAAATGGTTAAAAAACTTGGAGTGTAGAGCACTACAACTCACTGGTGTGGTCGAATCACTTCCTCGGGATAGCAAGACTCTCAGATGGTTCTCGAGATCACGTTTTAAGGTGCTAAGCTTAAGTTCGTCCGCCAGGATTGTGGGCCATTTAAGCCAGCGTTTGTCGTTTGCAGGAGTCGCCTCCCTTGTTGTGAGGAGAACAGGAGCTGTCCTTACCTTTTCGCCCCACGGGTGCTCAATTGTCAGGCTAAGGAGGTTGTGGTCGCTTTCACAGGTCTGGGTTATGGACATGTCTACTACAAGTGGCCATAGATTAAGATCCATGAGTATATAATCTATTCAGCTGGACCCATTTGGCCCAACAAGTCATTCCCCCGCTTTTGTCGGAAATGGTCCTTCCATTTGCGGCCCGTAACCTATGTGCAAGGGTTAGAGGGTTCAACTGCAGGGCTGCTTGGGACCACTTCTTTATTGGAGTGAGCTCCAGCGATGGAACCGACCACATGTTATCCTCCGCGTTGGCCTCTAGAATATCCTCCCAATCGAGGGGCTCGAAAGTTACATTAAAGTCGCCACCCACAATTAAGGGGTAGGCGGCCTGCTTTGCATCCAATGCCTCATCTAGGGCCTGCAGGGTTGGTGACCTACCTGCTCTTGAACTCCTAGCATAGACATTAAAAATGTCTATGCACTTGCCCGGTGGGCCTTTGAGTCTGACCCAAAGAATATCTCGATTGTTGGTGGAAAGCTCCTCTGTGACACAATTTAATGCGATTTTAATCAGAATGAGGAGCCCTCCAGAGGGGCGGCCATGTTTAGAGGGAATTGCCAGTTTGTGAAATGTTGCGAACCCTGGGATAAAAGTAGGAGTCAAGCTCCAGGTTTCCTGTAGAATACAGATCTCCTGCTGATTAATGAGCTCAAGCCAGTGTGGGAGACCTAAATTTCCCCTTATACCTACCACATTCCACGAGGCTTTTTAAGTTTCCTTTTGTCTAAGTGGTGCGGTGGATTGGGGATGGAGGGTGGGAGAGCAAGTTCGGCCATGTAAGTGGTCGAATAAATGCGTGTAGTTTTGGCACTAGCCAGGACGTCATCTCCCATTTGCAAAACAGATTCTTTAATCAATTTCTTCTTCACCAGATCTAGGTAAGTGCAGCCAACACGTTTTGCCTGGTTGCTCGTATAGCTGCAGTAAGCTAAAAAAAAATTCTGTCAACTACCGGTAGGTAAACAAACAAGATTTTATGCCATTGTCACAGTGTACGAACTCTGAACGCTGGTGGTTGGATTACTCGTTGCCGAACATGGCACCACATGGATATGTAATTTTTCACAATAATGGCATCAAATCTTGTTTCTTTGACTACCGGCAGCTGACAGAATTTTCGAGCTTTCTGCGGCTATAAGCCTTTCTGGAATACTGGTGTGTCATTTGTTACGACGTTTCTGCTTTAAACAGTGTGTCTGACTGGGCACAGGATTTTGCCCTGAGAAAGCCTGTAACCTGGCGAAATGCATTGGCTGCACTTATTTATATCTGGTGAAGAGGAAATTGATTAGTGTCACAGAATCAACCATAAGATTGTTTGATTCATTTCCTTTTGATGTTCTATGTACCAATTTTGCATGTGCACTCTGTTTTGTTGCCTCTCGATTGTGTTTTAATGTTTTTAATTAATGGCCAATTGGTAGCTGGTCATCAGAGGTGGGCAACAGTTGTTTAAACCACAAATAATAAGAACACTTCTGGTAGTGCGGCAAACTGGTCCCTAGCTGCCAATGCTTGTTAGTGTTTCATAACAGGGCAGTTATTAATTCAATCCTGTTTTGCTTGAGGACTTGTCAATACCAAATTTCTATAATTGCTGAGAGGGTTTAAGGGAATTATCATTTAGTGGCCAAGCTTTACAGTTACCTACATTTGCAAAGAGTGTCTATAGGACTTTGGACTGAATCAAGTCAAGCACTGCCTCTAGTGATGCTATCAAGAAAAGATATTGGCTGAACATGAATTGCAAAATATTCAATGTAATATATATTAGAACATTGGAATGATGAGAGTTCCACTGGAGAAAATTAAGTGGCTCAGGACTTATAATGGCTGGTATAAGCCTTCTGCTCCAACATTGCAATGTTTCTTTCTATTTTTCCCTTTTTAATTCAGAACATTCTACATTTGGTGGGTGGAATGTTTTTATAGCCTTTCTGTCTTGAGCTGTACCATTTGGTAAAGGTCCTCACTCGTTCTAGGCCCTCGCCACTACAACTCAGGTACAGGGCTTTTAACGACCACTATAGCCCTTAGTAGCGGGCTATAAGGATATAGTAACTATTTTGACCCCTGCTGATAGAAGAGAAAGCTATGTTTATCATGTGACTCCCTTACCAGTTGAATCAAGCCATTATACAAAATTTAGTAGGTGCACATTACCTCAGTTAAATATCCTCCTGGACATGTAGCTGCTCTTATGAGGCCAGTGTAGATGGAAGACCTTTTCGTCCCCCCCACCCAAAGGGCTGAGATCAAGCTGACTGAAACCTATTTTTCCTGCTCACGCTATGAGAAACTCTAGTGAGGCCTTTAGACTTGTAAAAGCAGAGATAACTGGGTACAATTTTATGTAGTTAAATTTATTAGTGAAACATGGCAAGATAGTAGGAATTTGTTTAATTTGTTTTTATAATTTAACAAGGATACATAACTAGTGTATATCAGTGAAGTGCAACGAACTATCTTTGACAATATTCTTAGCTTGATTTAGTCTTGCCTACAGACACTCAATGTATTTGTATGTTGAATAAAATATGTAAGGTTTTAGTATTTTTATCCAATACACTGTTTGTTATAGGGTAGGATCTTTTAAGCTGGTATGTAATGAACATATGTGGGAATATATGGTATTGTCTGAAAGAAAAGGCAACATGACTAATATGTTTTGATTTGTGTATTTTGTTTCATTTATGTGGATTCTATAAGTGTGCTTTAAAAATAATTGTTTATGCCAGTTTCTTTACAAAGCAATCCCAAATAATTTTGCTAGTACAGGTCACACCATTAGTGGCTGTTTACCTGTAGTATATGCTCCAAAGTAAATTTACAGTGAAAGACATTAAAAGGCAGCAAATATTTATTTAGCCTTCTGTATGCTTGGTTTTGGTTTATGGTTTCTTTCTCTTATTTGACTAGGGAAAACTTCCTTTAACGGGGATGACAATCACTAGGCTGGAAGACAGTGAACATCAGAAAAATGCTTTTGAAATAGCAGGTAAGATGCAAACAACACACTTTGTAGTGTTGCTTAACACAACAAGAACTTTGTAGGGTAGTGTTGCTTAACACAACAAGAACTTTGTAGGCCTCCCTATTGTGTAGTGTTGTGCAGAAATCTGGAGGATCAGCACACTTTGCTGACTAGACTTTAGCCCACACCCTTTTATTCCTGAAGTATAAGCAAGCAGTGCTTTTTGTTAGAAAGGAACACAAATAATTGCACCCAATGCTTTACCTACTTTATTTAACGGTCCTTTGGTGGAGTGGCCCAAATAATTATCATGTGTATATTTCAACTTATTAACATGCAAATTTGCAGTTTTGTTATTTTGCTAGCTGTATAGTGTGGCCATAAGAGTTACTGGAATATGCTCTGATCAAAGAAACTACTGCATAAACTGTGTTTGCTAGACAGCAAGCTTGCCCTTTTTATCTGAGGGTTTTGCTTGTTTTAAAGGGGCCATCCGGTGAATGTCAAATGATCACAAAATGAAGATTTTCTTAGCTTTAGTGAAAGAAAGTCTTGATTTTATTAACTACAGGGAGGTGAGTATTATGCCTTCTTTTCTTGCATTTATTTATATAGCAGCCAAGATAAAATTTCAGTTCCATCCTACTTAGAGAAAAATCTAGAGTATGCAGTCACAAAGGGAACAACCAATCATGTTTCAGCAACTCTATAAACCTCTTGACTGGGAACAACAAGTCCTCTACTTGCTGGAGCAGATCAAGAACGTTGACATATAGAAACTGTAATTGCAACAAGCCATTAGTAGAAGCCATTAGTAGAGTAAAAAAGTCTCAAGGATGTAGTGATGTCCATAAGAGGACGACCATGCTGGGATTGAGGAGAAGAGCCGCAAGTAGCGCCAAAAGCTTCCTGATTGTAGAAGAACTGATTGAGAGTGAAATAATGTCTTCCAAGGGTATCTCCATTATGAAAATTCTTCTTAAGACGTCTGGTTTATGGGTGATAGGCACTATAAGAAAAATGGGAAGGGTTAAAGATGCAAATGCAGTGGGGCGATAGTCTCCATGTCTTTAATAAAATCAAGACTTTCCTTCACCAAAACTAAGAAAATCTACATTTTATTACAAGAATGGAGGCTCCTATTATGCTAGTTTAAAGCATAGCAACTACTGAATTAGCAACATGAGAAATAGATTTGCAATAAAAGGTTCTAAATGTGGAAACACTTGACCTGTCAGCTGATTTGAGTATAACGTCCAGACCCGCACCAGCCCAAGGTCTTTAGACTCCATGGTACCTATAGTGGAATGAGCCCCAAAAACAGAAGTGTCAATGCCTGCCACATTCATGTTCCATTTGACCCAGCGAGCCAAGGTAGTAGAAGGAACAGGTTTGGGAGGATATCTAAAAGAGATCAGGAGTTGAGATGAGGAGGGTGTTCTCAAAACTTTTGTTTTAACAATATATTCATGTAAACAATTTCCCACACAGAATTTAGGCTGAAGAGGAAAATAAGTATAGAAGACAGACGTTAAGATTGGTTTGGTTCTTCTGCGAACCTGGTAATATACAACAGGTGGGTATATCTACAGAAGAGACATCTAAAGCTTTGACATTAGAAAGACGTTTCAAAGAACCCAGATAAAGAGGACAGTTAGTTGTGCAGACTGAAACTTTATTGATAAAGAGAAATTGTCAGGCCAATTGAGAAATAAATTCACAATAACATTAACATCCCACATTAGATTATAAGTAGGTTTTGAAAATCTTACTCCATTTAAAAGGTGGCAAATCATTGAGTGTTCTCCCACCAGTTTATCATCTTCTCTTATATGCTCTGCTGATATTACTGGCTTTTATGTATTGATTGTCCTGTAGGGTTTTTCTTGGGAAGCTAAAAAATTAACCACTAGAATTATATCTGCTGAAACGGAATCTGCACCCCTGTCCATGCACCAGCTATTCCACACCATCCTGGCTGATCTTTATGCTTTTGTTGTTCCCGGGCCTCAAAATTGGCAAATGAGCTGAGAAGCATCCCTGAAAATCCTGGGGTTATCCAGGCCGACCCGAAACCATCCCGCTATTAAGCCGAGGGACTGTTTGAGAATCAGCTCATGAAATAATCTTTGTGGGTTCAGAAGTAGAGTTGGAAAGAACGGAATTAGAATAGGCACATCTACTGATAGTTCTAGGGCAGTAGGGAACCAGGGTTGACACTGCCAAAAAGGACTTGTCAATAGTAAGGTAGCGATGTGATAGGGACTTCCAGCAGCAAATTCCTTACCTTTGAATATCCCCAAGCGTCAGACTGGATCCAGAAGATTTTCGAGCAGTCCCCTTGTGCGCTGGTAGGTGGTGTCATTAGCTCCGCGTCAGCATCGTCCACGCTGAAAATGACGTGCACGGTACCTATATAGGGAACACCTCGCCGTGTTGACGTCCGTTCCGTTCTTTCCTTTCTGCACCAGATAGCCCTGATCCGGATTGAGCTTTCCCTCAGTCGCTTTTGGACAGTTTTTTTCGACTTTTTGTCTTTTTATTTCCTGGTTTGATGATGTCACTAAAGGAAACGGCTGGTTTCAAGCCATGTCGGGCCTGTCCTAGGCAAATGTCGGTGACAGACCCTCACTTGGTGTGTTTGTGGTGCCTGGAGTCGGGACACGACTCCAAGGTGTGAGGAATGCAACGTCATCCACCCCAAGGTGCTGGGGGAGTGATCCCTCAAGCCCCTCACCGCCCAGCGTCGGTTGACTCCGTGATGCTCAAGGTCCTGTTCGTGTGGGAGGTCCCGGGACCGTTTGCGGAGCTCCTCCCAATGTTCATCATTGCACCCCGTCATCAGGGAAATCAGGTAAGTCCCACAAACACAAGAAGTAGAAGATGTCCAATCACTCTTTGATTCCCTCACGCCATTTGAAGTCATCCGACGAGACGAGGGAGCGTTGGCACTCCAGGCCCTGTGAGTTCGCAGGCCTGGTCCTGGGTCCGCTCCACGCTTCCCCAATTTTCCAAAAGTTGGTGCGATCCCTGCCCAACTCAGAGTTTGTGAGGCCATGCACCTCATCTTTGGACGGCCTGGCCCCTCTGGAGCTCCTTCGGGCCCCACTGATGCAATAATGGCCTCTACTGGGACCACGCGGCAGGTTCGCCCTTGGCGTCAGTCAGGCCCTAGGGATTCCTCACTGGATTAGGAATGGAGTCGCTGGCGAGACTGAGACCTTCATCGGTGCCCACTCCACTTCCGTCACCGCTGATTACCCTAAGCGGGGCAGTCACCATTGTTATTCTCGGATCTGATACGGAGCCAGATGGGCGTCGTCCAGCGCTGTGTCCATCGCTGACTGAGGACATTCTTCCCGGAGCTTAGACAGTGCCTTATTTGATGGATAGGCCTGGTGGGGTAGACATCTGGGGCGAATCTGTGGACCCTATGGAGATTACCCGGTTGAGGAGGACAACTGGTATGAGGAACTGGGTAAAGCCAGTGGGTTCAACACCTGATACTGGCCTGGTTTTCCCCTCCTACTGTGGCTACAGAGGATGGAGACTCGTTTGCAGTGGTGGTGAGCAAGGCGGCTGAGGTCCTGGACCTCAACCTACCCTCAGTGGCAGTCAAGACTAGCGTCTTGACCGAGGTGCTTCAGCCGGGTGTCACCCCTCTGATTTTTACTTGCATTCAATGAAGCCATTACAGACGTCCTACTTGGGGACTGGTCCAAGCCCTGCAGAGAGGCTCCTGTGAATAGGACAATTGCCCGCCGTCATCGCCCTGCTCCTGGGGATCCCAGTTTCCATACCCAGCACCCCACGCCGGAAACCTTGGTGGCCCAAGCCTCCTCATCCTGCATCCACCCTGGCACGTTCCCTACCATTCCACCGGATAGGGAATCCAAGAGGCTGAACACCTTTTGTAAGAGAATGTTCTTCAGTATTGTATCTTTTATAGATTCACATACTTGAATCTTCCCCGTTGTCACAATGGGAGTCCCACAGTAACAGTACTAAAAGCAGTGCTAAATTATTAGCATTAAACTCCATTGAAAAAACAATAGAAATTAGTAGCCAGTTCACATTGATTTAATACATCCAAACTTCAGCCAATCGGAGCACAGACCCTGAAGCACTCATCCCCTGCAGAGCCACCATACCTCAGATTTCTTACAGCACATTATGTGTTAGGGAGTCTCTCTGAGCTCTGCTCAGTCACAGTGTGTTACTGTTAACCATTTGACCTGCACTTCTCTAGTTCATCTCTAAACCTTCTATCAGCATCTGAGATACAGTCTGGGAGTGTGTTTGACTGTGTTTTTCTCGCAGAATGTCTGAGTCTAACAAAATGCTTTTCAGGCCTTGCAGGATTTGTGTAAATCCAGGCTCTATTCTGAGGATCCACATAAAGAATGCTTATATTGTCTTTACCCTCAACATAAGCCGAAAGAATGCAAGTACTGCCATACGTTTTCTGCAAAAACCCTCAAAAACTGGGAGGGTAGATTACATCTGTGGCTGCAGAAAAAGAAGACTATCTCTAATTCAGGGTGTGAGGAGAAGGCTCATTCCTCTTCAAGAAAGAGGAAAGAGGGGGACTCATCATCTGATAGAGACTCTAAAAAATCCAGGTCGCACAGCAGGGAGACCAGTTTGGAAAAGAGAACAAGCAAGGAGCTGGCTGGCCCCTTCTCCTCATCACAGGTCTGCTACACCACCTGCATCTGCTCCTCATACCCCATTCAAGGAGCCATCTACGAAGACCTTACCGTCTATGGCATCCATGTCACCAGGAATATCCCCACTGATGAGGGTGTCAATGGCGACTTCCACTACGTCGAAGATCAAGACAGTGGCTGCCACGCTGACGGAAATTGTGAGTACGACACCGTTGTTGATGAGGCTGTCTCCGACTACAAAGGTTTCCTCAAAGACATCGCTGACGGTTGCATCCGCTGCTGACCCGTCGACGAAGGTTCTAGTCCGCGTCATCGATGCGCCTGTCGACGGCACCATCGACTCTCTCTCTCCCTCTCCCTCTCGTAATTATAGTTAAGACCAACTTTTCCCATAGACGGAGCATTTTTTGTTTTGCTAATAACTTTGGCTCAGTTTGACGCAGTGTACTACTTACTGCAGCTGCTGTCTGGAAATTTTCGGGGTGATTCGTAAAGGTGAGGGGAGGTGAGGGTTTCTCAAAATACTTTTTCTCAATGCAATGTTTATGGGGATTTTGCAGTTTTTAGACACGGCTGAGCCCAAACCGCTGAACGGAATTACACCAGATTTTGCAGAAAAGTAGATCTTGTTCTAGAAAGAGACCTCTTTGTAATTTTGTCTAAATCTGTTCAGTACTTTGGGAGGTATTAAAGAGAAACATTTATAGATATCTAGGGATGTGGATCCTCTGCAGATCCATGGGTACCAGCGGATCCGTAGCCCTATTGGTATTAAAAAAACCAACAAAAAAAACCTCACCCAGTCACACACCATACCCCCATTGTGCATGGCCAAAGGCTGTGCGCAGCGTGGGGTTGGGTGCATGTGGGCGGGGGGGTGGGGTGGCCGCAGACCCTGCAGCCAAACACTCCCACCACGGCCTTGCGAGGCGGTATTTGTATTAGCGTACAGTAATTATTTATTACTTTTATGTTAAACAAAATAGAAATTCACTAAAAAAACTAAGGTTACAGGGACGTTATAGTTAGGTTGATGTTTTACTCACACAAAACCATAGAAATTCATCAGTTATAGTTATACTTGTAGTTGTACTTATGTGAAGAAACTATTACTCGTGCTGTTAAGCCAAGAGTTATAGTTTCTTAATATGAGTATAGCTATAACTGTTGAATTTCTATGGGTTTCTGTGAGTAAAACATCAACCTAACTATTACAAACACAGACAAATATATACATAAATACCAACTTAGAAGTATCACACAAATTCATCATAATCCTATTTAGTACAATTTGCCAAATGCCATACTCTAATTCATTGTCTCTTGTAGACACTCCTCAAAAGAAAACTCTTGATCTCAGTAATAACAAGACAGTTATTAAACCTAAATACATACATTCCAAATTGCATCATACCCAGGAAGATGTCACAAACACTTTTCTTTGAGCCAGATGTATGAACACATTTTCCCATAGACACAGAATGGGTAAAACTGTTTGATACATCTGGCCCTTTATGTTCTAATCAACGTTTTTATGTTCACATCAACAGCTTTTAAAACCCACAGTCCCATAGCCATAGATATTGTATATCTGTACACAACTTCTATTAGTTTTGCCATGATCCCAGTTGAACCTTATTCATAATAGCCCAATATTAAAGAGTGCAGAAATATCTTGTGTGTACGTTGTCTCTCGTGTGTGTTTTCAATATATGTAGACCTCGTAAACAGATTTCCAAAATTGTTTTTTATGTGAGTCACTGCATGTATAGATGCCTGCAATGTATAACCATATGCCTAGTTATACTCCTAAGTGACCCATAAAGTGAGTATTTAATTTCATAGGTTTTTTAGGCGACTTGACACTTACTTTCAATTGTTGTAAATCTTGCTGAGGCTAATTAATCTTTAGTTATTCGAAGTTCTTCAGTATTATATCAGGAACTTCCTCTTATTAAGTCATTAAGAACTTATTCTAGAGAAACATATTTATTGTCACTAATTATTATCACCAATAGACACATACCCTGGCTTCACTCTTTCAAGATAATTTGAATGTGATCCCTAACCTTTTATGAAGTTGTGAATAGGCCAATTGTATTGTCATCAGGTGTTATATTGCCTTCATGTATTTCATAGGTGCCCCATGATATGGGAATCTAAAAATTAAATCACATATAAGTATTCAAATGCATTTTTAGATCTGCATTTATATCCGTTATTTATCATTATATTGCATGCTTCTGTTTTCTACTTTCTTCATTAAATGCAAATTCTGTTGTCCAAAGTCTCTCTTTGTATAAATATGAAGTGTTTCACTATAGCACTGCATCACGTTTGAGACTTCTACAGCTGAGCGGAGTATTTACTTGAGTCTAAGGCTGTAGGTGTTGCTCATGGTGAATAATGGCTCCGTCATTTTAGATAGACTCTAGTTGTCTCCTTATTTCGAATCATTGTGTGGTAGCAGGATATTTTAGAAAGAGGAAAATGCACTCACACACTTTCACACTGACACGCTCACTCACAAGCTGTAATACTCTGCCTTGAGTGTTAAATGTCGCTTGCCATTTTTCAGTTCAGCATTGATGGCACCACGCTAATCCTATGCTTAAATTATGGTAGTAAAACATACATTTGAGGTGAGCAGTTTTAGAATGTCTGGTGATGTAGTGTTTTCCATATAAAAGAGCTGGTCTCCACCTAAAACGTGGGAACTACCCACAGTACCTACTGTCCTTTTTTTGCATATGTTTGTGTATCTATATTTCTCTCTCTCTCTCTCTCTCTCTCTCTCTCTCTCTCTCTCTCTCTCTCTCTCTCTCTCTCTCTCTCTCTCTCTCTCTCTCTCTCTCTCTCTCTCTCTCGTTCCAATTCACGCGATAAAAATCGGATCCCAACACCAGAGTACGACTCATCAATGATTTTCTTTGTGCGCATTATTCATTCCGCTGTGTGTGTATATATATAGACACACCTCTTTAAAGAACACTACATCAATATGCGTTAACAGTCCAGCCACCTCTCATATCAATTGCTGACTTTGATTGTTCTTGACCCTGTACAGCCCTACGCTGCCTTTTGGTTAGGTTTGCGCTATGGAAAAACCACATAAATGCATCCATTCAACAGAAGCAGGGCATTTGACACACAGTACGGGAAGAATGCAGGAGCAGGCGATGTCACAAACCAAAATAATCTAGGAGAAGTGGATGAGAGAGCTTAGAAGTGAAGGAGAAGGGAATGAAGTAGTTTAAGAGTGCTCAGGTGAAAAGTGTATGCTAGAGTGCAGCTACAATGAATGTGACAGAAAGAAGGAGTGCAGAGGATGTGTCACAATGAGAAGGAAAAGGAACAGAGGGTGAAACATGCAAAATTAGACTCCCAAAATGTTCTTGTGGGAGGATAAAACTCCCTAAAGCTCTCTTAAAGAAGCTTAGCTTGCTAAGTGTAAATCAAGTCAAGCTATTAAACGACTCCACTTTCAAAGGTCACTAGCCACTATTGACTCACTGTCTGTTTGCGGGCAGGGAAGTAAGAGTACCAAAGACTTTGCGCTATGTCCATGCAGGCAGGTTGCGGTGATAGTACTAGAGTGGGAAACCACCATTGGTGGGAGTGGACAGACACTTTTAAAGAAAATTTGGAACACTGGCACTTAATGTTTTTTTACAAACATAGCACCGGTTAAAATCAGACAATGTAATTCATCATAGAGTGGGAATTTTCTTAACCCACATGATGAAGTGGATGAAAATTGTGATTGTCTGTACCTCTTGATCCTAGTGCATTTGGCAGAGGTGTGCATGTTAAAACTGTGACTTCCCTACTTGCTCTCATCAGCATGGAGATGTTCAGATAGTCCTACGAGTTTCAGTACTGGGGGAGGAAACCGCATTGCAAATGTCCACAGTGGATACAAAATGAAGTGTTGATGGCAGGGTGGGCATTTATTTACTGTCTTATATTTTAGTATATCCAGATACTATAGACACTGTAAGACTAGACAGCTGCATAATTGTCTTTAGCTTTTGAAATCGAGACCCACCTTTGACTGTGTTCAAACGGCACTAATTATGCATACAGTAAGTCCTGGAAGTCAGAGCTTCAAGATTTTGTTCTTTTTTAGGTCTCGCCTACGCAGCGCGCATCTTGTGGCGGCATCCACCTTGCGGGAGCGAGCAGGGGCGCGCCACAAGCACGAGTATGTGCTTCCAAAAAGAGCAGACTGCTCTCCCAAGCGCGCGCGCGCGCGCGCGCCTCTCTCCTCGCCCACACGTCCCGGCCACTTACTCGCTCCGCCCTCTCCGTCTCCTTTTTTGCTCTCCGTCTCCTTTTTGGCTCTCCGTCTCCTTTTTGCTCCGTCTCCTTTTTTTGCTCGCGCAAGCGCCTGTTGTGCCTCGCTCTCTGCTCTTCTTCGTTCTCCGCTGTTCCGCACTCTCCAGCTCGGCTTGGACTCTAATTTGTCCACCCCACCTCCACTTTTTATTTTCATTGAATTTACGTTAAAAAAAAAAAAAATCCCTTTGTTGTTGTGTGTCGGGCTGCGCAGCTCAAAACGCGGTCACACGTATTTACTTTATCCGACTCCTTGCTACCGATTCAATCGGAACTACTGTAGACGCTGTCCTGCTGCTTATTTAATTCCAGCCAATCGGATTTGCGCACCACAAAACGCGGTCAGCATTGTAGTGCACCTCACTTTTTGGTGTTTAAGACGAGGACCGGCTGTCTGTCGCTTCCTCGCTCGCCGCTCTTCTTCGTTCTCCGCTGTCCCGCACTCTCCAGCTCTGCTTGGACTCTGAATTGTCCACCCCACCTCCACTTTTTATTTTCATTGAATTACTTTTTTAAAAAATACATTCCCTTTGATGTTGTGTGTCGGGCTGCGCAGCTCAAAACGCGGTCACACGTATTTACTTTATCCGACTCCTTGCTACCGATTTAATTGGAACATCGGAAATACTGTAGACGCTGTCCTGCTGCTTATTTAATGTCAGCCAATCGCGCAGCACAAAACGCGGTCAGCATTCTAGTGCACCTCACTTCCTGGTGTTTAAGACGAGGACCTGCTGCTTATTTAATTTCAGGCAATCTGATTTGGTGACCTTCTGCTTGTTTTACTAACGGGGGCCGGCATAATGTTTACAAAATGCGTGGCTCGCCTCAATGGCCTCTCGGGTGCCTCTCCTCACTTCAGCCCTCTCCCCTTGCCCCCCTCCCTTCCCTCCCCTTCACCTCCAGCACATATGTAAAACAAAGAAGAGAGCGACAGCGCTGCGAAATCGGACACTGCCAGCCTGCGAGGCCACTGACAAGTAAGGCTGCTTTTTATTAATAATGTTTTTATTTCGTTTGCACACTGGTAATGCACAATGGCCGCTTGGGTGCCAGTTATGCATTATTAGTTATGCATTATTTCTGGGAAGATATTGTTCTTCTAGTGATAACCGGACGTAACTTTAGTGCAGGAGGTGCATTAGCACCAGGTCCGATTTCTCTAAGGGTTACTCTGATCCCCATTGTCGCTGTTGCCTTTTTTATCATCACCCTTCTGTTTGGTCAATGAACTCATGTGCATTGCTTGCATGAGGATTAATGCCTAGTTGATGACTAGTTTGATCTTGTTCCTGCAGGTCCACAAAGTGGTATGCCCTCTAGTGAGCGCCATTTGCTTCTGTGTTCACACTGGTTTATAAAATCGGGTTTAACTTGTGTTTATTCTTTATCCCGCATTGGCAACCTTACCTCTGGAGCATATGAGGGGGGGGGGTGTCTTCATGTAACAAGCATAGGTAGAGCCAATGCGCCAACACAGGTCCAGGTTAGATGCTTTGTATATTCACATTAGATAAACTAATATATAAACTAAATGGAAATCATTTGCACAGTCAGCAGTTATCTTAAAAATCTGGAATCGCCAAAACCACTGCTGTATTAGCACTTGATATCCCTCTGCTAATGCATGCAATTGGAATCTATGCATGTCTATGTTACACACATTAGTACATTGATGCCTGACTTATTGGCGCTGTCAATGCTTCTTTAAATAGGAAAATATGAGTGAGGGTCGGATCACTATGTCATAGTGTGTTCACACGTTTCTAGCAGCCTTTGGGATGCCCAACTACAATAAAAACAAGTATTGGCATAGCCAATAGGTCTCGCCTTTGGAACCTTATAAGTGTTTAGCCATGCAACAGTTGATGTTGTTGCACCAAGGATATTGTGCTCGATAACTAAACACTTATAAGGTCCCAAAGGCGAGACCTATTGGCTATGCCAATGCTTGTTTGATATTGTGCTTGATCCAACATCAAATTGATCAAGTATTGTGGAAGCCTGTAGGTCTGCCTCAGCAAGCCTCTATTTATCTGATAGACATCTAGCTGCAGATTCCTTAACTTTGAATTCTCTCCAAGCGTCAGACTGTATCTGGAAATTTTTCAGCAGCAGTGTGTCGGCAGTGGGCGTCACGTGACTCCGTAATGATGTCCTTCAGGCATGTGACGTCACCGGAGTCCATATAAGACGCCCTCCAATGCACTGATGTCAGTTTCTTCTTTTCTGCACTTCAACGTGGATCCGGAGAAGCAGTTACCTTTGGATGTCTTTTGGTCAACTTTGACTTTTTTCATCGAAAGAAACTTGTGCTTTTTTCATGCCCTTGGGTTTTAAGGCTTGTGGGTCCTGTAGTCGGCAGATGTCGGCCACGGACCTCCATTCGATTTGTATGTGGTGCCTGGGAGAGCACCATAACTTTACGTCATGTGATTCCTGTCACCTACTTCGTCCGAAGGCGCTCAAGGAGCGGCGGATGAAGCTTCTTGTGGCGCGGATAACACAGTCCTTCACGATGTCCCATCGGCCTCGGTCTCCTTTGCACTCCAGGGACCACCCATGGGGCTGCTCCAGGGGCCGTTCCTGTGGACGTCGTTCTCGGTCCACTTCCCACAGTAAGTGATGACGCAAGCGGTCAAAGCAGCGTCGTTCCCTCTCTTCGCCTGTGGAGTTTGGAAAAGTCTACCCACATATCCTGGGGCAACTCTGTCCCAGATCAGGGAATATTATTTTTCCTTTCTTAAGGTTTTTGGGTCTCCACCTCCCTCTGGAGCACCATTGGGCCCCAACAGGTACAGGAGGCTGAGAATAGGACGACTGCCACAGGTTCACCCTCGGAGTCAGTCCGGACGTCGGATGCCATATCTTTATCTATGCCGGTGAACAGCCCTTCGAGGTCACCACCTTCGGCACCTAGCTTCGAACACCCGACGTCGCCTGTGCCTGATCGACTGACGCAGATGACTATGCCACTCGAAGCCGCACCACTTTTCCTCTCAGACGCCAATGACGGTGCCGCTCTATGCTGTATGGCGTCGAGTAAGACGCCGATGGAGCTGGCTGGTTCAGGCGTTGATCCTGGGCCATGTGTAGATCTTGGAGAGATTATACATGCCTCTCACTCTGACCCACCCCCGGAGAATACCAGTTGGGTTTTTTAATTGGCTGATGCAAGTTTTTTGGAGTCTTCTCCAGCCTTAGACCCCCCCCCCCCCCCCGCCCTGGATTAGCTTTAAGTGCGAGCTTCTCTTTAGCAGAGATGCTCAAACGAGTTAGTGAAGGTTTAGAGATGCCACTTCCTTCTGTGGCTGTAACTATTGACCCATTAATTGACATTCTGCACCAGGGTCGTCAATCTGGAGAGTAGTCAGTGCTTCCTTATAGCGAAGCTCTATTTGACATCTTGTTGGGGATCTGGGCTAGACCCGTTTCTTGTCCCCCTGTAGAACATGCTATTTCTCATAGACATTGTCCGGTCCCATATCCTTGTGGTTCAGGCCACTTTGGCTGCCCAAAATATTGATTCTGTTCGACCTACCCCTCCAGACAGGGAGGCTAAAAGACAGGACACTAGTGGCAGACACATTTTCGCCTCCACAAGTTTGGCTTGAATGTACATTAATACTTCTTGTGTCCTTGCCCAATTTACCCATGCATTGTGGGATTCTTTGGCAAGCCTACTACCATCTCCTCCAGAGGAGGGTCAAGCTGCTCTTACTTGCTCCGTGATGGGCGACAGGCAGCAAAACTTTTGATTCGTTGTGGTATGGCTACCACTGATTCTGTAGATAGAGCTATGGCCTCTTCTGTGGCGCTCCGTCTGCATTCTTGGTTGCGCTCTTCTGGGTTCCCAGAAGCAGTTTAACAAACATTGTTAGACGTGCCGTTTGATGGCACTCATCTATTCGGCGCACTGGCGGATTCAGCTCCAGCTGCCTTTATCTTTTTCAGTTTCATAAGGGAAAGAAATTGGTCTTTATTTCGTACACATTATGATCGTTTTATGGCAGTTTCTATGGTGTTTATTCCACTTATGATGACACCCGAGTGAGGTGTTCCTGCTTCAGCAGGTATTCTTATTATTTTAAAACTGTCAAGGACAGGTTGTTTAATTTGGGAACCCTGCGTGGGTTTAACGCCTACTGTATAGGTTTTTTCTGTTTCTCTGATGATAGGCTCCATACTCGAGATCTTTTAATTATGTTAAGGGACATTACCTATGTTACCTGACCCTTTGAGGCATTTTTCAGTATGTTTATGAGCATCCTTCTATAGCTTTTGGTATTCCTTATATGGAGCTTTAACTCATCACCTTTAAGGGAGTTTCCATATAGCTTGCTGCATGACATTCTATTAACAATGAATCTCTCCTCCTTACTTATTCTATGTAGGGAGTATCCTTTAGGTGCCTTCCGTTGCCTACTAGTTTTGGCTTCCACCGGGAGAGTGGAACAGGCGACTCTTCTCTGCAGTCCATGTTGCTGCCCTCGCTCACAGTTTAGCTATGACATTCTTTCTAAATAGTGTTCTGTATTTATTTAGCGATGTTTCTCACTATTCATCAGCACGCTGCACTTTTATAGCTTTCTATGGTGCATTAGTTTACATTCCCTTTTGTGACTTTTCACAAAAGTATTTTTTTTTCCAATAAAAAATAAAATGAAATATAAAAAAAAAAAGGTGAGACACATAAATAGGATTTTTCTTCTGTCCTGCTAATCCTACTGGATTCTTTATCTGAGGTGGTCTGCTACTCCAGTCTACTCTGCTGCTGACACTGGTGTCACTATCCTGGCGATGCCTCTTTCATGTCAGCACATTAGTGATCTTTGTTTCTGGCCTGTGACCAAAGACCCTTCATGTCGTGTACACCAATTTTTATTGGGGCTTTTGCGTACACGTGACATCAACGTCCGTTATTGTCCCACAGTTTCCTATGTCACATAAAGGTTTAATCCTTATTAGAACATTAGAATTATGAGCACTCCATTGCAGACAATGGAGTGCTCTGGGCTTCTACGGGCCGGTAGAAACCCGCAGAACAACATTCTAATGTTTTTCATTCACAGCTGCTGCTGTGAACAAAGGCCTCTCGGGCCTGAGGGGATTTAAATCCCCTCGGGCACCGAGAGGCCTTTGTTTTTACCAATTGGAACATTCTGCCCTCTGGGGCGGAATATTCTAATAGCATTAGAGCCCTCCTAGCGGGCTCTACCGGCCATTAAAGGCCCGCTCCCTTGTTAAAGGCCCGAGCCGATGGAGCGGGCCTTTAATGGCCGGTAGAGCCTGCTAGGTCGGGCTCTAAGGCTATATTGGGTGGATTCCATTGTTAATTACAAAACCTTTCTATATTTTTTGGCACACTGTTTCCACAGCGAGTTTCTATAGTGTCTCTGCATTTTGGCTCAAAAAGTAATCACAGAAGAAACTGATGTAAGACCATTGGAGGGCGTCTTATATGAACTCTGATGATGTTGCATGCGTGGGCGACGTTGCTACAGAGTCGCGCGACTCCCACTGCTGACACGCAGAGGTACTGCTGCTGAAAAGTTTCCAGATCCAGTCTGCCGCCTGGAGAGAATTCAAAGTTAAGGAACCTGCGGCTAGATCATGTCTCTAACAGATAAGGCGTTACCGAAGGTAAGTAACTTGTCCTTTTTCTTCTTTATATTTTTTTCAGAAATTTTGAAAGGAATGAAAACTAAAAATGCAGCCTTCTAAAAATGTTGTGCACCTATGGTTGGGAAAAAAAGTTTTACAAATTTGACCAATCAAAAAATATGTAAAAAAATGTAATATAAGATGAGATTGCGCATGAGCCCTGGCATTGAAGTAGACTTGGGCAGATGTGCATATACAAAATGCCTTCATTCAGTGAAGAAAGCCAGTGGCTGGAGCGGGCTGACTCATTGCACCGTGCTGTTTCCTGTGATGGATGGAAGCAAAGTCTGAATGACAGATGAACTGACCAAAGGATGTAGAGGGTTGACCGAATTCCCTGTATGGATAAATGTTTATATTTTTATTATAATTGTTTTTTGGCGAACTTGAGACTAAGGAGCCAGCCAATGCTTTCTCTAGGCCAGACCTAAAAACTAGTTTAGTAGCTGCTTACCCCGCTCAGAATGTAAGTGCATCATAGTCTATTCTGTGGTATACAACCGCTGAAGGGCAGTGCTAGTCATCACACTTTATTGTCTTCACATAATTTGTATGTGACACGCTTCCTTCTAGTTTCATTATTTAACATCGTTTTCTTTGCACCCAGGAAATATGATTGAGCGCATATTAGTGTCATGCAACAATCAACAGGATCTGTATGAGTGGGTCGATCATCTGCAGAAACAAACCAAATACACCACAATGGGAACCCCTACAATTAAACCACATTCTGTGCCATGCCACACGGTAGGAACCTTTAATATTACCATTTATCATCAGAATCATTTGGAGTGTTAGTGCACTATTACTTAATATGGAAACGATTACTCACTAACTCTTATGTGCTCCCTACATGGTGTTGTCTATGCCAGCATAAAAGGAGGAAGATTTTTCCAGATTTTTATCATTAGACAAGATTGTGAATTTGTGCACTTTTTTTTGTGCTTATTTTCACGTGCCAACTTTGTGACTTATACATACTTTTTTTTACCAATAATTAAAATGTTATGAACTTATTTGATGCCCTTTTCCTTTCATTTGAAGGCTTTGAGGAAAGATATAGTATGGCACATTAATAGTTGTGAAAATACATCTAAGGCATGTACTGAACTTTTTCGCTATTATATGGCTTTTTTAATTGGATGAGCTTCATGGGTCCCTTGCCTTGCTAACACTGTCATTGCTATCTGCCAGTTTTCCATATATTCCTCAGTGTTGTTCCGACAAGAGGAGATAACAGGTGCTTGTGGACCCTTAGCACAAACAACAAGCATTTGCAATGCAATAGGTCTCACCTTACTGAAAGTTTCAGCTATTCGCGTTGCAAATGATAATGTTTGTTAGATTTTATTTTGTTAAAAAATATCCCAGCAGTAGCATAAATAATGAAAGAAAATCAACGAAGCAAGAAAAGGGTGCAGTACCATAGGCTGTTACTTGGTGTCTTTGTGGAGTTGTAAAGGGACCTCTATTAGCCATATAAGGTACTGCACCCTTACTTTTCTACTGCTGGGATATTTTTTAACAAAAAAAGCAATCGGTTGCACATTAGTTTGAGTTAGAGCTATTGGCATTGTAAATGGCAATGTCTTTTACCGATATGTTAGGGAGTGTATGTATGTGGTGTGTAGTGGAATTATGTGGGTTGTATTGGATTAGATAGTTGTGTAATTGTGTGGCCTGGAATTGAGTGGTGTGGATAGGATTTGTGTAGTGGAATTATGTGGTATGGTGTACTGTGGAATTATGTGGATAGCAAATATGTGGCATTTAGTGTACTGGAATCATGTGGAGTGGGATTCTGTGTTATGGAGTGTAATTATGTGGAAAGGTATTTTGTGTTGTGGAGTTTAATTATGTGGTGCGCTGTTGAATTTTGTGGCATGGTGTGGAATTGTGTGGTGAGGATTGGATTTGTGTGGTGTGGACTTTATATATGTGGTGTGTTGTGTAATTGTGTTGTTGAGTTGTATTGGAATGGTGTTGTGGAGTGGAACAATGTGGTTTGGTGTTGAATTATGTGTTGTATATTGGAAAAGTGTGGAGTTGAATTGTGTGGCGTTGAACTGTGTGGATAGCGTTGCGTTTTTGTGACGAAAAACACCAAATAGTTAGGAGCTAAGCTCCAGATCTGTGTTTGGGTGTTAAAAATAAGAAAGAGAGTTAGAGCTACTGGTGTTGTAAATGTAAATATCTTACTTATGGGTTATGGACTGGAGTGGATGTATGTGGTGTGTAGTGGAATTATGTGGGTTAGATTAGAATAGTTGTGGCATTGTTGTGTGGCGTGGATTTGTGTAGTGGAATTATGTGGCATGGTGTGCAGTTGTATTATGTGAATAGTAATTTGGTGTTTTTTATTGTATTGGAATGTTGTGGATTGTTATGTAGTGGAGTTTAATTATGTGGTGTGCTGTTGAATTTTGTGGTATGTGTTACACCTTAGGGCTCTGATCTAACTGGTCATTCTGTAGACACTACATTACCCAGAATGCTGTAGATGAGGAAAACAGGTTGTGTGCACTCACAGACTCGGCACGTGACTTGTGAGGCATAAAAGCAGCCGTCTCCCGAGCCCAGGTGCTTGGCAACCTTCTTCCTGATGGGCCACGCCTCCCTGCATCTGTTCCTCGTTTTCCGTCCCTCCCTGGAATCCCGTATCTACTGCGGACGTGACATCCCTTGCTTCAAGCGTCTTCCGACGTGTTCCTCCTGTGTAAATGCTCTGACCTTGTTGGTTCCATTTACGATATCTCCCCAAACGCTCCTGGGCGCAACCTACCGTACTGAAGGTAGTCTTGGCGCGGCGAAATGCAAATTCCTTTTCTCTCGCCTCATAACTGGTCGTGAATGTTGAGCGCGCGCGCGCGCGCACTCCCTGTTTTGCTTTAAACGCCAGTTGGCGTTTCCGCATTAGCGTTTGCGGATATTTAGTTTCCTTTCCCGAGGCGCCGGTAAGCCTTACTCGCCTCCTGGCTCCTGGGAGCAGTTCCTTATTCTCCGTACCCTGCCGTTGCTCTCACTACTTTGAACTGGGACAGTTTCTCCTACAACCACAGACTTCAGTATTTACTGGACTTTGTACTTACCTGAGCCTCCGGATTCTTGGCTGATCTGAGACACATCTGCACAGCTTTATTGTTCCCTACTGGCTGGATTCTTGTGCAACTTTACTGCAGCGTCTTGGGAAGACAAACGGTGAGTCTGAGAGAGTACACAACCTGGGAAGGGGTATCAGTCTTGGTGGGGGGGCAGGAGGCACTATTTGCAAGCTAGTCATACTTATTTCTCATCTGCTTTGTTTTTCTATTCTTCTACTTAGAGCCTTCCAGTATATACCCCGTCTTTTGAGACTCCTGGAGATATCCTGTCTTCCCGTCCCCTGGGTGGTCCTGAGCGCTGTCTCCTCTCCCCTACGGGTAGACGACTAGTAGTCTGGTACATTCAGATCTGGGGATACCCTGAGGGAGAGTGGAGGTTCATCTTCGTTCCCGAGGATTTGGCATTCAGCCGAGCTGGAGTGGAAACCCGACAGATTGCCAAGCCCAAGTTTTCTATATCCCCTGAGCGAAGATGAATCCAGATGGTACTTTCGATACGTACATGGGGGGGGCTATGTCCACTGAGACACCGACCCTAACTCTGAACGAGTTAGTCGCAGTGGTAACCAGTTTACAAACCGAGCTAAAATCAATGAAAGCTGAGAACATGAGACTAACCTCTGAATTAAACTCCATGACAGCCCAAAGACAAGTAGATACCAGCACGACAGATACCACAGGGAAACACAAGAAAACCTACATACAACCTGCCCGTTTTCAAGCACCTTCCCCTTCCACCATTACTTCCTCTAGCGCACCCCCAGCTCCGGTAAATGTCACAGTTGTTACCCCCCTCAAACCCCCTTAGCGATGCCAGAGAGATTCAGTGGAGACAGTAGTAAATACGCAGTATTTATGAATCAGTGTCATTTACAGTTCCTGTGTAGATCAGCTTCTTTTCCCGATGATGCCGCCAAAGTGGCCTTCATCATATCCTATTTAACCGGTAATGCTGCCTTGTGGGCTGTGCCGCTGGTGGATAATGACGATCCAATCCTGTATGATTTAGCTCGTTTTAAAGAGAGCATGAAAAGCTTATTTGCTCGTCACACTTACATGCAAGCGAGTGATAACGAGCTATTGGGACTAAAGCAAGGGTCTAAAGATCTGGTGACCTATATAACTACCTTCAACAGACTCGTGGCCGAAACGCAATGGCCAGAAGAGAAACGGACATCCCTGTTTTACAGGGGGTTACGAGATGAATTAAAGGATGTTTTATCTCAGATAGTGAATCCACCAGAAGATTGCCCTTCTTTTATTGATTTAGTAGTTAAACTTGATCATCGGCTCAGGGAAGGGAGAGCGTACTAAAGGCGATTTCCCTCGTTTTCTCTTGCCTCGCAGTGAAAAGAAGGAGGTAAAGGATAGTGTGGAACCTATGCAAATAGGTGGAATTCGCGGTCCGCTATCCAAAGAAGAACGTGATAAGCGCAGACGGCTTGATCTATGTCTTTATTGTGGCAAAGGGGGACACTACGCCAAGGACTGCAGTGTTAAACCCAAGGGGGTAAACAGACCTCCTGTTGTTAAGACGGGATCCACTATCCAGACGGAAAACTAATAGACTTGGAGAAATCTGAGACCGATTCTCCAAGTCTTGAGGTTTCGCAGGTCTCTCTATTTCTAGCAAACACCTCATCTTTAGCTCCCAGACATTTAACTATAACTGTGGTATTGGTGTTACCGTCCCAGCACAGAACCAACTTGTCTATAATGTTGGACTCGGGGGCTACTGGTAATTTTCTGGATATCAGCCTGGCGAAAGTTCTGGGGATAGATTTTATTCCTAAAACACACCCTGAAAAGGTGAGAGCAGTGGACGGCACAGAGTTGTCATCAGGCTTATTAACCTATCAGACTCCTGCTTTTGACATGATCTGCGATAATGGTCATACCGAAAAGATCCAATTCGACCTGATAGATGCACCAAACTTTGGCGCCATTTTGGGAGTGCCCTGGTTGCAAAGACATAACCCTCACATAGACTGGGTGACCAGAAGGGTGACTCTCCGTTCCCCATACTGCATGTTACACTGTTACCATGATTCAATGCCCGCTAATCCCGCTGTTAGTTGTGCGCTCACCGATTTTGGTCTGTCCACCTTACCACCAGAGTACAGCGAATATGTAGAGGTCTTTGATGAAGTCAAGGCTGTGGCATTACCACCTCACAGACCTTTTGATTGCCGTATAGATCTGGTACCGGGCGCGGATTTACCTGTCAGTAGGGTGTATGCCCTAACGGGACCTGAGAGTCAGTATCTATATGAGTATCTACAGGATATGTTACAAAAAGGATTCATACGTCACTCGACTTCCCCTGTCTCATCCCCACTTTTTTTTATACCAAAGCGTGAAGGGGGATTGAGAGCCTGCCTAGATTATAGAGCCTTGAATAAGGTGACTATAAAAAACAAGTACCCTCTCCCACTCATCTCCAGTCTCTTGGACCAGGTTCATAAGGCCAAGATTTTTACCAAGCTCGACTTGCGAGGAGCCTACCATCTGATTCGGGTAAAGGAGGGAGATGAATGGAAGACGGCATTCAGCACAAAATACGGGCTCTACGAGTATTGTGTAATGCCGTTCGGGTTGTGCAATGCACCCGCTGCTTTTCAATTCTTTATCAACGAGATATTAAGGGAATTTCTCTGTGTTCGTTATTGTCTACATTGACGATATCTTGGTGTATTCTCAAACCGAACAAGAACACGTCACACATGTTAAACTAATACTCCAACGACTACATGAAAATCACCTTTTTGCCAAGTTAGAAAAATGCATCTTCCATACGCAGAAAGTAGACTTCCTAGGGTTCGTGATCTCCCCAGAAGGTATTCACATGGATCCTGCCAAAGTATCTGCCATTACTAAGTGGTCGAGTCCTACTTCAGTAAAGGAGGTGCAATCCTTTCTGGGGTTCGCCAATTTTTATAGGCGCTTTATAGACCATTTCTCAGATCTCATCACACCCATAACCAAACTATTGAAAAAGGGAGTGTCTTTCGAGTGGGATGAAACAGCAGAGCAGGCTTTTCAAGTATTGAAAGACAGGTTTATCACAGCCCCTATCATAAAACACGCAGACGAAACACAACCATACTATGCAGAGGCAGATGCTTCTCAGTATGCTGCTGGGGGTGTCTTGTTACAAAGAAATGTCCAGACCGGAACCCTCCATCCAATAGCTTATTTCTCGAAAACCCTTTCCCCTGCTGAGCAGAATTACACTATCGGGGAACGAGAACTCCTAGCCATAAAGTTAGCCTTCCAAGAATGGCGACACTATTTATTGGGATCCCCTCATGTTATCACGATTTACTCGGACCACAGAAATCTTCAGTTTTTTAAAAATGCAAAGGCACTCACTCCCCGACAGATGAGATGGGTCTCTTTCTTTTGTGAATATGATTTCGTTATTCATTTTCGACCAGGAGTCAAACAGGGACGAGCTGATGCTCTATCACGATTAGGAAAAGAATACAAACACGTTGTTGACACTCCACTACCAATAATCCCTGCCAACAAGATAGTGGCCATTGGTGAGACAGAAACACTTGTAAAAGACCCGTTTTATGAGACACTGTTGAGAACATACAAGACACTCAGTGCTGAGGAGTGGTTAGTAGACCCTTTGAACAGGATTGAAAATAGTCTATATTTCCACGATAATCACCTATACCTCCCTTCCAGAGAGCTACAAATGCTAATAGTTAAGTGGTGTCACACTCTCCCCTTAGCAGGACATCCGGGAGGCGAGAAGACTTTGCAAATATGTAAGAGATGGTTTTGGTGGCAAAACATGAACCAAGATATACATGAATATGCCAAAGCTTGTCCTGTATGCGCAAGACAGAAAGCTCTTCATTGTGCACCCGCTGGCTTGTTACAACCCTTGCCCATCCCGCAGGCCCCTTGGACTTCCATCAGTATGGATTTTATCACAGATTTACCCGTATCCCGAGGGTTCACTGCTATTTTAGTTGTGGTAGATATGCTTTCAAAAATGGCCATTTCATTCCCCTCAAGAAACTACCCTCTGCCAAAGAACTAGTAGAAGTGTTTGTAACGAACATCATTCGTCTACATGGATTGCCGTCAGTGGTTGTGTCGGATAGAGGCCCTCAATTTACATCAAAGTTCTGGCAGGGTGTGTGTACAGCCCTTCACATGGATCATCGTCTCTCCTCTGCATACCACCCTCAAATAGACGGCCAAACAGAAAGAACCACCCAGACCCTAGAGCAGTATCTTAGGTGCCTCTTAAACACAGTCACAGGGGATTGGGTACAAGCACTCCCTTTGGCGGAATTCGCTTACAATAACTCGAATCACTCATCCTCCAAAGTCTCTCCTTTCTTTTTTTCCTATGGTTATCACCCTAGGTTTTTGCCCCTTTATTTACCCCCTTCCCTTTCACAAATCCCTGCTGTGTCAGAACACCATACCCACCTTACACGCATCTGGAAACAAGCCATACAAGAATTAACAGACGCCAAAGAGAGGATGAAAAGGCAAGCAGATGCACATAGAAGGCCTGCTCCTGATTATAAGAAAGGCGATCAAGTATGGCTAGCTACAAAAAACCTGAGATTGCCTGGCCCTAGAAAACTACAACCCAGATACATCGGGCCTTTTACTATACTGCATCTAGTCAACCCTGTAGCGGTCAAGTTAGACCTACCACCAGAAATACAAATACATCCCGTTTTTCACACCTCGCTACTCAAACAATACAGTCCTCCTTCTTGTCCTGAACCTCCACCCCCACCTCTTGTAATCAACGGGGAGGAGGAATATGAGGTGAAACGCATACTTGACTCACGCAGACATAGGGGGAAATTGCAGTACTTAGTGGATTGGGTAGGGTATGGCCCAGAAGAACGAACATGGGAACCAGTTGCTAACATACATGCCCCTTCACTGGTAAGGAGGTTTCACGCATTATATCCCTCCAAACCCAGACCCGTAGGAAGGCCTTTAGGGGGGAGAACTGTTACACCTTAGGGCTCTGATCTAACTGGTCATTCTGTAGACACTACATTACCCAGAATGCTGTAGATGAGGAAAACAGGTTGTGTGCACTCACAGACTCGGCACGTGACTTGTGAGGCATAAAAGCAGCCGTCTCCCGAGCCCAGGTGCTTGGCAACCTTCTTCCTGATGGACCACTCCTCCCTGCATCTGTTCCTCGTTTTCCGTCCCTCCCTGGAATCCCGTATCTACTGCGGACGTGACATCCCTTGCTTCAAGCGTCTTCCGACGTGTTCCTCCTGTGTAAATGCTCTGACCTTGTTGGTTCCATTTACGATATCTCCCCAAACGCTCCTGGGCGCAACCTACCGTACTGAAGGTAGTCTTGGCGCGGCGAAATGCAAATTCCTTTTCTCTCGCCTCATAACTGGTCGTGAATGTTGCGCGCGCGCGCACTCCCTGTTTTGCTTTAAACGCCGGTTGGCGTTTCCGCATTAGCGTTTGCGGATATTTAGTTTCCTTTCCCGAGGCGCCGGTAAGCCTTACTCGCCTCCTGGCTCCTGGGAGCAGTTCCTTATTCTCCGTACCCTGCCGTTGCTCTCACTACTTTGAACTGGGACAGTTTCTCCTACAACCACAGACTTCAGTATTTACTGGACTTTGTACTTACCTGAGCCTCCGGATTCTTGGCTGATCTGAGCACATCTGCACAGCTTTATTGTTCCCTACTGGCTGGATTCTTGTGCAACTTTACCGCAGCGTCTTGGGAAGACAAACGGTGAGTCTGAGAGAGTACACAACCTGGGAAGGGGTATCAGTCTTGGTGGGGGGGCAGGAGGCACTATTTGCAAGCTAGTCATACTTATTTCTCATCTGCTTTGTTTTTCTATTCTTCTACTTAGAGCCTTCCAGTATATACCCCGTCTTTTGAGACTCCTGGAGATATCCTGTCTTCCCGTCCCCTGGGTGGTCCTGAGCTGTCTCTCCTCTCCCCTACGGGTAGACGACTAGTAGTCTGGTACATTCAGATCTGGGGATACCCTGAGGGAGAGTGGAGGTTCATCTTCGTTCCCGAGGATTTGGCATTCAGCCGAGCTGGAGTGGAAACCCGACAGAATGATGTTGAATTCTGTGTTCTAAATTTAATATATGTGGTGTGTAGTGGAATTGTGCTGTGGAGTGGAATAATGTGGTTTGGTGTTGAATTATGTAGTGTGGAATGGATTTGTATGGAGTTGAAATAGTGTGGCATGGAACAGTGTGGTGTTGAGGGAAAATATGTTGAATGGAATTATGTGGCATGGTGTGGAGTGTATTTATGTGGATTGTTATGTGCCATAGAGTGTATTTATGTGGTATTGAGTAGCACGCAATTAGGTGGAGTTGAATTATGTGGTGTTAAGTGGTATTACGTGGATTGTAATTATGTTGTGTGGTGTGAAATTGTGTGGCCTTGTTTTGATTTATGTGGCGCTGAATGCTTGTTGTCTTTCTACAGTAGTGCTGACTGAGTACATATAAAAAAGCCTTCCCTTTAGAAAAGGTCAAAACATCACGCAAAAGCTTCAGAAAAACACTGTTAACATTTGTACAATTTCTAGAAAGAAAGCTGCCCTGTTTATAGTTCGTGAGTGAGCAATTTTTTTAAAAATTCCAGTAAAGGAGGAGTCCTTTTGTAGAAACCTGTGGGTTATGGTTGTTTGCTTAAAACAAATAGCCCAGATGTATTGGTTACATCTGATATGCCCTGTTTACAGGTCTTGAGTTCCCTTGGAGTTTGAATTATATTGTAGACACTTTAGAAAATAAAGAGATTAAAAAGGAACATTTTTACAAAAGCAGAACACTATCCTATATTAAAGAAAAAAAGCATTTGAAGATATCACAAATATTTTTTTTGATAGGCTACTAGGGTTGGGATTATCGCGTAAATGTTTCTTAAAAATAAAAAGAAATGGATGATTTCAACAAAGCTTCCACGCTGTATCATATTATAGTAACAGGAAAGCAGCACATGTTTCTTGAAAACAGACATAGCCTTTGATTGCTGATCCTTATCAGGGATGTCTCCTTCCTGGAGCACCCATAAGAAAGCTTGTGAGTAGCTTAGCAATAAACTCTACTTAAGAATAACAAAAGACTGGCTTTCACAGAGCAGTGACAGTAGCATTTTCTTTAAAGCTCTGTTTTCTAGCAACTGAAATGTGTGCTAAAGAAAAACACTCAGGGCTGATTCACAGAACTAATCTGAGATAAAATCCTAAACTTACTACTATTGGTATTCACAGAAGGCATTTAGTAGTAGTAAAGTTAGGACTCCTAACTTTACTACTACTAAACTGAGACAAAATCCTAACTTTATGACTTTCTGTATTCACAAAAGGCATTTAGTAGCAGTAAAGGTAGGATTCCTGACTTTACTACTACTAAATGCCTTTTGTGAATACAGAAAGTCGTAAAGTTAGGATTTTGTCTCAGTTTAGTAGTAGTAAAGTTAGGAGTCCTAACTTTACTACTACTAAATGCCTTCTGTGAATACCAAAAGTAGTAAGTTTAGGATTTTATCTCAGATTAGTTCTGTGAATCGGCCCCTCCTTTTGCATTAAAGCCAGAAAACTGTATTAAGTGACAGTAAATGAAAGATGCAAGGGGCTGTTACTGCACATATAATAAACATAACAAGATCATTTATAAAGCGCCCTCCCTTCTCCTATGTCCGCAGAGACAGCGCGTTTTGGACACAATGTGTCTTTAACACATTGCTAAACTGTCTCTGCGGACATAGGAGGAGAGAGGGCACTTCATAAATAATCTGGTTCTTTGAAAAGTGCCACACTGCACCTTTGTGGAAGTCGTTTTTGAGAAAGAAAAGGTGACTGGGGAAAACTACATTTTATCTTTCTCTGCCCTTATGCATTACTAAGCCCTCCGTTTACAACTCGGATTTCTGCAGGGCAATTTAAACAAGCAACCGGAGGGAGGGATGTTGGTGCTAATTAAATCTGGGTGGGGGTGTCAATGTAAAACTAACAGCACACAGCATCGATTAAAGAAGGAGGAGGGAGGAGGAGGGAGCCGAGGAGAGGGAGGGAGCGTCTGTCAGTAGTAAATTGTAAACAAGCAGTTGCAGATTGCAGGAAAGCATGTCGTGCGTACAATAGGAGAAAGCCATTTAAGAAAATAGTGCCCACAGACAATAAATAAAACATACTGCGTAGCACCACAGTAAGAGGGCCAGTCCTCATGGGCGGTTACAAAGAGAGACAAGGAGGTACTAAGGAGGGACCACTAAGCCTATTGACGAATCAAAAGCCATCATTTACAAAGGACAGGAAGAGAAGCCAATTGTAAAGATGGGCGGAGCTTAATGCACATATACTGACTGCTGCATGTCTCGAAGAGACAGCGCAAGCGCTGCTCTAAGCGAGACCTAAAAATGTACAAGTACAGGTGGACATTTAATTTCCTTTGTGTGTTTGGGGATCACAAATGGCCTGGAAAGCTGCACCAGGAGCATATTTATTTATTTATGTTCGTGCCGGGGACACTATTTTTACCATGGAGAAAGCCCTTCTCCTACATACTCGGCAAGGGTGTCTAGGGAAGATCGCTTACCCATTCCGTCCTGGAATGGGAATTAATCCAGTCTTTGGTTTAAGTCAGTCTTTGACCATTTCCAGGCAGGAAAAGGGTCAGATCAGAATTTGGTAATGCCCAATTCCCAAACTTCAGGGCAAATGAAACGTTGCAATGCCCACTTCCCACTCTTTTAGTGAGATGTACTACTATGGATTTCTCAGCAGTCTCAGTGGGAAAATCTGCAGTGGTAAATGGATTTACGCCCTCCTGGAATACCTCTGTGCATTCCAGGGGCCGTATTACAATAAGTGTCCCGGGGGCGCAACGGGCGTTTGCGCCCGCTTTGCGCGCCCCCGGGGTTCTTTGGTATTATAGAAGGGGGCGCAGACGCTTGTGCGTCCCCTTCTATAATACCGATAGCGCTGGCGCACTTAATGCGCCAGCGCTACATTCAGAGGGTGTTTCCTCATTTGCATAGGGGCGTGTCCTATGCAAATGAGGGAATTCCTTTGACTCTGCGCCTCCGCCATATTACAGACGCGGGCGCAGAGTCAAAGAAGCCCTCAGAAAGCGCACTGACAGTGCACCATTTAAAAGGTGGCGCACTGTCAGTGCGCCTCATGACAGCAGCCCTCTGCAGAGGGTAAAGGGGGTCCCATGGATTCCCCAGACATCCCCTTGCAGGCGGGTGCAGTCACTCACTACACCCGCCTGCAAGGGGATCTCTATTCCCCTCTAAAAGTGCAGGCAGGTGCCGCCTGCACTGTGAAAACACGTAGCGGCTGCTCTGTTTTCACATGAATGAGCTGCCCCCAGGGCAGCGCGAGTTCAAGGCTGTCCTGGGGGCAGCTCATACAACATAATAGGGCGCATTGTGATTGTTTGCGTCCGGCGCACCTTTTAAAAGGTGCGCCGAGCGCAAACAATCACAATGCATAATACAGCCCCTGATCGGCATAATAAAGGTTAATTTGGTAGTAAACATAAATTTACAACCAAATTTAACTTTTCAAGTGGGCCGGTCAGTAAGAGATAACAGAATGTTTAACATGGCGTTCTGGTGATTGAAAATGCAGGGCAGCAGCCTACAATGTTTTAGACTTCCTTTCTTTCCTTACAACCACATATTGCATGTATTGAGGATGTAATAGTGGTGCCTCTTTCTCTACAGTGTGCCCCCTGCAACTTCAGGGCCTTTTTCATCATATTTTATATTTATATAACGCTTATACCCACTGATATCAAGTAGTTTGTTTCTTTCAGTGTAGTGTCTAATTTACAGGATTTGGTAGGTCAGGTTCAGAGAGTCAATCGTTTTTCCACTCTGACTTTCTTACTTGCACTAGGATGCTGACTTTGGTGAATTTTTGCTCCCTCTGGATGGTGAGTGGGATCTATTCCTCTCTTTGTGTCCTGCCATGGAGAATGTCTCTCCCGCCCCCTCACCCCATTGTTTCCTTCCTGTCAGCAAAACAACTTTCTGCTGTAGTGTTCCACTGAGGTTTGTTTCCATCCTTTTGTAGGATGGTCTAAGCTTTAACGTTATGCTGAGGATTCACTTCTAATGGTTGGCTTTGATGTGGGAGGTTAGACCATCACCTAGATATTAAGCACCTCTAAAGGTTTGTGCGACTATTGTATTGATGTACAGCATTGTGTATATGCATGTTTTTTATCAAACAGAAATTAGTCTCTTGGGTTCTGTGGTTCCCATCCCTTTTGCTTCCAATTACCCTACTGAACTAAAAACTAGACTTTAAACATTATAGGCATCATTGTTGACTCAATTTGTTAATTGTGCCCCTGATTTCCATCTTTGCACCCATAGCTACTTACGGCCCTTCCCAAATGCAGGCTAAGAAACCTCTAAGTTGCAAATCGTAGTTTAGATACAGTTAGATTAATATAACCTGATTTGCTCTGTACTTCCACCGAAGATCAAATAAATATGATGCGGAAAAACGTTACAGGTGCCTGCTAACCTGACTGATGAATTCAGCCTTGTCCATGTAACTGGGAATGTGATAAATCACGTGAATAAATTGAAAAGCCCTGATTCAGTCATCCTTCTGGCTGGCTCCTGAACGAATTTTAAAACGTATTTACTCTCGCCTTAAAAAGAACCAGTACATTTATGCATTGAAGAAGGGAATGTCACCACTGACATAAACGAACAATGAGAAGACCTGTAATAAAGCAACTAAAATATCAAGCTTTCAACTTTTTGATCATTGATGTTTTTCATATTGAGTACTGCAGACTTCGAAATATGGAAAATAAATGATTATTGTAATCTGATTGTGTAAAAAAAATTGAAGTAGTGAAAATGGAAAAGGAAGTTAAATATATTTCTTCTGATCATTTTCGTATTCAGATTACATTTATGTCTCCTGGCTTTTCACATATTTTATTTTAAGGAATTGTAGTTATGTCAGTTGTAGATAACAAATTTAAGAATTAATGGAGGTAACAGCATGTTGATGGCCCTTGAGAGTGTTTCTATACAGGCGCCTTTGTTTTGGCAAATACATCCTTGAGGTACTATTCAGTATTATTTGACTACCTTTCTTCCCTTGTGCGTGATTTAGTTGCCCTCGCATCCTGTCACACCGTCCAGCAAGCACTCAGACTGCAAGCCGATGCAACTTACTCCAACATACCACACGCTCCCGCACCCTTCCCATCACGGAGCAACACACACCACAATTAACTGGGGACCACTGGAGCCTCCCAAAACGTCTAAACCTTGGAGCTTGAGCTGTTTACGGCCTGCACCCCCACTACGACCTTCAGCTGCATTATGCTACAAAGAGGTATGGGGTTGGTGTTCTAAAATATTGCTGTATGATAATATGTAGGAAAAAGATGTTATGGGCATTCATCCCAAATTGTGCGATCAACTCATGTTTAAGTCTCCTGAATTGGCATGCTTATTTGTAAAGTGCTGCACTGCATTTGTTGATAAGGTCTGTGCAATGTTATTATCTTGATTAATCACAAACATATGTTAATACGTTAAACTCTTTGACCACTTCCTCCACTTTTCAAGCTCAAAACTAGCTTTTCATTTTGATGTGGTGTGCCATTTTGTAATTATTTTGTACAGTGCTCTGGGTGTGGTGGTGCACTACACAATAGGACGGGTATTTTGTGTATTTAAAATGCATCCTAGTGCCTCCCAACAACTGCTGTGCCTTGGAAAATCTCGAATCCGCCATGTCCGGGATTATTTTCACTTGAAACTTTAAGAAAGGAAAATAATTTTCTTTACTTGAAGATTGTTGTGGTTGTTTAAGTTGTTGTTTGTAACTATAAGATGGAAGCTTACTCCTAGATGATGTTGAGATAGCATGGGATTTTATTTTAGTATACAGTGAGAAGATTAAAGGCTTTATCCTTGACGGCAGATCTTTTTCTAGTTCACTCTGTTTCGTAAGGGCAAATATCAATTGCCAATGCAAAATTCTTCTCCAATACATAGTTTTCATGATAATACAGGATGAACACGTTTCTTTTTTTTTTAAATGCTTACCAGAGCACTGCGTTAACTCTGAGGGGCCCCCCTAATAGAAAGGAACAGTAAATTAGTGCCAGGTTGTTGGGGTTCACAGCGGTTGGTGGATAAAGTCAAGCTTGAGATTCCCACCAAATGCTGTGTAATGGAGCATTTCAGAACTTAATGGAAGGTGCAGTGCATGGCGCTCATTCAGGTTAATCTGAGCACCACTGTGACTCAGGAGGCCCAGTTCAGTGGTAGAACTGAATGGTGTAGTGGCATAACTGTAGGGTTATGGTAGAGGATTGATGGAGCACCACTGAGTATTATGAACATAGAAGGATTACATGCTCTGGTTTCCCTTTTGAGACAACTTAGCCATCTTGGGTTTAGGCACCCTTTCACAACTTGGACCTGTAACTGAGAAAGACTACCGCAAGGATTCTGCCCAGAGGCTGGAGAAATTCTGACCTACTTATTGGAAAAAAGCCCAAAAAGTGCCCTTACAGAACCAAGCAGTAGAAAGACAAAGAGGGATGACTTTTTGGCCCCGAGGGCCCAGAGCAGTAAAAACAGTTGAAGTACACGGAGCCTCAAGACTGGCAGGTACCATTGTTAGGGGACATGAGGATGAATGAAGGCTCTGACAACAAAAAGGAAGACAAATTTGAGAGAATTGATCCAAGAGTGATTCCCTTAGAGAAAAAGAAGGCTAACGGAGAGGAGAAAACCAGTTGAACAATAACAGCCGAGCCCCTAGTTGCAATATCGGCACTATAGAGAGAAAGATGATGACCTTCTACGACAACTCTTTCTGCTCTAGAAAGTTTCTGATTTCTAGCTCAGAATATTTTGGGAATTGTGCTGGAAGGTGTTAATTAAGAATATCAGTTGTTACTTGACACAATTTTACCTCCTAAATTGTCACATTGCGGCAGGAGTACCTTTACATGGGGAGTGCCTGTTTGTTGCATGTGCGACTGTATATACACATGCTAAGCATACTTCCGCCACGTAGTATTGGGTTTGGACATGTACAACTTGTGTTTTTTCGACAAGTCTTTTCGAGTCACGGGACCTAGTGACTCCACCAATTAGTGGTAATGCGCATGGGCATCAGCTCCATTGTTAGATTGCTTTTTTCTCCACCATCTGGTTCAGAAGTCAATGTGAGCTCCAGTTCGATGCAGCGTGGTGTTCTCGCCTCGCCTTCGGATCCGTTCCTCGTCGGTTGTGGGAACAATCAAATTTTCTCATTGGTCTCCACCAGCACTTAATGTTCTATTCCATCCCAGTACACGACCTCCTGGAATACCATCCCTGAGGTCGAGAATGTCTCCGTGATGAAAAGAACTCCATTTCTGTTCTGCCGTACTTGCCATGTTAAGTATCCGAGGACAGACCTCCATGAAGCCTGCAATATATTTGTCTCCCAAACACCATGAAGACTTCTGTTCGGCGATTCTTGCTTCCGAAATAAAAAGAGCCTTCCGAACTGAAGAGCTGGCCACACCGCTTTGACCTCCATAGCACACAAAAGAGGGGTTGAAGGCACTACAGACCTCTTTGGAGAGAGAGAGGAGTTGGATGTCGAACAATTGGACGTTTCAGACGTAGAAATAGAAGCGTCTTACTCACCGAAAAGCGCCAACTCAAAGAAGAAAAGCCTTCACCAGCCCAGCGTCCACTGAAGACCACAGTGATTACTATCACCTCCCCTACTTACCAAAGAAAGGCACCAGCCTCAACCTCCCAGGCCTCTTGTGCGCCATTGCCTTCCGGCATGGTCAACAGGGCTATTCTGAGCAGGACCTAGATCCTGTATTAAACTCTGCGCCAAATTGATCCTTGAAGCCTCGAGCATCGACTTCAACCATCGCTTCAGCGCCGCATCTGAAGACACAGGCTTGGCCACTATCAGTCAGTCAGTCAAAAATCTTTATTCGGCTGTATACCAGCCATAAAAGAGTGCATCATAAAAACATTTCAAAGAAAATGACACAATAAGATTGGTAAAATACAAACAATGAATAATGATTCCATGGCAATAACAATTGCAAATGTCCAAGTGTCAGTCTCTTAGGGCAATTTGTTCCCGGGCAGGGAGCCATAATGCGTAGGCACTGCAATATTTCAGTCAAGATTAATTAGTTCCACTTAAGATCTTAAAACCTAAGCACATAATCATAATAAACATACATAAAATCATTTTCCAACGATATTCCGGAGCCGAACAGCGGAAGAAATATACTTATAGACCATTAGGCAAATGAATTAATCTTTTAGTAGCAGAAGATAATGTAACGCGGCCAGACACTTTCTTATATTTAGAGCTCTTAAGAGTGGTTTTAAAAAAGCACGTCTTGGATTAATATAAAGTTTACAAAAAAACATAAAATGCAAGGTGCTCTGGTCTGACTCTGAATCACGTGGACCCACATCCAATTTGGCATCGCAATACGCATCACGTGGATATGAAACCAGTAAGTGGGAGATGCCCATCCTGAACCTTCTAAGATAAAACATTTTAACGTGGCTGAAATAAAAAGAGAGATGGGGCTCAGTGCCTAGAGAGCAAACTAGCAGTGAGTGGTCAACGACCCTTTTTTTTGCCATCTCTTGGTTATCTCTAATCAAATAGGAGTGTGTTAAAAATTCTCTTTTCAGCTTCGCTCTTGATATTTTAACTATGTTTCCGGGGCTGTCGAGGCAATCCGACAATCCCAGTTTCTCCAGCTGATCGTTTATATATAAGTAATCCAGGGGATTTGTTTTACACAATCCAATTTTAAACAATCTAAAATAACAGCGCGATTCAGAACTGCTTCTTCTTTTGCCCAAATGTTGTGCCATAGTAATAAAGGTGCTAATTGTATACGAAAGGAAAGCGGGATGACACCAAGTTTGCTATGACAGATGGGGTGCTTTTAGGGACTGTCAACAGTCGTTTCATGAACGCATTCTCAGCTCTCTGTAAGCCCATGATATTACGAGAACCCCAAACTCCAGCACCATACAAGGTGACAGCACACGTACAGGCTTTATAGATATCTATGATGGCTTTTATGGGCCGGGAGCCTAATTTTTTAGTAAATCTAAAAATAGCCTCAACATTTTGATTGAAACCCCTGGTCCTTGCCTCTACTAAATGAGACCAAGAACTTTTTTGGTCGAAGAGAATTCCTAAATAAGAAAAGGTGGGCACATAGGACAGTTTTTCATTATTTACAAAACATGTCTGTAAAATCGTGGGGGATTTACCCACCACCATGATGTGAGATTTCGCTACATTAGCTTTTTAGGCCAAGATCATTCATAAAATTATTAAAACTAGTTAAAAGCCTCTGCAACCCCACCCCAGTTCTGGACATTAAAACACAATCATCTGCATATAATAATGCTGGTAGGGACCTACGGCCTATCAGGGGAGCATCCACATTCCCGTTTTTAATATGGCTTTCTAGATCATTTATATATAAACAAAATAGAAAAGGAGCAAGAACGCAGCCCTGACGGACCCCACGATCCATCTTTATTGGGGCAGTGAGTTCACCACCTGCTCCGTATCGAACTCTCCCCGTCACTCCCTGATGCATTGCTGCTAAAAAGTGCACAATAGGCGGTTCAATGCCCATGGTCAACATCTTCTCCCAGAGTCTCCCTCTCTGCACCCAGTCAAAAGCGGACGTCATGTCCATGAACCCAAGATGGAGGGATCCAGGCTTGGCTAGAGTGTATTTACCTATGACCAGGTGCAGATTAAGGCACTGTTCGACTGTGCCCAGGCCTCTCCTGAAGCCGTATTGGATATCTGAAAACTTCCCATTTTCCGTTACCCAGGTCTCCAACCTCTCTAATATCACTCGGCCCGTAATCTTACAAGAAGAATCGATTAAAGATATGGGCCGGAAACATTTGGGGTCCGACCTGTCTCCCTTTTTGAAAATGGGGACTATTGTGACCGATCTCCAAGAATCAGGGGGACCCTGGACCACGTAGCATCTCAAAATATTTGTTAGCAGCGGGGAATATTAGCTAAAAACAAATCTGCGGGTATGCCGTCAGGGAAAGAGGAATGTATGTCGATACTTCGCAAACTAAAACAACGCATACTTTTACAATGTTGTTTTTAGTTGGCAAGTACCATTACAACGCATTTTTATATAACGCATACCATTACTTCGCAAGTGCTTTAAAATGCATATAAAATGTCTTTTCAACGGATCCCAATTCCCCGCATACTTTTACAACGCATTTTTTTAAATAACCCCCCGACACTACGCTAATTTTGACATCCATATACACTACCCTACATAACACATACTCCACAACACTACCCTAACCCCTCAAACATTACCCCCAGCACGACCCTCCCCTTCCCCAATCCAGTCCCTACATGCAAACACTACCCTGCACGACCCCCTAATACTACCCTAAACCCTAAAACACTACCCTACACTACACTAACACCACAACACTACCCTAAACCCTAAAACACTACCCCTGCACGACCTTCCCCCATTCCAGGCCCTACACTCAAACACTACCCTGCACTACACAAACACCACAACACTACCCTAAAACACTACCCCCTGCACCACCCTCTCCCTACCCCCAGTCCGGTCCCTACACTGAAACACTACCCTGCACGACCTCCGACACTACCCTAAACCCTAAAACACTACCCTACACAAACACCACAACACTACCCTAAACCGTAAAACACGACCCTACCCCTTCCCCTAGTCCGCTCCCTACACTCCAACACTACCCAGCACGACACCCCCGACACTACCCTACACTACACAAACACCACAACACTACCCTAACCCCTAAAACACTAACCACTGCACGACCCTCCCCCTTCCCCCACTCCTGTCCCTACACACAAACACTACCCTGCACTGCCCACGACGCTACCCTAAACCCAAAAACACTACTCCTCAAACACAAACCCTTTAAAAATACACAGCCCCTCTTACCTCTCTCTCCTCGGTGCACGTCCCTTGTCCTCGGCTGCATGCGTTCTCAATCAAAGGCGGTGAGGACAGCAGAAGTGCCCAACAAGCCCCCAGCCAGCGCACAGGAGCCTGCAGATCCGCCCCGGGCACCAGAGCCTGTCCCCTACTTGCTCCAGCCGCGCCGCTCAAGGCCCCACAGCTCACTAATCCATACCCTGACTTTACACAGAGGCCGCCTCCGCCGCACTGCCGTCATCGCTGCCTCCTCGGGTGCTCTGCCATCTGGGCGCCGGGTTTTCGTTAGTGCCGGAGGGGTCGTCACTCCAATTCCGGGCGCAGCCAACCGTGAGTATACACGCATTACAACGCATGCGTTGTAACAGCGCATGCGATGTAATAACATGCGTAGTAAAGGCTACGCGTTGTTACAGCGCATGCGTTGTTACGCTTGCGTTGTAATGGTATGCGAACCACAAGTCGCGTACCAACGGCTGTTTACCGGGCCAGAGACCTTGTTCTTCACAGTCTGGGATAAAGCCCTGTCCACCTCGTCCAATGTCGGGGGTGCCAAGGTTGATGCTTCATATTGTAGATTAGTACTAAAATGTAGATCACTACCAATTTTGTAAAGGCCAGAAAAGTGATCTACCCAAGTCTCAGGCAAAATTGTCACATCGATGTTACCATTATTAGTGCCATTAAAATACTCCTGATTGACAATTTGCCAAAAAAGTCTAGGGTCTTTACTCTGGCATGCCAAATGAAGTTGTTCCCAGGCTTCTCGCCTGATTTCTAGCTTGCGTTTCTCTAACGCTTGCTTGTATTCAAGGCGTGACTGTTTTACCTCCGGTATATTTCGGGGTTTAACTTTTAATGTCTTAATTAGTTTATTATGGAAGTGAGTGCATTGACTATTAAACCACCTTTTAATACTCCGTGGTCTGACATCTTGTTTCTTAGTTAATAGCACCTTTATTGTCTCAGTTATTGCCTCGAAAGATGTTATCATAACTTGAGAATTTATATTGTCTTCCAGGCAGGCCAGAACTTGGCTTAAATTAGTTTTTATGATCTGATATAAAACAAAATCAGGATTTAGAGTAGACCACTTCCGTAATAACCCCTTATTTTTGACATAAGTTAAGGGGGATGATCTGGGAAATGCAGTTAGATCAT
This sequence comes from Calotriton arnoldi, assembly GCA_963921515.1. Classification (NCBI taxonomy): domain Eukaryota; kingdom Metazoa; phylum Chordata; class Amphibia; order Caudata; family Salamandridae; genus Calotriton; species Calotriton arnoldi. The sequence goes on from CAWUFW010000699.1 coordinate 3,337,682, forward strand.
CAAGTTGACGCTCCAACTTCAGAGATAAGGGGTAATGGTCACTAAAACAAATTTTGTGTACAGTAAAAATCACAGAATGTGAATTAAAATAATCAGACAAAGCGATAAAATCAATTAAAGTGCCTTGGCCTCTTCCAGCATATGTTACTAGATCGTGACCTTCCGTTTCAATAAGATCGACAGTTAAAAAAAGAGAAGATTTTGACAGCAGCGAGTTAAAAATATTCCCACAAGGATTATGATAGAAATGACGACCACCGTCAGTGTCCCCAGCTAATAGGTGACATGCAGACTGTTTTGAGAGGGGGCATAATTTACAATTAAAATCGCCTCCCCAGAGAACTACAAAATCCATATTTATCTCCTCTATATGTCTTGATAATGCAATTTCCAGTTATTGAGCAATACTAGTGTTTGTGGCGTTGAAATTATTATGATAAAAATTTACAAGAACCAGTGTCAAATTTTTCCTAAATAGGATATTGATGATCTGGAAATGTGGTGACTCAAGCTGGGTTTTTCCTAATCTACCATTCAGTGTCTTTGAAACCAGAGTTAATAGTCCTCCTTTGTCATGTCCACCTAGGGAGACTTTGGCTGGCGTATGGATAGAGTAAAAACCATTTATATGTGCAGTATCACGCATCCAAGTTTCCTATAGGCATACTATGCTGTATTTTTCAATGAAAGCAACCCATTCTTTGGATTCTAATTTATTCAGCAATCCAGCAATATTCCAAAAAAGACTGCAGTAACCGGTTATATTATTATGGATAATATGCTCTCTCTCTATACAACGTGGAGCTAAAACACAGCCATCTTTAGGCACCATATCAATTAATGCTGTAAGGGAATCCGGCTCACCAGAAGAAGTGGGGCTATAACTGTCTTATGCATAGTGGGAAGGATTAAATTATCCAAACCACAAGCATGGACAGGAGGTAGCTCTCCTTGCAACTTGACGTTAAAAAATAATAAGGGATTCACTGTAGAATCAAAATAATTAACACTACCTATCTCGGGCACAGGAGAAGATATTAAATTGTCCACCCCACATGCCTGAGCGTGAGGCAGTGTTTTTGTTAGATCTAGATTATTGGCGCCAAGCACGCCCAAAGCCTGAGAGTTCAGTCAGTCCACGTGATCTAAGGGAGAAAAGTGGTTAAAAGTTGGAATAGCAAATGCAGGCAACGTTTTGACAGGTAAGGGAACAGGCCCAAGTCCTCTGTTTATCAACGGCTTATAAAAGTACCCTAATGGTACTACTTCAATAGGGCCCCTCGCGTTGTTACTCCAGGCAAGCCTGTCCATTAACCAGTGTACTAAAGACCTGTCCCTAAAATTTACAACAATGCAATCGCCTGTTTCGGTTTTTGTCTGTGAACCCACCCATGAAACACGTTCAACGTTATTTATGTTGTGATACAAATCGTCACTTCTTAACCAATCCACTGCTTTTGCCAACCAATGTATTGTTTTGTTCTTGAGCTGCTTCCAGTCTTCTTCCTTATTGGTTGGCAAGGATGGGACGTTCTTAAGGACAATAACATATGGAGTAGCTTCGGGGGGGAGATGAAGTGTTCTCTCGGTGTCTTTCCGAGAGCCAACTGAACGTATATCAGTAGAATTGGGTCCACCAGTCTCCCTACGCACGGATGTTGTGCCTGACCGGCCACCATCTATCAAGTGGACGTCTGCTATTGGCGGTTTTGCTGGTTGCATTGCAATCTGAGGGGTATTAGTGGTACAGTCTTTTACTGGAGGTGCCAAAAGAAGAGGTGCCGCATGGGGTATGTCGGGATTGGAATTAGGAATAGAATTAGAAGCAGTGTCCGGGCCAGAAGTTATCTTAGAAACACTGGAACCAATTAATATTTTTAGAGACACATCAATACTATTTAACACCCCTACAAGTGGTTCGAGAATCAACTTAATAACAACCTCTAGCGAGCTAGTGAGATGTATGAGTGACACGGAATCCCCTATTGGCTCAACGTCCTTGGAGCCCGTAACAGTATCTGAAGCTTGTGCCCTTGCTACTCTCTTTGGGAGATGCGCCACAGTTTTCTTTAGTGATACCATGGGCGGTGCGTCTTTCTTGGCCTTACCACATGCCTTGGATTTTTTTGATGGAGGAGGGCATAAAGTGTCTAAAAACACCCCCCTGTTGGGTAGTGCTAATATTCACTACATTCCTACATGTGTCTGAGCCATTAGATGCTGGGGCTCCTATTGCTTGATCATTACTTTTGTGATTACCATCACCACCATCACCAACGAGCTCCATTACTCGGTCATGCTCATAATCTGTCTCCGTTAGTGTACCATTATGTAGAGCTCTTTGTGTTGCCCCCAGTCTCTCCTCCACTGATTCAATTTGACTTGTTATTGCCCCCATTGCTGTTATCAAAAAGCTGGTAATTGATGAAGTTAAAGGACGATCCTTTGCAGAAGGCATAACGGTTTTGCGCTTCCCCATCTCCTTACCTCTGGACGAAATATCCCAAGAGTGCTGGCTGAGGCAAAGCAACGACCCTTGTTTCCTGATGTGCTGGAGTCGAGCCAAGAGACCTGGCCCAGCCCAGCCTCGTCCGGTCACGGACGGGCGCAGACTGGCCCGCCCTTGGCCTGGGCACGCTCGCGCGTGTCCCGCGCTGCGGGAGCCCGCAGCCGCTTTTAAACGCCACCGGGCGCGGTCGATACACGTAGGCGCCTCCCGGCGCGAAGGTTGCTGGGTAATGTGGTCCCGTTGGACCCACCGATCCTGCTAAAGTGTGCACGTGCAATAGAAAGTGCTCAGTGCTCCGATTCTACAGCTGCCCACTTCTGATAGCGGCTCCCGCCCTGCGGGAGCCCTCAGCCGCTTTTAAACGCCACCTGGCGCGGTCGATACGCGTAGGCGCCTCCTGGCGCTAAGGTTGCTGGGTAATGTGGTCCCGTTGGACCCACCGATCCTGCTAAAGTGTCCACGTGCAATAGAAAGTGCTCAGTGCTCCGCTGCCACAGCTGCCCACTTCTGATAGCTGCTCCCGCCCCGCAGGAGCCCGCAGCCGCTTTTAAACGCCACTTGGCGCGGTCGATACGCGTAGGCGCCTCCCGGCGCTAAGGTTGCTGGGTAATGTGGTCCCGCTGGACCCACCGATCCTGCTAAACTTTCCACGTGCAATAGAAAGTGCTCAGTGCTCCGCTGCTACAGCTGCCCACTTCTGATAGCGGCTCCCCTATCAGAATCGAAGCGAGTGGACCAAAAGCATTTGGAGCCGAGAAGACCTGCCCTGTAGCATTTAGAGCCAAAACACCCCACCTCAATGCATTCGGAATCGAGACACCTCGATGCAAAGCATTCGGATCAGAGATCGACTTTGGCGCCTTGCGATCGTCCATCCAGACTACCATTTGTAGCTGCGTCCTCTGTCGCTTCTGAGGTTTTTGAGAAACCAATCCTTGAGTGGTTGCAAGAACACCACAAAACCAAGCAGCATTGGGTCAATATCGAACCGGGCACTGGTCGAACCCGGGCAAAACCTCTGCAGGTGCTGAATGGCAGCTCCTCACAAGAGGAAGTTGAATTTTTGAAGAGTCCCTCAATCAGCCTGTACAGCCCACTATCAAGAAGGCTTAAACACGGCAGGGCTGCTTCTCCACTGCCTCCTGCTCCCCCTCCACTACCCTTATGATCTGACATATCGCCCACAGGGTCCCAGACCCTTGGGACGACTTATGGCACACAGCCTCCAGCGGACTCAGATCCGTACCTCACTCCTAACGACATCACCTCGTATCATGATGTCCTGCATAGGGCAGCTACCTTTCATAAGGTAGAGATGCACATGCAATATGAGGAGGATGATTTCCTCATGGAAACCCTCTCCTCCACCCAAAGCTCTCTACAGTACCTCCTTATGCTCAAGGGAGTCCTTAGACCAGCCACTGAAACCAGTTAAAGCAAGAGTGGTGAAACAGAGTCGACAAGAAGTTCAAGGCTTCTCCCACTGACCCACCATACATTCAGGGTCAGTTATCCCCTGATTCTCTAGTCATTCAAACTGCTCAAAAGCGAGCTAAGGGACGGGGAATGACCCCCCTTCGGACCGGGAGAATAAGAATATTGATGCAGAGGGTAAAAGGGTAGTGGCGCAGTCTACTGCTCATTGCAGCATCACTAATTTTATAGGTGTACGCTCCTGATATGACCGTACCCATTGGGATCAGATGGTGGACCTTGTCCAGCGTCTCCCAGAAGAGTATCGGAGATCATCTCCAAAACAAACATCCAGGAGCACTACAGACACCTGTTCCTCGTACTGTGGTGCAGCCAAAACCCCCACCCCAGAACCCTCTTTCTCTTTTTTTAAGAGCCACGCAGCAGTCGCCTTCACAAGGCTACTATAGGTGTCGATACAGGGGTAAAAATGGCAAAGGCAAGGGTACAGCACCAAAGGGGAAGTGGACATCTGTCCAGCAATCCCCCCACATCAAGCAGCTGGAGTTGCTGGTTATTCAGCTTGCTCTTCGGGACTTCCATCCTCTCATACAGACCAAAACAGTCTTAGTTCGACGGATAACACAACTGCTATGTTTTACTTACAAAAACAAGGGGTGCACACACTCACTGCAGTTGTCGATTGTAGCCTAGAGCATTCCTGGGGTGGACTACGATAGGGCCTACCTGCTCAACAGGACCAATCAGCAAGTCCAGAAATGGGAACTCCGCCCCCCCAAAGTCCTACTCCCGTACTTCCAGCATTGGGAGTTTCTGCAAATAGACCTGTTCACCACCGACAAAAATGCTAAATTCCCAAACTTCAGTGTAAGGCTACCACAGTCCATGGGAAATGCACTATGGATGAACTGGTCAGAGATATTTGCCTTTGCTTTTTCACCTCTCCCACTACTGCCGTTTGTGGTCCGGAGGCTGAGACAGACATCCCTCACTCTCATCTTAGTGGCACCAAGCTGGGCACGTCAACCATGGTACACCACTTTTCTTGAGCTCTCTCTAGTGCCCTACGAGAAGCTCCCCAACAGACCAGACCTTCTCACGCAGCAGTACAACATTCTCAGGCACCACCTTGCGATTTGGCTACTGAGGTCTTAGAGTTTGCCTTAACCGACTGGAACAATGCATGTCTATTCTCAAAGAGGCCTGCAGGCCCACTACCACAGCCTGCTATGGAGTCAAATGGAAATGGTTTGCACAATATTGTCCCCCTAAAAATATCAATCCTCTCACAGCATCTGTGCCGGACATTGTCTGTTACCTTCGTCACTTGCAAAGTTCAAGACTCGCCTACACTTCCATTCAGTTACATCTGGCTGCTATAGCTGCCTTCTTACAGAACATAATTCGTTGTTCAGAATACCAGTCATTAAGGCTTTCATGGAAAGCCTCAAATTAATTTTCCCACCCCAGATGCCTCCTGCGTGGAATCTTAGTATAGTTCTCACAAGACTTGTGGGCCCTCCTTTTGAACCACTGAGCTGTTGCCCATTGCTGTTCTTTTTTTGGAAGGTGGCTTTCCTTATAGCCATCATTTTCCTCAGGCGAGTCCTTTCTTCATAGTTCATTATGATAGGGTGGTTCTCAGAACCACTTCCAAGTGCCTCCCTAAAGTAGTCTCCAGTTTTCATCTTAATCAGACATAAAACTCCCAGTTTTCTTTCCACACCCAGAAACTGTAGTGAAACACACTCTACACACTTTAGATTTCAAGAGCGTGCTAATGTATTATATTGACAGAACAAAACACTTCCGTAAGGCTCAACAACTATCTGTGTCCCACTCCAAGCCACACTAGGGGTGTGCCATTTCCAAGGCAGGTGTTGCACATTGGCTGGTCAAGTACATACAGATTTGTTACTCTAATGCTAAAAGAAACCTGCTCGTTCCCTCCCAGTCCTCATTCCACTGAGAAAAAAGTGGCATCAATGGCTTTCTTGGGCAATTTACCACTAGCTGACATCTGTAAAGCAGCTACTTGGTCCACGCCTCATACCTTTACCAAACACTATTGTGTGGATGCCCTGGCCTGACAGCAAGCAAAGGTTGGCCAGGCTGTCCTACATACACTTTTTCAGTCTTCTGCAACATCCTAAGGCTAAGCCACTGCTTTTGGGAGAACTGTTTTAGTCTATGCACAGCATATCTATCTACAGCCACACATGCCTCGAACAGAAAATATTACTTACCCTGTAAGCATCTGTTTGTGGCATGTAGTGCTATAGATCCACATGCGCCCACCCTCGTCGCCTGCAATTGTTGCAGATATATTCATTCTTTTAGTTATATGTAATACTTTGTCTTACATGGTCATCTTTACTGTGTCTTTATCCTCTGTCTCCAGTTTCGCCCTCTATGTGGAGAATAAACAATCTAACAATGGAGCCTATGCCCATGTGCATTACCACTAATAGGTGCAGTCACTAGGTTCTGTTACTCGAAAAGACTTCCTTCAAAGAAAAACAAGCAGTACACGTCTGAGCCTAACACTAGATGGCAGAAATATTCACAGCATGTGAATCTACAGCACTACATGCCAGAAACATGATTACAGGGTAAGTAACATTTCTCTTCCAGGGGATACTCCTCAATAGTCATAAGTACTGAATAATCCCACCCATGCGTGGGGATCCCGGAGCACATATTAAATATATTAATGTATGTAGTACCTCAAATATATATATGCAGCCCAAATATATATATGCAGCCTATAGAAATAGAGGCTAAAAAATGCCTAAATTACATTGAGTCTTTCATTTAAAATGCACCACAACCATTCAACATTTCTGCGATCCAGAAAATGAAACTTTAAAGTGTAAAACATAGCATTTATTTGAAAGGAAAAGCTAGGGAATGGAAGGCATTGTTAGCCAATAGGCTGCATTGAAAACCATAACAGAAAACGGGCACCCGGCCTTTAAGACCTCCTGAATCCCATCATACCCCACAGGTGACAATTAGGTCAGTTCTTTTTTCCAGCTCCTTCAGTGAGGATCCGGGAGCACTGAGGTCTTTAGTTTTGACATTCCTGTCAGAATTTTCTTTTCTAATACAGATGTTTTTGCCTTCACTCGACGTTTTTAAGTACCTTCTGTACTTTTAACTATTTTTCTGACTGAAAATGATTTTTTCTCAGCCACAAAATGCCATCTTTTTTCATCAAATGCACTTGTTTTTTGTTGTTGTTTTTTTAAACTAATTTTATTAAACATTTCCTCAGGTCATCATGCAATCATCAATGCAGACATTGTTATATTCAGGCATATTGAACATTTCCTCTTGGCATCGTACAATTACCAATGTAGACATTGTTATATTCAGCCCTTAGTAATGGTCGCTCACTCCCAGTGTCCCCCTCTGTTGACAGATCACATATCTTGGCACCATTGCTGGTGTAGTTCTTGTTCCTAGCGGTGTTCTTCACCTCCCTACTATTCTCCCGCTAACATCTTCGACCCTTTCTGAGGTATGGACTCAAGCCTGCTGCGTCGTCTCGTCTGCCTCTTGCAAGAGGTCAAAGAAACTCCCTCCCCATCCCCCTTCCAGGCGTGTCATATGTAGCAGTAGTCGATCCTTATTCGAGGAGTGTTGTGCATTCTAAGTCCCTCAGTCTAGCATGCTGCTCTCTAGCCCTCATGCCTTTATATGTGCAGGGGCTCCCCTTCCCTTCCTGTTCTTCCCACCTCCATCCATACTAACCCGTAGGTTATGATCTCCTGCTTCTCTCTCCTGGGCTACTCCCTGCTGCTTCTAGTGACTTCTCGCTGCCAGCTTTCTTGGCTACCCGCAACCTTACTGCTCCCTCGCAGTCTGCTCACTTTATAAACTCCCTCTTCCACCTATGCGAGCTAGGACCCCCGTGCTATCCAGTGGCGTGTGATGTCTTTTTGCTAAGATAAGGCCCAAATCTTGGAACGTACTTGTCACCTTATTTTTAGCAGTGTCGGGAAACCAATGCAGAAGACAATACCCCGGGGTTGTGGCCACTTCCCTTTCTGTCACCTTTGCCAGCACCGTGGTCACTGCGCCCAGAAGTCCCCCATGCCTGGGCAACTCCAGAACATGTGAAGAAATTCCGCCCCCTCTGCATTGCGGGCATACCACTGTTCTTATATTGAAGTATCTGTTAATGCGACCGTGTTAGAGGTATGCTCTGTGCAGGACATAAAAGTGAACAAGTTGGAATCTGGTGTTTCTGGTACCCTTGCTTGATCGTTCTACCAATTCCCCCTATGTTTTTTTGGCAATTAGTTCTCTCAGATCCTCCTCCCATTTCTGGTGTAATGTACTGAGGTCGGGGAGTGTTGCATGGCTGAGCCGCCTGTATAAACAGGTGACTGCTTTGTATGTCCCTGCCGCGGTTACTACATATTGACACCCTTCTGACGTAGGTGGCTCCGAGAGTCTTTCACCCCCCCCCCTTGTGTACGTATTGCCGCTGTGAGGGCAGTATGTAGTAGGAAGTCTCCCCCAGGTAAGTCATACCTCTCCCTGAAGTCATTGAAGGGCAGCAGGATTCCCTCTTCGTATAGCGTCCCTACAGTGGGCACCCCCACTTCCCTCCAGCCCTCTAGTCCTCGCCAGTCTCCTCCATGCGGAAGGGCTTCACATACAGTCAGTGGGATATCCGGGGCATATTGGCGCTTAGTCTTGGACCTCTGCAGGCTTCTATTCCAGCATTTACGGATTACTTTTAGTTCGGTAGTCATCTCTCCCTCCTGAATGGGGAGCTTCAGCACCACACGTGACAGGAGACGCAGGCTTGGTGTTGCGTCTCCTTGTTACGCCGTCCCTCTCACCCGGCTCGCCACCCATTTTGTGAGCCAATGTAGCTGGGCCGCGATATAGTAATACTCAAAATCCGGCACTGCCAGTCCTCCTGCTGCTTTTGGTCTCATTAGTGTTGAGTGCTACTCTGCGTCTCCCCGTTCCCCACAAAAATGCCGTCATCAATGCCTGGAGTTGTCGAAACATCCCTACTGGGATCCACACCGGGAGCACCCCGAAATAATATAATAGTCTTTGTAAGGTCACCATCTTGAGGAGGGCAACTCTGCCTGCTACTGCTAAGGGAAGGATCCCCCAGAAATCAAAACTGGTTTTCACCCCTCTCAATGCTCTCCCCACATTGCCCTCTAGCAGGTCCGCCTGGTCGTGGTATACTTGGACTCCTAAATACGGCAGGCAACGATTCTCCCACAGGACTCCCTCCACCTCCTGTGGCCTTTCTCTACCTTCCGTGGCGGGGAAGAGGCATGACTTCGCCCAGTTTACCCTAAGGCCTGCTACTCTCTCCAGTGCCGCTAGTAGTTCCCTGGCGCCCTGAAGTTCTTCCCTCTCATTTCTAAGGAAGAGCAGTAAGTCATCGGCATATAGTGCTATGTGGTGTATTTGTCCTACTACCTCCAGCCCACGGTAGAAGCATCCCCTCCTAGCTTTGGCTGCCAGAGGCTCCATGGCCAAGGCATACAGCAGGGGCGCTAGAGGGCACCCCTGCCGTGTTCCCCACTGCACTCTATGGCAGTCCGATATAAGCCTACCCATCCTGACTCTGGCCGTAGATTCCGTATATAGCAAGGCAGTCCATGCCACAAATTCAGACCCCAGCCCGAATCTTCTCATCACCTGGAATAGATAAGGTCATTCAAGGCTATCAAAGGCCTTCTCTATGTCTACTGCAAAGATGACCGCCTCCCCCTTACAGTAGGAGTTGGCCTTGAGCAGACGCAATAGTCTCCGAACATTCATTGCTGTGTTCCTGTAGGGTATAAATCCTGCCTGGTCTCGATGTATGAGATCCACCATGTGTGGCAGGAGGCGGGTATCCAGGATCTTACTCAAAATTTTATAATCCAAATTAAGCATAGAGAGCGGCCTGTATGCCGTTTTATCAGATGGTGGTATCCCTGGTTTCAGCAGCGGGATAATCACTGCCTCCCTTGTCGACTCTGGGTGTCTTCCGAGCTGCTTAGCCTGATTATATATTTCCACTAGCCGAGGTCCCAAGAGGTCGAAATATGCTGAGTAAAACTCAACCGGGAGCCCGTCTGTTCCAGGTGTTTTGTTTGTGGCCATGGCCTTGATAGCGCTCCTCATCTCTCCCAGCTCTGTTTCCCTCCCTAGTGACTCCGCCTCTTCCTCCAATATTACTGGCAGCTCTGTCTCTCCCATGAAATCCTCTATCTCGTCATTCGTGAGAGATACCCTACTTTCATATAGACCGGTAGAGTACCTCAGGAATATGTTGTTGTCTTGTTGTTGATGCCGGACCTCCCCCCGCTCCTCTGTCATTTCTAGCATAACCGATCCTCTCCGAGCCGGGCTAGCCAGCCAGGCCAACAGCGCCCCCAAGGCTTATCCCTTTCTGTGTGGGCACGCACCTTGTAGTTTTTGTAATCAAAACAGCGTAGCCGCTCTACATGTTCAGCCACTGTTTCTTTAGCCGCCAAGAGGTCTTCTTGTTTGTCTCTCCTTTCCGGTCTCTCCCTCTCTAGCTCTCGGAGGCGTTGCTCTGCTGCTATGGTGTCCCTCAATAGCACCTTTCTCACCCCTACTGCTTCAGATATGCACCTAGCCCTAATTACAGCCTTGAAGGCTTCCCATTCCACCAAGGGGTTCGCAGCTGTCCTGGCGTTCTCTTCAAAGTATTGCCCGATTGCTGTACATATTGTCGCTTGAAATACTTGGTCCTCTAATGCCTCCGGCCTAAGACGCCAGCTTAGGATTTTTGGCCTACTCCTAGTCCAGACCAATCCCACCAATATGGGATTGTGGTCGGACATCGTCCTCGCCAGGTACTCACTCGTCTGCACACATTCATGCACGTCTGGGGAACACAGTATGGAATCTAGCCTAACGTGCAATTCGTGTAGGGGCGAGAAAAATGAGTAATCCCTATCCCCCGGTTGATGTGCCCTCCAGGTGTCTATCAGCCCCCATTGTAGCTGCCAATTTTTGCACGCTTCTGCTGCTCTGCGTATGGGTGAGTCTGGTAGGGGTGGGTGGGAACTGTCCAACATCACATCTTCAATGCAGTTATAGTCCCCCCCCCCCCCCCTCCCAAGTATCACCGAGCCCGTCAGAGCTGGTGCTAGTTTCCTGGAAAGGCGTGCTAGGAACGGGATTTGATCAGTGTTTGGCCCATAGATGCTACCTTTCGTTACATCCTTCCCATCTAGTTTGCCCACTAGTACCACATATCTCCCTTCAGGGTCTAATATTTGCTTAGTGCATTGGAGCGGTGCTCCTGCTCTTATCCATACTAGGACTCCCCTAGCAAATGCCGAGTAGTTCGTGTAGTATACATGCCCCCGCCATCTACGTTGTAGCGCCGCCCCTTCTTTATGCGTCTCCTGCAACATTGCAATTTGGGCCCCCTCCTCACTAAGTATGCATGTATCTTGTGATGCTTCACCATGGTGTGTATCCCTCGCACATTCCACAAGATGCACTTAAGGTCTGTGGGGGACGCCATTGGATTGGCCTTCTCCGCTCCCCATCTACTACCCCACCCCTGACTCGTAAAAGTAACTCACAAACCCCCCCAACTCCCCCTCCCCAGGACAGGTAAAGGTAGTCCAGATCCCATCCAAACAAGAAGAAATGAAGGTAAAGTTCCTTGTAACTTCGGGGTTGTGGAGCTTACCAACCGGGACCAGTAACTCCGCTCACCGGATCTCCCCCTCTTTCATGTCCGGATCTTCAGCCTCAGCCTGCTCTCCGACCAGTATCTTTCCCCCAAAGTGACCCTCCCACTCCTTCACTCAACTCTGCCTTCAAGATGGTATGTTCCAACAGGGTCCATGTTTTCTCTGCGACCTTCTTCTCTCCTTAGATGATTTCATCCACCGATTTGGGCGTTATCTTCGGGAGTCCTCAGCTGCGCTAGTTGCCTGCGAGGCATCCGAGCGTTCCGTCTCGCGACCACTGCCATTCGATCTGGGGCTAGACCCCGCCTGGCTGAGTTCTGCCACCACTTGGAGGGCCTTGTGCCGTTCTGCTCTAGCTTCTGTTGAGGAGGGCGCTCCCGTTGTACCTGGCCCCCTGTCTGATTTCTTCTGCACTGACCCCGGGGAGACTCCCCGTCTTTCACGTTCTGAGCCAGCGTCCAGCCATTCCCAGGCTTCTTGCGGTGTATGAAAAAACTGCACTCCCGTCTTGGCAACCACTCTGTCGCACTGGAAACCGCATTGAGTATGGGATTTGTAGCTGTCTCAGCTTCTCTTTAACTTCTAAAAATGAAGCCCTATGTTTTTGCACTTCTCTGGTGAAGTCGGGGAACACCATCACCTTACTGTTGCCCACTTGTAGGTCACTCTTCTGGCAAGCTTGCTTAAGGATATGATCCCGATCTCTGAAGTGCAGAAGTTGTGCCACTATGCGTCGTGGGGGGGGGCTCCCGGTTTGGGGATCCTGGCTGGAAACCTGTGTGCCCTCTCCAGTGCATAGAATGGTAAGAGTCCTTCTGGTGCTACTTCTGTCTTGATCTAGCCCTCTAGGAACTGCACCATGTCCGTTCTTTCTTCCCTCTCCGGCATCCCCACTATGCGTAGGTTGTTCCTACGAGACCTCCCTTCGCTGTCTTCTGCTCTCATTTCTAGGACCCGTACCTTGGCTTCAATGTCCCTGAGGGATTTCCGCAGTTCCGTCACTTCTGTGGGGAATTCGGAGAGTGTTTTTTCCATGGTCGCTACTCTCTCTTTTAATCGGCGGTGATCGTCTTTCAGTAGGTTTAAGTCTGTACCAATAGCATCTATCTTTGTTTCTAGGGCCTCCTGGGAGGCTGTGATGGCTTGCATGATGTCCGTTAGGGGAGGCTGCATGGCGGAAGGGTCTTTCCCCACCTCCAGACCATCGTCGTCAGCATCCTATTGAGGGTGCTGTGCCCTCTTCGTTTTGGCACCTTCCCCATGCGTCCAGCCGATCACTCGTCTCTTCGAGCTGGGTCTCTGCCAGAGGGCCCGTAACTCCTCGCCGATCCCCTGCGTTTTTGTCACTCTGATTAGCAGCTCTCCGGGCTCCTCCCTGGTTGTCTGTGTCTGCCGACTGCTTAGTGGAGACTCCGATCGCCTCCAGCCTCAAATTTCTGAGCCTCCGTATCCCTATTCAGCTCTGAGGTTTCCACAGATCGCTCAGCCGCATACTGCAGCAACCCCGGTTTCGAGTGCTCTCCCTCCTTCAATGGGGCCTGATTCGTCTCAGGTTTTTCTGGTTCCTGCCGAGTGTGGTGCTTCGTGTCGCCTGTGGGGCTTCTCTTGTCTACTTCTAAGGGTAGTAGACCCCGGGTCTCTCTAGGCTCTATACTCCGGTACTGTTTTCTGGGATGGTTGATATGGGGGTGCAGTTCCGTGGGTGCTCTCTTCCTTGCGTCTCCGTCCCCCCTCGGATGCCTCTTCAAGTCGTTCCCCTCTACACCTTCTCCTTGTTGACCCGCCGCCCTTCTGGGCCCCCCTCACATGGCTCCCATAGTCCACTCTCCGCCCCTACGAGGCTCGAGGTTCCCGTGCCTCTGTTGTGCACCCTTTCTCCGTTGCTCTCTTCACTGCGCTGTGCCTGGTGCCTGCGTTTCGGTTCCCGCTGCCCTCTTCCTCCAGCGCATCTCTTCCTCTGGCCCCTGCTGTCGCGCCGTTTCTCCCTGATTTAGTGGGCCGCAGCCCCTGCCTGTGGCGTCTCTCCTCGCGGTTTGCTCTCTATGCAGCAGCACCTCCACAGGCCTCCCAGATCTTCCCGCTCTCTGCTGCCGCAGGGGGGTCCTGGGGCCTCTTCGGGTCGCCCTCCTCGGCAACTCAGCTGCGCTAGACACCCCCTTGGCCTACCTTCTTTCTCGGCGCCGGACCGCCATCTTGGATTTTCCACGGCCGGCCGGGATCATCCTGCCTCTCCTCCGCTTCCACTCTGCTCCATCAGGCTCCGTCTGTCCCCAGGTTGGTCGAAGTCCTTTTCCCGTGCAGGAGTCGCAGGCAACGTTCCGCCGATATCCCCAGCCGCTGTGCCTCCCCTCGTATGTCGCTCCCGGACAGTTTCACTTCCGCAAGGTTTTGCAGCCCCTCTTGGTCGCTACCGCCGCAGGGGAATCTCAGAGCCTCCCTCAGGTCGCACTCCTCAGGAGTTTCGTCGCGCCGGGGGTTCCTGCGGCCCACCTGCTCACTCAGCACTGAGTCGTCGTCCTCCTGAAGTTCCGCAGTCTCGCATCCGCCAGCCGAGGCCGCCCGACCTGCCGCTCCACAATTGCCAACCAGCTCCGCCGGATATGGTCTGCCCCTGGGCTGGTCAGGGTTTGTTCACAACAGGGCCTCTGGCAGCATTCCTCTGTTTAGCCCGCTCTCCGCCCTTCTCTCCTCGCTTCAGCGGCCGCTGGACATTGCGGCCGCCGTTTTGTCCTACGCCTCCCGGGGCCGATTTCTGCCCGCCGCGCTCGACTCCCTGCTCAGGGCTCGTCCAAATCGGCGGAGAACTACTCCGGTGCAGTTCCCCCACTGTTCCAGCTGGTTTTACTGCAGGCTTCCTCCTACATCGGCGGTTAGCCACGCCCCCCCCATCAAATACCCTTTGTGTGGCAAAAAGATGGCACATTCTGATCCACACTCCGTTTCTATTGTATGTTTACCTTCTCCTCATCGTCCAGAGACATGCTATCACTACCAGCAACTTTCCAAGAGAACGTTGAAGGACAAGAAGATGATTAGACTGCATGCCCTTCAGGAGAAAGGAAAGTTAGGACCTTCAAGAGACTTGGGGCCGGGGGGGGGGCTCATGCCCCTTTCAAAGAGCCCTCCTCTCATGACATACCTGCACACAAAGGGAGAACAGAAAAAACACAAAAAACGTCGTTCCCATTACCGTTGGCAGGTAGGAGATGAACATCGAGAGAAATATCTGTGTCCTCCTTGTCACGGTGACGTCGAAAGGGCCTTTTGAACATCCATTGGCATCGAAGCGTCCGATGTTGGAGGGCATCGCCGTCGAGACGGTCACCGACTGTCCAGTCGAACCAGAGAAAGTAGACGAAGATAGACATCGAAGCAGACATCAAAGTCAGCAGGCTCGACGTCAAGGCACTTGCTGGCTCACTGCTGGTCGATGTCGACACCGGCACCAGAGACCGCGGGCCTCACGTCGAAGGAGGTACGACACCCGTAGACTTGAGACACTCGTCGATGTCAAGAAAAATACATTCTGCCACAACTGAGCCAGAGAGGTCTCGGTCAACATCGAGGGCTAGAAGATCGGCATCCAGAAGCCGATCTCCCTCTTAAGAAGGCAGAATCTTGCAACCCTCAGGGGATCAGGTGTCTCCTATTGCAGAGAAATCTCCTACCTACACCATCAATATCTCTCCACGTTGGCTGGAGAGTGTAAAACAATTGCATGTACCACATCAAAGTCCAGAATCAGACTATTCCCAAACCTGCTCCCCATCCAGGGTCCCTGAACGTACACCTCCTCCTAAAAGTACTCCTCTTTGTACTTTTTCTCCTGAGGCTCCATCATCACTTCCCCAGGTACAGACCGGATCTCCACAAAGGTCTAAATTCCCACAGAGGCGAAGATCACCGTCTAGGAACCCACGGAGAAGGAGATCAAGATCTACAACACCTCACAGAAGTACACTGTCCAGATCTCGATCTCATCGATCTAGATCTCGCAGAGACAGTCACAGGTCTCCCTCATGGTCCACCACCACTTCTCGGTGAGAGATTACTCACCAACATTGCCGGATTCACCTCCGGCAAGGATTTTGCATGTGGATGACCTCATCACCTACAATGATGTCCAAATCAGAGGGGCAACGATGAAGTACAAGGCACCTGACCAAGACCCTCACTTCCTCAGATCGGACACACCACCAGACACGGTGATAATAGCTGCCGCTAGAAAGATTCATCCAGGGGCGTCTTCATCTACAATGCCCCCTGATAAAGACAGTAAGCAAATGGACTTTCTGGGCAAAAAGATGTGCAATACCTCCACATCTTTTATGAAAGTCGCCAGCGCCTCCGTGCTATTAGGGAGGTACCACAGATCTCTCTGGGACTCACTGTCCAGATTTTCTAAAAAGTTGTCAAAAGAGACCAGGCAAGATTCTCAGGAGATCCAGTAAGAGGGTGGTTTGGTGGCAAACCAAGTCATCAGTACATCTGCTGATACATCTCATCTCGCAGCCCATGGAGACTCTCATGGGATCTGTGCACGACGATCCTCCAAGCTACGCCCTACAGGCCTTAAACCTGAAGCCCAACGAAGGATACTCAATCTGCCATTCTCACTGTCAACTCATTATTCGGAACACACGCGGATGATGAGATGCGAAAATTAAGTCTGAGCTAGATACCCTAAAGGCAGTGGGCCTTGAGAAGTGGAAAGAATTCTTCTGCAGGTTCCGCCACTATGATCGTCGCTCTTACCAGCAGAGGGTTCAAACCCCTCACTGGGAAACTCCGCAGCATTACCACGCCAGGTCGCATTACCAACCGCGCCGACCGGCTTGAGGAAGAGGGTTCCTTGTTGTAGGAGGCTGGCTCGGTATATGGTGTACACCTATTGGTGAGGGGCTGTGCACGAAGTCCAGGCAACCCTTAGTGATAGTAGTAGTGATAGTAGTAGTGGTCCCTGATAATCAAAGCTCTCAAGGGGTAGCTGTGGAGAAGGGTGTAAAGCGGGTACATTACCACACATTCAGTCAGTGAAGCTTACACAGAAGAAAGAATCACACCAGTGTCAGAAAAAATACCTTGTATTTATTATACACCAACACTAAACTTTCCTTGGTATATCTCCTACTCAGATATCAATACACAATACAATATACTTCAAAACAGGTAAGTAAAGCACATAAAACACATGGGTCCCTATGGGGGGCCAAACCATATACTAAAAAATGGGTTGCAAGGTGAATTCCAAACCAAGACTAACACCCAGGGAACTAGGGACTAGGGGGAGCACAGGACCACCACAAGTAAGCAACTAAGGATTGCTAGGCGCCCGTGTGCAGAGGTGAAACTCTGGGTCAATGTCCATAGGATAACGTGGGGAAGTCACGGTTGGAGTTTTACTGTTTCAGGACCTGACCCAGAGGAAACCCGTTGGAACCAGGGAGGTTGGAGGACACCCCCACCCATGGATAGCCAGAGAACCAGGAAACCTACACCAGGGAGCCCGGGTGCATAGGTGCGAAGTGGTGTCGGGACTGCCCGTTGACGTCAATGAAGAACCGCGCATTTCCAGCTGCTACAGAGTCTCGTGGGCCAGGTTGTGGAACCCAGATGTGGATTCCGGACGAGGAGTATCTGCAAAGAGGGGACACAGTCCAAACCACTCGGAGGTGTCCAGGAGGAGCAGGAGCACGATGCCAGCCCTTGTCGGAGGTACTTTGCTGCACCACATAGGTCTTGAAGATACAGCTGTGGAGCCCAGGCAGTGATGCAGGAGCACAGTAGCTGTTCCACAAGCTGTCCCACGCCGGAGGAAGAATGCAAAAAGGTCAGTGTCCGGCAGGACCACCAACAAGCCTTGGCAAATGCAAGAGATGTGTTGTAGAAAACAATGCTTAGTTGCAGATCAGCATGGTCTGTGGGATCACCCAGCAAGGGTAAGTCAGGGCTGGCCCTCAGCAAGCAGGAGAGCCAGCAGGAATCAGTGGAGACCCCAGGAGGACCCTCTGGCTGCAGGCACAGGAGTCGCAGGGAGCCCTCAGCAGCGCACACAAGATGGATGCCCAATTCGCTGGAGAAGCAGGGAGGACGTCACTCTTGGAGCTGTGTGATGCTGGAGGCTGGGGCTTTTTGGAGCTTGAAGATATTTGGTCAGGAGAAACAAGCCCTGGCAATGGCAAACAGATGTGGTGCACAGGGATGCAGTTCTGGTCGGCTGGAGAGAGGGATAACCGTCTCCCAAGTTGCAGGGAAGACTGGTCGGGCCTCTGGAGAGCCAACAAACCACCACCTGTGTTGCAGAGTCACAAGTCGGTCGTCTTCGAGGTGCCTCAAAACCCTACAACATCTGGGCTTACAAATCAATTTCAGGAAGTCTATGCAAGTCCCCACTCAATACATACACTACCTGGAAGCGATCCTGTATACAAAAGGCGCAAGAGTGTATCATTCGGAGGAGAGGATATCCTCACTCAGCATGAAATGTCTCACTCACCTTCACCCTCCTCATACATCGGCCAGACAAGTAGCCTCTCTCCTGAGTTTGATGGCATCTTGCATCTACATTGTGCCAGACTACACAAGACAACTACAACAAACGAAGATTAGTGGTCTCAGTTTTCAGACCTCTCGGAAGACAGAGTGGTTCTCTCGGAGGATGCCAGGCAGTCGCTCCAGTGGTGGATGCAGTCATCACATTCTCGTAGGAGTTCCTTTTCACCAGGAACTTCCCACAAAGACTGATCATGGATGCTTCCTTCCAGGGTGGGAACGCAGGCCCACATAGGATTTGTACAAACTCGAGGTCTGTGGTTGGACAAGGAGCAGCTGTACCATATCAACATGCTGGAGCTTAGGGCAGTCCATCTCGCCCTTAAGTCTTTTTATCCTTCCATAAAGAAAAGCTCCCTCCTGATACAAACCGACAACACAAGCACAATAGCACAATGCACTACTTGAAGAAGCAAGGAGAAACCCGGCCACGCTCCCGTCTCTGGAGGCACAAGCCATATGGAAGTGGCTGTTTGCCAGGGACCTGACCTTTTTACCTATCCACCTGCCAGGAACACTAAACGTCCAAGCAGACTCTGTCGCAACTTCACCAAAGCTAATGACTGGATACTAATTGAAGATGTCGCAAAAGACATCTTTTGGGAATGGGGAACGCCACAAATCGACCTGTTTGCAGACGAAAGCAACAAAAAATGCTGCAACTTCGCATCCAGGTTCTCCCGACCAGGGTTGAAGGGAAATGCCCTTCTGATAAACTGGTCAGGAAGATTTCTCTACACGTTTCCCATCAATCCCATTGATTCCTTCAGTGAACAACAAGTTTTACAGGTCCAAAACCAGAATGATCCTCATAGCACCGGAATGGCCTCGCCAATGGCGGTTTCCGGGTCTACCACATCTATCAGACGGACCACACAGGAGGTTGCCATTCAGACAGGATCTGCTTTACAAGCTTGGGGGGCAGATCTTCCATCCTAACCTACCCTCGCAGAGCTTGACAGCATGGCTCCTGAATTGCTCCAGTATGGACACTTGGGTCTTTCACAAGACTGTATGGATGTTTTGAGAGAGTCCAAGAGACCTTCCACCAGGAAATCATACTCTTTCATATGGAAGCGATTCTATTTGTGGTGTGCCCAGAATGGTCATCATCCAATCCTAGGCTAAAAAAGTGTATTCTTAACGTGTGTGTTGCATCTAGCGAGATCTGGCCTTCAGTTTTCATCTATAAAGGTACATCTTGCAGCCATTAGTGTCTACAAAAAGTCTCCCACACAGGTTTCCTTCTTTCAAATGTCTGTAGTCAAAGACTTCCTTGAAGGTTTGAAGAAGTTCTACCCTCCTGTAAGGTCACCTTCTCCTCCATGGGAGCTTAATGTGGTTCTCTCAAAGCTAATGGGTCCCCCATTTGAACTGATACAGAGGTTGCAGACTGGATGCTGGTCCTTCTGGGCGATTTGTGGTGACAATTGGTGCAAAACTTGAAAGGTGTTTTGTCCATTGCGGCGCTCAGGGGGCCCCCTGCGACCGCATTCTCCGTTGAACGTCGAGGTCTTGGTCGAAAACCTTCTCCCTCGTCGTCCCGGTTACCTGACCTGTAGTCGGGTGTGCTGAAAACTTTGATTTTCGTCGATTTTCTTCTCTTCCGTCGATTTTTTTTTTTCCTCCAAAAAACTCTGGAACTCTTCGGACCGATCCAGACCCAGCAGCGGAAAAAAGAATCTGAAGATGGCGACCAAAGGTGGGAGCTTCCGGAGGAAGCGCGTCGACGTCACGAAGGACACCAAATGGTGGTATGTCGACGCCCACCTGGGCCACGAAAAAAAGAAGAAAAAAAAAGAGAAGAAATACTACAATTCCGGACCCAACCACTAGGTGGCGGAATAATGCACAGCATAGTGAATCCAGAAAGATTCACGCTGCAAAACCTTACAGCACCTTACTTGGAAGACTGCTTTTCTAGTTGCTATTACTTCAGCAATGCGAATCAGTGAAATCCAGGCTCTATGTGCTAAAGAACCTTAACTGGTATTTCATGTGAACAGTGTGCTCATGAGAACACATCCAAGCTTCCTGCCAAAGGTGATCTCTGATTTCCACATCAATCAGACCATTTCTCGTCCATCAATTTACCCCAACCCTTTCCATACCTGCGGGGAGGGTTCTGCATTCTTTAGATCTTAAGATAGCCCTTAAGTTCTACTTAGACAAAACAAAACAAACAATCTCACCATCTGTTTAACAACTATGCTCCAATGAGAACTGGTATAAATTCTTTCAGGCAAACCATCACTAGGTGGGTAGCCTCCTGTATAGTGCTTGCCTACCAGTTAGCCTGTAAGCGCTTACCTTCTAGACCCAAAGCCCACTCTACGAGGGGTAAGGCGACTACTGCCGCTCTGCAAAGAAATGTACCCATTGCGGACGTTTCCAAGGCTGCAACATGGAGATCGGTACATACGTTTGCTAACCATTATTGTCTTGACTCAGGCAGTTGCTCAAGTAGGGCAGGCTTCTTTAAGAAATCTCATTGGATAATTTGTTTTCAGCTGCTGTTCAATGGTTCTGTTCGTCCGCATGGTGTGGGATAGACAAGCTATTCTATTCAGTGCTTATGTCTATTGATGAGTTTCCAGTGGAAGAGAAGGATAAATTGCTTACCTGTAATGCTAGTTCTGTTCAAGGGGAATATTCATCAAAGTCATAAGCAACCTTCCCTCCTCCCCGGACGAATACTTAAAACAGATGCTGTTATATGTTTTATCCTAATGTTCATGTCACCGTAAAAAAAAGACCTGACCTAACGTCACCTGTGGGGCAGGATGGGATTCGAAGAGGTCCTGGAGGTCTTAAAGGCACGGTGCCAGTTTCTCAGTTATGATTTTCAATGCAGAGTATTGGCTAACCATGCCTTCCATTCCCTTGCTTTTTTCTTTCAAATAAAGGCTATGTTTTACACTTTAAAGTTTCATTTTCTGTATTGCAGAAATGTTGAATGGTTGTGGCACATTTTAAATGAAAAACTCAATGTAATTTGGGCATTTTTTTAGCCTCTATTTCTACTGTGTGTGTGTGTGTGTGTGTGTGTGTGTGTGTGTGTGTGTGTGTGTGTGTGTGTGTGTGTGTGTGCGCACACACACACACACACACACGTGTACGTTTTTGGGGTATTAAGTACATTGAGGCTAAACATACATATAGATTATATTTAATATGTGCTCCAGGATCCCCGCGCATGGGTGGGACTATTCAGTGCTTATGACTGAGTATTCCCCTAGAGGAGAACTAGAATTAGAGGTAAGCAATTTATCCTTTCCTTACTTTGCATCATTAAACGTATGTTAAATATAGATTTGAAAGTGTGTGTATATATCTATATATATATATGTATATAAAATGTATATATGTCCTTTTTTTTTAAACGACTAATTTGAACAATTTGATTTCTAATAATTCTGAAAGTTAATTTAATAAATGCAAATTATAATAATTGTAAAAGTACAATTTGTAGTGTAAACATAATTATAATATTTATAATATTAATTTAGTTTAATTTTAAAGAAATGGCATTTCAAAGCCGATTACCCCCAAAACTATACACATCCCTGAAACCTAAAAACAACTTAAAACCTTATTTTAAAACACTCCTCAAAAACCTAAAACTACCCTTAACTGTGCAACCATTTCCACCTCTGAACCCTAATAATTTATTTCCACCTTAACTCTGCTCATCCCAGAACCCTAAAAATCCCAATACTACTTAACAAACACCTTCCCGAAACCTAAAAATACTTATACCAAACCACTCCCCAAAAACTTAATACGTCCCCCTAATCCTTAACCCATTCCCACCCCAGAAACCTTGAAACCCATTACCCCTAAACTCTACCCATCACTAAAGCCTTAAATTCCAATTATTCCATAAAAGAATGCCTGAACACTAGTAATCTGTTTATCCCATAAATGAAATACAAAAACATCCCTGAAGCCTAAAAAACTAAAATTGCTTACCGAGATACTCCTTAAGTCTCCCACAATCCTCAACCCATTCCCACTTCTAAACGCTAAAAACCCGAAATATATATATACACACCCACTTACACCAAACCAAATCATTATACATTTAAGCTTTGTTTTTATTTGCAGAATTCCTATATTTTTAATTGGAATATTTTTAATAATTCAATACAAATTTATTACATTTAGAATTTGTACTTAAAATAGTCTATTTTATTTTTAATATCTAAAAAAATAAAATTAAACCTTACATTTTTTTAAATAAATGTTAAAATTGCATTTAATTTAGACAAATTTTTTTTTTTTTTAAACACAATTTATTGGATTTGTGGTACATTACTTTCGAAGCCGATTACATACAGTCCGGATGAAATACGTTCGAGTAGTACCGGTATAGCAGAACAACAGCAACAGCCTGTGAATATACAGACCAACAAAACAACCTTGGCACAGGCTACATATTGCATCTCCATTCTGAGAAGTGGCCATTTAAACTTATGTATGTGGCCGGAACTGCCCATCATATGGGTGTACATTAGTCAATGAAATTGCTGCCTGATTATGGAGGGTCTGGTGATGGTAAGGGGGGCAAGTCTATACCTCTATAGACTACCCAACAAGACCAAATCTTCCTGTGTTTTTGCGGACATCCTCACGCTATGAACACTGCCATTTCTGCCCCAATGCAACGGTCCATGGCCCTCCTCCACCCTCCGATTGGCGGAGAGGTCCCGTTCCACGATTGGGCAATATCGCGCTTGGCGAGTGTGAGTGAGGCCTAAGAATAATAAATGTTGCTTATAGTAGTTTCCCTCAATCCCCTCTGTACTATGTAATAGAAATAGTTTGGGTTCTAATTCTAGTCGCCATGACAGGACACGTTCCAGACAGGAGGATACCTTACGCCAAAACGACTGCCGTGCCCCACAATCCCAAACTGTGTGTAGGAAGGTCCCCTCTGCTTTGCCTCATCTAAGGCAAGTGTGGGACGGAATAACACCCATTCGCCAGAGGCGGGAGCGTGTATAGTATGCCCTGTGTACATATTTGAATTGAATTAGGCGATATCTCGTGGCCATAGTGGCACCGCAGGGGCTAGCTAGGGCTTCAGTCCAATCCTCGTCCGTGAGGTCTGGGATGTCAGCCTCCCATGCTGCACGTGTTGTGTTTAGTGTAGTTTGGTTATGAGTGATCAATGTTTGGTAGATTTACTGAATTTTGTGGGCGCCAAGGTCGCCCATCAGTAAGCGTCCCTCGAGAGAGTGAAATTCAGGCAATTCCTCCAGGAGGCGGATTAGTGGGGTCAGGGCATGCCTTAGCTGTAGGTATCTGTAGAATTGTGTACGGTGGAGGTGGTATTCTGTTTGTAACTGTAGGAAGGATTTAAGTGTGGTCCCTTTGCATTATATCGCCTAGAGTTGAGATCCCAATAAGATCCCATGCCCGGAAACCTGCGAGCGCAGCGATTGGCCGCATGTAGGTCCCATGCCGCAGTGGGGTCATCTGCGTCAGTCGCCCACCCCAGCCCATCTTCTTCACTGTGTGGCGCCAAAGCTGTATATCTACTCTACATGCTGGGGGTAAGTGTTCGAGATTTGGTTGGTTATAGAGGAACTCCAGAAGAGGGGTATTGCCCATCACGAGTCTCTCCACTGTGAACGCTGGGTCCGTCTGCGGGCTGTACCACCACTCATTAATGTGCAATAATTGGGAGGCTGCATAGTAGGAATATATATCCGCTCCCGCGATCCCTCCACAATATGTAGATTGGGTACAGGTTTGCAATGCAACCCAAATAGCACCATTCCCCCCCTCCCCCATAGAAAGTGGTTAAGGAGTGCGTTTACTTGTTGGATCCAAGTCTGGGGAATGGAATATGGGACATTTTGGAGCCGGTATAGAATGTGAGGCAGGGAGACCATTTTAAAGATTGCAGACCGCCCGCACAAAGATAAAGGCAGAGGTGACCAACTCCTTGTCTCCTCTCGGAGACGAGATAATAGTGGATGAATGTTATGTGACCAGGATACCATTGGGCATGGCGAGATGTAGACACCTAGTTATTGAAAGCCCTCCGTGACATGAGATAATGGAGACGCCCATGTACTTCGCATGTACTTCGCACCTGGGCCCCGCAAACTTGGAACAGCATCGATTTCGCTGAGTTAGCTCCAAGGCCTGAAGTCTCCCCAAAAACACGAAGTATCTGTAATATTCGCGGGCCAGAGAATCAGGGGTCTGTTAAAAATAACAGTACGTCATCTTCGTATAATGCGATCCTGTCTGAGGCGTCAGCCGACCAATCATATCCCCGCACAAGGGGATCCTGCCTCACCCATGCCGCCAGCAGCTCTTTTGCTAATGCAAATAATAACGGGGAAAGCAGGCATCCCTGTCTCGTACCCCGATTAATTGGAAATGGGGCTGACCGTATTCTTGCCACCCATACGGAGGCCGAGAGCTCTGTGTATAATAACAATTTAGACAACTTTAACAAATTAAATGCCTATATCCTTAACAATATGTATGTATATTTGAGGGTATATAAGGTGCATTGAATCATTGTTAAAGTAACGTACCAGTGAAGTAAAACATTGTGAAGGGAAGGCACTAATACCAGCAGTGTAATGACTCACATGTATGGCTCGCAAAGTAATGGTAGTATACCTGGATTGAGTGTTCTGGGCCTGCATAAAGGGTGACGTTTGCTACGTAGATCCTGAATGTATTAAATCTGGAGGTGGAAGATCCCTCCTCTGTATCGAAAGTTGTAATAGAGTGTACAAATGAGAGTACAGTCTCAAGAGGCAGCAAAGGCCAAGGCTGTGCTGTTATTTGAAGGATACAGAATCCAAGTTTTCCCAGACTTAGAGTTTATAAGGTGAAGAGTGAGATTTAATAATTGTAAAGTAGTGCTTTCATTAAAAGATTGCTCCAGGTGGGCCTCCTCCAACCATCCAAGCTCCAAGTTTCTTGGAAAGAGAGAAAATACATCTTCTGGGACTTAGAAATGATGAGAGTACATCTGGATTTTGGGCTAGGACTATCAGAAGGAGAGGTAAACAATTGCATAAAAATATGAACATGCACATTATTAAGAAACAAACCTTGTTCATAGTGGGGTGAACGTGAGGGTTAGGAGAAAGGTCTGTACATGCTTGTTATAATACACAGTGACATTTTCACATGTATCCTGGCCCTAACTCAACTAGTTATGGTGGGTTTAAAGGTGAATATCAACCCAGTCAGAGGAATAAATGAGGGGAGGCTGGGGATGTAGTATCCTTTGTATAGAAGTAGGGGGTTTGCAGAAATAGTGTTCTTTCAAAAGGGTTGGAGAAGGTTCCACCTATTGTTTGCAGAATTGTATTGCAATATAAAATGCAGTAGAGTAAAACTAATACTTGCCACAGGACTACCAGCAGGTTTCCTCTGAGAAATACAGTAATTGACTACAGAACTGACTATATAATGTAAAGTTGTAAAAGAGTGTAGCAAGAAAAGAGGAAGGCAAAAAGAAATCTAAGGTGAAGAAACACCGTAGGAAAGTAGAAAAAAAGTAGAGAGATGAAGTCAAAATTGTGTTTTACCAGCTCTGGCCTTAAGTGAGTTGCCGAATAAGTCGATCTACTGTGTGAATATAAAGTAGACTGGATCGCTCTTTAGAGAATGAATATGCATAATTCAAGAGGCATATAGGTATTCAGATCAATGGGGGGATGATATTAATAAGCTGAACTGGAGGGGTGGTCGTAATGGATAAAATTAGCTCAATGACCTTTGACTATTTGAGTTAGCAATCCATGCAATCCTGTAGTTTATTTCCTCTAATATTTTAAAATAGTTAAGATTAAGTGTATTAGAGTTACATCTACATGCACAACAAACCGATCGATCAATGTTTTCCCAGTTGAACAGAATGGATTTGGAAGTGATGACAGTTCAAGCAATAGACCATAATGTTTCTGTAGTGATTTGGGATTTGACTAATGCACCCATGTACTCCTGAACATGTCATATTGCTGTCTGGGTGCCAGAAAAGAATTGTATTTGTTTCTACTTTTTCAAGAAATGCTATATTTGGTCAGTCACACATGATATGATTTAGGCTGCCTTGAACAGAATATCTGATAGAGACTATTAGTTGTAGATTCCTTACCTTAGAATTTCCCCCTGACGTCAGTCCGGATCCAGAGATTTTTCAACAGCAGTACCCCTGCACATCGGTAGGTGGTGTTGGTTGGCTCCACGTCCGTCGTGGAAGCCGGAATGATGTCGCTGGACCTATATAGACACCACCCATGTGTGCTGACGTCCGTTCCTTTTTCCGCGCCAGCCTAAGCGCAGATCCGGAGAGAGCTACCCCTTAGCCGGTTTTTGGCTAGCCTTTTTTGACTTTTGTTGACTTCTTTTTCGAGTGTTGGACTCCTTGTGCGTCGAGGATGTCCCAGCGTAGGACCGGCTTCAAGCCCTGCGGCTCCTCACTCTGGAAGATGTTCGTGACGGATCCGCACCTAGTGTGCCTCCGGTGGCTGGAGCTCAACCACGACCCGAAGTCGTGCTCCGAGTGCCGGGTCATGAATCCGAAGGCTTTGCGAAAGCGGTCCCGAAAGCTGTTGGATGCCCGGTACTCGGCTCCGTGTTGCTCCTGTTTTCGTTCGAGAGGGAGGTCCCTAGAATGGTTGCGGAGCCAGCACCCCTCGTCACATTCCAAGTCGTTGGGGAGGTCAGGTAAGCACAAGAAGAAGTGGTAGAAGCACAGCCGTTCTTCGACTTCACCATGTCGGTCGATGCGACGCGGGACTCTGAGCGTCATCGCTCAAAAGCTCCGTCCCCAGAGCTTTCTTCTGAGACATCTTTGCGCCTTCCCGCTTTTCTGGGAGCTGGAGCGTCTCCTGCCCAGATCCAGAAGTTTTATGAGGCCCTGTACCTCATTTTTGGGCAACACGGCTCCGCTGGTGCACCTTCGGGCCGTGTGGAGTCAGTTGGGGGCCCTAGGCCTTCGACGCCAGCGGGTTTGGCCCAGACTCCGGAGGGGCCCGTGGATCCGTTCTCTGAACCAGACAGTCGTCGCTTTATCTTACTCGACCTTACCCGACATCTGCCCCGGCGACGACTCTCCCGACTTCGACCGTGTCCCCGATCGGTGTCAACCCCATGCTCGTCCCCGATGTGAACATGGAGCCAGACCGACGACGGTCGACGACGTTTTAGATGCCAAAAGGGACTTTTGTCCCTGTGTTCATCCCCGGTGTGAATTTTGTGCCATAAGGTGGGGAATGGGAGGGGCAACTGGACCCTTTAACTGACCAGCTTGAAGAATCTATGGACTGGCGGATGGACCTGGGTGAGGACAGTGGTTTGGACACCACCTCTGGCACTGGCTTGCTTTCTTCCACTACCGTGGCTACGGATGAGGGAGATTCCTACGCTGTGGTGGTGAGAAGGGCAGTCAAAGTCCTTGGTCTTGAGCTCCCTTCGGTGGTAGTCTGGACTAACCTCCTGACAAATGTGCTTAAGATTGCGGCTACCACTTCAGAAACCCCCTTGCCCTTCAATGAAGCCCTCACCAATGTCCTTCTGGGCACTTGGTCCAAGCCCAGCACAGGGGCTCCTGTGGATAGGACAATCGCCCGCCTCCACTGCCCCACTCCGGGCGACCCAGCGTTCCTCATGCAACATCCTTCCCCTGAGAACTTGGTTGTCCAAGCCTCATCTTCAAAGGGCTCATTCCCTTCTGCACCCCCAGATAGTGAATCCAAAAAGCTGTACCATCTTAGGAAGAGGATTGTGGGAGGCTGGCTTAGTATATGGCGCTCACTTATGTAAGTGTAGCACCCTGCACTAATCCAGACAACCGTTATGGTGATTTTAGTGGTCTTAGACAACCTTAGAAAGCTCTCTAAGTGGTAGCTGTGGAGAGCCGCCTTCAGGCTTAGTCCAGAAGGAGTGTAAAGCAGCTTGTTTTACCAGTACTTAATCTTATGGTATAGGTTAAGGGAAAAAGAACCACACAGTGTAGTTAGAAAAAATATGTATTTATTCCGAACACTCACTAACACAATACAATATCTCCTACCCGGAGATATATGCACAATACACACAATACTTTGGTAATAGAAGTCGTAAATAGCACAGAATACATAGTGGTCTCCAGGGGGAGACCAAACCATATACTAAAATAGTGGAATGCGAACCACGACTCAAGCCAAGAATGGACCCAGAAGACGTAGAAGATCCGGGGACCCAAGGAACCACCCAAGGTGAGTATCTAGGAACCCCACGGAGGTCGTGTGCAGAGTGGAAACACAGCCGCGTACTCAATGCAAGTCAATGGGAAATTCGCAGTTGCAGTTTTAAAGAAGGAGCCTTCCCAGTGGACCCTGAAGAAACCTTGTGGAAGGCAGAAAGTTGGAGAGTCACCCCACCCGTGGATACCACAGGAACCAGGATACCTACACCAGGGAAGCTGGGTGAATAGGTATGAAGTGACGTTGGAAACCGCCGTAGACCACAAAGGAGGACTTCAGGAAAGATGCCGCTGATGAAGAAGGTGAAAGAGTCTGATGGAATCCAAGGGTGAATTCTTGACGAAAAGAACCTGCAAGCAGAGGAGACAGAGTGTATGCCACTCAAGGTGACCAGGAGGCACGGAAGAGCAATGACCACCGATGACGGAAGATGCAGGAGTGGTGACGGTGACCTTGGTGCTGCAGCTGTGAGGACCAGGTGACGCAGTGGAAGACCATGAGCCGTTCACGAGCTGTCACACATCAGAAGTCGAGAACCAGGAGGTCGGTGTCTGGCGGGAGCTCCAACAAGTCTTGGCAGTAGCAGCAACAGGCGTGGTAAACGAAAAAGGAGCAACGTTTGGACCAGCACGGTCCAAGGGACTCATCAATTGCAGGAGAGTCAGAGCAGGCCCAGAGCAAGTAGGGGAGCCCACTGAAGCCAAAGAAGACCCTCAAGAGGGCCCACAGTCCGAAGGCACAGGAGTCGCAAGAGGACCTTGAGCAGCTCACCAAAGATGTAGGCCCACAGTGCAGAGGATGCTGTAGGGACGAAGATCTTGGCAGGAAGAGAGGCTGGAGGCTGGAGCTTCTTGTAGCCCGAAGATCTCGGGAATGCAGAGCCAGCAAGCCTTGGCAACAGCAAGTCGACGCGGTGCACAGAGGTTCTGTTCCAGCGGTTCCGACGAGGGATACTGGTCTCAAACTTGCTTAGAGGACAGAGCAGGCCTCGAGGGTGTCGCAGAACCATTAACTGTGTTGTTGAGCCTTTCGAAGTCCGTGGGATGTCAGGAGCAGCAGACCAGTCAGCTTCGTTGAGATGCCTGCAGATGCAGGGGAGTGACTCCTTCACTCTAAGGGAGATTACTTTGAGTGTCCTTGATGTCCACAGGCCTCTAGAGGAACCTGGAAGAAGCACAGGCACAGACGACGAAGAAGACTTGCAGAACAGACAGCCCAGGAGCAGCAGGAGTCTTCCTTGGTGCAGTCTCTGTTCCAGGCAAAGTCCAAGGTGCCCAGATGGTCGAAGTTGAAGTGGTTTGGGGTTTGAATCTTGTCCCATGACGAATCTAAAGAGCCACCCACAGGTAAGCCCTTAAGTACCCTACGGAAAGGGTTGGAACGATTCAGGGTTCCCTCCCGGGCGGGGAGGGGGGGCTGGACAGAGGGTAGGATACTCCCATGTCCTTTGTCCAGTTTCACGCCAGAGTGGGAGCCAAGGGCGCCCTGAACTAGCTCAAACTGGAGTATACAAGGAGGGCATCAAATGTGCCCTTCAAAGCAGTCTGGTGGCGCTGGTAAGCTCCCTCACCCCAGACTAATACACTAAGTCCTGCCTGGGAGGTGGTCACACCTCCCTGTGACAGGAAGCCTATTGTTCTACCTGCCATGCTCGAGCTCAGCTCAGCAGCAGGAGGGCAGAATCGTGGCAAGGTTCAGCTGCAAGCAGCACTAGCTTGCTGGCAGACCCTGGAAGGCTGTTATTAAGGGCTTCCCGGAGGAGGCACCCAGTGCATGGAATCATACCTCCAACACCGGTAACGGTGTTGGGGTATGATTCCAACATGTTTGATACCAAACATGCCCTGGTTCGGTATAGCCAGTATATAGTTAGCCATTGCGTAATGACGCATGGCCACTATATATATAAAAATGGCTAACTGCAATTACAAAGCCTGGAGAATCGACTTTGGGGTTTGTAGGGGGTGTCCTGCTCATGCAGGACACCCTCACACTTATAACCTAGCACCCTGCCTTCAGGATTGAAAGGACTGCTTTACGGGTGACTTATAGGTTTTAAGTTCAGTGACCTCAGATATAACTAAACTTACATCTGTCGTAAGTGGTGCTAGCACCAGCTTACACAGGCTGCCAAGGCAGGCCTGTAGTCACAGTTTTTGTGGTCTCTAATGGGTGGCAAAATACATGCTGCAGCCCATGGGAGACCCCTGGTGTGCCTATGCCCTGGTTACCTTAGTACCATATACTAGTGACTTGAAGTGTACACCAGTAGCCAATTAGGAAGGTACCAAAGTACTTACCACTGTCAAATTTAGGGAGAAAGCACAATGACTGGTGTCCTTATTAGCAGGATCCCAGTCAGACTAGTCATAAAACAGAATAACACCAGCAAAAAGTGGGGGTAACCATGAAATCAGATCCTACTTTCCTACACAAATACATAAGAACTTTTCGGCATAATCTTAGTCTTGTTGCCCTTACCGTTCTTGAAATGCTTGTAAGAACTGAAGGTAAAGAGAGCCAGAGGGGCATCAGCTATTTAAAACGGAAAATAGGACACTGGACTTCCAAGGAGACAGCAGCTTCCCTATCCCATCATTCAATCAATCAATCAGGCATTTATAAAGCGCGCTACATACCCGTGAGTGTCCCAAGGCGCTGTGGGGGGGGGGGGGATGCCGCAGCTAGAGGTCGAAGAGCCAGGTCTTGAGTAGTCTCCTGAAGGTCTGAGGGTCCTCTGTCTGCCGAAGGGGGAGGGAGTTCCAGGTCTTGGCGGCGCGGTAGGAGAAGGATCTGCCTCCGGAGGTGGATCTGTGTATGCGTGGGACGGCGGCCAGGGAGAGGTCGGCGGAGCGGAGACTCCTGTTGGGTGCGTAGAATGACAGTCGGTTGTTGAGGTAGGCCGGGCCGGCGTTGTGGAGTGCCTTGTGTGCGTGGGTGAGGAGCTTGAAGGTGATTCTTCTGTCGATGGGAAGCCAGTGCAGGTTTCTCAGGTGTGGGGTGATGTGGTCTCGGCGGGGACGTTGGTGATCAGGCGGGCGGAGGTGTTCTGGATTCTTTGGAGTCTGCCGATGAGTTTGGCCGGGGCTCCGGCGTAGAGGGCGTTGCCGTAGTCGAGTCTACTGCTGATGAGGGCGTGTGTGACGGTCTTTCGTGTGTTGGTGGGGATCCATTTGTAGATCTTGCGGAGCATGCGGAGGGTGTAGAAGCAGGTTGATGAGACGGCGTTGATATGGTTGGTCATGGAGAGTTTCGAGTCGAGGATGACTCCCAGATTGCGTGCGTGGTTGGTTGGTGTAGGAGCGGTGCCTAGTGAGGTGGGCCACCATGAGTCGTCCCAGGCTGAAGGGTTGGGTCCGAGAATGAGGATCTCTGTCTTGTCTGTGTTGAGTTTGAGTCGGCTTTCTTCCATCCAGTCGGCGACAGCCTTCATGCCGCGGTGGAGGTTGGCTTTAGCGGTGTGGGGTTCGTTGGTGAGGGAGAGGATCAGTTGGGTGTCGTCGGCGTAGGAGATGATGTTGAGGTCGTGGAGTCTGGCGATGCGTGCGAGCGGGGCCATGTAGACTTTGAAGAGCGTCGGGCTGAGGGATGATCCTTGTGGGACACCGCAGATCGTTTTGGTGACTCCGGAGTGGAATGGGGGGAGGCGGACTCTTTGGGTTCTGTCGGAGAGGAAGGAGGTGATCCAGTCCAGGGCCTTGTCGCGGATCCCTGCGTTGTAGAGCGTGTACGTAGCGTGTGGTGGCATACGGTGTCAAAGGCAGCGGAGAGGTCGAGGAGGATGAGGGCTGCTGTCTCCCCGTTGTCGAGCAGGAGCCTGATGTCGTCTGTGGCGGCGATGAGGGCGGTCTCGGTGCTGTGGTTCTTGCGGAAGCCTGACTGGGAGGGGTCGAGGATGTTGTTGTCTTCTAGGTAGCGGGTGAGCTGGGTGTTGACTATCTTTTCGATGACCTTGGCTGGGAACGGAAGGAGGGAGATGGGCCGGAAGTTCTTAAGGTCGCTCGGGTCCGCCTTGGGTTTCTTCAGTAGGGCGTTGATCTCGGCGTGTTTCCAGCTCTCAGGGAAGGTTGCGGTCTTGAAGGAGAGGTTGATGATGTTGCATAGGTGGGGTGCGATGGAGCTGTTGGCCTTGTTGATGACGTG
The DNA here is from genome assembly GCA_963921515.1 of Calotriton arnoldi. Taxonomy (NCBI): domain Eukaryota; kingdom Metazoa; phylum Chordata; class Amphibia; order Caudata; family Salamandridae; genus Calotriton; species Calotriton arnoldi. The sequence goes on from CAWUFW010000699.1 coordinate 3,370,255, forward strand.
GTGGGGAAGAGGGTCGGACGGGGCGCCTGAGTGGATGGAGTTCATAGTCTTGCTGGTGTCCTCGGTGGTGGTGCTGGTCCATACTGTGAGGTGCTCGTGGTTGGGGGGCCGGGGTGGTGAGGTTGGCGGGGTCTGGGCGTGGATTGAAGCTGTCATGAATGTCGGTGATCTTGCCGTGGAAGAAGTCAGCGAGGGCGTCGCAGAGGGCTTGTGACGGGGGGATGTCGTTGGTGCAGGAGCTGGGGTTGGAGAGTTCCTTCACGGCGTTGAAGAGTTCCTTGCTATTGTGAGCGTTGTTGTCTAGGCGGTTCTTGAAGGCGGCTTTCTTGGTGGTCCTGATGAGGTGGTGGTGGTTCCGGATGGCGTCTTTGAGGGCAGCGTGGCTGTCGGGTGTTTTTCCTTGTGCCAGGTGTTTTCCAGTCTCCGACAGGTGCGCTTGGAGGTTAGGAGCTCTGGGGTGAACCAGCTGGCTCTCTGGCTGGCGTCTCTGTGGGCGGTCTGTCTAGTTGGGGCGATGGCGTTGGCGCAGTCTTCCATCCAGAGTCTGAGGGTGTGGGCTCCTTCCTCTGGGTCGGAGGGGTTGGTCGGGGGTTGAGTGCGAGGTGTGTTTGCAGTGATTCCTTGGTGATTTTGCTCCAGTGGCGTCCGGGGGTTTGTAGGGTGCGGTGGTGTGAGACGGGTTTCTGGAAGGTGAAGTGGACGCAGCGGTGGTCAGTCCAGGTGAGTTCGGAGGCGTGGCTGAAGACGACGTGGGGACTGGAGGAGAAGATAGCATCGAGCGTGTGGCCGGCGATGTGGGTGGGCGTCGTGACGATCTGCGTCAGTCCTAGGGTGGAGAGGTTGTCGATCAGGGTGGAGGAGTTGCTGTCGTTGTTGTTTTCCAGGTGGTAGTTCAGGTCGCCGAGGAGGATGTAGTCGGTGGAGGTCAGAGCCGATCATTCCTTGTTCTGGCATTTGCTTTAGAGCCCGGTTCTGTTTTTCTAGCTCATGAGAATGATCCTGGTACACCTCTTATTTTGTGAGTGTAAAAGTGATTTACCATGGTTCTTCTTGACTTTGTGTGAGTTTACTGACAGTAAGTGTATTTTTCCAGCTTTTTCACAATTCTTTCCCCTCCGAGACTGAGGGTTGTCCCCTCCTTTTTTGTTGAAATGCTCCAGTGGTGAAAGGTGCAAATGACCCTCTTGTTCTGTGTGGGTTGCCACCCAAATTCTCACAGTGTGGAAAAATGTCCCTTTTTTGTCAAAAAAGACCCCCGGTATAATGGAGTTATCCGACTGAGGAATTTTGGAGGATAACCTCAAGTAAGAGCTCAAGAGTTGCCAGTGAAGGGACTTCATCTGAGTCGGATGTCTGCATCTAAGGACTCCAACTGAGATTATTCATGGAGCGGAGAAGGCACAAGAAACATCACCACACCAAGCACAGGCAGTAAGTCCCTTCAACATGGAGTACAACATCAAATTTGATGCATGGTTCTAAGGAGACTTCCCTATCAGCATGTCTGTCAGTGCAGACATGTTCTATGAGCTACATGAATATTCTAGTTCTTTATTAGAATTCTGTGATCTCCTCACGCTGCTCTTTTTAGAAGAAGACACTGTAATGTTACTTGTCCTCCATCATAGCCATTAATCTCCTGGGTAGATAACGACTGTTGAAATGCAGTGTTTTGGTAGTGTACAGTTTAATAATTTGCAATAAGCAATACATTGGACTGAATGTGTAGAAATAAATCTCCAGTTCCTTGTTATTCTCATGGTAATTTGAAGTGCCGCAGGCTGTGCTGTTAAAGTATTGTGGTCGGACAAATTTGAATGAATTATGGAGTGATTTCTTCATGTCTATAGATGTGCTGCTGTTTTTAAAGGACTTTTATACTGAGCTGAGTTACTGCAGCAAATGGATAGAAAGTAAGTTGTTGACCGTTGCACTAATACTTGTCTTAAACTAGCTTTTTAACTGCATAGCAAAGGAGCTTAGGTACCTCCAAGTAGAGAATCTGAAAACGTTCGCACTGTAGGCAGTAATAGTGAAAGATAAGATATGCCTTTAATGGCCAGCCTTTTAAGAAAAGTGTCACTCTCCCACAAATGTATTCCCCATTATCCAACTTTTGTCTACCAAAAATGTAATTTGCCTTGAATGCCAACCTTTTCTTCCTCAGCAGCTTAATTCCATAACACCGTTATACTCCGTGTAACCAGGTTGGCTAAACCATCCAGAAAGGAAACATAGTTTGCTTTCCTCAAGTATCAGTGTTTTCCTTAATACACGAGCGTAGGTTTGATTGTCTTTGTTTCATAGGAAAAGTTTTGTGCAGCTCAGTAACATACTTTTATGTGGTGTTGATATGAACTGTTCATGGTGAATAAAATTAATTCAAATGGTATGAGCAGACCTGGTCCGTTAAGCTTTGCTATTGGTAGTAGATTACTGTCCTGAGAGAAATCTGGTGGTTTCCTGTTACGTTTTTGTGGGCATGTTATTCTACAGTGCACCACATTCAAAAAGTAATGTCATCTTCACAGGCGTAGTTTGTGAAGAGTATCATCTGTTCTTGTGCTATTCTGGAATCACAATCAATCTAGACAGAACATTAAATGCAATTACTTACCCATTAATGATTTTGGATCTCCACTATGCTTATTTTATGATTTGTTACCAAACACCATCCTCCTTGGTTTTTGTCTTACTCATTCACTTCTCTTTTACTTTCCTGTTCTACACTTTCCTTAGAGGATGTCTTGTATTCTAAAGGTAAGAGGTAGTCGAAGTGCTATGGCTTCAAAATGATTTCTTAGATGTGGAACGGAAACCTGTGTCTCCTGCTGTTTCCTTTTGCCAAGTCTACCTTTACAAAAATACAGTGTAATTCCTGTGGTAAACTTCAATTGATTGTCAAGTGTACCTCCTTTCTTGCGATTGACGTGTATTACCTAACTGCGATTAGAGTTAGATGAGTTTAACCACCCATTATAATGAACATAGTCTCCTTGTGCATCTGTCACAAACTACCCATCTTGTTCCCTCGTTTAAAATGAACGTACTCTTTTCAGGAATTCTGTTGTTAATTTCATGAACACATATAATGAACACATATATATATATACACATACATATATATATAGTTGAAGGCAGGAGCCGAAACGCGTAGACCGTCCATGCTTGCACGATGTACTAAATAAATTCACTTTACTGGTTTAAAAAAACCTACCTGTGGATCGTTCTTTCTCCGTGCTGTGGGATCCTTGCTGAGAGCAGTGTGGAATCCGTCTTTTACAATATATATATATATATATATATATATATACATATATATATACACATATATATATACACATACATATATACACACACCTTTGATGGCAAAAATCAAAGCTTAAACACAGTTGGATTAGGGAGATAATTCCCTATCACCAGATTACAGTGAAACAAACTATGTTTTTTGAAGATTACTCAAGAATTAAGCCATACATTTTGTTTTCTACTGAAGTATTTTTGAAGAATCTTTTTGTTTGTACAGGAAGCATTTTTCATAGAGACTCCTCCCTATGACTTTGACTAAACCATGTGTGCTGTCCTTCCTGTAGGATCTCAGTAAGAGCCCCAAAACCATGAAAAAGCTCCTCCCCAAGCGCAAGCCTGAGCGGAAACCATCTGATGAGGAGTTTGCATTGCGGAAAAGTAAGTTCTCTCTACTAGTTGCAGAAATAAAAAGCCCAATATTGAAACCTGTCAGAAGACATAAATGTGCAATATTTGTCTGGTTTGAAATATTTCTGAAAATGTCAAACATGCTCCCCCCCCCCCCTTATTTTTTTATTTTTTTAAATCCTCTGTTGAATAGTGTTTGCTGCCTCGGGTCACAGTTGCTTTTTTTTAAAAAACATTGCTGATACTTTTTGATCCAAAATTCATGTGTGCTGTTGATTTTAGTTAAATTGATAGATAAGAATAAGGAACTCTATTTTTTGGTAGGCTTTATGATCTTCTTTTATGGCGGGAGAGGGGGTGGTGTTTACAACTTTCTGATGGATACATCTGCCTGTGGATTCCTCACCTTTTGAATTACCCCTTGCGCAGCATTCCACTGAAACTTTTTTAATAGCTCTCCCATGTTGACGAGGATGTCACAATAGCACGGCTCCGCTCGCGACTTCGTGTGACATCATCGGAGCCATAAGAAGACCTCGTCGGCGAGCTGACGTCAGTTCCCTTTATTCCGCGCCGTCCTCGCTTAACGGTTTTCTAGGTTTTTCCATTTGTTTGTAGTCTACTTTGTTGCAGTTGTCCTTAAACTGTTTTTTCACGATAGCTACTCAGAAGAAGCCTGGTTTTAAACTCTGTAGGGAATATGGGGGCCATATGTCTGTTACAGACCTCCCGAAGACTACCTTTGGTGTTTGTCGTCGGACCAGGATGTCGAAGAATGTTCTTTGTGCCGTCGGATGAATCCGAAGGCACTTAAGGAAATGCAAGCGAAGTTGTTTATGGCCCGAGTGAAGAAATAGAAGAGAGGTCGCAAGAGAACCAAGTGGAAGTCGCCGACTCCGCACACTTCAAGGTCGTCCAAAAAGCACAAGAAAGAGAGGTGACACATGCTGGGTTTCATGTGAGAGGGCCCATGCATGAGCAGAGCCCCTCTGCAGCTTTCGGAATCTTTATTCCGGGGTTGTTTGTGATGCAGCCAGACCATATACTCTTAGGTGCATTATAACTCTTCAAAGGAGAAGTCGGTGTCCCTGGTCCGGCGTCGTCATAGGAAGGATGACTTCTCCCCTTCTCCTTCACTGCAGGTGTCTCCTGTGCATTCTCCGACACCGAGGGATACTCCGATGCCGAGGGGCTCTCCGACGCCCGGGGGGAGTCTCCTGCGCCTGACAACGCTCCGATCCCAGATCCGACGTCTCCAGCGCCGCAACCAGAGCCCGCTCTACGACCTCGATCTATCTCAGGTCAGGCGGTTCCGGATCCATACCCACCTTTCCCGGCTCCAGGTGCGGTGTATGGCATGTTTGCCAGGGTGGTTAACCCATCTGGCGCGCCGGTTAGCCCCGTGGGGCTGGTTTCTTATAATTTGGGTGTTCCCCAGCATTATGACTGTAGAAAGGTGGAATCTGACTGCATGGTTGCCCCCACTTTTTTTCCTGGTGTTTTGCTGGTTTTCGACTTAGTTTGGCTGGGATCCTGCTATTCAGGACCCCAGCCTATCTGCTTTCCCCTTAAATTGATTGTATGTACCTTAGGTACACTCCAGATTGGATTCTGGGGTACCCTTGTGAGTCCCTAGTATATGGTGTACTATGTACTCAGGGCATAGGTACCCCAGAGGCCTACCAGGGGCTGCAGCATGTATTGTGCCACCCCTGGGAAGCCTTTTAAAATGACACAACAGGTCTGCTACAGCAGCCTGTGTAAGGTGGTGTATCCACCCCTTACTGAGATATAGGTTCCCTATATCTCTCCATATCACTGCACATGTAAACCTATCAGTCACTCCCATAGGTGGGTCGCCAGAGTTTGTCCAACCCCTTCCTTGGGTATAAAGTAGGAAACCCTGACTACAGGACTTTAGATTACACCTGGACTAAACTCTGATCCCAGAAACCAAGTACTTTGACGATCTTCACGACGCTGGACGACTGAAGAATCTCCCTTGGAGTAAAGGAGTTACTCCCCTGCAAGGCAGGCACCTTTAAAGCAACTGACCGGTTGGCATCTCCGAGCTCCGATATTGCCACACAGGAGGTGGGTTTTCCTAGGTCTCTGAGGTCGATCTGTGCCCACAGCAAGTCTGAGGCCCGTATCCCTCGTGGAGACCGTGCAACCCGAACCCCTGGACACCGCAACCATTTGCAGAAGCATCACCTTTCCGGCGACCCCTGAGGCTGAGCTTTGGGTTACTTGTAGCCCTGACCCCGAGCAGTAATTGCACCGAAGATTGTCGGCCTACACTCCACGAGTGTTCCGGGGGCTGCCATTTTGTGATTCCTCTCGAGGTCCCTTCGCGATCCCTGGTCCGTTGACCTGTGGGTCCCCAAGAAGGCAACTCTAACTTTTATTGGGCTTCCCTGGTTGCTCCAGACGTGCCCCCACTCTCCATCGCTTGGGGAGTCCCCAGGACCTTGTTGGTCCGCACAGAAGCATCTTTTCTCTTCCTGCGTGGGTTGCTGTTGCCAAGGCTTGTTGTGGTCAATCCGATCACCGACACCCCAGCATTCGACCTCCTTCGTGGGACAGCTCGAATCCGGCTCCTGGTCGTCGCCGACGTCTCCGGGACCCCGTGGCTGCAGAGTCAAGCTTCACCTCTTTGCACCTGAAGCACCCGACATCGGTGGGCTTTCGATTGCTCCGCTCCTGGTCACTGGCTAGTGACCCAGACTCTGTCCCCTCTGCTTTCAGGTTCTTCACATCTTCGATCCAGGCTTGGATCACACCGGACACTTTTCTCCTTCACGGCAGCAGCACTTTGCAGCAGATCGCCATTGAAAACGACGACGATTCCCGACACCTTTTGGCACCTATGCACCTGGCTTCCCTGGGTGAGGTAACTCGAGTATTCCGGTGCTCCCGTGGGTGTTGGGCCTAGAAACCCTCAAGTCTAAAGGGGTTTGCTCAAAGTCCTCTCCTAAGTGTCCTTTAACTTTAAAATTCCAACCGCGACTTTCCGCATTGAATCCTACGTCGCTCGCGGCTGTGTTCTCACACTGCACACGTCCCCCGTGGGTCTCGTGTCACTACCTTGGGTGGTTCCTTGGGGTCCCAGCGATTCTACGTGCTCTAGGCACTGTCTAGTCAAGTCGTGGTTCTTATACCACTTTCTTAGTATATGGTTTGGTCTCCCCCTGGAGCCCACTGTGTATTGTGCTATTTACTGTCGTTTTAATACTGTGATACTGTGTATCTTGAACTCTAATCTCATAAAGGGATTAGTAGTTAGTGTTTAGAAATAAATACATATATTTTATATATATCTTGTGTGGTTCTCCTTTCATTTAGTTTTTCAAGAGGTTATAATCTGGTAAACCAAGCTGCTTTACACTCCTTCAAGACTTAGCCTGAAGGCTGCTCTCCATAGCTACCACTAGGATAGCTTTCAATAAAGGTTGTCTTTAAACCGATCATCAATAAGGGTCGTTTGGACTGGTGCAAGGTGCCCACTATAACTAGTGGACAGCATATGCCAGGCCAACTTCTCACAATGACCAGGCACCGTTCATGGCGTTCATGCCAATGACTCCGTCTTGGCCTCTCCCGACACCGAGGTTCTCAACGCCGATTACATCTCAGGTGGGAAGGATGGACTACTCTCTGGCGCCGTCTTGACTTCGATCGGCACCGCTGCCCGCTTCTGAAGGTCCTCTGTTGGCTCCGAAGTCCCCGGCACCACGTCTGGCGCCGCCGACTCCGAAGATTCGATCAGGGAGGGAGGCTCAGAGGCTTCTGGAAGGGGAGGAAATCCAGGAGCAACAGGAGCAGGCTGAGGAGGGGGAGATATTAGACCCTATGGATGATTTTGTAGGACTGCAAGAAGCCAGAGGGCTTGACACATAACCGGAGTGGGAGCTCTCCTCTCCAAAAGCTCTTCTCTCTCAGGATGTGGCCTCATACCATTCGGTCATTAGAAAGGCTGCTGACCTTTTGGACTTACAGTTGCCAACGGCTCAGGTCAAATAAAATATTTTAACAGACGTACTGCACTCTTCTTCTGCGGTGGAGCCTTTGCTTCCTTTCAATGAGGCTCTGACAGATCCGATTTTGGATATTTGGCAGAAGCCAATGTCTGCCCCTGCTGTGTCAAGAACGGTGGTAAGGCGCTATAAGGTGGCACCTGGGGCTCCAGCATTTTTATCATCGCACCCTTCACCTTAGAGCCTTGTGGTTCAAGCGTCTTGTTCCTCAAAACAATCTGCTGGTTCCTTTCCTTCTACTGCGGGGGATAGGGACTCCAAGAAGTTGGAACAATCTGCAAAAAAGGTGTTTTCGACGGCCAGCATGACTTTGAAATCAACTAATGCCACGTGTTTGATGGGGCGTTATATCCATGCATTGATGTATTCTGCCAAGGAGGTAATACCTAAGTTGCTAGAGGATGTTCAAGGTCACTTCGCTGAGGTACTGTCGGACACGCAGGCTGCAGCCCTTCAGGTGATCCTGTCCGGCCTTGATACGGCTGACTCCGCTGCCAGAGTGATGGGCTCATCGGTGGCAACTAGGAGGCATGCCTGGTTGAAAGGGTCAGGATTCTCCCCGGACGTCCAGGTCACGCTGTTGGACCTTCCCTTTGAGGATCAAGACTCTTTGGAACCAATGCTGATTCAGCTTTACAGAGAATTAAGGATAGCAGGGCTACTGCTAGATCCTTAGGCTTGCAATCACAGCCTATGGGTTTTGGTTTCTGGAGATTTCGAGGCTTTGGGAAGGCAGCTCCTTTTCGAGGCCGACAACAGCAACAACAGAACCCTCTGTATAAGTCATACAGAGGGAAGGGAAGAGGTCGTCTGCGAGGGGCTGCTCGCCAACAGGTATCCTCCTCCTCCCCTGTCCCCACCACTGGCCCTGCAGTGAAGCAACTCTAGATCCCCCATCTTGGAGCATGTTGGTCCTGTTGGAGGTCGTGTGTCCCATTTTCTACAAAATTGGAAATCCGTCAGATCTTTGGGTTTTGAATCTTGTAGAAAATTGGTACTCCCTTCCGGGAGTTTCCCCCTCCTTAGCCTCCTCACCAGGGTTGGTGTTCGGAGGACCATCTGATGCTTCTGCAACAAGAGGTCCAGTCCCTGTTACAGAAAGGTGCGATAGCGATTGTTCCGGAGCAGGAGAGGGGTCAGGGATGCTAATCCTGGTATTTCCTGATCCTCAAAAAGGACGGTCGTTTGCGGCCGATCCTGGACCTCTGGGTCTTGAATTTTTACCTCAAATAGGAGAAGTTCAAGATGTTGACCCTAGCTCAGGTTCTTCTGGCGCTGCAGCAGGAAGACTGGATGGTGTCGATCGATTTACAGAATGCGTATTTTCACATTGCCATCCTGAAGTTGCATCGGAAGTATCTCCGTTTTACGGTGGGATCTCAGCATTATCAGTTTGGAGTCCTTCTGTTCGGTCTTACATCCGCGCCTCGGGTCTTCACAAAGGTGATGGCAGTGGTGGCAGCACATCTCAGAAGGTCAGGAATTCCTGTTTTCCTCTATCTGGATGACTGGCTGCTCAAAGCAAGGTCGCCAGAGATGGTGCCGCATCATCTGCAAGTACCAACTCGACTGTTGTTCGGCTTGGGTTTTTCGATAAATGTACCCAAATCTCACCTGCTGCCCTCTCAGCGCAACCTGTATATAGGGGCGGTACTGGATTCTACTCTGAGTCGTGCTTTCCCACCTCCTCAGAGAGTTCTAGACATCCCAGCTATGATCCCAATATTTCAAATTGGAGCAGCTGTTCCAGTCCTGAAGGTTTTGCGCCTGCTCGGTCTGTTCGCTTCCTGCATACTGTTGGTCAACCATGCATGCTGGCATGTGAGAGCACTCCAGTGGTGCCTCCGCAGGCAGTGATTTCAGCACAACGGAGATCTCGGGGAGGTGGTCAGAAGCTCCAGAGACACTGCGGCGGATCTGTTATGGTGGAGTGTTTCAGGCAACCTGACTCAAGGGAAGCTGTTTCAACCTCCTTCTCTGGTGGCCACGGTGATAACGGATGCCTCCACTCTGGGGTGGGGTGCTCATCTGGGGGATCTGGAGATCAAGGGTCTTTGGTCTCCAGAGGAAAGATTGCTTCATAGCAATCTTCTGGAATTGCGGGTGATATGTTTGGCTCTCAAGGCCTTTCTTCCCTCCCTTCGCGGTCGGTCAGTTCTGGTCCTGACGGACAACACTACTGCAATGTGGTACATCAACAAACAGGGAGGAGTAGGGTTGTATCGTCTCTGCAGAGAGGCTCTAGTCCTGGGCTCGGGACCTCCAGATTTGCGTAATTGCAAATCATCTGGCCAGGGTGCTGAATGTGCGTGCGGACAGTCTCAGTCGGCAATACTCGGCCGATCAAGAGTGGCGTCTTCATCCGGAGTTGGTTCACCGCATTTTCAGAATGTAGGGGTTTCCTCTGGTGGACCTTTTTGCAACTCATGAGAACGCGCACTGCCCGTCGTTCTGCAGTCTCCATTATCCGATGCGGGGAGCATTGGGAGACGCGTTACAACTAGATTGGAGTCTTCGGCTTCTTTACGCGTTTCCTCCCATACCCTTGATTCCTCGGGTTCTGAGGAAGATTTGCCACGACCGGGCCCCAAGTCATATTGATTGCTCCGAATTGGCCAAGAAGGGTGTGGTACACAGACCATCTTCACCTCTCATCGCACCCTCTGCTCTGTCTCCCTCTCAGGGCAGACCTCCTCTCGCAATCGCAGGGGCAGGTTCTGCAACCCCACCTCCAGAGCCTGCACCTTCATGCCTGTAGATTGAACGGGGCAACCTGAGTGCTTTTTCTCTCCCACCGGATGTGGTGGATGTTATATTATCGGCCAAAAGACACTCCACCAAATCTGTCTATTCATGTAGATGGGCCAGATTTGTTAAGTGGTGCGGAGAGGGTTCAATTGATCCTTTAAAGGCCCATTTGTCTGATGTTCTTAGTTTTCCTCTTTCCTTGGCCCAGCAAGGTTGTGCTATGGCGACTGTTAAGGGCTACTTGTTGGCTTTATTAGCCTTCCTTTGTTTGCCAGACCAACCATCGTTGTTTAAGTCACCCATAGTTATGAGGTTCATTAAGAGTCTTACTAATAGATTTCCTCCCACTCCTTTTATTATGCCTCTGTGGGACATAAATTTGGTTCTTACTTTCCTGATGGGGTCTCCCTTCGAGCCTCTTCATAGTTGTCCGTTGAGGTTTCTTACATTCAAAACAGTTTTTCTGATTGCTATTACTTCTGCCAGGAGCGTAAGTGAGCTTCAGGCCCTTAGTTCTAAGCCTCCTTTTACCACCAGCTATGCGGATAAGATGGTTCTCCGGACCAAAGCTGCTTTCCTGCCTAAGGTGGTTACTCCTTTTCATCTAGGCCAGTCTATCACCTTACATACTTTCTATCCTCCCCTCACCCTTCGAAGGAGGAAGAGAGACTTCACCGCCTGGACCCTAGGTGGGCGATCAGCTTCTACCTGGACAGAACCAAGGACTTAAGGCTGGCTGACCAGCTCTTCATTGGTTACGTGGGAAGAAGGAAGGGCAAAGCTGTCTACAAACGAACGCTTTCCATGTGGATCATCTTGTGCATCAAGATCTGCTACGCCTTCCCCAAGAAGGAGCCCGCCTGAAGGTATTAGAGCTCATTCTACTAGAGCTAAGTCTTCTTCTTCGGCTTTGGCTAGAAGTGTCCCTGTTGTAGACATCTGTAAGGCAGCAACTTGGGCCTCCCTCCACACTTTCGCTAAGCATTATTGCTTGGATTCAGAGGTGAGGAGGGACAGCCATTTTGCTTGTTCTGTGCTGTAGGATTTTTTGGTATAGGTAGGTGGACACCCTCCTACGGGAGCGGGACTGCTTGGGGATTCAATTCAAAAGGTGAGGAATCCACAGGCAGATGTATCCATCAGAAAAAGCGTTACCGAAGGTAAGTAACTTGTTGTTCAATCCAGACATGTTGGATTTAGCCTTTGTTTTTTCAGAGACATTGTTTGGTATTCAGTCCGGTAAATTAACATCTGCCTGTCTGGTATTTGAAGTGCCAGTCTTTCTGGGCGCAGTTTAAATGCCATTATTATCCTACTATCATAATGTGGTGAGATAATATTTGTAAACGTCAGACTGGCGCTTTACCTTCACTAGGACTTGGAATATTTGCTCCATTTTATTGCTTGACACTCTAACTATTGATCTTTATTAGCTTATGTAGAGCATAACTATCACTTGGTAAGAGTCTCTAGATAGTTAATTCAGGTGCCTATCTAAACATCAGCAACTCGGGTAGTTAGTTGCAGAACAACCAGGTCTTTATTTGCCTTCTGTATCAAAGTAAGTTTGTCCCATGCGTAGAGTAAGAAGAAGAAAATTCCAAAATTGTAGACCAGATAAAGAGAAAGCTCTACCTCACAATTTCTCATTTCTATATTTGTGAATATTAAACTGAGTTTTTTCATGTACCTCAGATATAGCACTAAGTTATGTTTGCATTGTTTCTGGGAGAGGAAGTGGAATCCTGTGCCGTAATGGCAAAAATATTTTATTTTCTATTTAAAAAATACACTTACAAATCAAAGTAAAGGCACTCTTACTGTTTGTCTTTACTTCTAATTTACTTATTAAGTGGAACTATGAAATGGAGATGTGCAACAAAACAATTTCTGCTACAAATTTGAAAGTTCATTTCAGGCATGATTTCTTTACTCAGGAAACTTGGCAAAAATAGAGAATAATAGTAGGAAAAAACCCTGAATCTTTACAGGGCAGACCAACATAGGAAATGTAAACAGAGTGTCCCCATCATCAAACTTTACAAGTGCAATTTGCCTCCTTGGTTGGAACCTTAGAGGGCAGATAAACACAGAGCAGCTTAAGAGGGTGTATCTCTTTACATAATGAGGAATTGTAAATTTTTACCCTCACAGTGAAATCTCACAAGCTCATAAGTTTGTGGTAGTCACCATTGCTTTTTAGGTAGTTTTTCACCAGGGAAAAGCATGCTAGTTTATTCCTGGCAATGGCTGAAGTGAGTGTGTCCCCACTGTGGCATTGGTAAAGATACATCCCCAATTGATGAAGGTGTAGAAGAAAGGGATTCTCCATAGTGAAAAAAGAATACCCTGCAAAAGCACAAAACACATGTAAATATGGAAAAGCAAATTTTTCATTTGCACTTGCAGAATTGTTATCTGGAATTTTGTTTGTAGAAATAATTCTAATTTAAGTACTCAAAGAATCTACATCTGTCATTGGTTTCCTTGACTTCAACTGGACTTCTATGAAACTTCCAAACAATTCTTCTGGGGTCCTTTGCGACTCAAGACATGCGTAACCAGGCATTTCTGTGGTGTACTTCTAAGCTTCAGCCATTTGTGTAAGTGCTTGATCTCTTCCCTCAATTTCCCCTTTTATACTCGTTCTGCACCACTGCTAGATTGCTTAGAGCTGGAGATGATCAGCTGCTTTTAGTAAGCAGGGTTGTATTTATTGCCTGTGATTGTTTCCCCTGTTTTGCTTGTACATTCAATCGTTGGTACCTTCCTCCAGGCTACTATATCTGACTCATGTCGCCATTGCTGCACTTTGCCAATTAATCTTAATTCCACTCAGATTAGAACTGCTTTGCAAGAGTACTAGATGATTGATTGAAGTTCAGCATTGTGGAAAATAGCTGTTGAAAACCATATCCTTCACGTGCTCATGTAATATAATAATGGAAAGCAAGCAGTGTTTTAAAATTCAATATTCATAAGGCCAGGAAAATAGGAAACACACACATGTAAATTTGATCTGTGTAATATGCTTTGAAGGTGCAATGTGAAAACATATTCTGCAAAGGTACCCACCCAAATATATTGACTGCCACGTTATCAACAATATAATATATCACTACCAAAATGGGATCTGTATTAAATTCCTTAATCCAGCTTTACTCCGTTCCTACCTGTTATAGGACTTAGTTAATTAGCTGTTCTAAGTTTAATCCTAGAACATTTGGAGTGAGTGCTTTAAAGCAGTTGCATTTCTAAGAACCTTTTCTACAGTATTGGATCTTTCATAGATTCACATGCTTGAATCATTCCCCGCCTGTAGGAAGGTAGGATCCTTCTTGCATGGTTACCCCCACTTTCTGCCTGGTGTCAGTGTGTTTTGGACTAGTCTGACAGGGTTCCTGCTAATCAGGACCCCAGTCTCTGTGCTTTCTCCCTAAATTGGACTATGGTAAGTACTTTGGTACCTTCAAATTTGCTACTGATGTACCTTTTTAAGTCCCTAGTATATGGTACTAAAGTACCCAGGGCATAGTACACCAGGGTCTCCCATGTGCTGCAGTATGTGTTGTGCCACCCATGAGACACCATTCGAACTGTGACTACAGGCCTGCCATTGCAGCCTGTGTAAGTTGGTGCTAGCACCACTTACGGCAGATATACGTTTTCTTATATCTGAGGTCACTGCACTTAAAACCTATAAGTCATCCCTAAGGTAGGCCTTTCAATCCTGAAGGCAGGGTGCTAGGTTATAGTTGTGAGGGTGCCCTGCACGAGCAGGACACCCACTATAAAACCCCAGAGCAGATTCTCCAGGCTTTGTAAGTGCGGTCAGCCATTTTTATATACATAGTGGCCATGTGTCATTACGCGATGGCTAACTATATATTAGCTGTGCCGAACCTGGGCATGTTTGGTATCAAACATGTTGGAATCATACCCCAACACCGTTACCGGTGTTGGAGGTTTGATTCCATGCACTAAGGGGCTCCTCCAGGAAGCCCCCAGTGCTCCTGGTAACAGCCTTACAGGGTCTGCCAGCAAGCTAGTGCTGCTGCCAACCCCAGACATGATTCTGCCCTCCTGCTGCTGAGCTCAAGCAGGGGAAGGTAGAACAATAGGTTTCCTGCTACAGGGAGGTGTGACCACCACCCAGACAGGGCTTACTATATTGGGCTGGGGTGGGGGCGCTTGCCAGCCACCAGACTGCTTTGAAGGGCACATTTGGTGCCCTCCTTGCATACTCCAGTTTGAGCCAGTTCAGGGAGCCGTTGGATCCCGCTCTGGCGCGAAACTGGACAAAGGACATTGGAGTATCCTCCCCTCTGTCCAACCCCTCCTCTGGGAGGAAACCCTGAATCGTTCCAACCCTTTCCCTACGGTACTTAAGGGCTTACCTGTGGGTGGCTCTTCAGATTCGTTGTAGGACAATATTCAAACCCGAAGCCACTTCAACTACGACTTTCTGGTCACCTTGGACTTCGCCTGGAACCGATACTCCATCAAAGAAGACTCTTGCTGCTCCAAGTCTCGTTGTTCTGCAAGTCTTCTTCATCGTTTGTGCCTGTGCTTCATCCAGGTTCCTCTCCAGGCCTGTGGGCGTCAAAGACACCCAAAGGAATCTCCCTTGGAGTGAAGGAGTCACTCCCCTGCATCTGCAGGCACCGCAACGAAGCTGACCGTTCTTCTGCTCCCAATGTCCTATGGACTCCGAAAGGCTCAGCAACACAGGTGGTAGTTCTGCAACTTCCTTGAGGCCTCTCGGCAAGTTTGAGGCCAGTATCCCTCGTCTGAATAGCAGGAACAGAATCCCTGTGCACAGCGTCAACTTGCCGCTGCCAAGGCTTGTTGACTCTGAATTCCAGAGATCTTCGGGCCACAAGAAGCTCCAGCCTCCAGCAGCTCTTCCTGCCAAGATCTTCGTCTACACCGAATCTTCTGGCCTGTGGGCCTGCAACTTTGATGAGCTGCTTGAGGTCCTCTTGCGACTCCTGTGCCTTCGGCTTGTGGGTCCTCTTGAGGGTCTTCTTTGGCTTCAGTGGGCTCCCCTGCTTGCTCGGGGCCTGCTCTGACTCTCCTGCTCTTGGTGAGTCCCTTGGACCTTGCTGGTCCCAACGTTGTTCCTTCTTCGTTTACCACGTCTATTGCTGCTGCCAAGGCTTGTTGGTGCTCCCGCCAGACACCGACCCCCTGGTTCTTGACGTCCGACAGCTCGTGAACGGCTCCAGGAGTTCCACAGCGTGACCGTCATCACTCCTGCATCTTCTGTCATTGTTCTTCCGTGCCTCCTGGTCAACTCCGAGTGGCATAGACTATGTCCCCTCTGCTTGCAGGTACTTCAATTCAAGAATCCATCCTTGGATTCCACCGGACTCTTTCACCTTCTTCGCTTGGTGCATCTTTTGTGAAGTCCTCCATTGTGGTCTACGGTTTTTCTGACTTCACTTCACACCTATGCACCCGGCTTCCCTGGTGTAGGTATCCTGGTTTCTGGGGTATCCACTGGTGGGGTGACTCTCCAACCTTCTGTCTTCCACGGGTTTTCTTTGGGTTTCACTGGGAAGGATCCTTCTTGAAAACTGCAACTGCGACTTTCCCATTGACTTGCATTGAGTACGCGGCTGTGTTTCCACTCTTCGACAGTCTAAGACGGCCCTTATGTATGGCTATAGTCTACAATAACCTTGTCTACGATCACCTAGTCTTTGATAACCACGTCTACAACGGCCTAGTCTATGACTACATCTACTAAGACTGCCTCGTCTGTGGTGGCCTCATCTATGACTGCATCCTGTATGGCGGCTTCGTCTACGACGAAGGCCTCGTTGATGACAAACATTGTCGACTTCAGCCTAGTCGTCTACATTCGCCTCGTCGATTACGATCTCAATGACAATACAAACAACTACGAAAGTACCATAGTTGTCCACAAGAACAAAAGTCACATAATCCAGAATAACTTAATGTCAGGAATTTAGGGGATTAATATGAGCATGTCTACAACAGTCAGCAGTATATGTAGAGGCAATATGTGGAGGAATTTCACCACTTCGGTCCGCCTCCAACTTCAGAGCATGGGTCAGGTCCATGTAGCTCTAGTACTAGACCTACAGGGCATGTTACAGGATTACTACAAACACTTTCCCGAGCCTGCAAGGTCACAGCGTGTCCAATATGTCGGCATCCTCTGGTGCTCCTGCCACTCAAAGAATGATCCCAGTGTCAAATATTACCATGCTTCCCGGAAACGACCCGTTCACATCTGGTGTTGATAGAGAGAAGGCCCTCAACCGGCGGATTCCCCACCAGATGATTTTTGTTGGTTCCCATACCCTTAAGGGAACGAGCGGCCAACCGCTTCTAACTTCCAATAGCAAACAAGCAATCAGTTTGTTTTCTTTATGATTTTAAATAGAAAAGCTGTTAGACCTATTCCAATTGTTGGTATATCTGGGAGGAATTACAATCATGGAAAACCCTGTCACTCCTGACCACGCCTAACCAGCAAGGAGATGTTCTCAATTATGCCCGGTGCTACTGTATGGGCTGCCGATTCACTGGCAATATGGGGAAGGTATAACCACTAGATGTGGTCAGACATTGCCTCATGCATAGAATTTCTATCGGTCGACAGAAAGGGCAGAAACAAAAAAGTTTCTGCAGAGGGGAGAAACGTCCTCATCAGAAAACCTAGATTGTGCTATAGATGTGGCTTCAATAGCTTTTCCTCAACTGGCAGGGTCAGTGGTACTTGGACGCCAAGGTTGGTTCAAGGCCACAACATTTAGAACCTGAGGTGCAAATATATCTAATATTTTTACCTTACCATGGCAACGCTCTTTTTGGTATGCACGTCGACGCCTTCCAAGCAGTCAAGGATAACTTTGACACCGCAAGATCTCATGCACATTTCAATTTTGAAAGAAGCACCCTTTAGAGGGACCCACGAAAGACACTATTATCCGTATCAAGGAGGATTTCAGAGGTAACGGCTTACCTACAGTGACTACGTTCTTGTGCTGCTTACGCCACTCTGTGGGAGAAACAATTCCAAAATGTTGTCATCTATGGTGGAAAATAGCATCAGACAAATAAGTCTTGGATCTCCTCACATATGGTCAGAGATTAGAGTTCACCCAGATTCCATCCACCATTCTTCCAAACGGGGGTTTCCCACCTCATCTCCATCTGCTTCGGAAGGGAGTGCTAGCTACGCTAACCAAAAGATCCATAGAGAAAGGTCCACATTTTCAGCAAGGAACGGGCTTCTATTGTTGGTTTTTCCACATCGACATGAAAACAGAGGAGTGGCGATCCATCATAGACCTCCGGAAATTAAACAAGTATTTCCTTAAACAACCACATAACAGCTCTGAATTTACAGGATTCATACTTCCCCATTCCCACTCATGCATCACAGTTCTCCCATTTGGGAAATGGCCTTTACTACGTGGGCTAAGCCACGTGTGCAGTTTCCCCGCAAGCTAAACCATGCTTGCCTTAACCACGCATATGCCTTAACCACGCATATGCGTGGTTAAGGCAGTGCGCTGTCTGACTTTCTGGATGGGCACTGAGACTGAGAGGACGCATCGGGAGAGGAAGCGTCTGAACGGGAAGCAGACAGGAACGCGGACAGGTAAGTGGGGCTGGGGCCGGGTCAGTTTTAAAGGGTTGGGGGTCGGTTTTAGAGGTCGGGGTAAATTTTGGAAGGGGGCAGAGCTTTAGGGTTCAGGGCGGGGAAGGAGGTTGGGGTGGTTTTAAGGACTGGGGATGGGTTAGGGGGGGTTTAGGGGTGAGGGTACATTTTAGGGCTCAGGGTGAGGGGGGTCAGGGTAGTTGTAGGGGCTGGGGATTGGGTTTGGGGGGTTAGGGGTGAGGGTAGGTTTTAGGGCTCAGGGTGAGAGGGAATCGGGGTCGTTTTTATTTTTAAGGGAGAAGGGTTTTAGGCCTCAGGGTGGGGGAAGGGGTAGGTGGTAGTTTTACAGGCAGCGTGGGGGTAAGTTTTAGGCCTCAGGGTGGAGGCGAGGTAGGGGGATAGAATTTTAGGGCGGAAGGGGGGATGCAATAGTGGCGAACTTAACCACGCACATCCCCTAACCAAACATGCCTTTACAACAAAATTGCGTGGTAAAGGCATGCGTGATAAAGGAATGCGTGGTTTAGACACATTTGTGGTTCGGGCTGCATTGTAGAGGCGTGCGTGGTTTAGCCATGCGTGCCTATGTCATACAACCCTCCCATTTGGCTTCAAATCAGCTTCCTGCATTTTTACCAACTGCCTAGCCCTGTGGCTACCTTTTTCAGGAAAGACGGTCATCATGTACTCCCCTACTTCGACAACTGGTTGATAAAAGCACCAATGGCATTTCAAGTATCTAAGGCCGCAGAGGCTTGCCTAAAGTTGTTTCACAAACTAGGTCTCCATGTGAATTATCAAAGATAGTCAACTCCTCCATCCAAGAAGATACTGTTCTTGGGCCGCAACACTAGATACTGTCCAATACACAGACTTTCTATCCCAAGACAATACCACCAGCATGCAATGAAACAGCCTTCACAAATCGGAATTTGATCAGTCAGTGCAAAATATGATCTCTTACTGGGGCAAACAGGCTTTAGATCTATTTGCAACCAACGAAACCCACAAATTCCAATTCTATGTAAGTTTGCATCCACATCCGGGATCGTGGGGAAATGCCTTTCGACAGATGGTCTGGGATCTGTGCTTAACGCCCCCCCCCCCACCCTCCCCTGGATACCTTTAATACCAAAGGGTCTCAGCAAGAGGAAAGCAGAGCAGTGTAGTCTCATCCTGATAGCCCCAAGTTTACCCCTCAGCATTGGTTTACTGAGCTTCTCCTGCTATCAGAATACAACCACATGCACCTTCCAACATCCCGTAAACTTTTGACGTTCAACTAATGCCAGGTCCTTCATCCTGATCAAAATTCGCTCCTCTTATGTGCAAGGCTCCTAAATTCCATCTATTCAAAGATCTCGGTGTTCCTCAGGACTGCAGGTGTATTCTTGCCAAGTCAAGGTGGAAGCCGCGATAAAGTCATGGAAACGTTTCTGCCTATGGCGCCAGAAATAAAACCTACGTCTTCTACTAGCATAATCTGGCAAATAACTATCCTATCTCCTCTCGCTAGCTCAGTTATGGTTGATACATGCGTCTGTTAAGGTACGGCTAGCTGCATTATCAAGATATAGATGCTCATCACATTTACTCTCTATCTGCTCTTGCAGAATCATCAAACAGTTCATGAAAGAATTTTTCCTCCCGTAAGGGCTCCTTCCCTGGACTGACACCTGAACATAGTTCTATCTCATCTCATGAAGTGTTCATTCAAACCCGTTCACAGAGCACACCTCATATTTCTCGCATGGAAGGTCGCCTTGTTACTAGCACTCACTTGGACCAGCAGGGTAGAGGAGATACAGGCTGTCTGATAGACTATTATTTGTAGATTCCTTACCTTAGAATTTCCCCCAGGTGTCAGTCTGGACCTGGAGATTTTTTAACAGCAGTACCCCTGCACATCGGTAGGTGGTGTCGATCGGCTCTGCGTCCGTCGTCGGCGCCAGGATGACGTCGCGGGACCTATATAGATGCCTCCCATGCGCACCGACGTCCGTTCTTTCTTTTTCCGCGCCAGCCTAAGCGCAGATCCGGAGAGAGCTACCCCTTAGCTGTTTTTTGGCTAGCCTTTTTTGACTTTGTTCTCGAGTCTTGGACTCCTGGTGCATCGAGGATGTCCCAACGTTGGACAGGCTTCAAGCCCTGCGGCTCCTGTCATCAGGCGTGACGAATCCGCGCCTTGTGTGCCTCTGGTGTCTGGAGCGCGACCATAACCCGCAGTCGTGCTCCGAGTGCTGGGCCATGAACCCAAAGGCTGTGTGGGAGCGGTCCCGAAAGCTGTTGGAGGCCTGCCGCTCGGCTCCGCATTGCTCTCTTTCGAGGGGAAGGTCTCTAGGGCGGTCGCGGAGCTCACACTCCTCATTGCACTCCAAGTTTTCGTGGAGGTCGGGTAAGTCGGACAAACACAAGAAGTCAAAGAAGCACAGGCGTTCTTCGACTTCGCCCTGTCCATCGGCTGACACGGGACTCCGAGCGTCGTCGTTCGAAAGCTCCGTCTCCGGAGCCGCCTTCTGAGACAACTCCTTGCCTCCCTGCTTTTCTCCTGCCCAGATATAAAAGTTCTATGAGGCCCTGTACCTCATTTTTGGGCAGCCTAACTCCGCTGGTGCGCCTTTGGGCCCCGCAGAGTATGTTGGGGGCCCTAGGCCTTCGCTGGCGGCTTCGGGGCTGACCTCAGAGGGTCCCTGTGGAACTGTTAATGGATCTGGATCGACGCTGGTTGATCTCACTCGACCTTCCCCAACATCGATCCCGACGACGCTCCTGGCGTCGACCGTGCACCCGGTCAGCGCCGACCCCATCTTCGTCCCCGGAGTGGACATGGAGCCGGATCGACGTCGGTTCAGAAGCCGGAAGGGACTTTTGTCCCTGTGTTCATCCCTGGCGTTGATTTTGGGCCAGAATCGGGTGAAGAGAAATGAGAGGAGCAGCTGTACCCTTTAACCGACCAGCTTGAAGTACTGGACCGGCGGAGAGACCTGGGTGAGGCCAGTGGTCTGGACACTTCCCCTGACACTGGCTTGCTTTCTCCCCCTACTGTGGCTGTGGAGGAGGGGGCTTCCTACGCTGTGGTGGTAAAGGCAGCCTTCGGTGGCAGTCAGGATTAACCTCCTGACCGAGGTGCTTCAGCCTGCGGCTTCCAATTCCGTACCCCTCTTGTCGTTTAATGAAGCCCTCACTGATGTCCTTCTGGGCACCTGGTCCAAGCCCAGTAGAGGGACTCCTGTGGACATGACAATTGCCAGCCGCCACTGCCCGCTCCGGGTGACCCAGCGTTCCTGACGCAACATCCCTCCCCTGAGAGCTTAGTTGTCCAAGCCTTGTCTTCGATATGCGCATTCCCTTCTGCTCCCCCAGATAGGGAATGTAAGAAGCTGGACCATCTTGGAAAGAGGATTTTTTTCATCCTCCAGCTTGGCGTTGCGGTCGGTGAATACTGCTCATCTCTTGGGCAGATACTCCCATACCTACTGGCATACGGTTGTGCAGGTGCTGCCTCAGTCCCCGGAGGAGGCCCGGGCCGTTCTCTCCCAGGAAGTTGCGGATGGGAGAGGCACAGCCAAATTCACCATCTATTTTGGACTCTACACCACTGACTCACTGGGCAGAATGATTGCCACGTTGGTAGCACTCAGACGCAATGCCTGGTTGAGAAACTCTGGCCTCTCGAGGATGTTCAGTCTTCTTTGATAGACATGCCCTTTGATGGCACTCGCCTTTTTGGCGACTAGGCAGACTCGGCGTTTGAGCGCTTCAAGGATTCTCGGGCTACGACCAGATCCTTGGCCTCACAACTACCACCCGCCCACCTCAGTGGCTACAGAAGGGGCGCCCAGCCACGTCCAGCCCAGCCACCCTGTCATGCAAGCTATCCAGCCTCTGCCGTAATGGAAAAGTTTCTGCCTATAGTGCCAGAAATAAAACCTACATCTTCTACTAGCAAAATCTGGCAAATATCTCCATGGCTGCGGACATGGGACCCAGCGTCCTTGTGGGTCAGGGAGCCAGTGGGCGGGCCAGCCCACCATTCCCCCTCCCTGCCAGTGCCTCCTAGCCTGACGTTTCAGGCCCATCATCGGCCCGTCTGAGGCAGGATTCGTCATCACCTCCTTCGCTGGTAGTCCATCACATTGGACAAGTGGGTTCTGCAGATAGTCCGAAGGGGTTACTCCCTCCCCTTCGAGACTACCTCTCCCTCCATGCCACACTCATATGACCACATGTCGGAGGATCATTTGGCGCTTCTCCGCGAGGAAGTTACGGCTCTCTTGGCCAAGGGGGCTTAGAGAGGGTCCCTGTGCCAGAAGTAAGACTTGGTTGTTACTCCTGCTACTTTCTGGTACCCAAAAAGGACAAAGGCCTGCGTCCTATCCTAGATCTCTGGGCCCTCAACTACTTCCTCCGGAAGGAGAAGTTCAAAATGCTCACCTTGGCCCAGGTCCTTTCTGCCCTCGACCCAGTAGACTGGATGGTAGCGTTTGACTTGCAGGACGTTTATTTCCATATCCCCGGCCTGCCTCCCCACAGACGTTACTTACGGTGGGCCGCGATCACTTTGTTTACTGTGCTCCCCTTTGGCCTTACCAGTTCCCTTCGGGTTTTCACAAAGGTGACAGTGGTGGTGGTCGCAGCTCATCTGCTCATATCAGGGGTACCAGTCTTCTCCTATCTCGACGACTGGCTGTTGAAGGCGGGCTCTCCCCAGGCTGTCGTCTCCCACCTCCAGACTATGGCGGATCTCCTACACTCATTGGGGTTCACTATCAACATGCCGAAGTCACACCTGACTGCCTCTCTGAGTCTGGGCTATTCGGGCTATGATACCGATGTTTCAGCCTCTATCCTGGATTTCGGTGACAATGACTCTGAGGCTGCTGGGCCGCATGGCCTTATGCATCCTGCTGGTGGATCATGCCAGATGGCATATGTGGGCTCTGCAGTGGGACCTGAAGTTCCAGTGGGCGCAGCATCACGGGAACCTTTCCGACTACGTTCAGAACTCGGAGGGAACTGCGCAACAGCTGCAGTGGTGGCTAACCAACCAAGATTAGGTCGGGGCCAGATACCTCTCCCTTCCCCAACCAGATCTAATGGTTGTGACAGATGCATCACTCCTGGAATGGGGCGGCCACCTGGGAGAGGGGGAGATCAGAGGCGTCTGGTCCCCGGCGGAGTCCAGTCTCCACATCAACCTCCTGGAGCTCTGGGCGATCAGACTGGCACTGAAAGCATTCCTTCCCTCTCTCAAAAGGGATGTGGTGCAGGTGTTCACAGACAACACAACCACCATGTGGTACTACAACAAACAGGGTGGGGTGGGCTCGTTGACTCTTTGTTAGGGGGCTCTCCACCTCTGGACATGGCTGGAACATCAGGGCATAACTCTGGTGGTTCAACATCTGGCGGGTTCTCTGAACGTCAGAAAGGACGAACTCCGCAGTCGGTGCCAGGTCGATCACGAATGGCGTCTCCCTCCGGAGGTGGTGCAAGGTCTCTTTCAGCGGTGGGGAGAGCCTTGGTTAGATCTGTTCGCCTCTGAAGAGAACACTTAATGTCAGCAGTATTGCGCGTTGGAGTTTCCCAAGCGGCACTCGCTCAACTACGCTCTTCATCGCGAGTGGAGCTTTGGCCTCCTCTATGCCTTTCCGCCTATACGACTTCTGTCCAGAGTGCTCAAGAACATCAAGCATGACCGGGCTCGAGTCTTTCTTGTGGCTCCTGATTGGGCACGAAGAGTCTGGTATTCCGACCTTCTGAGCATGGCCATCGATCCTCCGATAAGATTGCCCCTTCGGGAGGATCTTCTGTCGCAGCAGCAGGGGACAGTTCTTCACCCAAACCTGTCCAGTCTCCACCTCCTTGCGTGGAGATTGAGCTGCGGCAGATGATGGCTTTCGACCTTCCACCCGAAGTCTTTGATGTCATCTTGGCAGCCAAGCCTCCCTCCACTAAATCAGAATACGCCTGCAGATGGAACAAATTTGTGGCTTGGTGAACAGCAAAGGTTGTTGCTCCCCTTTCTGCCCTTCTTTCAGAGGTTCTCTTGTGTATACTTTCTTTGGCCCAACAGGGCTCTGCATTTGGCACCCTTAAAGGTTATCTTGCAGCTATCTCTGCCTTTGAGACTTCCAGATCAGCCTTCCTTGTTCAAATCCCCCATTGTTAGTAGGTTCTTTTAGGGCCTTACTCACTTGTTTCCTCCGTCTCCTTTCATAATGCCCCAATGGGATTTAAATTTAGTTTTAACCTTTATGTATGCTCTCTCTCAGGCTGCTGACTCTTAAAGCTGCTTTCCTCATTGCCATCACCCTTGCTCGCAGAGTTAGCGAGCTTCAGGCTATATCTTCCTTCAGGCTCCTCATCTTCCCCTCCACCTTCCCCTGTTATTCCATCATCCCACTCGGACACTCACACCATCCCCCCTCTTCCTGACTCTCTCCCACTCAACCCTAATCCCTCACTTTCTACCTCTCATACCCCCCTGCCTCCTCAAACTTACCCCCCTACTCTGATCCCCCTACTCACTTTACCCCTTTGCACCGACCCCCCTTCTGACCCACCAGGGACACCAGTCTCTTGCATCCTTAGTGACCCCCATCTTCACAGACAAGATGACACCCCCCCTCGCTTGCCCCCTACCCCCTCATCTTCTCACTACACTCATCAGGCCCCTTGGGACGATGACTCTCACTCCTCAACTCATCCTCAGCCTAACGCCTGGAACTCTCCGGCCCTCCCCCCACCTGGGTTCCCTCCACGCCCACCGCCCTTTCCTATCTCACTTCCCAATGGGGAACATGCCCCACTTCCCCCTGACTTACTCCCCTTATCACCTTCCACGCTTTTAACCCAATCACTTTTTAATATTGAACTCCACCTCTCTATCCTGACGCTGGAACTTTCATCTCTCAGGAAAGACTTTAATGCCCTTTCCGATACCAAACTTGCCAACCATACCCATACTTTGGGCGCCGTCCATTCTAACACTTGATTCCCTCAACAAAGGAGTACCACTCCTTTCGGTATTCCCACTGATGGACCTCCCGGTAACCGTCCTCTTATACCACCCCAAGCCCCACTCCATCTCCCCTTCCCGGACCCCTGGGACTTAACTAATACCCACCTCCCTACCCCCATAACTACTGATCCTCCTGCACTTCACTCCGCTATCCCGGTGATCCTTGGGAGAAGTTGTATTCGTACCACTCCTGACTCACCCCGACCTCCCCAACAACTAACCACCATCCATTCCTGTTGTCCCCCCAATACCTACGCTAAACCCCTCAACTGCATGCTGGTCAATTGTCGATCGGCCGCACGACATGCTACTGAAATCTCGGAAACCATCCTGAGTGAAGCTATAGACATTGCTTTTCTTACGGAAACTTGGCTCAAGGCTCACTCTTGATCAATTATTGACCTACTCGCCCCCCCGGGGTACTCCATCCTCAGAAAAGATAGGCTTGACAAAATTGGAGGGGGCCTAGCCATAATCTATAAAGATGATCTCCAACTCTCCCTTGTTCAGAACCCCGTTCAAACTACTTTTGAATACATTGGAGCGGAACTTAAAGCTCAAGGCTCCCCTCCGATTCGGCTACATAATATCTACCATCCCCCTGGTGACCCTCTGCCCTTTGTGGAGGAATTATCTGACCTGCTTTCCCAGGCCTCAATTTCCAACTCCAAAAACCTCTTCCTCGGAGATTTTAATATTCATTGGAACAATAAGGATGATCCCGCGGTTGGCATCCTTAATGACCTCCTTGACGTTACTGACTTGACTCAACTTTGCCATTCGCCTACACATTCCAAAGGGGCTACTCTTGATGCTATTATTACTAGCAATAATCTGGCTTCCCTTTCCCACATTGTCCCCGTTGACTGGTCTGAACATCACCTTATTCTCTTCACGATCAATAGTGCTGCACCTCCCCCTACCCCCAAAAATATCAAACATAGGATATTAACCAGAAATCTTCACCTTATCCCACCAGGTGTTCTAGAGACTAAGATTAAAGCTAAACTTCAACTTCCACCCCCCTCACAAAATGCTAATGACCTTACCGAACACTACAACAAATCCATCATTGAGGTCCTGGACCAAATTGCCCCTAACAAATTAAAACCACTAAAAAACATCCCTGCCAAATCTTGGTTTAATGCTGATCTTAACAATGAGAGACACTCTCTTAGGCTATCGGAACGCACATGGAGACAACATCCCTCCCCTACAAATCTTGCCCGCCTCAGAGCCGCTAGGTCAAATTACAAAAAACACATCCTCAATGAAAAGGCCTCCTTTTTCCGCGCTCAATTAGACCGAGCTAAAAATAGGCCCAGGGAACTATTCAGCATAATCAAAAATCAAACTGCTTCTGCCCCTCCCAAACTGACGGCGTCTATGGAAAGATGTGAAGAAATTTCGAACTTCTTTTCCGAAAAAATCGCTAAGATTGATCTTTCCTTTGCCGTAACCCTCCCACCTCTCTGCTCATCACCCTCCCATGACCTCCCACACAATTCTCCTTACACACCTTCGACCCCTCCTGACGCTGTTCCATCCTCTTCCTCCGTCGCTACCCCGGATCACTTCCTCACTAACCTTCAGCTAAAAAATAATGCAACATGGCTTAACTTCAGCCCAGTTACAGAATGTGAAGTCCTCAACATCCTAACCAAGCTTAAACCCTCCTCTCATACCTTGGACCCTCTCCCTGCTAACCTTGTCCAAGATTTGAAGCTTATCGCACCTTATTGGGCGTCCATCATTAACTCCTCCTTGGCCACAGGGTGTGTCCCTACTTCTCTCCAACTTGGCCAAATTACTCCCATCCTCAAAAATGCCACCGCTGACCCCACTGACCTTAACAATCTGCGCCCCATCTCTAATCTTCCACTGCTATCCAAAGCCCTCGAAAAATGCGTCTTGCTCCAGCTAGATAAGCACATTGACTCCTTCAGCCTTTTGGACACATTACAATCTGGCTTTCGAAAGGGCTGCAGTACTGAAACCGCCATGCTCAACATTGTTGATGACATACATCACTCCCTCGATAAAGGGGAGTCCTCCCTTCTCATCCTTCTTGACCTCTCTGCCGCTTTCGATACTGTCAACCACTCCGCCTTACTTAACACCTTCAAAAATCGGTTCGGCTTTAGCGGTCTTGTTCTTGAATGGTTTACCTCCTTCTTTCGCCACAGAACCCAACAAATTAAAATTAACCATTGCCTCTCTACACCTATCTCTGTTCCCCTGGGTGTTCCCCAGGGGACTATTCTCCCCCCCTCACTATTTAACCTCTTCATGGAACCCCTCACCCTCATTCTTAAACAAGCAGGAATCAACTACCACCTCTATGCTGATGACACCCAGCTTTACTATAAGATCAAAACCCAAGATGACATTTTTCACCTCAACAATACCTTAACTAAGATCCAACAATGGTTCCATCACAATCACCTTAAACTCAATCCTAAAAAAACGGAAGTCATTCTCTTCGCTCCTAAAAACAACCGGCTCCCCATTCAACACTGGATCTCTGACCTCAAAGCTCTCAACTGCTCTTTGTCCACCTCTAACTCAGTTAAATCCCTTGGAATAAGCATTGACCAGAACCTCAGCCTTTCTCCCCACATAAAAAATGCAGCCAAAGGCGCCCTCTTCTCCCTACTTCACCTCAAGAAAATCAGACCCTTCATTCCTGCTGAGGACTTTAAACTAGTTGTTCAATCACTAGTCCTTTCGAGATTGGATTATGGAAATGCCATTCTTTCTGGAACGCCGAAAATCCACCTAGCCCCAATCAAATCAGTCCTTAATCTCGCGGCCAGGCTTATCTCCGATTGTAAGCGGTTTGACCACATCTCCCCCATCCTCAAAGAGCTCAAATGGCTCCCCGTCGAAGGCAGATCCACATACAAGAACGCTTGCATTACGCACAAAGCCTTGCACCATCACACCCCAGTTTATCTCTCTGATAAACTCCACAAAGCAGGCTGCTCAAGAGAAATGAGGAGCACAAATACTCTCATGCTAATACCACCCTTGGTACACAAGAAATCTACCCAGTTACGCTCTTTCTCCGCTAATGCGCCCACTATCTGGAACTCACTCCCCAAAGATCTACGTTGCACCCCCTCTTACCTCAGCTTCAAAAATGATCTCAAACGACACCTACTCAACAAATACTGGGGTCCTTAATCCTACCACCTTCCCCGGATCTCCCAACCTGCCCGTGACAGTGTCTTGTCCTCACTATACTGGAGTTACAACCACCCCTCCTCACCTCCTTACTTTTACTCCCCCCCCCCACACCATGAGCTCTCTTATAATTTACGGACTTCTCCTGCTTGCTGTCCCCTCTCTCATTTCCCCACTCTGTTCTCCCCCTCCTCAATCCTCTCCCCCCCCCCCCCCATCCCTGACTACCCACGCTAGCCCAAATGTCTAACTCAGGTTATGCCCTAACGGTTCTCCTTAATTTCTTGTTCTTACATTTGTTTTCTTTTTGCATATTGTGCTGAGTATGTTGCACTTTGCCTTTCTGTACAAATGTTATATTGCAATTGGTCCCGCTCTCGACCCTTGTAAAGCGCTCTGATACCTTTGGGTCTAGCCAGCGCTATATAAAACCGTTTAAATAAATAAATAAATATCTTCCAAGCCTCCTTATCTGTATGTCCATCTGGATAAAGTGGTGCTTCGAACGAAAGCCTTGTTCCTCCCTAAAGTGGTCACACCCTTTCAAGTGGGACAATCCATCACTCTGCCCACCTTTTACCCTCCCCCGTATCCCTCCAAGGAACAGAAGAGATTCCACCGCCTGGACATAACATGAGTGTTGTCCTTCTATCTTGATCGTATCGAAGACTTCCGGGTGGATGATCATCTCTTCTTTGGCTATGTGGGAACCAAAAAAGGTCAGGCTGTGTAAAAGCGGACCATCCCTCGTGGGTTGTCCTCTGCATTAAAATATGCTATGCATTGGCGAAGAAGGAACCTCCTGTGGGGTTGCGTGCTCACTCTACTAGAGCAACGGCAGCAACCACTGCATTGGCACATGGAGTCCCACTCCTTTATCTGTCAGGCGGCAACGTGGGCATCCCTGCACACGTTACCAGACACTATTATCTGGTAGAGACATATATTAGTTGTAGATTCCTTACCGCTCCACCCATCCTCCCAGCTCTGTGAACTGATTTCTAGGGATAGGAACTCCCCTACTGGGCCATAGTTTGGACGCACCAGTGGTCAGTATGTTTTATGGCTCTGCACTTCTGGGGTGGAAAGTCGCGTTAAGAACTGACGTCAGCGCACATGGGCGGCATCTGTATAGGTCCTGCAACGTCATCCCGGTGCCGAAGACGGACGTGAAACCGATCAACGTCGCCTACCGACGCACAGGGGTACTGCTGTTGAAAAATCTCCAGATCCAGCCTGACACCTGGGGGAAATTCTAATGTAAGAAATCTACAACTAATGTGTCTCTACCAGATACATTGTTACCGAAGGTAAGTAACTTGTTCTTCTCAACTCAAAAACCTTCTTGCGCCTCGCAGGCAATTTAGTACTTCTCAGAACCAATCCAAAGATTTATTCCCAAGGTTCCTACGGATTTTGCCTCAATGAACCTATAATATTTTGGACTTTCTTCTCAAATCCAACATCACCAGCCGAGAAGTCTATTCATACGCTAGGTATCAAATTATATCTAAAATTCTACTTAGATCGCGCAAAACAACTCATGAGAACTGACCAACTGATGGACACACTCATAAGGGTGCTCCAGTCACGATTGCAACTATCGCTCCATGAATTTCAGCTGCAATCCAGTTCTGCCACTCGAAGGTTGGCATCCCCCTCACAGCGAAAACCAGGATGCAATCAATTAGGGCAGTTTCCACCTCAACTACTTTGTTTGCGGAAGTGCTTCTGGAGTAGATATGTTGTGATGCGACTTGGAAGAGTGTGCATATAATTAATGCAGCATTATTACCTGGAATCGGCATGGCGCAGTGATGCAGCAGTTGGACAGGTTTTTCTACACCACTTATTTCAATAAAGGGAGCTTCATTTAGTCCCATGTATTTGCTTATATACTCATGCCAATTTTAATGTATTATATATACATATATATATATATATATATATATACATATATATATATATATACATATATATACACATTTATTAAATTGCATGTGAATGTTATGTATATATTTTCTACCCACCATCCGCGTTAAGGCTATAAGATATACAAGTACAGTAACTGCTTGCTATTCTGATTCAAGCATGTGAATCTATGGAAGATCCCAATACTGGAGGAGAAAATAAGTTACTTACCTGTAACTGCAGTTCTCCAGTATTGGTATCTTTCGTAGATCCACATGCGACCCACCCTCCTCCCCGTAAAGGCTCCCTTATAACTCTGAATTATTTATTCCCACTTGTGTTTGAAAATCTGACGGACTCAGCCTCTGTTTGGATTATTCCAGTGGGTGCTGTCTGTTGCCCGATTTGTTATAGTTCAAGTTTGGTCCTTTTTTAAAAAGGACATAGGCTATTAAACTGACTTTTTCCATTGCCATTATAGCCTATGATAGTGATACATACTGATTTATTATGGTACCGTGGGACTCCCACTTTGACGGGGAATGATTCAAGCATGTGAATGTATGAAAGATACCAATACTGGAGAACTGCAGTTACAGGTAAGTAACTTATTTTCTTATGCAGCTGTGTGTGTATGTATATATATATATATATATATATATACACAATTCTACGCTGAATTTGCCAAAACAGCAGCCGCGGACACCAAAGCTTTCAGCAAAATTATTTATTTGGCAGATTCAAGACACCTCTCGACGCGTTTCGGGACTCGTGATCAAGGGACTTGGTCCCGAAACGCGTCGAGAGGTGTCTTGAATCTGCCAAATAAATAATTTTGCTGAAAGCTTTGGTGTCCGCGGCTGCTGTTTTGGCAAATTCAGCGTAGAATTGTGCATTTAGAGGCTCGCCCCCTCACCGCGGACCGCCGTTGTTAGAAGGAAGGGGAAAGGCGTTTCGGTGCTCACACGCCGAGGTTGAAGTGATACATATATATATATACATACATATATGTATATTCAGCAGATTCACTTGTCTAGATTTTACAATTAGACAAATTTGTTGTAAGTAATACAGTTATTTCTGTCTAAGCCAGGCTAACAATACCTGTCTCTTCTAAATGAAGGCACAGCTGCATTAGAAGAAGATGCTCAGATACTTAAAGTCATTGAAGCTTACTGCACAAGTGCCAAAACCCGGCAAACCCTCAATTCAAGTAAGTGGACATTTTTGTTTTGGTGATACTTCTTTGTCACTTTCATAGGGAAGTCTTCCGATTATGGGACTAGTGGTTTAAGCATGCGGGATTAATGCATGTTTACTGCAGATAAATGTAAACATATAAGTTGCAGAAATTTTAGGTCCCCATATATTATTTACCTCCGGTGTTTTCAGCTGAAGACTCAGCTCTGTGAAAAGGAGTTTAGCCACTTCTTAAAACATGAATATTTTCAAAGGGGTTTGAGAAAAATAAGCAATGTTATTGGCTGAGATGAGTTACAAAAGTGTAAAAATGTATTAATAGAATCAACTTTGTTTCATTAGTACAGTGAGCTAACACAGTGACCAAAAGTTAAATGTGTCATGAGTGAGAAAAATTGGTAATACAGTCAAATAATACAACATAGAACACTTTATGGTGCATGAGTGCACGGTAATAGACCTGATAATTGATGCATGTTGAAGGTACACAAGTATAAAGGGGTCACTCGACATGTTTAGTTGCAGGAGGAATTTTTTCAAGGCTGTAATATTGTGTCCAAGGTAAAGATGATGGAAACTCAATGTGATGTAACAACAGTAGAAATTAAGCGTCATCAAAATGTGGGAATCATATCTGGGGTTGGTGTAGCTCAAAAGGAAGTACTGGAAATATGTTGAGAACAAGTATGGAATTAAGGTGAACATTTCATAAGGTAACAGAGCTGGAACTAAAAAAAAAACAATCAATTTGAGTGCTCTCTAAAACAGCGAGTCCAAAATATACAATAGGCTTCTGTTCTGAATCGACCATCTGTCCCATTCCACAGAATCCTTAGCATTGTAATGTGGAGAATGGCTATCAGACAGTTAAATTATTTTTTTACTGTAATTTCTTCAAAACACTTTCTGGTTAAAAATACAGCCCAAAAAGGGCCTACTTGAAACGCCCACTCTACGCTCCTTTTAATGTAATGAAGATCCCATCGACCATGAAAATAAACTGCTGAGATTCTGAACGCAGGTAAAACAAAATGTACGTTTGTGAAAACAGTTTTGTTTTCCAAAGTGAGATTATGAAGCTTGTTTGCACCACATCATTTCAAATCAGAAATTTTACTTTAAAGTTGCCTACTGACATCCATTTTTGTGATAGTCTTTGCAATATCATCTGCTGAAATGCTTCAAATTGTCCTTTCTTCGGCACTATAAATAATGTTCTGTAGATGCAAAACATGTTCAACCCTTAATGTCCAGATATGACTAGTGGCTGATACCTTCCTGTCTCACATCTCTTTGATTGCTCCGTGTAGACGCTCTTAAAATCTTTTTGGAAACTCAGAATTCAGCGAGCTCTTTAACATCTACAAGCAGGCTTCATAATGGATAAAATGATAATTTTTTAATCTCCCTTCATTAACATTAATATTCCTTATTGTTTTACTCAATTTGAAAACAGAAATGTTCCTAAATTGTCTGGAAGAGGTCTACTTGCCTCTAAATTAGGGGCATAGTTCTGATTACGTGCCTCTATTTTCTGTAGACCAATGCACAGCATTGCTAATGTTTGGAAAAGTGTAAAGTGCTCCAATCTGATTTTAGATTAAGTTGCTACATTTTCATCGTACATTTTTGTGGTGGTTCATTTATTTTTTTTAGTGAGCGAATGTCTGATTTAATGAAGAACGATCTGGAGAACGATCCCCTTTTCCATTGACCATCTACAGAGATCCTTTACACGCACAAAAAACCCTGTCCAACGTCAATGTCACTTTTTGTGGGTTATGTTTTTTATTTTTTTACAAAGTAGATGAGATCTGAAGACTCCCTTCCCCTGCATCCTCGATTATCTTGAGACATGCATCGTTTTGGTGTGATGCACTTTATATTTGTTTTGTTTGAATAATGTTTCCCAAACTTTGTCTCTGAGACAGATCTTTAATTCTTATAGGGGAGTCATCCTATTACAAATAAATGATACTTACCAAACAACCATATTGATTTTAAGTAAACAGCAGTCCTAGTATAGCTTTGAAGCTTGCTTTAGATAAAAGCTGATCTTTCTACTGGTAAACAATAGTATTTGGATCATCTTCTCAATGCGCAGCATGAAGAAAAAGAACCATTTAACCTAATAATTTTCTTCTTTCTTTATGTGAAAAAATCCTTCGTATTTGTAAATCTGTTCAAACTAGTAAGACTGTGGCTTCTGAGGTGGCACTTGTTTTCACAACAGAATTTAATAATTTTTTGCCCATGCCTAAATAGAAGAGATGGTTCTTGCCTGCAATTCAGACAGTTTTTTATTCAAATTGTTAGTAACTATACATCCGGTTCTCCTAAAGACCCATTCCCCTTCAAAGTTCTCAAATTAAATTTCCTATGAATCACAAAGCGTTGTTGGACATCCTATTATTGTCCCTGAAATACAATGTTCCTTAGAACAAAAGCCAGCCTTAGACCTAGACGAAGCACTAAATCTGCATTAGTCGCTGTCTTTAATGTTCTTCAGCTAATTTACCAGCTGAAATCATTCCTGCACCTTAATTCTGTTAGACTTGTCGGCAACCCTCAATACGGTTGACCGTAGCCTTCTTTTAACAATACTTTGTGATTGTGGTATCACTGATAAAAATCTTACCCGGCTCATTTCATTTCTCCACAATAGATGCCAAATAGTCATTGGTAACAACATTTTTCCTGAATCAGTCTCTCTACCAGAGTCCCACTTGGATTCTTGCTTTGCTCCTGCTAATGTAAAATCTACATCCAATCTCAATCTAAATTAATTAGAAGTTTTGGGTGTAAAGTATATGGTTGTATGGGATTTCATACAAAACTATATCATGAAATACCATTTCTGAGAAACCATTTCACCTAAACTGTTTAATTGAAATTTTCAGAATGTATGGCCTTTACCATTTCATAGAAACACATTCATAGAGTGTCTTTTTGTTCGAAATTGGCTTTTACATGCTTATTTTTTAAGGTGTACATAAAATTGGTTGCAGGTCTTACTTTCAGAAGCAGTTTTGTCAGAGTTATTTATTTCAGTGCTTTACTTCAGGGTACATTGTAGGAAACTGCCCCTTTTTGACTTGGGCACCCGTTTTTTTTGCCTGCTATTTGATGCAAGTTTGACTGAAGTGCACTGGGTTCCTTCTAACCAGGTCCCCAGTGCCAGTGCTCTTTCCCCTTAAATAAGGAAAATGTTTAATTGTTCCTCATTTGGCAAGACCTTTAGCACTCTAGTAAATGGTACCCCTAGTACCTAGTCCCTGGGTACTAAAGAGGGTCCTTAATGGCTGCAGCATGCATTATGCCACCCTAGGGGACCCACCACCAAACTCATGCAGACTGCCATTGCCGGCTGCGTGAAATGGTGCAGACAAATGTGAAAAAACATGGCCCACACCCTGTGTGTCATGCCCCCAGACACTGCATGAAATATATGTATGTCACCCCTAAAGCAGTGCTTACAGCCCTAAGGCAGGGTGCATTCTATTACATGTGAGGACCTATTTGCATGAGCAGATATGCCCCGGTGCTGTCTAGTGCAATTGCTAGATAGTACAAGTGAACAGGGAAGCAATCTTAAGTTCATGTACTGGGCTCCGGTCATTATGAGTTCCC
Source organism: Calotriton arnoldi (assembly GCA_963921515.1). Taxonomy (NCBI): domain Eukaryota; kingdom Metazoa; phylum Chordata; class Amphibia; order Caudata; family Salamandridae; genus Calotriton; species Calotriton arnoldi. Next base: position 3,405,287 of record CAWUFW010000699.1, read on the forward strand.
CAGCTACATGATGACATCACTGAAACCTATGGTGTTTCGTATTAAACAACTTGTCTTAATAAATCCCCACTGATACAGTAGTGGATTAATAAACTCGTGCACACAGAGGGCACCTTAGAGGTGACCCCTGAAAACTTACCAGCCTCTTAGTGTGCTGGCTGACTGGTATAGTCCAGCCTGCTACCAGACATGTTTCTGACCCCTGCAGGTGCAAGTGCACTCTCTCTGAGGCCAGAAACAATGCCTGCTCCGGGGGAAGGTGCTCACACCTCCTGCCAGGATCGCTAGTGAATCTGCATACCAAGGCCAGGGGCATCAAAGCCCCTGCCGCCTTTGATATGTGACCCCGGCATCCCCAGAACTGGGAGATGCCGCCCCCTGCCCTGAGGCCCATTTGGCACCAGGACAGACGGGAAATTGCCTATGCAAGGAGGCTTGGTGCACTACTAGGCCAGTCACACCACTAAGGTGGGCTACCTGGCGTGCCCCACGAAAGAAGGATTCCACCATGTTGAATCAAATCCACCATGTTGAATCAAATTCAGTCGCGTCACAGAACTCACCTTGATCGACCACGCCATTGTTCACTTCACCATCTCCGACGCTCAGCACACAATCACCAAGCACCACAGCTGCTCCCACCACAGCTGGAGCAAGGTAGCTGAGTCACAGTGGACCCGGGTACTCTGCACTACCCAACCCGAAACTTCATCAGACCCTGACCAGGCCGCCCAGAATTTCTCTGCATGGATCACCGAATGCGCCGACAGAGTTGGCCTGATGAAACCAGCAAAACCCAATAAAACCTCAAAACAAGCCAGCTGGTACACCACAGAGCTCAGGATCACCAAACGCAACTATTATCCAACTCGGGAAACGATGGCACGCCACAAGGTACCCCTCTGACATCGATACAGCAGCCAACCACACGAAACAACTCTTCAAAATAGTCAAGGAATTATCCAACACGGCAGCCACAGTGAAAACCATTCACCCCTCCCAAGAACTCTGCTACAACCTCTCAGACTGCTTCCACAGCGAGAACGCCACCATCTACAAGAAATTCGACCCCCAACCCACAGCCATAAACCTCAACAGCCTCGTCCAACCAGCGCACAACAGCTGAATGAATACCACCTGGTCTCCGCTCGCCACTCAGACCACCACGGCCATCATGTCATCCATCCAGTCCAGGGCACCCACCGACCCCTGCCCCACCGCATTTTCAACCTCAGAATCAACCAGCATCATCAACACCTCCATCTCCACAGCAGTCTTCCCGTACAGATGGAAACACGCAGATTTCAAACCCCCCCTAAAGAAACCCTCCACCGTCTCCAGCGAACTCTAAAATTATCGACCAATCTCCCTGCTCCCGTACCTGGCCAAATTACTCGAAGGGCATCAACCAACAGCTCACTGAATACCTGGAACAAAACCACCTATTTGACGCCTCCCAATCAGGATTCCGTGCCAACCACATCACCGAGACCGCACTATTCGCCGACACAGACGACATCAGAACCCTGATCCTCCTTGACCGCTCTGCGGCGTTCGACACTGTTTCCCACCACACCCTCAGCAACAAACTCTGCAACATCAGCATACAACAAAACACCCTCAAGAGGATCGGCTCCTTCCTTACTGGACGCACACAGAGCATCCGGTTACCTCCCTTCACCTCTGAACCCAAGGCCATCATATGCAGTGTACTCCAAGGATCATCCCTCAGCCCCACCCTGTTCAACACCTACCTGACCCCCCCCCCCTCGCAGACATCATCAGAACCCACGGTATCAACATAGTTTCATACGCAGACGACACTCAACTTATCCTCTCGCTCACCGAAGCCCCCTCCACCACCAGAACTAACTTCTGCGATGCCATGACCGGCGCAGCCAACTGGATGAAAGACAACTGCCTTAAACTCAACACCGACAAGACAGAAGTACTGATCTTCAGGAAGAACACTTCTGTAAGGGACCACAGATGGTGGCCAGCAGAACTCAAACCAACATCCACGCGTACAGACTATGCATGCAACCTAGGCATCATCCTCGACAGCCAACTGACCATAATATGACAAGTCAACGCAGTCGCCTCCTCCAGCTGCCACACCCTTCGCACTCTCCACAGAATCTTCCGATGGATCCCAGCCAACACCAGAAAGAAAGTCACTCAGGCCCTCGTCACCAGCTGCCTCGACTACGGCAACACTCTCTATGCTGGCACCTCCACCCAGCTCCTCAGACGACTCCAGACCATACAGAATGCCACAGCCAGACTCATCCTGGACCTTTCCAAATGGATCCACATAACCCCCCACCTCAGAAACCTCCACTGGCTCCCCACCCAGAAGAGATGCCAATTCAAGATCCTCACTAATGCCTACAAAGCTGAACACGATCAAGGACCGGCCTACATCAACCATAGACTGAATTTCCACCTACCCGCAAGACACCTGCGCTCCTCCTCACTAGCCCGTGCGTACCCCCTGCATCCTCCGCAGCAGGGGCTGCTCCTTCTCCCACACCAAGACCTGGAACGACGTGCCCCTCCATCTTCGAACAGCACCCTCCCTGGCGGACTTCAGAAAGAAACTCAAGACCTGGCTTTTCGACTGAGACGTTGCACCAACAGTGCCCAGATACCCCCAGGGGTGACAGTGCTGTGCTATACAAATGTTGACTAATTGATTGAATGATTGATTTTCGTGGAATTAGGAACTCTGGGACAGGGTTATGCCCACTCCCCACATGAAGTGGTCATATATGGGGTGTAGTGACCCCAAGGGTAAGTAGCCCATTGGTTACTACCGTTCACTTGCCCTAATGCCCCTAAATTGAGTATTTAGTGCCCCTCTGATGCCAGGAGCTTAGATTCGTCTGACTAAAGAAAAAAGGACAAAGAGCAGAAGAAGCGAGAAGTGAGGACTGCCTGTGGACTTTTGCCACCAAACCTTGCCTGCTTGCTCCTGTCCTGACAGTTGCAGAGAACCCGACTCGTCCTGCAGCTGTGCATCCTCCAAAAGTCTTGAAGGGCTGTCAGCACTTTGCCAACCAGCCAGTATCTCCCTTGAAGTGGAGAAGCCACTTCTCTTCCACCTGTAGGCACCGACCACGTCGTCTGGTTCACCGTTCTGCTGACCACCCGGTCCACCAATGCATCAGCTGCCCAGGAGGAGGTCACCATGTTCCAGGAGGTTGGACCCCTCTCCCCACCAAGTGTGAAGATGCCAAGACCAACCAGAGCTGCCCTGCCCCAATACCTGGGGTACCGGACCCCTTGCAGCAACCAACGCTTGTTTGAAGCACAGTCCGGACTCCAGCACCGAACGACCATGAAAGGCTACCAACCTGTCCAGCACCTCTGCACCAGGACACTTCTGGGCAGGTAAACTCGAACTGCTGCTCTATGCTTTAGACCTTGACCCCCTAGCATCTTAAGTCCTAAAGGGAACCCCCAGAATATGCAAGTACCTGTTGCAGTATGTTTCTTTCTCCATAGGAAAGCATTACAGCGTAAAAATGCATTTGTCCTACAATTTTACTTGCCTGTAAAAATTGAGATGTCGAAAAGTACTTACCTAATTATGAAGTTCTTGGTGTTACAAAAATATATAAAAATACTTATTTTTTTCTAAGTTGGTCTCGAGTTTCTTCTTGAGTGTGTGTCTCATTTATTGACTCTGTGTGTACAACAAATGCTTGACACTATCCTCTGATGAGCCTAAACTGTTCGCCCATACTACCGGAAAAGAGAACATTTGGGATTATTAATTTAAGCCCTGTAAGCCAATGAGGGTCTTCTGGACTGTCTACATAATGTACTTCATTTTGGTACACTACATAAAAAGCCAGCTTCCTACGGACATTATTTCAGATTTATATCTTTTACATTGTCAAACAGTTACTTCAGATGTTTTTTAATTTACTGACTCCTTAGCACCCCTAAACACCACCAGTCCCTGTCCCCTACATCACTGATCCATAAAAGCTCTTTCTACACCTAAACTTCACCTGTCCTAGAAACCTAAAAACTCCTCCCTACACCTGAACTACGTCCATCCCTGACCCCTAAATAACACCCATCCCTAAACCCTAAATGACATTCCAACCCCTACACTCCAACAATCCCTGAACCCTAAAACCTTCACTACCCCTAAACACCACCCATTTCAGAACCCTAAAAACCTCTTTCTACGCCAGACCCCATCCATCCCTGACCCCATAAAGCCCCTCACCACAGCTAAGCTCCACCCATTTCTTAACCCCAACAAAACACTCTAAACACTCTAAACACAACCATCAATGACCCCTTAAATTCTCTCACCACCCCTAAACTCTACCCATCTCTGAACCCTAACAATCCCTTTCTACATCTAAACTCCACCCATCCCTGAATCCTTAAAACCCCTCACCTTCCTAAACTCCACCCAACCCTGAACACTAAAAACTCTTCACAACCCCAAACCTCTACCCATCACTGAACCCTAAAACCCCTCAATACTCCTACATTCATCCCTGAATCCTAAAAACACCTCAGCCCCTTAACTAGGCTCATCCATGAACCCTAAAAATTCCATTTAAATATTTCCTTTACTTTTCAATTCACTTGTATTTCCTTAAAACTGTATTTCCTTAAAATTGTTTTTCCATGATTTGAATTATTCCAGAGTAGTTTCTCAGTTTTCGTTTTTTCCATTATTTCACATACATCAAAAGTATATACCTATGCAGATGACACTCAACGTATTTTTCATCTTGACTGGCCAGATTTTCTACCGCTAGGTTTCAGTGAGTCTCTGCAAGGTCAAAGCATGGATAGACAACAGTATGTTGAAAATTAGAGTAGGTAAAACTAAGATTCTTGTGAATGGCTTTCACTCTTAGGCCTAGACCCTTTCTCTTTTGCCTACCAGTATGGGCTCTGTCCACATCTGAACTTTTGTGAAAAGTCTTGGTTCATCTTGCATAGTAAGCTCAAATTGGATTGTCAAGTTTCTTCAGTTTTATCCCCTTGTTCTCATTCAGGGGATCTCCATTAATAATCATGACCATTGAATAATCACTCCCATGTGCAGGATTCCGAAGTGCTTCTTTTATATATATGTTAGTTGGTGTTCCATTTTCGCCTCCCTTCAGGAAGGCCAAATCTTTTCATGTGACATTAAATACTTTTGTAGCCTCTAAACCCGGCTATGTTTGGCCAATTCTATTAATTTACTTATAAGAAGACCAAAGTAATCGAAAGGAATAGAAAACTTACTAGGAAATGAGTAACGGTTCCTAAAAACCTAATTCACAGTTTTTTTTAATTAAATGTAATGGATTTGAAGGGATCATGACGATGTATCCATTTAGGCTGAAGTTATGTTAACATTAAAACTGACACAGCACCTTTAACAGCCCACAGCCCTCCAGTATCCCATCAGGTAGCAGTTACCTCATTTTTTTTTCCGGTTCTTGCTGACAGAATCTTGGAGCACTGAGCTCAATTGTCTTGTCTTCCTTCTGCCTCCTAAATCTCTTCAGTTTATTCAGAACAGCTTCACTAAATATCCTTTGACCTCTAGTGTGTTTTTCTTTCCTTCTTCGACTGAAAATATTTACGTTGCTTCACAAAAAAAGCCATTTTTATTTGCGATGTGACCTGTTTGTGGGGGGAAAAAAGCACAATCGGACCCCTATGATCTGTGTATATTTTGGCTCACATTCCAGAGAGATGCCATTTCTGAAGGACCTTTTCCAGGCAGACCTTGAAAGACAGGGAGAATATTCACCTACACGGTTACGAAGTGCCACGCAGGCAACATGAGGCGCTATTGGAAGGAGCAGGGAAGTCACATGATCGAGGAGCGGGTCAGTCCTCTACCAGTGCTCTACTTCCCCTCCCTAAGGACTTCACAAGAGTGAGATCCAAAACTAGACAAAATCCTGAAAAACTGCAATGGTTCCATTCATCGTCCAGGCAAGGTACAGTGCCAACTTATTCGCCATCGAAGACTGTCAACGTCAAAAAGAAGAAGATACTCTGTCGAGATACATTTAACATCAAGGCACCCGTCAATGCTGAGACACATTAGTTATTCCTTTTTCACATGCAAATCTGCAGATTGGGTAAGAAAGATTAAGGTTAGAAGATTTAACGCTACATCAGACTCTGAATATACTGGAACATATTCACCATCTAGACCATCATTTCCGGCTGTCATTCCGGAGCCTTCAGCTCCTGCTGCTCAGATTTCTCCACAGACTTAGTCTCTATAACACCTAGTTTCGCCAGTAACTTATTTGCCTCTTCCTCCTACTACTTCTCTGGCTCCTCCTCCGTTAGTGCCTTTGGGGAACAACGTCTTTCAAGACCACCTGTGGAACCAAAAAGATCTGACTCCTCTGCCTAGATTTAGGTCTCACCACAGATCAAGATCGAAATCAAGGTACCGCTTTCATCACTCAAGATACACCGCCTCTTCTATGCATTCTTCTAGGCATAGGTATTGGTCTAGAACACATTCCTGTTCATCTGGATGTGTGACATCTTCTGACACGAGGTTTTTGCCTTCTTTAATTGACTCTCTTCCAGCAAGAATCTCCCCAGTTGAAGTCATCAACACCTTTAAGGAGATGCTCATTTGGGGAGCTAACAAACTGAATATTCCTCTGCCTGCCACTAAAGCGAACATGCCGGTGGTTTAGAGAGACTTCACTATTGTTCATCCACAAGCTACTACTTCCAGTAGTTCTGGACCTGTTATAGCCAGCATTGGAATTATTCCTCACGCCTGCCTCAGCTAAAGTTGTGCCATCCTGGCTGCAAAAGAAGTACTTGTGTGTGATCAGGGTCCTCTTTTTTTCATTCAGATCCTCCTCCTGATTTTCTCGTGGTCTTGGCAGCAAAAAAGTTTCATGCCAGGAGATATGCCTGATCATTTTGGACTCCCGTTTGTTGACAATCTTCCAAGAGATCCTAGAGAAAACTTTGTTTAATTTTTGAATGAGGGCATGATAGTGTTCAGTCAAGTTAGCAGTGCAGCAGCAGATCCATCTCTGTTGGCTGCACATGATACTGTGATGGTTTGACCTTTAGGAGATAGTCTTGGCTAAGATGAGCCTCAATCCAGAATTTAAACAACGGATCCTAAATTTACCTTTCTCTGGCACAAGTTTATTTGGAAGTCATCACAATGACAAATAGCCCGTATGAAAGATGAAATGGAGACCTTAAAAGCTGTTTTTCTGGAGAAAAGGAAAGACCAAAAGAAAAACTCCTACAGACCTTATGATCGGCAATACTACGTTCAGAGTTATCAGACCACTACGTGGACTCAAGGTCACGAACAGCTTCAACACAGGCCTTTCCACCAGCAAAGGCACAAACTAAAAGGTAGAGGAGGCCACCAATCAGCTGTAGCAGGTAAACCTCCTGCAAGGACAAAAACATCAGTCTCTAGTTGCCCCTCTTCCATTACTCACTCTGGTGAGACGAGGCATTTCCAACTACCCAGAAGAGTGCATTTCTATAACAGAAGACACATGGGTACTGAATATTGTTCAGAATGGCTACTGTCTCAGATTTGTACATCATCCGCCAGCTATACCACCAAAGAGTTTGTCCATGCAACATCCGAAGAGGCTTCATCAAGAAGTAAATGTGCTCCTGCAGAAGCAATTCGTGGAGGTTGTACCTCTTTCCTAGAAAGGAATGGGAATTTATTCCCGTTATTTTTTTGGTTAAAAAACAGTAAGCCCCAAAGAACTAATTCAGATCTATCGCTCATCTAAAACTGGCAAATAAATGGATACGTAAGGAACAGTTTAGGATGCTGGAATTTTATCAGATTTACACACTTATCCATCAAGAAAATTAGCTGTGCTCCATACATCGTCAAGTTGTGTACTGTCATATACCAATAGCCAAGAAGGGGAAACAACCTTTACCACACATGGTAAGTACGTGTGTGTGTGTATATAGTGTTTTTATTACAAGTAAGGCTTAATTTAGGGTGGGTAGTGTAACGGTCAATTTAGGATTTAGGGGTGGGCAGTAGTAAAGGGTTTTAAGGTGCAATTTCGGGTTTAGTGGTTGGTGGTGGTAAGGGTAATTTAAAAAAGGGGGTTTCCTAAAAATCATCCGGTTAGGTTGAAGTCTCATGGTCAAAGGCAATTGATTCCATAGCTTGGCTGCACAGTGTGATAAACTCCGACCACCCCATCTTGCTCTACGAATTTTAGGAGTATGGATAAGGCCCATGTTTGTAGATCTAAGAGTTCTGGTGGGGGTGTACTAAGAGAACACTTTCTGGACCTCCGCCGAACCACCTCCATAAAGTGCCTTGTGCGCCAGACAGAGGGCCTTAAATTCCACTCGTTGCTGGACAGGGAGCCAATGAAGTGACCTTATGCCCGCCGAGGTGGAATGGCCTTTGGGAATATTTAATAAGTCGTGCCGCAGTGTTTTGCAGGGATTGTAATTTCCTCCTCTGCGACTTATCGATGCCCATAAAAAGAGCGTTGCAGTAGTCTAGTTTTGAAAGAAAAAGAGCTACTACAACAGTTTTCCGAAGCTCCTGCGGGATGAAAGGGAAGATCTTCCATAAGCTCTTCAGTAGGAAGAAGCAGGAGGAAGTCAGATGATTGACCTGGGCCGAGAAATTAAGCTGATCATCAAAGATCACTCCTAGGTTCCTAACCTTAGCGGTAGGGCAGGGGCATTCACCTGCCTCTGTCGGCCACCAGGTTTGGTTCCACAGTGATTGGCCCTTGCCGAACTCCAGTACCTCCGTCTTGTCGGTGTTTATCTTGAGGAAGTTTTGACTCATCCAGCTCATGATCTCTGTCAAACAGGCATGAAAGCCACTGGCTGCGGTCTCTGGTTGTTTAGACACAGATATTACGAGCTGAGAGTCATCAGCGTACGAGACTAGGGTGAAGCCGTGCTTTCTGATGAGTCTGGCCAAAGGAGTGACATACATGTTAAAAAGCGTCGGAGACAGGGCTGAACCCTGCGGTGTGTGTATATATATATATATATATATATATATATATATATATATATATATATATATATATATATATATATATTTGGTGTTTTACTTTTCTTAAAAACACTTACCATGCGAGGTAATATCCATCCAGCAAGAAGCACCACAGATTCCTGGTCGGCAGGAAGCACAACCAGTACAAAGTCCTTACATTTGGCATCAAGTCTTCCCTGAGGACATTCTTGAAGTGCATGGCTGTTGTTGCAGTGCATCTCAGTAGATGCAAAATCGTCTGTGCAGATCTAGACAGCTGGCTGATCAGTGCATCAACATCTCAGCAAACTCATCAGCATATCCAAATGACAATGAGGGCATGGGGATCTTTCTATCTTAGTCTTCGGATGTTATCATTAAATAACCCCAGCCACTGGTCGTATGGGCCTTTTGTTCGTTGACAAGAAGAAATTAAAAGGAGCAGTCATTTACATCATACCCTATAGTTATTGAAACCCATTTAACATTTTTAACAGTCAATAAAGAGAGTTGGTGTAAATTAAAGAGTTTTATTAACAGTTCTAATAGGATTTATTTTATTCCGCAAATATTATTCTTCATCATTTTTATAAATTCAAATAATCCATTAGTCAATATTTCAGAACAAGGTAAAATATTATAAAGATTGCAGTGAATATAGAGATAATGCAATAAGCCTGTTCTGTAAAGGAATTTCCCTTATCCCAATATAGGATTAGAATGGCACTTTAAGCCGGAGTAAAGGTGTCCGTTCAGAAACCCAATAAAGAGCTTTGATGAAAGAGAAAAATAAATAAGCATAAAGCTTTCGCAACTAAGCAAAGGAAATTTCAAGTTGGAAAGTATTCTCAGCTATAAATCAGCAGACATCTTTTATAAGAACAAAATAAAATAAAACCTCTCCTGAAGAGAGAGAACCCTACAGATACCAATAAAGAAGTCCAGAGTGCTCTCACAATCTAGAAGCCAGAGGGTCGGGAAAGAGTGTCTGTGTAGTCTAGGAACAAACGATTATATAAATTCAAAAGAACACAAATTGAGACAACTGACACATTCTCTGTTCTCGGGGTCCAGTTGGATTCCAGCAAACTGTGGGAGCAGGTAAGCTCCCTAGTTTCTCATGTCTTCACAAAAGACCACAGAAACAAGTCCTTGGAAAAATACTCTGTCCCCATCTTCTGGTTCAGACAGTTCTTCTCATGAGTCATATTTCCTGCCTTTTCCTCTCCTCCTGGTCAGAACCTTACTGTAAGTTGTCTAATATAAAACAAGTGTCTGTTCACTAACTAGCAGACTGCTTCTGGAAAGCTACAGCATCTGCAGTGGGAGCGAAAAAAACATCTTGTGCAAAACAATTCAACATGGAAAATAGGCCTTTCAATGCTAATCTGTAAATCGCTGTTAATTTGACATCAGTTGTCAGGCTAACTTAAATCAATACATTATTTCACTTGTATGCTTGCAACGACGAAGTAGGACTACCCATTACAAATTTAGCATTTATTATACTGGAGTTATTTCGTATAATCTTTTGATCTTTCTATTTGAATGCAATTTATTTTTAAATTTATAAACTTTGCTTCAGCAATAATCTCTGCTCTCAGTTGCTTTGGCCCTACACGTCTGTCATGAAAAATCGACATCATCCTCAGTTCAGTCTTTTCTCCGTCTAGGAGCAGTACTTAATACCTTAAAAGCAAAAGTGTATCCCTTGTAGGATAGACTGTTATCTATACATCTGAAATGTTGCTGTCTTTTGGAAGCCTCCCATTTGACAGCGGGGCAGGTTTTTTCTGTACTGGGCTTCATGCCGTCCTTTATCTGTCTGGCCCCAAATGCAGGCCTCTATCTCAGACCTTTACAGGAATGTCGAATGCTGTACGTTCTCTGACAAATGGGAGGACAAGATCATTCTTTTTCTCAATGCAGCACACTCTGTCAAGTGGTCGTGTCATCCAGTGAGCCTCCTTAACGGAATTATTTCATCAGGACGTTCCATTCCAGACAGTAGTGACTAATGCCCCCCTCACAGATTGAGGTGCACACAAGGGTAAGTTCAGGCAATGTGGTCCTCAAAAGAAATGACATACCTCATCAATCAGCTGGAGCTGAGCACTATACATCTTGCTCAGTATGGCTTCCTTACCCTGTTTCAGGAAAACTCCCTCCTTGTGAGACTGACAACACAATAACGATGAACTATCCCAACAAGCAGGGAGGAAGGAGGTCCAGAGCTTTGTCACTAGAATTCCAAACTACCTAAAATGCTTATTAGCCAGAGACTTGAGGATCACTGTAGCCCATCTTCCATGGTCCAGAACATTCAAGTGGGCACCCTAAACAGAGCAATTCACAAAATCCACGAATGAGTCCTCAACGACTCTCATTCACTACGTCTTCTGGGACTGGGGTTTTCCCCAATTAGATCTCTTCACCACCACATAGAACAGAAAATGCCCAGATTTTACCCCTCGTTTGTAGAACCTTGAGGTGGAGGGGAATGCCCTATGACTCATCTGCTCTGGGAAATTTCTCTGACACCCTTAATTCAAGCAGTAGTCCTCATTCTTTATTACTCAAGAGTCAGAATGATTTTAATAGCTCCAGAGTAGCCATGTCAATGCTGGTTCTTTACATGTCAAAGCAGCCACACAGAAAACTGCTATGCAGATTGAACCTTCTACACAAGTTTGTGAGCCAGATACTACTTCCATACCATCCTAGAATTTGGCAGCCTGGCTCATGACCTAATCCAGTATGGACACTTGAGCCTTCCACCGGATTGTACAGAGATTCTAAGAGAAGGTAAACGTCAATCTGTAAGAGTATCCAATTTCTTCAAATGGAAGAAATTCTGTGTTTGGTGTTCTGACAATAACTTTGATCCCACCACCTGCCAAGACTACCATGTTTGCCTTATGTGGCTTGATCTGGTTTACATTTCTGTTCTATTAAAATTAATTTGGCAGCTAGTATTGCCTATAGAAAATGTCCATCACAAACCTCCTTTTTTTTTCTTTCTTTTCACGATCCTAGTGGTTAAGGACTTCTTAGAGGGCGTTAAAACGTTTTTTCACCCAGTACGTAGATCATCTCCTTCATTGGATTTGAACATTGTACTGTCACGTCTTACTGGCGCACCATTCAAACCAATCCATAAAGGTTTCTTACAGCATATTGCCTGAAAAGCAGCTTTCCTTGTAGCTATTACATCTGCCTGCTGGGTTAGTGAGATACATGCTTTTGTTCCTAAGACCCTTATACAGTGTTTCATAGCAACAGGGTAGTCATGAGGACTCATCTAAAAATTCTGTTCAAAGTAGTTTCAGATTTTCATGTAAACCAAGCCATTATCCTACCCACATTCCTTCAGAACCATACTACTCCAGCAGAGAGATCTCGCTGCATGTTAGATGTGAGAAGATTTCTAAAGTTCTACCTTGACAAAACTAAAGAAATTTGCAACTCCTGGCAACTGTTGTAAATTATGGCTCTTTAATCAGAGTTCGTCACGTCAAAACAATGTGTGCCCAGATTGATAGTTTCTTGAATTCTGTATGTTATCAGAAATCAAATAAATCTTTAACTGGTAAACAGACAACTCACGCCACAAGAGGTAAATCTGCTTTAGTTCTGCGAATCCACTATTGCGGATGTTTGATTGGCTTCTAGTTGCCAAGAGAATTCTTTTTTAAAGTACTCCTTCTAATGCATAAGTGCCTTTTTGGTTCTGCTCTGAATTTCTTCAAATTCAAGTTGAGGAAATGTCTTCCTCTGCGTTACCTTTGTTCTGCATCCAAAACCATGTTAATTATACTTTGATATAAGTGGACCCATGCGGAGGGAAAGCTTTCCCGGTACTAATTCCCAGGCTGTGGAACAAGATGCCTTCCGAGATTTTTAGTAAATTTCTACTCCTCTTCTTATTAAACGTTAAAAATACATCTTATGTAGTTGAACTATGTTTCTACCATTCTTGTTTCATCCCTTAAGGTTAGCATGAGACATTAGAGTACAAGTGTGCTTTATAAATCTTTTTAACATAAACATATTTATTTTAAATGGTAAATATAAACCAGGTTTACTGTTCCATTTATCAGTTGTTGCCTTATTTTAAAGAGATGATGGATTAATTCCTTTAATCGAGTTGAAGTGTGATCTTGATTTAGTTCTGCCTTTTTACAGTAGTTAAGAGATCGTCAACTTCTTTCATTTGAATGTTATCTCAAAAGACTTTTAGCCATGGTTCCTTCGTCCTTCAGCTTATGCCATCAATGAGCTTCAGGTAGTGGCAGCGGACCCACTTTGGACTGTATACGTTATCCGTAAGGCAAACGCTTATTTCTATGAAAGCTGGGAGAATACGTTTCACCCTTGTCAATTGTTCCTCTGTCTGCTCCCTGGCTTTGCAGAACATTTAGGCCAAGGTTACGACTGGTCTGAATTTTCTGACCCCCGCGAAAACTCTGTGGAGGGATCGGAATTCCGAGTTGGGTTCTATTTACCACATCTGATAATTATTGCATGTGTTAAATAACTCACCCTTCGTTAAATTTCAGTAGGTCAAACCTGCCGAAATTTAACATGTGAAACATGTACGGAATTTACCATACAATGCGGATTTTGGCGTGCTAGGAACCAAATTCTGCATATTATTCCCCAGAATGTTGTAATAGGTGCTGTTTGTTGCACCCTATAAATAATGTACGCCAGGGCATAATTATTTATTGGTGTGATAAATAGCACCTTCATTGCAACAAACTCTGAACCAAGTGCTTAATCTGCTACTAAATAAGCAGCATTAAAGAAGACTGAACAGAGAGTGAGGTTTGCAAGACATAGACAACCATGTAATATTCAACTAGCTCACTCCCTGCATAATCCTGTGTTGGGAATCCATACAAGACTTGCATGAGGGTTTCACAATCTTCAAAATAAGAGTGAAACCATCTACAACAGTAGTTATCAGAGGATTTTTAATTCAGGAATTGGAGAATGTAACTCAGTCTGCAAAGTATATCTTTGCTAAGGCTCTTTGTCTGTACTGCGAAGCAAAAAACAGGAACACACTGTGGACACTGTGTGTTTGAGTGTTTTTTCTGGGTTCAAAGGATCTCTCTCTCTCTCTCTCTCTCTCTCCTCTCCCTCTCCCTCTCCCTCTCCCTCTCCCTCTCCCTCTCCCTCTCCCTCTCCCTCTCCCTCTCCCTCTCCCTCTCCCTCTCCCTCTCCCTCTCCCTCTCTCTCTCTCTCTCTCCTACCTTTGTGGATTCTTCCAAGAGGTTCTCAGTCAGAAGTAAAAGTGTGCACATTAACATTGGATCTTGTGGTCTACCTGTCCTTTCAGATTCAGTTGGCCAAGGTCTGAGATGAAGATGGAATACAAGTTGAGCTGGTTGTGACAAGAGTTTCTGCAGCATACTGTTTTTGAGTATACTCTTGTGAAGGAGTCTGGTCTCCTTGTCTACTAAAGGGTACTGCTTAAGCATTTTTAAGGTGTATATCATCTTTCGTTTAGATACTTAAATATTAGAAAACATTCTCACCTTAACCATTGTTCCTCTTGCAAGGTCAAAAATTCCCTTTCTCAGTATGGATTTTGTCAAATGTTTTTCAATTGGTTCCCCTAAAACTGTGTTAGTAAATTGAGGACAGACTTGAATCTTGGCAGCTGCATAACAAAGTCCTGTGGTGCCAGTGAGTGACTTTTTTCTTGCATTATTTCCTGTAGGGCAGAGGAACAAGGAGAGCAGGATGATGCTGCTGCTATGAAAAGCAATTGATTCCCTTTACATATTGTAATTGTAATTCTATAGCGCTTACTACCCCCGACGAGGCGTTGAATCACTTTTTCGGCAAGTAGCACGCTACTCCGGAACACAAAAAGGATTAGTGGTGAATGAGTATAGGGAAATAAGAAATGTATTTGAGTGGTGGAAATCTTAGTCTGTTATTTGGGTTGAAAATGATAGTGGAGGGATAGAAGAGGAAAGGGTTTGCATTTATGTAGCGCTTGCTACCTCTGATGAGGTGTTGAAGAGCTTTTTTTGAATAATATGCATCTTTGTTTTACTGTTGTATAGATGCACAGTTCCCAGCATATGACATGTCTCTGAAATGTCTAATTTTAGTAGTGTAATGAGAAAGTCCCAGTAGTTGTATGTTGGTTTCTGTTAAAGAAATTGCTAAATATAATCTGCCATCTTAAAAAGTTTTGATTGTTGTTAGAGGTAATGTGGCCAATGCCGTTGCTGTGCCTTTCATGGGGTACACGCTGTAGGCGTTGTCTACTCTTAAATATTGAAAATCCCAAAGTCCGATTGCTTACTTCGTTGCAAATACCAACACATTACCCCACATATTGATGGGCTCATTTAGAGGTTGACAGTGATTATTGTATATCTGCCCTGCTACTGCATATGTACAGAAATTACTTGGAATCATATTAGTGATGCGTTCTAAAACACCAGTGATGTGCTAATATCAACTCAGCATGGAAAAATATCACCCACAAATGAATGGTGGTACCTATCAATGTGGGTGGAATGCAAAAAAAGTGCTGTAACTGTGAGTGCATGTTCTCTGTCATGGGATTCTCTCTGATATCCATAAACAAATTGAATATCCCCCCATTCTTGCGTGATCCCTGGAACAACATTGAAAAAAACATTTTAATGTGTGGAAAGCATGCCAGCAAGAGGCAACATTTTCTACTATCTCAAATTTTGTTTTGTTTTAAAAAGTTAGTTAGCCAAATTAAAGTGTCTTACATTTGGCTGAAAACCTTACTGAACTGTTCCATATTTCAAAACCCCAAAAGTAGGAAAAACGTAGCCTCTTCTAGTTCCTCTGCCTTTCAGGAAATGATGCAGGAAGAGACTCTCACTTGCACCTCAGTATTCTGCTATACAGATGCCAAGATTCAACTCTACCCTCCCTTTACTATCACAGTCTTAGGGGAAGCAAATAAACACCTGACGAAATCCATATGAAGAAAGGGAATTTACGCTCTTACATGAGGAACAATGGTTGCCTGTTCCACAGTTCTACTAAATTGTTAAAATCGGGAGCTTTAGAATTAATTGATCAATTCGTACAAAAACAAAATTTTCAAAGCACCCTTCGTGAAGCCATGATTACATCAGATCAAACCAAGTGTAGTCAAAGACTCAGTGTATCTGACAGCAAAGTCACCTGTTGTAACTCATTTTCCGAAAGGTTTGTAACACACGTTTCCTCGTACCCCTTTTGTGGTGCCCCAGCGGGACATTAATCTGGTTGTCACGTTTCTCATGTGATCCCCCTTCCAGCCTCTACACAGCTGTTCTCTGTACCTCTTACCCATCAAAACAGTCTTTCTTGTGGCCATTATTTAGGCCAGAAGGGTCAGCAAACTAGAAGCTCTCTGTTCTACCTCCCTGCCCCAGCATTTTCCCTGGCAAACTGGTTCTTCGTACAGGTGCCTCTTTTCTGCTGAAAGTGTCACCCCATTTCATGTTGGCCAGAGTATCACTCTGCCTACTTTTTGTGCTCCCCTCACCCCTCTAAGGAGAAGGAGAGACTCCATTGCCTGGACCCAAAGAGAGCTCTTTCATTTTACATTGATTGCAGTAAGGGCCTTCTTGTGGACGTTCAGCTCTTTGTCAGGTTCACTGGAGCGAAAAAGGACAAGGCTGTACAGAAGCAGACCACCTCGATGGATTGTACTCTGCATTAAGTTTTTGCTACACGTTGGCTAAGAAGCAGCTTTCTAAAGGCTTGCTGTCCCAGTCCATCAAGGTCACCACTACTGTGTTGGCACACAAGGTACCTGTCCTGGACATCTGCTAAGCTGCTATGTGGGCGTCCCTCCACATGTTCATGAAGCACTACTGCTTGGCCTGTGAAGCCTGTTATGACAGGCATTTTGCCCATTCGATTCTCCAGGATTTTCTCGTTTGAACCAGTTTGCAGAGCCACCTTTGGTGCGGTATTGCCTTTGTATCTATTCTAAGATGAGGTATCTGCAGTTAGAAGTCTATCAAATCAACAAGCTACTTACCTTCAGTAACTCCTGTTGTGGTAAAGAGTCTGTGTAACTGCAGATTCCTCACCGACCTACCTATCCTCCCAGCTTTGCGAACTGAGCTCTTCACTCTACAGATCTCATTAGATACTGCACACTGGTCAAAACATTGTTTTTTAAGTGACTCTGCGTTTGTGGCACGGAAATAGTCACAAAAGAAACTGTCTGTGCGCTAGAGTAGTGCTTATATGGCCACCACGACATCACTTCTGACGCTGAGCCGATCACCACCTTCTGGATCTAGTGTAACTCCTGGGGAGTATTCTAAGGTGAAGAATTTATGGTTAGATAGTCGCTTCAAAAAATGGCATTACTGAAGGTAAGTAACTAGTTCAACTAGGCGCCTATATCAAAAAAATCAACTTTTTCTTTTTAAAAAAATAATTTGTCCTCATACATGACACATGCCCAAGATCTAAGCTGGGAGCGATCTAACGGGTAGCGAATATCCCAAATAGCTTAGTCTCTATGTTCATTTAGGCCTCCTTCAAACCATATATGAGGGAGATTCTGCTTGACATCGCCAGCCTCCTTCATTTTTGAGGTGCGTCTTAATCATTGGACAGCTTTGAGACGCTATAGTAATGCAGTTTCCCCCCTAGTCGGGTTTCACCTGAATATCATTGGCATGCAGTGGATCCCACATTTTTATCCTTTTGGCAGACCCCTTTATAAAATCCAACCTACAGGTGTGTCTAACATATGAAACCCACTCACGTGGTGAAAATAATCTACTTTTGCCACTTACTTCAAATGACTATTGCATTCAAGAAATGCTTTTGAGTTGTGATTATAGGGCAGTTGTCTGGCCTATTTTAGACTTCTCTCTTCTGAATAGTGATGTTACCCCCTCCATAAGAAATAGCAGGCAGAAAACAGTAAAAACAATTTTTACTTCATGGGTAAGAGTGTTGTCACAGGGACTTTTGTTCTACTTTACCAGAATGTGTCCTTCTCTACCACACTGATGAAAAAGATTGATAAGGCATGATTAAGATATGTAACAACAATGTCCCTTTCAGTGGTTTAGATAAACAGATAAGTTCAAATATTTCTTAAGTGGCAAGAAGGTGGAAACGTTTTGACGGTTTCCCAACATTTGATCTAGTTTAACAGACCAGTGTTTAAATACATTAGAACACATCTGTGACTTCCCTTTCCCTGTGGGTGGGTTTTTCAAAAATCTTGATAAAGTTGTCTATTTTCTTACTCTGTTAATTTTTTATTTTTTTTGCAGCTTAAATCTGGAGTTATCTTTGATAGCGCTTTTTTTTTTTTTAAAGAAAATCTTTGTTTTTGGTTGAACATGAACTGCGTTCAATTCAAACATTTTCTTCTTTATTTTTTATTTTCAAGAAAACTCAGCACAGACTAAAGATATAAGCGAGTTAACATCTCTGACTCGAATAAATATTTTTTTTTCAAAGATACTATGATCTCTAAATAGGTTTATATATTTGTATTTATCTTCCAGGATCAGTCGGTTACTGTGTTAGATGAAACAGTCACTGCCTAGCTGGCTAATGACTCACCCCTTTCATTACATTTGTTACATTAATTTGACACTAAAAACAGAACTCTTAATCTGCTTTTGTTAGCCTGCTGGAGAACTAAGGATTTAAGGCATGATATGCCTTACACGTGCTTTCATGCACTCGCATAGTAAACACTTGTCTTGTTTTTTCATTTTGCTCTAAAAATACAACTGTTAATAATTTGCTTCTGCTAGCCAATTGGACAGCATCCAATATATTAAGGTCTGTAGCTCTCTCAGCATTACTTATCTTTGCTTTCTTGGCATCGCCTGCAGAATACTTCCAAAAACCCTCCGTTCTCCTGCTCCACCACCCATCCCTCGTCTGCATCCTTACACCCCTCAAAAAAAGTTTACACCATCTTTTAGCACTTTTAAGCATAGTTTTCCCCTATACCTGCTTCTTCAGAAAGCTCCTAGAGAATTGGCAGCTAGCTTGATTTTGAAATTGATGTCCATGTTAGGATGCCTGTAATTTGAATGTAATCCTTTCACATATAACCAGCCTATTTTAAGAGTGATTGTGAAAATTGATCTCTTTGAAACTTGTGCATCAGTATTGTCTTGTTCTGCAATACAGGCATCTTTATTTTCTAAAAATATTAGTTCACAAGAGTACATTTAAGTATGCATCAGTGGCTCTTATTCAAAAGATAGGTAGTGGAGGCCCTGTATTTCTTATAAAGCAGGCTACAAGTGAATGAAAATGTATTAGTTTGAAAAGGTTTGGTGAAACATCCATTGGCAAAGAGTAGAATTGGTAAAACCATACCTAATGGACATTCAGTCATACATTTTTCTCGATTGAAGCTGAAATTGTCACTTGCCTGCTTTATAGGTTACCAATAAATCAAACTAAAAATAATTTCTGACTAGAACTCACTTGAAAATTAGAAACCTAAATCTGTTGGTGTCCTTTTAACAATATTTTCTCTCTTCCTTCTCTTCCCATCATTGTTTGCGTTTTGTTTTACGTTATTTTTTTATTGTTGCTATTCCTTTACATCACCCTTCTTCTCTTCGCCTTCTCCATTTCATTCCACCCATATACATCCTTAGCATGGCAAGGCACTGACCTGATGCATAATCACGTCTTGGCTGATGATGACCAATCAAGTCTTGATTCCTTGGGTCGTCGCAGTAGTCTTTCTCGCTTGGAGCCTTCAGACCTCTCCGAAGACTCTGACTATGACAGTATATGGACAGCCCATAGTTACAGAATGGGGTCAACATCTCGTAAGAGCTGCTGCTCATATATCTCTCACCAGAACTAATGCACTTCTGAGCTTTTCTTAACAAATGCCTGTTATTTCACAACTTGCTTTTCTTCGATGTATTCTTGTGCTCCATGTCTCTATAATGTGATGTTTTAACAACTCTGAGTTTGATGTTTCACTCCTACCCCTACCAGAATTTTATGCAAACATTCACGTACCATAGTAATCTTAAAATGGAAGTGTATATTCTGCAAAGGATATACTCTGTGGTCTTTTATGGCTGTTGATGTGTAGCTTAGTAATTTGCATTTGCTTTTATACTGATGTCTTTGTGATTCACCAGCGTGTGCATTATTGTATTTTGTACAGAAATCATACTGGTTTGTGAGCTGTGTCAGCAATATTCGCCACTTATTGTTTACATTTATAAAGCACATTTACTTGTATGAATTATGTAAATATTGATAGGATATAAAAATTAACTTGGCCTGTAAATATATAATGTTCATTTGCAAGTACTGCAAATGAATAGCAAAACTGCTTTGAAGCAGTTACAATACATTTAATTTTAAAGGCATTTGGGCAGTTGGCAAAACTAAAGTCTTTTCTAAGTATTAAATTCTAGTCTTAGCCCTGGTTTTCGATTTTTAGTGCCAATGTAGTAAAGGATTTACAACTCTGCTTAGAAAATCAGGAATGCAATAACCAAAATTCTTAGGGTGCTAATTTGAAAACCGGTGAGTATTCAAAACAAATTCTTAGGAACTTGGTCCTAGGATATGTGAAAGAGAGCATGTTGAAAAACAGTAAATCTCGTCTGTTTAATTGCTTGTGTATGTGTCTTTAGCTATGATCAGGGACAGAATAGATTCTCCTCTCTCTAACCTATTCAGTCAGTTACCCAGAATGCTATTCAGTTTCATGTCTGGGCTGCGTTCGGAGCTCACTTGTGTGAGGCCAAATTGGAATAAGTGTCATGTTTCTGTCATAAGCTCAGCTGTCTGAGCAATCTTCAGTAGGCTATCATGGTGAATATTATCACGAGGACCATGGAGCACTTCATTTGATTTACTATGGTGCCCATTGTTTAAGTGTCATTTACCCAAGTTTAGTGAAGTATGAATCACCACTCGCCACCAAGAATAATGTATTTTGAGACATAAATTTAAGAAATTGATTTTGAACACTAGTTGCTTGTCTTGGGTATGTACTCTGACATTTCTTTGCTGAAAGTGATTCTCACAGAGCAGACTGGTTGCCGCCAAGCTTTCTTGCAAATTTAAGTGAGGTGAGGCTTACCAAAGGGAGCTTGCTATGATCTTACTCTTTGCAGCAAAATATTCTACTTTGTGACAAGGTGATTGGAAGAAATGCTCCACTAAGGGATGCCTTTACTTTGAGACTTATTCTAGATTTAAAAGCCGCGTGGCTGTCTCTTCACAAACTTCAGTCTTGACTAAGAACCACAGACAATATCTGTTGATGTCCAGTGTTTACAAAACTGTTTTTGCGGGACCTGGGCAGTGGAAAGTCTTCCATATGACACTAAAGGAGAATTATAATCCTCTTAGGTGTTGTCCATAGTTATCCATCCTGGTTCTCGAGGTCTCACCAGTTGCTCCTTATATTCTGAATAAATGCATCTAATGGTTCAGGATATTACAGTTACCCTAAATTGTAATTAAACAAAGTCCTTTGCCTGGCTATGTCCTTGAAAACAAAATTAAGCTTTATGCAGTGACGAGGAATTGCAGAGTGTCTATATCAGGGGTCTCCGATCTTTTCTGTAGTGAGAGCTACTTCTGATCAGTGCACATCATCGTGAGCTACTGAGCCTAAATAACTCTTGCATTGTTACCAGACACCCCCACTCCCAGCTTCATTGACTTTAAGCCTAATGTCCATAGAGCCAGATACTATGGTTTGAACAAAATACTTTGACGAGGGGCACTATGAGAGGGCTGTCATGTGTGTCAGTGAGAGAGTGGTCGTTGGGGATGTATATACATGGTATGAATAAGATATATTTGTATGGATGAATGAGAGCCTGTGTCGCATGCACTTGCAGTACAGGACATACCTTTCACCATATGTGTCACTGTTACATGTATAACACAAACATACAATATTTTTTTTTAAATGGGAGAACTTTAAAGTGCAGAACAATGTTCTGCAAAAATGTTCATAATATGGAACATTTTTCTGCCCTTTAAATTTCTCTCATTTATTTAAAATGGCTGTATTTTTCAGTTATACTTATGGCACAGTGTCTACTTGCTACTGGGAGCAAGAGGCCTGCTGTTTGTAAATGCAACACTTTGAAATGGGAGAAAATTAAAATGAAGAGTTAACTTAATCATTAAGGTAACTTTTCATTTAAATGTTCTCCCATTTAAAAGCATTCAGAAACATCATTTTGTTCACAGCTCTAATATTGACTTGACAAGGAATTTTATTAAAGAGTTAAATACCTCAGTGCTTAACTTATTTACCTCTGTGCCCCAGCCTGGGTCATAAATCTGAGTGTGCACTGCTCATTATCAGGCCCTGCTTATCTGCAGCTTGATGAAAATAATGTAAAATAAACACAGCCTTCCCTTAACTTTAAAAGGATAATGTGACTGTGTGCCTATTTAAAAAATAAACTCAAGGCTATGAGCTACTCTGAAGGTGTGACAGCTACTGGTAGCTGGGAATCGACTGGTTGCAGACAACTGGTCTATATTGTGTTAAAATGCTGAGTGCTCTTATGTTGGGCTGCAGCCCGTACTCAAACCGTGGAAATCCCTGCCACCTAGTGGTAGGAACAGAAACTGCTTTTTTCTTTATTTGCAGTTATATATATAGCGCAAACTCGACTGACGGTATTGCGCTCTTTACATGAACACCAGTTACACAAGGTCTCATTCATTTTTTCATTAGGCACGGGCAGATCAAGTAATTTGCCCAGAATCACATGATGTTGAGCTGGCGCCGAAACTAGAACCTTGTTTGCCAGTCTTAATATTCGGCAGTTCTGGCTGTAACGTCACATTGTCGTCTGTAGTGGTTTTAATACAAAACTGTGTGCACCTTGGCACAGAGTGTGTGCATGCATGCCCCTTACGTGGCATGCAGCATGCTCTTGTCCTTGCACGTATGTGCAACCATACCATTTCTTTTTTTTTACCAAACAATGACGTCAAACATGCTTCTCTTAGGTGGGCCTAATCCCAAAACTTTAAGAACTTTTCGATCTAATGATCTTAAACTCCAGTGCTCCGGTTTCAAGCCACGCTTGCCATTCTATCAGCTGTTTACAGTCACTGGGGGCATCTTGTATTTGTGGAATATTCATCTGGTTCACACCATGGTCTCTGTTGTACCAGTGGGACAGGGTTCGTCCTGACCTGCTTGGGTTGCAAGCAGAGTAAGCGTATGTCAGAACCCCTTTCAGAGGGCCAGGGGGCAAACAGAAGTTAATGGGCCCAGCTTGGGTGTTGAGGACTATTACTCCTGATGTCCCGGGGCCCGCCCTACCATGAGTCCTGAATAATTGGACCAAGTACTACCCCAGCCAGCACTTGACTCTCCGTGGTAGCTCAGGTCGAGCAGTCAAAGGCTCGCATGGGGAGGTGGGTGCTAGGCTACACAACCTTATAACTCAACA
Organism: Calotriton arnoldi; assembly: GCA_963921515.1. Lineage (NCBI taxonomy): Eukaryota > Metazoa > Chordata > Amphibia > Caudata > Salamandridae > Calotriton > Calotriton arnoldi. The sequence continues at coordinate 3,428,765 of CAWUFW010000699.1, forward strand.
TACGAACAGTAGCTGCAATATTTGTCAAGTCAAATGCTAGCATTTATGAAAAAAGGAATATTTAATATAAACACACACAGCATATACAACCTACTGATTAATCCACACAGCCTTCTTAAGGTTAGTGGGCTAGCCCTCTCCAGGGCAGGATTTCCTAGTTCCGCTGTCCCTTCTAGTAGGAGTGGCTATTTCCCATTTACATAATGGAGGCGACTCAGAGAAGCAGCCCAAGCTTGTCCCACATACACCAAAATTATGCTTTGTCTTAAGAGTTCACTTGCGCCTCTACTCTAAGTTTGTGCAAGTTATTTGCGCCCACTATGGCCCAGAACAGTCTTACCTGCCCCGTTGGCATCCTTTTGATTCCAGAAGTACCAGGCCACTCCTTCATGAGCTCCGGTCTCCCTACTCCGAAGGTCTGTGACCTCTTGCGGTCTTTCCCCAACTATGCATAGGGCCTCCTCCCACTGCTCCAGGAGCAATCAGTAAGTGTTCTCTGAAGCATCCTCGGCACTACGAACCTGGGCAACAGCCCTTTCTCCACAGAGGTCCCATCCGGGCACACAGGTGTGGTCAACTCCCTCACGGGCAACAGCCTTGTCTTAATGGGGGGCACCTTCTGGCACACGCAGTCATCAACTACCACAGGAACACGGGCAATGGCCCACACTTCTCGGTGGCCCCCTCCTGGCACATGGGGTAGCTGACTGCCGGTTATACACTATTGATGGCCCACACTTCATCGACGGCCCTAGTTTCTGCATGATCAGGCGGACTGCCCATCCTGCAATGTTCCCGACTGTACTGGGCATTTCACACTTTGCTCACCAGGATCCGCTCGACAGGATCGTTTCTGTACCTCGCTCCTTCCAGACACCCTCTTCTTCCTCACAGCGGCCTCTTGTCTTGGCAGGCAGACCATAGGCACTTATCGTCATAGGAGGCTCTGGTGTTGGGAAGGAGGCAGACGGCTGGTCCTCCAGTTTCAGGGCAAGTGCTCTTGACGTCCTAGGTGATGGTCCCTCACCCAGCAGGAGACTGGCAGACCTTGGTCCCCAGTCCTGATTCTAGCAGCAAGAAGTCTTTGCGATCTTCCCTCTCCTGATAAGCCGGTATTGTTCAACCAAGGATGTGGCTCATCCTCCCACCTTTATAGTCCAATCCAGACACATGTGTTATTTAATGTCAGGCCCTTGGAATTTGTGTTAGGTGTCAGGTCCCTTGGATTGCTCTCTCCTCTTCACTGGCCTTTGTCAAAGCGACAGTCTGCCACAACAGCAATGGCTCCAACTCTGAGTTGCCCAAAACGTAGGCCAAGGGAGTAACCATGGATCACATCTGGCTGTCCGCCTCCACTGAAATATTCCCCATAAAAGTTCAAGGGACTAAACCTTCCTCTCTTTCAAGATTCCCTGGTAGTGCCCAACGTAACTTTCCCACTATCTTCCTGACAATGAGCCCAGGCCTCACTGACTTCCTGGAATCAAACAGCCCTTTTATATTGACAGAGGATGCACTTTTCCTCTGCCATCAGTGGTTGTGTCCTACCCTAGCTCTCATGAATTTCAGCAATATACATTTCTTGGCTGATGGTTGCAGTCCTCACCTCTCCAGGGCCTGGGCTTCCAAAATGGAACCCGCCAGCCTCCATGTTATGTACCATCAACAGGAACACACGTGCAACCCAGCTCACACACACACAAATCATTCGCTGTCAGACGCTACACACAGTCCATGCAGGCCAAGGGTGAGGTAAGTATACAGCCACGTAACTTTACTCAAGTGGGCCAGTAGGCCCAACTCCAGTGACACAGGTAAAAAGGCCTGTTCACATTACTGATATGAGCACAAAACTGGTATGCTGCCCCCACCACACACGTCACTTAACTCTAGGTAAGGGCAGTAGCTCTCTACTTTCACAAGGCTAGCGCTTGGTGTGCCCCTTCCAGTCTAAGCAGACCACAGTACCATGAGACAGACCTAGGTCGTGATGCACATGCACAATCCCTGTTAGCCCATGACCCAAAAATCATTCTGAGAGATCCCGATATCCATGTAGCTGAGGCACTCAGTGTAGAGGTGCACGTCTTTCACCATGCAGGGGACTTTCCCATTCCAACAGTATACAGATCCCTAAATGGGAGGCATCCCTTCCTGGGCACCTTGCCATCTCTTGTGAAGGTGAAGTACCTGGTTGAAAGACAGTTTCACCTGTTACTTGAAGACTTGCTAGAGCTAAACTTTGTTGTCTTGGTCCAGGGAATGGACATCCAGCGCCTGGGAACAGTAGTTCTTAGTACTCTTCACCCTTGGTTGCTTTCAAACCTCCATTGCCCTTTGGAGTCAAGACTAACTCTCCATGTGGGCAAAGATGCCCAAGACACTGTTGCACCATATGGTTGAGCAAATATTACCTTCTCATCCACTGCTGCAGGTTTGATGAACTATGGGATCCAGGCAGTCTTCCCTCCCAGGGTGCATATGAAGGAATAAAGTCTCCACCCGCTCCAGAGACTGCAGAGTCTGGCACTTGGGAATCAAGGCCAGCTCCTCCTCTGGTCAGCCTCAGTAACTCTTTTGAGTAGGCCCATCTCACTACTCTGTTCTGTGCTTGAGGTTGAGCCTGGATCAGGCTTAGTGCAGGTACCTGTTATGAAAGGTATCCTGAGTAGGCATTGGTCCTTACATGGGTGAAACATTTTACAGAAGGCCCGGGGTTGTTTATCCATAGACGCCTTTACAACTAATCTGAACTCAATATGCAATAATTTCACATCTTGGTAGTGCAAGGAGGTGATTTCCTGGTGGGCATTATGATGCTGAAATGGATCGAGAGATTTCTGTACCCGTTAGCCTTGACCTCTCTGACTCTGTGTCCTAATGATCATCAGGGGGAGTCCAGAGATATCTGTGAGCCTGGTTGCTCTAGCTTGGTACTGGTGTGCTACTGCAGAGACCACATTCACCTGTTTGAGAGGAATTCTCTCTCATAGAACCTGGAGGCCCTGGCAAGTGCCAGGAATTCCTCCTTTAAAATTCAGTAAGAGAACTGAAGTTTGGTCACTGATCATTAGTGAAGAACTTGTGAAGAACATCAGTCTTATTTTCCCAGTAGTTAATTAAATTTGTTACTGGCTATCTAGTTGAAACAATTGTCAATATATACCTGCAAAACTTTAGTTTGGGCCATTTGAGCCTACAATAACAGGCCTGGGGTACCAATCTCCACGACTAACAAGGGTTTCATCATACACCTTAAGAGGATAATGCATTTCTTTCTCCCAAAACAACACTCTACTGCCTACTGGACCTAGGCCTAACCAGGTTGATGCACAAATCATTCAAACCAGTGCGATCCTTTAACATGCAAGTTCTGTTGTGGAAGACTGCATGCTTGGAGGTCATAACATTGGTCAGGATCATAAATCGGGTTAAATTTCTTTTGGATCTCAAAGCCATTTCCAATGTTGCTATTAATTGATCCTTTCTTCATTCCAAACTTGGTGTTCAAGCTCTGTGCGATTGAAGAGATCTTTTTTCCACATCCCTGTGATTGTTTGGCATAAGAGTTTGCACAATTTGTATTTTAAGGTTGCCTTGTACTTTTATCTTGACTGAACCATAGATCTGCATTTGACACACCTTTTAGTGATCTTTGGAAGCCATCACGCTGATGCTAATGCCTTCCTTGCTACATGGATAATGCCATTCACTGCTCACTGATTGCTACACTCTTCATGAAGTCAAGCCTCCATCCACTGTCTAGACACACTCTACAAGGACTAAGGCAGCGTAAGCATATGCCTATAAGAGAAATAGGCCTGGCAGCTGCAGGGGTTATTGCACATGCCTTCTTCCCAGCACAAGCTCTCAAGGCTTCCTCATAAAGCTATGCCAAGTTTAGCCGGGCAGTTCTGCAACATTTCTTTACTTAGACCCACACTGCCCAATACTGCATTTCTCTTCCATTATTCAGAAAATAGACACTGACTGGCTCCTTTTTTAGATCTGATGTGAGCCAAGACCATTTGGTTTTTCCAAAATTATATGTATAATATACTTTTAGGGGCTTTCAGCCAGCCTTTTTCATCCATTGGTCCAGAATTGTCTGTATATAACAAAGTTTTAACTTTGTGCTTTCCAACTTGTCTTTAGGGAGCCTACTTCCCAGGTTTTAGTAAACAAACTTGTTAATCCTGTTTTGGGTCAGCAGTCCAGGCTTACTTTCCAGTCACCCTTGCCATAGGATGTCCATTACACACCCCTAGTGGTGGTTGCAGAGAGCTTTAAACTGGTAGCCGTGGTGCTAGTATCAGCCATAGAGCGAGATCTGTGTTTTTTGGCCTGGTGTTCGGCAAATCCTTATTATTTCTATTAAATTATTGGTAGAATATGCTTACATAAAGAGGATTTCAGCCAGCCCTCTGCATCCATTGGTCAGTTGTTGTGACATTAACATTTTCTTCCGCCCACTAGAGGATGCAGCCTGGGGCAGTGGGTAACCCATGTAGGACCTTGGCTACTTCATTGTGAGTGACTGCATTCTTCTCTTTAACAAGGAGCACATTCACACACAAAGTAGGTTTCTTAAGTGCAAAGGGCTAATAGGGCAATGTATGATTTTTGAGACCAAAAAATTGCTTTTAGCCAGTGATTATTTATTCATAGATTGATGATGGCACAGCAGCTTCACCAACAATAAAGTTTTGTAAAAACCATGCCAAAACAAAACCGGCATTGACAAAGCCAAATGGCTAACAGCCAGCTCTTGACCTGTTGAACTTGTCAGGACTTGTTTTTAAATGGAAGGGAAGTAGTGTCAGCATGCCTCTGTTAAGCGATGACGGTGTGCCATGTGGACATAAGCATGCATATGGGGTACTGATGTTCAAAGCTCTGTTTTAGTCTGCAATAGAAGCATTTTCCAGTCTCTCATTAGATGGCATTGATGCCCACAAGTTAATAATTTGAACAAGCCTATCCTCACTAGAGTAACAGAGCCTTCTTTAATGTTTCATTCTCCAATTGTAATATCTAGTCTTAGGAATGAGTTCAGTATCTCTTCTGCATTTCTGGCAAATACCTTCCTGGCCACCAGAGGCTTCCAATGTGCTCTTTGTATTTGGCTGTGGGTCCAGGAAATGGGATTATTACAAAGTGCAAGCAAGTGCTGATGAAACGCTTTCACCTGCAAGGCTAGATCCATTTTAAAGCGATCACTCATCTTACTCTCGTAGACTGCACCCTTTTTCCTGACCTCTCATTGTATGCAGCAAAAACCAGAACAGCACTCCATGAAAGAACTAGCATCCTTTGCAGGTGGATTGTCACTCTTTCCTAATCCGTCCTGGATTTAAAATATTGGCAATGTCTAATCTGCATTTCTGCTCATACATAATGTATATCTTTCTGTCCTCCTTGAATCAGATTTTTCATAGACAAGCAGGGCAGCACAGACGCTGTGTCAATGCAAGAATCGGCAAAGCAAGTGCTGCCGTTATTCAGCTAATGAAGATTTGGAGCTCCAAAGACATAACGCTGCAAACCAAGATCAGGCTTTTTAACAGCAATGTAAAATCGGTTCTTCCTTATGGTGCGGAAACGTGAAGAACAATGACCACCACCAACAAAATCCAGACCTTCATCAATACCTCTCTGAGGAAAATGCTCTAAATCCGCTGGCCAAACACCATCAGCACCAACAGCCTAGGGCAGCAGACTTTCCAACTCCCTGCTCATGAAGAAATCCTGAAAAGATCCTGGGGCTGGATAGGTCACACCCTCCACAAGCCCACATCAAACACCACCAGGCAGGCCCTCACATGATACCCTCAAGGTAAAAGGAAAAGAGGAAGGCCAAGAAATGCCTGACGTCGAGGCTTCGCGGCTGACTGCAAGGAGATGGGTTAAACCTGGAATCAGATTGAAAGAAAAGCACAGGACAGAGATGGCTGGAGAGTCCTGGTTGATGACCTATATGCCAGGAGGGGTAGTAGGCATAAGTAAGTGACTCCGATTTTCTGAAAGCAGTAAAACAGCTCTTCGCTTAGCTCATCAGGACTGCACGAAAAAAGACGTCATTGCACCTACGAAAGTGGCAAAGTTTGTATAGTAGGTCTATTTGAACTTTTGAGTCGATCCAAAAATTGCCAAGTCCTGGAGTTTTCTAATTGTGGAAGTATCTCTTGGCGCCATACAAGACAATGTCAGAAATGAAAGTAGCTGGCTACAAGGCAGATGGAATTGAGGCAGCGTATCTATATGATGCATTGAGGGATTTGTATGATAGTATGCCTTGTAATCCTCTGAAAGTCTAACAGATAACATTATTGAGTTTTTTGCTTTACTCTGAGGAAATTAAAAACTCTAAGAACCTCCTGAACATCCTGTTCCAAGGAAAAACGCATTATTGGAAAATAAAAGTCGAAAAGGGGCATAAGACGTAGCAAACTTTCTTTTTTCAAGATGCTTTTTAAACAGTTTTTTCTAAAACTGGAGATTTCTAGGAGTATTTCAGAAACTTTTATTGTCTTACATGTTTTCTGTGTGGATTGTTTTGCCACTAATATCTACATTTTACTAATTAGCATTGATTTTCTATTATCTTAGAATCTCAATGTAGTTAGTTTTAGAGAATGTGATACCCTAACTTTGCTTATAAACCATTTATACCATAACATGCCGACATGCATTTAGTCGAATCGACTTCTTTATAACGTCATCAGCTGCAATGTACTCCACAGCAAGAAATTTTAAATAAAGTCCCTACTTGACGACCTACCCCACACACTTTATTGTATGTCTTTTAGCCATGTGTAATTTAATTCAGTGTGCAAGGGGCATATCACCTACCAAAACTACAGGGTTTGAAACTAGTAGGGACTGTCACAAGCACATGTCTGGGCTCGAGCCGCGACTCTAAAGCCTGCAGTGACTGCACATCGGCGAACCCGAAGTCCACATGAAATGCAAGGAGAAGGGTATGTCGCCAAGCACCAGAAGACTCCTTGTCGAGATCAGTCCAGATCCAATTTGGTCTCGGTCCTGTTCCCGGTTCAGAAGTCACAGAAGCCGATCCAGAGGTCGATTGTTGTCACACTCAATATTCGGTATGTCGAAGAAAAAAATATAAAAAATCCAAGCAGGATTCGCCACCTTACCGCTCTTGAACTCCTGAGAAGGTGCAAGGGTGTCCTCAATCCTCTTGATCTCTCTCGTGGAGTCTGACTTCTGAGCTGATCCCGCAACTTATTCCGGCACAAATAGAGTTTCTGGGGCCATCAGCGACACCGTGGCAGATCCAAGAGTTTCTTGAGGCCATGCTCTGACTCTTCATTTCTCTTTCGACTCCCTTTGGCACACCTGCTGGCCCCAAGGAGCTGAGAGGCCTTGCATCTGAAATACCACAGATGGGTTTGACCCCGGTGCCAGTTGTATCCTCCAAAAACATCTCTGGGCCTCAGCCGGCTCCTCTTTCTTCTCTGGCTCCACAATCCACTTAGTTCCTGGAGCATCAGTGCTGATGCGAGCTCGATCGACACTGGAGGACTTGGTGCTCATTGTGCTCTCCGACTCAGTTAGTGCTTCTATGATCTCAGCTGAGGCTGCACTCTGTTTCCATTAAACCACAAGGAAGATCCCATACACTAAATTCCTTGTTTGATACCGATTCTGACAACGATTATGATGCAGGTGATGAAATCAGCCAACCCTACCATGATGTTAATTGGTATGACGACGTCCAGGTGACTAGGGGTCTTGACACCTACCCAAATTCTGGTCTACTAACCCTCCTGGTCCTGCCACTGAAAAGTGTGCTTACTTCACAGTGGACATACAGAGGATGGCCAACGTCCTTGACCTCCAACTTCCCATCTTAGAGGTCAAAGTCAATGTCCTGACTGAAGTCCTTCAGCTAGGGCAAGCTACCACTAAAGCCCTGTTCCCTTCTAATGAGACACTCTCGCAAACTGGCTTAGGGGCGTGGCCAAACCTTGCTCTAGCCCCCCAGTAAATCCCTAGATTGCAAGACGTCAAGCAGTGCTCCAGGTGACCCCGCATTTTTGTCCAGTCACCCTTTGCCCAAGAGTTTGGTGGTGCAGGTATCTACCATTTGGACAAACCCAAACACTTTTTAGATCTCTCTCCCCGATAGGGAGTTCAAAAGAGTGGAGATCTTTGGCAAGAAGGTATGTTCTTAGACCAGTTTGGCCCTCAGGTCCGTTAATGCCAAATGCCTGCTGGGCCGCTATTATCACGCTCCTTGGGATTCAGTGGCTTAAGTCCTGTCCTATCTCAAGCTAAACAGTACGATCATGATGTGGCCAAGTTCACAGTTCATTGGGCTTTGAATGCCACCGATTCCATTAGGTGAGCCGTTGGCACCAGTGTTGCTGTTTGCCGCTGCACCTGGCTGCAGTCATCGGGTTTTGTAGGCAATGTCCAATCATCTCTCATGTGCATGCCCTTTGACAGGACTCGCCTGTTTGGAGACCAGGCAGATTCCGCTCTGGAGTGGTTCAGAGAGAGTAGGGCCACAGAATGCTCCCTGGGCTGATCTGCCCCTCCTCGCCAGCCATATCAGCACTATCATTCCTTTCGCAGCTTTGGAAGAGGTACCCCATATCGACAGCTAATTTAACCTCAACAAGGAGCACAGTAGTTTCGCAACTGAGACGTGGCTTCCACACTGCCGTGGTCAAGGTCAGTCACATCCCTTTCCCCGCAGCCCAACCTACCAAAGCTCTTTAGCGTGCCTTTAGTGGAGCACACATATTAGAAAAAACAATGGTCCTTGTGGGCAATGCGAATAAATGATAAACAAGTACAAATGACAAATTCAAACTAAAGAGTAGGATTTCGAAAGAGAAACTATTATACACAAAAGAATGAGTCCAATTACTCTTTTATATAAGAAATTAAGGTCTGTATTGTAAAACAGTATGTGCTCGGTGTCCAATGTGAAAAGAACCAAGAAGAAATATGAGACACAATACAACATACAATGGGGTTTCTTAATATACAAAAACAACCATCTGCGAATGAGCAATGTCCTACTCTGGCCACTATTGAAATTTAAAGAGTTTGGAAATGGTTTGTTATAACATTAGTCAACGGCATTTCGACCCCTTAAAGGGTGGTGTGGAGGGTCTCATCAGGACCTTAAGATAAGGGACATCTGAAATGAAACAATAAAACATATGCTCAGCAACGAAGGAGAGAAGGACTTAGAAAATTACAGTAGTAAAAGAATGGAGGGTGCACCTGGTATTTCAGTCGGCGGCGTGTGCCAAATACTGAAGTGTACACCATAAAAAGTGAGAGAGAAAAAATTTATTTTTACTCGCGTAGGGACCAACCCGGCGCTTATGGAAAAAAAGAGCCAAAGGTCAGTAACTGAATTGCCATCCGCGGGAGTGATTATGCAAGTTAGCTGTCGAGCCTTACCCTAGTGAGGGAGGAGGGGGGAGTAAAGCCACCTGGTTGGAGGCAGGTTCTAACAATTATTGCCAGGTTGGCAGATTATAACATCGGACAGGTGGGTCCTGCAGATAGTCTGAAAGGAGTACACCTTGTCATTCATTACCACTCTGCTGCACCTTCTGCGGTCCCCCAAACAACTGATGGAGGACCATCTGTCCACTTTACAGCAGGAAGTGCAAGCCTTTTTGGCTAAATGGGCTATTGAGAGGGTGTCTGCTCCAGAAGAAGGCAATTGCATCAGGAGATGGCACGAGGTATCCTCCGTAAATGGGGAGAACCTTGGCTCTTTCTATTCGCCATTGCTGAGAACAGGCAATGTCAGTATTTCTGTTTGAGTTTCCAAGGTGTCTCTCACTGGGAGATGCGTTCCTCCTAGAGTGGAACTTGGGACCCTTGTATCCCTTCCCGCCGATACCTCTTCTGCACCGAGTTCTGAAGAAGATCAGGACTGACAGGACCTAGGCCATCCTAGTGGCCCCAGACTGGGCATTTAGGGCATGGTATCCATAGCTCCGAGACATGAACATCTGACTTCTGATCAGGCTGCCCTTCCAGGAGAACCTGCTGTTGTAGCAGCAGGTCAGGATTCTGCACCCTGGGCTTTGCAATGTCTACATTCATGCATGGAGATTGAGTGGCGACAGCTGAACACCTTTGACCTTCCTCCAGGGGCGGTTGATGTCATCTTGGCAGCCAGGCATCCCTCAATGAAAACTATATACACCTGTCATTGTGACACATCTGTGGTTTGGTGCGGCACACACCAGATGAACCCCCTCCAGGCCATGTTATCTAGCGTTTAGTTCATTTTGTCTCTTGCTTAGCCAAAACTGACCATCTCCCGTTGGATTGTGCTCTGCATCAAGATCTGCTACGCATTGGCCAGAAATCAACCTCCTGAAGGGCTGCCAGTTTCACCAGGGCCAAGCTACTACCACAGTGTTGGCACTCTGAGTTCTTGTCCTGGACATCTACCAGGCAGCTACATGGGCGTCACTCCATACTTTCACAAAACACTACTATCTGGACAGCCAGATTCCTTGAGAAGGGCATTTCGCCCGCTCGGTCTTACAGGACTTTTTGGTTTGAGCTAATTCAGAGACCCAACTCCTAATAGGTACTCCTCTGGTGTCTACTCAAAAGGTAAGGAATCTGCTGTTTGAAGTCTCTATTAGAAGATAAGTTACTGGTCTTTGGTGACGCCCTTTCTGGTAGAGACTCTATTTAACCGCAGATTCTCTCTCAGGGGATCTCCATTGATAGTCATAAGCACTGAATAGTCCTGCCCACTTGCGGGGATCCTGGAGCACTCTTCCATAGTATATCTTCTTAAGTGTAGATGTTCGCCTCTCTTCAGGATGGCCCGTAGAAACACTTAACAGACGAACATTATGCAGCCTACAAGGAAGGGTACAATGGCCAAATTCTTCAGATTGTGCTTAAACAAGGGTGAAGAAACCCATATATATATGTATTTTATAAAGCCAGTACTTTGTAAAACAGCTTAAATCTCTTTCACAAAAGATAGAGAGATGAAGGATAGCAGGACATTGTAGCCACATAGGCTGCCATTTATGGAGAAACTCTAGGCCTAGGAAGAGGGGCCTCCACAGGTGTAAGAGGAGGAATTGGCGCTGGTGGAAGAGGTGCCAGAGGAGGTGGCGTTGGGGTGGAGGTGGCGTAGGCAATGATGTCGAAGAAGTTGAGAGTCTGGTAACACTATTTGAAAAGGAGAGTATACTCTAGAGTATTCAGTCTCGGGAGATGATGAAATGAGTCTGTTTCCTTCTTTCCGCATACCTTGATGTTCGACATCCTCCTCGATGTCGACCTTCTCCTACGTCTCGATGTTGACATACTCCTCTACGTCAACCTCCTTCTGCGTGTTGATGGTGTACTCACCTTCGCCGTCGACCTACCCAGTCTCGACGTTGATCTTCGCCTCCTCTTCGACCCAACCCTCGACTGAGAACAAGTTGGAGCTGTACCTTGTCTCGACATCGATCCTCTTGACGTCGACCTGGAACAACGTTGTTTTTGGACTAAACTCCTCTTTTTAGACCTTCCACATCTGGGGTCCTCAGAGACAGATGGAAGAGCCCTGGTAGAGAACTGACCCTTTTCTCTCTCTGATGTCCCACCTTCAGACTGCGCCTGCTGCCTAAGTCGCTCTTCTGTGCCATGGAGTGCTCCAAGCTCCTGTCACCAGGAGACAGAAAAAAAGAACTGAAGCAACTGCCACCTACTGGGCATGATATGATAATGTTGGTCTCTGGGTCCTTAGAGGCACAGACACTGTTTTTGTTCTCACATAATGGCAGCCTTTGGGGCTACACTGCCCTGCTATCCTTCATCTCTCTACATTATAAAAAGACTTGTGAAAGAGATTTATGCTGTTTTACAAAGTATTGATTTTAAAATGTACATATATATATGGGTTGCTCCACCCTTTTTTAAGTACAATTTGAAAAATGTGGCCATTGTAGCCTTCCTTATAGTCTGCATAATGTTCTTGTCTTAAGTGTTTCTGCAGGCCTTCCTGAAGAAAGGCGAACATCTACAGTTAAGATGATATACTATGAAAAGGTGCTCCAGGATCCCGGCACATGGACGGGACTTATGGCTTCACTGGAGATTCCCCTGAGAGAAACTGGGATTACAGGTAAGAAACCATTTCTTCCTCACCGACCCTCTCATTCTTCCTGTTCTGTAAACAGGACTCTATCCATTAATAAGATCCCAAGTCTAAAAATCTGCACACTAGTCTAAGCCAATTTACTGTTGGGTCCCTGCTTTTGGGGGCGCAGACAACCCCAGAAGCAACTGACGGCTTGCGGGAGTGGTGCCTATGAGCCCCGCACGTCATTTCCGAAAAGCAGGACGATATCAGTTCGCAGTTGCACAGTGCCACCTACTGGCACACAAAGGTACTGCTCAATAGTTTCCTGCTCTAGTCTGACACCTGGTAAATATTCAAAAGGAAAGGAATCTGCAGTCGGAGTCTCTTCCAGGAAGAGAATTACTGAAAGTGACTAACTTGTTCTTCAACTTGCTTTTCTTTTTTTTTAATTATGATGTTTTGGGAAAGTAATCACATTTTCGCAGCATTGAGGCAAGAGATAATACGCTTGCCAGCATTAAAGTTATTATCCCCCATTTTTTATGTATTAAATAATGTGCAGTGATCCAGTTGTTGTTTAATGCCTTTGAAGACATAACACTTCCTTAGCTAAATCTGTCCTCAAGATATCATTGAAAGAGCAAGACCAGACCTTGGTTGATTGCACCAGACGAGTTGGGTAATTTTTTCTACCGTACGTCGCAATGTAGATCTGCCAAAAGGTGTATGGAGCTTAAAAGGGAAGTCCAGCCTGATTTATATTTAATCAATCAAATATTGGCTTACTGACATTTTTGTAGTTTATTTTTTCAGCCCTAGATGAGGGTGAAAAGACTCCATGAACGTGCTTTGGAGCAGGCTAGACAGTTTTGTAAATCGCAATACAGGACTCTTGCCCCTAAGTTCCCCCCTGCCGGCTCTCCTTCTGATGATAAAGAAAATCCCCACCCCCTATTCTCAGAGTTCTCATACACACAAAGGCTACAGCGTGTGTAGGTTTTCTAGAATCGTGCCTTTCTTGGAACTAGGCTAACTGGGTTAGATCATTCAGAGCAACCCAGCTATCTTTTCCAGTGGCACTTTCCTGTCCGGTTCACCCATGGACAGTAAAATATGTTGCAACCTGTGTGGTATTGTGTAAAAGTGGGGCTTTCTGTCTCCTACTGCGCCCCCTGGAGTCTCTTTGCAGCAAGAGGTAATGTACCCATTTCTTTCTGGCATCACTATTATTTCAGTGTGCACTACTTCCTCAGCACCAAAACCAACACGCTTATGTGCTTGTGCTAAAAACAATACACTAATTTCAAGCTTCCCCATTTCCCAATCATCATGACATCATTACTGTCCAAATGTACCAGGTCCTTCTATAAAAGAAAATTACAATCCAGGTTTGCAAGCCCAGAAATTATGCTTCAACAGAGTAACTTCCCTCCACTGTCCATGATTTGTACAGCTCCTTTGAGTTGGCCCCAAATTGTTGGTTTCATTTGTGGGAATGTTGTCTTATCTAGCTTGTAAAGTAACACAAACTTGACAGATGTACTGTAACAAGACCTACCATAGCCATAAAGTTAAACATCTAGAAGCATCATCTGATTGGCTGAAACAGAGCATCTGATTTGCTGAGACAGAGCAACTAACATCATGGTAGTCTCACTTCTGCATTGTAGGATTGTCACTGCTAGTCCTAAATGTAGAAATTCTCATCTGCTTGATTTGGAGGTGAGAATCTGCCATTTTCTAAAAATCTGTTCCAACTTCCAAAGAAGAAACAGGTCAACTTCTTCCAAATTTTTCTGCCTGGTAATGTCCACATTTAAACTATACAAAAAGGCACATTGCACCATCTAGCAAAGACTATGCTGAAGTGTTAGATTGGACCTTGCAAGCCCCTACATGACTGAGGAAAATGAAGGAACAAGGGACCTGGGTGGTCAAAAGTATGCAATATAGAAAAACGTGCTGCTTCTTTAAGGAGGCAGCACGTTTCGTCACGCAGCATGCACTGTACTGACTCACTCATACAGAATGGATCCCAGCACACTTCAGGGTTTTTTCACCCTATTTTTGCAGTTTGCTCTTTAAATATTAAGTTTAAACCGTCTTCATTCAATGTCCTAAACATTTGTTTCTCCTCAAATGTGTTCTCGTTTTGTAAAGTGCCCCTCCTTGTGGGAGGAAGAAGGCTGCCCAAATGCTCTGCGTGTGTTGTGCTTAGCCTCCTCACATTCAATCAAGCAATGTTAATTTTGTCACTAGATGACAAAAAGAACAAGAGGGAGATGAAAGGTAAAAGAGCTCCGCACAGAGATAGTAAGAAACATAGCAAGCCAGCCAGAGAAGTTGCCTCTTCTTAGTCTGCGTGCTCTCTAGAAAAGATAGAACCAAGGAGAAAGAGGTGTTGCCACTATCATTCCTCTATAAACTCCCAGGTTCACCGGCTGATGTCAGACCTCTCTCAATCAGAGTATGGCTTGGCACCAGTGTGCTTGCTGTTGAAGGTTAGCTTGTTGCAGCAACAGTGTGTACACTGAGAGGACACTATCCACCGAGAAGTCCTCCACAGTTTCAAGCCGACTGACGTCGAAGCAGAAACTTGCAGCATTTAAGTGCTCACTGTCTTCCTGCCTGTTCATGTCAAGATACAGGACGTTGAAGCAATCCCCTTTAAGGCACTCTTCACAATCCTCGAAGATAGTCTTCAAGGCAGTCAATGTCATTTGTTTTTTCAACTCTCCTTCTTGCCTTTCCCGCTCTGCTTCATGATTGCGTTCACCAATGCCATCAAGCACACTTAGGATGGTAATTCCTGCAGAAGAACCTATCCAGGTTCCATTGCCACCCTTGGATCCTCTGCCTATCAATAATGCCTAGGGGAACTTTTCTGTCACCCATAAGGAAAATTCCTCTGGTTCCAGCACAATTCCTCTGGTTCCACCGCATACATCCTCTCCAGCTGGACCTCTAAATCATCCCACCTCTTTTCATGAAGCCTCTCCCAGAAGGCATACAAAAAAGAGGGCTTCCCATTCATCTCCGTTCAGACATTATTCGTATTCGTCTTACACACTCACATCACCAGCGTGCACACTGATAGGATAATCACCTGTAGATAACATCACCTCCTTCCATGATATGCTTTTAATGGGAGCAGCAAAACTCAATATGCAGGTTGAGGCGCCTCAGTACAGAGTCTCAATCATTATAACATTTTGCAACCTCGATCTGTTCTGAGGCCTCTTACCTTTGGTTCCCCAGTTTTGCTGAACTTGCAGAGGAAAGTTTTCTTAATGGAGACCCCAAGACTATTAAAGAACAGACCTTCTCATTTGCTATATATGCCAAGATCCTAAACCAGGCTGTTTCATAGTCTCAGAAGTGAGGAAGAAAAATGCATCCATCTCAGTGACCTCAGTACCTCTTGACCGAAACAGCAAACATATTGATGCAGGAGGCTTTAAACTTAGTAGTTCCACTGCAACTGTCTACAAGACACTAGCGCCACAGCCCTATTAAGGTGATATGAGCGAGCCCCATCAGACTCCTTAGCCAATTTCCCAGAAGACCTACCAAGAGAACTGGTCAAGGGTTTATGGACGTCGTGCAAGAGGGATTACTAGTGTCCAAAAAAGCGATCTGCACTTCCATTAATTCTGTGGACCTGTAGATCACCAAAGTTTGCTAAGGCATCGCCTCAGGCATGATTCATGACTGCAGATTACATCTTTGAAGCCTGACACACTATTATAAATATGAACCTATTATTCACTGGATCTGTGGATCATATGGATGATGAGGTGCAGAAGATGAGGAATGAGAATAAACCCTGAAAGCGATAGACTTAAAGCAGAAGAGTAAATTCTACAGATCTCAGTCTAGATCTAGAGACCACTGTTACTACCAGAGACAGAGGATTCGATATTCTCAAATGTCCTTTCAGCCTCAACTGAAAGAACTAAATCAACCCTCATACTGCAGAAGTTCAGGTAGAGTTAGAAGTCAGCAGCAACACCAGTAACCCTCCTTTTTGGGGGGAAGTCTCAATCTGATTCAGACTGATTCTGGGCCTGAGACAAGCCAACAAATGAATCAAGAGGCACAAGTTCAGGATGTTGGCTCGGCACCAAATATATCCTCAGCTCACGGAGGGAGACTGGATGTGCGCTAATTTCATATTCCAGTGGTGAAGAAGCACAGGAAATTCCTGAGGTTCACAGTATGCTGTTCCCATTGCATCTACACAGTTCTTGTTTTCAGTTCGAAATCTGCATCTCAGACCTTTGGAATGTGCAAGTTAGTGGTAGCAGGTAATTTCTGCAAACAAGGCATCCACATCTGTTATTACCTCGACGACTAGTTAATAAGTACTAAAAATTCAAGGATGATGTGCCAGGACTTAATCTGCACTACTGTGCTTTTATATCGCCTGGGCCTTTGCATCAACTATCAAAAATCAACATCGACACCTGTACAAATATTCAACTATCTAGGACCGATGTTAAACACAGTGCTTAGAAGTGTATCCTTTGGAAGAGAGCGTATTTACCATTTTTTTTAAAATGCCATCGCATTGAGAAAACTCCTTTTTTTACAGCTCGTCAGATTTGGTCCCTTACGGGGTCAGTGGCCTCTTGCAACTTCCTTGCACCTAGTGCATGACTTTACAGTGGTTTCAGTGGGAGAGCAAAGGACAGGGCAAGTTGAGGCCAGCTCTCCTGTTGAAACAATCTCTCAGGTGGTGGTGCAACACAGCCAATCTTCTAAAAGGGATTCATTTTTATTAGGACTTACCAACTCAAACTATTATCACAGTTGCATTTTCAATGGGTTGGGGAGCCTGCCTGAAGGATATGACCGTGCAGGGGTTTCTGTCAGAAAGACAACTCTTTCACATCAATGGTCTGGAATTGAAGGCAGTCCAGTTAGCTCCGAAGACCTTTCTTCTTTCCTGAATAACATGCGGAGCCCTGATCTATACACCATGACCACAGGGCACTACCTCAGCAAACAAGGTGGCACCAGATCCAGAGTTCTATTACTGGATGTCCAAGTGATTTGTCGCTGGATCCTGGCAAGGATTTTATCCATTCAGGCTGGGCATCTTTTGGGCCTTCAAAACAGTCATGTATACCTTTTGAGCAGATATTTTGTAGAAGCCAGGTTTTTGACGATGTCTTCTAAGGTATCTTCTAAGACAGGGGGGTTTCCGCAAATAGATTTGTTCGCCACTGGGGAAAACACAAAATGCCCAGAGTTAGGGACTGCGGATCGAAGGGCAATGCCCTTTTGATTAACTGGACCAAGATATTTTGTTCTGCCTTTCTGCTGACCCCATTTTAGTGTACATGATACACTTCCACACAACAATGATACTCATTGCCCCAGTGTGGCCGAGGCAATGGTGGTTTCTATAACTCCTTCACATGTTCATGGGACCTAACATGGGACCTCACAGGAAGTTCCATACAAACCGAGCCTGTTGTCTAGGATGCAATGAAAATTACATCACCGTAATATCCTTGAATTTGCAGCATGGATCCTGAGACTGCGATACTGCCATCTGAACTTACCCTTGTATTGCATGTATATTCTCAAAGAAGCGAAATTACCTTCTACTAGAAAATTATACACTTTCATATGGAAAATATTTGTGACCTGGTACCTTCAAAATAATTATGTTCTCTCAATAGGATGTAGTCATTCTTTATCTGACTTAATTGGCAATATATATATATTTTTTAAATTAATTTTTTATTTTATTCAACTGAACATTCAGCACAAAATAATGTGTACATGGTGTATTAATAAAATGTGATCGCAAACGGTTACACATATGATCGTTATCAGCAAGGCCCCCCCTCCTCCCCATTGATACCATATAAAACAGTATATGCCATTGGTAACAGTTATCATGGTTATATGGTTTCGTCATGAACCAGAGAACGATCTCTGGTAAGTTAACTGGGCAGTCCTTATGGCGTCATGTTCTCGGGCCTCTGTGTCTGGGTCTCCAGTGTAGTATGTATGTCAGACTGTTGCGTGTCCTCCCCCATATCCAACCCAAAGTGACGTCTCCAGGGGTCCCAGATCTTATGAAATTTCTTTGGGCACCCTCTGCTACGATATGTGACCTGCTCGGCCGCCATGTATATATCCATTCCTCTCGTCCATTCCTGAATAGTCGGACCTTAATTGGCAATATTGAACCTTCAATTTCCAGCTATGAATGTTCACTTGGTGGCCATCACTGATAACCAAAAAGGACCTGCGCAAAAATCCTTCATCACAATTTCTGTGAAAATAAAGGGTCTCAAGAGTTTATCTAATCAGGACCAAAGTCTTATGTAAAGCTAACTAACTCTTAATCAGCTTTGGTCCTATCCATACTGGTATACCTTCCTCCAAACAATCTATTGCCAGGTGGCTAGTCTCATGAATTGCCCTTTGTTATCAGTTAGTCAAAAAGCCCCGCCTGTCAAACCAAGAGCTCATTCTAATTGAGGAAAGGTGGCTATGGCTGTCTAATTAAGGAATGTCACTTTATAGCAAGGTATCCTATCACCCTTCCTTTAGTGGCCTAATATAGCTTTATCATCATGCCCCAAAATAATTTTTAATATTTGTATTGTGGACCCACACACACCCTATTGGTGTCATGCTTCATCATTGGGTCCCACCCTGCTCCCTAAAAATCAGGGTAAGGTCAACCATATGCCAGGGAGCACTATAGATATTGTACTAATACTAGCGGGCATTTCAAATATTAAAAATACCTAGTGTACACTCTGGTTTCCCTTTATTTTTGGTGCCACTGGTATGGTTAGTAACTATTAGTCTGGTGTATTTAGGGGAAAAGTTACTTTCCCAGTACATTAATATCTGAAAGAGACACGTTAGTGACAGATTCCTTACCTTAGAATATCCCCAGGCGTCAGGCTGGATCCGGAAAGTTTTGCGTAGCAGTACCCTTGCGCGTCGGTAGGCGGCGTCGTGCGGCTCCGCGTCCGGCGTCGGGATCGCCGGGATGACGTCGCGGCCAGTACTTAGACGCCGCCCATGCGCGCTGACGTCAGTTCTTTCTTTTTCCGCGCCAGTAAGCGCAGATCCGGAGAGAGCAGTGCCCCAGTCATTTTTTGACTGAACTTTTTTGTGACTTTTTGTCACTGTTTTCTCGAGTCGTTCGACTCCGACGGTGTCAGTAGGGATGCCCGGCTTCAAGCCATGTGGTCGAATGAGGTCGATCACGGACCCGCATCAGGATTGTCTCTACTGCCTCGGGCGCGACCACAACCCCAAGTCGTGCCCTGACTGTCGGGCCTTGCATCCGAAGGCTTTGCGGGAGCGGTCTCGAAAGCTCCTCGAGGTCCGGCAGTCGGCTCCGCGCCAATCCAAGCTCCGGTCACGAGAGAGGTCGAGGGGCCGGTCGCGGAGTCCTCATCGTTCTTCGGGGTCCAAGTCTTCGCACTCCTCCGGTAAGTCGAAGCATAAGAAGTCTAAGAAGCGTCATCGCTCGACGACTTCCCCTTGCCGGTCGCGCGACTCGGCTCAGGGTCCCGACGGCACCGTCCCCGCGGCTCCGGGAGTGCCTGTGGAGTCGCCGCCGCATTACCCGCCCTACCTGGGTTCGGCGGCGACTCCGGCCGAAATACAGGAGTTCCTGTCGGCCATGGCCCGCCTCTTCGGGCCTAAAGGTCCCCCCGGTGCGCCTTCGGGCCCCGCGTGCCCTAGTGGGGTTCCTCCTGCGGCTCCGCCGGCGGCTCCGGCCCGATGCCGCCCGCAACACCAGCCCCGACCCTAGCCCCGGCCTCGGCCCCGGTCCCGGCTCCGGTGCTGCCGCAACCCCGGTCGACACCGGTTGACCTCACAACACCTCCACCGACGTCGCCTTCCCCGGTGCCGTTCACGACGCCGCCCGTGGCTCCGGACGGCGGCGTCCCCAGGTTCTCTCCGGCTCCGGACTCGACGCCGGACCGACGTCGCTCGACGCCGGCTCCGGTGCCGCTGGGAACTTGGGTCCCTCATGTCCCTCCTCCTTACGTTGAGCCTGATTTGGAGGACGAAGAGACCTGGGAGGGGTCTGAGGACCCTCTCACTGCCCAATGTGAGTATGATCAGGACTGGGCTGAGGAACTTGGGGATGCCAGTGGTCTGGACACCTCTCCTGACGTTGGCATGCTGTCTCCTCCTTCCGTGGCAACGGAGGAGGGAGCAAACTTTGCTACGGTGTTGCGTGAGGGCAGCTGAGGTTCTGCACCTCAAGTTACCTACTGTGGCTGTCAGGACTAACATCCTGACGGAAGTGCTTCAGCCGGCGGCTACCTCTTCGGAGCCACTGCTGCCGTTCAACGACGCACTTTCGGACGTTCTTTTGGGCACCTGGTCCAAGCCCACCACAGGGGCTCCTGTGGATAGGAACATAGCCCGACGCCATCGCCCTGCTCCGGGCGACCCCCTGTTCCTTTCCCAACACCCCACCCCTGAGAGCTTGGTTGTCCAAGCCTCTGCCTCTCAAAGCGCCTTCCCTACTGCTCCCCCGGATAGGGAATCCAAAAAACTGGATCAATTTGGGAAGAAAGTTTTTTCTTCCACCAGTGCTGGCTTGCGGTCTGTCAACACCACTTGCCTTTTGGGCCGATATTCCCACTCCTTGTGGGATTCGGTGGCGCAGGTCCTGCCCCAGTGTCCTGAGGAGGTCCAGGCACTGCTTTCCCACGCCATTGCGGAAGGAAGGGATGCGGCGAAGTATACCATCCGATGTGGCCTTGATACCGCCGACTCGCTAGGCAGATCGCTTGCGACGACAGTGGCGCTGCGCCGTCACGCCTGGCTGAGGACCACTGGTTTCTCGGGTGATGTCCAAAGCACGCTTATGGACATGCCCTTTGATGGTGTCGGCCTTTTCGGCACCAAAGCAGACCATGCGCTGGAGCGTTTTAAGGACTCGCGGGCTACAGCTAGGTCCCTGGGCCTTTCTGCTGTGCGCCCTCCACAACAGTCTGCTTTTCGCCCCTTTCCTGGCCACGGAAGGGGCGCCCAGTCACGTCCGCTGCCCAGCCACCGGCCCGCGCCGCAGGCGTCTACGCGTGGCCGAGGACGTGGCTCCCGCCGAGGCGGGTCGGGTAACCAGCGTGCGGGTCAGGCCACCACCTCCGCCCCGTCCGTGGCCTCCAAGCCCTCCTAGTCCATCCTTTCAGGTCCACAGCACGCCAGTGGGGGGCAGGGTTCGCCATCACCTTCACCACTGGCGTGCCATCACATCGGACAGGTGGGTCTTGGACATTGTCCGAAGGGGCTACTCCCTCCCCTTCAAGACTACCCCCGCAGCCATGCCACCTCAATACCACCGCATGTCGGGGGATCATTTAGTACTTCTTCAAAAGGAAGTTGCGACCCTCTTGGCCAAGGGGGCCATCGAGCACGTTTCGACCCCAGAAGTAGGGCGTGGTTGTTACTCCCACTACTTTCTGGTGCCCAAAAAGGACAAGGAGGACATGCGTCCTATCTTGGACCTCCGGAACGTCAATCGCTTCCTCCGGAAGGAGGAGTTCAAGATGCTCACCCTAGCTCAGGTCTTGACTGCCCTCGACCCTGGAGACTGGATGGTAGCGTTGGACTTGCAGGACGCATATTTTCACATCCCCGTCCTGCCGGCCCACCAGCGTTACCTGCGGTTCACAGTAGGCCTCGAGCATTTTCAGTTCACCGTGCTCCCCTTTGGCCTTACCAGCGCCCCTCGGGTGTTCACGAAAGTGGCGGTGGTCGCAGCTCATCTGCACCGGGCAGGGGTTCCGGTCTTCCCCTACCTCGACGACTGGTTGCTGAAGGCGGGCTCGTCCCAGGCAGTCGTCTCCCACCTCCAGACTACGGCCGGACTCCTGCACTCGCTGGGGTCTCCATCAACGTGCCGAAGTCGCACCTGATTCCTTCTCCACAGCTCCTTTTCATCGGAGCAGTTCTGGACACGACGCAGTTTCGGGCCTATGCTCCCGAGCGGCGGGTCCAGGATATTCAGGTTATGATTCCGATCTTTCAGCCTCTATCCTGGGTTTCGGTACGGATGACCCTGAGGCTGCTGGGCCTCATGGCCTCCTGCATCCTGCTGGTCGATCATGCCAGATAGCATATGCGGGCTCTGCAGTGGGACCTGAAGTTCCAGTGGGCGCAGCATCAGGGGAACCTGTCCGATTATGTCCAGATCTCGGAGGGGACTGCAAGACAGTTGCAGTGGTGGCTCTCGAACCGGCAATGGGTCATGGGCAGATCCCTCTCCCTTCCCCAGCCAGAGCGTACAGTTGTGACGGACGCGTCCCTTCTGGGATGGGGCGGTCACATGGGAGAGGCGGAGATCAGAGGCCTCTGGTCTCCGGCGGAGTCCCAACTCCATATCAACCTTCTGGAGCTCCGGGTGATCCGACTTGCACTCAAGGCATTCCTTCCCTCTGTCAAAGGGCAGGTAGTGCAGGTGTTCACAGACAACACCACCGCCATGTGGTACTGCAACAAACAAGGCGGGGTGGGGTCGTGGACCCTATGTCAGGAGGCTCTGCGTCTCTGGACATGGCTGGAACATCAGGGCATATTCCTGATGGTTCAACACCTGGCAGGTTCCCTGAACGCCAGGGCGGGACGAACTCAGCCGCCGGTGCATGATGGATCACGAATGGCGTCTTCACTCGGAGGTGGCGCAAGGACTCTTTCTACAGTGGGGAGAGCCTTGGTTAGATCTATTCGCCACCGAAGAGAACGCGCAATGTCATCAGTTCTGCGCGTTGGAATTTCCAAGGCGGCACTCGCTCGGCGACGCTTTTCGTCGCGAGTGGAGTTGCGGTCTGTTGTACGCCTTTCCGCCTATACCACTTCTACCCAGAGTGTTGAAGAAGATTCGGCGCGAACAGGCCCAAGTCATTCTTGTGGCTGCGGACTTGGCTCGAAGAGTTTGGTATCCCGAGCTACTCAGTATGAGCGTCGATCCCCCGATCCGTCTGCCTCTTCGGGAGGATCTTCTGTCGCAGCAGCAGGGGACGGTCCTCCACCCGAACCTGTCCAGTCTCCACCTCCTTGCGTGGAGATTGAGCGGCGGCAGTTGATTCCTTTCGACTTGCCTCCCGAAGTTTGTGATGTGATTCTGGCAGCCAGGCGTCCCTCCACTAAGGTGGTATACGCCTGCAGGTGGAACAAGTTTGTGGCGTGGTGCACAGCAAAGGCTGTGAATCCCCTTTCTGCCCCTCTTTCTGAGGTTCTTCTGTTCCTTCTTTCTCTGGCCCGACAGGGTTCTGCCCTGGGTACCATCAAGGGCTATCTTTGTGCAATCTCGGCCTTCCTCAGGCTTCCTGATCAGCCCTCCCTTTTCAAGTCCCCTGTTGTTAACAGGTTTCTTAAAGGCATTACGCACCTCTTTCCTCCTGTTCCGTTTATAATGCCTTAGTGGGACTTGAACTTGGTTCTTACCTTTTTAATGTGCGCTCCCTTTGAGCCTCTACATAACTGTCCTCTTCGTCTTCTCACTCTGAAGGCTGCCTTTCTGGTGGCCATCACCTCCGCTCGGCGGGTGAGTGAGCTCCAGGCTCTTTCATGCAAACCTCCCTTTCTGTCTGTCCATCCAGACAAGGTTGTTCTTAGGACGCGTCCGTCCTTCTTGCCAAAGGTGGTTACTGCCTTCCACATTGGGCAGACCATCACTTTGCCCACCTTCTTTCCGCCTGCGCATCCTTCCAGAGAGGAAGAGAGGCTCCACCGTCTGGACCCAAAACGTGCGCTTTCCTTGTACCTCAACCGCACACAACAGTTCCGGGTGGATGACCAGCTCTTTGTTGGCTACGTGGGCGCCAAAAACGGTCGGGCGGTACACAAGAGGACCATCTCCAGCTGGGTAATCTTGTGTATCAAAGCCTGCTTTTCTTTGGCTAAGAAGGAGCCCCCTGTTGGGCTACGTTCCCATTCTACCAGGGCAACAGCTGCTACCACGGCTCTAGTCCGTGGTGTTCCGCTACAGGATATATGTCAGGCAGCTACGTGGGCCTCGCTGCACACGTTTACCAAGCATTACTGCCTTGACAGCCAGGTCCGGAGGGACGGCTTCTTTGGCCGCTCTGTCCTCCGTGACTTCCTTGTCTGAATCTGTTCGCAGACCCACCACCGGGGTTGGTATTGCTGGGGTATCTATTCTAAGGTAAGGAATCTGTCACTAACGTCTCTTTCAGATGCACAAGTTACTAACTTGTGTAACGATATATCTGTAAGAGACAGTAGTTAGTGACAGATTCCTTACCGCCCACCCATCCTCCCCGTTCTGCGAACTGATTTCTAGAGTTAAGGACATCCCTTTCAGGGCCCTAGTATTTTTTCAGACACCAATGTCAGCTTCTTGCATGGCTCTGCGTTCCTGGCGCGGAAAGTCGTGTACAGAACTGACGTCAGCGCGCATGGGCGGCGTCTAAGTACTGGCCGCGACGTCAACCCGGCGATGCCGACGACGGACGCGGAGCCGCACGACGCCGCCTACCGACGCGCAAGGGTACTGCTACGCAAAACTTTCCGGATCCAGCCTGACGCCTGGGGATATTCTAAGGTAAGGAATCTGTCACTAACTACTGTCTCTTACAGATATATCGTTACACAAGTTAGTAACTTGTGCACTGTGTCAAAAAGTTTCAGCCCTCTTTTACAGCTCCAACAGGGTCCTGGGCTTTCATGAGGACTATTCTTATTTCAAACACCATGTGTTTTAAGTGGAAATCCTGCTGTTCAGTCTAGTGTCTGGTCTGTCACCCGTCTGTTGTCACATTAACACTCATTAAACAGTAATTGAAAGGTGAGTCCGACCTACTTGCCTGTGCCCTAGACGGAGAGGCATATATTAGTGCCTGTTGTCATCAAATTCATAAGGGTGCAAGAAAACAAAGGAACACATAGAGAAAATAGTTACTCTCGGCTGCTCTCGGTCTCAGGGGTAATACACAGATTTTATAGCGACAGCACAATACAGAGAGCATGCAATAACTTTGCTCCATGCATGTCAATGCAAAGGGAACTGTCTCTACGTCTCTTTGTGTTTGATCACGGCAGCACAATACGAAGCACATGCAGTATCTTACTCTTTCATGCATATCAATGCAAAGTGAACGTCTTTGCATTTCCATATACACACAAAAAACAGGTAGACGTGCTTGAGGTGAACGAGGTGTTGCATCTTTAACATACCACTGCAAATGTGACATCACTTTACAATCATAGTCCATAGTTTTGAATATGAGCTCTTACTCTCCTTTGTGCCTAATCACACTGTATATGGGCTGGTGGGACATGTCTCTGTTGTCACTTACTAGCAACGTTTGGAAAGAGCTGTTAGTACCTTCGTAACCCTCCTACTGTTGATTGTCTCAGGGTAGGCTTGGAAATTTCCGTCTTAGCACTCCAAGGGTTATGTGTCGCTTTTAATGCTACTGATCACCCGCACCGGTACTGTCTGTTTGCTTGCTTGCCATTTTTAAAGCGAGTGCCAAACCGCAATGCGTTGGTGGAGCCGCGTAGCGTCCACACGTCCGTGCTTGCGTCGTGACGAGGGGGCCACCAGTTGTTAGCGGTATTTGGGAAAAACTACTTCTTACATCACAGGCGTACTATTAAGATGCCATGATTTTAGCCAGCAACTTCTTTTGTCATGACCGGGGACCATCAAATGTGGGCTGTGTCTCAGAAATGCCATTCCGACATTAGTGTACTGTTTGGATGCCCTGATTGTCTCTGACACAACGATTTTGATATGAATCAGACTTTTATCCAACATATTTGCGTGGCCACACTTGCGTATTAAAACACTGTTGTCATTGTGCTCTATACTGATGCTGATCTTTATAACTTGGTAGGAATGTCTTATGCTCCTATCTACTTGGCAGATTGTGGGCAAAGTACTATTCATATTGAAAATCATTGCACAGTAATATCCTAGTACTGGGATGCTTAATACTGCCGGAATGGTTCCTACCTGCATAGGTTTCCATCTTGCATATATATATATATATATATATATATATATATATATATATATATATATATATATATATATATATATATATATATATATATATATATAAATATATATATATTGTACTCCGTAGCGTCACATGCCAATCTTAGTATTTTCTCTTGGTGACACTGTATCGTAATTCACAGGGTTTGTATGGTTAACTGTTGTATGGTTAACTGAGATGAGAAGGTAGTATGTGAACAGGGAACCAATGTTGCCCTCATTCTGTGTCCAATTCCTCAGCTATTTAGTGTGTTGAAAAGGTTCCAGGAAATTTCATCAATAACTCCCTGTTTGTGGGTACTATCTCTGTTCCCGTACTGTTAGAACCCTAGTTATATTGTGGTTAATTTTCACTTTTTTAATATTGTCCATCTTATATCGTCTTCACTGTTCCCGTTGGATATAAAGTGATTGGTCATTCTGGTTGTATTACAACGACATCTTATTGTACTGCTGTGTTCTATAATTCTCATGCTGACTTTTCTGACAGTCATTCCTATATATTACATGGACATATGATCATGTATATTACGTTACCTGAGTTACAATTAGAGTGGTATCTCCATTCCCTTATTTTCCCAAGGGCGAGATCCAGGGTTTCCGTGTGCGTATTTTACGCAAGTAAGCGTAGTGACCACATGAGAAGTGCCTTTTAAAGGGTGGAAGAGTCCTTAGTGCGTTTTATTCTCCCTTAATGTTTGTCTTGGGTCTCGTGTGGACTAACATGTTTTTGGACATGGCTATTGGAAAGAAGACCTCAAGCTAAAAAATCACATACATTTGTGTCTTCTGACACTTTAATTTTATCAGTGGTACTCTCTAGCTGGTCAGATTTCAAATACCTGTGAATGTTCAAATGTAATATGTTTTTTCTGTAGTACATTTTACTTTTTGTGTGAAGACATAGAATCCAACTTGCTTATAAAACCTTGAAATACAGTCCCCAAAACTGTGGATGGCAATTTTTTAAACCATTTTTATATCACATAGTAATGTGAGTTCATGAATCCATGCAAAACCAGGGTTGTAAGAATTCCAAATGGAATCCTGGTTCAAGGGCGTATGCCATTTATCCCTTCAAGTATAAATTATTTTACTTACAGAACAGCAGTATGTTGAGTGACTTCCCAGAAATCCAACTGTGCATGTTCAGAGTCAAAATCATCCCAATCCATAATGTCTGCCTTGGATTAATCACATTTTTGTTTTTAGTTTAAAAATAATTATTATTTAACACTTAACATGTTCTCATACACTTCGAATCACAAAATCCCTCTTTTGAACCACATCGTAAGGGGCTTTGGAATTATTACAAAGAGAACAATAGAGTAGTAAAGCACTGCGAGTTGCTGTTTTCTTTTTAGGGGATGAAAAATGCACGACCAGTGTTGTACTCTGGGTCATACCTTTGGTCCCATTCCACAGCCTTGTAGAAAGAAACATGGCAATGCCCTTGAAAGTTAGCTTCTATGTATTTTACACATCATAGTGTTAAAATATTACCACCTGAATATTTGAGCAATGAAATTGCCTAAGTTTTTAAGCTCGTTCATCTTAAAAAGTTAATCTATGTTGTAGTCCAATTTTTCTAAATAGGTCTTTTAGATGATATTGTGCCCAACTTTTGATTGACATGCGACAACAGCACTGATAAATCTGCTTCTGAGATACTTTTCATGTGACACTAGCACTGGTATATACACTACTGAGATACTTTTATTGACCAGTTACGTTGCATCTATAGTTTGGATTTTTTAGGACATTGTGAGAGTGATTCATTTTAAGGTGCTTTGTGGATCCTAAAACCTGCCTGTCTTCAGTAATATAATAGAAATCTATAAAAGTAAGATTTAGGTCAAAGATTTGGTTTGGTCAGGAGGGTCCAGTAAGCTGATATTAAACACAGTGCATGGTTGCACAAATTCTGTTACACAGCACTTGTATGTTTCTTTACTATTTTCATTTAGTCTTATGGAGTGTTTTCTATGCTATTGACTCTGTTTGCAAAGTAAAACAGAACTACAATCGATATAATTAGAATGTTCCTATAGTTCATATTTGTGTGCAAAAGGGCTTTATAGTCAATATTTCAACCTATCTTCTATTGGAAATAGTAATTTTTATGGCTTAGACTCAGACTCCAAAGACTGATCTGTACCAAACATTTATTTGGCTGACTCACAGTTTCATTTCCAACTGTAGTTAATATCTATCAATACCAATCGGCTCAAAGATTAAACACATTTTAGAAGATGAGATTTGGTATTATGCAGCCACTTTTTTTATAGTGGAAATCCTCAAAAGTTATCTATAACATGGAATGGCATCAATGCGTTTTAAAAGAAAATAATTACAAATAATCACAAACCTCTTTAAATTCTGGAAGGTTTATAATGAAAAAGTTTTAATATTTTGATAATTTGATTATTTTGTGTGCCTTTATATAGGGTGGCCTTGTCCCTAAAGGACAGCAGAGTTCTTTGCATAGTAACAAAAATACATGCTCTGTTTGTGGTTAAAAGATGCAAGCTTATTAGTTTACAAAATTAAAAAGTTAAATCATCACAGTAACTTGACCGAGTAGGGCTGTATGAATGTGACTGGTACGGGGGCGGCGGGGGCAGTCAGTTGGTCAGTAGTAGAAACTGTGAAAGGAGTTTGGTTTTAGGTCTTTCCTTAACTGATGAAGCGAGAGGAGCAACTGGGGTGCAGGGGTAGCTCATTCTAGAGTCTTTGAGCATAAGCAGGTTAGGCATCTTTATGTGCCTTTTTTCTTTGTATGTGTTCTCAATTTCCAGCCGAAAAGAAGAAACTGCATGTAATGCAGAGGGCTCTCTAAAGTCTATTTGCCAGTGAGGTAGTGAGAAGTCTGCTTGGCGTTGTAGCTTACTTCTTTACTTATACTTGATGCAGAACGTAAGAGGTAACCAGTTGAACTATTTCAAGTCGATTGAGTTTTCTTTGGTTTTCAATGGGGCATGTAGTTTGTAACTAGAACACATTTCAGCAGAGGTCAGGGATGTGTGGGCAGACTAGTGAACTGGACATTTCCCCTATATATGTGGGGCAGGTTAAGGGTCTGACTATTGTTCTGAACATTTTAGTAGCAAGAAGGCCTGATTTTTTGCAGGCGCATATTTGGAAATATGCTGTGTAAGAAACTGGATTAATTGGGGTGGGTGACTACCCCTCTCAAGGAATAATCGCAGCCCATGTCAGGGTGAACACTCAAAGAAACTAGATTAACCTGAGTTCAACCCCCTGGTAGCTATGATACAGAATAGCCAGGCTTAACTCAGGGCAGTGTGTAAATTATAGATGCAGTACCTAAACAGTAATAAAGTCAAAAGGCAAAGCCATAAAAATTCATAACCGAATAAGAAAAGTAGATTAAGGTTTAATAAACATAAATGACACCAAAATGTCAAAAATCCAATAGAGATAACTGGAGATAAGAATTTTTACAGTTCTAATTAGAAATAGCACCAAAGAGCACAAAGCGCCAATGATAGTCAATGGTCGCAGTAGACTGGGCCCTAGGTGCGATTTGAGGGTGACCAGGATAGAGCGTGGGTCAGATACACCGGCCAGATTCATCCTGGTCAAAGATGTTACCTCCTGACTAAGGGGCCGTTTACGATATCGGTCGGAAACTCTTCCGACCGACTCGGTTTGGGAATCGGTTACGACTTACTCGGGTTAGGCAAGTCCGACCACGATGTTTCCGGACACCGTTCGGTCGGACTCCCATTGAAAAAAGGGGTGGTTGCGGAAAACCTTGCACCCTGTCTCAGGCACCCCATGGTGGCTGCCACACTGTGCATGGTTTTAAAGTGGGGGTTCCCTTGGGTACCCCCACAGACCCCAACCGGGGGACTCAGGATGAAGGGGGGCCTGCGACGGGCCTCCAAAGTCAGTTTTTGACAGCCGTTTAGACTCGGAACGGCTGTCAGACTCTGACATTGTAATCGCTCGGTCGGAAACGGTGCCCATAGAGCTGTACGAATTGGCTCCGACCGACTCTGGGTCTCCGAGTGCCGATCGGAACCGATTCGGACAGCCTGAACGGTTAACTTCTATCGTAATCGGTTGATCGGAAATGTTTCCGAGTCGGTCGGAAACATAGGCTCCGAAACGGTTTAGGAGAATCCTCATGCCGTTCGGAGCCTTTCTGACCGACATCGTAATCGGCCCCTTAGTCTTCTAAGTCCCAATCCACCACTGCAGTACACTTCTAAATCTCCCAGGTCCTCCGGTGAGACACTTATACACTCACAGGGTGTCAGGCAGAGGCCAACAGCAGGTTCCAGTCTAGATTCAGTTGCCACTGGTCAGCTGGGTACTTCCAGGAAAAGGCCTCATGCAGTTTTTTTATCTCCCTGTAGCCACACAGGAGGTCAGCCAACTGCCCATTGGAATCCACTTTTTCCTGGGTACAAGGGGGAGCAGGTCCAATCCTTCAAGGCTCCTCTCTGGTCACAGACAGCAGGCCCAGTCTTCTTTTAATCTTCTGCAGGGCCACAAAGTGTTCTGAAATGGATGCCTGGACATGCCACACTTGTGCGTGACACGAGCTAGTGAGTGGGGCTGGCTCCTGGCCCCTCCCTAAACAATGGGTTGAAAGTT
Source organism: Calotriton arnoldi (assembly GCA_963921515.1). Taxonomy (NCBI): domain Eukaryota; kingdom Metazoa; phylum Chordata; class Amphibia; order Caudata; family Salamandridae; genus Calotriton; species Calotriton arnoldi. The sequence continues at coordinate 3,459,523 of CAWUFW010000699.1, forward strand.
CCTTGGGGTAACCCTACCCACTTTTGCAGTGGTTCCTGTTTTCCATACTGCAAACAGGTCCAAAATGCCAAGTATTGGGACAGTTTCAAGATGGCGAGTCTCAGGCCACACTTAAATGGACACTGAGGGTCGGGTGTGTTTGTGTGTGGGGGGAGTGTACAAAGTTAATCCTAGTGTCCTCCCACATCTAACACTAAAGGCCAGTTTGAGGCAAGCATTGTACTCACAACACAACCCAGAGCCAAACATCTTGTAGGATAAAAGCAGGGTCCTTCAGCAGCCAGAAAGGGGATTCACAAGGATTGTTTTGACATCCTGTTCTCTCCAACTCGTGTGCCCCAAATTTTACATGTGGCTGAACAGATCTGTCAAGCAGTATTTGACACTAGTGCCAAAAACGATGCCCACACCCCCACCCTTCATATTCTGTGTAGCTCAGAAGAGTCCTCTCTGCCCATTTAGGTCATCCTATTGCTTGCTCCTGGGAGACATTTCACACCTCTTTTATAACTATTCAAGGCTGAGCCCAGGCTGAGAACTGGTATAGGCGTATGCCGATTAGCCATCTGACAGTTCAGGCTGATAAAGCGTAATTTCCAAAAGTCATTTCTCCCTACTATTTATTAAAAATCCGACTGCACCATTGAATTTGATTTTTATTAACTATTAAAAATAGTGGTTTAGTTATTTTTTCAGTTGGTTCCATTGCCAAGATACAGTATTTGTATTTTATTCTGTACTTGGCTTTCTACGGCCTGCCACAGTGAAATTAGCTTTTAGGGCCTTGTCACTGTACAGAGATGGTCATATTAATTTTCTACATGTTCCACTTATATATTCCATGAACCCGTCCTTGTAGGCTACAATGCTCACATAAGTGTGGCTTACTAATATGTAAAACGGAAGTTTTTACCTGTCAAAAAGGGTTATTTTAAGTGTCATACTGCAGCATTATGAATGCAGCAGTTAGTCTACATTTTATGCTAGAAGCCATGCAAGTTTTCCTTGTCATACCAGTGGATGGCACAGTAAGTTCTATAGTACACAGGTGACATTTAACTTCCATGCTCTTGTTGCACTTTTACACTACGTACTAGGGACCTACATGCAAGTTAAATATACCAATTAGGAATAGGCATCCTGTTTAAAGGGGGAGCACAGGCACTTTACTATTGGTTAGCTGGGGTAAAGTGCAGAGAGTTCTAAAGCGAGCAAACAAAAATAGGGTTTCAGTAAAGGCAAACGATCCAGGGTAACTATGCAAAAAGGCTGTCTTATTTTTGACACGCTCTTAGAAGACCAGATTTGAGTCTCTGTGGAATTCTTTGGATTTGGTACAAGGACTGATGTAGGGGCATTATTAGCCTTTTAGGTTCATATCTTAACATCGTTTTTGCTGCTGATATTGACAGCACCTGCCATTTGAGAACAAACTTGTTAGAGTTACAGAACCTCAAAATCTGAGAGTTTGCTAATTTGTACAACCTTATCTCACAACTGGGCTAACACACGCATCCACTAGAGGCAACACTATGGATATATAGAATCCTTACTGTCTGAACCTATCTGACTTCAAGCCTTTGCTGGTCCTTTTGATGAACCATGTAGCAGCCACCTTTTCATTGATCTTCCAAGAGCAACATCAAACCACCTAGTAAATCCAGGGCGAAACAGAACTTGATTAAACGTAAACCTTCCGTGTTCGACTCTGCACTAGATTCAACCCCTTTGGTCGCAGACACTGACTCAGTCTCAACAGGCTTTAATTAATGGATCACTTCTGCTTCAGACACTATTTCTCCATTGGACAGAAAAAACATTCTCTCCATTTTCTCCATTTAAAACTATTTGCCACAAAATTTAGAAAAAGCTTGACCAAGTCCAATAAAGCATGTAAAGAATGTGAACAGCCATAGAGGCTGTCTTATTCTTTGTATTCTGACATGGCTCATGTGAGAGCTTTCATAAGCTATTAAACTGAGATAAAATAGACATGTACCGCTTTTCATTCTTAATAGCCACCACCATGAATGTCTCTTCAGAGGGATTTACCATTTAGAAGGAATTCACCGACCCAGTCTGCAATGCCAGTTCAGCTCCAGCTTTTGCTGAACTCTGAATCTCTGGCCTTTTTCTTTTGCACTACAATTTAGCTCTTGCAAATCTCGTTTCAGTCCAACAATAATGGCTTCTCGTCTGGCTGTAGTCAGGGAACCTACTTAAATTGATGGGTCTTTTATTTCTAATTCTACTAACCAAATGAATTTCATTGCGCTCTCCATAGAACTAATGCATAAACATACTTGTGCGTTCAAATTGGTCTATTGTGCTGATTGTGCCCAACACATTACATGCAGATGGCAGTCGGTTTCCTCACAGCCAACTTGGGCAATTTGATACATTTGTCATTTTAATTGTCATTCTGTATTACCACTGTTCCTTGGACCTTGAAACAAGTCCATGTAGTTTCACTCTTGTAGAAACCTTAATCCGAACTTATTGTATTGAACAATTATCAGTCTATCTCCCTCCATCTGTGTCCAAGGCTGTGAAACAGTTATTGTGCATTTGTCATACTTTTTCCAAAATAATGTACTTATTGATTCCAGTCATGCTGGATTCAATCCCCACACCCCACCCCCCATGGCACAGAGGTTCCTTGCTTACCATTCAAAAGAATCTTCACGTGATGTTAGACCAAGGGTGGGATGGCTGCCTTGATCCCTCTAGAACTGTTGCCCACGTTTGACACTGTATCACATGCAGTCCTCCTTACGCGGCTACAGACGTCTAGTATATGAGGTAACTCATTAGAGTGGTTATCTTTTTATTTGCAAGATCAAGTACTTTTCAGTCTTCCCACAAGACCTTGTTAAATGGGATCAGTCAGGGCTCATTCTTTAACCCTACTCTTTTAAAACATTAAGAAACCGTCTTGCCAATCTTATCTGACCTTTTGACCTGCCATACGTGCGCGATGTGTATTTGATCCTTTGAATAGGCAGGGAAATTCAGTCTACAACAAGCAACCTTTTGGGAGTGCTTTAGCATTCAAACTAACTGGATGAATGACGGCCATCAAAGTTTAACTTGGGGGGGGGGGGGGGGGGCATGGGCATGTTCCTGGGGCTAGGCTTACATCTGGCCATCAAATTGGTAGCCTGCTGATCTAGAGCACTACTACCCTTGTGGCTTCCGCTTACATCTTAGATGTCAACTTTGACAGGGTTCATTTGTCTTTTGCACCCTCATTATTAGCATGTTTTCATCACTTTAAGGGCTTAAAGAAACTCTTTCGATTTCTTCCACCTCGGCATCACTCGTGTCATCCTAGCTAAAGTCTCCTCTTGCTGTGACTATGGCAATGCTATTTACTTGGCCCATTGTCTGCATCTTGCAGTTACCCTTCTTTTTCAGGACCTTCCTTGTGGAGGATCAATTTGTGTCTCTCGTTCTCTACGTAATTTTCTGTCAATATCCAAAGGAGGTGTCGAAAAAGTATTTGCATTTGCCACACGGCCGTTTACAAAGGAAGTGCAAAATTAGCAGTAACCTCTTCTGCAGTTGACCAAAGCGCAATTTGCCATCAGCCTCTTTCTTTCTCCTGAATATTCTTAAAATCATGAAGGCCCGCCAGGGAGGCTGATAAATGTCTTTGCAGGCCAGCATGATCTGAAACAAATTTCCATTATACCTTTGCAATGTTTCTGAACATGCATGTCATCTGTTGGAAATCTTCGACTTTTTATTGTTTATTTTTTTTAGTAGATACTAATCTCTTAATCCCCTCTAGCTGACTTCTGCTGAGTGCTAGTGCCAGGACCCCGTCGGATATATATATATATATATATATATCTATATCTAGATCTAGATCTAGATCTAGATCAATATAGATCTAGATATAGATCTAGATAAATATATATAGATATAGATATAGATAAATAGATATAGATAAATAGATATAGATAAATAGATATAGATAAATAGATATAGATAAATAGATATAGATAAATAGATATATATATATAGATATGGATATATATAGATTTATCTATATATCCTTTTTTATTCTCGCCTCTCAATCAATCAACTGGATTTGTAGAGCGCGGCTAATCACCTGTGAGGGTATTCAGGTGCTGCCTCTAATTTGGACATTTAAATCTATATGTTGCAACACTTCTTTTTTGTTCGTTGTAGATGCAAAACTCATCTCCTCTTGGTAGCTGTACATTAGGCTTTGTCTAGTCCATCTTTATCTTTTTGTACACAGACAGTACTTTAGTTTAGGCCTACCATAGATTCTCCAGTGCGAATACAGCTTCCTCATATCTGATGGTTGTTTTTACTTAGCAATTCATAGCAAGAGTTTTCCATTTCAAAGCCCTGAATTCTAACAGATGGTACTTTATTATGTATATAATTAAAAAACCAGAGAAACATTGCTTGTCTTGATCCCATATGACTTCCACAGTTGATATGAATGAATCTGCATAGAGTAATATGTATAGTAGCTTAGTACCATGAAATGCAGTATCCAATCCAGTCATCTGAACTACTTTAAAAATGTACATTCGAGCTAAATTTTAAAGCCTAAGAGTTCACGATTGCCTCTAATCAGAAGGGCAAAGTAGATCCTACAATACCCGAGCCCACGCAGTGCTAGAATCTTTGCGTCCTTGGAACTGTAGAGTCTTACATGGCGCCCAGCTCAGAAGTAGCCCTTTTATCAAATCCTTTTTCCATGCAATAGCGGAGGGGCCAATGTTGGGTTCCCCCAAGCCCTATTCTCATTCTCTCGCGTACAATGGCTAAATGTATGTATCAAAGAGTTACTTTTCCCTGAAGATGAGAGCAATCATGAGCGACATGATTATGGGATTTCAGGATCTGCACATTTCATCTAGTTGATGTAAAAATAAGTGGTCTGGGCATAAGCAAGTTTCAGATTCTCTGAGCTCATCCTATTCATTATGTTTAGCCTTGGCAGACAGATACTGTGAACAAAACTGAGCTGAATTAGTTTGAGGTCATATCGCCTCAACATATCCACGGGTCATCTTTTCCTACCCAGATGATTGACTTTTTGCTCGGCAACATAGAATCTTAGCTGGTTTTTCTGCCTACTCTTTGTGTTTACTTCTTTCTTATTTTGTCCTCTTCCCTTGGGGTGATAATTGTTTTGCAGATGCTTGTGTCCTGTGCAAGAGACCCTGCTTGTCTTGCAAGCCTTCTGCTGTGTCACTGATAATGCCTTTAAAAAGAATGAGCCTTTGTATAAATTACTGTTTCAATGTGATGTACTTCAAATTGTATCAACACAATTTTTCCTATTCTAGTAAAAACATCACTGACAGCCATGGGTTATCCTGCCCGTCTTCAAGAAGAAGACACTCTGATACCACAGAATTTCACATAATATGTGGGTCTTCGCACTCGGACAAGAGCTAGAGATAAAACAGTACTAATGATCTAATTATTTAATTTACAAATTAAGCCTCATATTTTGCTACTTTATTAAATTTTTGCTAAAGCACCCATTATCTGTGAAATACATGTTGGTAATTAGTTAAGACCGGCATGAGAGTAGCCTCATTTCCAATTAATAAGTGAATCAAATAAAGACTTTTGAAGTCTATAAATCACTTGGTTAATTGGACAACGTGTATCCTTTCAACTCCCACGTCTACAATTACGATAGCTAAACCTAATTGTAAGCCTTCCAGGGCACATTACTAGGTATTTGTTTTCCTCTGTTGGAGGAGAGACATTTCAGGCAAAACCAGAAAATTATAGGGAGGGATTGATAGGAGACAGAGGTGTGATGTTGAATGTGCTGTTGAGTTTATTAACTTTATGACCAGATTTTCTGTTCTTTCAGAAATGCCTGTTCACGATTTGTTGGTCGAATGCTTACCCTTGACTAATTTGACCTAATTTAGTAAATCTAAACCTTACATTGGTATTAGCATACTACCTACCACTGTTTTTTAATGCATTGCTTACAATGTCCTTGGAAGCTTGTGTTAGAATTACCACAGATTGTGTTAATGCCCCAACCCAGCTTCACCTATATAACATTTAAGCATATTTAATGCATTAGAAAAGCCACCAGCACAAGAAATGTCCCTAAACCAAGTTCTGTAAGACGAGTACTTGCACATAGACACTGGGTGCTCAATGCAAACCTTTCAGTGAAGACCATGCTATCTAAGCCTTTTACTGTTCCACTGCATACGAGATAGAAAATGCTTAAAGAGGATTCTGTACGTTAGGCCTCAATTACCCATCAGCTATTATTGGGAACACCTCAAATTCCCAGTGTCTTCCCATTCTTCCCTGTAGTATCACCCTCACATGTTTTTCAGTATGAGGGTGGTGGATAGCTATAAACTGTTGTAGGGTGGATGGTGACTATCGGAGGAAAACATAGTGGCATGAAAAGCCCCATACTTTTAGGGTGAATATCTGCGTGCCAGGACTGAAATACTTACAAATATAATGTGTGGTCACAGGAGTGGGTCTGGGAGAAAATGCTGAAACATACAGAGGGGATCCCACACCTACCCCCTTTTTAAAACGTTGATACAAAGTGATTTTTACCAATGTATTATTGTTGTGGGAGGAGAGAGGTAGATGAAGACATGAAATATAGGAAAGCAGGTAATTGATTTACCCGCTATGTTCACAATTCTGTGAATATAGTGGGAAAAATGCCATGTAAGCTTTTGCTGTGTACCATTTTTTTTAATACCATTTAGTTGTTTAAAACTTAGTATTGAGCAAATTAAGTATTTATTTCTTGCTTTGATTAAACACCTTCAGTTATGACACTGATTTCTTTATCCTTTAAATTTAAAGCCTGTGGGTGCACTTGGGCTTTGATTTCTATAAACAAATGATGTTTTGTGGTGGTGCTTGGATGATGCATTTTATTGGGCCTCTATGCATTAAAGTGGGGGCAGTATACCACCTTTACCATGTTCCATTTACTGGGTTTTTAAGATTGCAGACTAGAATTGTGACATACGCGACATTTGCCAAAGGTGGAGTGAACTGTTAGGAGGTATTAATTAATCACACACTTTAACTAAAAACAGCATTGAAACAGTGGTATTCAGTGTTTCGATTTTGTGGAACTTAAATTGAAAACAGTACTTTTAGCTTATGCAATTTTGTAAGATATATATATTTATACATGTGTACAGTTTGTGGTGTCTTACTGTATATTGGAAATTCATTTTGGAGGTGGATTACTCTTCACATGACGTGATTGGCATTCCCATTTCGTTTGTGTATACACTAAATTCATTCCTGGCCAAAAAGTGTTGAATTTTTGCATAATCTTGCCAAAACTCATTATTGCAAATATATATTAATAAACAAAGTGTATATATATTTATTGTGATTTTCTCTGTAAATTGGAAATGCCATCTGCAGTTGGCAGCTTCTTCTTGAAAATGCTAATACATTGATGTAGAACTAAATGTTGCATTGTATTGTACATTATGCATATAATTGTTTTGTGGTTACTTTTAGCAACAGTGTGTTTTTTAAAGAAACAAACATTTGTTATGTATAGTTGAAATAAATGCTGCTTTTGATAGCCTGTGAGTTTAATATTTCCTGACTGTGGAGAGGGAAAAAGACAGCATAGCTCACACAGCATATGCCTGTTTGTGCTTTCCCCGAAAAGCCATGTGCCAAAGTCATGCAAGGTGCTTTAGCAGAGGTATTCGTGCTCTCTGGGTGATTACAACATGGTCTAATCCAGGACTGTTAAGCACGGGCCCGAAGGGCCAAACAGGTGTAGTATGACGTTACATATAATTAGTTTAAATTTGACAAATTTAGTTACAAAATCATTGGTTATTCTGAAATTAAGCGATGATACAACTCTTGTGGAACCGTGTTGGACACTCCTGGGCGTTCAGTCATTATTTGAGATTTCCTTTATTTATTTTCTCTGTACCGATTTAGAATTCTGTTGTTTTTTTTCGATGTCTTTGTGCCATGTTTTGATTTAGCCGTCAAGGTATGTTATCTTGCATTATACTCATTCCTAAATTCCTTATTCCATTCCATAAAATTAATTCCGTTAGACTCTTAGTTTTGTTTGTAGTTTGCACATTCCAGATAATTATAGTGGGCTTCGCAGTTATCAAAGAGAATACATTGGGCAAAGCTTAATGTCACTTTGCACCTGAGACGTGTGGTTGGGTTTCTAAGATCCATGAAGAGCATCTTTAGCAACATCTGTGCAAACCAAACAAAATGGAGCTACATGCACGTTTTCTGACTGAGTGATACAGGTGATTAAAGAAAAAACAAATTAAAATAACAGCTAATTGTGATACATTTGAAGATTGTTCACTAAAGAATTTTTGAAATGTTCTAAGTAACCCTCTGCTCTTCCCACTATAAAGACCTTTAAGACAACACACCACTTTGGGTAGACAGTGTCGCATTCAACCAAAATCTCAAATGGAAGGTTGTATGCTGTACAGACTGCAGTAATGTTGCACTCAAAATGGGGTCTTAACTGTGTGTAACCCAAACAGTCTTGGTATGTTGCACCAAGTAGGACATGCTTTTATACAAAACCCACAAATCCCCCATAATTCTGTTTGTGCTGTCATGCTACATAATATTCCGTTTCCACGTTATTTTTAAATGTTTGTGTTGTTGTCCGTGAACTCTGAGAACCCACTGGGCACCTGGCTTGGCAGCTTGGCAGGAAATGTCAGTGAACTTGAATCTCCCGAATGTGGCTAAAGGCATTGCAAGGTAACAATTGAATGTGAACCTCTTTTGATGTGTACTCACTAATGTGTTTGAAGAATTCCCCAAAGGGACACTATCAATATTCCCCAGTTGGCTGCCCCATATCCCCCAACCTTGCGTATTTATGAAACCCATTGGAATTGTGTTTTCTTTTTTAACTGCCAGTGTCTTAGCAAACATAAATCAGATGTGTGTGGATATCTACACAGAGTAAGCACCTTATTGTCTTGTTTTATTTCTCTCAGCATACTTCTGTCTGAAGGCTGTAATGGATAAGTTAATGTGGTTTCACTATTCATGCATCACTTACTATGAAAATAAATCACATGCATAAATCCTATTTTGATAAATTTGGAAACTGCTGCCTGGCATGAAAGTAGATCTTAAGATAGTGTTTTGAGAAACAAGGCCTGGGAGATAAATGGCATAGACATTTGTAGAATTGATACAATTGGATTGACAGTGTCCCTTTGAATTGTGAAATAACCCAAAAATATTTTTTCAAAGGTGGCCGGGAGTCTGAATAATATTTCTGAACAACAAATTGACTACTTATATTTGTCTGGCAAAGTTAGTACTTAACATGACTAGTCAAAATATTTTAGTTGTTTGATATAATACAACTGTACTACCAAACATTTCTTGTTTTCATTCATTTCTTTTGTTGTTTATTTGAATTACAATTCGTTTTATTTGAAAGCTGCTCCATATTGTATCATTGTGCAGCTGTACCTGTTCTTTGAGTGGCATTCTTTAGATGCATTTACTTCCTAACAACTGCTTTCATGACATACTCATTCTCCGCAATTGGAGTAACTGGCATGCCTCAGTTAAGAATGTCCAAACACCTGTTTCTTAAGGCTTAAACTAAGCTTAGCCAGCCTGCCCACCACTCCTGTACTTATTCCTTTTTCATTGCTAAGGTAGTTGGAATTTGCTTGTTTCCTGATTATTTTTATTTTTGTTTTTTGGGGGAGGGGAGGCAGCGGGGGAGGCTGCACTGACCGTAACTTATGAGATGCATGATCAGTGGTGGATCAAATAGCTGCATTTGACTTCAGGCACTGCCTACAGTATCCGGGTCAAACACAACCAAGCCATACATGTGGTATTTATTCTTCTACTGGATACTATTTCCTCTGCAAGTAATTTATTTGACTTTTGCAGCCAGGTCCCCTAAATGCGCTCCTCTTACCCAGTCAAGAAGGCCTCTGTCACCACTTTGCTCTGGTGGTCCTGAAGACCAAAACATGCCCTCTACACAGAGAATCCTCATGTATCCACCATGCAAGGTCCTATTTAGCATTCTGCCTCGTTGGCAGACAATGCTGACACCATTGAGTCCTCAGTGGCTGCTATACAGACCTCATGTGCAGCCTTGGCCGATATGCTAACAAAATGGATGACATTGATCAATTTTCGAAACTGTATTGCGTACATTTTTCAGTCCAGGACACAAAGTGCACTCACTTCATCATCTTTAAACCCTGTCTAAAATGACAATGCCTTCATATGAAAAGTACACTTCATTTTCCTGTAAGCTGAATTCTTTACAAGTTTCAACTTTCAAAGTTTCATGGAGAGCACCAACTAGTGCAGTCAAACCATTGTTGTTTGAGAAAGAGGTAAGCAATGCTGCCTTCTGGGTGACCAGAAGCCAATCCTTCAGGTAAGGAAACACCTGCACCAGAGACAGATATGGTTCCACCATAGAACACAGTCATGATGAACCAAATGAGAAGCAACTCCAACTAAAAATGCTTCTCTAGCTGCTTTCTGTGTACCAGCAAAATTCTAATATGTAAATACGAATCTGGATTCTCTGGGCAACCATGCAGTCTCCTCTCTGCTGAACATGTCTGAAAGGCACCATCCTGAACCTTTGCCTTCTTTTACATTTATCAAGCGCCCTGAGATGTAATGTAAGTCTCCAGTTTTCCCATCTCATTTTGTGATATGTGGTAGTACCTGGAGTCCATAACAGTATTTCATCCTTCTGATGGCACTGAATTTGGTTAAAAACTATTGGGCAAAGTATTGAAAGAAATATACTTTATACTCCAGCAAAAATTGTGTAAACTAATATGTGGTACAGGTATTTAATTCAATAGTACCAATATCTTCCCCACCTTGTTCATGAACTATTTTGAACAAACAACTATTTTTTCAAGTCTACTGAACCATATTATTTTCTGGCACCTCTTCATTAATGACGTTCTCTAATGGAAAGATACAAAAGAGCCTTTGTGGGATTTTTGAGTTTACATAAATGCTCTGTGTGAAACCCTTAAATTTAGTATTGGTATACTAAGATCTTTGGCAAATTTTCTGAATTTACAGTTCTCTGAAGTGGAGGTCTGAGTATCTTTTAGATTAACACATTAAGTCACAGACAGGAGTGTCTGCAATTAGGTTTTCATGCCCCTTGAGTCAAAAATGTTTCTGCTTGTGATTGGCCTTTGGCTAGAAAATGTGAGATGATTCACCAGACTCATTAGAGCATATATTATAGCCTAGCTGGATGGCAACCAAGTGCTATCTTAGCTTAATTGATACGTCCACTCTTTGGGCCTTTGCATAGTTGTAATGTGAGGTATCCCAATTTCATAATGCGCTTTTTGGCAACAATGACCGGAGATAAGGAATTGCAGGTCTTGTTGCAGATCTGCTTTATAAGGTATAAGGAAGACGGTGAAGCAGAAGGTGGTTGCCAGGTTTAATTTTAAGCAATTTGTTCAGATGTCTACTTGCTTTCTACCTCTGCGTCCATGGAAAGCGAAGAAGGTGCCCAGATTGGATCCATATGTTACAAGGGGCCTAATTAAGAAAGGTTTTTCACATCTAGGTTAGCTGCAGGTGCACAAATATTAGTGTTTCTGAGGACAGACTTGTGATTCATGGAATCGGTAATGTGGGATTACGCCCCTATATTTGCTCACAGGCTTCCTGATAGTATGGTGGAACATTCTTATGAGCAGATCTGTGTCCGAGAGCATGTTTTGTGGCATTAGTTGCTGGGTCTACCAGCAAATGCTGATGCTTGCCCAAAGAATCACGAACATCTGCTGGTAATTTCCCAACCTGAAAACGTTTGTGGTTTCTCCTGTTAGTGGTAGGAGTGAGTCTCATTTCAAGGTGGAAATGTGAAGGGAAAGGTCAAAAATCCTACCACCATTTCAAAAGGAAAAATATTTCCCTACAGTGAAACACAAAAAACTAAGGTACCAGTGCAGATGTGCCTGTGTGACACTTCAGCATGTGAAAAGAAAAATGTTTAACACTGGTAAGTGTGTATGCTAAAGTTAGAGAATCCCAGGAGTACGCTGTAAATTAATTGAGAATTCTACAAACTAATAAACTCGCTCAGATCATAGGTGGAAGCCTATGTGAGTAAATACCCATCTATTTTCCTCTCCCTTTGTTAGTTGGATCATATATTTCCATAATTCAATAATTTAGACAGCTCTTTGACAAATATGTTTGTTTGTATAAGCTTTATTTCGAAAACTCGTTTCATAAAAGCTTTAGAAGACGCAAGTTGTAACGAAAGAAGAAGTATAAAAATAAACAATTCATGCAACAACTTATTACAGTTAAATACATAGAAGCAATTCATCTTAATACACGGGTACGGCGAAAGAGCAATATAAAATTCAGCAGATTAATAATAAAAAACAATTAATATAACATTGCAAAAATAAAACATACTTTAAAATGGTATGGAAGAGGAAGAAGGAGCGTCACAGTGCTTTCACATTTGGGGCCTCTTCAGTTGGTCCCAATTCACAGGCCTTTTTATTGATTTTCCAGCCCCTTCGGCACAATATTGCGAAGTGGTTATGAACGATAAAGTGCATGTGCATAACATATGGGTAAAACACAGATTGCCATCTTGTGAACCCTTGGGCAGCTATGTGTAATCCTCATACTGCTGAGTGCTGTGGCGTTCCTATCTGAGCCTTCCTTCTTATAAGCCATGCATGGCTTAGAAACATGGCCACTCCGCAAGCAAAGAGTGGTCTAGAATCTGATCTTAAAATGCACAAGGCAACCCAATAGTTCCGTGTGCCCAGTTGCCGGCAGATCGGTTTTAGCCATTTCGTCCTCGGTTTGGCATAGGCCTGGCAAACAAACATAACATGGGCAACACTTTCCACCGGGTCCTTGCAGCATGGGCAATCCTTTGGTGTTGGATTACATGCATGCTAATTAGCTGTTGCCTCACAAACAGGAAGTGTGCAAAACCTAAAATGGATGTATAACATCCTGTCCCGAGGGACCTGAATTATGTCTAGGTAGGGCTCCAGATATCTAGTCTGTTTATGGTCTCCCCAAGTTTGGTTTGCTGGATTCTTGCTGTTCCACCCATTCCCAGTAATATTGTTTGAGCACTTCTTTCCGGGGTGGGTCCTGCTTAGCCCAGTGGCTTGAAGCCCTAGTGCAGACATCAATTTCCTAGCTTTGGTGATCCAACTTACCTTATTGCTTGTGTCTATCCGGATAACCTCAGATAAGGCTTCGCATAGGGTAGGAGCTCTGGAGTCTGCCTAATGCGAGCCCAAAAGAGCAGCGGGCGAAGCCTCGCTAAATCACCAATGGAGCGCCTAACCATATCGAGCATTAGGGGAGTGAGCTGGATGTTTTGGGGAAGCATCACTAGGTCCCTTAGGAATTTATGCTCAGATCTGCAGAGATCGGGAATCTTGTCGAATCCCCACAGCTCTGCTCCATACAGAGCTGTGCTAACTGCGTTTGCATTGGAGGGCTGGAGCTACCGGTCTGCTGTGTGAAGAGCGGTGTTCCTTTCGTAGGGACCCCGTTACTCGCTTGTGACCCAACAGCAACTTAGTTAGGTGAGGCTTCCACGACATCTTGTCTGAGAGAGACACCGAGATAGTCAAAAGTACCGACTCTTTCCAAGGGAGTCCCACCTAGCAAGAGGCTGCCTTTGTAGGACTTGAAGGGGTTAAAGGCCATAAATTTATTTTTTGAGGTGTTAATGACCAGCCCCCTGGTGTTGACAAATATGCAAGTGCTTCCAGTAGTGTGACTGCCAGAAAACATAAAATTTTACCATCGATAGAGGAGTTCTTTGCGGCAGCGCTTGCTCTCCCTTTCATAAGTTTGTGAAACAACATTGCTTAGACTCAGTTTGCATGCTGGAGCTTTGTTTGGAAGTTCAATGGTTTAAATATGTTTTCGGGTAGGTTCTTTGTCTTTCTTTTTTGTTAATCTGAGGCCCCCATCCAAATATGGGGCATTTTTGGGGGAGACTTTAAAAGAAAAAGAATCTGTAGAGAAAAGAGTATACATTATAATAAAATGTTAACTGCTTAAAGGATACTGTTTTCTCGCTCAAGATTCTTTATCAAGTATCAATATTCTTTCACAGTCCTGACATCATCTGATGAGTTCTGGGCTGATTTAAGTAATGTGTTGTGCACTATAAGTTAAACACCCTGAGACATAAGTGGGGCCACCATCAATAAGTGGGACTTCAGAATAGCAGAAGTGACAACAGACTGCGCCTTTAGGAGCGGTATGCTTTCAGTTTCATCGGTGCTAGAGATTCAAACCTCCGAACACCCCCCATCTCCCCACTGATCTGTGTAGTAGAGGTACAGCTGGAAAGAGGAAAATGTTCCCTTTCCAGAGGTACTTCTCCATAGTGGATCCCTCAAGGATCGTCGCAGGACAGTGATCCTAAAACAGGGAGGAAGAGGCAGCCCCTCGGGCATGGACCAGTGCTCCTCACCCCTAAAAAATAGAACAGTCTTTCTGCCTCACAAAATGTAATGCTTCCGATTTCAAAGATTTTAACACTGCATTGGCAGCACTGTATCCTTCAGAACCAACATTTTTAGGACGCGCCTAGGCAGCGCTTGCGCTGTCTCTTCGAGGCATGTTGTTTACACTTTGTGGGCTTACAGCCCGCACATTGCCTTTTTATTCGTTCCTTTGATTCCTTTATAAATGCTTACTTGCTAGTGGTGAATCCTTCCTCTTTGTCCCTCCGTTTTGTGTTTTGTTTCCTCCCACGGAGCACCACACAAGTACTGGTATCTCTATGCATGAATGTTTGTGCTCGTTTTGTGGGACTATTCTTTTCTTTGTTTCCTGCTCGTGTTACACTGTTTTCCGGTCTTTGGTGCCTGTTCAGCTTCAGAGCCCGTCATTGCTTGCATTTTATTGCATCTTCCGTAGTTCACTTAATCTGCCTTTGCTGTTTACCCACCACCACCTCCCGCCCGTCGCTGCTTGTTATTTTTATCAGCTAGTTAGCACTCTGTCTTTTACTGAGCCATCTGAAGCACTGACAGGAAGAGTGGACTATACCATAATAACCAGAAAAGCAAGTGATGATTCTTTTTTCAAGTGAGGATTGCTTTAACGCTGAAACAGTAGCTGCTACTTCCGTTCTCCCCAAAACTAATAATGGAAAATTGTCATTTAGTACACATCCTATGTGTAACTTTTTTGATTTTGCCGCTGTCAAGCTAATTTATTGACAGAGTTGGTGAAAGGCGTGATTAAAAGAGGGCGTTTTTCGGGGATAAATCAAATTTCCGATTATCTGGTGTTAAGATACTGATTTTCCTGCAGGTAGTTTCAGTTTTGTGTATGCCGTTAAGCTATGTGCCTGTACTATCCAGCATGCAGCGTGCAGTTGGCTAAGTAGCCTAGACTGACTGAAAACGTGACACGTGTAAAGGAACAACTTGGCAACTATAAAGTGATCTCATCTTCCCACAAATTTTGCAGCAGCCAATGCAATTATCAGCTACAGTATTACCGAAGCTGTTTAGCACTTCCAAGTATTCCCCTATTCTCACAAGGCCTGTAGGTGACGGCCTCCAAAAGCTGTGTTCTCTTTACTGGGTCCTTAAAATTAGTACATTCTGAACAGGTGCTGCAGCTGGTGGGGGGGGTCAGAATTATCACTACATGTGCGCGCACAGCCTTTGAATTACCATCAGGATAAAATGGGGCCACTAATCCTGGATGTACCAAAAAAATTGGGTACAGTTAGGTCTTTCAGGTCCAGAGAGGAGCAAAGTTTTAGGTTTACAAAGAAGAGTCCCAGAAGTACATTTTGAGATCCTGCAGAATGAGTGCGGCGTGGATTGGTTTAACAGTACAGTTGTTTAGTATTAGCATGATATTTGAGAATGACTACGTACGGCAGTTTCCCAATTGATTAATGTTTAAAGGTACTTCTAAAATGTACATTTGGCAAAAAATAAATGCTGCCATTTACTAGAAAAAAACAAATCCACCTGCAGGAGTTTACTGAATACTTTAACCCTCATTGTTCTCGGGGGAAAGTTTAATTGTTTTAAATAGGTTGGTTTGGAACCTACACGCAATATAGAACGAGGCGCTGACAACATTTTGCAAATTTTCACAAGAGGGTGTTGTCATTTCAATATATGTTAGCTTTTTGTCAATATATTGCCAGTAAGCAATTTTTAGCTCAGATTTGGAAACTAACCCAATATCACCAGTAGATGACCATAAAGTAGAATATCCAGTCCGACCCCGACAAACCTTCATAGCCCATAACCAGGAGATTCTACATGCCCAAGGTTGCCTCATAACATCTTCAACAGCCATGCAAAAAGGAGAGAGTTCAGGGACGACCCACAACCTTCGCCAATACAAAAGTGGCCTCAAACCCACTACATCATTAATCCGTTTGAGACCATAGCCAGGTCGTAGAGGGATAAGCGGGGTACTCACTGGCAAACCACAGAGATTCCTTGCAAAATGATTTTCTATTATTTCTAGTGGACCGGAATCCTAAAAACCCCAAAGTTCTCCCCAGTGAGTGAGGCCTCTAATGCCTGACTTGTATAAATCTCGAGAGTGAGAGTCACTGGATGGAAAGAGGAAGCCCGGTGCACCCTCAAAATACCTCCACAGAGCTGCTCTAGGTTAAGGCCACGCATACGGATGTGAGATGTCCAATCAAACCTCTCTGTGACCGTAACCCCCTGCTATTCAAACACTTGTACATTTTCTAGGGTTGCTCAATTGAGCCTCTGATTGGCGCGAGTGGTTGAACAGGGGTTAAAAAACATAAACTTCGCTGAGGTTGATCTCCAGCCCCTGCTGCCTGCAGAAGGATCCAAAGCTATCCAAGAGAGTCTGAATCCCCATAGGGGATTAGGCAAACAAAAGGGTATCATCTGCAAACAGGAGGGCTGGGATCTTAACCCCGGCCAGCCGTGGGACATCTCCCTCGCATTGCTCCAATTGCAATATCAAGTCATTAATATATAAAAGAAAGAGTTGGCGGTAACACGCAGCCCTTCCTAACACCTCAGTTAACAGAAATGGGGTCTGTCAGTTCACCCTGCGGTCTACACCTGACCTGGGCATAATTATTCAGGTGTAGTCTGGTAAGAATTTCTACAAGTTACCCTGGACCCCCATCTCCTTCAAGGTCTTCCACAACAAATCTCTAGGGAGAAGGTTGAAGGCAGACTGAAGATCCACGAAAATATCATACAGTCTGCCTCCACCCAAAAGCTCATATTTCCAATATAATAGTTGTGGGCTAAACACTGGACTCATGGTCTCTGCTAAACCCAGCCTGAAAAATATTGTGGTCGGATACCCACTGACTCAACCAATTCAGGATGACCCGAGTAAACCGCTTTTGTGTGCTGTCTGAGGCTGATCGGCCTATAATTTGAAGGCAGGGACCCGGAGCCCTTTTTAAAAATCGGAATAATCTCCGCCCCAGCGGGGGGTATGGGAGCTCCATTCATTATAGCATTAAAGTACGCTGAGAAATAAAGACCCCAAACATCCCTGTAAGATTTAAAAAGATCACCAGGTACCTTGTCTAATCCACGGGCTTTATTGAGTATAATCCGATCCGTAGCTCTTGAGATTTCTGTGACAGGAACACTGGGAACTACTTGCAATACTAGCTCAATGCTAAATTCTGTTACAACACTGAGAGTTGGAATAGAACTCCGCTCCCTAGAGGCTAGGGCATTCGGGACTGCCTGGTTCAATCCTTGTGCCTCAACTCCCTAGTATAACTGGGAAAAATTATCTACCCACGCAGAGGAAGAGATGTTACTATCCAAGGAAGCCTGAGTACTGGAGTCCTTGTTAGCAACAATGCCCCAGAAGGCCCGATAGTCCTTGCTATTAATGGCGCTAAGTATGGTCACCCAATTAGACTGCTCCCACTTTCTTTTTCCATCAGAGATCGAACCCTTATACAAGATCCTAGACATCCTGATGTAGGCTCTAGACTCAGACTTGATTGCACAAGATAGGGCACTCCTAGCTAACCAACAGGATTTTTAATACCAATGGGCTACTTTCTTCCTCTTGGTGATAGATTAGGACTCTACCAAAACAAGTCCCTAAGTGATGAAAACATACAATTATGAATTTCTCCCAATTTGGAGTACTGGTCTGCTACAGGTGGACTTTCCATTACAGAGACTACTGCATCCAGACCTGCAATCACTATCTTAAACACTTTACCCAAAGCCTCCTCTGAGCCTACCATAGAACACCCCTTCAGCCTACACCGGTTATTAGCAGAAACCAACCTTCTATTAAACTGCTCTTTCAGGGAACAAGGAAGAGAGTTGCCAAGGGCACCCAGAGTCATTCCCAGGCAATTGTGATCACTATCCTGCCTGGGAACTACAGCCATATCTACCAGAGATTGCCATAGCCTTATGTCTAATAAAATATAATCAATAAGACTTTTGCACTGGTGTAAGATTACCTGTTAAATCTGAAAACGTGCTCCCATTACATGCCCTTAGGCTGTTAGCAAATGTAAAGGCATTAATCTGGAGAATGGCAGTGGCACCCAGAGTCATTCCCAGGCAATTGTGATCACTATCCTGCCTGGGAACTACAGCCATATCTACCAGAGATTGCCATAGCCTTATGTCTAATAAAATATAATCAATAAGACTTTTGCACTGGTGTAAGATTACCTGTTAAATCTGAAAACGTTCTCCCATTACATGCCCTTAGGCTGTTAGCAAATGTAAAGGCATTAATCTGGAGAATGGCAGTGGCCCACCTCTTTACCGGGGCAAGGGATAGGTCCGGAATCCCCCAAATTTGATCCTCACCACCAATAGGGTTCTTCTGCTAAACAGGCAAAGGCTCAAACTTGCAGTTAAAATCTCTTGCACTATGTTAAAGGCGTTTGCAGGCAGGCTAGTCATGTTGGTTCCAATCAAATCCATTCTCTTTAGCTCTGCTCCAATTCCCTCATGTCTGCAATATACATTCTACATAAAGTACACACTTCCTGATGAAAAATAGAGGGAGACACACTGAGGATCAACGCTGCCCAGATCAATCATCTTGGATGTGCAACACAGGGAAGTTTTAACCCACATTACCACCCCACCCGAAGGTCTGCCCTTCCCTGAAGATGAAGCAGCCCAAAAAAAAATTAACAAACCCCGCTCGATACTGCGGAACAACTGACCAAGTCTCCTGAAATAAATATATATCAACAGAATCAATAAAAGAACCCCAATTGCGGCACTCGAATAAGAACGCTAGGCCAGCAACATTCCAGGAAACAATTTTGGTATTAGAGGGCAAACAATGAACTTGATTGTCCAGGACAGGGCACACCATCACTTCTAGAGAGACTTCCTGGGGCCCGGCACAACACCTTGATGGAGAACAGATTTCTAAAGGAGCATTTACAGAGTATGGTGGGGCTGGGTTGTAAGTGTCCTAACATTAGAGGACGGAGAGATAGAAGCCACTGGCCCAATAGCTAGTGGATTGCCATGACTGACCAACAAGACTGGGTGTCAGTCTAGGCCGTCCAAGTCAGATAATGGTAAATCGATTTGAAATGGGGACAGAAAACTGATCACCGTTTTTAATTCCGTGAGGTAGGGACCAAGGACCCAACCTTACCTTTGGTGCCAAATGTTTGGAAAAGAACCCCAAGGGAACAAGGCTTATATCATCTCTCCCCAAGCAGAATCTAGCCCCGCTCCTAAGCAACCTCTCGCCCAGTTCAGGGCTTTTACAGTTGACTACCACACAGTCCCCTCCAATATTTTTTATGGATGGGCCCATCCATCACATCCTCCTTACCTGCAGAATATCTTGATATTCTTGTACATTGAAACCTGTGTGCCTAGTCAACCAGTCACAAACCCTATTCTTTAATTGCACATGAAATTCTGTACCGGGACCCTGGAAGGAGGGAACTCCTGTTATGATAGCCACATACGGATATCAAGCAGAGGGAAGATTCAAATGGGCTTGAGAAGAGAAAAGGAAAACTAGAGGCAGTGAATTGGACTGTGGGCTGGATAGATTCCCTCAACCACCGTGGAAACGAGTGAATGCCCTATGAGCACTTGCTCTTCTGGATCCAGACTGTTGGGAGCAAGAAGCATCCACAACTTGAGCTTGTGACAACTGTGTTGGACCTGTGCTGCTAGGCATAGGAACAGAGATGGTACTATTACGACCAGTACTAGGGGGCTACAGCCAGGACTCCGCTAGAGTCCACTGGCCACAAGTAACATTTTGGGGGGGAATTAGCTGTTTAACAAAATTCTCCAAAGAACAAATTTTGTCCAACAATGGGGAAATGACAAGCATGTACAATAGAAAATGTGTCCAAAACGCTGTCCCAACCAAACACTGGCAGATCACCCACTGCAGTTGCTGGCCTGCTCAAAACCTGCCAAGATATTGACCCAGGGGATGTTGCCAAAGGGACCACATGATTTTTAGAACCAACCTTATGTTTACTATTAGGTTGTGATTTGGTACTGCTCCCACACTTAGCTTGGTGTTTTCTTTTAGCGCAAGGCTCGTTTTCACTAGGTAGCTTGGTGTCCAAATTATCATTACTGCTTGAATCAAGCACACTGGGCAACTGACGTGTAGTCGAGTCAACTAATAAACCCTGCAGGCTAGTTCGAACAGTAGGCAAAGGGCTATCAAGATGGCCAACCAGGGAGGTCAAAGGGTAGCCAGAGGCAACACCAAAGTCTCTGGACAACCGCCTTTCAGCCAGGACAATTTCCTTCGAGACAACACTAACTGCACAGGCCAAAAAGGCGTTCAAAGTACCCCCTCCCCTCCAGAGCCCCCTGCCATGTTCTCAGGTTTCGAGACTCCACTTACTCCTTTCTGCACATCAGGTGGACATTTCTCTATGTCCTATCTCTTGAAACGTCCACACATTGCCGGGTCTGTGAGTAATTTTTAGGTCTTGCCTACTGGATACCACATACACTGTCTGTTGCAAGATATATTTTGGGGTTACCAAGAACATACAGGGGCTTGAAGCCTGCCCATTGCTCACCGTTAGTTAGGTTTCCTGTCATTCTAATTTGCCTGCTTCTTATTTGTGTTCCAGCTTGTCAGTCTTGTTTTTGTCACTCCCATGAAGCATTGCTGCTTTACCATCACTTTTGATTGGCTGACTTTTACGCTTCTACTGCTTGCTTAATGAGCATTACTTTTTTGCCTTTCGGATAAGCACCTAATGAGAATGCACATTTATTTCCAGTTGTCTCCCTCGTGTACTTCTCTCCTTCTGCACTGTGTGATGCTCTCTGTAGTCCATGTGCTTCTCCCAGCACCCTTCCATGTTGCACTTCCGTGCATCCCCCATTGCTTTCTCGTCTGTGTCCTTTTTCCCTATCTGATCAAGTTGCTTTCTGACTCATTACTTCACCTTCCCACCACACCCTCTGTTGTTTCCCCCACCAGCGCTCTCCTCTCCCTCCTGTTGCTTCTCCTCCTCACCCCATAGTCTCCACCGTTACATGCTCACCAGTGTGCTTCTCCCCCGCCAACTGTACATTGCGGTCTCAAACATTGCTTCTCCTCCTAAGTCCAGCCATACATGTTACTTCCCACCACCCATGCCCTTCTCTCACGTATTGCTTCGCCTCCCGACCTCCTTGCTCTCCCAGTTTCCTGCTTTCCCAACTGCATTTCTCTCACCCACTCCAAATTGCTCTCTCGACTGTTGCTTCTCCTCCCCACACCTGCACCCTCCATGTTGCTTCTCCTCCCCACACCTGCACCCTCCATGTTGCTTGTGCCCCCCTAGATCTTGGAGTTGCTTCCGCCACCCCACCTTTGTTGCTTCCGCTCCCTACTGCTTCTCCACCCTTTAAAAAAAAAAAAAAAAAGTTTGTCTTTTTCTTTCTTTCGAGTTACCGATCCAACTTGAATCAGTAACTAAACAGAAAAAAAGGCATTCATCATTTTGTAGGTATGCCCATGAGTGGTGCACATGCCTCCAAAATAACATGGTTGGCCGTGTCAAAGGCTTTTTCTTTAATTCTTCAGCCATGCTTCACAACTTCAGGGATGTTGTACAGCATATCTAAAAAAAAAAAAAAAAACCCTGCCAAAGCCAATAGGTTCCAAAGGTGAGACCTATTGGCTTTGTCATTGCTTGTTAATTTATGTAATGTTTGCTTCCTTGGCAGGTTCTGTGTGGCAGCCGTGTAACCATTGAAAAGATTTGTTCATGCCTGAAGATCAGGATTTTGTTCTGTAAAAGTAAAGTAGGCAAACTTAACTGAAACCCAGTTCCCATCCTGGTTTACTTGTGGTTCAGAATCATTGTGCAGTTGATCCAGAACCAGGAATGAGTGGCATGCTTCCTCCTGCTCCAATAGGGCAATGACCTGTTCTCTTCATAGCTAGGCAAACCTCAACCACTTTAATGCGGTGGGCGAACCGTTCACATCCACTGCATTCCTTTTGTAGTGTGGTGGACATGACCAGTTCGTCCACCTCATTAACAAAGAAAATCCTTCTGGTGCATAAAGTGTGAGAAGAAGTGCCCTCATGTCCTGATTTTTATAATTTCTTTTTGTTACTGTCCAGCACAGCGCGCTCTTCTCACAGTAACAACATTGAAAGCAGACGGCCCGATTAAGGGCTGTCTGCTTTCACTTTCATCGGTGCTTGGGGAGCATAAGTCCGCCCCAAACTCCCTGAGCACCGATATGTAGGAGAGGTACATCTGGAAATGGGACAATGCTCCTGTTCCAGTGTTACCTCGCCCTAGTGGATCCCTGCTCATGGATCGTGATGCCCAAGCAATAATCGACCCACTAGCACCTATCTATGGGACAGTGCTCCCCTGTGGGGAAAAAATGCAACATTCTGCCCCACATGAAAAGATGGACAGCCCACTAGACCAAGGGAAAAATAATCCAAAAATACAGGTTGGGGGTGACCCTTGGAGGCAGAAATCCCAGTAGACAGCAGGAAAAAATGTGTGGGTGTGGCCCACCCTTGCATCTGGCCCTGTCCGTACCCCAAAAGGGCTCAAATAGTCTTTTGGATCCCTGAGAGACTGAAATCCCAGTGGACACCAGAATAAAATGGAAAAAGCGGTGGAGGGCGGCTCGACCTGGCATCCGGGCAGTCTTTTCTTCCTCCCAGGGTGCAGACTGGGTTGGGGGGGAGGGGGGGGCTTACCCTTAATTCTCCTGTCTAGAGACCGTAGTATCTTGCTCTCTAGACGCAAGATACTATGGCATTACATAAAGGGCTTTTCCATAGCAGAACTGGCCTACAGTGTCTCAGCTTTAGCTTTAGGGCATTTAAGTAAACGTATATAATGATGGGAGCAAGGTAGTCTCAACTACCGAAACGCATCAGAGCCTTCTGTCAATGAATATTTGAAACTGGATTCCAGCAGTGTTGGTGCCTGTTTTAAGTGGAGCAGGAGTGGAGGAGATATATATATATATATATATATATATATATCTCCTCCTCCACTCCTGCTCCACTTAAAACAGGCACCAACACGGCTGGAATCCAGTTTCAAATATTCATTGACAGAAGGCTCTGATGCGTTTCGGTAGTTGAGACTACCTTGCTCCCATCATTATATATGTTTACTTAAATGCACTAAAGCTGATATATATATAGTTTTTTTTTTTACTGTGCAACATGTCCAAAAAATATTGATTTAGCCAATAGATCTCAGATAGGCGAGACCTGATGGCTTTGCCAGTGCTTGTTTAGCTCTATTTATGTGCAGGACTCAAGAATAAGTAGAAGCTTATGGAGACTTTCTCACCTCATTGGGATCTTCTGCTTTAGGAATCTTTTGGCAATTCAAGTATACAAACTGATAGCCTCTGATTGTGTTACTGAAATGTCCCTGGCCGGTTATATCCAGTGTTCGTATCAAACAAATGCTGAGTGGAAACCACGTTTTTGCGATAGTTCGTACATTTGTTTCATAGTAAAATACTTTAATTAGGACATAAATGGTTTGAAAAGCTTGATATCAACAATGGAGTTGCTTTATATGAATTAGTGTTGGGCGAGTGGTAGAAACACACTTCGAAAATAAAGAAGCCACTACATTGAGCAATGATAACAAAATGTCCCAAGTAAATATAATTAATGTTGAGACTGAAGAAAGAAACGACCTACTTCAGTTTGATTATGCAAATGCTTTGATCTCCCCATGGTTCTCCTCCATGCAATGTAAGGTATTCATTGGATAAATTAATAGCTGTACAATTGTCCCTGAGTATTTTAGAATGATTCAAAGCGTGCTTTTGGATCAACTGTAGGAAATAGTAAAAGGTCCTTCCTCTGTACTTGAGTCATTAAGTATATAGAATAAATTATTTAGATACCACCCTTACAGAAAAATATTAATACATGTAAGTTTTAAGGCTCCTCAATTTTTTCGATATTTTGACAAGAATGTGATATCAACTACACTGTATCGGAAGGACATGACATAACAAAGTGACTTCAGTATACTTCATATAACGAGTTGTTATATGTGACTTGCCCAAATTCTAGAAAGCAGAAGACCCTGAGAGGCAAATAGAACACTCCTCTGCTTCTCCTAGTGTTGGCCCAACCCTCTAATGGTGAGGTATTTCAACATAATTCTCGAGTATGGTGACACTGGATGTTGGGATGCTCTGAGGTCTGTGTGCCTTTTACATCCCTTAAAACTCTGTTGTATACCAAGGCGTACACTGAAAGAGTTCAAGCCAGGGACTTGATTCTTTGGGTATCTCGTTCTGGACTCCTCAGAAGTCAGCTCTGCTAAACCCAGGCCCAGTTATGGTACCTTGGACCATCACTTTTTTTGCAGTTCACGATGACGGCATGATAGGCCAAAAGCTATTTCTGGAACTTTTTGCATGAAATCAAGTGGTACAGTTCCATCCTGTGTCTCTGCATTTAGCATTTAAGCCACATGCTTCAGGTCTTCAGCTACTGATGCCTGACATTCTTCCTCCTTGGACATTGGGCAGGGGTTTTTGATGGTGATGGATGTGATTTCTGTACTTCTCTTTATTGATTACTCCTCAGAAGATTGAATCGGGGAGGAGGAGGGCGTCTACATCATTCCAGAATAGGGGCTAAGCAACCAGACCATTAGCCCCAAGAGAGCAGTACCAGTTATCCATTCTAGTTCAGGGTGACATGAGAACTCATTTGGGTAATACACCCAATTCATACTCTGTACTTGTTAGGACTATTAATAGTGCATTTTGCTGGTAAGTAAAGTTGCATTTTCTTCAAAGCATCTGCTCAACTGTGCATGGATTTGATGACTCTGGCCTTGGTATGGGTGTCACTGAGGAAGTTAGACGAACCATCTTCTTCCATTTGCTCAGACAGCATTGTGTTGTGAGAATGTTTTAAATAAAGGTATAGATCAGATTGTTCCTCCAGGCCACTAAAAAAGGGTTCTGCAAATTGAAATGTAGGGATTTTTCACCTTTTGCTTATTCCCTGAGCCCAGAAAATCAAACTGTTTATGTATCCACTGATAATGTTTTTGAAGCATACACTTATTTTAAACTCGCTTGATGTGCATTATTCACCTATCTAGTGGTTGGATACAGAATTATCTGTATGTAACCAAGTTTTAACATACGACTTTATGGACACAATCTCCCAAATTTGAGTAAATGAGTTATTACACCGATTTTAGTGCAGAGTTCCAGGCTTACTCTCCAGCCACCCTTGCCATAAGATGTCCTTTGGGCACTCCTAGTGGTGGTTACTAAGGGTCTTAAATTGGTAGCCATTGTGCCAGTGTCAGCCATAGTGATGTCTGTGTTTTTACGTCGGGCGTTAGCCAAGACCATTTGATTTTAGTAAAATTAAATGTAGAATATTTTTCTTATGGGACTTCAGCCAGTCCTCTTCATCCATTGGTCAGTTTTTTGTGATTTGCATTTTTCTTCTGCCCCCTACAGCATACATTGGCCAATTTCACTGTGAGAGATGGCATTCTTCCCTTTCTCAAGGAGCACATCCGCACGCCAAGTTCCCCTTAGTGTCAAGGACTACTATGGCAATGCGTACTTCTTGAAACCTAAATAAATATTTACGTATGTGTGTGTATCTATGTATGTATCTCCTGCAGCTCCCCCACAGTCAGCAAAGTTTTACAAAAACATGACAAAACAACCTTTGTTTAAGCCAAAAGGCTGGTATCTAATGCCAGACCTGTTTGCTTTGAAGGGGGGCTGGGGTGTCCTCAACTGTTCTTCTTCATCTATATTTCGGTCTCAGTAGATGACAAGAAAATAATTGAAGCAGTGGTGGCTTAACAAGTTTTGTGCGTTTCTACCCATCATTTCCCCACCATTTCATTTAGGAATCTAGCGCCACAAATTCTCACCAGTCTCCACCTGTTGACATGTAAGATAGCAGGGCGAAAATAATTACCCAATTTGTCTCTTGACTGTTTGGGTTCAAAGTATGATGCCAAGAAGCAAGAGTTAAAGTACAGAGCAGCTGTGGCTGCCCTACCAGTGAACCAAAGATATCATTGTGTGCCTATAACCTTACATATCGAAAAGCAAATGACTGGTGTGCATTGATTAGTGTTGTAAGATTTTTATATATGAAACAGTGGCGAGACACAGGCGAAATGAACAAAATGGTAGCACCCGCAGAAGCAGCAATTGATTTTTTTTTTTTTTTAAATTGCAAACACATTGTATAGTTAAACTAAGCTTAAACTGGAAGGAACTTAGACCATGTAATCCTGGTTTCATTTTTATTTCTCAAACATCTAGTCATTCAGAGCTGTCTTAGTAGTACCGTTGCTTTAACAATATCTGTAATGTTTGTATAATAGGCAGCCATGTATACCCAGGAACCTGTTCAGAAACGTTAAATGTCAGTTCTAGATATAGTTTTGTAGTATTTAGCAGATATTATTCAACCTATTACATGAGCACAGTTAAAATGTGCTCATACAACACGGCTCCAATTTGTACAATATTGTCTAAATATTATAAAATGATATCCCAAAGGGACTGCCCTATATTGACATTTAACAGTGCTACGACTTGAATCCCTGGGATTCTCTGTGGATTGAGGATTGCATTTGTATCAGACTCCTGAGGTTTGTCAGCAGGCATGGCCGCATCAGTGTAACGCTTGACCCTATTTACACATGACAAACTTGGCTTTCTCTGATGATTTGGAAGTGCGTTATATTTGACTACGAAATGTTTATTTCACCTTTAAAAAAATAGAGCGACAAAATCCACTTTCTGGACAACAGCTGCTCGTGTTCTGGTTTGTGTTTTTCCCACCCTTCCGCGCTAAGTTAATGCTTATTTATGGCGGCATAATAACGCAATGTTGCTTAATGATGTATTTTCGGGAATTTCAGGTGGCACGCGTAATGTGAATTTTCCAAAATACTAAAAGTTAGTGTAATTTAAATTTCAACCCGACCTCGTAGTAACGAAGAGATTCCAGCGTACTTAGTGGTCGCTATTTCAAAGCACTTTTTAAAAGAATATGTAGATGCCAGTCAGTGGTTTTAAATGTATAGATTTAACAGTTGCAGGTGTTTCCAGATGAAGACGAAACCTACTGTAAACTATTAAAAACACCTCCCCTATGATGCAGTGATGCTCTAATCTAACTTTCCTCCGGCTAGAATATATCTCCCTCTGTCTTTGTTAAATGAAGGCTTGCATATGTGGGTGAAAAATATATATAGATATATATTGATATATGTGGATACATATATCTAACCAAAGAATTGACAGCACTTCGAGAGGCTGTGCTGTTGTTCACAGGTGACAAAAAATGACAAACAGACTAAAAAGGGCAACACATTTCAACCGCGAACGGTCTTGATCATGGCTTCAGTCGTTATGAAGACTGTACGCAGTCTGAAAGCATCAGCACAGCCTTTTGAAGTGATATATATATATATATATATATATATTCACTGAAAAAACCATAGGTTTTAGGGACAGTTATAGTTAGTTGGACATTGCACTCGTACAAAACCCGTGAAATTCCCCCGTTATAGTTAGTTCAGCTAACTATAACTCGCGCCCGCAATGCACTGCTGATGACGTCACATATTACATCACTCATGACATGGTCAGTGACATCACTGATGACATCACTGATGACATCTCAAATGACATCACTGATGACATCATCCACGTGATAATTTCATGCATCTTCTCACACCCTAATATAACTTTTGATACACCCACTGTAAATTACAGACTGCCATTGTCAAAACCATAGACACTCCAACACCAATTACTATATACACACTCACTGATTCTTAGGTCTACACACACACACATCTACTCACTCACCCGTACAGTCACTCATACTTATAGTCACTCAGTACAGGACTATTATATGCACTCATACACCTATATAAACACTCACACACCGCCACTCATCCATAGAGGTACTCACACACCTAGTCAGTATTGCAAAAAATTAAGCACACACCCATTTACTCACCTATACAGTTATACACACACCAGCTCACTTACTCATACAAATAGCACATTCTTCAGTGATGTCATCAGTGATGTCACTGACCATGTCATGAGTGATGTAATATGTGACGTCATCAGCAGTGCATTGCGAGGCGCGAGTTATAGTTAGCTGAACTAACTATAACGGGGGAATTTCACGGGTTTTGTACGAGTGCAATGTCCAACTAACTATAACTGTCCCTAAAACCTATGGTTTTTTCAGTGAATTTCAAAGGTTTTTTAAATGCTAATTTCTAACTATAACGTGTCTGAAACCTATGGTTTTTTCAGTGAATTTCAAAGGTTTTTTAAATGCTAATTTCTAACTATAACGTGCCTGAAACCTATGGTTTTTAAAGTGAATTTCAAAGCTTTTTTAAATGCTAATTTCTAACAATAACGTGCCCCGCCCCCTCCCTTCACCACTGTGCAAACGCGCCCCGTGGCGCGTTTTAAGTTGGTGGATTAAGTCCCCTTGAATCATGAGGGTCCCTGGGGTCCAACTAGCCCACCCTGTACCACCAGTATGCGCCAGGGAGCTGCTTTGCAGAGAGGTGTTCAGAGGCCACGCCCCTTTTTACACCTCTCTGCAACGCAGCTCTGTGGCGCTTTCTGGACGTACCTGGTGGGCTAGTTGGTCCCCAGGGACCCTCAGGATTGAAGAGGATTTAATTCCCCATCTGAAAACGCGCCACGGGGCCTGTTTGCACACATGTCACCTGAAGGTCCGCCCCCTCCCTTCACCACTGTGCAAACGCGCCCCGTGGTGCGTTTTAAGTTGGGGGATTAAGTCCCCTTGAATACTGAGGGTCCCTGGAGTCCAACTAGCCCACCATGTACCTCCAAAAGCGCCACAGAGCTGCGTTGCAGAGAGGTGTAAAAGGGGCGTGGCCTCTGTACACCTCTCTGCAACACAGCTCCCTGGCGCATACTGGAGGTTCCTGGTGGGCTAGTTGGCCCCAGGGACCCCCAGTATTCAAGGGGAATCGTTCCCTCTCTGCAAACGCGCCAGGGGCGCGTTTGCAGAGTGCTGCCAGGAGGGGCGTGGCCTCCGGCGCGATGCCGGTCTTTATTATTATTATTTTTTTCTAAGAAGGGGGGCTGTGTGGCCCCCCTTATTTTCCTAATTTATTGGCCCTGAGGACCCCATCCCCCAGGGCCTGCCCACTTTTTTTTAAAAAATCAATAAAAGAATTTGGAAGGGGGCTGCGTGGCCCCCTTCCCGAGGCCTTAATCGGCCCCGGGGACCCCATCCCCCGGGGCTTAGCCTTATATATTTTTTTTAATTGTTTTGGAGGGGTGCTGCGTTGCCCCCCTCCTCAGGCCACTTATGGCCCCGGGGACCCCATCCCCCGGGGCCGGCCTTTGTTTTTTAAAATTTTTTTTTTTTGGTTGAATTTTGGGGAGGGGGGCCGCGTGGCCCCCCTCCCGGGCCACTCTTAGCCCCGGGGACCCCATCCCCCGGGGCTGGCCCTCTCCGTTGGGGACCGTGGGGGGGTCCCCAATCCCCCCATGGTCCCGCCGGCTCCCGAGTCCTCGGGAGCCAGCATTGCTTTTCCACATGGGGAGCTGCTAAGATGCAGCTCCCCGTGTGAAAAGCAATCGTCTTTGGTTTTGGAAGAGAGAGCAGGTTTCCTGCTCTCTCTTCCAAAACCAAAGCAGTTTGCTATGACAGGACGGGAGCCGCGAGGCTCCCGCCCTGCCATAGCAAACTACAGTGTCCCGGGGGTGAGCACCCCGGGACAATGCAGGAGCCGGCCCTGGGGGGTGGTGGTCCCCAGGGCCATCAAGGGCTCCAGGAGGGGGGCCGCGCGGCCCCCCTCCCTTCAATTGCACAGCCCCGGGGAGGTGGTGGTCCCCCCACACAGGTTATTAATATTAAAAAAAAGAAGCCCCGGGGGGTGGTGGTCCCCGGGGCTGCAGGAGGGCGGAGAGCCCTCCCGCACCATTTTTTATTTAAAGCCCCGGGGGGTGGCGGTCCCCAGGGCTTGGGGGGCCTTAGAGGCCCCCCACATAAAATATAAACCCACCCCCCGCATGCCCCCGGGACTTGGCCCACCCGGGGGCAAAATACCCCGGCGGGATCCGCGCATCTCGCTGTTTTTAAAAAAAAAATGCTTTTTTCTGCCCAGGGGGTCCTTGTGGGACTCCCTGAGCAGACCTAGGGGGTCAGGGTGTTTCTACCCTGCCCCCTTTGTGCGTTTTGCGCACTTGTTTCTTTTTTTTTTCTCGGCGGGATCCGCGCACCCTAAGCGCCTCCCGCCGATTTTATTTTTATTAAAAAAATGCTTTTTTCTTCCCTGGGGGTTCTTGTGGGACCCCCTGAGCAGACCTAGGGGGTCAGGGTGTTTCTACCCTGCCCCCTTTTTGCGCACTTGTTTCTGTCCCTCGGTTCTACCGAGGGACAAAATGGCTGCCAACACTTCCTGATTTGGAGTGTTGACAGCCACTTGACAGCCAATTAGCATGCAGCTCGTGATCGGGAGGGTACGCGGACCCTACTCGGCCATAGATATATATGTGACTTTACTTGTGATTTTCTCAGGAACTACTGAACGGATTTACACCATTTAAGCAAAAGGCACGACTCTGAACCAAGGGCTACCTTTTTGCCAAATTTGGTGTAATTCCGTTCAGCAGTTCGGGCTGTAGCTGCGACTAACGGTTCCTATGGAAAAATGAATGGGGAAAACGCGTTTTGGGACCCCCCTTTTTTCTCGGCCCCCGCTTGACGAATCACCCCGAGACTTCAGGCTAGGAGCGGACCGGAGCGCCCCAACAAGTTTGAAAATTTCGCGAAGATTCGTCAATTGGCGCCAAAGTTATTTCAAATAGAATGTTGCGGATTTCCTATGGAAAATAGGTCCTAACTATAACTATCTACTGGCGACCGCCAGTAGATAATATATATTATATGTGTGTATATATATATATGTGTATTTTGCACATATACACCTTCTTTTTAGTGGAAGCTTCACAAGTTGAAAACGACAGCATTAGCATATGGATGTTGGGGAAAACTACAAGAATAAACAGGCGAGGACTAGTTTGGACCACTCTGGTAATTTGCTGTTACTTTTGCTTCTTGAAGTGACTTGACATTGTAGTTCATGCTTGTATATAAACAAAGAGAAGAATGATCTTTTTTGATTTTCCATAATGCGCCTTGAAGCTCACTGTTTGCTCAGAGGAGGCTAATTAAGTGTACCTTAGAATGTACAATGTTGATTGTAATAGTAAATGGATGTAAACATTTTTTCCACTAGCAGGTAAAAAATTACTCGCCTACTAAAAACGTCGACCTCGGACTATTAATATTTTTTTGTACTTGTTCATTGTTTTTTATTTTTATTTAACTAAAGCGCAATCATGCCAGAAACAATTCAAGCTTCAGAGGGTATATAAACAAAATCATACTTAATGAATCGCATAAACAAATTTCAAAAATGCTGTTAAACACATCTCATCAATAAACCAGAATACTGAAAAAGCAATACAACCATCCTTCCATTTTATCCTGTTGGGAACCCACAGCCGACCACATATGTACTTTTTGTGCAGTAGCAGGGCAGCCTGAGTTTACAGTGCACTAAAAGTTCTGCTTACTGTAGTTTGCTGCTGGTGATCAACAATATTTTCACCAAAATGGAATTATCCAGTACTTTTTTTTTTGGAGCACCTGACTCTCAGGATAGCGGGTTACTGTAGGGGGTGGTGTGGATTTAGAGACAAAGAAACCGTATAACTCCGTAGATAAGTTAGTAACTTGAATGTCTAGTCATTTCATATCAAAAGAAAATTACTTTAGTGTAGCTATATGCCCAAATAATCAAGTCCTGTGACCTAAACTAAAGTAATTCCATTTAGAGGCAACCTCTTTTTCAACTTTTGTTTTGGACTCACAACCAACATCTTGGATTTTTTTCACTTGAATTGGAAGTTTAGACTCCTTGCAGAGTTTTTGAAACTCTGCCAATAGTAGCTTAAGTCCTTTGTTGGTACATTCACATAGGTCTTCATCGTCAATGGAGAGCAACACAGGAACTTGATCAAGGTCCAATTTTCAGAAGTCACTTCAAATTGCCTGTAAGACAGCATCAAGGCCATTAATAAAGATATTGAAAAGAAAAGGGATCAAGATACACTGTTCATAGAAACCCTTTACTGTGTTAGACTTTTGTGAGCATCACATTCCAACTATGATAAACACAAGCTACTGTGTAAAGAAGTATCTGATAGAGACATCTAGCTGCAGATTCCTTAACTTTGAATTCTTCCCAGGCGTCAGACTGGATCCAGAATTTTTTTAGCAGTACCTCTGCATGTCAGGAACGGCTCCGTACTGCTCCGTGATGATGTCGACTCCGGTCATGACGTCAGTGGAGCCATATAAGTCCCCTCCGGCATGCTGACGTCAGTTTCTTTTTTTCTGGCTGCTACACGGATCCGGAGAAGCGGTTCCTCTGGCTGTTTTTGGCTTACTTCATCAGTTTTTTGTTGGTGGGAACAGTGTGCCTTTTTACTCCATGTCTTCAGGCTTTAAGCCTTGTGAGTACTGTAGTCGGCAAATGTTGGTTACTGCCAAAAGCTGAAGCCGAAGGCGCTTAAAGAGCGCCGTATGAAGTTGCTTGCGGCGTGTATGTCGCGATCTTCGGAGTCTTCCTGGCCTCTGTTTTCATCCCAGAAAGAGGTACGTTCTCTGGGTCGATCTATAAGTCGGAGCCGGTCCAGAGGAAGTCATTCTCCAGAGACGTCAAAAGGTAGGGAGCTGATGAAGTCGTGGCATCCTACAGTTTAACTGCATGGAGACTCCATCTCCCACGGCTCCTCCCGCTCGACGGTGAGGAGGCCTTACGCGACTCCGCACTGCGTCTTCCCATCTTTCTGTGAGCCGGGGCATCGATGGCCCAGGTGAGGGAGAATTAGAACTCTTTACACCTCATCTTTCGGCCGGCTTCGCTTCAGTGCAAGTATACAGTCCTTCAGGATCTCCACCTACTGTGCCTGTTTTCGATCAACTGACACTGACGTCAGCAGCACCGGTCAAAATAGTCTCTCCTCCTCCTACCGATGTCAAGGCGTCGCCTTCTCAGCGTCGAATGCAGTCAACAGTACAGACTGAGGGGAATGTGCTGTTGTTGGTTCATTCTCAGGAGGAGACTTCTATTAGTCACCTTGTGTCGGCTGAGACGGGGCTTTTTCAGCCCATTTATGATACTATTACTTCTCAGGTGGAGGAGAGCTGGATTTCTGCTCTTGGAGAGGCTAGTGGGCTGGAATCTTCACCAGCTTCAGGGTTACTTTCTTCCCCCTAGTCTCGCTAGGGAGGCAAGTTCCTCCTTCGCAGATATGCTGAGGAGAGTGGCTACAGTTTTGGACTTATCCCTACCTATGGTGCAGAGGTCTATTGACCCTCTGATTGAGGTCCTTTACCAAGGACAGACTGGGAAAGAGCCTGTTCTTCCGTACAGTGAGGCCCTGTTTGATAACTTATTAGGAATTTGGGCCAACCTGAATCCAAGGTCTCAGTGGATCGTGATGTCGCTCGCAGACACTTGTCTCCACCTGGGGACCCAGTTTGCCTCCATAGACATCCTTCCACTCGTAGCCTGGTGGTTCAGGCTGCAACATCTTCACATGATGCGGATTCTGCACCTAAGACTCCAGTAAATAAGGATTCTAGGAGTCAAGATGCATGTGGCAAACACATCTTTGCTTCTGCCAGCTCTGCCTTGAGATTCACTAACGCTTCATGTGTGCTGCGCAGTTTTTCCCATGCTTTGTGGGATTCTTTGCAGAATATGTTGCAGTCTCTTCCGGATAACCTCAGTTCTGAGGTTGGTGGCTTGAGGTGGTCAACAGCCAGCTAAGCTTAAAATTAGGTGTGGCATGGACACTACAGATTCTGTGGCTCGAGCCATGGCATCTGCGGTGGCGCTACGGCGTCATGCTGGGTTGGAAGCTTCAGGTTTTTCAGAGGCTGTGCTGCCGACTTTGGTCGACATGCCATTTGATGGTGCCCATCTCTTTGGGGCTCAGGCCCGATGCAGCATTAAGACACCTCTGTCATAGGCGAAGGAATACAGAGTCTTAATTCCTCATTTTCTGTTTATATGCTATTTGGCCTATACTTGGATTGTATATGTGATGCAAGTTCTTTCTTTATCAAGGTTTGAGCCTTGTTAGGGAATTGTAATGTCCACTTTTGGTGCACCAGATGGTGTTCCTGCGAGGAGCAGATGTTTTGGTTTTAATATCATCTTTGTTGGGGATAATTAAAGGATGGTTGTGTCCCTTTTTAGGTCTCGCAGACCTAGCGCTGGAGCGCGCATGCGCTCCTCGCTCTGCGAGGCTTATTGTAATCCGTACGATTTGAGAAGGGGACTTGAAGCCCCGCCCATCATTCCAATTGGCTTGCGTCATCGTTCCTGCTAAACGGTGGCTTTTCATTGTAAAGGAGGCTTCTTAGTCCCTCCTTGTTACCGTCCGGTCTCCTCTTGGCCCCGCCCACCCGGACTGGATCGTTTACTTGCGGCGTTAGACGGTCTCCTTCATAAGTCTGTAAGCACTCTTTTTTTTTCATTTTCAGCGCGGTCCGCTTCGGCTGCGCTTGTTAATTGTATGCTTCATGCTTGTGTAAGTGCTTGATACACGTTTGTGTCGCCCCCCCCCCGTCGTCCTCCCCACCGCTACCCGCCCTCTGTCTCATCCGCCACCCGCGCCTTGTTTTTTTTGTCCTTTATTTTCTTTAGTGTTCCTATACAGTCAATTGAGAGCCTCTACCCGCCCTCTGTGTCGTCATTTTTGAACAATCACAACTAGTATGGTTTTATTTTTTGTGTGAAAGCGGGTGCATAATGAGGGTAGTCTCTCTGAATTAGGCTGCAGTGCCCCTGAATTTAGTACAGATCATGTGACGTTCCTCTCTCTGTCTTCAACTGTAAATATGTTGTCGAGCTGCCTCCCAGCCTCCAATTGCAAGGGTACTTGGTTGGTACCCTGCCTTTACAAGTCGAAACATACCTGGAGTTGGGAGCGTCCCCCAAGCAACAACTCAAAACACATCCAAGGCTATGCTCCAACAGCCCGGCGGCTCTGTGCGTTGTAAGAGAAAACGACAACCCCGCACCTTGTCATCCAAAATATAGAGTGTGCCCCTCCCCTCGCCCGTGTGCGCGGACCGAGTGCATGACTGGAATTATGGCTGGGAATGAGGCTGCTTTAACCTGCGTATGCTTCAGAAACGGGAGTGCCTGCGAGCAAGGAAGCCTCCTCTTTTTCAGCCGCCCTCTTTGCTGTGAACACAACTCACGGGGACAGAGGCCATGGACTCCATTTTCCAGAAGACGTCTTGAGCCGCGCCCCTGTTGTGCAACTTTTGGGACCCGCAGTCTGTATTCTGTAGCCACGTGGGTCTCCATTTTTAATTCCGGACATGCTTGGTGTCTTGTTGACCATGCCCCTCGAGTGAAAACATGAATGCTGTAGCGCCTCCTCCAGTTCAAAACATATTCCGTTTCCCGCCCCTCCATTTCATATTACACATGGTGCCCAGGTCTTCCCACTGCCCTTTTAAAGCGTACAAGTGCCCTGTCACCCTTCCTACAATTCAGTCCACGCCTGTTGGTCTGCCCCACCAATTCAAAATGTGAGGTGCCCTGTGGCTTCTTTGTAAAACGTACCGGGGGCATTTCTCCACTAGTTGAAAACATACTCGTCTGGTGCCCCTTAAGACCCAGTTCACACCGTCGTCCGCCACCCGCTCCTTCCTTGTGCCTCATGCTGCTCTCCTCACTCTCCTTCCTTCTACCTCAGGCTGCTCCCCTCCTCACACTCTTCCTTCTCCCTCATGCTGCTCTCCTCACTCTCCTTTCTTCTGCCTCATGCTACTCTCCTCCTCACTTTCCTTCCTTGTCCCTCATGCTGTTCTTCTCCTCCTCCTCACTCTCCTTCCCGATTCTTCACACTGCTCTTCTCCTCCTAACTCTATGCTTCATACTGCTCCACAGCTAACAATTACAATCCAACCCACATAATTCCGCTACACATCACATACATACACTCAATAACACATGGCTAAAATACAATACCATTAGCAAAGCCAAAGGCTCTAACTTAAACAAATGCGAGACCTATTGCATTTCCAATGCTTGTTTTTCTTTTACCTCTGAGGTTGAGCTTTACGCTCAAGAGGTTTATTGAAGAGAAGTGTCTTCCGGTTGGGAAGCTTAACCTGTTCTCATGCTTCTTTGAAGCAGTTTAGTATGCTGAATTTGCATAGCGTCTGTCGTTCAATATTTTTTATAGAGACATATTGTTATTCCGGTTATGAGACCTGGTAGATAGGGTGTATATTGGTTTTGCATATACTCTGATTTTCCTTGTCAGGATAATCAGCGCAGTCCTTTTTCGCTACTTAAGCAGCGTGCATGTTTATTGTGGGTGCTCCACTTTATTGAAGCATTGCGCTGGCAAGCTCAGAGTCTGTTTTGAATTCTTTCGAATACTCACACTCTTGGTTTCCTCCTTTATTGGAGGGTATATGTAGTTCCTGTGTTCAATTTTGAGGTATGGTGTTTATGTGAACTCTGTCTAAAGTTATCTGAGAGGCAGTGTCTGGAAAAAGTTTACCTTCGGGCTGTTTTCGGCCATGCTTTTCATAGTAGGAGAATTTTAGGCTTTCTTAAAAGCTCTTCTTCTTTATTTTTCTGCGATGTTCTTAGCATGCATTGTTCTCTCTGGAGGTTAGATGTTACCGGTCTCCTTGACAACATTTGTTCCTTCTCTAGTGTGCATCTGTTATTCTCTGTACTTTACAGTTCATGAGAGATCATGGTGTGAGCATATGATCTGTTGCTTCTTGAAAGAGCAAGTGTGAACGTGTGTGCTTGCTGCTGGCAAGGGTTCATTTTTATGTTTTCTTTTAGGTAGTATCAACTTTTTCAGATACTTTTGACAGGCAACATTATCTTTATGCATGTCGCCTACATTGTTTTATTGTTGATGCAATATTCGTTTTGAAAATAGATCGTATGGTGGTGTTGGGCTGGTTTTTCCGTTCCGCTTAGCTATTGTGTATATAGGGTATAAGTAAGTGTGTGCATATGTATGTATGTATGTGTGTGTGTGTATATCTATATCTATATATATATGATCAAGGCAGGGAACTGCCGAAACGCGTTATGGCGATGTGATGGTGTGCAGAATAAACTAACAATTAGCACTGAACCTGGGTCTGCGCTCGTTCTTCTCCTGGCAAAGGATTTTCAAGGCGATGATTTGGCATATATATATATATATATATATATATACAAAAGTTGTGCGGTTTTGTTAGCTTGCACCTGAACGCAAGTGGTGCAAATTCTAGGCGCCACCGCTCGCGCAT
This sequence comes from Calotriton arnoldi, assembly GCA_963921515.1. Classification (NCBI taxonomy): domain Eukaryota; kingdom Metazoa; phylum Chordata; class Amphibia; order Caudata; family Salamandridae; genus Calotriton; species Calotriton arnoldi. The sequence goes on from CAWUFW010000699.1 coordinate 3,497,500, forward strand.
GTTATGTAGCACAAACACCCCTTCTCATACATAAAACGGGTTTGCACTCGAAGGCTGGATCACTTCCTTTATTGAGCCAGAAAGCATCAATGAACCCTGAATAGATGTTACTTGCAGCACAGAAAATCACCTCATCCAATCAGTATGTGTGTATATATATATATATATATATATATATATATATATATATCCCCCAAAAAAGAATTTATTGCGAGACTTTTCACCATTAATTTCGTTGTGCTGCGATACTATAACTAATTCAAATCTGTTTGGTTGTCATCTTCACGTCTTTACTATCATTATGTAAACCTATGGGTGGTCATTTTGTCTAAAGAATATTTTTTGTTCCAGTGATGGACTATTGGCCATCTTTCTTGGTACATAAATTGTGTCTCCAGGCCTTGCAATGATGGCTTATTCTTCTTGGTTTTAATGGGAATGAGTTCTGGAAGTTCTTCTTTCTGGACTTATCGGGACAGGTCTTCTTCAAATATTTCTTTATTGATGTAGAGAATGTGGTTGCATGACATTCGTTTTGTCCTTGGCCCTTCTGGGGGTTATTTACTAATGTCTGACTGTTGTCAGATGTTCTTGCTCAGGGTTTTATCCTGTTCCCCTTAAGGCTCGGTTCTTTCGTGCCTGTAGGGTTGTTTCTTTTTTATATTGCCTGTGGTCATTGCCACAGTCTTTATTAACAGCCCTGGCTCTTTTTCTTCTATTCCTATATTTGGTCGGTTGTTGGTTATGACCAATTGGTTCTCTTTGAGAGATTTTGTAGGATTAGTTCGCAGATCCTCCTCTGGGTGGTTATAGCTATGGTATTTAATTCAAAGTTAAGAAATCTGCGGCTAGATGTCTCTATCAAATGAACAAGTTACTTGACTTCGGTAGCATATTATCTGGTAGAGACACAGTCTAGCTGCAGATTCCTTAATACCCTGCCTCCCCACTCTGCAAACAACCTCTAGGAAAGGGTTATACTCTTTTTCTGTACTGGTTTTATATACCGGTGACCACTGTCTCACTTAATGTTGGGACTCAACAAACCACTTGGTCTTGCCACATAGGTATTGTTTAGATGTTGCCATACCATCCATTTTCAATGGTGAGTGGTCGGTAGAGTGGGGGGTGTTTTCTCTTTTACACTGGATTAAACACCAGTGAGTAGTGTTGATTCATTTAGTTCTTTCTTTGAAAGTCTTTGTCTGGTATTAGCATACCTTTTATTGCACTAGCACTATCTCACGTGATGGTGTGATTCAACAAACAGCTAGGTGTTGTTTTAAAGGTTTTGTTTCAGTATTACCATGCTATTCATTACCATTGGTGAATGGTCTGTAGAGTGTAAGGTATTTTCCTTTGCATGCTGGTTATACACCAGGGTGTAGGGTTTCATGTAGCCTTGGGGGGTTTTCTTTAAAATCTTTGTCTGGTATTAACATACCATTTGATGTTACTTCTTTATTAATATTTCAAAGGTTTTTTGATATTTTTGGCACACTGTTTCTATAGTGGCTCCGTATTCTGGCTCGGAAGGTTTCACAGAAGAGACTGACCTCCGGGGACTTGTTTGGCTCCACTGACGTCATGACCGGAGTCAACGTCATCACGGAGCTGTACGATGCCGTCTCCCGGTGCGCAGAGGTAATGCTGAAAAATTCCAGATCCAGTCTGATGCCTGGGGAGAATTCAAAGTTAAGGAATCTGTAGCTAGACTGTGTCTCTACCAGATAGTACGTTACCGAAGGTAAGTAACTTGTTTAACAGGCATACTTTCTCAACTAAACCTGGGACAAACAGTATTGTTGTCATGTTAATCAAGCCTAGGTCAGTTGACTGCTTTGAAGGTGCTTTTTAGAATAAAAATTGCTAGATACATAGATTAAGACGTGAATGTCACTCCCTCCAATTGAAGGAAAGATTAACCAGCAACATCTCAGGTAACTTCAGGGCTAGGATGATGGTTCACACTTAATCAGATTCAAAACCTTCTCTTGGGATGGGTTTCCACAGTATGGGAATGCAGATCTAAGGTTTTGACTTCCCATAGTAGCAACAAAAGAGGGATGTATAATCATCCCATGTTTGGAGACAAGTAGGCGCACCCTTCTTAACTAAAGAAGTTAATGGGGTGTTCCTTGATCCTGGTGTAGTTGGGTTGTGGAGACTTGGGTCTCCTGGGCACACTCCTTTTCCTCAAGATGTCCTCTTATGCATATCCTTACAGTAAGCTTGGCCTTGACACTTATGCTTTGGGCCAAGTCACTTCCTCCTGACAGATGCATAGCAACTTCAGAGGCAGACAGGTGAGTCTTTTCTCTCGACAGGCCAAGGAGCAAGGTGACTGTGCAGGCTTAACTCAAACCAACCCGAGCAAAAGTTTCACTTCTGGCTCTTGCATCTTCTAATCTCTTGATGCAGCTGCCCGGACATCCTTGGTGCTGAGTTTAAATGTTGAACCAGGTAATCTGAGGTGGCCAGGACTGTTCTTCCTCTGGTGCTCAAACCTGGCATATTAGGGAAACCAAGACCTTTTCAAAGAGCTAGGTGCACTTCCAATCCTGGGCTATCACTGTTCCTGTTTTTAGAGCCCAAATTCACAGGCTTACTGCTCTGCTGTTCCTCCTGAGACCAGTTTTGGCTGCCTCACATGGTGCTGGTCATGGGCTAGGAAGGGGGAGGGTTCGATTTCTTTCTGGAGGGGAATGTCTGCTATGTCTAATTACATGGGATAGCTAATGCTTAATTGGTTTCATGGAGGGAAACTGGTGATGGCTATGTGGAGTCAGGCAAGTCCAAAATGGCGCCACCAGCCCTAAAAAATGGTGACCACCATCTTGTGCAGCAGACACATGTGGAACACAGTGGACTACAGCACCACACATTCCATTCACACAATAATCCCGTATAATTTGCATTCACTGCAGGAATCCTTCATTCATGTCCCAGACATGGTGAAGGCAAGGGCCCCCGAGGGTGTGTCTCAACAGACTTTTACAAGCTACTGCCAATAAGCCTCCCCCTGCCCACACTCCATTCACAAGGGGAACAGCTAAAATGGCTTATGCTCCTAATTACAGAATGCTCCACAATCACTGTTAGTATTGAATAGCCTGGATAGAGGGGCAGCAGCCACATTCGCAAAAAGGTGAGCTTTGCGTGCCCTTCTGATGTCTCAAAGTGGAGTAAATTGAAGAACTCTTAGTAAGCTTGCACGATTGGCAGCTCATTAGGCTTAAAGTACAGAAACATACAAGGACAATGTGGCACATCTTTACAAAGCAGTGCAAATTGCTTGTATTCCAATATATAAGCATTTGAATCTCTCAAGCCATCTGCCGCTAAATAGACAAACTGAACAGATAGCTTTTCAGCTTGTGGGCACTAAGGTTGACAAACAGATGTTAGAGAGACATGCCTTATAGCAGGAGTGAATGTGGGGATCACACACACGCTTAACTGTCATAGCATGTCACTTGCTCCACTGATTCTGGCTTTGTCATTTGTAGCAACACTTGGTGGGAAGGGGTAATTGGGAGTTCTGCTGCTATACTCTGAGGCCCAGCCAGTGGCAGTGCTTTTGGGAGAACACTTTCTCCCTGCATCATTACTGTTGGCTGATACTCTGGCAATAGCAGTGCAAGGTAAGAGGTGTTGGAGTAAACCCAACTTGTGACTCTGCTGCTCACTGGAGAGGAACTACTCAGATTAACCCACTGTTTCATCTTGTGGCAAACTTATGTGAGTTAGCTGTGCCTAACTGACCCCCATCTGAACAAAATGAGAATGTGGGGTCAAAGGAAGCGTACTGATGTGTGCTGGGGAAACCTCTCGTCATTACCCTCTGCTTTGGTTGCACAATGCAAGGCTTGAGGCAGGATTAAACTCTTGACTATTCGCTCGTCAAGAAGCTTAATGCGGATTGAAGGTGTGTCCTACCAAATCCGCAGTGGACAGCTCAATACAAGACCCACTGTAACAGTTCTGTATCTGTGAGCCCTGCCCTTAGCCAGTAATAAAACATGAATTTGGTAATGAGAGCCTGATGCAGCAACACAGGCTGCAAGGACTGTGAAAAAAAATAAGATTAGTTTTTATTTCTCTCTCTCTGATTGATACTTCTAACTACAGATTCCTTACATTGTGAATCTCCTCAGGTACCAGACTGGACTTTGAATACTCTATGCAGTAGCTCGTGTGTACCAGCAAGAGGTGCCATCTGCCTCTGACGCAGTTCTGTCCTGCCTGACGACACAAAGCCACATACAGGCGCCAGCCCTATGCACTGATTTCTGTTACTCTATTTCCTCTCCTTTTCATGCGGATCTGAAGCTCCTCGACCGTTTTCAGTTGTTTTTAAGAAAGTTTTGTCAAAACCTTTGACAGTTTGCATAGATGTCTCCTCCCAAAATGTCAAGGTTTAAGTTGTGCTGTAAGATGTCGGTCAAGAACTAGCACATCTGCTTTTGGTGTCTGCACCAAGCCGCAATCCTAGTCATGCAACAAATGCTCCTTAATGCATTTTAAGGCTATCAAGCAGCAGGAATCTGTACTTTGTTTTGCCAAACACAAGAAGCAAGCCCGGTCATGCTTAAAGTTGTGATATTGGTCCTGTTCCCGTTTACCATCTTCAAATAGGTCAGGGACGAAGTAGAAAGACAAGTCCAAAAGAAAATATGAAAAGACCAAGTGAGGCTCTTCCCCTTCTCGATGTTTCCGCTTTGGGAAGAAGTCCATAGTTGATGCTTCAAGGAGACAATTCCAGTTTCAGTGTCTTGATTCAGACAAAATTCTAGTTCTGGAGCTGATCCACCCCAAGTTCCCTGGACCATTGTCAACTCCAGAGCAGAATCCAGTCTTTAAGGCGGCCATGCTGCAACCTTACCAAACTGTTACAGATCCCTCTTGCAAGCCTTAGGGCCCGACGGATTGGTCTGGGCTTCAAGTTTGAATTCCCCTTGTGGGTCTTTCCTCTGCCCTGACTGACAACCCTGTTCAACCTCAGCCTGTTCCACCTCCATGCCTCAACCCCTTCCCCCCTTCTCTGCAGGCTGTTCACATTTCAGTGGTGGGCCATGCTCCTGGGCCACTTGTTCCAGAATCTGCTCCGACTCCATTGGTGGATCTAAAGCCGACATCAGCTAGGATGCATCCCATGTTAATTTGCTCGATTACCATGGGACACCTAAAGATAAGAATGACTCTTTGCCTGTCCCTTTACCTAGGCAGTATTTCAGTAGGATGGAGCCCCTCTTTTGTTCTAACTCTGATGCATGCTGTTCAAGGACTTGAGAATGTTCCTCATAATGAAAATGACTATAAGGAGCCACACACCTTCCTCTCTCCTCGTTACACTGATGCAGGCTTTTATTTTAAAGTGCGAAATGCCAGTGGCTCAGACACATCGGAAACCAAATCTAATTACCTTTGAGACCCCCAGCAGAAGAAAGTGTCTCTTTTACGGCTGTGGCACACAGAGACACAGAGTTATTGGATTTACAGTTCCCCACACTAGAATCTAAGGCTAAACATCTGACCAAGATCTTTCTTCCTTTGCCATCAACTTCGAAACCCTTGCTGTTATTTAATGAAGCCTTGTCTGAGCTCCTACACCTCCGTGGTCGAGACCTTGCTCACCTCTGAGAGTGAGTTGTCCTATTGATCAGTGACACAGACTTACACCTGTGCACCCACATTCTTAATGCAGTACCCTATGCCTCAGAGCCTTGCGGTTCAAGCCTCTACTAGTAAAATCTGATAGAGACATCTAGCCGCAGATTCCTTAACTTAGAATATTCCCCAGGCGTCAGACTGGATCCCGAAAACTTTTTCCTCAGCAGTACCCCTGCACGCCGGGGAGCGGCGTCACCCGACTCCGTCCTGACGTCGTCCACGGAAGTGACGTCAATGGAGCAATATAGGTCTCAACCCCCCCCCCCCCCCCCGGCGTGCTGACGTCAGTTTTTTTAATCTTTTCCGCGTCCCAACGCGGATCCGGGAGAAGCGGTTCCTCTGGCCTGTTTATTTTTCAGGCCTTTCCGACGCCTTTTCGCGCCGGTCACAGTGTGCCGATGCCTTCGGGCTTCAAGTCGTGTGCTTCCTGCTTGTGGCAGATGTCGGCGACGGACCCCCACAAGATCTGCATGTGGTGCCTGGGCGAGCACCACGACTCCGTCGAGTGCGACGCCTGCTGGCAGTTGAAGCCGAAGTCCCTGCGGGAACGGCGGATAAAGATGACCCGGTCGGAATCCTCGCGGCGCCGGTCTCCATCTCCAGCGGAAGAATCCATGCGGCGCAGTTCTTCTTCCCACGCTGAGGTTCCTGCCCGGGGTAGGTCCCGGAGTCGTTCCCGTGGACGTCGCTCGCCTACGTCAGGTAAGCACCGGAAGAAGTCACGGAGGTCATCGACCTCGCACAAGCGTGACATCTGGGCCCGCTGCTCCCGGTCTTCACCGGACACAGGCCCTCAGGAGTCGACCCCAGCCTACCCACCGTTTCCTGGTGCGGGTGCGACTCGGACCCAGATGGAAGCCTATTCCAAGGCCCTGCAGGCCATCTTTGGGTCACCCCCTCTCCCTGGCGTGCCTTCGGGCCCCACAGTGGGGGGTAGGGACTCAGGTCGGGGGTTCGCCCTCGGCGCCGGCCGAGTGCCTTGACTCCGGTTCCGGGGTTGCTGCAACGTTGGGACATGGCCCGGAAGAGCATCCCACTGCGACGTCTGGCCCTCCTGATGCACCTTCGCACAGCCCTGCGGGGCTCCCTGCGTTGTCGCGGGAGGCGGCTGCAGCGCGGAGCTCGACTCCGAGTCGACATCGTTCCTTCTCGCAGGCTCCTGCCTTGGTGGAGGTCGAGTCGACACCGGCCCGACGCCGGGCGGACGAGGCCTCTCCGGGGGTCGTCTACGTCGATCCGACGCCGTCTCGAGGACGGTCGACACCAGTTCCGTCCCCGGCTGTTCCTCTGCTGGTAGAGGACGTGACCCCAGTGGGTTCTCCACCCCCGGGGTTATTTCATTGCTCCATGGAGCAGGGGCCCATGGCGGAGCAGGGGCCCATGGGGCACTGGCCGGCTCAGCCTTTTGCAGGGCCTCTGTCGTTGGGTGGACGGATTAGCCTGCAGCCGTCCCCAACGGATGACTTGCTGTCTCCGCCTCGGATGGCCACGGAGGCTGGCGCTGAGTTTGCGAGGGCGGTTTGCAGGGCTGCAGATATCTTGCAGTTGCAGCCGCCCTCTGTCTCCCTGCCTTCGGATCCTTTGTTGGATCTTCTCCACCAGGACACGGTGGATGTGGAGCCATTGTTGCCTTTTGGCCGGTCCTTGTATGATGTCCTTCTGGGGACTTGGGCCAGACCCTCATCGGGGGGATCCCGTGAGTCGCGCTATTGTGCATCGTCATCGTCTGGCTCCAGACGACCCTGCCTGTTTGTCCCTCCATCCTAGGGCTCACGGACTTGTCGTCCAGGCAGCGTTCCCTTCCTCTCCTCCTCCATTGCGTCCTCCCACTCGGGAGTCTAGGTGGTTGGAGTCGTGTGGCCGCAGTGTCTTTGCGTCCACCAGCTCAGGCCTTCGGTCTTTGAACATGTCCTGCGTGTTTGCTCGGACCACTTTTGCCCTTTGGGACTCCGTCGAGCGGCTCCTCCCCTCTTTGCCGGCGGGCCCTTGTGCTGACCTGGTCTGACTTATTCGAGATGGCCGTGACATGGCGCAGTTTTCCGTCCGGTCGGCCATGGACACCACTGAATCCGTGGGTCGAGCTATGGCCAGGTCAGTTGCCCTGTGTCGCCATGCGTGGCTCCGCGATGGCGCTTTCCCTGACAATGTTCGGGAGCGGCTCAGGGATCTGCCCTTTGATGGGGTCCATCTGTTTGATGGGCATGCCGACTCGGCGGTCCGGCGCCTCCTCTCTGGATTTCGTTGGCTGCCAGGTTTTTAGTCCTCTTAGAGGACTTGTGTTTTCGTATGCAGTATTGTACCTGCTTTTATGATTTCAGTCTCTGGGCTCAAGACATTATTGGCCAGACGGTCTGTATGGCTGTTCAGCCGTGTTCTTTTACCTCCTTATGGTGCAGCTGGGCCAGCTGTTTTAGGATGTTTCTTTTTGACCTCTGCTTATGAGCATGCCTCAAGAGGTGTCCCTCGTTTTTTCAAGGGATGTGACTTACCCTATGTGTGGTATTTGTTGGCTGCTGTGTAGTTGCTCTTCCTTGCCAGTAAGTTTCGGAGGCTCCCGTGGAGCTCACTTTGTTCTTTTCTGTCCCTCTGGGGATTTTTCCTGTGGGTCTGTGCTTCCCGCTGTGGTGGTACATCTCCTCTGTTGAGGCCATCGGGCTGGCGCGTCCCTCTCCTGGAGCTTCTTTGCTGCCTATGGTTGTTCTGTTGCACTCTCATGCGTCTGTGGATGCAGTCTGCTCCGGTGTGTTGTTGGGCTTCTGCCGTTCCGACTCGCCCCAAGGGGGGTTCAGGTCCTCCTGCCTTGCATCTGGCTATTCCTTCTGCCTTAAGTTCTGCCCTTAGCACTTTGGCTGTCTTGGACTTGGGTGCGCGTCCCTGTGGGCGCTTTGTTCCATTCCGCTCCAGCCTGTTTTTTTCTGGGTTCTGGGCGGGCCCCACATGTGGGTCCACACTGGGTGTGTGCGGTATCACGGGGGACCCGTAGTGTTCCTTGGGCCACTGTCGTGGCTGCGTTGTCTTCTTCCCCGGTGTGGGAAAAGGCTCGGGCACCCCCTTTTGGGGGTTTGCCTATGGGTGGTAGGGTTTTCGCCAGGGCTGCTCCCTGTTGCGTTTTGCCTCTCTATGCCGGTTCCCGACCTGAACTTGGTTTTTCTGTTGTTGCTGCGCACGGCTCAGGTGTTTCTCCTTCTGGCCTCTGCTGCGTTTTTCGACAGACTTGTTCTATCCCAGGATGTTTTCTGACATCATCCGGTCTATGGCTATACTTTTTCAGACATTCTGTGTCTGAGGGTTACTGACTCCCTCTTCTTCCTCAGTGTGGTGGTCAGTCTCCCGCCTGTTTCGCAATGACTCTGCCTTTCATATCCCGATCGGGGGTTGTGGTCGTCCTCTTTGTTCATGGTTTTGTGTGTCCTGCTACGTTCACATCGGTGCCGTTGGTGCCTAGTGGGGGACTCTCGGGGTCCTCTTCCAGTTTCCCCTTGGTTGTCACTTCCTTGACTTTTTCATATGTTTCTATGGGCTGTGTCCGCACATGAGAGGACAGGCATGCGTGTGGGGTTTTCCCTGCGGGGGTTTCTGGGGGTTGTCCCAGATGTCCTCGCTCTCTCTCTCTCTCGCTCTCTCTCTCTCTCTCTCGCTCTCTCGCTCTCTCTCTCTCCCTCTCATGGGAGATAGCTTGGGTGCGTCCGGCTTGCCGGTGGCCCTTAGTCATTGTGCCTGTGGGTGCAGTCGACTTGTTGCCTACCCCCTGCTGCGCCAGCCTTCTCTGTCGGTGCGTATGCTTCTTTGGCTTATGCAGTGGTGTGGTTTTCACGGTACACGCGGTCTGGTCCGTGTATTCTTGTGGTTCACATCTATGTATCTCCTGGTGGACGTGGTTTGTATGTCTCGGCATGATGCCTTCTGCCACTGGTTTTTCATTTGCTGGCACCTGATGCTGTGCCGCTCATATTGTCATTTTGTTTCAGTCCCTTCGCTGGGGCTTTGTCTCTTACGATTTCTGGGATCCTATTCTTAGTTTCCCTCTTTCGTGGCAGCTGTGGCATTCTGCCATTGTGCACTGACCCTTCTGGTTCTGTGTTTTCGTTTAGTCCCTGTCTGGCTGATAGTGGACTTGTACCGTCCTCTGCCGAATGTGGTACCTGGCTTTCCTTGCGCATGCTCCACTTTTTACTTCGTGGCCTAGTGTCCGCTCCGCTGGCATTGCTGAGCTTTATGGGTCTGATGTCAGCCGCACTGGCATTGCTGTCCCCACCTTGTTTTCGTCACTGTTCTTGACGGTTTACTTCCCTTGGGAATTTGGTGGCTTTCAGTCGCAGACCCTCCTCCAATGGGGTATGGCTTTGGTATCTATTCTAAGTTAAGGAATCTGCGGCTAGATGTCTCTATCAGATGAACGAGTTACTTACCTTCGGTAACGATGTATCTGGTAGAGACACAGTCTAGCCGCAGATTCCTTAACGCCCACCCATCCTCCCCGTTCTGCGAGAGCCTTTCCAGGTGGGATGCTAACCACTTGCCTCCTTGCAGGTGGCATTGGTCTTCCTGAAGGGTTTTCTCGTTCACCTGCCTCCGGGGCATGGTGTCATTCTGTTTTGGCACATTGGCTCTTCGCCATTGTGGTTCTTGGGTGGCTAGGTTATGTGCTTTTCCATGTTCCTCCACCCTGATTGCTACGGCGTGGAGCTCCTCATGTTCTTCTGCCCTCCCTCCCCCCTCGTCTATTTCTCCCCATTACTTTGGGGTCTCCTTGTCTCTGCTGCAGTCGATTGGGTTGTCCCTTTATTTGACTGTGCTACAGTTCATAGGTCATTGTGGGGGGTGTGGTGGGCATCCTTTGTTGCTCACTTCTGGTCCCTTGTCATGAGTCATGTTGTTCCAGTCTTGTCCTTTGCCGTTACAGTATATGGTTACTGACTCTTCCATACAGTTCCATTCTGTGGTTACAAATTGCCCTTCATTTGTTATGCCATTCATTTCCAATGCCGTTGCCTCTTACGGGGGGGGCACGGCTCTTCGCTTTGGTGGGATTTTTTTTTCTGGGGCGGGTGCTCTGTTTGCTCCCTTCAAGTGTTGAGTGCTATTTCAATGTGGAGATGTTTCTCATCATTCTCTGATTTCTTCTCATTGTAGTTTCGAGAAATTTGAAGTTTCAATGATTTTTAATCTTTTATGGCACACTGTTCCTATACTCTCACAGTTTTTTGTAGTGGCTCCGCGTTGTGGCGTGGAAAAGTTTCACAGAAAACTGATGTCAGCACGCCGGGGGGGGGGGACACCTATATGGCTCCATTGACGTCACTTCCGTGGACGACATCAGGACGGAGCCAGGCGACGCTGCCCCCCGGCGTGCAGGGGTACTGCTGAGGAAAAAGTTTTCCGGATCCAGTCTGACGCCTGGGGAATATTCTAAGTTAAGGAATCTGCGGCTAGACTGTGTCTCTACCAGATGCATCGTTACCGAAGGTAAGTAACTCGTTCGTTAATCCAAACATATTTCCCACCTGCTCCATCAGATAGGGAATACAAGAAAATTGATGCTATGGGCTCTGTGGCGGCTCTGTTGCAGCACTGTCCCACCGTCCTAGTCAGCGGCTGTCTCACCTCTGCAAGTGACTTCATGGTGCCACCCCTTTGCGATGATTCAATTTCCTCTTTAAATCCTGCGTGATGTCTTCATTTCCTCAATTACTTTTTTCCCCCCAGGTCCCTTCGATGTGGACCTGGAGCTCCATTTCCCAACTTTTTTTTGTTTTGTTGATGCTTTACCAATTTATTCTAAAATGCTCTTTTTGGCACTTTGCAGAGATGTCTTCCCCCTAAAACCACAGGTTTTATGCTGTGCTATGCCTCTCAAAAACAGACATCTGTCTTTGGTTCCTTGGCCCCAAATGTGACTCAACTGCCTGCAACAAATGTTCTCTGATGCCATCGAAGGCAATCTGGGAGCGGGTAGCCAAGCTCAGTGTTGCCTTGTATAAGAAGCGGGGCCAGTTCTGTTTGAGATCTCCAGCTCAATCCTGGTCGCCATCTTCTTGTACGTCCAAGACAAAGTCGAAACACATGCCTCAATTCAAGCTCAGGAAGGGCATGCTGGCTCGACTCAGTTTCGCTGTTCCTACTCAAGGAAGAAGTCATTCATTCGGCACTTGAAAGCTCCAGTGCGGGCTTCATTTCGAGAATGGAGCTGATGCTCCCCTAATTTGTCAAACCATTGTATGCTCCGCTGCAGATTGATGCCTTTAAAGATGCAATGCTGCAGTTGTTCCAGACAGATCAGGGGCCCTCTGGCATGTCTTCGGCCCACAGATCCATCAGAGTCTCCTTTTGGAATTCTACCAGAGCCCATCACCTGGCCCCAACTGACCCTTTTGGCCTCGGACAGTGGCAGGATGCGCATTGCCACATCAGCCGCAGGCCTCACCTCCCTCAGCCATGGATCCAGGGGTGCCAGCTCTGTACTCTGCTTCAATTCCTGTGTCGGATCCTGTGCTGACTTCAGTCAGATCTCGACCTATGTTTCCCTGTGAACTAACTAAAGCACAACCTTTAGCCTGGGAGGCTTCCTCTGATGTTCCTTTGCCTTGATGCCACCCCATTTTTGGTTCTGCCTCCAGTGTGATTCAGGGGTTCCAACAGGATCCCAACAAAAAGATGACAATGTGGTGGACAATTTACTATCACCTCATTATACTGATGCAGGTCGACCCCACCCTCCGGAATGCTAGTGATTTAAGCATTTTCGGTGAAACGGAATTTGACTCTTTTAGATCTCCTTGCTGAGGAGGGCATGTTGTTTGCAGTGTTTATTCACAAGAGTGCAAAGGTGTTGTATATACATTTGCCCACTGTGGAGGCAAACTTACTGACTGACATTATGCAACCTGGTAACTACTAAGCCATTACTGCTATTTAACAAGGCCCTGACTGAGGTCTTATGGTTCCCTGTGCAACCTGTGTTCAGCACCACCTTTGAGCAATTTGATTGGTCAGTGCCACAGACCTGCCTCTGGAACCTGTCCTTCATGACACGACATCCGACTCGGGAGAGTCTAGTCGTTCAGCCTTCGGCATGCAAGGTGAACCTTAATGCTTTCTCCATTGCTCCTACAGACAGAAAATACAAGAAGATTGACACTGTAGGCAAGAGTTTTTATTTGTACAGTTTGGCCCTATGTTTGTTGAACTCTGTTGCCACTTGGGCCATTATGCACACCAAAAGAGATCTTCCCCTCGCTACATGAAGTCTTTCAAGCTCCATTTGCTCAAACAACACAATGATCAGAATGTGGCCAAATACATCCTTAAAGCCAGTGTGGACACTACGGACTGTCAGCCTTGCAATAAGCTCTAGCTTCATTGTTCGATGACCAGCTTGGGTGCATGCTACCAGGGACGCCTAGGCATCATCGATGGATATGCCTTTTGACAGAGCCAGGCTCTTTGGTGCTAAGGTGGATTCATTGTTGGAGCACTTTAAGGATAGCTGGACTACAGCACATTTCATGGGACTACGTTTCAGCGCTCCCCAGTTTCATCAAGAGTATCAGAAATTACAGGAGTATCTGAAGGGCCTTCCCTACTCGTGAAAGCAGCCTGTCCAGCTTTACATGGTTCCATATGGAGAGATTGTGGCAGAGGCCGTGACACCAGCAGGTGCCGCAATATTTATCCTCCTCACCAGTGGCAGCAACTGCCAAATCGTAGATTCTCTTCCAAGGGTCATATGGGACTTGTAGGTGGCAGAATCTGAACTTCCCTGCCTGGCAGGCATGCAGTTACTTTGGACAATGGGGTCCTTCAAATCGTTTGGTTTGGTAGTGCCCTCCCATTTTTGTCCACCCTCTTCATATTCCACCAGTATGTGGTAAGACATCAGCATGCTGCCATTCTTGCCATAGAAGTTCAGACGCTGCCAGGGGTGCAATTAAATTGGTGGTGGAGAGGGGCACAGGATGCTACTCTCTGAACTTCTTGGTCCCCAAGAATGAGCGTTTGAGGCTGATATTGGACCTCATGCTTTGGAACGCCTTCCTCAGGAAGGCCATGTTAAAAATGCTGACGTTGGCTCAGGCCCTAGTGGCTTTGTATCCTGGAGACTAGATTGTGTTCTTGCACTTGCAGGACGCATACTTTCTTGTACTGATCTGCTATGTCACAGGCATTTCCTTTGGTTTGTTGTCAGATCAGAGAACTTTCAGTTTACGGTCTTGTACTTCGACCTTAACGGTGCATCGTGGGTGTTCACAACAACGATATCATTGGTTACAGCTTATCTTTTCAGTTTGGATATTCATGTATACCTGTACCTCTACGATAGGCTGCTAAAGGCAGGCTAGGTCCATTCATGTCTACTTGGAAATGACTTTCATTGCTGTTCACCAGAGGTTTTCTATTGATGAGCCAAAATTCCATATTCAGCCTGTGCAGAGGATTCATTTTATGAGGACTATCTTGGGCATGGGGCTTTGATGGACTTTGCACCTCTCTAACAAATCCAGGACAATCAGGCTATTAGCTCGATGTTTCGTGGTTGTGCCTTGGTTCCATTCCAGATGGTTCTGAGGCTTCTTGGTCTCCTGTCCTCGTAGATACACTAATGCCTCAAGTTGGTACATGCATCCTCCGCAGTGGAACTTTCACCTTCAAGGTACCCAACACAAGAGTGCTTCTCGGACATCATACGCATATCGCAAGACACAACCCAAGAACCTCTGTGGTAGATGGTGAATGCCAACCTAACATGTGGTAAACCGTTATGCCTACCCTAGCCAGAGCTCACTGTAGTGTCAGATGCTTCATCTCTGGTATGGGGAGGAAGTCACCTGGATGAGATGGAAATCAGATGCCTCTGGTCTCCAGTAGAGCAGTGTACCATATCAGCCTTCTATAGCTGCGCGCCATACATTTAACCTTCAAGGCCATTTTGCCTTACATGAAGGCCCGACCATCCAGGTCCTGACAGGCAACTTAGCTGCCATGTGGTAGTGTAGAAAGCAAGGCAGAGTGGGGTTCTGCATTCTCTGTCTAGGGGCTCTGAAGCTATAGGGGTGACTAAGCCCACAAAGGACCTCCCTGGCAGTTAGTCACCTGATGGGGTTCCCTTTATATCTGAAAGAGACACGTTAGTGACAGATTCCTTACCTTAGAATATCCCCAGGCGTCAGGCTGGATCCGGAAAGTTTTGCATAGCAGTACCCTTGCGCGTCGGTAGGCGGCGTCGTGCGGCTCCGCGTCCGTCGTCGGCGTCTGGATCGCCGGGATGACGTCGCGGCCAGTACTTAGACGCCGCCCATGCGCGCTGACGTCAGTTCTTTCTTTTTCCGCACCAGTAAGCGCAGATCCGGAGAGAGCAGTGCCCCAGTCAATTTTTGACTGAACTTTTTGTGACTTTTTGTGACTGTTTTATCGAGTCGTTCGACTCCCACGGTGTCAGTAGGGATGCCCGGCTTCAAGCCATGCGACGCCTGTGGTCGAATGATGTCGATCACGGACCCGCATCGAGATTGTCTCTACTGCCTCGGGCGCGACCACGACCCCAAGTCATGCCCCGACTGTCGGGCCTTGCATCCGAAGGCTTTGCGAGAGCGGTCTCGAAAGCTCCTCGAGGTCCGGCAGTCGGCTCCGCGCCAATCCAAGCTCCGGTCACGAGAGAGGTCGAGGGGCCGGTCGCGGAGTCCTCATCGTTCTTCGGGGTCCAAGTCTTCGCACTCCTCCGGTAAGTCGAAGCACAAGAAGTCGAAGAAGCGTCATCGCTCGACGACTTCCCCTCGCCGGTCGCGCGACTCGGCTCAGGGTCCCGACGGCACCGTCCCCGCGGCTCCGGGAGTGCCTGTGGAGCCGCCGCCGCATTACCCGCCCTACCCGGGTTCGGCGGCGACTCCGGCCGAAATACAGGAGTTCCTGTCGGCCATGGCCCGCCTCTTCGGGCCTCAAAGACCCCCCGGTGCGCCTTCGGGCCCCGCGGGCCCTAGTGGGGTTCCTCCTGCGGCTCCGGCGGCGGCTCCGGCCCCGACGCCGCCAGCAACACCAGCCCCGGCCCCGGTCCCGGCTCCGGTGCTGCCGCAACCCCGGTCGACGCCCGTTGACCTGACAACACCTCCACCGGCGTCGCCTTCCCCGGTGCCGTTCGCGACGCCGCCCGGGGCTCCGGCCGTCGTCGTCCCCACGCTCTCTCCGGATCCGGACTCGGCGCCGGACCGACGTCGATCGACGCCGGCTCCGGCGCCGCTGGGACCTTAGGTCCCACGAGTCCCTTCTCCTTACATTGACCCTGATTTGGAGGACGAAGAGAACTGGGAGGGGTCTGAGGACCCTCTCACTGCCCAATGTGAGTATGATCAGGACTGGGCTGAGTAACTTGGGGATGCCAGTGGTCTGGACACCTCTCCTGACATTGGCATGCTGTCTCCTCCTTCCGTGGCAACGGAGGAGGGAGCAAACTTTGCTACGGTGTTGCGTAGGGCAGCTGAGGTTCTGCACCTTAAGTTACCTACTGTGGCTGTCAGCACTAACATCCTGACGGAAGTGCTTCAGCCGGCGGCTACCTCCTCGGAGCCACTGCTGTCGTTTAACGACACACTTTCGGGCGTTCTTTTGGGCACCTGGTCCAAGCCCACCACAGGGGCTCCTGTGGATCGGAACGTAGCCCGACGCCATCGCCCTGCTCCGGGCGACCCCCTGTTCCTTTCCCAACACCCCACCCCTGAGAGCTTGGTTGCCCAAGCCTCTGCCTCTCAAAGCGCCTTCCCTACCGCTCCCCCGGATAGGGAATCCAAAAAACTGGATCAATTTGGGAAGAAAGTTTTTTCTTCCACCAGTGCTGGCTTGAGGTCTGTCAACACCACTTGCCTCTTGGGCCGATATTCCCACTCCCTGTGGGATTCGGTGGCGCAGGTCCTGCCCCAGTGTCCTGAGGAGGTCCAGGCACTGCTTTCCCGCGCCATTGCGGAAGGAAGAGATGCGGCGAAGTATACCATCCGATGTGGCCTTGATACCGCCGACTCGCTAGGCAGATCGCTTGCGACGACAGTGGCGCTGCGCCGTCACGCCTGGCTGAGGACCACTGGATTCTCGGGTGATGTCCAAAACACACTTATGGACTTGCCCTTTGATGGTGTCGGCCTTTTCGGCAACAAAGCAGACCATGCGCTGGAGCGCTTTAAGGACTCGCGGGCTACAGCCAAGTCCCTGGGCCTTTCTGCTGTGCGCCCTCCGCAACAGTCTGCTTTTCGCCCCTTTCGTGGCCACGGAAGGGGCGCCCAGTCACGTCCGCTGCCCAGCCACCGGCCCGCGCAGCAGGCGCCTACGCGTGGCCGAGGATGTGGCTCCCGCCGAGGCGGGCCGGGTAACCAGCGTGCGGGTCAGGCCACCACCTCCGCCCCGTCCGCGGCCTCCAAGCCCTCCTAGTCCATCCTTTCAGGTCCACAGCTCGCCAGTGGGGGGCAGGGTTCGCCATCACCTTCACCACTGGCGTGCCATCACATCGGACAAGTGGGTCTTGGACATTGTCCGAAGGGGCTACTCCCTCCCCTTCGAGACTACCCCCCCAGCCATGCCACCTCAAGACCACCGCATGTCGGGGGATCATTTAGTACTTCTTCAAAAGGAAGTTGCGGCCCTCTTGGCCAAGGGGGCCATCGAGCACGTTTCGACCCCAGAAGTAGGGCGTCGTTGTTACTCCCACTACTTTCTGGTGCCCAAAAAGGACAAGGAGGACATGCGTCCTATCTTAGACCTCCGGAACGTCAATCGCTTCCTCCGGAAGGAGAAGTTCAAGATGCTCACCCTAGCTCAGGTCTTGACTGCCCTCGACCCTGGAGACTGGATGGTAGCGTTGGACTTGCAGGATGCATATTTTCACATCCCCGTCCTGCCGGCGTTACCTGCGGTTCACGGTAGGCCTGAGCATTTTCAGTTCACCGTGCTCCCCTTTGGCCTTACCAGCGCCCCTCGGGTGTTCACGAAAGTGATGGCGGTGGTCGCAGATCATCTGCGCCGGGCAGGGGTTCCAGTCTTCCCCTACCTCGACGACTGGCTGCTGAAGGCGGGCTCGTCCCAGGCAGTCGTCTCCCACCTCCAGACTACGGCCGAACTCCTGCACTCGCTGGGGTTCTCCATCAACGTGCCGAAGTCGCACCTGGTTCCTTCTCCACAGCTCCTTTTCATCGGAGCAGTTCTGGACACGACGCAGTTTCAGGTTTATCCTCCCGAACGGCGAGCCCGGGATATTCAGGCTATGATTCCGATCTTTCAGCCTCTATCCTGGGTTTCGGTACGGATGACCCTGAGGCTGCTGGGCCTCATGGCCTCCTGCATCCTGCTGGTCGATCATGCCAGATGGCATATGCGGGCTCTGCAGTGGGACCTGAAGTTCCAGTGGGCGCAGCATCAGGGGAACCTGTCCGATTGCGTCCAGATCTCGGAGGGGACTGCAAGACAGTTGCAGTGGTGGCTCTCGAACCGGCAATGGGTCATGGGCAGATCCCTCTCCCTTCCCCAGCCAGAGCACACAGTTGTGACGGACGCGTCCCTTCTGGGATGGGGCGGTCACATGGGAGAGGCGGAGATCAGAGGCCTCTTGTCTCCGGCGGAGTCCCGGCTCCATATCAACCTTCTGGAGCTCCGGGCGATCCGACTTGCACTCAAGGCATTCCTTCCCTCTGTCAAGGGGAAGGTAGTGCAGGTGTTCACGGACAACACCACCGCCATGTGGTACTGCAACAAACAAGGCGGGGTGGGGTCGTGGACCCTATGTCAGGAGGCTCTGCGTCTCTGGACATGGCTGGAACATCAGGGCATATTCCTGATGGTTCAACACCTGGCAGGTTCCCTGAACGCCAGGGCGGACGAACTCAGCCGCAGGTGCATGATGGATCACGAATGGCGTCTTCACTCGGAGGTGGCGCAAGGACTCTTTCTACAGTGGGGAGAGCCTTGGTTAGATCTATTCGCCACCGAAGAGAACGCGCAATGTCATCAGTTCTGCGCGTTGGAATTTCCAAGGCGGCACTCGCTCGGCGACGCTTTTCGTCACGAGTGGGGTTGCGGTCTGTTGTACGCTTTTCCGCCTATACCACTTCTACCCAGAGTGTTGAAGAAGATTCGGCGCGACCGTGCCCAAGTCATTCTTGTGGCTCCGGAATGGGCTCGAAGAGTTTGGTATCCCGAGCTACTCAGTATGAGCGTCGATCCCCCGATCCGTCTGCCTCTTCGGGAGGATCTTCTGTCGCAGCAGCAGGGGACGGTACTCCACCCGAACCTGTCCAGTCTCCACCTCCTTGCGTGGAGATTGAGCGGCGGCAGTTGATTCCTTTCGACTTGCCTCCCGAAGTTTGTGATGTGATTCTGGCAGCCAGGCGTCCCTCCACTAAGGTGGTATACGCCTGCAGGTGGAACAAGTTTGTGGCATCGTGCACAGCAAAGGCTGTGAATCCCCTTTCTGCCCCTCTTTCTGAGGTTCTTCTGTTCCTTCTTTCTCTGGCCCAACAGGGTTCTGCCCTGGGTACCATCAAGGGCTATCTTTGTGCAATCTCGGCCTTCCTCAGGCTTCCTGATCAGCCCTCCCTTTTCAAGTCCCCTGTTGTTAACAGGTTTCTTAAAGGCATTACACACCTCTTCCCTCCTGTTCCGTTTGTAATGCCTCAGTGGGACTTGAACTTGGTTCTTACCTTTTTAATGTGCGCTCCCTTTGAGCCTCTACATAATTGTCCTCTTCGTCTTCTCACTCTGAAGACAGCCTTTCTGGTGGCCATCACCTCCGCTCGGCGGGTGAGTGAGCTCCAGGCTCTTTCGTGCAAACCTCCCTTTCTGTCTGTCCATCCAGACAAGGTTGTTCTTAGGACGCGTCTGTCCTTCTTGCCAAAGGTGGTTACTGCCTTCCACATTGGGCAGACCATCACTTTGCCCACCTTCTTTCCGCCTCCGCATCCTTCCAGAGAGGAAGAGAGGCTCCACCGTCTGGACCCAAAACGTGCGCTTTCCTTTTACCTCAACCGCACACAACAGTTCCGGGTGGATGACCAGCTCTTTGTTGGCTACGTGGGCGCCAAAAAAGATCGGGCGGTACACAAGAGGACTATCTCCCGCTGGGTAATCTTGTGTATCAAAGCCTGCTATTCTTTGGCTAAGAAGGAGCCCCCTGTTGGGCTACGTGCCCATTCTACCAGGGCAACAGCTGCTACCACGGCTTTAGGCCGGGGTGTTCCGCTACAGGATATATGTCAGGCAGCTACGTGGGCCTCGCTGCACACGTTTACCAAGCATTACTGCCTTGACAGCCAGGTCCGGAGGGACGGCTTCTTTGGCCGTTCTGTCCTCCGTGACTTCCTTGTCTGAATCTGTTCGCAGACCCACCACCGGGGTTGGTTTTGCTGGGGTATCTATTCTAAGGTAAGGAATCTGTCACTAACGTGTCTCTTTCAGATGCACAAGTTACTAACTTGTGTAACGATATATCTGTAAGAGACAGTAGTTGGTGACAGATTCCTTACCGCCCCACCCATCCTCCCCGTTCTGCGAACTGATTTCTAGGGTTAAGGACATCCCTTTCAGGGCCCTAGTATTTTTTCAGACACCAATGTCAGCTTCTTGCATGGCTCTGCGTTCCTGGCGCGGAAAGTCGTGTACAGAACTGACGTCAGCGAGCATGGGCGGTGTCTAAGTACTGGCCGCAACGTCATCCCGGCGATCCCGACGCCGCCGACGGACGCGGAGCCGCACGACACCACCTACCGATGCGCAAGGGTACTGCTACGCAAAACTTTCCGGATCCAGCCTGACACCTGGGGATATTCTAAGGTAAGGAATCTGTCACTAACTACTGTCTCTTACAGATATATCGTTACACAAGTTAGTAACTTGTGCATCAGACTGTATGAACTCGGCAGGTGTCTTCTTGCTGACCACGAGCACAGAGGCAATGGATATGATTTTGACTGCTAGCCACCCATTCATGAAGTCCATATACTTTGGACGCTGGTCTAAGTTCATCACGTAGTTTTAAGACAGATGGATTGATCCTTATCAGATAAACTCTGACGTTTTGTTCGTTTTACCTCTGGTCACCCAAGGCTATGCTGTTGGTACAGTTAAAGGGTTCTTATCTGGCCTTCATTTGTTTGATTGAGCAACCCTCCTTATTCAGGTTTTTCCTTGTGATGTTTTTCTAAAAAAGGGCTTTCATATATGTTTACCCTGCTCCTTTTTTCATGTTGTAGTGTGACCATAATTTGGTCCTCACCTTTGTGATCTATGTGCTGTTTGAGGCTAAGCACATTTGCACTTTGTGACTTTTGACCCTCAAGACAATTTTTCTCATTGCCATCACTTGTCACTGAATTTCAAGCATTGTCTGTTCAGCTACGAGAGATCATCTTTGTCTCTGACATTTTGTTACTTTGGACTCCGACATCCTTTCTTTTGAGAGTGGTGTTTCCTTTTCATGTGGTGTTACAATGGAAGAGCAACCCAATAACCACTTGCGAGCTTGGGTAACAAAATTAACCGAATCAGCTAAAGTCAATGGCCATGAAGGGGGTTAATTCATAAAACAGTATGCTTGGTCCAGATATTTAGGCAGCTATCATATACGACGCATTGAATCAAATCATAAGAAATAAACATAATCAAGTGTTTAACCGTGTTAAAGCAAATACACAAAGCAATTAAATTGAATAAACCAAATCAATTATTTATATTACAGAATAACCTACAATAGTAGGGGGGTGCAGAGTAAAGCAATCAGACACACATGTCTGGTACAATACTTGCATGTCAAAAAACAACCAGAAGAACATATCCATGAGCTGTAGAATGGTAAGTAAATTACAAAAGAGTAGTTGAAAAGTATGGACGTTTCGGTCACTATAGTGTTAAGTACTTGAGACCATCCTCAGGGCTAATTTCATTTGTGAAATCTGAGGTCTGTGGTCCACTAAGATGTCTCATTCCCTGTGGGGCGTGAGAAATTGACCCGATTTGATTAATTAGATCTGGTTAAATGACCAACAATGACATAGTCCTAAGTTGTAATTTGGCCAGGTATCGGCTCTAGTGTGGTGTGGAAGAACTCGTACGAGTAGCAAACCATGAATCAAACACGCCAGCTCTCCTTCCTCAAAGTTAAAGTCCTTTTCATATGGGCAGTCCATCATGTCCCCCCCATTTTCTTCACTCTGCCACAACTCTCTAAGGCGGAGGAGAGGCTACACCTGTTCAATCCGAAGCGGGCCTTTAGGTTCTAGATTCACAGGAGGAAGGAGCACCGGGTGGACAATAAGCTCTTTGTTGGATTTGCGAGTGCAAAGGAAGGAAAACGCTCTACACCTAAAAACCGGGAACTACCCATGCTTCCTTAAATGGTGTTTATATACTAATCAGGCCGATAGGTTGTTATAATAAGATTTACTGCATTTGCTCCACCAACTTGGTGGGCTAATCCATGTAGAACCCTTTTTGATAAATACCTCTCTTCTGGGAGGTAAAACCTCAGCGGACAGTCTGCTACAGAAATCATCAGTGCAGTGATAGGTAAGTGTTGGAAAGCAGTAGTACTCGTAACAATAGAAACATTGACACTGACTTCGTACTGTGCTTATACAATATTCTGTGTGCATGTAGGTGACTTTTGACAGATAAAGTTTGTGTGTTTGCATTGTTTTGACACCATCATTTCCAATGTGGAAATTATAGTGCAGTCATGTTGCTGAACTTACTGTATAGTCACTTAATGTTTTTGGCTACTTGTGACCTCAAGTAAGTTTGCCACCACAAACAAAATCAAGCATCGACTAAAACATTCACATCTGGGTTAACAAAGCCTTAGTCCATTGCTTAATAATTAATCGCTTGTTTTATTCTGATTGAAACAATTGAAATTGTATGCACTGAAGCTTAGTAATTTATAATTTTCATTTTGTTCACTAGGCTCTCGTAAGGAATCTGCTCCTCAAGTACTCCTTCCAGAAGAAGAAAAAATTATTGTAGAAGAAACAAAAAGTAATGGTCAGACTGTGATAGAAGAAAAGTAAGGATTTCTCATGACTGAGGAAGAGTGGGCAATGCCACCTTTATTCCATACATGTGCGAAATCAGTGATTGGATTGGAATAATGTGTTTGCCTTTGTAATTGAATAATGTGTTTAGCTGTGCTATCTTCTATAGAATGAGCTACTTAATTACCAGTAATCTCTGTTAGGCCAATCTCCTTTTCAGGTGGGTGCCTAATGTGTAGGTCTCACCGACACCAATCTTAACTAATACCAGGATCTAGGAAAAAGGTACATGGGAGGATGTACCAAAGTATTGCAAGTACAATGACAAAAAAGGGAAATCTGAGTAATGAAGATTATTGCCAAGCTGTGTCCAGTTTTATCCTCGGGCCCTTTTCATCCGAGTCTTCAGATACCATAGCAATATGTCTTAATCACAATCCCCTAAAGGACACCAACTCATGAAAATTATGCAGTTTGTAGTTTTACTGGAGAAAAAAGTGTAATAGGAGAGCTCTCTCTGGGAGTGTAGCAAAAAGCACTCTGTCTAAAATGCTATGAAACTCTTATCCCTTGTCAAATCTGTAGAGAAAGAGAACACAGATGTAGGAGCTACCCTTGCCACCACCCTACAGATATCCATAATGGATGCCACCATCCCTTGAGTTGATCGATTATTTGCACCCGCAAAACAGCACCCAGTGAGCCATAGTCTATTGAAATCATAGATTTCATTCAGTGAATCAAAATAGAGCCAATTTCCCTAGGAAGAAACAGATCTTTAAGAATCTAGACAGTATCAATATTCACAGGTGAATGCTCACTGTTATTGTTCACATCTAACAGATGCCATTCTCCTTCTCCATGGTTCTTGTGGATTGGCGAAATTAAGGTAGGATTCATTCATATTTCTGAGGAATGGAAGGTATGACCGTTGGTACAAATGCAGGCCAAACAGTAAACCCATATTCTCTGAGAGAAAACACACAGATAAGGGAATAAGCTATCAATGAACCTCATTTTTATAGTCTTGTGGCTGCCATTATTGCCACTAGAAAATGGTATACCACAGTAAGGAACCTGAGAGCCACATCAGACAGGAAAGTGAAGAAGCCACTCAGCAGATGATAACCAAGCCCTTAATAAAAGCTAATTCTCCCAATGGTTACCTAAATGCCAGCACCAAGAGAGTAGATGCTGCTAGACCCAACTCTTACCCATCCTGAAAGAACTGTAATAGGAGTCCATGCCTCATTACATTGAAATTCTGGGAGCATGACACAAAAGAGTGCTGTCCATAAGATTTCTTAGTGCACCATGTGGGACTCCTAAATTGATTTTGTCTTGTCAGGAGGAAGTTGTAAGCATTGAAGCTCAACGTTCTGAACCTCCAGGTTGAAAGTGGTAATTTCTTGCAGATCCTTCTAGAACAATGTAATAAATGCAGAAACAGTTTCAGTACAGTTAACGATTTGAAGGATAAAAAACATCTTCATATGCTTCCAGAAATTACCTTTCATAATTACTTCCTTTTCTTCTTCTGAATCCATATGAGCAGCCTGAGAATCATCAAAGGTTGGAAATGTGCATAAGAGAAGAAGAGACCAATGGGAAGTCTGAGCATCTACTGCCTCAACTTCAGTCGCTAAGGTTTCAGCGATGAAACAAAGCAACAGCACATTTATGTAGCTTACAACTAGATCTGTCTTAAGTTCAAAGTCTTCCAACGCCGCTCACATATCACTTGAGTCAAGAAGAAAAATGTAAGATAGAAGGAAAATTCTGTTCAGTTGATCTTAACTTATGTTGCTTCTCCCAAATATATTTAAAAGAGGGCGCTAAAATATTCTTTTCTGCCAATCTGGAACACTAGGCCTGCAATTCTTAGCCTTTCCCTTAACAATTTCAAGTAGACTCTCTTACCAGTGTTTCTTTTGATTTCTGCAACCTGGCTTTGGAAACATCTGGAACACCTTTGCTATTTCCCTCCAGTTGGGGGCAATGGTAGAGGACTTAAGATACAAGATTTGCTGAAAAGTGCCACCGGTGCATTGCTTCCCAAAAATCTCTTACACCTCTGAGTTGTGGAATGCTGGATCTTTATGCCAAAAGAGATGAGGGAGCAGTGAGCCATGTGCAGGCGACCCATGGCACTATCCGCACCTGTAATGACAGTAGTGAGAAAGATCAACAAATCCAAGAGAAAGTCAGAATTTGATCTTGTGCTAAAGAAATGATGCCTTGCCCCAACACATTCTCAAAGTACTCACTTTATCTTCTTGCACTCAGAACAAGTCCCTGGCTACAACATTCCCCATATGTTTAAAAAAACTGATTGCGCATTACTTCAGTTGGATGTCATTGTGTATGTGTGGCAAAAATAGACCTCACTTGGGAGAATGGAGGCTTTTCCCTATCGTCTTCAGATCTTGGGATGGCATAAAACGGCACTTGAGATATTTGGAACCCATGTTTCGCTAAATCATCTCCATGTCCCTGGCTGTCAGGACAGTAAATGGGGAATGACTGAGACAATTGTCAAAATACTGGAAGAGACTGCCAAAGTTGTGCACCACTGCTTTTTAAAGGTGCCAGAATCTTTGTGTAGCAAAGAAAAGCCAGTGACTGTGCCATCCACCACCTTGCTCCTAGCAGTCCTCAGAATTTTTGTTCTGCTTTTTGGCAGAGTTTCTGGCACCTCTAATCCCTACCGTTTGAAATTGGCTTATTGGTGAAGATGGGATGAAACGCTACTCAAGCAACAACCACAATTCTTGTCGGGGTGAACCAACAAAAGTCACAAAATTATCCTGTGCTTGACCCTCTGTTAGCTTGGCATTAAAGCAGTCCGTCTTAACATAGAGGTAATGTGTAAAGTATGTATGCAGCACACAAACCGTAATAAAGTGAGAACACAACACAAGAAAAATAGTGTAAACTTTAGTAAATAAAATGAGACCAAAACGATAAAAATCCAATCCGTAGAACCAGAGTGATGCAGTTTAAAAGATTTGAGGAAAAATAGCACTATCTGAAAGAGACTATAAGTTATAGATTCCTTACCTTAGAATTACCTCCAGGAGTCAGACTGGATCCGGAGTATTTTTTCTCTGCAGTACCCCTGCACGTCGGTAGGTGGTGTCGCTCTACTCCGCGTTCGTCGTGATCGCCGGGATGAGGTCGCGGTATCTACTTAGACGCCGCCCCTGTGTGCTGACGTCAGTTCTTTCTTTTTCCGCGCCAGCCAGCGCAGATCCGGAGAGAGCGGTACCCTTAGTCACTTTTTGACTAAAACATTTTCGACTTTTGTTGACATCTTTTTCGAGTCGTTAGACTCCTGGTGCACGTAGAGATGTCCCATCGGCGGACCGGCTTCAAGCCTTGTGACTCCTGTCACAAGCTGATGTCTGTCACAGATCCGCGCCTTGTGTGCCTTTGGTGCTTGGAGCGCAACCACGACCCGAAGTTGTGCTCCGATTGTCGGTCCATGAATCCGAAGTCTTTGCGGGAGCGCTCCCGAAAGCTTCTGGAGGCCCGGCAGTCGGCTCCGAGTTGCTCGAGGTACCGGTCAAGAGGAAGGTCGCGGAGCCACCACCATCATTCTTCATCGAATTCTTCGTCATCGGGTAAGTCGAAGCACAAGAAGAAGGCAAAGAAGCATTGTTGCTCTTCGCCTTCTCCCTGTCCGTCGACGGACGTGGGATGCGGAGGGTCGTCGTCCTCCGGCTCTGCTCTCGAAGCCTGCTGGGATGGCTCAGAGCTTCCCTCCCATCCCGGGAGCCGGAGTGTCCCCTGCCCAGCTTCGTGCCTTTTACAAAGCCCTCCATTCCATCTTTGGGCAGCCTGACTCCGCCGGCGTGCCTTCGGGCCCCGCTGACTCTGCTGGGGGCTCTGGGCCTTCGATGCCGGCAGCTCCAGCCTCGGCGTCGCAGGGCCCCCAAGGATCCAGGCCTGGATCCGGATCGGTGCCGGTCAACCTCACAGTACCTTCCCTGGCGCTGATCCCTCTGACGACGCCTCCGCCACCTCCGACGCCGGTTGCGTCCCCGGCCGGCGTCGACCCCGGCCTCCGCTTCGACTTTGACACGGAGCCGGACCGGCGCCGGAGGGTAGTTTTGTACCACTGTTCTTCCCTGGTGTTCCTTATCGCCCTGAGTGGCGGCCAGAGGAGGGTGAGGAGGACTGGGAGGGGTCTGTGGACCTTCAGGCAGACCAGCTTGAAGAGCCGGACTGGAGAGAGGAGTTGGGTGATGCCAGTGGTCTGGATACTTCCCCAGACCTTGGTATGCTTTCTCCCTCTACCGTGGCTACGGAGGAGGGAGCTTCCTACTCTGTGGTGTTGCGTAGGGCAGCTGAGGCCTTGGGCCTTGAGCTTCCTACGGTGGTGGTCAGGACTAACCTCCTGACTGAGGTGCTTCAGCTGGCAGCAGCCTCTTCGGAGCCCTTGCTGCCTTTCAATGAGGCCCTCATTGACGCCCTTCTGGGCTCCTGGTCCAAGCCCTGCACAGGGGTTCCTGTGGATAGGATGATCGCCCGACGCCACTGCCCGGCACCGGGCGACCCACTTTTTTTCTCCCAACACCCTACCCCCGAGAGCTTGGTGGTCCAAGCCTCATCTTCGAAAGGAAGCGCTTTCCCTATAGCTCCTCAAGATAGGGAATCCAAGAAACTGGACCATCTTGGGAAGAAGATGTTTTCTTCCGCCAGGTTAGGACTGCGGTCGGTGAACACTGCATGCCTCTTGGGCCGTTACACACATTTGGTGTGGGACACGGTTGCACAAGTGCTACCACAGTGCCCGGAGGAGGCCCGGGTCGTGCTCGCCCGCGCTGTTGCTGAGGATCGAGATGCAGCAAAGTTCACCATCCGGTATGGACTGGATACTGCCGACTCGCTGGGTAGGACGATTTCCACGTCAGTAGCCCTGAGACGCTACGCCTGGCTGAGAACCTCTGTCTTCTCTGGGGATGTCCAATCTACCCTTTTGGACATGCCCTTTGATGGCCGTCGCCTGTTTGGCGACAAGGCAGACAACGTGCTCAAGCGCTTCAAGAACTCCAGAGCTACAGCCAGGTTCTTGGACCTTGCAGCGACTTTTCACCCCATGCAGTCTGCCTTGTGCTCCTTTCGTGGCCACAGAAGGGGTACCCCACCACATTCCACCCAGGGCCGCACAAGTCACCCAGCCTCCGCGCGGCTGGGAACGTGGGGCCCAGCGTCGTTGGTCCGGGGACCAGAGGGCGGGCCAGTCCACCAGTGCCCCCCCCCTGCAGCTGCCTCCAAACCTTCCTAGACAGACCTTTCAGGGCCACCAGTTGCCAGTGGATGGCAGGATCCGCCATCACCTCCCCCACTGGCACAATATCACGTTGGATAGGTGGGTTTTGCAGATAGTCCGAAGGGGCTACTCCCTCCCCTTCGAGACTACCCCTCCCTCCATGCCACCAACACTCCATTGCATGTCAGAGGATCACTTGGCCCTTCTCCGTCTGGAAGTTACGGCTCTCTTGGCCAAGGGAGCTATCGAGGGAGTCCCTGTGCCAGAAGTAGATTGTGGTTGTTATTCC
Organism: Calotriton arnoldi; assembly: GCA_963921515.1. NCBI lineage: Eukaryota > Metazoa > Chordata > Amphibia > Caudata > Salamandridae > Calotriton > Calotriton arnoldi. The sequence continues at coordinate 3,525,731 of CAWUFW010000699.1, forward strand.
CACTACTTCCTGGTACCCAAGAAGGACAAAGGCCTGCGTCCTATCTTGTATCTCAGGGACGTCAACCTCTTGCTCCGGAAGGAGAAGTTCAAAATGTTGACATGAGCTCAGGTCCGGTCTGCCCTCGACCCTGGAGACTGAAGGGTAGCGTTGGACTTGCAGGATGCTTATTTCCACATCCCCTTCCTGCCAGCCCACAGGCGTTACCTACGGTTCACGGTAGGCCACGAGCATTTTCAGTTTACCGTGCTTTGGCCTTACCAGCGCCCCTCGGGTGTTCACGAAAGTGATGGCGGAGGTCGCAGCTCATCTACGCAGATCAGGGGATCCAGTCTTCCCCTATCCCGACGACTGGCTGTTGAAGGCGAGCTCGCCCCAGGCTGTCGTCTCCCACCTCCAGACTACGGCAGACCTCATGCTCTCGCTGGGGTTCATTATCAACGTGCCGAGGTCACACCTGATTCCCTCTCAGAAGCTCCTTTTCATAGGAGCAGTTCTGGATATGGCGCAGTTTCGGGCTTATCCTCCCGAGCAGCGAGTCCGGGATATTCGTGCTATGATACCGATGTTTCAGCCTCTATCCCGGATTTCGGTGAGAATGACCCTGAGGCTGCTGGGCCTCATGGCCTCCTGCATCCTGCTGGTGGATCATGCCATGTGGCATATGCGGGCTCTGCAGTGGGACCTGAAGTTCCAGTGGGTGCAGCATCAGGGTAATCTTTCCGATTGCGTCCAGATCTCGGAGGGCACTGCACACCAATTGCAGTGGTGGCTAACGGACCAGGATTGGGTCAACAGCAGATCCCTCTCCCTTCCCCAACCAGAGTTCACAGTGGTGACAGATGCGTCACTCCTGGGATGGGGCGGCCACATGGGAGAGGCGGAGATCAGAGGCCTCTGGTCTTCGGCGGAGTCCGAGCTCCACATCAACCTTCTGGAGCTCCGGGCGATTCGTCTTGGACTGAAGACTTTCCTTCCTTCTGTCAGAGGAAGGGTAGGGCAGGTGTTCATGGACAACACCACCGCCGTGTGGTACTGCAACAAACAGGGCGGGGTGGGGTCGTGGACCCTATGTCAAGAGGCTCTTCGCCTTTGGACGTGGCTGGAACATCAGGGCATGTCCCTGGTGGTTCAACACCTGGCAGGTTCTCTGAATGCCAGAGCGGACAAACTCAGCCGCCGGTGCATGATGGATCACGAATGGCGTCTTCACTCGGAGGTGGTGCAAGGTCTCTTTCAGCAGTGGGGAGAGCCTTGGTTAGATCTGTTCGCCACTGAAGAGAATGCGCAATGTCAGCAGTTCTGCGTGTTGGTATTTCCAAGGCGGCACTCGCTCAGCGACGCTTTTCATCGCAAGTGGAATTGCGGTCTTCTATATGCCTTTCCGCCTATACCACTTCTGCCCAGAGTGCTGAAGAAGATCAAGCGCGACCGGGCCCAAGTCATTCTTGTGGCTCCGGACTGGGCACGAAGAGTCTGGTATCCCGAGCTCTTGAACATGGCCATCGATCCTCCGATCAGACTGCCTCTTCGGGAGGATCTTCTGTCGCAGCAGCAGGGGACAGTCCTCCACCCGAACCTGTCCAGCCTCCACCTCCTTGCGTGGAGATTGGGCGGCGACAGTTGACAGCTTTTGACCTTCCTCCCGAAGTCTGTAATGTAATCCTGGCAGCCAGGCGTCCCTCCACTAAAACGGTATACTCCTGTAGATGGAACAAATGTGTGGCATGGTGCACAGCAAAGGTGTGGATACCCTTTCTGCCCCTCTTTCAGAGGTTCTCTTCTTCATTCTTTCTTTGGCCCAGCAGGGGTCTGCTCTGGGCACTCTTAAAGGCTATATTTCGGCCTTTCTTCGCCTTCCTGATCAGCCTTCTCTTTTCAAGTGCCCTATTGTAAATAGGTTTCTTAAGGGCATTACTCACCTCTTTCCTCCTATTCCTTTCGTAATGCCCCAGTGGGACTTGAATCTCGTCTTAACTTACCTTATGTGTGCTCCTTTGGAGCCACTACATAATTTTCCTCTCAGACTCTTGACTTTAAAGACTGCTTTCCTGGTTGCCATCACCTCTGCTTGCTTCTAAACCTCCTTTCATTGCTGTCCATCCGGACAAGGTTGTCCTTCGAACTAGACCTTCTTTTCTTCCCAAAGTGGTTACCTCTTTCCCCATAGGACAGACCATCACTTTGCCCACCTTCTTCCCGCATCCTTCCAAGGAGGAGGAGAGACTCCACTGTCTGGATCCAAAACGTGCGTTATCATTTTATCTGGATCGCACAAAACAATTCCGGGTGGACGATCAACTCTTTGTTGGCTATGTGGGCGCCAAGAAAGGTCCGGCCGTGCAAAAACGGACCATCTGTCGATGGCTCGTCCTTTGCATTAAGATCTGTTACTCCTTGGCAAAAAAGGAGCCTCCGATAGGACTGCGCACCCATTCCACTAGGGCAACGGCAGCCACTACTGCTTTGGGACGTGGAGTCCCCCTCGGTGATATCTGTCAGGCAGCCACGTGGGCATCACTGCACACGTTCACTAAGCATTACTGCCTGGATAGCCAAGTCCGGAGAGACGTCTTCTTTGGCCGTTCAGTTCTACAGGACTTTCTGGTGTGAACTTAGTTTGCAGACCCACCTCCGGGGTTGGTATTGCTGGGGTATTTATTCTAAGGTAAGGAATCTATAATAGTCTCTTTCAGATGAACAAGTTACTTACCTTCGGTAACGATATATCTGTAAGAGGCATATATTAGTTATAGATTCCTTACCGCCCCACCCATCCTCCCCGTTCTGCGAACTGACTTCTAGAGTAAGGGACTTCCTTTCAGGGCCCTAGTTTTGTGCACCGGTGGTCAGTGTCTTGCATGGCTCTGCGCTTCTGGCGTGGAATGTCGTGTAAAAGAACTGACTTCAGCGCGCAGGGGCGGCGTCTAAGTAGATACTGCAACGTCATCCCGGCGAGCACGACGACGAGCGCGGAGTCGACCACCTACGGACGCGCAGGGGTACTGCTGAGAAAAAATTCTCCGGATCCAGTCTGACGCCTGGGGTTAATTCTAAGGTAAGGAATCTATAACTAATATAAGTCTCTTACAGATACATCGTTACAGAAGGTAAGTAACTTGTTCTATAAGCAAATAGTGTCAATTACAGTTATCTGGTTGAGCTGGACCAGGATAAAGCCATAAGTTCAGGCTGACTTCGATGGAGCGCAGGCCTGGCACAGCACCAAGTTTGGCCTGCTGACCATGTGTCCACTGGAATCAAGATGCAAAGTCTGGGTCGGCCTACATCTAGGGTCCATAGATCAGGAGCTGCAATGCATGGTCCTACGTCTAGAGATAACACACTGGATTGGTGCAGTCAATGCTGCCGATCATGAACTGCGATGCGAGGTGTGGCATGCGCTGCATTGGTTTCAATGAAGCCACTGGTCTTAAGCTGGCGATGCGAGGACTTGCATCGAGGTGTGTCGCTCTGCATCTGGCCTGATGAGGCCGCCGGTCAGGAGTCTGTTGCGTCCCTCTCGCTCAAGTCACCTGACCCTTGGAGGTACTCTGGATTCAAGGAGCAAGGCAGTCCTCAGGTAGCTGGGCAGTACTCGGGCAGCTGGGCAGTCCGTCTTCTTGTAGAGTCCGCAGGTCCAGGAGTGTTCTGAAGAATGGGTCTCGGGCCAATATTTATACCTAGTGCCTGCTTAGAAGTGGGATAAACTTCTAGTCTTCCTCCCACATCTGGTTCTGGAATTTCATCCCTTCCCCTGCCATGGCCCCAAGATGTCTGGGAGTGACAAAAGGTTAGTGTGTGAAATCTTTCTGAGTGCAGGAGGCGGCCCCAAGTGAAGTGTAAGTATGGTAGGGGACTGCCCTGCCCTCACCCATCCTGTCAGGAGGGCCCTTCCTCAAGTCCCCCTTTGTGACAGTGTCCTGGAGGAATACACAAAGACCAACTACATCTAGTCATATGACCCAGGACACAGGCTGCAGAAACCAATTGGTTAGGACAAGAAAATGCCAACTTTCTAAAAAATAAGACACACAAATGATGGACGGAATGCAGAGCAAATCAAACATTCACCCCCAGTCAACAGATCTGGGTTAAATCCATCCGTCGTTTGCTTACCATGCCACCCCAGTTTAGACCCAGCCATATTCACATCAGTCTTGACCCTGTTCCTCAGTGGAACAGTCCAGCCCGAACTGCCAAGCCAGATCTTCCGTGGACCAGAAACGAGCATCCTGGGACCAGTTTCGGGGTATTACCCCTCATCAGCCGGGCTAGCTTGAATCCAGTGGCACAGTGAGCCCGGGATACACGTCGGACATACCCGGCGCACTTGGGGGGGAGAAAGCAAGGATTCTTGTTTCCGGTCCAGGGAGGACCTGGCTTGGCAGTTTGGGCTGGACTTAACAGGGTCAGACTGATTTGCATACGGCTGGGTCCAAACTGGGGTGGCGTGGTGAGCAAAAGCATGTTGGATTAAACCCAGATCTTTGTGAGTGGGGGTGAATGTTTGCATTGTTCAGCATTCCCTCCATCATTTGTTCCTTTTGCAACTTTCTAAAAGTGGCATTTTCTGAATTGTGACAAAAAAATTGACTTTGCCATTAAAGAAGATTTTAAATTACAACTCTTTAGAGACCAAACCTGATATTTCTACCTGTTCCTGTACATTATCACTTATTAGATGTAATAAGGTAACCCAATGTTATCTTATGGGAGAGTCATCCTTGCAATAGTGAAAAACAAAATCTGATAGACTTCCAGCCGCAGATTGTTTACTTTATAGTTATCCCCAGGCATCAGACTGGATCTGGACATTTTCTAGCAATAACCTTGCGCTCCGGTAGTTGGCGTCATTCGGCTCCACGTCCACACTGGTAAATGACGTATGTGGTACCTATATAGGCACTATGATGTCTTCCCATGAAACCGGCTGGTTTCAAACCATGCGACGCCTGTCATAGACAGATGTCTGTGACAGACACCCACTTGGTCTGTCTATGATGCATCGAGAAAGACCATGACATGTTCAAAGGATGATTGCCCACCATCCCACTCTAGGGGACCACAATTCCCTCACCCAGCACCCCACTCCGGATAGCTTAGTGATCCAGGCCTCCACTTCCAGAATCAACCCAGGCGCATTCCCTTCCCCTCCACTCCATCCAAGGGGCTGAAAACCTTTGGCAGGAGTATGTTTTCTTCCTTCAGCTAGCACTTCGGTCGATGAACACCATGTGTCTCCTGGGCAGTTATTCCCACACGATCTGGCACTCTGTTGCACAAGTGGCTGCCAATGATCTTGGAGGAGGCCTGAGCCATACTCTCAGGCTATTGCTGACAGGAGAGATGAGGCAAAGTTCGACATTCATTGTGGTCTAGACACGACTACTTGCTATGCAGAGCGATTTCTTCATCGGTGGCCCTCTGGTGCCACGCCTGATTGAGAACTATTGGCTTTTCCGGGGATGTCCAAGAATCTCTTATGGACATGCCCTTTGATGGCTCCCATCTCTTTGAAGAGAAGGCGGACTCGGTGCTAGAGCGCTTTAAAGACTCCAGGGTTACAGTCAGGTCCTTGGGGCTCTCTATGGCCCCTCGAAACCCCCAATCCGCCTATAGTGGCCATGGAAGGGGTTTCTAGCTGCAGCAATACTTCCCAGCAAACCATGACCAGCAAGCTTCCACACCTTTTTGTGGCTGAGGACACGGTTCCCACAGACCATTTGGGACAGGTAGCCAGAGGACGAACCAGTCCACCACTCTTCCGGCAGCCACAGCTTCCAAGCCCCATCAGCTTGCCATCCTCCCATCATGGGCATCCAGTGGGGATATGCCATCACCTGCCCCACTGGAGGTCAGTAACATCAGAAAGTTTGGCACAACTGATCGTACACAGAGGTTACCCCCTCTCCTTTGTCTCTGCCCCTCCACCCATGCCACCAGTTGACCGAGGACCATATTGACCTACTCCACCAGATAGTGCTGGATGTCTTGGCCAAGGGGAGTATAGAGAGGGTGCCAGCATCAGAAGTAGGTTGTGGTTGCTATTCCTGCCACTTTCTGATGCCCAAGAAGAAAGGAGGCCTTTGTCCTATATTAGACCCATGCCTTCTAAATCGCTTCCTCAATCAGGAGAAATTCAAAATGCTCATGCCAGACTGGATGATGGTATTGGATTTGCAGGACGCAAATTGTCACATCTCAGTCCTGCCCGCCCACAGACGTTACCTGCAGTTCAAGGTGGGCCAGGAGCACTTTCAGTTTGCCATGCATCCGTTCGGGCTTACCAGTGCCCCTCAGGTGTTCAATGTGATGGCGGTGGTCGCAGCACACATGCGGACGTCTGGGGTTCCAGTCTTCCCCCCCTACCTCGACGATTGGCTGTTGAAGCTGAACTCGCCCCAAGCAGTCGTCTCTAACCTCCAAACTACGGCGAACCCCTGCACTCGCTGGGGTTCACTATCAACGTGCCGCAGTCAGACGTGATTCCTTCTATGACACTCACTTTCATCTGAGCTGTTCTGGACACGGTGCAGTTTCGGGCTTATCCTCCTGAACGGCAAGTCCAGGATATTCAGGCTATACTACCGATGTTTCAGCCTCTACCCTGTTCTTCGGTGAGGCAGCCTCTGAGGCCGCTGGGCTTCAGAGCCTCCCGCATCCTGCTAGTGAGGCATGCTTGTTTGCATAGGCAGGCTCTGCAGTGAGACTTGGAATTCCAATGGGTGCAGCATCAGGGGAATCGCTCTGACATGGTCCAGATCTTGGAGAGAACTGCAAAAGATCTGCAGTGTGGCTAACGAACCGTGATTGAGTCAGTGGCAGACCCCTCTCCCTTCCCCAAGCAGATCTGACTGTAGTGACAGATGCCACGCCTGGGCTGGGACGGCCACCTGGGAGAGGTGGAGATCGGAGGAGTGATCTCCGACAGAGTCTGGACTCCACAAAAAAACTTGTTGGAGCTTCGTGTGATTTGCTTGTGTTGAAGGCCTTTCTACCACCCTCAAAGAAAGGCTAGTGCAGGTGTTCATATAACACTACTGCCATGTGGTACTCCAGGAAGCAGGGCGGGGTGGGGTCGTGGACCCGTTGTCAAGAGGTGCTGCGTCATTGCTGGAACGGCATTTCTCTGGTGGTTCAACACCTGGTGGGCTCTCTGAATGCCAGGGAGGGCAAACTCAGCCATCGATGCTTAGTGGATCACAAATGGCATCTCTGTGCAAGGCTTCTTCCAAGAGGTGGGAGAGCCTTGGATAGATCTATTTGACACCGCTGAGAACTTGCATGTCAGCAGTTCTGTGCGCTGGAATTTCCAAGACGGCTCTCTCTCGATGAAGGTTTTGATCTCGAGTGGAGCTGCAGCCTCCTGTACGCCTTTGCACCAATACTACTCCTGCCAAGCATTCTCAAGAAGATCAGGAACGACCAGGCCCAAGTCATTCTTATGGCTCTGGACTGGGCTCATAGTTTGCTATATCGAGCTGTTGAGCATGGCGATGGGTCCTCCGATCAGGCTGTCCCTTCGTGAGGATCTTCTTTTGCCGCAGAAGGGGAGGGTTCTCCACTGGAACCTGTCAACGGTCTGCCTTCTTTTGTGGAGATTGAGCAGCAACAGTTGACCACTTTCGACCTTCTATCCGAAGTCTGCAATGTTATCTTTGCAGCCAGGCGTCGCTTTACCAAGATTGTATACGCCTGCCGTTGGGGCAAGTTTGTGGCATGGTGTGCAGAAAAACAGGTTGACCCTCTTTCTGCTCCCCTCTCACAGGTCGTTCTCTTTATCCTTTCTCTTGCCCAGCAGGGCTCGGCTTTAGGCACCTTAAAGGGCTATCTTTCCGCCATGTCAGGCTTTCTGCTGTTGCCAGATCAGCCATCCCTGTTCAAATCCCCTGTTGTAAATAGGTTCTTGAAAGGTTTGCAACACGTTTCCACCTTCGCCCTTCATCATGCCTCAGTGGGACCTAAATCTCGTACTTGCATTTCAGATGTGCGCTCCCTTTGAGCCACTGCACAGCTGTCCTGCCAGGCTCCTTACCATCAAGACAACCTTCCTAGTGGAAATAACATCTGCCCAGAGAGTCAGTGAGCTTCAGGCTTTGTCATCAAAGCCTCTGTATCTGAACATCTACCCAAACAAGCTGATTCTTTGCACTAGAGCTTCCTTTCTGCCTAAAGTTGCCACTCCCTTTCATGAAGGCAGTCCATCACCCTGCCTACCTTTTACGCTCCACCACATCCCTCTAAGGAAGAGTAGCAGCTTCACCGACTGGACCCAAAAAAAGCGTTGTTGTTCTACCTTTACTGCACGAAAGAGTTCTGGTTGAACGACAACTCTTCATGGGGTGTGTCGGAGCGAAGAAAGGACAGGCAGTGCAGAAACGGACCATTTCCCAATGGATCTTGCTCTGCATTAAGATCTGCTACGCATTTGGCAATAAGAAAAACCTTGAGGGTTTGCATGCTCATTCCACCAGAGCTAAGGCTGCGTCCAATGTGTTAGCACGCAGAGTTCTGGTCCTGGATTTCTGTCAGGCAGCAACGTGGGCTTCTCAATAAACACATTCACAAAGCATTACAGTGTGGACAGTCTGCTTGTTAAGTCCTGCAGGACTTTCTAGTGTGAAAGAGTTTTGCAGACCTATCTCCAGGGAGGTATTGCTTGGGTATCTATTCTAAGGTAAGGAATCTGTGGCTGGAATTCTCTTTCAGATGAACAGGTTACTTCCCTCCGGTAACGCCTTATCTGTTAGAGACTATATGCGCAGATTCCTTACCGACCCACCCATCCTCCCCGCTCTGCGAACGGATTTCTAGGGACAGTGCTGTTCCCCTTTAAGGGCCCTAGTTTTCCACTCCTGTGGTCCGTCTTCTTCGTGGCTCAGCGCTCCAGGCCTATAAAGTCCTGAAAAGAAACTGATGTCAGCACGCTGAGGTGGCGCCTAAATATGCACTGTGCATGTCACTTCTGGCATGGAGCTGACCAATGCCACCTATTGGTGCGCAGGGGTACTGCTCACAAAAAACATTCTGGATCCAGTGTGATGCCTGGGGATAATTCTAAGGTAAGGAATCTGTGGCTAGATAGTCTCAACCAGATTAGACGTTACCGAAGGTAAGTAACTTGTTCTTTAGGGGGCGAGCACTTTAGCACTGGTTAGCAATGATAAAGTGCACAGTCCTGAAGCCAACACAAATTGGTTCAGAAAACAGGAGGGGTGAATGCAAAAAGTTTGGGTGTGACCCTGCAGAGAGTGCCAAGTCCAACATGTTAGCACCCATCTGTCTGGTGCTTTCCAGTGATAGCCATGGTGGCCCCTGAGAATGGTGACCATCTCCATTGATATCCCCACCCTTGTAACCTAAATGGGAAATTCCCTTCTACTCTTGGGCAAGCTCTGATTGGTGACAACTGATTATAATTTTGGGGGTGCTAAGTTATACCCAGGGAAATTATCTTCTAGCCGCCCGTGTAAATTGAAGTCCATAGACTTTGTGCAGACAATGAAACCTTCTTTTTTTTCTTAAATTAATGTAGTTTTTGTGAATATAATGTTTAGCCATTGGTGGTGTAACCCCTTGTATATAGTAGAACAAATGCACACAGCAAATGCTTTGTGAACAGTACTAGTGCACCTGCTGATAGGGTTATCCATAATTCATTGCAAGCCATTACCTTTTTGTAAGTGTGGTGTTTGAAGATGCAAATGAATGCTGAAGACAACTCACCTGCCCTACTAATTCTTCGTATTCTTTATTTGTTTCAGGCCTGTCTGGAGGGTATCCACATAGTATCTCACAATAACAGTGCCTCAAAATTGTCCCTTGGCCTATGTGCATTAGGCATTCCCCGACTCCTCTATGATGAGGGAAACGCTGACTCAACCAAATAGATTAGTCACCTGAATTGAAAGTATATAGTGAATACTGGTTGGCAGTGGGCATCAGTCACTCCCTGGCTATTGAAATATAGCATGGTGCTGTTTAGCAACTCATTCATCATCTCTTGGACCAGCTTGAAGCCTCCCTCTGTGGTGCATACTGAGTTTTTTTTAATATCTATTTGATTTTGCTACATTGACCCTGCCAAGTACAGAATATGCAGCACCTGGTTGTCTATCAAGCTCACTGGATCTACAAAACCCTTGTGATAATTTGTTATGTTATCAGTGCTTTTATAGCACACTAATCACCAGTGAGGGAATTTCTCCACGCTATAGTAGGTGTGTGAGGCCAGCCTTGGGGGCTTACTCAATAAGCCAGGTCTTCAGCTTCTTGCAAAAGTCCAGAAGAGACGAGGAGGCTATGATGTGTTAAGGCTTTAGGGGTAAGGTACGAGAAGGTGCAACCCCCAGCTTTGCTTTTGTGTATCCGTGAGATGTATGATAGTGAGAGACTGGAAGAGTGGAGGTGTCTGGAAGGTTGGTGAAAATGAATGCAGCTGTTCAGGTAGTCCAGGTCAGTGCTGAGAAGAACTTTGTAGGTGTGGATGAGGAGTTTAAAGTGCACGCCCTTGTGTATCGAAGGAAATTGGAGATCCCTAAGGTGTGGTGTGGGCATGGTGGGAGAGGTTGGGGACTAGTCTGGCTTCTTTGTTTTGGGCAGACTGCAGTCTTATTGTAAGATGAGTGGTAATCCCTGCATACATGGATTCCATAGGCTAGTCTGATAGTGATGAGGGCTTGGGTGATTTTTCCTGGTGTTGTCTGGTAGCACTTGAAGATTTTCTTTAGCATCCTTAGTGTGTTGAAGCAGGCCTAGGCCACTGCTTTGACTTGGGCGGGCATGTCCAGTTTGTTGTCCATGATGAATATGGTTTCTCTCTTGCGAGCACGCGGTGGATGTGGGTCAAATTTCTGTGGGCCACCAGGTGGAGTCCCATGGTGAGCCGTTCTTCCAGAAGGCGACCATCTCGGTCTTGTCTGAGTTCAATTTGAGGCAATTGGAATTCATTCAGTTAGCTACTTCTGTCTTGCCTTTGGTGAACTTGTTCCTGGTGTTGGCTGTTTTCTCTGAGAGGGACATTATTAATTGTGTATCGTCGGCATAGGTGAGGATGTTAATGTTGTGAGCTTGTGTGACATCGGCCAGAGGGGCCATGTAGATGAGTTTTGGGCTGAGCAAGGAGACCTGTGGGATTCCGCAAATAAGATCTCATGCTTCAGAGGCGTAGTGGGGCATGCTGACGGTTTGGGTTCTTCAGGTGAGAAATGAGCAGATCCATTCGAGGGTGAGTCCCTGGATGCCTACTTGGTTAAGTTGTTGAATTAGGATGGAGTGGGAGAAGGTGGTGAGCCCACTAGCTTCTTGGGCTTGTGACCCCTTTGTTTATCATGGTACTCCGAGCCAATGAACCTTTTGGGTGTCCATCAGTCAGGATACACAAACTCCTACCTATGATGGTACCAGCAATGTTATATTTTCCATTGCGGGTCTCTGCTTTGTACTTTTAAATCAGGGGTCTCTTGCAGGTCATTCACCTGCTACCTTTCTAGGCTGTCTCTTAATAGTGATGCATGTGATAAAAGGCCTGCCTGCAGGTTTGAAAATATACAGCTGTTCACTTGCTAATGCAAAACTTTAAACATTGTATGCAGCGTTCTATTAAGCCTGGAAAGCTGATAGTGCAAGACATGCAGTCCATCATCTTGTAAACATTTATTTCTTTCTCTTTTGGTATTTCTCTTTCCTCTGTCACCTTTCTTTTTTCTTTTTTGTCTTCTTCTGTTTTCACCTCCTCTGTTCATTCTCTCCTTTATCCATTTGATTTTATTCCCTTCTTTCTTACTTGATTTTCTGTCTTTCCTCTTTTTTCCTTTCTTGCTTTCTATACTTTTCATTTTCTGTTCTCTTCTTCCAGTTTACATCTTTGCTTTTTTTCTTCCCGTTTCTTTGTTTTCTTTCATTTGCTCTACATTTTCTCTTTATGCTTTCTCTCTCTACTTGTTTTTCTGGTTTTGGATCTTGCCTACCAGACAGCGCATGCTGTCTGGTTGGAAAATACCTTTTGTGGGTTTACCAGGAACTTAGGGGGTCATTATGATAGCGGGCAGATCGCCACCGCCCGTATGGCGGTGGCGATCCGCCCGCTCTTTTCCACCGCCCGCCTAACATTTCCCCCCGCCATATTACGATGGCGGTGGGGACCCAGGCGGACGGAAAGACCGTCCGCCAGTTTTCCGCCGGTAGGCAATCCGCCCGATTGCCTACCTGGCGGAAAAGGCCTGCAATATGGTGGTGGTGCCTTGCAGGCACCGCCATCCATATTGCGATGATGGCGGTCTCATGCCTTTCCATGGCGGAGACTCCGCCATGGAAAGGCATGCAGAGAATGCCTTTGGGGGCCCGTTGCGGGCCCCCAGGTGGTTGGGGGGGGTGGGTTGCTGCACTTGGGGGGTACCCATGGTACCCCCCGAAATTTGCATGCACAAGGTGGGAGGCACCGCGCGGTGCCTGTCATATTGTGCATGCAAATGCACAACATGCTTTATTTACATTGCGGCGGGTGCTGCTCACAGCACCGCCCGCCGCAATGTAAACAATACGGGATGCCACCGTGGCGGTGGCATCCTAATACACATGGCGGGACCGCCGCACCTCTTGCGGGCGGTCCCGTTTGCCGTTGCGGTGGCATCGTAATGACCCTCTTAGTGTGCCTAAAGTACGACCAGTGCTTACCCATTGGTTGGCTTTCTTGTCACTCTCATTCACTTACTGCTTATTCAGTAGCTTTCCATGTCCTCTTGTGTTGGTCCCTCCCTGGGAGCATAGCCTCATTTCTTTACTTTGGTGTGGCTAACTTGTATCCTTCCTCTGCTCTAGGCGACTACTTTTTTCTTTCTGGTGAAGCACTCATGAGACTGCATGTTCACAGCTCTGTCCCTCACGTGATACTCCCTCTGCAAATATCCGTGCTTCATATTTCTGTCTCCCTCATGTTGCACCCTTTCTTGTGTCTTTCTCCCCGCCAAAATCTCCACCACTCTGCGTCATGCTTTCTCACTCGTGCTTCTCCTCCTGGCCCTCCGTTGCTCTCTTTCGTGTGCTGCTTTTCCATCCCCGCCTACTCCTCATTGCCTCCTCTATCCACTCCTTTGTTGCCCCTGATTCTGTGGCCTATGTTTAATATCTATATATATAAAATGTTTTTTTTTTTTTAGGGGTTGGGGGTTGGGATAGTTTGCTGCTGGCCCCTCCACCTTCAAAAAAGTACTTTCATGGTACTTATAGTTTTTTTTAAAAACCTAACCCATCGCAAATGAGTAAAAAAAATGATACCATCTTCATTATATAGGTACCTGCACGCGTAATAACTTGTGCGCGTTCTTACAGAATGATGGCCCTTCTTTTTTCTTTGGGCCGTGCTGCACAGCATCTTGCTGATACTTTACTGCATTGGCCCAGACAATAGGTACCAAAGGCAAGACCAGTTGGCTTTGCCACTGTTTGTTTCCTTCTTGCTCTTTTATTCTTTCTCTTTTACTTTCCCTCTCTTTATTTCTTTTTCTGTCATGCACTTCCCATCATTCTTTAGGTTTTTACTTTTCTTTTGCTGTTTCCATCTGTGCTTTTTCATCCCTTTCTGATTTTTGTTGTTTTTTCCTTTCTTTTTTCCTCTTTCTTCTGGTCTTTTCTCCATTTTTTTCTTGTTCTTCTTTCATTCTGCCTTTCTCAGCTTCTTGTCCTCTTTAATCTCTCCTGTCTTTTCTGTCACTCATTCTTATATTCTTTCTTTTTCGGCTGTCTTCCATTCCTTTCTTTTTTCTCTTTCTCTCCTTTCTTGTCTTTGTCTTTATTCCTTTCTATTTATTATTCTTTGTATTTTCTTTCTATCTTTTTTTTTGCTTTAGTTTTGTTTTCATCATTTATGTCTGCCCTGTTGCTTTCTAGTTAGGCTTGCGGTATACAACTACAAGTGCCTACCTAGATTTATTTGTCTGTCATGATACCAGGCGTATGTGTTTGGGGATTAGCTGCAGAGAGATGCTTAATCGTAGAGAACTATGAGGTATGCAAGTGCCTTGCAAAATGTATCTTTGCTAATAGTCCTAATTAAGGATGAAGTATAGGAGTTTAAAAAAAAAAAAACAATTCTGGTTTGCTTGTCTGAGGACATCAACCAGTGAACTACAGGGCAGTTAGCCACATAGTGGAAGACTTTTTGGGCCTTGGCTTTCAGAATAAAAGCAGTGTCATTGCATGACAATGAGCCGATAAGCCCAACGAGAGACTTGCATTTTAGAGGTAATACATAAACAAGAGCAGAGGGACTACATTTATCCTTGGGAACCCAGCAGGTAATCACAATACAGCTCTTCTGTATGCTCACTGGCGCAGGACTGAGGTAATACAGGGGTGGCGTTTAAGTTACTTGGCCTTTATGTTGCATTATTGACTCCCTCTATTGGACAGAAACACAGTGTGGTTCCAAGTGATCAGAACTAGTCTCCCTAGTGGAAAGTTTGGAGACCCCTGCTTCAGATGTGCCGACACCTTTAGAGTCACAAACCTTAACTGATACTAACAAAAATACAATGCTGCTTGTTGTGGAGGAAGAAAAATTAACCACTGTCTGTTTAATGCTTTGTAAGCCTTGTGTTTTCCTATTTGTAATGGATTGCTTTAATTCTGTGTCTTTCTGCTTCGAGCTGTGCAACCCTTATACCTTTGCCAATATTATACGCAGTGTTTAGCAAGGGGCAATAATTATTTACTTTATAGAATGGGTACCATCTCCTACCTCTGGTTACTGGTTTCCTCGTTAGATAATTATTCTCATGGTGAGTTAAACAGCTCACTATACCATTATTGGGTTGTATTTGTGTATTGCAAATTATATATATATATATATATATATATATATATATATATATATATATATATATATATATATATATATTCATTCATTCTAGTTGGCAGTGGTTTGCACACTGTCCAAGCAGGTACAGCTTAGATAACCCCTGCTCACCCCCTTGGTAGCTTGGCTCGAGCAGTCAGGCTTTTCTCAGAGGCAATGTGTAAAGCATTTGTACATACACACACAGAAACACAGTGAAAACACTAGAAAATGAGTCCACACCAGTTTAGAAAAATAGCCAATATTGATCTGAATGAAACAAGACCAAAATGACAAAAATCCAACATGCACAAGTAAAGATATCACTTTTCAAAGATTAAGCAAGTTCAGTCCATAGAAATAAATGGATGTGTTACTTTTAGCACAAAGTACCTCAGATGCATCAAAATTCAAAGACGAAACAGGTGCAGGGGAGGTGAGGCACCAGAAAGGCAAAACGATGCGTTGGTTCTTCTCTCCCAAGGGAGGTAATGCGTTGGTTCCTTACTGGCAGGGGAGGTGATAAGTCGGTTCCTTAGTACTACCCAGGGAAGGTGATGCGTCGGTTCCTTACTGGAAGAGAGGTGATGCATCTATCTCCGGACACGTGGCCTCTGTTCCTTACTGCTGGGCAATGTCGGTGAAGAAATCAGCGCCCAGTTACAGTGCGTCGAAAATCCAGATTCGCTGCGTCGATTCCACAGCAATGGAGCAGTCACTGCGTCAGAGTTGAAGCAGTGGGTCATGGACGTGGGTGGTGTGGTGCTCAAAACTCATGCTGCGGCGGTTCTTCGATGCTCTGCGACGGAAAGCTGGGGCCTGTGGTGAAAGCCATAGTCGATGCACCGATTGGGAACCACGCTCTAGTGCTGGCAGCAGCGATGTGTTGAAGTTTGCAGCGATACGTCAATAAAAACAGACGTTGGGAGACGATGCATGGATTTTGTCCTTCGGTTCACCAGAATCTACTTCCAAGGGCCCAGGAACTGGATGTTTGCACCACTTGGCAAGTCAGGACTTACAGCAAAAGAGCCCAGGCACTGGTAGGTGAAGCCTTGATAGCCCTGAGACTTCTTAACAGGAGGCAGGCACACACAAGCCCTTGGAGAACCTTGGAAGCAGGATACAGAAAGCAAAGTACAGTCCTTTCACTCCCAGGACAGAAGCAGCAGGCCAGCACAACAAAGCAACAGGCAGAGTCAGTTCCTCCTACAGCATCCAGCTCTTCTTCCTGGCAGAATGTCGTCAGTTCAGAAGTGTTCTGATTTGAGAGTGACAAAGGTCCAATAATTATACCCCCTTTCTGCCTTTGAGGTAGATAAACTTCAAAGGAAGGTCTTCGTAGTGCACTGCCTTTCCCTGACCTGGCTCCAGACACACTACAGGAGGGTGGAGACAGGCACAGCCCGATTCAGGTCTCAGTGACAACTCCTCCCACCACTCTAGCTCAGGAAGGCCCATCAGCCTGCTGATGGCCCATCGGGATATGAAAGGCACACCTCAGCTCCCTTTGTGTGACTGTCTAGAGTGAATGCACAAGAGCCCAACTGTCATCTTAACCCAGACGTGGATTCTACAGACAGGCAGAGGCTCAGGATGGTTATGCAAGAAAATGCCTCAATTCTAAAAGTGCAATTTTACTCAATTTAAAAACCAACTTCACCAAAAGATGTACTTTTAAATTGTAAGTTCAGAGACTCCAAACTCCAAATCTAAATCAGTTCCCAATCGGAAGTTACACTTAAAAGATGTTTCATGGCAATCCACATGTTACCCTATGGGAGAGATGGTCCTCCCAATAGTGAGAAACGAAATTAGCAGTATTTCACTATGAGGACATGTAAAACATCCCAGTGTATGTCCTACCTTTTAAATACACTGCACCCTGTCCAGGGGCTGCCTTGGGCCTACCTTAGGGGTGACATACATGTAGTAAAAGGGAGGGTTTGGGCCTGGCAAGTGGATGCACTTGCCAGTTAGAAATGGCACCTTAAAACTGCACACACAGACAATGAAGTGGCAGGTCTGGGACAGGTTTGCAGGGCCACTCATGTGGATGTCACAATCAGTGCTGCAGGCCCACTAGTAGCATTTGATTTACCGGCCCTGGGCACACCTGGTGCACTTTTCTAGGGACTTACTAGTACATCAAATATGCTAATCATGGATAAGCCAATCATCAATACAATTTACACTGGGAACACTTGCACTTTAGCATTAGTCAGCATGGTAAAGTGCCCTGAGTCCTAAAACCTTCAAAAACGACATGCAGCACACAGTCAAGAACAGGAGGTCAGAACTCTCTCCAAAAGATGCCAGGTGTAATAATATGTAATATTGTAAAACATAACCTTAGCTGAGCTTTCATAGTAACAATTGTACTATATCTAGATTCACGCCATCTCCCTCGAGTAAAATTTTAGCTGCCAACCAATGTCCACCCAGCAAGTCAAGGAGAGTTTAAGTCCACTTGCACACTTGGTGTCTTGAACACTTGTTACTAGGGAGCTGCAGTTTTCTTCCTACAGAAGATCTAGTGACCCTTAGATCATGGTGCTTCAGAAAACAGAGCCTGGCAATTGAAGGACCTCAGAAGATTTTCAGTGCAACAAGAAGATTTTCAGTGCAACAAGAAGGCCTAAATTCGAAGTGACTACACAGAAGCTCAAGTACCAATGATATGTTAAATGGAGTAGTATGTACAGATAGGTCTCAAGTACATCAATGGTTATCAAGAACTTCTTGAAGAAACTAAAAACAGCATCTTTTGTAATAGTTTCCACTTTGAACTGATAATGATCCATCTTCACGTTTGGGTTGAGAAATTATTTGTTGATAGTAAACTGGTAGGCTGCAGGGGACTTTTGCACAAATAACACTAAAGAATATACTCGATGGTTTAAACCTTTGTGATGCTCTTATGAACCCATGTGTGTTTGGTTAAACATTTCTGTGCCTAATGGTCTCGAGAACTGAGGCACCTGTATTCGAGCACTTCAGTTGCTCAAAGTGAGCAATACTTATACGCCCATCTCCAGCACCAACAAATTCACAACCCGGACCTACATGGTTAGAATTGCGGCTAATGCCTCGCAGAAACAGAGGGGTGAAACCATCCCTAAGCTCTGCAAGTACTGGTGTAGAAGTGTCTTTTTGTGAAAATGGGCCTTCTAAACGTCGTTTACCTTACTCCATAACACCTGGGCATGCTTCCAGTTCTTAAATTCCTTTCGCTGGAGCTTCTCCAAAAACCTGTTTGCCTTGGAACAGCATTTTCATCAGACAGTTTTTTTCCCACCATCCAGTTCTGGAGATCCGTATGCATCTGATGGCCATAGTGCTTACCACTGTGAATGCTAAATCTCTCTGTATGTCACAATATGCATGTTCATGAAGGTTGCCCAATTTTCGAGGTCTACCAGAGGGCCAGTGTATTCTTCTCCTAACTGCATACCTGAGTATGACTTGAAAGTCTTTGAGTATTTACTTTGTAGAGTAAACAGAATACATTCCACCAAGAGTTGTCTGATTCAATCCAGCATTGATCTTTCTCAGAAATGCCTCCTCCTTTTTATCATCTACTGTACCATTTTGTCTTCCTCTCCTTAAATATTTTTTTATATATGTTTGTTTTGTTTTCACTGATACACAACTGGTCATCAAGAACATAGTCAACAGCATTTCCACAATACTAGTCATCACTACAAACATCTCCTGTGCCACAGGTAGGACCCCCCAGACCCCCACAAATCAAGGCACATATATTTACTACTCTTTCACGTGTCACAGAATGGCCAAAGGACTATTCCACTCTGTACTTTCCCCATTGCGAGTGCTGAGTCAATCTTCTACCTCAGCATTCCCCGACACCCCCACGTCCCCTTCATTCTCGCCCTCCTCAACACTCGCACCTATTACACTTCCTTTGCCAGGCTGCTCTCCTGCCTCCAGGTCTCCTGCTGCTTCCTTGGTCCCTTGAAAAGCCTCCAACAGCCCCGTCCAAACGTCCAGCTCCTCTTTCACCATATCGTCTGTCATAGTCATCCAGATGTGCTTTTCCTCAGCCAAGGCCCACTCAACTGTATCCCTGCACCAAAGGGCCACCGAGGGAAATCTCCAACCGAGCCACCGTATTGCCACCCATCTCTTGGCTACCACTAATGCCAATTGTAGAAACTCCCAACGTAACACCACCTTCAGTGGCTTTTTAACTATACCCAGAAGTTATCCTCTGGGGGTGTCTGCAATCACAACACCAGTCACCCTCTCCACTCTGTCCCTTACTACCATCCAAACGCACGCACCATCGGACACAACCAGGCCAGATGAATAAAGGAGGCCCCATTGCTCCACATCTCAGGCCTCTGTAACTATTGACTCTGTGCCCTATTACATTAATCAGAATAAGGATTGAATTCATCAGACTGTGAAAGGTTAATTTTCTCTTTAGCAAGACACTATAGCTTAGATAAAAATTGCAGTGCAGAACTCTTCTTTTAGGTCTTCCCAATCCTGTTAGAAAAAGCTGTGTTACCGGACTATCAGCTTGAAATCTGTAAAAAGGAAAAAAAGAACTACATGCAGAACTCTATTGCAGCTGCTACAGGGCTGGTCATCTTCCTGTAGAAGCTGCGAAGTATTGATATACTGCAGGAAGTTCAGCCTCAAAATGAGTATAACAAATTGGGTTGAGGAGGGTGGAATTACCATTCAGGCAACAGCCACAGTCCCAGTCAGGGTGATCCACAAAACGTTGCTAAATTAACCTGTGCTTAACCCTCTGATATCTTGGCACAAAGCAGCCAGACTTACCTTAAAGATAATGTGTAAAGTATGTATGTAGTACACAAAGAGTAATAAGTGAAAACACAACACAAGAAAAATCCCAAACCAATTTGGAAAAATGGAGTACATTTTAATAAATAAAATGATACCAGAACAACAAAACTCCAATTAGTAGAACCAGAGAGATGCAATTTCTATGTTTTAGGTAGATATAGGGTCTAAATGCACAGTGTCACTTGCGGTCATCTAGTAGTGTTAGCCCGGGGGAAAGTCACAACTTCAGGCCTACCACGATGGAGCACGGGCAGGCTATCCGGACAAGGTTAGTCCAGTTGAAAAGGTTACCGTCTCAAAGCCGGGCGCAAAGGGTTCAGTTTGTTGTGGAGGAGCAGGGAGAGCATTGTGGATGGTCCTCGCTGTAGCACAAAGAGCAGGGTGGGCAAACCAGGCAGTTGCTAGAGCTTCACATTGGCTTTCACCTCATGCTGCTGTTGCTATAGTGTGATATGCAGATCTCGCGTTGCCTGATTTTGCTGGTTGTCGTGATAGCACGAAGTGTCAGGTTCACCGGAGCTTCAAGTTGTCTAGCAGCAGAGTCAGAAGTCAGGATTTCACCTTTTTTCAGTGGATGAGCTCAACTGATGCCAGCCAATGGTCCAGGACCTGCTGAGGCACCTCTTGGGGATCAGGAACCCACTCTAGAAGAGGCCACCAGAGCTTGGGTAGGTCCAGTTACAGGTCAAGTGCAGCAGGTCAGCTGGGCTGTTGCAGGGAGGCTTCCGGAGCTTGTTGTGTCCCTGGAACTCAGACAGGAGTTCAGCCAGTTGAATCTTGCAGTCAACCAGGATAGCCTGGGATGAAGGGAGCATGTCCAGTCTTCCTTTTCAGAGAGCAGGACAGGCCTGAAACAGCAAGGCAGTTCTCTGGTAGCAGCAGGGGCAGTCCTTCTTCTGTAATGTCCACAGGTCCAGGAGTGTACTGAGTGGCTCTTGAGGTTCAATGTTTATACCAGGTGCCAGCCTTTGAAGTGGAGGAGATTCTTTATATTACCCCCACATCTGGTTCTAGAATGTTCTTCCCTTCCCTGTCAAGGCGCCAAGAAGTCTGGGGTGGCAAGATTAGTGTCGGGTTCCTTTGTGTGTGCTGGAGGCAAGCCCTTTGAAATGTTAAGTGGGGCAAAGCACAGCTCCGCCTCCAGCTGTCCTGGCAGGATGGCCCATGCTGCCCACACCTACTTCCTTTTATGTCACTGTCTTGAAGGAATACACAAACCACAGCAGCCAAGCCATTCAAAGTCATGTGACCTAGGATACTGGCAGAAGGCACAAATGGTTAGGACAAGAAAATGTCATCTTTCTAAAAGTGACAAAGTAAGAGGGGTTGGGCCCTTTTAACGTCAGCAAGGCTAGGCCACTATAAATGTCAAATGAACAGGTGCCAGTACTGACTGAAGGAAGAAAATGTATTCAATTTGGACCAGTCTGATTTATCACCTTAAAGGATAATGATATATAACATGCAAAACCACAAAGAGCAAGGTGATCTCCTTACTGCTGTGGCGGTGGGTATAGGTCCTAAGCGTGGCTGGTCCAATGCTTGCTATATATTCTCTTGCGTCTTTGGATTCATAGGTAGTCTGGCTACTACTTGTTTGCAAAATAGAATTGTCAAACTCAAGGAAACTCATTAAGTAGCTCATCATGAAAACTTTGAATGAGGGGATACTATTCATTGCGATCACCTGCTTCACAGATTGTGTCAGGTAATTGGCCTACATTGCCCTGCTAGGCATTGTTTAGGGCACCATGTTATCTACTATGGTTGAGATAATAGGAACACGGATTCTTTTTGCTTCAGTTATTGAGTGCCTTGAGGGGTTAACTGCACCTGCTAGTAAGAGCTGGGACAAGAAAGAATTTTTGGAGGTTATGGCAAAAAAGAGCTGGCTGAACTATTTTGTTATAACCCAAAAGGTTTGACAAAAATGTAGTTTTACACAATGGCACAAAAGGGTCCAAATTCAGCTCAATCCAAGTAGGCATTTGCATTTTTATTTTCAAGGAGAAGCTTTTTTTTCTTTCTTTTACGAAAGATTTTAAAGTGCTTAACATGTTTCCATTTTTAACATGTTCATAACTTGAGCCTTGGTCACAAATGTATTAGTGATGTGCCTGACAGAAAGCTCAAGAATGGGATTTATTTTCAAACGCAAAAACTCCTAGTTTAAAAAACCGCTTGATGGTGATAACATTAAAAGGTCTAACTTGGTTGAAGTGAAAATGCCTTTCTCAGTCTGTGTCCATCTTTTCATGGAGATCCTTGAAATGCAGTTTACATAGCATGTACTGCATATACAATTGCCACTTGGAAAGAAGCAAACTGTTAGTGATTTTCTACAGACTATGGGTACTTAAGAGTTTCTTGGAATTGTAATACAACTACATAGTATATATGTATACGCACAGACTTTAATATGCTAATTTTTTGCCATTGTTCAGTGTTAGGAGGGGCTGCACCTCTCTACAGGTGAAGTCAGAAGTGAGTGATGCTGCCCATCCCTTCGCTCAACAATGGAATAGCGTTGTATTCTCTCTCCAGATCTGCCATGTTTTAAGTGTACTTTTTACAAATAAATGATTAAGTAGGAACCAGAATGTAATGGGTTAAATCCATGCACTATGGTAAAATTACCCTGAATTGGCGTAATGCCTATTAGAAGGGCTGGTTTTGCAGCATAGACGTTTTCTAGATTCACAAACTATGTATATATCCCACCATCTAGTGGTTGGAGTCCGAAATTGCAACTGGTTTTGTTTGAAACCCTTTTTTATTTTTTTATATATATATAAATGGGTGGGTGTATGTAACTAGATCCTTTTGGTTTGGGCTACAACCCCCTTTCTGTGTGCAAGCTCTCAGATTATTTTTTTCCGCCATGGAGCTCGGAGGTGCCGTGCAGACTGTGGAGAAAACACAGCAACAGAGAGATGCAAGAAAGGAAGCCCACCAGAAACATCAAGGAGATAGGTGGTTCAAAGGAACGTTGCATGAGGGGGTAATCTTGAGCAAAGCCACTTGTTTGGCGCAGCTCACATTATTCCTCATGCATAAGGCTAGTACACTTTCCCTGCCTTTTTAAATACCCTTGCGAGGTATTTGAGAAATGCTATGATTTTCGGATGAAGCCTCAGCCCCCTGCATAAGGAACGAGGTAAGAATTTGCACTTTACTATAGGAGCTAGAACGCTGGTGAACTGCTCCATGCTTGAGCACAAAACTTTAAAAAATGCACCACAGACGTATTTAACAAACTCGGTCAATATCATTGTCTAACATGCCTATGCTTACTGCAATGTTCTGTTACACACTTCGTATGCCGCTTTATATTGCTTTGGAACGCATTTAAAGGGTTTTAGAAGTGCGTTTGAAACGCACCTATGAAGAAAAAAAGAATTGCTTTTTTCATACACTACGCTGTTTATTGATAATGTTTACTTATTACCCAGTCTTTCCTTGGTTTCAACCATCGCTAAAAACTTAGTCCAAATATGCACGGTATGCTTTAAACGGTTTAACATTGCAAAAAAAAAAAAAAGGCTGTGATATTTTTGCTTTAAAGAGATATCTGAAAGAGACACGTTAGTGACAGATTCCTTACCTTAGAATATCCCCAGGCGTCAGGCTGGATCCGGAAAGTTTTTGCGTAGCAGTACCCTTGCGCGTCGGTAGGCGGCGTCGTGCGGCTCCGCGTCCGTCGTCGGCGTCGTGATCGCCGGGATGACGTCGCGGGCAGTACTTAGACGCCGCCCCTGCGCGCTGACGTCAGTTCTTCTTTTTCCGCACCAGTAAGCGCAGATCCGGGAAGAGCAGTGCCCTAGTCAATTTTTGACAACATTTTTGGGTGATTTTTTCACTGTTTCTTTTCGAGTCTTCTCGACTCCTAGGTGTCGGTAGGGATGCCCGGCTTCAAGCCATGCGACGCCTGTGGTCGAATGATGTCGATCACAGACCCGCACTTAGAGTGTCTCTACTGTCTCGGCCGAGACCACGACAGAGTCGTGCCCTGACTGCCGGGCCTTACACCCGAAGGCTTTGCGAGAGCGGTCTCGAAAGCTCCTCGAGGTCTGGCAGTCGGCTCCGCGCCGCACCAAGCCCCGGTCCCGTGAGAGGTCGAGGGGCCGGTCGCGGAGCCCCCGCCGGTCGGAGTCCAAGTCTTCGCACTCCTCGGGTAAGTCGACGCACAAAAAGTCTAAGAAGCACCATCGCTCTAAGACTTCGCCTCGCCGGTCTCGCGACTCGGCTGAGGCCCCTGTCGGCACCGTCCCCGCGGCTCCGGATGTGCCTGTGGCGCCGCCCCCGCATTACCCGTCCTTCCCGGGTTCGGGGGCGACTCCGGCCGAGATACAGGAATTCCTGTCGGCCATGGCCCGCCTCTTCGGGCCTCAAGGTCCCTCCGGTGCGCCTTCGGGCCCCGCGGGCCCTGATGGGATTGCTCCGGCGTCGCCGACGACTCCGGTCCCAGCGTCGCCTGTCCCGCCAGCCTTGATCCCGGCCCCGGCCCGGCCTCGATCCCGGCTCCGGTGGTACCGCAACCCCGATCGACGCCGGTTGACCTAACCATGCCTCCGCCGGCGCCGATCTCCCCGGTGCCGTTCCCGACGCCGCCCGGGGCTCCGGGCGGCGTCGTTCCCCGGTTCTCTCCGGTTCCGGACATGGAGCCGGACCGACGTCGCTCGACGGCTCCGGCGCCGATGAGACCTTGGGTCCCAGATGTCCCTCCTCCTCCATATTTTACACCAGAGGAGGACCAGGAGAGCTGGGAGGGGTCGGAAGACCCTCTCACATGGCAGTGTGAGTATGATGAGGACTGGGCAGAGGAACTTGGGGATGCCAGTGGTCTAGACACTTCCCCTGACACTGGCATGCTGTCTCCTCCCGTGGCTACGGAGGAGGGAGCAAATTTCGCAGTGGTGTTGCGTAGAGCAGCTGGAGCTTTGCACCTCCAATTGCCTACTGTGGCTGTCAGGACTAATCTCCTGACGGAAGTGCTTCAGCCGGCAGCTTCCTCCACGGAGACTGTGCTGCCGTTTAATGATGCACTGTCTGACGTTCTTTGGGCACCTGGTCCAAGCCCACCACAGGGGCTCCTGTGGATAGGAACGTGGCCCGACGCCATCGCCCTGCTCCGGGCGACCCCTTGTTTCTCTCTCAACATCCCACCCCCGAGAGCTTGGTTGTCCAAGCCTCTGCCTCCCAAACCGCCTTCCCTACCGCCCCTCCGGATAGGGAATCCAAACGCCTGGACCAATTTGGGAAGAAGGCTTTTCTTCCTCCAGTGCTGGCTTGCTGTCCGTCAACACCGCTTGCCTTTTGGGCCGATATACCCACTCCCTGTGGGATTCGGTGGCGTCTGTTTTGCCCCAGTGTTCTGAGGAGGTCCAGACACTGCTTACCCGCACCATTGCGGAAGGTAGAGATGCGGCTAAATACACCATACGTTGTGGCCTTGATACCGCCGACTCGCTGGGCAGATCGCTTGCAACGACGGTGGCGCTGCGTCCCCACGCCTGGCTGAGAACAACTGGTTTCTCGGGTGATGTCCAGAATACACTCATGGACATGCCCTTTGATGGAGTCGGTCTTTTTGGTTCCAAAGCAGACCATGCGCTGGAGCGTTTTAAGGACTCACGGGCTACTGCCAAGTCCCTGGGCCTTTCTGTTGTGCGCCCTACGCTAACCTCTGCTTTTCGCCCCTTTCGTGGCCACGGAAGGGGCGCCCAGTCACGTCCACTGCCCAGCCACCGGCCCGCGCAGCAAGCGTCTTCGCGTGGCCGAGGACGTGGCTACCGCCGTGGCGGTTCGGGCAACCAGCGTGCGGGTCAGGCCACCTCCTCCGCCCCGTCTGCGGCCTCCAAGCCCTCCTAGTCCTTCTTTTCAGGTGCACAGCACGCCAGTAGGGGGCAGGGTCCGCCATCACCTTCACCACTGGCGTGCCATCACCTCGGACAGGTGGGTCTTGGACATTGTCCGAAGGGGCTACTCCCTCCCCTTCGAGACCACCCCCCAGCCATGCCACCTCAATTCCACCGCATGTCAGGGGATCACTTGGTGCTTCTGCAGAAGGAAGTCACGGCCCTCTTGGCCAAGAGGGCCATCGAGCATGTTCCGACCCCAGAAGTAGGACGTGGTTGCTACTCCCACTACTTTCTGGTGCCCAAAAAGGACAAGGAGGACATGCGTCCTATCTTGGACCTCCGGAACGTCAATCGCTTCCTCCGGAAGGAGAAGTTCAAGATGCTCACCCTAGCTCAGGTCTTGACTGCCCTCGACCCTGGAGACTGGTTGGTAGCGTTGGACTTGCAGGACGCTTATTTTCACATCCCCGTCCTGCCGGCCCACCGGCGTTACCTGCGGTTCACGGTAGGCCTCGAGCATTTTCAGTTCACCGTGCTCCCCTTTGGCCTTACAAGTGCCCCTCGGGTGTTCACGAAAGTGATGGCGGTGGTCGCAGCTCATCTGCGCCGGGCAGGGGTTCCAGTCTTCCCCTACCTCGACGACTGGCTGCTGAAGGCGGGCTCGTCCCAGGCAGTCGTCTCCCACCTCCAGACTACGGCCGAACTCCTGCACTCGCTGGGGTTCTCCATCAATGTGCTGAAGTCGCATCTGATTCCTTCTCCACAGCTCCTTTTCATCGGAGCAGTTCTGGACACGACGCAGTTTTGGGTTTATCCTCCCGAACGGCGAGTCCGGGATATTCAGGCTATGATTCCGATCTTTCAGCCTTTATCCTGGGTTTCGGTACGGATGACCCTGAGGCTGCTGGGCCTCATGGCCTCCTGCATCCTGCTGGTCGATCATGCCAGATGGCATATGCGGGCTCTGCAGTGGGACCTGAAGTTCCAGTGGGCGCAGCACCAGGGCAACCTGTCCGATCACGTCCAGATCTCGGAGGGGACTGCAAAACAGTTGCAGTGGTGGCTCTCGAACCGGCAATGGGTCATTGGCAGATCCCTCTCCCTTCCCCAGCCAGAGCACACAGTTGTGACGGACGCCTCCCTTCTGGGATGGGGCGGTCACATGGGAGAGGCGGAGATCAGAGGCCTCTGGTCTCCGGCGGAGTCCCGGCTCCATATCAACCTTCTGGAGCTCCGGGCGATCCGACTTGCACTCAAGGCATTCCTTCCCTCTGTCAAAGGGAAGGTAGTGCAGGTGTTCACAGACAACACCACCGCCATGTGGTACTGCAACAAACAAGGCGGGGTGGGGTCGTGGACCCTCTGTCAGGAGGCTCTGCGCCTCTGGACATGGCTGGAACATCAGGGCATGTTCCTGATGGTTCAACACCTGGCAGGTTCCCTGAACGCCAGGGCGGACAAACTCAGCCGCAGGTGCATGATGGATCACGAATGGAGTCTTCACTCGGAAGTGGCGCAAGGACTCTTTCTACAGTGGGGAGAGCCTTGGTTAGATCTATTCGCCAACGAAGAGAACGCGCAATGTCATCAGTTCTGCGCGTTGGAATTTCCAAGGCGGCACGCGCTCGGCGACGCTTTTCGTCGCGAGTGGAGTTGCGGTCTGTTGTACGCCTTTCCGCCTATACCACTTCTACCCAGAGTGTTGAAGAAGATTCGGCGCGACCGGGCCCAAGTCATCCATGTGGCTCCGGACTGGGCTCGAAGAGTTTGGTATCCCGAGCTACTCAGTATGAGCGTCGATCCCCCGATCCGTCTGCCTCTTCGGGAGGATCTTCTGTCGCAGCAGCAGGGGACGGTCCTCCACCCGAACCTGTCCAGCCTCCACCTGCTTGCGTGGAGATTGAGCGGCGGCAGTTGATTCATTTCGACTTGCCTCCCGGAGTTTGTGATGTGATTCTGGCAGCCAGGCGTCCCTCCACTAAGGTGGTATACGCCTGCAGGTGGAACAAGTTTGTGGCATGGTGCACAGCAAAGGCTGTGAACCCTCTCTCTGCCCCTCTTTCTGAGGTTCTTCTGTTCCTTCTTTCCCTGGCCCAACAGGGTTCTGCCCTGGGTACCATCATCAAGGGCTATCTTTGTGCCATCTCGGCCTTCCTCAGGCTTCCTGATCAGCCCTCCCTTTTCAAGTCCCCTGTTGTTAACAGGTTTCTAAAGGCATTACACACCTCTTCCCTCCTGTTCCGTTTGTGATGCCTCAGTGGGACTTGAACTTGGTTCTTACCTTTCTTATGTGCGCTCCCTTTGAGCCTCTACATAACTGTCCTCTTCGTCTTCTGACTCTGAAGACAGCCTTTCTGGTGGCCATCACCTCCGCTCGGCGGGTGAGTGAGCTCCAGGCTCTATCATGCAAACCTCCCTTTCTGTCTGTCCATCCAGACAAGGTTGTTCTTAGGACGCGTCCGTCCTTCTTGCCAAAGGTGGTTACTGCCTTCCACATTGGGCAGACCATCACTTTGCCCACCTTCTTTCCGCCTCCGCATCCTTCCAGAGAGGAAGAGAGGCTCCACCGTCTGGACCCAAAACGTGCGCTTTCTTTTTATATCAACCGCACACAACACTTCCGGGTGGATGACCAGCTCTTTGTTGGCTACGTGGGCGCCAAAAAAGGTCGGGCGGTGCACAAGAGAACCATCTCCTGCTGGGTAACCTTGTGTATCAAAGCCTGCTATTCTTTGGCTAAGAAGGAGCCTCCTGTTGGGCTGCGTGCCCATTCCACCAGGGCAACGGCTGCTACCACGACCTTAGGCCGCGGTGTTCCGCTGCAGGATATCTGTCAGGCAGCTACGTGGGCCTCGCTGCACACGTTTACCAAGCATTACTGCCTTGACAGTCAGGTCCGGAGGGACGGCTTCTTTGGCCGTTCTGTCCTCCGGGACTTCCTTGTCTGATCTTTGTTCGCAGACCCACCACCGGGGTTGGTATTGCTGGGGTATCTATTCTAAGGTAAGGAATCTGTCACTAACGTGTCTCTTTCAGATGCACAAGTTGCTAACTTGCGTAACGATATATCTGTAAGAGACAGTAGTTAGTGACAGATTCCCTACCGCCCACCCATCCTCCCTGTTCTGCGAACTGATTTCTAGGGTTAAGGACATCCCTTTCAGGGCCCTAGTATTTTTCAGACACCTATGTCAGCTTCTTGCATGGCTCTGCGTTCCTGGCGCGGAAAGTCGTGTGCAGAACTGACGTCAGCGCGCAGGGGCGGCGTCTAAGTACTGCCCGCGACGTCATCCTGGCGATCACGACGCCGACGGACGCGGAGCCGCACGACGCCGCCTACCGACGCGCAAGGGTACTGCTACGCAAAACCTTTCCGGATCCAGCCTGACGCCTGGGGATATTCTAAGGTAAGGAATCTGTCACTAACTACTGTCTCTTACAGATATATCGTTACACAAGTTAGTAACTTGTGCTTTACGGATCTCTTTAACAATATTCAACCCAGCGGGTTTTTCCCCCCAAGCATCTAACATGTAGGTGTAAGAGACATTGCATCAAATAAGGCTTATGTCTTCCTGCGAGACAAGCCTCTTTTCACTGCATTAAAACTTGTAGGCAGAAGACAATTTCAACATGGTGACATGTAGTTCAGATCTGGCAGGGGGCTGTGAAGGTCATAAAACTCCTTTTCAGTTCGGACACACATGGGGCTCGACACATGGGAAGCTTCCAGCAAGGGAGTGTAAACATCATGAAATGGCCTTCATGTTGAGCACAAATACCTCCTAAATCATCTGCTTATCTCCTAGAAGCACATTCCTTAGCTGCCCTAAAAGCAAGGACAGGAATGCAGAACTCCAGTCCCAGTAAAAGAAAACAAGAGCACTTCATTGCCTTTTTAGGTCGCCGCCTACCAGACAGCTGAGCTGTCTGGATATGAGAAAGACATCTTGGGGAATTTCAGAAAGTTGACCTGGTAATGCATTCCGCCCGTGGCTTGTCATTGAATTTGTGGTTTGTAATTCATGTTTTCTGCCTTTGCAGGCTTTATTTGCCTTTGGCTGTGCAACTTGAGTTCGTATTTCCCCATACTAAAGCTGTGTTTAAAGTATTTTTCCACAAACGTTTTTTCTGTAAAAACAAGCCTTTAAATCTTGTTCTTATCTTGTCACATTTGCTGGGCATTCAAAGATCGAGGTCAGTGTAAATCTGTGTTATTGTGGGAGCCTGGTGTTTATTTTGCTTTCGGCTGACTTCTAAGTGAGAGCGTTTTTGGGAAAAAGGAGCCTGCTTGTGCCCTTTATCTGAAAGAGACACGTTAGTGACAGATTCCTTACCTTAGAATATCCCCAGGCGTCAGGCTGGATCCAGAAAGTTTTTGCGTAGCAGTACCCTTGCGCGTCGGTAGGCGGCGTCGTGCGGCTCCGCGTCCGTCGTCGGCGTCGTGATCGCCGGGATGACGTCGCGGGCAGTACTTAGACGCCGCCCCTGCGCGCTGACGTCAGTTCTTCTTTTTCCGCGCCAGTAAGCGCAGATCCGGGAAGAGCAGTGCCCTAGTCAATTTTTGACTAATTTTTTTTGTAAATTTTTTCACTGTTTCTTCATCGAGTCTTCACGGTCTTGGCCGAGACCACGACACTAAGTCGTGCCCTGACTGCCGGAAACTTCACCCGAAGGCTTTGCGAGAGCGGTCTCGAAAGCTAGTCGAGGTCCGGCAGTCGGCTCCGCGCCGCACCAAGCCCCGGTCCCGGGAGAGGTCGAGGAGTCCCCGCCGGTCGTCGGAGTCCAAGTCTTCGCGCTCCTCGGGTAAGTCGAAGCACAAAAAGTCTAAGAAGCATCATCGCTCTAAGACTTCGCCTCGCCGGTCTCGCGACTCGGCTGAGGCACCAGTCGGCACCGTCCCCGCAGCCCCGGACATGCCTGTAGAGCCGCCCCCTCATTACCCGTCCTTTCCGGGTTCGGGGGCGACTCCGGCCGAAATACAGGAATTCCTGTCGGCCATGGCCCGCCTCTTCGGGCCTTCAGGTCCCTCCGGTGCGCCTCCGGGCCCCGCGGGCCCTGATGGGGTTGCCCCGGCGCCTCCGTCGACTCCGGTCCCGGCGTCGCCTGTCCCACCAGCCTTCATCCCGGCCTCGGCTCCGGCCCCGGCCTCGATCCCGGCTCCGGAGGTGCCGCAACCCCCATCGACGCCGGTTGACCTAACCACGCCTCCGCCGATGTCTCCGGTGCCGTTCCTGACGCCGTCCGGGGCTCCGGACGGAGTCGGTCCCCGGCTCTCTCCGGCTCCGGACATGGAGCCGGACCGACGTCGCTCGACGCCGGCTCCGGTGCCGATGAGACCTTGGATCCCAAATGTCCCTCCTCCTCCATATTTTGAACCTGAGGAGGACCAAGAGAGCTGGGAGGGGTCTGAGGACCCTCTCACACAACAGTGTGAGTATGATCCGGACTGGGCTGAGGAACTTGGGGATGCCAGTGGTCTAGACACCTCCCCTGACACTGGCATGCTGTCTCCTCCCGTGGCTACGGAGGAGGGAGCTAATTTTGCAACGGTGTTGCGTAGAGCAGCTGGAGCCTTACATCTCCAATTGCCTACCGTGGCCGTCAGAACTAACCTCCTGACAGAAGTGCTTCAGCCGGCGGCTTCCTCCTCGGAGACTGTGCTGCCGTTTAATGATGCACTCACTGACGTTCTTTTGGGTGCCTGGTCCAAACCCACCACAGGGGCTCCTTTGGATAGGAACGTGGCCCGACGCCATCGCCCTGCTCCGGGCGACCTCTTGTTTCTCTCCCAACATCCCACCCGAGAGCTTGGTTGTCCAAGCCTCTGCCTCCCAAACCGCCTTCCCTACCGCCCCTCCGGATAGGGAATCCAAACGCCTGGACCAATTTGGGAAGAAGGCTTTTTCTTCCTCCAGTGCTGGCTTGCGGTCCGTCAACACCGCTTGCCTTTTGGGCCGATATACCCACTCCCTGTGGGATTCGGTGGCGGCTGTTTTGCTGCAGTGTTCTGAGGAGGTCCAGACGCTGCTTACCCGCGCCATTGCGCCATTGCGGAAGGGCGAGATGCGGCTAAATACACCATACGTTGAGGCCTTGATACCGCCGACTCGCTGGGCAGATCGCTTGCGACGACGGTGGCGCTACGTCGCCACGCCTGGCTGAGAACAACTGGTTTCTCGGGTGATGTCCAGAATACACTCATGGACATGCCCTTTGATGGAGTCGGTCTTTTTGGTTCAAAGGCAGACCATGCGCTGGAGCGGTTTAAGGACTCACGGGCTACTGCCAAGTCCCTGGGCCTTTCTGTTGTACGCCCACCGCTCACCTCTGCTTTTCGCCCCTTTCGTGGCCACGGAAGGGGCGCCCAGTCACGTCAGCTGCCCAGCCACCGGCCCGCGCAGCAAGCGTCTTCGCGTGGCCGAGGACGTGGATACCGCCATGGCGGTTCGGGCAACCAGCGTGCGGGTCAGGCCACCACCTCCAACCCGTCCGCGGCCTCCAAGCCCTCCTAGTCCCTCCTTTCCGGTGCACAGCACGCCAGTAGGGGGCAGGGTCTGCCATCACCTTCACCACTGGCGTCCCATCACCTCGGACAGGTGGGTCTTGGACATTGTCCGAAGGGGCTACTCCCTCCCTTCGAGACCACCCCCTGCCATGCCACCTCAATTCCACCGCATGTCAGGGGATCACTTGGTACTTCTGCAGAAGGAAGTCACAGCCCTCTTGGCCAAGAGGGCCATCGAGCATGTTCCGACCCCAGAAGTAGGGACGTGGTTGCTACTCCCACTACTTCCTGGTGCCCAAAAAGGACAAGGAGGACATGCGTCCTATCTTGGACCTCCGGAACGTGAATCGCTTCCTCCCGGAAGGAGAAGTTCAAGATGCTCACCCCTAGCTCAGGTCTTGACTGCCCTCGACCCTGGAGACTGGTTGGTAGCGTTGGACTTGCAGGACGCTTATTTTCACATCCCTGTCCTGCCGGCCTACCGGCGTTACCTGCGGTTCACGGTAGGCCTCGAGCATTTTCAGTTCACCGTGCTCCCCTTTGGCCTTACAAGTGCCCCTCGGGTGTTCACCAAAGTGATGGCGGTGGTCGCAGCTCATCTGCGCCGGGCAGGGGTTCCAGTCTTCCCCTACCTCGACGACTGGCTGCTGAAGGCGGGCTCGTCCCAGGCAGTCGTCTCCCACCTCCAGACTACGGCCGAACTCCTGCACTCGCTGGGGTTCTCCATCAATGTGCCGAAGTCGCATCTGATTCCTTCTGCACAGCTCCTTTTCATCGGAGCAGTTCTGGACACGACGCAGTTTCGGGCCTATCCTCCCGAACGGCGAGTCCGTGATATTCAGGCTATGATTCCGATCTTTCAGCCTTTTTCCTGGGTTTCGGTACGGATGACCCTGAGGCTGCTGGGCCTCATGGCCTCCTGCTGGTCACTCATGCCAGATGGCATATGCGGGCCCTGCAGTGGTACCTGAAGTTCCAGTGGGCGCAGCACCAGGGCAACCTGTCCGATCACGTCCAGATCTCGGAGGGGACTGCAAAGCAGTTGCAGTGGTGGCTCTCGAACCGGCAATGGGTCATGGGCAGATCCCTCTCCCTTCCCCAGCCAGAGCACACAGTTGTGACGGACGCGTCCCTTCTGGGATGGGGCGGTCACATGGGAGAGGCGGAGATCAGAGGCCTCTGGTCTCCGGGCGGAGTCCCGGCTCCATATCAACCTTCTGGAGCTCCGGGCGATCTGACTTGCACTCAAGGCATTCCTTCCCTCTGTCAAAGGGAAGGTAGTGCAGGTGTTCACAGACAACACCACCGCCATGTGGTACTGCAACAAACAAGGCGGGGTGGGGTCGTGGGACCCCTTGTCCAGGAGGCTCTGCGCCTCTGGACATGGCTGGAACATCAGGGCATGTTCCTGATGGTTCCAACACCTGGCAGGTTCCCTGAACGCCAGGGCGGACGAACTCAGCCGCAGGTGCTTGATGGATCACGTATGGCGTCTTCACTCGGAAGTGGCGCAGGACTCTTTCTACAGTGGGGAGAGCCTTGGTTGAGATCTATTCGCCACCGAAGAGAACGCGCAATGTCATCAGTTCTGCGCGTTGGAATTTCCAAGGCGGCATTCGCTCGGCGACGCTTTTCGTCGCGAGTGGAGTTGCGGTCTGTTGTACGCCTTTCCGCCTATACCACTTCTACCCAGAGTGTTGAAGAAGATTCGGCACGACCGGGCCCAAGTCATTCTTGTGGCTCCGGACTGGGCTCGAAGAGTTTGGTATCCCGAGCTACTCAGTATGAGCGTAGATCCCCCGATCCATCTGCCTCTTCGGGAGGATCTTCTGTCGCAGCAGTAGGGGACGGTCCTCCACCCGAACCTGTCCAGCCTCCACCTGCTTGCGTGGAGATTGAGCGGCGGCAGTTGATTCCTTTCGACTTGCCTCCCGAAGTTTGTGATGCAATTCTGGCAGCCAGGCGTCCCTCCACTAAGGTGGTATACGCCTGCAGGTGGAACAAGTTTGTGGCATGGTGCACAGCAAAGGCTGTGAATCCCCTTTCTGCCCCTCTTTCTGAGGTTCTTCTGTTCCTTCTTTCCCTGGCCCAACAGGGTTCTGCCCTGGGTACCATCAAGGGCTATCTTTGTGCCATCTCGGCCTTCCTCAGGCTTCCTGATCAGCCCTCCCTTTTCAAGTCCCCTGTTGTTAACAGGTTTCTAAAAGGCATTACACACCTCTTCCCTCCTGTTCCGTTTGTGATGCCTCAGTGGGACTTGAACTTGGTTCTTACCTTTCTTATGTGCGCTCCCTTTGAGCCTCTACATAACTGTCCTCTTCGTCTTCTGACTCTGAAGACAGCCTTTCTGGTGGCCATCACCTCCGCTCGGCGGGTGAGTGAGCTCCAGGCTCTTTCATGCAAACCTCCCTTTCTGTCTGTCCATCCAGACAAGGTTGTTCTTAGGACGCGTCCGTCCTTCTTGCCAAAGGTGGTTACTGCCTTCCACATTGGGCAGACCATCACTTTGCTCCACCTTCTTTCCGCCTCCGCATCCTTCCAGAGAGGAAGAGAGGCTCCACCGTCTGGACCCAAAACGTGCGCTTTCCTTTTATATCAACCGCACACAACACTTCCGGGTGGATGACCAGCTCTTTGTTGGCTACGTGGGCGCCAAAAAGGTCGGGCGGTGCACAAGAGAACCATCTCCCGCTGGGTAACCTTGTGTATCAAAGCCTGCTATTCTTTGGCTAAGAAGGAGCCTCCTGTTGGGCTGCGTGCCCATTCCACCAGGGCAACGGCTGCTACCACGGCCTTAGGCCGCGGTGTTCCGCTGCAGGATATCTGTCAGGCAGCTACGTGTGCCTCGCTGCACACGTTTACCAAGCATTACTGCCTTGACAGTCAGGTCCGGAGGGACGGCTTCTTTGGCCGTTCTGTCCTCCGGGACTTCCTTGTCTGATCTTTGTTCGCAGACCCACCACCGGGGTTGGTATTGCTGGGGTATCTATTCTAAGGTAAGGAATCTGTCACTAACGTGTCTCTTTCAGATGCACGTTACTAACTTGATAACGATATATCTGTAAGAAACAGTAGTTAGTGACAGATTCCTTACCGCCCACCATCCTCCCCGTTCTGCGAACTGATTTCTAGGGTTAAGGACATCCCTTTCAGGGCCCTAGTATTTTTCAGACACCTATGTCAGCTTCTTGCATGGCTCTGCGTTCCTGGCGCGGAAAGTCGTGTACAGAACTGACGTCAGCGCGCAGGGGCGGCGTCTAAGTACTGCCCGCGACGTCATCCCGGCGATCACGACTCCGACGACGGACGCGGAGCCGCACGATGCTGCCTACCGACGCGCAAGGGTACTGCTACGCAAAAACTTTCCGGATCCAGCCTGACGCCTGGGGATATTCTAAGGTAAGGAATCTGTCACTAACTACTGTCTCTTACAGATATATCGTTACACAAGTTAGTAACTTGTGCTTTAGGTCTCGCCTGAGCCAGCGCGCTTGCGCTGCTCTGCGAGGCTCGGAGCACACGCTCGTGCGTCTGCTTTTTTGTTGCTCACACCCTATTGGCCTTTGCGTGCGTCTTTCTAAGAAAGACAGCACGCACTGGCTAGGGCGGAGTGCATGTCCCGCCTTCTCTCTCCCCTGGCCTAGGGAGCTCGGGAGCGAGCAGCAGCACGGCCGGGTGCCAGCTGCATACCTCGCATTCCTTGCAGTGTGCGCGCACCGCGCTTGTTTTCTTTACTCTTGTTTATTACCCGCAAATGAAATATTTATGTGCGCTAGATTCACAATACAAATTGTAAGATGAAATAAATCAATAGGAAACTAACTCAGTGCAAAGGGTCTCTCCGTACACGCAAACTGACCGATAATTTTAATAATCCCGATGAAACATACCCCTTGATGAAATGCAAGTTCACAATTCGAATTTTGTTACAACCCATTACCATACCTGGATTTAGGAATTTGAACATGTGGCAAGAGAAACACACACAGTAAAATTTAGTATTGAAACAAAAAATAGTAACTCGGGCCAACATACATTATCAGACTTCTCTAACCAAATCCAAGTTACAATTTGAATTAAATGGAATTGAAATAGTTAAGTACAACAAGATTAAAGGTCGATAAGTCAGCAGAAACCTTTAAAACAGTGATCTACGAAGTGCGTAGCATGGATTGCATTCTGGCAGTGAACGCACGCTGGCTGCAATAAAGGCTTTAGAACCCCTCTCCTGCAGATATATGGTCTGTTCCTTGGTGGTTCAAGGCCGATTCCTTAAAGGTGTCCACATTCCTCCTCTTGGACTCCTTAAAGGTAAAAACGTGTTTGTAAAGCCTCCCTTGTGCTGTACTACCGCCCTACCATTTACCTTGTAAATCAAACACTGCCCCCCGCAGGCACCGTTGCACTACTCATGTTCCGTGGGCAGGGATTCTGAGGTTTGTCTGTCCGCCACTGGAGCATGGCGACATACAGACCCCGAAGACAACTAGTATTTTTTGACCAAGTACTTTTAAAAAAAACCTCTTTTTTTGTTTAGTGTGTAGTTGCCCACAAAGTCGCCATACAGACCATGCACTTGAAACCATATCAGACAATCAACGATCCATTATAGCAAACTTGAAACACTTTCCGAAGATAAATAAAATGTAAAAATTTTTCCTAAGTGATTTCCAGAATTCATTTAACAGAACTGCATCAATTAAAAAACAAGCATTTGCAATGCAATAGGTCTCGCATTTACGCGAGTTTGAGCTATTAACATTGCAAATAACAATGCCTTTTATTTTTGTTTTCGTTTTAAAAACATAAATAAAAGGCATTGTTATTAAAATGCCAATAGCTTAAACTCGCGTAACTGCGAGACCTATTGCATTGCAAATGATTGTTTATTTTAGACTTGGCCATATCAAAAGGTATATCGTTCTTCAACTGCACAAAACAGTTGCACGATTTTTGCAAAATTCCTCTTCTTTGGTGAATCCATTTAATTTGTGAAACTGCCTTTTTAGGACCAAAGCACAAAAACGCATTTCAGTCTCCACGTCAACCTAACATATTATGATCTTGGGCAATTTACACAGTTTATGGCCCATTCCCTGTCAAGCACAGCATAATGTCTTTTCACAATAAAAAGAGCCAGCCACATTGAAACACAATTTAACAATGCTTGGTTTTCACTTTGATTTGTGAAGCATATGCTTTATTTATGACATCTGTGGCAAATCGATTTGGAGAGTTGGGTAGGTTTAAAGGCACTTTTTATGAAAGCTTTTGTGTTACGTTTAGCTACACAATAATTATGTATTCCGTCTACAACTGTGCCCTTTTCGGAACACACATTTCTGGATATAAACTATTTCCTCATTTGTCCTTGCAGGCACTAGGGTCATGATTTGAATGGTGTAGCCCAAAAGCTCTTGGAAACCCACTGAACACAGATTATTGCTATATTTTATTACTAAGCAAGCAGTCACAAGTGCAATTACGTTAGCAAAGCCAATACGTCTCACATAGGTAAGACCTATTGGCCACACAAGTATACTTTACATGCACATAAGTGTTTTTTGCATTTCCCATAGCTATTCTATATAACGTAACACAACATATGTGCCTAAAGAACACACTAATAGAGGTGCAGTTGCAACATTTACCAGTTACTTTGGCCACTTTGTAAAAAAAAAAATTGTCTGCATAGAATTTACCACATGTAATGGGAGAACAGAAGCTCGTAAGGCAAGTACTAATGCACGCACATGGGCGGCATATTCAAGTGAGCCACAAAAACTCTGTTAACAAGTTGCAATGGTATGTTTCTTCTGTATAGTTACCTACTACAAAATAAGAATTGCAAGAATTCACCCAACAACCTGTGAACGCGGTTTAAAGGGCAGGTGTGGCTTGTTCGCACACCAATAGGCACTTGGGCCTGGGATGTGTATATGGGCCTGGTTTGTGTATATACATACACAAATACACACACATACATATGGCCATCTACAAATTCCTTTCAGATGTATACCCAGGGAAAAATTGGGTAGCAACAGGAGTGTTTTTTCTGCTCCTAACAAAACAAAATGTCACTATTAGGGTGAACTATAGAAAAAATTCAGTACCCTAAGATGGGGATGCCGAATAAAGCAACAATAATGCCTATATATAAAAATAAATACATCCTTTCCAGCTGCACACTGCATTATGCCTGATTTCATTGCTGTAGGCCATAACAGTTTCAAAAGAACACATAGATTGTTTGTCAGATATCCAGTTACACAGAAGGGGGACATATAATAACTCTTTTCCTCTGCATACTCAGATGTACAGCATTTAAAGGTCATGCGGGTAATGACACTTCCTACTGACGTTGTTCGCAACCCTGTTTGACCTGGGGGGTTTTCAACCTTTTTTCAGAGAAAAGAGCTGCACGGGGAAAATCATACGCTGTCTTACTACTTATACACAGTCAACTTCTACTGAGGGAATGGGTCTCACTCACATAAAAACACTTACAAACCCCTACTAAGGCACTACGTCCACAAAGGCATCACAGCACCTTTTTACCAAGGGAGCCTGCCCTCTTAACACAAATTTGAATTGGCAGGACCTACCACACTAATTTATCACTAAACAAGGTGTTTATCACAAGAACAAGGGGCGAGTCAGCTTCAGTAAAGAAGACTAATCACAACCACATTGTTAGGCGAGGCACCCCCAACCATTATGATCGTTCACTGATAAAAAAATTTAAAAATGCGAGACAGGTTCGACGGGGAGACTGACCTCGACCCTATAATGGGGTGTAGCGACCCCAAAAAAGTGTCAGAGGAACTTTAGTTTGTATACACACACACTCACACCCCCCACCCCCCCCTGCTCAACACCTACGATTCCCTTATATACCAAAGATAGCTATATGTACATCTATAGGCATGGACATATGTATATTTTATACTATAGGCTATGGTAGAGAGCCCTCTACCAAGGCCGGGGGGTAAGAGGGGTATTCAAGGAAGTAGATACGTCCTCCCGAGTCGACTATTTCTAACCAAAAAGTATCCCAACCTGTTGGGGCTCAGAATTAGACTTACGTGGCGTGACCCGCTCTAGCGCGGGAAAGGAAGCAATTCCTTTTTGTTAGGTAACCCTCACACACCCTATTGGTGTCATGCTTCATCATAGGGTTCACCCTGACTCCTAAAAGTCTAACAGGTTGGGATACTTTTTGGTTAGAAACTTTTTGGTTAGAAATTGACATATGTATTTCTGTTGTGAATATGTTTACATATTGTGTAACAAAGGCCCCTATGCCTGCTTTGGGTCACCACCGTTTTGGGTAAGTGGGTTTGGAAGGTGTTTAGTGCGAGGACTATTGTCTTGAATTGTAGTAGATGTATGTGCTATACTGCTTCTATGGGACTCCATAGGCCGCTGAGTTTTTTTTATTGTTGATGTATGCTCTCCGTCCTGTGTGGGATGCAACCCTTGGTATGGTCGTAGCGGGAGATGGGTATTTGTCAAGTACAAATCTGCACTGTATGCATATATATTAGACTGGTTCCTGGGCCAGCATAAGTATCAGTGGAAGCGTCCAACCCACTGGGCTCTTGTAGGTCCAAACAGAAACTGTCATCCTATTGTGGGGGTAATTCACCCCCATGGTCGTCGAAAGCTAGTTGACTTTTGTCAGCGTGTGATCCAAAAAGTTGTTTGAGTGCTGGAGTGCAGTTCCTAGGTGAAGGCAATATTTTGGCAGTCGGAATGAACCGGGGCTGGGTGTGTCAGGCCTGTTCTAGGATGCATCATCAGTCGAGATCGAGATAAATTTGGTTTGGAGTCAGACAAAGCAATAGGAACAGCGTCCTCCTTTGATGGTGTTTGGGCCAACGTCGTGGGTAGAACAAGCGTTTATCTTGTGCTGGGTTAGAAGTCTGTTCCAAAGTGAGAGCCAAACCTGAAATGGGCACAGACGGTGCAGAGGACGGATCCGGTGGTGGTGACCCGAGTGGAGGCCTCCGCGGATCCATGGGACCTGAATGCGCACCAGAGGAAGCTAAAAGACTGCCAATGATTCACAATATGGCTTCTCTAAAAGCTTCAATCTGCTGAGACATGGCCGATTGCCCCAGAAATTCAGGGTGCATCGGGATCAGCGGCAGAATCAACTCATTGGCGAGGTACTGGGAGGCATATTGACATCCTCATGACGCGCAAGATTGGGACAAGTCAAGCTTGGCCTTTTTGTACTTCTTCTTTGCCTTACTCAGAGTCTTGTACCACAACGATGACCTGTCGCGGGAACAGGTCCATGCCATCTACTTCAAGTGGAAACAGGACTTATGCGACTTATTGCTGTGCTTGGCAACATCCAGCTTGCTTTGCATTCCTGGATCTCCTTCAGATATAAGGGCACAGTTATTGCCTGACTTGAGTCGTAGCCCCAACCCAAACACAAGCAACCCACCTCAAGAGCTCTGTCACAGACATCTGTTTATAACAGTCCCTACAAGGTTTAAAACATGTTGTTTTAGGATGGGACGCATTCACGTGCGCCCTGGAAAATAAGAATTTTGAAAAAAACAGGTCAACAGATGAGAAACAAGCATTGGCATAGCCAATAGGTCTCGCCTTTGGGGCGTTCTAAGTGTTTAGACAGAGCTATTGGCTTTGTTAACGTTTTTAATATGTGTTGTAGAGCATTGTGAATGTTGTGCAGCATGTTGAAAATGTATAAGTTATAATAAACAAAGTGTTATAACTATTTCTGTCACCTTATAACTAACCGAAAAAACATTATATACAACTGAAGTATTGTACTAAAAACCAAAATTAATACAAAAAATGTGTTCTAGTTTATTTGTTTATGCAATGCTGTCAATTTTTCCTTGCTTGTAATTAATTTTTGTTATAGTTTTTATTGTTAGGTGTGGGATATAAACAACGGGAGGGTGGATGTTGTGAAATAGTATTTTAATTAGATCGGAGTAGTGGAGAGTTATTTGTGGCGAATTAATAGATGTTATATTAATAATTAATAGACCACAGCTGCGCAGAGGCATTATTTAGCAGCCGGTGCCAGCAAGCACGCACAAAAAGCAAGTGCTAATAATTAAGTGCCCATGTGCGCACCGGCAGACACCGGCTCAAATTAAGCTCCCAGCAAGGGCCTGCGTTACGCTCCTGGATCGAGCGAGTCCGGAAAGCAATGTGGGGAAAGGAAGCACGCACCACAGCTGTGCACTGTGCAGAGATGTCAAAGGTAGCACGCAACACAGCTGCACAGAAGTGTAAAAGGAAGCGCGCACCACGGTGCTGAAAAAACACGAATGTTAAAAGGTGCGATCAATATTGAAGCTGTGTACTGTGCAATGGGGGGAAAGGAAGCACGCACCACAGCTGTGCACTGTAGAGAGATGTCAAAGGTAGCACACACCACAGCTGCGCAGAGGCATTATTTAGCAGCCGGTGCCAGCAAGCACGCACAAAAAGCAATTGCTAATAATTAAGTGCCCATGTGCGCACCGGCAGACACGGCTTAAATTAAGCCCCCAGCAGGGGCCTGTGTTACGCCCCTGGATTGAGCGAGCACCAAGAGCCTGGACTACTACACACACAAACACACTCAAAGGAACTGTAATGCAAGGGACGCCTGGTACGCAGCGGCTGATCTGTAGGCCTCCTGTAGAGTGAAATGTGCTGGCTTTCTGAACTGTCCCCGTGTGCAGGCCTCCCACGGAAAACTCTTTATTTAACAATATTCCCAAAAACAAAACATCTTTTAATGCTCCGTGTCCTTTATTTTGTATAGTAGGCACCTTGTTGGATGTTTGGATGGTTTTGGCATATCAATATAATCTGTGTAGCTGAAAAATAAAATAACGGTGGCAGCGTGGGCCTGTTAAGGGTATTAACGTTCCTGCAGATTAACAGAGCCTAAACACTTACGTCTGTTGCACCAGTCTCAGGGAGGAGACAGTGGGAGGGAGAGAGGGGACGAGTGAAGGGGGCGGGTGAGGAGACAGTGAAGGGAGATAAATTGCAGCGATAAGAAACAATACACAGACTGTTTACTGTAGAGCCGTCTGTGGGAAGTGTGGGAGGAGTGGTGGGTCTACCTCCTGTTACAGTGGCGGTACTGGTGTGCTTCCTGTCTGGGCAGCACAGGGGCACAAATGTTGCTGCTGATGATTTAAAAACTAACAAATAGTGTAATAAAGGGCAATAATGTCAATGCCAAAGTTGCAAGGAATAATAAAAATTAATAATATTATCATACTATCACAGCAGCTTGTGGCGGAGGAGTTTGTCCCTCGGCCGGGGTGGAGAGGACGCGCCTTGTAAGGAAAGCTGCAAGGTCCCGCGCCTTGGTGCTTCTGTCTAAGCGCTTTATAATCCAGCTTATGGCGGTGGGGTCTGTCCCTCGGCCGGGGTGGAGGGGACGCGCCTTGTAAGAAAAGCTGTGAGGTCCAGTGAGTTCACAAATGCTAACATCGGAAACCTGGGCATCTGTGTGTGAAATTTGTTTATTAAACAGAAAACGAGAGAACCACGTGGGTGTGATGGAGGGGGCACGTGCAGTGGGGTGAAGGAAACGTGCACCACAGCTGTGCAGTGGGGTGAAAGGAAGCACGCACCACAGCTGTGCTATGTGCAATAAGGTGAAAGGAAGCACGCACCACAGCTGTGCACTGGGGTGAAAGGAGGCACACACCACATATCTGCACTGTGCAGTGTTGTGAAAGGAAGCACACGTCACTACTGTGCAGTGGGGTGAAAGGAAGCACTCGCCACAGCTGTGTACTGTGCAATGGGGGGAAAGGAAGCACACATCACAGCTGTGCATTGTGCAGAGATGTCAAAGGTAGCACGCACCACAGCTGCGCAGAGAGATGAAAGGAAGCACGCACCACGGTGATGAAGAAACGCGAATGTTAAAAGGTGCAGGCCATTTTGAAGCTGTGTACTGTGCAATGGGGGGAAAGGAAGCACGCACCACAGCTGTGTATTGTGCAGAGATGTCAAATGTAGCACGCACCACAGCTGCGCAGAGGTGTAAAAGGAAGCGCGCATCACGGCGCTGAAAAAACGCGAATGTTAAAAGGTGCGGTCAATTTTTAAGCTGTGTACTGTGCAATGGGGGGAAAGGAAGCACGCACCACAGCTGTGCACTGTGCAGAGATGTGAAAGGTAGCGCGCACCACAGCTGTGCAGAGGCATTATTTAGCAGCTGGTGCCAGCAAGCACGCACAAAAAGCAAGTGCTAATAATTAAGTGCCCATGTGTGCACCGGCAGACACCGGCTCAAATTAAGCCCCCAGAAAGAGCCTGCGTTACGCCCCTGGATCGAGCGAGCACCAAAAGCAATGTGGGGAAAGGAAACGCGCACTACAGCTGTGCACT
This sequence comes from Calotriton arnoldi, assembly GCA_963921515.1. Lineage (NCBI taxonomy): Eukaryota > Metazoa > Chordata > Amphibia > Caudata > Salamandridae > Calotriton > Calotriton arnoldi. The sequence continues at coordinate 3,569,169 of CAWUFW010000699.1, forward strand.
ATGCAGAGATGTCAAAGGAAGCACGCACCACAGCTGCGCAGAGGTGTAAAAGGAAGCATGCACCACGGTGATGAAAAAACGCTAATGTTAAAAGGTGCGGTCAATTTTTAAGATAGTATCGAAAAAGAGGCGACTATAGAGGCCAACTACAGAGTACAGCAAATGTCTTGACAATAACATACTAATACAAAGATAACGGTGCAGGAAGAGAGTGCTGACATAGATGAAATGCGAGTGCTGGAAAAAGAAGCGCACACTCTTGTGGCGGTGGGGTCTGTCCCTTGGCCGGGGTGGAGGGGACGCACCTTGTTAGTATCTTATTGTCATGAATGCGAGTGCTGGAAAAGAAGCGCACACTCTTGTGGCGGTGGGGTCTGTCCCTTGGCCGGGGTGGAGGGGACGCACCTTGTTAGTATCTTATTGTCATGAATGCGAGTGCTGGAAAAGAAGCGCGCACTCTTGTGGCAGTGGGGTCTGTCCCTTGGCCGGGGTGGAGGGGACGCGCTTAGTTAGGAAAGCTGCAAGGTCTTGAAATGAAACATGATCCACAACAGATGGCACGCTGTGCGCCGCTGCTTGCTCCCGACAGCTAAACGCTGTGGGAGTAAACATTTTCAGAAAAGGTGGGACATGCACCCGCCTTTGGTCAATTGCGTGCTTTCATTTTTGAAAGCCACACGCAAAGGCCAATAGTATGTGTGGAAAATCTAACACCACACGCACGAATTTGCAGAAAGTCTGAAGTGATTCCAAGAGGCCTTCTCCTAGAGCAGCGCATCTGCGCTGCGCTAGGCTCGACCTAAAAAGGGTTAGGGGATAGCTCTGGATGCACATACGAAAGTGCATAAAGAAAGGATCTGGTGTCAGCCCTACAGGAAGTATAGGTCATTTTGATGAAAGGAGCCATAAAGAGAGTGCCGGGTACGGAAATAGGGACTGAATGGTACTCCCCCTATTTTCTAGTGCCAAAAAAGGATGGAGACCTTTGTCTTATTTTAGATCTTAGACCTCTCAATTCGAGATGCTCATGCTGGCCCAGGTTCTTCCTACCATGGATCAAGGAGACTGGATGGTAGCGTTGGGCTTGCAGGACACCTATTTCTATGTTCCTTCCTGCTCACCCACAGGTGCTGCTTGCAGCTCAGGGTGGGCCAGGAGCATTTTCAGTTTACTGCCCTCCCCTTCAGCCTTACCAGTGCCCCTCGGGTGTCCACAAAAGTGAAGGTAGTGGTCACAGCATATTTTCAGAGGTCAGGCATACCAGTCTTCCCCTACTTCAAACGCTGACTGGCGGGCGTGCCACATTCAGTCGTGGACCACCGCCAGACGATGACGAACTTTCCAACATTATTGAGTTTCCATGTGTTGAATTCACACCAGACTCTTTCTCGGAAGCTCATGTTCATCACAGCCATCATGGGTACTGTGCACTTTCTAACCTTCCTTCCAGATCAATGATTCCAGGAAATCAGTGTTTCAGCCTTGGTCCTGGGCCTCAGTGAGAGTGTCTCTGAGGCTTCTTGGCCCGCTTGACTTTATGCATCCTGCTTGTTGACCATGCCAGATGGCATATGCAGGCACTGCAGTGGGATATGAAGTCTCAGTACGCCCAGCACCAAGAGAACCGGCCAGATTCCATATAGGTTTTGGAGGAGAGAGAGAGGTCTGCAGCAGTGGCTACTCGACTGCAATTGGACCTGCAGCAGATTCCTCTCCATGCCCCACCCAGAGCAGACGGGGGTAACATATGTATCACTGCTGGCTGGGGGGATCATTTGGGAGAGGTGGGTATCAGAGGACTCTGGTTTCCAGTGGAAAACCAAATTCATATATCCATATCAAACTCCTACCACCTATGAAAGGGAGTCGAGTTCAGGTTCTCGGGGACAACACCACCGCCATGTGGTAATGCAACATGCAGGGCCCCAGGTCCTGTGCCAGGAAGTCCTGAGTCTCTGGAACTGGCTGAATTGTCAGGGCATTTCCCTGGTCGTGCACCACTGGCGGGGTCTTAAGATGCCGGAATAGACAAATTCAGTTGGTGATGCCTAGCAGATCATGACTGCCAGTTACACCCAGAGGGTGACGCAGGGTGTTTTCCAGCAGTGGTGAGAACCCTGGCTCAATCTTTTTGTCACCGCTAAGAACATGCAATTCTAGCACTTTTGCGAGCTGGAGTTCCAAGAAGGCTGTCTCTTAGAGACTCATTTCAGCAAGAGTGGAGTGCAGGGCTCTGGTATGCCTTCCACTTCTGCCTGTTCTGTCTCCAGTACTGAAGATCAGGAATGACCTGGCACAGCTTATCTTGTTGGCTCCAGATTGGGCCAGGAGTCTGTGTGTGGTATCCAGAACTTTTGAGCTTGAGCATCTGTTCTCCAATCCGGCTACCGCTTCAGAAGGATCTTCTGTCAGAGCAGCAAGGCAGGGTCTTGCACCAGTGCCTGCACAATCTGCACCTTCCTGCGTGAAGATTGAGCAGTGGCAGTTGACTACATTTGATCTCCCTCCGGAAGTAGTGGATCTCATCCATGTAGGCGGGTGCTGGGACACATTTTAGGCCTGGTGTGGCACCCATAATATGTACCCGTTGCAAATCAAACTGTTGTATCTATTGTTGTTCATTTTGTCTGGCCCAGCAAGTTCTTGCCGTGGGCACTGTTAAAGGTCATTTGTTGGCACTTTTTGCGTTTGGCGGACCAGCCGTCTTTCTTTAGATCACCTTTCTGGTAGAGTCTTCTAACCGCAAATTCCTTACATTATAGTATTTCAACTGTGTGCTTTCTATGTCACTTTAGCTTTACTATGGTAACAACATGGAATTTTACCTGTGAGCTATATTGTAATAAATATGTGAAATGTAGAATTATTGATGGGTAATCTTGAATAATGGAGATATTGTGCACAGAGTGGCTCTGAGTGAAGTCGAATGGACAAGAGCGAAGCACAAATTGTCTATGATGGCACTCAGAACCCGGAGGTGAAAAACATCCCCTTTATTCACTTTTTACCCCCTTATAATTTTGTCAGGTATGGCTCCCAAAATCATCAGCCTCTGCTTTCAACTACTACACGGGGCAGAGGAGTAATGTGAAGAGCCATCCATAACATGGCCTTTCATCTATGACCCCCTTGACCCAAATGAAGAAAAGAAATTTAAAAAAACTCCTCCTGCCTACTACCACACCATCCTCTGTTGATGCTGCCCCTCTTCCCTCCTGAAACTGAGTATTATAGGGACTCATTTATTTTCTATGGCTTTACATATACTGATTCATATTCGATTTGTGGTTCAAAATAGCATTATGAACATTTACTCTAACTGGGGCAGTCGTATTAAATTTGTATGCATATTTTATAAAGGCACGTAGATTTACAGAAAGTGCTGTGATAACTTTAATTGTTCTTACATTATTTTTTTTATTTTTTTCTTAGGAGCCTTGTTGATACAGTATATGCCTTAAAAGATGAAGTGCAGGAGTTGAAGCAGGTATGCATCTTATCATGCAACCTAAATATGTCTTATACTTTATTTCCCTTGCCTTCTATGACATTTCTCGTGGCTTAGCGATTTTAGGAGTAATTAGATACATTGTCGCATATGAAATTCTTTTGTGCATATGTCTGGTTAGGTTCTCATTTTGTAGGGTAGGTTCTTTGTCCATGCTTTTGGAGAAAATCAGAAATATTAACTTCGGTGTTGCCAAATAGTGGTCGATAAACTCACATTTTCAGGGTACAAGTATTCTTCATAAAAGTATTTGATTTGCAGGTTATATTTTCTGGTTTTAGCCTCCAAGTGCTTCCAGTATAATGGGGAGGAAGTATTGCTCCACAGATCAGGGATTTATTCCATTTAAACTTGTTATGCATTCTTTGTTCAGAACATAGCAATACATATGACACTTTTTCCAAGGTTTGTCAATTTCTAGAAGACCCTGAACCGTTCTATATCCCTATCTTCCTGCAGATTCCCTACCTTATGTGTTATTTTTTCAGGCTTCAGACTCATCTGGAAAACTTCTCCCCTGCAATCTTTCTCCAGTACAGTCAGGTGCTGCCAGTTGGTTTCAGCTGTGGCTCTAATATGACACCCAGGAGTTTTTGAACCAGCTTACGCACTGGTGTCACTTGCTGTTTTTCTGCGCCTCATTGAGATGGTTTGTGGCGTTCCTTGAAAATGCAGATACTGGAAAGATGAGAACAGAAACGCCTTCCAACCCCTGTGCAGGTTGACACCTTACATTTTGCTATGCTGGATCTCTTCAGGACAGCTACAGTTGCTTCTGCGTCACCCCCACAAGGGGATGGTGGGCAGCATCTGGCAGGTTTGGCAATTCTGACAGATCCCACTAACGCTGCGCCTCCATAAGCTGTGGCCCTGGTGCCCAAGAACTCAAAGCTTGCCAAGACACGCCAGTCATTCTTTAATCAGAGCCTCCTTTGGCGCCAGCACAGATTCCGTCCATTAGGTAGTCTACAACACTGCCCTCAAAGCCATCATTGTTGGAGGAAATTATTTCAGTGATGTATCCATGGCAGAACAACTTCCTAGGGCTCAGAGTTTCACACGGAAGGCAGAATTGTTAGGCTTTTACTTAGAGGCTCTTGCAATGCATGATCAGAATTAGGGCTGCACAGAGTGTCATGTTTTGGAGGCCTTCCCCTTAAATGAGTGAGGGGTAACTTTTTTTTATCTAAATATACAAAATGTAAGTGGCTGGGCACTTCGCCTGAAGGAGACATTCCTTATCCCGGTGGCCCCCTTCAGAAGTTTCCTTTATCTGAAAGAGACACGTTAGTGACAGATTCCTTACCTTAGAATATCCCCAGGCGTCAGGCTGGATCCGGAAAGTTTTGCGTAGCAGTACCCCTGCGCGTCGGTAGGCGGCGTCGCGCGGCTCCGCGTCCGTCGTCGGCGTCGGGACCGCCGGGATGACGTCGCGGGCAGTACTTAGACGCCGCCCCTGCGCGCTGACGTCAGTTCTTCTTTTTCCGCGCCAGTAAGCGCAGATCCGGGAAGAGCAGTGCCCTAGTCATTTTTTGACTAAGTTTTTGGGTGATTTTTTCACTGTTTTCTCACGCGAGGGGCCGGACGCGGAGTCCTCCTCGGTCGTCGGGATCCAAGTCTTCGCACTCCTCCGGTAAGTCGAAGCATAAGAAGTCTAAGAAGCGTCATCGCTCGACGACTTCCCCTCGCCGGTCTCGCGACTCCGCTGAGGGTCCTGTCGGCACCGTCCCCGCCCCTGCGGCGCCGGGAGTGCCTATGGAGCCGCCCCCGCATTACCCGTCCTTCCCGGGTTCGGGGGCGACTCCGGCCGAGATACAGGAGTTCCTGTCGGCCATGGCCCGCCTCTTCGGGCCTCAAGGTCCCCCCGGTGCGCCTTTGGGCCCCGCGGGCCCTAGTGGGGTTCCTACGGCGCCGCCGGCGACTCCGGTCCCGGCGCCGCCAGCAACACCAGCCTCGGTCCCGGCCTCGATCCCGGCTCCGGTGCTGCCGCAACCCCGATCGACGCCGGTTGACCTGACAACACCTCCACCGGTGCCGTTCACGACGCCGCCCGGGGCTCCGGGCGACGTTGTTCCCCGGTTCTCTCCGGAGCCGGACATGGCGCCGGACCGGCGTCGCTCGACGCCGGCTCCGACGCCGATGGGACCTTGGGTCCCGCATGTCCCTCCTCCATATTTTGAGCCAGAATTGGAGGACGCAGAGGACTGGGAGGGGTCTGATGACCCTCTCACACAGCAGTGTGAGTTTGATCAGGACTGGGCTGAGGAGCTTGGGGATGCCAGTGGTTTGGACACCTCCCCTGACCCTGGCATGCTGTCTCCTCCTTCCGTGGCAACGTAGGAGGGAGCAAACTTTGCAACGGTGTTGCATAGAGCAGCTGGGGCCTTACACCTCCAGTTGCCTATGGTGGCTGTCAGGACTAACATCCTGACGGAAGTGCCAAGATTCTTTGCAAAATGAAGGTGCACCAGCATAGAAGTCCACACGGATCCAAACGAGTCCAAAATAATCCTCTTTATTGAATATCAAAATTATTTAAAATGGCAATCAGCCAACGCGTTTCGTTCCAGAATGGAACTTCATCAGGGCTGAAACATTAACAAATAACAGAACATAAATATAAACAAAGACAAACCAAAAATGACTTCTACATCAAAATGCAAATCAAAATATTAAAAAACCCATAAATATTTACATTGAACAAAAGACAAAACTTAATAGACCAAATGAGGATGACAAATCAATATGCAACCAATATAACTAAACAGACAATCTGTCCTGTAAATTAGGTACAAAGATAAAAGACATTTAAAAACATGAACATTATATAAATAACATTTAAATACATATCACATATGCACAATAAGTATATAAGCCTCAAACATGTGTGCATAAAAGGAAAAAGACTTGGGTATCTTGAATTTCAGCTTGTACCATTTAACAGTACACCAAAACCAAATGGACAATAATACGACAAAATAATAATAATTAGAAAAAATAGAAAAAAACGTTCAAAAAAACGTTAGAAAAAAACGTTAGAAAAAAACGCAGATGTTGAATGGAACCATCGAAGTTGCTCAGTGCGAACCAGCACCATAGATATAAAAGAAAAATAGAAAAACGAAAATAAATAAAGACACCATAATAACAGATAATAGAAGAGGATACGTAATAATGTCGAAGAAGCGTCATCGCTCGACGACTTCCCCTCGCCGGTCTCGCGACTCGGCTGAGGGTCCTGTCGGCACCGACCCGCGGCTCCGGGAGTGCCTGTTGAGCCGCCCCCGCATTACCCGTCCTTCCCGGGTTCGGGGGCGACTCCGGCCGAGATACAGGAGTTCCTGTCGGCCATGGCCCGCCTCTTCGGGCCTCAAGGTCCCCCCGGTGCGCCTTCGGGCCCTGATGGGGTTTCTCCAGCATTGCCGGCGACTCCGGTCCCGGCGCCGCCTGTCACACCAGCCTCGGTCCCGGCCTCGACCCCGGCTCCGGTGCTGCCACACCCCCGATCGACGCCGGTTGACCTGACGACACCTCCACAGGCGCCGATCTCTCCGGTGTCGTTCCCCGGTTCTCTCCGGATCCGGACATGGCGCCGGACCGGCGTCGCTCGACGCCGGCTCCGACGCCGATGGGCCCTTGGGTCCCACATGTCCCTCCTCCTTATTTTGAACCAGAATTGGAGGACGCAGAGGACTGGGAGGGGTCTGATGACCCTCTCACACAGCAATGTGAGTTTGATCAGGACTGTGCTGAGGAGTTTGGGGATGCCAGTGGTCTGGACACCTCCCCTGACTCTGGCATGCTGTCTCCTCCTTCCGTGGCAACGGAGGAGGGAGCAAACTTTGCAACGCTGTTGCGTAGAGCAGCTGGGGCCTTACACCTCCAGTTGCCTACAGTGGCTGTCAGGACTAACATCCTGACGGAAGTGCTTCAGCCGGCGGCTACCTCCTCGGAGCCACTGCTGCCGTTTAACGAGGCGCTTTCCGATGTTCTTTTGGGCACCTGGTCCAAGCCCACCACAGGGGCTCCTGTGGATAGGAACGTGGCCCGACGCCATCGCCCTGCTCCGGGCGACCCCCTGTTCCTCTCCCAACACCCCACCCCCGAGAGCTTGGTGGTCCAAGCCTCTGCTTCCCAAAGCGCCTTCCCTACCGCTCCCCCGGATAGGGAATCCAAACGCCTGGATCAATTTGGGAAGAAGGTCTTTTCTTCCTCCAGTGCTGGCTTGCGGTCCGTCAATACCGCTTGCCTCTTGGGCCGATATTCCCACTCCTTGTGGGACTCGGTGGCGCAAGTTCTGCTCCAGTGTTCTGAGGAGGTCCAGACACTGCTTACCCGCGTCATTGCTGAGGGAAGAGATGCGGCAAAGTACACCATTAGATGTGGCCTTGATACCGCCGACTCGCTGGGCAGATCGCTTGCGACGACAGTGGCGCTGCGCCGTCACGCCTGGCTGAGAACCACTGGTTTCTCGGGTGATGTCCAAAACACTCTTATGGACATGCCCTTTGATGGGGTCGGTCTTTTTGGAAACAAGGCAGACCATGCGCTGGAGCGTTTTAAGGACTCGCGGGCTACGGCTAAGTCCCTGGGCCTTTCTGCTGTACGCCCTCCGCAGCCATCTGCTTTTTGCCCCTTTCGTTGACACAGAAGGGGCGCCCAGTCACGTCCGCTGCCCAGCCACCGGCCCGCGCAGCATGCGCATTCGCGTGGCCGAGGACGTGGCTCACGCCGTGGCGGGTCAGGCAACCAGCGTGCGAGTCAGGCCACACACCCCGCCCCGTCCGCGGCCTCCAAGCCCTCCTAGTCCTTCCTTTCAGGTGCACAGCACGCCAGTAGGGGGCAGGGTCCGCCATCACCTTCACCACTGGCGTGCCATCACCTCGGACAGGTGGGTCTTGGACATTGTCCGAAGGGCTACTCCCTCCCCTTCGTGACCATCCCCCAGCCATGCCACCTCAAATCCACCGCATGTCAGGGGATCACTTGGTGCTTCTTCGAAAGGAAGTTGCGGCCCTCTTGGCCAAGGGGCCCATCGAGCGCGTTCCGACCCCAGAAGTAGGACGTGGTTGCTACTCCCACTACTTTCTGGTGCCCAAAAAGGACAAGGAGGACATGCGTCCTATCTTGGACCTCCGGAACGTCAATCGCTTCCTCCGGAAGGAGAAGTTCAAGATGCTTACCCTAGCTCCGGTCTTGACTGCTCTCGACCCTGGAGACTGGATGGTAGCGTTGGACTTGCAGGACGCGTATTTCCACATCCCCGTCCTGCCGGCCCACCGGCGTTACCTGCGGTTCACGGTAGGCCTCGAGCATTTTCAGTTCACCGTGCTCCCCTTTGGCGGAGTCCCGGCTCCATATCAACCTTCTGGAGCTCCGGGCGATCCGACTTGCACTCAAGGCATTCCTTCCCTCTGTCAAAGGGACGGTGGTGCAGGTGTTCACAGACAACACCACCGCCATGTGGTATTGCAACAAACAGGGCGGGTGGGGTCGTGGACCCTATGTCAGGAGGCTCTGCGCCTCTGGACATGGCTGGAACATCAGGGCATATTCCTGATGGTTCAACACCTGGCAGGTTCCCTGAACGCCAGGGCGGACGAACTCAGCCGCAGGTGCATGATGGATCACGAATGGCGTCTTCACTCGGAGGTGGCGCAAGGTCTCTTTCAGCAGTGGGGAGAGCCTTGGTTAGATCTGTTCGCCACCGACGAGAACGCGCAATGTCAGCAGTTCTGCGCGTTGGAATTTCCAAGGCGGCACTCGCTCGGCGACGCTTTTCGTCGCGAGTGGAGTTGCGGTCTGTTGTACGCCTTTCCGCCTATACCACTTCTACCCAGAGTGTTGAAGAAGATTCGGCGCGACCGGGCCCAAGTCATTCTTGTGGCTCCGGACTGGGCTCGAAGAGTTTGGTATCCCGAGCTACTCAGTATGAGCGTCGATCCTCCGATCCGTCTGCCTCTTCGGGAGGATCTTCTGTCGCAGCAGCAGGGGACGGTCCTCCACCCGAACCTGTCCAGTCTACACCTGCTTGCGTGGAGATTGAGCGGCGGCAGTTGATTCCTTTCGACTTGCCTCCCGAAGTTTGTGATGTGATTCTGGCAGCCAGGCGTCCCTCCACTAAGGTGGTATACGCCTGCAGGTGGAACAAGTTTGTGGCATGGTGCACAGCAAAGGCTGTGAATCCCCTTTCTGCCCCTCTTTCTGAGGTTCTTCTGTTCCTTCTTTCTCTGGCCCAACAGGGTTCTGCCCTGGGTACCATCAAGGGCTATCTTTGTGTGATATCGGCCTTCCTCAGGCTTCCTGATCAGCCCTCCCTTTTCAAGTCCCCTGTGGTTAACAGGTTTCTTAAAGGCATTACACACCTCTTTCCTCCTGTTCCGTTTGTGATGCCTCAGTGGGACTTGAACTTGGTTCTTACCTTCTTAATGTGCGCTTCCTTTGAGCCTCTACATAACTGTCCTCTTCGTCTTCTCACTCTGAAGACAGCCTTTCTGGTGGCCATCACCTCTGCTCGGCGGGTGAGTGAGCTCCGGGCTCTTTCATGCAAACCTCCCTTTCTGTCTGTTCATCCAGACAAGGTTGTTCTTAGGGCGCGTCCGTCCTTCTTGCCAAAGGTGGTTACTGCCTTCCACATTGGGCAGACCATCACTTTGCCCACCTTCTTTCCGCCTCCGCATCCTTCCAGAGAGGGAGAGGCTCCACCGTCTGGACCCAAAACGTGCGATTTCTTTCTATCTGAACCGCACACAACAGTTCCGGGTGGATGATCCGCTCTTTGTTGGCTACGTGGGCGCCAAAAAAGGTCGGGCGGTACACAAAAGGACCATCTCCCGCTGGGTCATCTTGTGTATCAAAGCCTGCTATTCTTTGGCTAAGAAGGAGCCTCCTGGTGGGCTGCGTGCCCATTCCACCAGGGCTACGGCTGCTACCACGGCTTTAGGCCGCGGTGTTCTGTTACAGGATATCTGTCAGGCAGCTACGTGGGCCTCGCTGCACACCTTTACCAAACATTACTGCCTTGACAGTCAGGTCCGGAGGGACGGCTTCTTTGGCCGTTCTGTCCTCCGGGACTTCCTTGTCTGATCTTTGTTCGCAGACCCACCACCGGGGTTGGTATTGCTGGGGTATCTATTCTAAGGTAAGGAATCTGTCACTAACGTGTCTCTTTCAGATGCACAAGTTACTAACTTGTGTAACGATATATCTGTAAGAGACAGTAGTTAGTGACAGATTCCTTACCGCCCCACCCATGCTCCCCATTCTGCGAACTGATTTCTAGGGTTAAGGACATCCCTTTCAGGGCCCTAGTATTTTTCAGACACCTATGTCAGCTTCTTGCATGGCTCTGCGTTCCTGGCGTGGAAAGTCGTGTACAGAACTGACGTCAGCGCGCAGGGGAGGCGTCTAAGTACTGCCCGCGACGTCATCCCGGCGGTCCCGACGACGGACGCGGAGCCGCACGACGTTGCCTACCGACGCACAGGGGTACTGCTACGCAAAACTTTCCGGATCCAGCCTGACACCTGGGGATATTCTAAGGTAAGGAATCTGTCACTAACTACTGTCTCTTACAGATATATCGTTACACAAGTTAGTAACTTGTGCTTTACAACTGTGGTACAAAAAGCAGCCCAAGTCTTAGAATTGACCTTACCCTCTGCAGAAGTGAAGTCTAACATATTGACTGAGATTTTGCAACCCTCCACCTCAGTGGTGGACACCTTGCTTTCATTTAACCAGGTTGTTCAGTCGTGGCTGCATGAGAGAAACCCTTCTCAGGCACAGCGGTCCACAGGCACATAACCAGATGCCAAAGGCCTGCTCTGTGTGACCCACAAGTATTGACCTCTCACCTAATTTCCCCAGATTGGGTATGGAGAATTTGGTGAACCGATCTTTTGGCACTCAGCAACCTCTTCCTCACAGGATGAGCCTACTTTAGCAGAAGGATGGTCACGTCCTCAATTCAAAAAGCTGCAGCTGCACATGTGGACATTCTGATGAGGTTTTTTCCATTACATGTGAGGCCAGGAAACCCACTGCAAAACCCATCTACATGGGTTCCTGGAACAACTGTGTTCAGTGATGTCAGTCGGCAGGCCTAGTTTTTTTTTTCTTTCTAATTCCTGTCTTTCTGATGTTCTTCGATTTGCACTGTCCTGTGCAAAGCAGGGTCTGGCAGTGGCTACAGTTACAGTTAAGGGCTATTTTGCTGGCCTTTCTTCCTTTGTGTATTCCCAACAATCTTGGTTTAGATCGACATTAGTGGCACGTTTTCTGAAAAGTCTGCTTTACTCGTTTCCTCCCAGTCAAGTCAAATAACTTTATTTCGGCCACCAGGGCCATAAAAGTACAAATGCAAAGATTGTTGAAATAGAAATTGATTAAACTATTTGAGTTATTTCCATATAGAGAAGTTGTCGTAAAACTTCCTCAATAAATATTTAAAATATCAGTAAAATGATTTTTTTAAAAGGCACTTTGATCAAATTTTAACATCGCAGAAGATAAGTTTCCTACACAGGATCCGCATATCGCCTAAGAATTTAGCAAGAGGTATGGCATATGTTAAAGAACAATCTGACCTCAATATGTGAAGGGCAGCTAAGTGGCTACTTTGGCATATTCGCCTACAGATAGAAGCTAGCCAAAACTTGTGCTGGCGGGCATAACCTGGGCAAACAAAGAAAACATGTGGGACAAACTCAGCCTGAGAATGACATGCAGGACAAATATCTGTAGCCTCAGCCAACCAACTCTTCGTAAAAGCTCTCAACGGCAGAGCATCAGCTCTGAATTGAACATATCGTTTTCTATCGCAAGATGCAGTCACCTGATCCCTGTAAGACTCCTATCTAATCCGGGATTTAAGGTATAAAAATGTTTGCAATAGAGTATGGAAGTCTGCTCTTGCTGCAGCTTTTGCCTCTACCGCTAACCAGTATACGTTTTTGAAGGATATAGTAGCTGCATGGGTCCATAGTTTGGGAGCCCCGATGTACTCTAGCATCTCTTTGATATATTTGAGCCAAAGAATTCCTACCGAGTGGCCTGTTAAAATAACATCCTGAAGGGCTGTTGTGTAGTGCCCGAGTTTTGGGGTAGGAACCATAGCCTCCTCCAATATATCAATGGGCGAAGTCTGGCGTTATCCTGGAGATTTCTTAAGCTCCAATCCATAAAAAGTGGAACTAAGGGGGTACTTGGAGTAAGAGAGACCAGCATGTTCATAATCCAACTAGCTATGAATGTGTCAGGGTTGTCTGTCTCAATTCTCTCAGGGAGCCACAGCATCCCAATTAGGTTCTGTTCCAATACATTCTCTAAAATCTGTGTTCCTTATGTCAGTGATACTTTCTCTCAGCACCTCTTGGGAGCGTACAGTACTTGCCCTTTTCAAGCTGCACCTACTCTGTTTTTAAGCTCGCCTGTCCTACTCTACATTGAGGTAACTCATTTAACTTATCAAATTGTGTCTCAAGTCTGGTGTTGGACTTTCCTGGGTTGCCAATAACCTAGTCTTTCATTGGCAGCACTTGCTCTATCTGTGACTGTTCAATAGGCTTTATTTTACATTTTCTACACTTTAGGACGAAAAGAAAACAGTTTCTGGTGGATATTTCTAACTGCAGAATCCTCACCTTTGCAATGTCCCAGGGTACAGACTGGACTCAGAAAATTCTCCCAGCAAGGACTCCTGCACGCCAACAGCTGGCATTATGTTGCTTTGCAGCATCCTTATACGAGACACAGCCTCGACGGCATATAAGGAGCCATCCCCTGTGTGCTTACATCAGTCCTTTTCTTTCTGCACCCTTCGACCCGGATTCAGAGCTCCAATGCCTACTTTGATTTTCCGGTGAATCTACAATTTTCAGGCAGTGTGCTAGGCACAATGTCTCCTCCAAAGATGACCGGATTAAAGCCCAGCTGTGACTGCAGGAAACAGATGTCTGATGCAAACATGATGCTGGGAAATATGTTAGTGCGTTGGCCTGGACATGACCGATTGGTACCTCCAGGCATCCCTCTTGACTTGCCCTTTGAAGGAACTAGATTTTTGGTGAAAAGGCTGACTTGTCTGTATTCTGGAGACTGGATGCTGTCCATATCTAGCAGGACACATTTTTATATACCTGTCCTGCAGTCCCACATATTCTGTCTGCAGTTCACAGTTCAGTTGGAACACTTCCAAATTTGCTGTGCTGCCCTTTGGCTTGAATTGGCTCCTTAGGCGTTCACGAAAGTGATGGTCAATCCGTATCTTAGGAGGTCCGCAATATATATATTCTCATACTTTGACAACTGGCTGCTAAAGACGGGCTTGCCAAAGTGAGTTGCAGACCACCTCTGGATGACTGCCACCCTCTTGACCTCCTTGGAGTTTACATGAGTAAGGTCAAGTCCCATCTGAGCCCTATGTAGAGGATCACCTTCATAGGGCCTTTCCTGCACACAGTGGCATTCAAGGCATTTCTGCCACCACAGTGAGTCTGGGATGTTCTGGGTATGATCCTGATAATTTGAGTTCAGCCCTGAGTCTGTGAGGATGGTTTAGAGGCCTCTTGGGCACCTCACCTAGTTTATCCTCCTTGCCCAGTGTGCCATGCAGGCCCTACAGTAAAACCTCGGGTTTCAGTTGGCCCAGCTCAGGGGCTCTCTTTTTGACTCCATCCATATCTCTCAGGAGACAAGTTGGCATCTTCTGTGGTGGCAGGCTAACCCCAGTCTAACCTGCAGCAGGCCACTCTCCCTTCCTGATCCAGAATTCACGGTTGTGAAAGGCATCTCACTAATCCAGGGAGAGGGGATTATGTTTGAGATAAGGTCAGAGGCCTTTGGTCTCCAGCAGAGCAACAGCTCCATATCAGCCTTTTGGAGTTTCATGCAATCTGGCTGCCCTGGCCAGCCTTCATGCCGCCCATCACAATTAGGCTTGTGCAGGTTGTGACGGACACCACTGGCCACTGTGTGGTGATGAAACAAGCAGGGCAGGTTGGGGTCCTGGATCATTTGCCTGGAAGTCTTCAACCTTTGGAGATGGCAGAACACTGGGCAGATCTTTCTGGTGGCCCCTGAACGCCAGACTGAACCAGCTAAATAGGCATTGGCATGTGGACCACAAATAGCATTTCCAACCCGAGGGAGCACTAGGCATCTTCGAACAGTGGAGTCTGCCCAGGCTAGATCTATTTATCATTGCCGAGAATGAGCTGTGTCAAAACATGTGCGCTCTAGAGTTCCCTCCAGGAGGGACATTGGGTGACGCAGAAGCGTTTGGACATGGGCCTCCTCTACCCATTCCCACCATTCCCCCTTAAGAGAGTCGAACAAGTCAAGACAGACTGGGCCCAAGTCATTTTGAAAGCCCTGGTTTAGGCCAGGAGGGTATAGTACCCAGATCTCCTGAGCATTTGCCCTCTAATCCGGCTACCTCTTCAGGAAGATCTACAGTCTCAGCAACAGAGGAGGGTCCTACGCCGGAATCTATGCAACTTTCATTTCCATACATGGAGATTGAGCGGCAGCAGCTAAGTTCTTTTGATTTTCTGCCTGAAGTGTCTTTGCAGATAGCCATCCTTCAACAATATCCATTTATGCTGGATTCTGGGAGAATGTTATGGTCTGGTGTTGAGCCGGTCATCTTGATCCCCTGCAGGTCAAATTCTTGGATGTATTGTTGTTGACCCAGCAAGGTTTTGCAGTGGGCACAATTAATGGTTACGACGACCGTTTCGGCATTTTTATGTTTGCCAGATCAGCCTTCCCCTTTCAAGTTACATGTTGTGATGCACTTTCTGAAGAGTCTGACTCACATTTCTGTTGGATACCGCAGCTTCATCACCTTGCAAATATTCTCCAGCCGTCAGACTGGATCCGGAAACTTAAAGCCGTACTCCTGGGCGCCAGCAGCTGGTGTCCTGCAGCTCCACGCTGATGTCATTCCACTCTGGAAGTTATGTTATAGGAAACTTATAGAGTGCACGTCCACTCAGGACAGCCTAAAGGCACCACCCATGCACGCTGACGTCAGTTACTTTATTTTTGTGCCTTCAGAAGCGAACCTGGAGCTCCTCCTTGGTGTGTTCTAGACCCTTTCCAGCAAAAGTTTACCAGTGTGTAAGGGAAAATGTCACCCCCTAAGATAACCGGGTTCCACCCATATATGGACTTCTGCAAAAAAATGTCTGTGACAGACCCTAATGAAATATTCCTTTGGTGCCTAGGGTCAGAGCACAATTCCGGGGCTTCTGATGACTTCGCCCAGATGAACCCGAAGGCTATACGGGGGGACCGCGAGGTGAAGCTGTATGTCACCAAACATCAGAAGAGTCCACAAATTGACCAGCCGAAGTTGAAAAGAAGGTCCTGTTCCTGCTCCCACAGTCATTCCTGTGGCAGATCATAGTCTCGGTCCAAGGTTCAAAAACCCTAAGCAGGAATTTGACCCTTTTGCCACTCCAAAACCCTAGAGAGGCGCGAGTGAGTCAACATGCTCCCAAGTCTCAGTCCCAATCTCCATCGGAGCCAATACCTAGTTTAGCGTCACTCTGAGTTTCTGGGACTGTCAGCACGTTGCAACAAGTGGAGGCCTTTAGGGAGGCCATGCTACACACTTTACCAGTTCCCTCTGCCTCACCTTCGGGCCCCAAGGGTCTGCAGGAACATTCAGTCAGACTTTTGCCGGCGGGTCCACTGTCTGTGCCTCTCGAACCTACCTGTGTTTCAGCACCGGGTCTGGTGCCGACTTTGATTCTGGTGCTACCTGCTGCACCGGTTCCTTTCACACTGATGCCAGGCCAACGCCATTCATGCTGGAGAAGGATTTCCAACCTATTGTGCTCTCCAACTCTGAGCAGAATCCACCACAACAGCGACCGAAGCTGCGGCTTGATTCCACAGGTGCATCCAGGTGGTAACCCTTCTGATCTGATATTTTGCCCTTACAATGTAGTAGGACCTAGTCTATGCCCAATCTTTTTGGCAGTGACTTTGATAAAGACAATTTTGATGAGGGGAGTGATTTTGTCTGTCGATATGATGAGGAAAATTGGTATTAAGAACTATAAGATGACAGGGGCTTGGATAATTCTCCAGACATTGGCCTTGTTTCTCCCCTCACCCCTGCCACCGAAGGAAGCTCCTCCTTTGCTGTCGTTATGTGGAGGGCGGCAGAATTTCTAGATCTACAACTTCCCACTAAGGAGGTAGAGACAGATGTTCTGACAGAGGTACCCCAGCCTGGTCAAGCACCTATAGAAACTCTGTTGTCATTCATCAAAGCCTTCGCAGATACCCTTTCGGGCACCTGGGCGAAACAGTGTTCGGGTCCACCAATCAATGGGCATTTAACTCGTCTCCATTGATTGGCACCAGGTGACCATGACTTGCATACTCCACATCCTACACCAGAGAGTTTGGTGGCGCAGGTGTCCACTAGTAGGGTAATCCTAACTACTTACTCACTGCCCCACCTGTTTGTGAGTATAAAGATTGAGACCATTGGCAAGTGTATGTCCTCATCCCTGAGCATTGCTCTGCTGTTTGTAAACGCCAGCTGCATTCTAGGCTGTTACTCTCTTGCCCCATTGGATACAGTGACCCAAGTTTTACCAGCAGCTCCGGGTGACCTTAGGGAGTCCCTGACCCATGCTATCCATAATGACTGCAAAGCAATGAAATCTGTAATTCACACTGGCTTGGACATGACCGCTTCTTAGGTCAGATGATGGGTACAAGTGTCACATCAGTGCCACGTCTGGATGAAGTCTACAGGTTTCTCTGGGGATGTCCAGTCACTCTTATAGATATGTCCTTCTATAGCTCTTGCCTTTTTGGTGAAAAAGAGGGTTCAGCCGTGTAACGGTTTAAGGAGAGCAGGCCACTGCACTTTTGCATGTTGGAGTTCCCAAGACGGCTCTCTCTCGGAGACCGATTCCACCCGAGTGGAGCTCAGAGCTCCTGAATACTTTCCCACCACTGCCTCTCCTGGCCAGAGTGCTGAAGAAAATCATGAACATCTGTGCCAAAGTCATCCTAGTGGCATCAGATTGGGCCTGGAGAGTGTGGTACCCGCAACTCCTGGGCATGAGCATCTGTCCTGCAATCATACTGGCACTTCGGGAGGATCTTCTTTTGTAGCAGCAAGGCAGAGTGCTGCACCCAGGCCTGCACAGAATACATCTCCATGCTTGGCGATTGAGCGGTGACAGTTGATTTCATTTGGACTTCACCTGAGGTTGTCATCTTGTCAGTGAGACATCCCTCTGCAAAATCAGACATATTTGCACCTTTTGGCTCACTGCAAGCCAAGTTGTATTAAGTTTTGGTGTTTGTTTTGTCCCTGGGCCAACAAGGACTTGTTGTGGGCACTGTTAAAGGCTATTTTTTAGTTCTTCCAGGTTTTTTGCAGTTGCCTGATCAGCATTCTTTATTTAAATTAGCTGTTGTGATGAGACCGTTGAAAGGTTTTAAACATTTGTTTCCACCAACATCGTCTGTGATGCCACGTTGGGTCTTGAAATTAGTGCTCACTTTTTGATGTGCACCCCTTGTGAGCCCCTGCACAGTTGCCCCTTGACACTTTTAACATTGAAAACGTTCCTTCTCATTACCATAACATCTGCTAGGTGTTTGAGCGAGCTACAGGCTTTCTGTTAACCCACCTTGTACAACATTCTTCCCATATATGTTGGTGTTGATGACTCAAGCTTCCTTTCTACCAAAAATGGTCACTCCATTCATGTCTAGCAAGCCATCACCCTTCCGGCAATTTATGCTCCACTTTAACTCTTTATGGAGGAAGAAAGGCTCAATTGTTTGGACCCTGAGAGAACACTATGGTCTTATATATACATATGTCCCAAATGTCCCTCCTCCTCCTTATTTTGAACCGGAGGAGGACCAGGAGGACTGGGAGGGGTCTGAGGACCCTCTGGCACAACAGTGTCAGTATGATGAGGACTGGGCAGAGGAACTAGGGGATGCCAGTGGTCTAGATACTTCCCCTGACACTGGCATGCTGTCTCCTCCCGTGGCTACGGAGGAGGGAGACAATTTTGCAACGGTGTTGCGTAGGGCAGCTGGAGCCTTACATCTCCGACTCCCTACTGTGGCGGTCAAGACTAATCTCTTGACAGAAGTGCTTCAGCCGGCAGCCTCCTCCTTGGAGACTGTGCTGCCGTTCAACGATGCACTCACTGACGTTCTTTTGGGCGCCTGGTCCAAGCCCAACACAGGGGCTCCTGTGGATAGGAACGTGTCCCGACGCCATCGCCCCGCTCTGGGCGACCCCTTGTTTCTCTCTGTCCACCCCACTCCTGAGAGCTTGGTTGTCCAAGCCTCGGCTTCCCAAACCGCCTTCCCTACCGCCCCTCCGGATAGGCAATCCAAACGCCTGGATCAATTTGGGAAGAAGGGTTTTTCTTCCTCCAGTGCTGGCTTGCGGTCCATCAACACCGCTTGTCTTTTGGGCCGATATACCCACTCCTTGTGGGATTCGGTGGCGACTGTTTTGCCCCAGTGTTCTGAGGAGGTCCAGACACTGCTTACCCGCGCCATTGCGGAAGGTAGGGATGCGGCCAAATACACCATACGTTGTGGCCTTGATACCGCCGACTCGCTGGGCAGATCTATTGCAACGACGGTGGCGCTGCGTCGCCACGCCTGGCTGAGAACCACTGGTTTTTCGGGTGATGTCCAGAATACACTCATGGACATGCCCTTTGATGGAGTCGGTCTTTTGGTTCCAAAGCAGACCATGCGTTGGAGCGTTTTAAGGACTCACGGGCTACTGCCAAGTCCCTGGGCCTTTCTGCTACACGCCCTCCGCTAACTTGTGCTTTTCGCCCCTATCGTGGCCACGGAAGGGGCGCCCAGTCACGTCAGCAGCCCAGCCACCGGCCCGCGCAGCAGGCGTCTTCGCGTGGCCGAGGACGTGGATACCGCCGTGGCGGTTTGGGCAACCAGCGTGCGGGTCAGGCTCCACCTCCAACCCGTCCGCGGCCTCCAAGCCCTCCTAGTCCCTCCTTTCAGGTGCACAGCACGCCAGTAGGGGGCAGGGTCCGCCATCACCTTCACCACTGGCGTCCCATCACCTCAGACAGGTGGGTCTTGGACATTGTCCGAAGGGGCTACTCCCTCCCCTTCGAGACCACCCCCCAGCCATGCCACCTCAATTCCACCGCATGTCAGGGGATCACTTGGTACTTCTGCAGAAGGAAGTCACGGCCCTCTTGGCCAAGAGGGCCATCGAGCATGTTCCGACCCCAGAAGTAGGACGTGGTTGCTACTCCCACTACTTCCTGGTGCCCAAAAGGACAAGGAGGACATGCGTCCTATCTTGGACCTCCGGAACGTCAATCGCTTCCTCCGGAAGGAGAAGTTCAAGATGCTCACCCTAGCTCAGGTCTTGACTGCCCTCGACCCTGGAGACTGGTTGGTAGCGTTGGACTTGCAGGACGCCTATTTCCACATCCCCGTCCTGCCGGCCCACCGGCGTTACCTGCGGTTCACGATAGGCCTCGAGCATTTTCAGTTCACCGTGCTCCCCTTTGGCCTTACCAGTGCCCCTCGGGTGTTCCACGAAAGTGATGGCAGTGGTCGCAGCTCATCTGCGCCGGGCAGGGGTTTCAGTCTTCCCCTACCTCGACGACTGGCTGCTGAAGGCGGGCTCGTCCCAGGCAGTCGTCTCCCACCTCCAGACTACGGCCGAACTCCTACACTCGCTGGGGTTCTCCATCAATGTGCCGAAGTCGCATCTGATTCCTTCTCCACAGCTCCTTTTCATCGGAGCAGTTCTGGACACGACGCAGTTTCGGGCCTATCCTCCCGAACGGCGAGTCCGGGATATTCAGGCTATGATTCCGATCTTTCAGCCTTTATCCTGGGTTTCGGTACGGATGACCCTGAGGCTGCTGGGCCTCATGGCCTCCTGCATCCTGCTGGTCAATCATGCCAGATGGCATATGCAGGCTCTGCAGTGGGACCTGAAGTTCCAGTGGGCGCAGCACCAGGGCAACCTGTCCGATCACGTCCAGATCCCGGAGGGGACTGCAAAACAGTTGCAGTGGTGGCTCTCGAACCGGCAATGGGTCATGGGCAGATCCCTCTCCTTCCCCAGCCAGAGCACACAGTTGTGACGGACGCGTCCCTTCTGGGATGGGGCGGTCACATGGGAGAGGCGGAGATCAGAGGCCTCTGGTCTCCGGCGGAGTCCCGGCTCCATATCAACCTTCTGGAGCTCCGGCGATCCGTCTTGCACTCAAGGCATTCCTTCCCTCTGTCAAAGGGAAGGTAGTGCAGGTGTTCACAGACAACACCACCGCCATGTGGTACTGCAACAAACAGGGCGGGGTGGGGTCGTGGACCCTCTGTCAGGAGGCTCTGCGCCTCTGGACATGGCTGGAACATCAGGGCATGTTCCTGATGGTTCAACACCTGGCAGGTTCCCTGAACGCCAGGGCGGACTGAACCTCAGCCGCAGGTGCATGATGGATCACGAATGGCGTCTTCACTCGGAAGTGGCGCAAGGACTCTTTCTACAATGGGGAGAGCCTTGGTTAGATCTATTCGCCACCGAAGAGAACGCGCAATGTCATCAGTTCTGCGCGTTGGAATTTCCAAGGCGGCATTCGCTCGGCGACGCTTTTCGTCGCGAGTGGAGTTGCGGTCTGTTGTACGCCTTTCCGCCTATACCACTTCTACCCAGAGTGTTGAAGAAGATTCGGCACGACCGGGCCCAAGTCATCCTTGTGGCTCCGGACTGGGCTCGAAGAGTTTGGTATCCCGAGCTACTCAGTATGAGCGTAGATCCCCCGATTCGTCTGCCTGTTCGGGAGGATCTTCTGTCGCAGCAGCAGGGGACGGTCCTCCACCCGAACCTGTCCAGTCTACACCTGCTTGCGTGGAGATTGAGCGGCGGCAGTTGATTCCTTTCGACTTGCCTCCCGAAGTTTGTGATGTGATTCTGGCAGCCAGGCGTCCCTCCACTAAGGTGGTATACGCCTGCAGGTGGAACAAATTTGTGGCATGGTGCACAGCAAAGGCTGTGAATCCCTTTCTGCCCCTCTTTCTGAGGTCCTTCTGTTCCTTCTTTCTCTGGCCCAACAGGGTTCTGCCCTGGGTACCATCAAGGGTTATCTTTGTGCTATCTCGGCCTTCCTCAGGCTCCCTGATCACCCCTCCCTTTTCAAGTCCCCTGTTGTTAACAGGTTCTTAAAAGGCATTACACACCTCTTCCCTCCTGTTCCGTTTGTGATGCCTCAGTGGGACTTGAACTTGGTTCTTACCTTTTTAATGTGCGCTCCCTTTGAGCCTCTACATAACTGTCCTCTTCGTCTTCTGACTCTGAAGACAGCCTTTCTGGTGGCCATCACCTCCGCTCGGCGGGTGAGTGAGCTCCAGGCTCTATCTTGCAAACCTCCCTTTCTGTCTGTTCATCCAGACAAGGTTGTTCTTAGGACGCGTCCGTCCTTCTTGCCAAAGGTGGTTACTGCCTTCCACATTGGGCAGACCATCACTTTGCCTACCTTCTTTCCGCCTCCGCATCCTTCCAGAGAGGAAGAGAGGCTCCACCGTCTGGACCCAAAACGTGCGCTCTCCTTCTATATCGACCGCACAAAACACTTCCGGGTGGATGACCAGCTCTTTGTTGGCTACGTGGGCGCCAAAAAGGTCGGGCGGTGCACAAACTAACCATCTCCCGCTGGGTTACCTTGTGCATCAAGGCCTGCTATTCTTTGGCTAAGAAGGAGCCTCCTGTTGGGCTGCGTGCCCATTCCACCAGGGCAACGGCTGCTACCACGGCCTTGGGCCGCGGTGTTCCGCTGCCGGTTATCTGTCAGGCAGCTACGTGGGCCTCGCTGCACACGTTTACAAAGCATTACTGTCTTGACAGTCAGGTCCGGAGGGACGGCTTCTTTGGCCGTTCTGTCCTCCAGGACTTCCTTGTCTGATCTTTGTTCGCAGACCCACCACCGGGGTTGGTATTGCTGGGGTATCTATTCTAAGGTAAGGAATCTGTCACTAACGTGTCTCTTTCAGATGCACAAGTTACTAACTTGTGTAACGATATCTGTAAGAGACAGTAGTTAGTGACAGATTCACTACCGCCCACCCATCCTCCCGTTCTGCGAACTGATTTCTAGGGTTAAGGACATCCCTTTCAGGGCCCTAGTATTTTTCAGACACCTATGTCAGCTTCTTGCATGGCTCTGCGTTCCTGGCGCGGAAAGTCGTGTACAGAACTGACGTCAGCGCGCAGGGGCGGCGCCTAAGTACTGCCCGCGACGTCATCCCGGCGATCACGACGCCGACGACGGACGCGGAGCCGCACGACGGCGCCTACCGACGCGCAAGGGTACTGCTACGCAAAAAACTTTCCGGATCCAGCCTGACGCCTGGGGATATTATAAGGTAAGGAATCTGTCACTAACTACTGTCTCTTACAGATATATCGTTACACAAGTTAGTAACTTGTGCTTCAGGTCCTAACGGACAACACTACTGCGATGTGGTACATCAACAAACAGGGAGGAGAAGGGTCGTATCTTCTTTGCAGAGAGGCTCTGCGACTCTGGTCCTGGGCTCAGGACCATCAGATTTTCGTGATTGCAAATCCACTGGCAGGAGAACTGAATGTGCGTGCGGACAGTCTCAGTCGGCAGTATTCGGCCGATCACGAGTGGCGTCTCCACGCAGAGGTGGTCCTTCACATTTTCAGGATCTGGGGGTTTCCTCAGTTGGAACCTGTTTGCCACTCACGAGAACGTGCAGTGCCTGTCTATCTGCAGTCTCCAGTATCTGATGCGGGGAGCATTGGGGGACGCGTTTCAGTTAGATTGGGGCTCACAGCTTCTATACCCATTTCCTCCATACCCTTGATTCCTCAAGTTCTGAGGAAGATTCACCAAGACCGGGCCCAAGTCATATTGATCACTCCGGATTGGCCATGAAGGGTGTAAGTACATAGACCTCCTTTACCTCTCATCGCGCTCTCCATTTCGTTTCCCTCTCAGGGCAGACCTCCTCTCGCAGTCGCTGGGGCTGATTCGACACTCCCCCCTCCAGAGCCTGCACCTTCATCCCTGGAGATTGAACGGGGCAACCTGAGCTCTTTCTCTCTCCCATCAGATGTGGTGGATGTTATTTTATCGGCCAGGAGACACTCCACCAAATCTGTCTATTCTGGTAGGTGGGCCAAGTTTGTTAAATGGTGTGGAGAGAGATCGGTTGATCCTTTACAGGCCTATTCGTCTGATATTCTGAGTTTTTCTTTTTCCCTGGCTCAACAGGGTTGTGCAGTAGCTACTGTTAAAGGCTACTTGTCTGCCTTGTCGGACTTTCTCTGTTTGCCAGATCAACCCTCTTTAAGTCTCCCATAGTTATGAGATTCATTAAAGGTCTCACGAATAGGTTTTCTCCTACTCCTTTTATCATGCCTCAGTGGGATTTAAATTTGGTTCTCACTTTCTTAATGGATTCACACTTTGAACCTTTACACAGTTGTCCCTTAAGGTTCCTAGCATTTAAGACAATATTTCTGGTTGCAATCACTTCCGCTAGAAGGGTGAATGAGTTGCAAACTTACTTCATTCCATGCGGATAAGATGGTTCTTAGTACCAGAGCTGCTTTCCTGCTTAAGGTGGTCACTCCTTTCCACCTAGGGCAGTCGATCACCTTACCCACTTTCTACCCTCCCCTTTCACCCTTCTAAAGAGGAGGAGAGACTTCATTGCCTGGACCCCAAGAGGGCGGTCAGCTTCTACCTGGACAGACCCAAGGACTTCAGATTGGACGACCAACTCTTTATCGGATATGTGGGCAAGATGAAGGGCAAGGCAGTCCACAAGAGAACGCTGTCCAGGTGGATCATCCTCTGTATCAAGATTTGCTATGCCTTGGCCTAGAAGGAGCTTCCTGAAGGTATTCGAGCTCATTCTATCAGAGCAAAGTCGTCGTCTTCGGCTTTAGCTAGAGGTGTCCCTGTGGTAGACATCTGCAAGGTGGCAACTTGGGCCTCCCTCCATACTTTTGCAGAGCACTATTGCTTAGATTCAGAGGTGAGGAGGGATGGCCATTCTGCACATTCTGTGCTGCAGGATTTTTTGGTATAGGCAGGCAGGCACCCTCCGCTGAGAGCGGGACTGCTTGGGGATTCAATTCAAAAGGTGAGGAATCCACGGGCAGATGTATCCATCAGAAGAACAAGTTACTTACCTTTGGTAACGCTTTTTCTGGTGGATACAGTATCTGCTGGTGGATTCCTCACTGACCCACCCGCCTCCCCGTTGCCTGCCTGCTTATACTGAAAAATAATCAAGGTATATCTTATGATTTATTTTTGGAATCATGTAATGCTTGGCACTAGAAAATGTCTGTGATGAAGAATTTCCAGGTTTGGCTGTGTTTGCATATAGTGTATACTTATGAAAATGTTGTTGGTTCACCCGTTCGCCTCGAAGGCACGGACAAAATGGGTGGAACTGACGTCCGCACGCCGACGAGGTCTTCTTATGGCTCCGATGATGTCACGCGGAGGCGCTTATGGAGCAGTTCCATTGTGACGTTGACGTGGGAGAGCTGAAGAGAAGAGTTTCTGTGGAATACTGCACAGTGGGATAATTCAAAAGGAGGGTGAGGAATCCACAGGCAGATACTGTCTCGACCAGGAAGTGTTACCGAAGGTAAGTAACTTGTTCTTTAAGGGCTCGGGCCAAAGTGTTTCCTTCATATGACTACATCTGCACTATTCTCAGTCATCCCTAACCGGACCTGTACTCTGTACCTCTGGCCCATCACTTATGGTGTCTCACAGGGAGGGTGACTAAGCACATGCTGGTGTACACACTAGCACCAGTTCGCCCGTATCTCACCTCCCAAGCGAGGCAGGATCCCTCAGAGGGCCTGCAATGTGGTGATCCGAGCTTTTTTTTTTTTTTTGCTGGCTTCAGTGCAGTATGGAAGCCTCATGCAAGCTCCCTGTTCAGCCCATCCCTCTTCATAAATCGACTGGCGATTGCTGATCCACCATCCACACCGTTAGACTGCTGGCAAGAATGTTAATTCCTGCCTCCTCTGCTAATTCAATTGATTTATGTCACATGTCTCTGCAGTCTTTACCAGAAGACGGAGTCCGCTGCCGTCCTGGTACACAGCTTACCATGCCCCCTAACTTGGGGTTTTTTGCAGTCATTTTTTTTCTTTTCCTTCATTTTTATATGTATATTAACCTACTTTTTCATTTTTATGGAGACCTTCCTGTCCTATAATAATCACAGTTTTTCCCAGAAAGTTGACATTGAAAGGGTGTGATCTTTCCTAATCAAGGCTCAGCCAGTGGCCTTGACTCATGTTTGGGTTGATCGGGGTACACTCCAATAGGGTACAAGTCTTTGAGTCAAGTCCAGATTGGTAAAGCCAAGTGCTAGGGTTTTCCCACAGTCTGTATACAGAGAAACCCATAAATAATACCTTGTTATAGTTTTCTTCGTGGTGGTTAGTCTCAACCTAGCATTCACACTAAATAACTGAGTTTAAAGCTGCACTTGATGCCCTTAGTCTTTACGGAACAATTGATCCCTTAACTAAAGCATGTTCTGACCTTGCTCTTTTTTCCTTAAGGACAGCCAGAACCTCTTCTAGACATGAGCTGAAAGTAGGAGGAGTTGGATGACATGCCATAAAAATCTGCTAAGCCTCCTGAGGGCGTACTGTCCCACTCTACCAGGGCCAAGGCTGCTTCTACTGCATTAGTGCACAGGGTCCCCATCCTGGACATCTGCCAAGAGACTGCGTGGGTGTCCCTCCACACGTTCACAAAGCAGCACTTCACTGCCAGCTCACAGACCCACCTCCGGAGAGGTATTGCTTGGGGATCTATTCTAAGATGAGGAATCTGCAGTTAGATGTCTCTATCAGAAGAACAAGTTACTTACATTTATTAACGCTTTTCAGGTAGAGCCTCTAGCTACAGATTCCTACCCGACCCACCCGTCTTCCCGTTCTGCGAACTGGGCTCTTCACCCTAAAATCCTATTAGATTCTACAAACTTATCATACAATCATTCTGACATGGTTCCGTGTTTTTTGCACAAAAGAAACTGATACCAGTGCACCGGGGTGGCGTCTATATATACACACCATGAATGTGGAGAGGGGGGTTATGATGTGGCCTAACAGCTAGAGCAGTCGACCTCGAAGCCGGGGAACTGGGTTTGAGTCTCGGCAGGGACGCTCAACATCCTCTGATTCTTGGCGAACCACTTAATCTCCCCATGTCTAACAAAAATGAATGTGTCTGTCTGTAACGCAACTGGTGCTCATGTAAAGCGCTCCGATACCTTCGGGGCGAGTGTGCGCTATATAAAACTCAAAAAAGAAAAAAAAAAAGTCACTTGGGCTCTATTTGAAAAGTAGGGACATAATGATGAGAAAAATCTAACCTGCCTCTCAATATCATTGTGGCAATATTCCATGGAAAGGCTGCAGTTCTACACAACATAAGGGTGCCACCTTCATCACTACTATTATTGATTGCGGTCATTCAAGTAGAGCTGTTCGTTTAGATATGGTGTGGTATGCTGCTGCAATGGAAGTTTACTTTTACTGCATAGTTTGTTGTGTAGCACTGTGACACTGGAATAGAGCCTCAGAATTAAGAAAAATCATTCACTCTTCCAATGTTGGAGGTAGAGGTCACAGTTGATTTCCAGATCCTCTATGAAGTTGGTGCCCCTGCCAACTGCATGACTGCACATTTAATCATATGTTTCAAGAATCCTGTTAATTGCATATTTTGAACCATTGAGAAACTGATTATAAAACATGACACCCTTCAATAAAAACATACTCTCAGTAAGCATGGAAGGTATTCTTATGTCATCTAGGGTGTATGAGGCTCTGAAGTACCAATGTTCTAACCGAGTATTTTACTTCGCATTGCTGAATGAGCCTGGAACACTTTCAGTTCTCCTTAATGGTGGATTAGTGTGAAATGTGAGGTCCTTGACTCTGCACTGCTAGAGATTATAAACTCTTCATTAGTTGGGGGGGCTAGTAATCCTCATTTGTCAAAACTAATCTTCTGTTAAGGTGAGGCAAGGAATTGCCATCCTGTCTTGTTTTCTCCATCGCTTTTAAAGCCTTGGAGAAAACAAGTAGCGATGATAGAAGAGAAATTATCGAACTCATTAACTGACTGGACCTTTTCTAGACAGTATTCCGACCAGACCGAAATGCTAATTTTGTGAAAGTGTATTTTTCTTGGATGTCCTGAGAGGGAATGCGTCCGGAAGCAGTGTCTCACTTGTTATATTCTTCTGAATATGTGGGGGGCCTTTGACTCCATTGACAATGTTGTCCTGTTGGGCCATATTCACTGAATCTGCATCATGGGTAGAGCACAAACTTGGCTTCATGCATACCTCCATGATCTTAGACAGACTGTAGCAATGTCACCCTGCACATCCACACTAGTTCTATCTTGTGTGGTCTGCAGGGCTCCTCAGTGTCTGACACTTTTTTAATATATATGTTCCTCATTTGGTACTCCCAGCTTTCCTCAACATGCATTCCGGTTTTATATGTACACGGATGACCCGTTGCTAATTCTTACACTAAAAGGAGAGCTGAGTGTCTCTACAAAGTTGTGGAACTTTTTATTGCTGTAGTTTTGACTTAACCTAATACATTGATTTCAGGATAGAACTTGAAACATTTTTTTTTTGATTGAACATACCAGACCACATAAACTGTCTGTTTGAGAAAGACCTATTGTGGGCTTACCAAGAACATACATGAGCTTGCAGCCGACCGTTGCTCACGATTAGTTGGATTTACTATCACTCTTATTTGCTTTCTTTCCATTTGATGGCTCCCCTTGCTTCAACCTGTTCACCTTGTGTTTGCTCCTCCCATGGGAGCATAGCCTCTTTACTGTCTTTCATTGACTGGCTGCTGTGCTTCCTTGGCTCGCTATTTGGGAACTACTTTTTTCTTTTTCTTTAAGCACTCCATGAAAGTGAACGTTTTCCAGCTGTCTCCCTCATGTGCTTTTCTCACCTCCTCCGTGTTGCTCTCTCATATCCATGTGCTTCTCAACTTTATGCACTTCGCTGCTATCTTTCACCCACATGTTATTTTTCTCCTTTTGCCCAGTATTTTCTCTCTAGTGTTGCTCCACCCCCCGCTCGCCATGTTGCTTCTTCGCCTGCTCGCCGTGTCGCTCCATCACCACTCCCTCCCCAAACCTTTCCTGCTAACCCACTCACTCTTTTTAAAATTTTTAACCCACTTATCTGCTACATTTTAAAAAAGCCCTCTGGCTCTTCTTTTTTTATTTTTTATTTGCCAGTCAAACTAGGATTGGTAAAGAAAAAAAAAGCCTTAGTCCTTTTGTAGGCGCCTGCATGTGAATTGAACTCATGCGTACGTCTGCAGAATAACATTGCGGCCGCGTCTTTTATGGCTTTTTTTTTAATACATTAGTTGTGCAGCAGCCATGGTGCTGCCCAGCCTGGGTAATAAACATTGGCAAAGCCAATAGGCCTCATTAGCTGGAACTATTGGCTTTGCCATTGTTTCTTTGTCTAAATAATTAAATAAAAATACATTTCACTAGAACCCCTCTAGATTTTGGAAGCACGATAGATGGGTACCCATTATGTAGCCCATGTGTGTATTTGAAGCTTTATAAATAAACACTGTTACATGGCCATTGCACCAATGTTTTTTTTAGTTCTGAAACTCCCAGGTAAAGCATGTTGACAAACCTGTAGAGAATATTATATTATTTACCCATGGTTCATGGGTGGTTACTTTGAGTGGTTTCTAAACTCTCTGGAGAATTTGTTATCACTGATATTCGCCATATTTTTGAGCATGACCGTCTATTTGTGATTTATTTTCTCTATTATCAGGACAGTAAAAAGATGAAGAAGTCCCTTGAAGAAGAGCAGCGAGCGCGCAAAGACCTCGAGAAGCTAATCAGAAAGGTTTTAAAGAACATGAACGATCCTTCTTGGGATGAAACTAATTTGTAACCTCCTCGTCGTAGGTTCTTTTTGCTGAGAGACCAGGGATCAAGAGCCAGCTTATCAGCCTTTGAATGCGCGGCTACATGTGAAACTACGAACTGCAGTGCAGGATTTTACTGAGTCGTCTGGGAAATGGCCGCGCGAGCAATATCTGAATGTGGAAGCTACACAATGCACGGCTGATAGGCTGAGTGCATTTCATGGATTCAGAACAGTTCCGCCTTTAATCTGTATAAATTACCTCATCGTGCAGAAAGTGGTTTCTTACTGAAAATCCATGCTACTTCAGTAGATTTTAATGAAAAAAAGAAAACTATAAATATTCATATATAAATATATATAATTTCGTATTTTGTAAATAACCTTTTTAAATGCATATTGTGATTAATGTATCAGGGCTGATTCAAATGTATACTTGTTTATATAATGTTCACATCTGTTAATAAAGTTTCCAAAACGATTTGAATTTAGAAAGATCAGGACATTTTCAACCTGTTTTATGGCAGCTGTTCATGTGTTCGATACACCAATGACTACAAGCCCACATATTTAAGTAATTTAAAAGCCTTTTTTTTAGAAATGGTGCACTCTTCAACGACGTTTAATCGTGAACAGTATTATAACCTCTGCATTCATTTCAGGTTGAACTCCAAACACAAACTAACATGTTGCATTATATGCTAATGCTTTGTGACCCCACATATTTATTTAATGTGTTTCTAACACTAAATTGCAACATTATTACGGTTGTACATAGTCGCCTGCTTTTTTATATTGAATGTACTGTCACAATTAAGCTGTCATGTTTTCCACTGTAATGCATGTGCAGTACTTTTATGAACAGCTGGCTGGTAAATTCATGAACGTTTTTTTCCAACAGCAAAAAAAAGATTCTGTAAAATGTGTATTTATTTTGCGGCCAGTATAGCCCATGGAAATAAATAAAATCTAACAGTTTTTGGGATGGGAAGAAAATGAAATGCAGATAAAAAATAAACAATACATATTCACATGCGAGTCGTGAGCCCTCTGCACTATGATTATATGACTTAAATGGAAAGTACTGAATCTTGGTTCGACAAGTGCAGTGAAAGAATGTTAGGTTTTCTAGCAAGAGCCAAAGGAAGCACAATAATGAAGACTCGTAATGTTTACCAGCCACCCCGGCGAAGTCTGGTTTTTGGAGGTGTTGGACCGGCTCGGAGGTGTGATCCTTCAGAATACACAATGTAAACGCTGGCATTGAAATTACTGAATGCATTTGTGTGGCCTTCTAAACTATCGTAACCGCCGTCGAGAAAGAAGCGTGCATTCCCACTTCAACGCCGGTCGATCTGTTGGCTTAAGGAAGAGGTTCGAACCAACAGGGAAAAAAAGTATCGTAGTTCGTTTAAAAAAAGAGACATCCTTGAAGGTTTGTACTTCACCTTCACATATTGTTATTGATAATGCAACAACCGGCTTCCAAACTAATAATTCACACCGAATTTTGAAAACACAGAAGACGTAAGGGTACAGTACAGTAAAGCTCTTTGTAGAAGACTTCCCACGTCGGCGTCCTTAGAAACATTGTTTTTTTATTCTAATTAACTTTTTTTTTTGCTGAAAATATGTGAACGAGCATTCCAGAGGTAATCTAAAAGTGAAATATGAAATGTATAAGTAGTTGGTTTGTAACTTTAACACATTGCACATCTGCCCTGATGTAATCTGCTCCATGACATTATAATGTAAAAGTAGTAGTAATAATGCTTCGGATTTTTTTTTTGTATATCTGTTGATGTTCATTTCTATGTTCCCGAAAGTACCCGGAGTGTTACTGCCTTACACGTTGCCATAAAGCTTACGAGCGAAGTGTTGTTAAAAAGTACAGGGGTGGCTTTAGGAGTGAATCGCAGGGTAGGGGAGGGGTTTCTATATTTTTCTCACGAAGGTTCATTTTTCGTTCAGTAGGCACTCTTTCTATATGCCCAACTTAAGTGCTTATTTCTTTGGGATAAATGAAATAGAGGACTGGTGTGTTTTCTTGAATCAATTTTCGTTTTTTAATATGTTGGACTGCACTCTGGTGCTTTGATGTGTATCTACGGATTTCATACAGACTTTCTGTGGTTTGCTCAAAAATCAGTTTGTTCAGGAGTTATGACTCTATACCAACTTACAGAGGAATGCCACAGTGGAAGGTACTGCACGCAGTGAAAGTTCAATCACTAGCCGCAATAGTGGGTGTGCTACATTGTTGGATTAAAAGGAAAGTATGTATTTTCTTGCATATCCTTGCCATGTGCAGTATTTTAAGTGGCATGTGATTTCAGGAGCTGCTCTCCTTCTGATGCATCTCACCCATTCGTTCACTTGTGTCTTTGTTACATGAATACTAAATGTGCTACTAACAATAAACTCAGTATACTTGAACACCGCAAGAAAGAATTTAACATATGAGCATTGTGTGTTTTAATTTTTTGTAAATATCTTCTATACAAATCATGAAAAATAGAGCATCACTGAATCCGTTTCACACCTAAAATGAACACATATTCGAAATGTGTGTTGGACATTTTATAAGACTGTAAAAGATGTATACGCATGACATGCGATGCTGGGAAATAAACATAACTGTTTAAATTATCACATTATTGGATTTGTGAGTGTGGAGTGAAGTTCAAATCCTGTATTATCAGCAGAGTGCAAAAGCTATCATGTCTCAAGTTAGTGAAGCATTCAGTACAATACTAGCTCGTAAGATCTAACCACGTCAGCTGCAACAAACTAGATGGCCAGTATCATTACCAGGTACTGCATCAGATGCAATATGTATGCTACCTTTACATTCAGACACCATCACAGGAGTGACATCAGGAGTCTTTACATTGCAGGTAAGTTTTCAGTCTTTTACTTTGCAGGTAAATTACTTGTACTTGTCCTAACCATACCAGTTTGTGTGTATATATGTTCCTACCATGTGTGGCTGTAGATGCAGATGCTCTGTATACTCCTGCCATATTGTGTTGGGCCCCGGATGTTTGCAACATGTTTATCTTTGAAGATGTTTGAGTCACAAGACCTGTTGTGACTCCACCCTTGATCCTCAATGCGACAGGACGCCACCTCCATTTCAGATGTTTTTCTTCTGAGCCTTGGGGCTCAGATGTTTGAAAAGACAGCTCCAGGACACACACGCTTCACTTCTTTCTTCTCTTTGCCAGCTGCTCACCTTTCAGTTGTCACAGCAGAAAGCAGTATCACCATGCTGCCGAGAGTTTCTCTGTGCAACGGTCAGGAAGTCTACCCAATGGTCACCAATGTTAACTCTCAGCATACCTTGTCTCGAGGCCCAATCTTCAGCGAGCCTCGAGTCTTTTCAGCAGTATCTTGCAGAAAGCATCTAGGGCAAGGAAATGGAAAGTACTCCCTCCAGTTCTGCCCTGTACTAATGCGAAGTACCAATGGACTTACCACCACAACACTTGCCTCTGCCTTTTGTCCACTCATGCCTGCTGAGCCTTCTGGTACCTTATGGAACAATTGTGGACTCCCCACAAAATGCAGCGGCATGCCTTCTCCGAAACACCCAGTATCTTTGGGGTTGAAGACCTAATCGGCACTGTGGATAAAGAATCTGGCTCTTCTGGCTTTCCAGCATCCCAAATGGGCAAGGCCATCTTTTTAGAAGACTCTGAAGCAGAGGAGGAGAAGGCACATGAACTTCCTGAGCAGCAGGTGCCGGGCCTCTCAAAACAAAATCGACTCCCCACCTCAACCGTGTCTTGAGGGCACTCAACTGAATCATTCTTTGACACTGCCTCAACCTAGAGCACCTGAAAAGTCCCATTCAGAGCCAAAATCTGCTCGGAAACCCACGCTGCCATCTGTCTCGGAGCCGGATCGAAGCCACCCTCAACGCCGAGATCAGACACAGCCGAGGAGTCGATCATCGAGAAGCTTCCTGGATTTCAAACAGAAAAAGCTGTTCATCCATCTAGACACAGGCAAGATACTGTCCAAGTCTCCAGCTCTAGGGCTCATCTGCATCCCCAAAAAAGCAGGCTGGCCTTCAAAGATAAACCTTTGACCAGTGGCGGCTCGCCGAGCGAGTGCGGTGGGGTGGGGCAGGGTGGGGGGTGGTAAACTCCGGCATACGGCCGAATGGAGTTAAGTAAATAAATAAATAAAAGAATTTACATTGCGCGCGCTGCATCGCCAACTCGGCAATGCAGCGCGCGCAATGTAAATTGTTTTATTTATTTACTTAACTCCGTTCGGCCGTATGCCGGAGTTTACTACCCCCCGCCCTGCCCCACCACCCCGCAGCACTCGCTCGGCGAGCCGCCACTGCCTTTGACCCTTCCAGACCAGCCCTGAAAAGGTTCTGGGATTAAGCCACTAGCCCTCCCACCTTTTCCACCTCTGCCCTCCTACACCACCTCTAACTCCAAATTCCCCTCCCCCGACCCACAGGAGACAGACTCAGACCCTGAGAGTCATTATAGTTCACATGACCCTTATGAGGAGCCGTTTATGCTCTAGGAGGGAGATGACCCCCTGGGACAATTATGTTGTCAATCTCCCCCCACCGATGACTCAGACCTCAAATTCTACACAGCCAGTTCTTCTCCACCGGGATGATCCCACTGTGTGCCATGCGGTACTTGAATGGGCTGCCCAGATGCACACGATGTAAGATGATGACAACTTTCTTGTGGAAACCCTCTCGAGAGTACAGAGGACAGTCCACACTCTCCCAATGCTAAAGGGAATGTTGAGGAGGCAGAGCTTGCCTGGACTCAAGATGGCTGCAAGATAAGTTGGCTCCGTAAGCCATCTAACTATTCGGCAATAATCCGTTATCATCGGTGCATGAAAACTCGCTGGCACTGCCGGTCTGGGACACGCTTGAATCGCTCTACATAGCGGTGTGCTCATATTGCTTGAGTGAGTGACAGAAAGGTAGCGACAGCACATGAACCTCTGAGGCCTAGCGGCGCCCGGATCTGAGGCACGGAGCCTGCGGGGGTCACCGCGATGCCGGATACCTCGGGCCGAATACTTGATCTACCCTGCGGCTGAAGAGCGGCGCACTCGCATCCACCCGGAAGAAGATTGACGGGAGTAGCATGTGGCTGCCGGCTTGCAGACCGGGCGGTGGAAAGGTGAGAGGCTTGCGAGGAGTGTGTGGTCCCTGCAGGGCATGTCCGGGACTGCCGGAGGCCCCGGATCACAAATTTGCACCTCTCTTTCCTGGGGGAGAGGGGCAGGAAGACACTTG
Organism: Calotriton arnoldi; assembly: GCA_963921515.1. Taxonomy (NCBI): domain Eukaryota; kingdom Metazoa; phylum Chordata; class Amphibia; order Caudata; family Salamandridae; genus Calotriton; species Calotriton arnoldi. Next base: position 3,603,983 of record CAWUFW010000699.1, read on the forward strand.
CTGCTCCGTGGTGGTGCTTTAGAGACTGGCCCCCCTGGTGGGAAACGTCCTGCAGACGGCGGCCTGATGAGCGGCGCGAGGCCTGGCCGAAATTAAGCGTGCGACCGCTGTAGGGCGCAAGAGTACCTGTGAGTCACGGGCAGCTTGGGCCTGGTTTCCCGAGCATCACATACTGGCCCCTGCACTTTGACCATGCACAGCGAGGTGATCCTTGCAACAGGAAGCGGACTGGTGTGAGCCATTGCTACTGAGCGCTCGGCAGATGGTGGGCGCATTCAGGTCAGAGCGCCATAAAAGGGGAGCTGACTGAAGTTGATCCACATACAATTCAAATGCTAGTGAACCCCCTATCTCTTGAAGTGGATGGCTGCAGGCTCTGAAGATTGGGTCTTGCTTCTGATATATGCTTCTGTTTTCCTTTGGGACTACCAGTTAGGCTTTGGCTGGGGCTACCCTACAGGCAAGGAAGACGCAGGGGGCACCTAGTTTAGTCCTGAGAATTAAAACGCGCTCGGCACACAGTTGAGTAACCTCTCGCCGACGACTGCTGCGACACGGGAAGTTGGGAGCCGGACGTGGGCTACTGGTCTCTGGTCTCCCATAACGATGAGCAAGATGAATAAAACACAGTCAAAGCTACAGCTCGAACACCGGAAGTCCAGACTCAAGGAGACGAACGCAGACAGAATTACTGAAGAGCAGAATGACAACCTAGAGGAGACCGAAGGAGATATACGCCAAATACTAGCGGCAATGCAGAAAAGCCTGTCCACAATAGATGGTAAGATTGACTCGCTAGCTTACCGAATGGATCGCATTTCGGAACGCTTAGACAAGCATGCAGAGCACCTGGACATGGCGGAAAGATGAGTGACCGAAGTAGAAGAAGCCCAGATGGAAACAAGTACTGCTCAGAAGCAGATCGGAAGGCTCCTCGGTGTCCTACAAGACAAGGCGGAGGATTGGGAGGCCAGATCGAGAAGATCCAACATTCACATAACGGGTCTTCCCGAAACGACCGTCACGGGCAACATGGAGGTGTTTATTGAGCAGCTCTTGGTGTCACTACTTGGCCGTGATACTTTTTCTGCCATGTTTGTCGTCGAGCGCGCCCACCGCTCTCTTGGCCCCAGACCTCCGCCTGGCGCTCCCCCTCGATCTGTTATAGCCAAACTACTGAACTATAGAGACAGAGTTGCAGCGCTGAAGCAGGCTAGGGAGAAACGCGACCTACAATACGAGGGCTCCTCGATTTTGCTCTTCCCCGATTTCACCACGAGGGTGCAGGAGGCGAGAAGTCAGTTCGCCCCCTTGAAATGACAACTGCGCGAACAGAACCTGGAGTATGCAATGTTATACCCAGCCAGACTGAGGGTCTCATTGGATGGCAAAACAAGAATTTTCACTGACCCTAAGGTTCTCCAAAAGGCCCTCAAAGAATATGGGAAGGCCGGCGAACGGAGAAGAGGTGCTGGGGAGGGGGCGGGTGCGACTGGCGGTGACCTGGAGGAGCAGGACTGACACGCTTTCACTCCAGCACCCTAAGCCCCACTATGCAGGTCAGTCAAATTGGATTTATAGATTGGTGTGCAATGAAGGAGGCATTTGGGCGCCTGCTGCCCGACGCTGGAAGAGAATGTCCTAGGGGGCTGTGCTGAGCTGAACACTGAGTGGCCTGCGATAGAGACAGAACTCTTTGCTTAGACACTGTTTGACTTTGGCTTACTCCAAGCTGACTGAGAGACACCTGAGAAAGTGGCAGTGAGACTGATCCCATTTGCACTAGTGGGAAGCTCGTTGCTGCCCGATGGTTGACTAATAGATGTGCAGATGGCTGCGGCCTTTTGCTGCTGGTTGTGTCTTTTTGGGAGGTGAGCAGGTAACATCCGCCTCTGCGTGTTACCCACTGCATGGCGATTTGCTAAGAAAGTTATGGGTTGAAATTGGTAAATATTGTTGAGTTACTTGTGAATGAAGGGAGGGGTAATGGAATTCCGTCTATGCTCTGTTGGGGTTTGCATAGCGTGGGTGGGGGAGTGATTTTTTTGGGTTTTATTCTTATTTTTGTAATGGCAGATTACAGATGGTACACACAGGACATGAATATAATACTATGCGTCATCTGAATTTGGTTGAGAGGTACGCACAATATTAGCAATACAGAGCAAATTGATGTAACTTGCAATGGTACAGAGTAAGGACAATAGAGTCCGCCTGCTGACATGGAACGTAAGAGGTCTCAATGGTTTAAGAAAACTGCGAAAGGTGCTAACTTATTTTACAAGACATGAGATTGACATCGCTTTGCTCCATGAATCCCATTTGCCCACAGATAGTAAAATGCTCAGTCGACGAAGGCTGCATGGTACTTTTCACGCGGCAGGGTTCACCACGCATGCCAGGGGGGTCCTCACCTGGGTCAATCCTAAGTCGGGGATTAAATTGGAGGCGCTCTACACAGACTCGGGGTAGGCTTGCCATTTCTCGATGCCGGGGGAGGGGAGTAGACCTGGTCACAGCTAACATTCATGGTCCTAACTTTGACAATCCACAGTTCTACAAGGACTTGTTTGGGTGCCTAAGGGAGTCGTCCCTACCGCAAATATGGGGGGGTGGGATCTAAACTGCTTATTGGACCCGACACTAGACCGCTCTGGGGGTCCGGTGCGGCGCCCTTCAGCTGCGGCCAAAACAATTGTAGATGCGGCCACTCAGTCGAGTATGTTAGATGTGTGGAGGACGAGATCCCCGTTTGGCGGTGGTTATACCCATTACTCGGCCCTGCATGATCTCCACACTAGAATTGATTATTGGTTTGTTTCAAGGACCATGTTCCCTCAGATCAGGGCGTGTGTGGTGCACCGCTGCTCGCTTTCGAATCACTCCCCAATCATGCTTGATATTGAGAGCCCACTGAAATGACCTTCCTATTCACTTGGTGGTTCCCGCCATATTCACTGCTAGACCGTGTCTTTAAATCAGAGATGGCGGAGGCCATAGAGAGCTTTTCTGATATAAATATTGGCTCTGTCCGCCATTTTTCTGCTGTGTGGGAAGTGTATATACAGGGGATAGCTATGTCCAAGCACTCTGGGGTCCTCCGTTCTCTCAGGGGACAGTTAACTATTCTGGAGAGCCAATTGACTGGCCTAGAGAGGGAGACCTTGGCGGGAGGTGATGCTCAGGTATTGGACAAACTGAAAAGTACACTAGAGGAGTACCATGAGGTAGCAGACAACGAGATTAAGCACATGGGGAAATATGCAGTTGCTAAGACCTATGGTGAGGAAGTACGGCCGGGTTCAACTTTAGCAGCGCTATTGAAAGACAGAAGAGAACTGGGGGGTGTGACTGAGCTGAATGGCGAGAGTGGCGAGCTGCTGAGGGACCCAGCTGCAATAGCTGACAGGTTTCACCAATACTACTCAGACCTATATAGTTTCAGAGTGACAGCAGAGGAGGCCGCGACCCAAGAATATTTAGAACACATTAAAATGCTGTGGTTGACTGACAAGCACAGAGAGTACTTGCTAAGGCCGCTGGATGCGGAGGAAATATTAGAGGCTGTTGGAAATGGCCCTTTTTGCAGGGTTATCCCCAAACTTTTTGCTTTTTCCTCCTATTTTTCCCTGACTTGTTTGTGTCGGTTTTAGGACTCTGGGCACTTTACCACTGCTAATCAGTGCTAAAGTGCATATGCTCTCTGTGTAAATTGTGATCTGAAAGAGACACGTTAGTGACAGATTCCTTACCTTAGAATATCCCCAGGCGTCAGGCTGGATCCGGAAAGTTTTTTGCGTAGCAGTACCCTTGCGCGTCGGTAGGCGGCGTCGTGCGGCTCCGCGTCCGGCGTCGTGGTCGCGGGCAGTACTTAGACGCCGCCCCTGCGCGCTGACGTCGGTTCTTCTTTTTCCGCGCCAGTAAGCGCAGATCCGGGAAGAGCAGTGCCCTAGTCACTTTTTGACTATCTTTTTTGTGAATTTTTTCACTGTTTCTTCAACGAGTCTTCACGACTCCTAAGGTGTCGTAGGGATGCCCGGCTTTAAGCCCTGCGAGGCCTGTGGTCGCATGATGTCGATCACGGACCCGCATCTCGAGTGTCTCTTCTGTCTCGGCCGAGACCACGACACAAAGTCGTGCCCTGACTGCCGGAAACTTCATCCGAAGGCTTTGCGAGAGCGGTCTCGAAAGCTGCTCGAGGTCCGGCAGTCGGCTCCGCGCCGCACCAAGCCCCGGTCCCGGGAGAGGTCGAGGGGCCGGTCGCGGAGTCCCCGCCGTTCGTCGGAATCAAAGTCTTCGCGCTCCTCCGGTAAGTCGAAGCACAAGTCTAAGCGGCGTCATCGCTCTAAGACTTCGCCTCGCCGGTCTCACGACTCGGCTGAGGCCCCAGTCGGCACCGCCCCCGCGGCCCCGGACATGCCTGTAGAGCCGCCCCCGAATTACCCGTTCTTTCCGGGGTCGGGGGCGACTCAGGCCGAAATACAGGAATTCCTGTCGGCCATGGCCCGCCTCTTCGGGCCTTCAGGTCCCTCCGGTGCTCCTTCGGGCCCCGCGGGCCCTGATGGAGTTCCCCGGCGCCGCCGTCGACTCCGGTCCCGGCGCCGCCTGTCCCACCAGCCTTCATCCCGGCCTCGGCTCCGGCCCCGATCCCGGCTCCGGTGGTACCGCAACCCACATCGGCGCCGGTTGACCTAACCACGCCTCCGCCGACGCCGATGTCCCCGGTGCCGTTCCTGACGCCGTCCGGGGCTCCGGATGGCGTCGTTCCCCGGTTCTCTCCGGCTCCGGACATGGAGCCGGACCGACGTCGCCCGACGCCGGTTCCGGCGCCGATGAGACCTTGGGTCCCAAATGTCCCTCCTCCTCCATATTTTGAACAAGAGGAGGACCAGGAGAGCTGGGAGGGGTCTGAGGACCCTCTCACACAACAGTGTGAGTTTGACCCGGACTGGGTTGAGGAACGTGGGGATGCCAGTGGTCTAGACACCTCCCCTGACACTGGCATGCTGTCTCCTCCCGTGGCTACGGAGGAGGGGGCTAATTTTGCAACGGTGTTGCGTAGAGCAGCTGGAGCCTTACATCTCCAGTTGCCTACTGTGGCCGTCAGGACTAACCTCCTGACAGAAGTGCTTCAGCCGGCGGCTTCCTCTTCGGAGACTGTGCTGCCGTTTAATGATGCACTCACTGACGTTCTTTTGGGTACCTGGTCCAAACCCACCACAGGGGCTCCTGTGGATAGGAACGTGGCCCGACGCCATCGCCCTGCTCCGGGCGACCCCCTGTTTCTCTCCCAACATCCCACCCCTGAGAGCTTGGTTGTCCAAGCCTCTGCCTCCCAAACCGCCTTCCCTACCGCCCCTCCGGATAGGGAATCCAAACGCCTGGACCAATTTGGGAAGAAGGCTTTTTCTTCCTCCAGTGCTGGCTTGTGGTCCGTCAAAACCGCTTGCCTTTTGGGCCGATATACCCACTCCCTGTGGGATTCGGTGGCGGCTGTTTTGCCGCAGTGTTCTGAGGAGGTCCAGACACTGCTTACCCGCGCCATTGCGGAAGGGCGAGATGCGGCTAAATACACCATCCGTTGTGGCCTTGATACCGCCGACTCGCTGGGCAGATCGCTTGCTACGACGGTGGCGCTCCGTCGCCACGCCTGGCTGAGGACTACTGGTTTCTCGGGTGATGTCCAGAATACACTCATGGACATGCCCTTTGATGGAGTCGGTCTTTTTGGTTCAAAGGCAGACCATGCGCTGGAGCGGTTTAAGGACTCACGGGCTACGGCCAAGTCCCTGGGCCTTTCTGTTGTACGCCCTCCGCTCAGCTCTGCTTTTCGCCCCTTTCGTGGCCACGGAAGGGGCGCCCAGTCACGTCAGCTGCCCAGCCACCGGCCCGCACAGCAAGCGTCTACGCGTGGCCGAGGACGTGGATACCGCCGTGGCGGTTCGGGCAACCAGCGTGCGGGTCAGGCCACCACCTCCAACCCGTCCGCGGCCTCCAAGCCCTCCTAGTCCCTCCTTTCCGGTGCACGGCACGCCAGTAGGGGGCAGGGTCCGCCATCACCTTCACCACTGGCGTCCCATCACCTCGGACAGGTGGGTCTTGGACATTGTCCGAAGGGGCTACTCCCTCCCCTTCGAGACCACCCCCCAGCCATGCCACCTCAATTCCACCGCATGTCAGGGGATCACTTGGTACTTCTGCAGAAGGAAGTCACGGCCCTCTTGGCCAAGAGGGCCATCGAGCATGTTCCGACCCCAGAAGTAGGGCGTGGTTGCTACTCCCACTACTTCCTGGTGCCCAAAAAGGACAAGGAGGACATGCGTCCTATCTTGGACCTCCGGAACGTCAATCGCTTCCTCCGGAAGGAGAAGTTCAAGATGCTCACCCTAGCTCAGGTCTTGACTGCCCACGACCCTGGAGACTGGTTGGTAGCGTTGGACTTGCAGGACGCTTATTTTCACATCCCCGTCCTGCCGGCGTTACCTGCGGTTCACGGTAGGCCTCGAGCATTTTCAGTTCACCGTGCTCCCCTTTGGCCTTACAAGTGCCCCTCGGGTGTTCACGAAAGTGATGGCGGTGGTCGCAGCTCATCTGCGCCGGGCAGGGGTTCCAGTCTTCCCCTACCTCGACGACTGGTTGCTGAAGGCGGGCTCGTCCCAGGCAGTCGTCTCCCACCTCCAGACTACGGCCGAACTCCTGCACTCGCTGGGGTTCTCCATCAATGTACCGAAGTCGCATCTGATTCCTTCTCCACAGCTCCTTTTCATCGGAGCAGTTCTGGACACGACGCAGTTTCGGGCCTATCCTCCCGAACGGCGAGTTTGGGATATTCGGGCTATGATTCCGATCTTTCAGCCTTTATCCTGGGTTTCGGTACGGATGACCCTGAGGCTGCTGGGCCTCATGGCCTCCTGGATCCTGCTGGTCAATCATGCCAGATGGCATATGCGGGCTCTGCAGTGGGACCTGAAGTTCCAGTGGGCGCAGCACCAGGGCAACCTGTCCGATCACGTCCAGATCTCGGAGGGGACTGCAAAACAATTGCAGTGGTGGCTCTCGAACCGGCAATGGGTCATGGGCAGATCCCTCTCCCTTCCCCAGCCAGAGCACACAGTTGTGACTGACGCGTCCCTTCTGGGATGGGGCAGTCACATGGGAGAGGCGGAGATCAGAGGCCTCTGGTCTCCGGCGGAGTCCCGGCTCCATATCAACCTTCTGGAGCTCCGGGCGATCCGACTTGCACTCAAGGCATTCCTTCCCTCTGTCAAAGGGAAGGTAGTGCAGGTGTTCACAGACAACACCACCGCCATGTGGTACTGCAACAAACAAGGCGGGGTGGGGTCGTGGACCCTTTGTCAGGAGGCTCTGCGCCTCTGGACATGGCTGGAACATCAGGGCATGTTCCTGATGGTTCAACACCTGGCAGGTTCCCTGAACGCCAGGGCGGACGAACTCAGCCGCAGGTGCATGATGGATCACGAATGGCGTCTTCACTCGGAAGTGGCGCAAGGACTCTTTCTGCAGTGGGGAGAGCCTTGGTTAGATCTATTCGCCACCGAAGAGAACGCGCAATGTCATCAGTTCTGCGCGTTGGAATTTCCAAGGCGGCACTCGCTCAGCGACGCTTTTCGTCACGAGTGGAGTTGCGGTCTATTGTACGCCTTTCCGCCTATACCACTTCTACCCAGAGTGTTGAAGAAGATTCGGCACGACCGGGCCCAAGTCATTCTTGTGGCTCCGGACTGGGCTCGAAGAGTTTGGTATCCCGAGCTACTCAGTATGAGCGTAGATCCCCGATCCGTCTGCCTCTTCGGGAGGATCTTCTGTCGCAGCAGCAGGGGACGGTCCTCCACCCGAACCTGTCCAGCCTCCACCTGCTTGCGTGGAGATTGAGCGGCGGCAGTTGATTCCTTTCGACTTGCCTCCCGAAGTTTGTGATGTGATTCTGGCAGCCAGGCGTCCCTCCACTAAGGTGGTATACGCCTGCAGGTGGAACAAGTTTGTGGCATGGTGCACAGCAAAGGCTGTGAATCCCCTTTCTGCCCCTCTCTCTGAGGTTCTCCTGTTCCTTCTTTCCCTGGCCCAACAGGGTTCTGCCCTGGGTACCATCAAGGGCTATCTTTGTGCCATCTCGGCCTTCCTCAGGCTTCCTGATCAGCCCTCCCTTTTCAAGTCCCCTGTTGTTAACAGGTTTCTTAAAGGCATTACACACCTCTTCCCTCCTGTTCCGTTTGTGATGCCTCAGTGGGACTTGAACTTGGTTCTTACATTTCTTATGTGCGCTCCCTTTGAGCCTCTACATAACTGTCCTCTTCGTCTTCTGACTCTGAAGACTGCCTTTCTGGTGGCCGTCACCTCCGCTCGGCGGGTGAGTGAGCTCCAGGCTCTATCATGTAAACCTCCCTTTCTGTCTGTCCATCCAGACAAGGTTGTTCTTAGGACGCGTCCGTCCTTCTTGCCAAAGGTGGTTACTGCCTTCCACATTGGGCAGACCATCACTTTGCCCACCTTCTTTCCGCCTCCGCATCCTTCCAGAGAGGAAGAGAGGCTCCACCGTCTGGACCCAAAACGTGCGCTTTCCTTTTACATCGACCGCACACGCCATTTCCGGGTGGATGACAAGCTCTTTGTTGGCTACGTGGGCGCCAAAAAAGGTCGGGCGGTGCACAAGAGAACCATCTCCCGCTGGGTAACCTTGTGTATCAAAGCCTGCTATTCTTTGGCTAAGAAGGAGCCTCCTGTTGGGCTGCGTGCCCATTCCACCAGGGCAACGGCTGCTACCACGGCTTTGGGCCGCGGTGTTCTGCTGCAGGATATCTGTCAGGCAGCTACGTGGGCCTCGCTGCACACGTTTACAAAGCATTACTGCCTTGACAGTCAGGTCCGGAGGGACGGCTTCTTTGGCCGTTCTGTCCTCCAGGACTTCCTTGTCTGATCTTTGTTCGCAGACCCACCACCGGGGTTGGTATTGCTGGGGTATCTATTCTAAGGTAAGGAATCTGTCACTAACGTGTCTCTTTCAGATGCACAAGTTACTAACTTGTGTAACGATATATCTGTAAGAGACAGTAGTTAGTGACAGATTCCTTACCGCCCCACCCATCCTCCCCGTTCTGCGAACTGATTTCTAGGGTTAAGGACATCCCTTTCAGGGCCCTAGTATTTTTCAGACACCTATGTCAGCTTCTTGCATGGCTGTGCGTTGCTGGCGCGGAAAGTCGTGTACAGAACTGACGTCAGCGCGCAGGGGCGGCGTCTAAGTACTGCCCGCGACATCATCCCGGCGACCACGACGACGGACGCAAAGCCGCACGACGCCGCCTACCGACGCGCAAGGGTACTGCTACGCAAAAAACTTTCCGGATCCAGCCTGACGCCTGGGGATATTCTAAGGTAAGGAATCTGTCACTAACTACTGTCTCTTACAGATATATCGTTACACAAGTTAGTAACTTGTGCTTATGGATGGGTGTTTCCATGATTGGATATTTGATTTACCTGTTAGCCCCTAGTAAAGTGCTCTGCGTGTGCCAGGGCTGGTGAATCAAATGCTACTCGGGGGGCCTGCAGCACTGGTTGTGCCACCCCCGTGAGTAGCCCTGAAAACGGTAACTCAGACCTGCCATTGCAGAAGTCTGCGCGCAGTTTGTAACTGCCATGTCGACTTGGCCAGTGCACACACTGGCCGGTCCCTAACCTTCTCTTTTCTTACATGTCAGACACCCCTCAGGTAGGCCCAAGGTACCCCTGTGGGCAGGGTGCAGTGTATGTGAAAGGTGGGACATGCCCTGGTGTGTGTGGCATGTCCTGATAGTGAATTACAGCCAATTTCGTTTTTCACTATTGCAAGGCTACCAGTTCCCCATAGGATAGAATGGGAGGTTTGTTTATAACATCTTATAAACATAACTGGCCCAGGGAATTCGGTAAGAAAATAGAATTTAGTTTTGTGGAAGTGGTCCTTCTCCAACCTCCCACAGGTACACCTATAACAAGGAAGACCAGCAGTCGGAGGTAACTGTAACATAAAAAGATTTATTTCGCTCAAGCGGGTACACAACCTCACAGCTCCATGTGGCTATGAGAGAAGTGGACAACTTACACAGTCATAGACAGCCTTATATATCTTTCTGCTGGAACAAGTGTAGGTGGGAATGGGTATGAAAAATTAGCAGCTGCCTAGGATGATTAATAATCCCAGGATGATATCATGTACTAGTCAGGACCAGTACCTCTGGAAATATGTATACATGGCATGCAAAACATATATATATAAGGATTACTCATTAACTCCCACCACTCATCAGTAATCCCGTGGTCAACAGAAATAAAGCAGAACTGTACATAACTTGCGTCAGACATATAAACATAGACACGCCTGTGGTTACAGAGTCAGGCGCTCACTTGATTAATCATCTGGATATGGAACAAAAGGTCGCACGTCCTGTATCAACAATAATTTGTAGACATAAGCAATTTATGCAGCTGGCTGTAATACATGTGATATCAGTGAATAGGAATGTTAATCATTGACCGTTTGTTAAATGCATCCTGCCCTACTTGCGTGCTAGCAAGTAGAGAACAAACATATGCTCTGGGGTCTTTTGACGTATCCACTTTGTTCTGTGTAGCTGAAAGGAGCACATTATTTTGTGCTGAGGAGACAAACTAAGAAAAGCTTACCACAAAATGGTGGCTACAATAATATAAAATGGTGGAGCTTACGTCCATTATAAAATCTGTATTTCCACAATCGACCCTTTGGACGCAAGGTCCAACATTGTTATCGACTCCTAATGTACGTGTTCATATATTGGCCGACTGTTACTATAGTGGGCCTCATGGCGTTCATTAACATAATCTACTGCATTTGGGAGGGAGGTGGCGTTGTCCGAAACATCAATATCCATCAATTGTTGAGTCACAATATCCCTCATTATAAGAGCGTTAGTCAGTGTCACTGGAGGGACTGGGGGTGGTTTCAGTAGTCGCCCCAAACACTGGCAACATATGGGTAGGCAATTAATGAAAACACAGCACCCAATTACTACGAGGAATATGGTCACTAGGAACATCCCTATCTTCCAACCCCATGCCGATAGAGTGTTCCAAAAAGAGCCCGCCGGATCCCAAGAGCCAATATCACTATGGGCCTGGGCCCCTATATCATATAGTCTTTTGACAGCTTCCCTAACTGATGTGGAGGAGTCAGGTATATACACGCAGCAGGACACCCCGATCACCCTACAGACTCCACCCCGTTCTGCCAACATCATATCTAGAACCATCCGGTTTTGAAGGGAAACCAATCTGACAGCCTTGAGCTCCACTGTGATGTTCTCAATAATCCCTGCTGTCTCCTCTACAGTTGCTTCCAATAAACGGGATAACCTGCGAATATTTCTGGAATTTATGGCAGGGCCATACCAAGGAACAAAGGCCTTCAGCACATCACCAGCTATCTCTGATACTGTATCTCCTTGATCAACACTTCTCTTACCCCTTAGTGTTTTGGAGGCTCTATTTACCTCCTTTGTACTTTTGATAGACATCGCTGGTGTCACAAGACCTAGATGACAACAGCCACCCCAATTCACTGGTAGCCAAGTATAGGCCCTAGAACCACAAATGAAATAAACTGAGTCACCGATATAAAGTGCAACTGTCATTTCCTGAGCAGCCATCTCAAATGTCATATTACAATTGGTACTATTCCCCATGTCGGAAGTACCATTACTTCTGATACATATACTCCCAAGTACACTACGCTGCCTCATTTTCAAAAAGGGTATTTCTCTGGCATCTCTATGAAGCGGAGGTGTACTTTCATTGTGTACCAAAAATAGTGGGGTGAATATATTAGAAAAGGGGAACGTTGCATTAGGTAAGACAACTTCAGTGCAATTTCCTGCCTGGAGGATGTCATCTTGATATCGGTTGTATAGTGATACAGTTGATGTTCTGGTGGTAGAACGGGAGGTGACCAAGTTTCCAAGGACCCCTATTAGCTCAACCTTCAACATCACGGTATGTAACGCATAACAGGATGCTTCAAACGGCAGGGGTACTTGGAGGAGGGGTAGTCCTTCGTCTACATATGCCGGAAATTGCATGCATATCCAACAATTATTTTTTTCAATTACTTGATGAGTCTGATGAAGTAGGGTAAGAAAAGAATTATGACGCATTTCCTCCCTGTGATCCATATCCTCAGGTGCTACAGTAACTGAGGGGACCTTGTCAGAGGGAAGCGGGGCTGGTTTTGCTATAGGGTGATAAAGCTCTAAAAGATAGAGTAAGCCGATTATCAAAGACATTACACAAAATAACACACATAATATGCATAGTTTGGAGTACCAACGCCTCTTTTTGTTCATTGTAAGGGTGGAATAGGTATCTTCCATGTCTGACGAAAATACGGTCCCAGATAGCAATACGGTTAGAGATAATGCTTAAAAACTTCGAAATATACAATCTCACTTAGATGTGATAGTTCAACAGTGTTCGTTATAGGCCTCACTGTTACAGGCTCTACAGTTCTTTGTCGGCAGTGTCCTTATTTTACTAACCTCACTGCACAAGTTAGTCCTTTAAAGTTGGCACTACCCAGTGCGTGGCAGTTGGTGCTTGCTCCGTCCTAAGCACTCTTCAGTTTCCTTGGGCGTAGATTATATCCTGATACAGTTCGTTGATCGTCAATGTGGGTAGGAGGGCAATCACCAGTTCTTCGGTCAGAACGGTCCTCTTCCGGGGGCAATTTTGGCCAGAATGGTGGTGCTCTTTTCACATTCGATAAATGAATCCAGTTTTTGTGTCCATCACATCGCACTGCTGTTTGTGTAACTAACAAAACTTGAGATGGTTCCTTCCATCTGGGTTGTAGGCTGTTTTTCCTTACAAAGTTCTTGGTCAGGACCCAGTCCCCGGGCCGGATGTCATGCACTTCTCCTTCCAAAGGCGGGGACCAAGTGTCTCTGACCTGTTGGCGAATGGTAGACAGAGCAGTAGTTAATTCTTTACAATAATCCAATAAAGCAGAATGTGTCAATTCTTGCAACTTTGATGGAGAGGCAAACCCATATACATTTGCGGGTCTCCCCATGACAAGCTCATATGGGGAGAGTCTGTTTTTGGATGTAACAGTTGTTCTCATAGAGAACAAGGCTATTGGCAAAGCATCTACCCAGCTGAGAGTACTTGATGCACATATTTTTTGCAGTTTATTTTTTAAGGTAGCATTGCAACGCTCTACAAGCCCTGCTGATTTTGCATGATAAATTGAATGGAATTTCTGTTTTAGCCCCAGTCCTTGACATACTAGATCCATTATTTTATTCGAAAAATGTACTCCGTTATCACTCCACAGACTTTTGGGCAAACCGTAGCGAGGGAAATACTCTTTCAGCAGCATTTTTGCTGTACTCAAGGCGGTATTATCTTTCAAAGGGAATGCTTCCACCCAATTGCTAAAACTGCATATGACAACTAAAACATATTGTTTTCCATTGGCAGGGGGCATCTCGATGAAGTCCATCTGAAGACATTCAAATGGATATTCTGGCAATCTGAAATGACCAGGTGGTACTTGTATCCCTTTTCCCACGTTATGAAGAGCACAGATCATACAATTTTTAGACAGTTTTACAGCTGTCTTTCTTATATTTTTGTTCTCCCATATTTTCTCAATTGTATTTGTCATCCCGTCAGCTCCCAAATGTGCAGGACCATGGACCATCTGAAGTATGGGCAAGAGAAAACTATCAGGCAGGACCCATTTCTGTCCAAGTGTATTCATCCAAGCCCCAAGATGTGTGTCAAAATAATAACCTTCCTTTACCCACTGCTTTCTTTCTTCTTCACTTGCAAAAGCTTGAATCTCCCTTATCTGCGTGTAAGGATCAACTTCTTTTGTCTCCTCATCTGCACTCGACACTACATATGTTAACGTGTACTCATTTAATGCAGTATGTCTTGCTGTTTCATCGGCAAAGGCATTTCCTTGGCCTACATGGTCTGTGATTATCTTGTGTGCACTACACTTTATGATAGCCAACTTAGTTGGTAATGCAAGAGCATTTAATAATCTTGTAATCAAGGTGCCGTGCTGTATTTTAGCACCTCCAGATGTAATGTACCCTCTTTCGGCCCATAAGCGTCCAAAGTTATGAGCCACCCCCAAGCGTACTGGCTGTCAGTGTAGATGTTTACCACTAACTTCTCTGAAAGTTCACATGCTCTAGTTAGAGCAATTAATTCAGCTGCCTGAGCAGACATCTGTTGTATTTTACATGTTTCAACAATTGTTTTATTGGTTGTTATTGCATAGGCTGCCGAGGTGGTTCCATCTGGTCTCTTTAGACAAGAGCCATCCACAAATAGTGTTCCATCGACCTTAGACAGAGGTACATCTACCAAATCTACTCGACCTTTCGTTTCAGTTTCAGTGACAATCACACAATCATGTTGTACTTCATCCTGCTCCGAAGGGAGAGGCATCAGAGTAGCTGGGTTTATAGTGTTGCACCGCTGCAAGGTCACATTAGTAGCCATTAATATTAGTTCATAATGAGTCAATCTAGCATTAGTTAAATGCTGCGTCTTGGTTTTGTTTAATAGTATGTCCACTGAATGAGGGACATAAACCATAACGGGATGTCCTAGTACAATAGAGTCTGCCTGTTTTACTGCAGCAGCCGCCGCAGCAATATTTCTTAGGCAGTTCGGTAGGCCTCTGGCTACCGGATCCAATGTTGAAGAAAAATAGGCACATGGTCTATTCTTCTCTCCATTTTTCTGTGTTAGTACAGCCATTGCGCACCCTTCTCTTTCATGTACGAACAATGCAAAGCTTTTAGTATAGTCTGGCGTACCTAAAGCAGGTGCATTGCATAGAGCAGATTTTAAAGCCATGAAGCTATCGTGATGTTCATTCTCCCAAGGGACGGGATCTTGCACATCCTTGTGAGTTAAGGACAATAATGGTTTGGCCAGAAAAGAAAAATTTGGTACCCATTGCCTACAAAAGGAGACCATTCCCAGAAATGCACGAACATCCTTTTGAGTTCTAGGTCTTGAAATGTTCTGAATGGACTGTATTCTGGCAGGTGAAAGCCTCCTCCCCCATTCGACAAGAGGTGACCCAAATAGGTTACCTCCTGTCGACAATACTGTAGTTTAGCTGGCGAAACCTTATGTCCATGCAAAGCGAGAAATGTTAAAACATCATGCGTAGCCTGCTTACAAATATCTTCTGTTTCAGCGGTGATTAATAAATCATCAACATATTGCAGTAATACCGTACCTGATGGCATAATACAGTTATCCAGTTGTCTTTTTAATGCCTGGCTATAAATGCTAGGGCTTTCTGTATACCCCTGTGGAGCTCGACAGAATTGATAGGATCTCCCTTGGAAACTAAAACTGAACAAATACTGACTATCTGGGTGTATGGGAATGCTAAAGAAGGCATTTTTTAGATCAATCACAGTGAACCACTGGGCTGAAGGTGGTACAGACGAAAACATTGCAGTAATGTCGGGTACAACAGGATATTGTGGTTCCACTATTTTATTAATGGCTCTCAAATCAACAACCATCCTATATTTGACCTGTTCTGTTCCATCATCTCGTTTAACTACAGGTAAAATGGGACTATTACATAGGCTACTTGTGACTTCTCTTATTATTTGTCGTTGCAGCAAGTCTGATATCACTAATTTCAATCCTTCCTCTCCTTCTTTTGACATTTTGTATTGGGGAATGCGGGGTAATTTAACATTTTGTTTTACTTTAATATGTACTGGCTCAATATCCATTCTTCCGACATCGTTTGGTCCATGTGCCCACAACTTTGGATCAATATCCCGAAGTTCAGGTGGTAAGGTATTTTTGTCTGCAACAAGATACTGCTTAGATAGTGCTGATTTCTTGCAAGTCAGATAAACACCATCTGGTGTACAATATATGGTAGCATGCATCATTTTTAAAGCCTTCAAACCTAGTAAATTAAGTGAACATTTCTCTGTTAATACAAAGGGCATGCTCCCTGTTATGGGGCCTATAGTGAAGTCCAATGGTCGCGAAATGGGGCTTGTTACAACAGTATTAGAAAATCCCACCGACTTATCTAATTTTCCCGAGAGAGGAGCATGGGGGAGCAAGCGGTGGGAAATGGATGTGTTAGTGGCACCAGTATCTAGAAGGAACACTCTTTCTTCACCTCCAACCATCATTGTTACATATGGCCCTGAAGAATCTACTGGTATTTGCACTCGCTCCCTGTCCTCTCCTGGGCATCCCTATAGGGTCCAATCCTGATGATCATCATCCTGCGCATAATCCTGTGTAAAATACGCATTATTCCTTTGGTCGAAATAATTTGTCTGGTCGGTGTCATTATAATTTCTTTGTTGTCCTCTACCTCTTCCTCTGTCTGCGTGGGGAGTTGTGTTCCCTCTGTAAGTATTGGCATTATTTCTCATAGTCTGACCCTGGCCCTGTAACGAAGGGCACTCATTCTTCCAATGACCCTCCTGATAGCAATAGGCACATGTATTGTAGCCTAACCCTGCTCTCTGTTGCGCCGGAGCTGAAGCAGCTCGACCAACCCCTCGACTACGTCCACCTCCCCTCTGAAAGTTTGTACGTCCTCTTGTCCTTCCCCTATCAGGAAAAGCTTGCTGCATCAATGCTTTTGTTTTTAACTCCTTCATTTGCTTATCCTTTTTTCCCTTTTCTGCATTTCTCTTATTCTCATAGTAGCAGGCCATGGTCAATAATTCAGCTGGGTCTTTAGCAGTCCAGGTGCTTTCGTACGTCTTTATACTATCTGATAAGTCAGGTAGAAGATTATGAACAAACTGATTAGCAAAGATACGCTTCCCTTGTATAGTCTGTATATCTTGCCCACTGTATGCTTTAAAAACCTCCTCTATTCTACTAAAGAAATCGGTAACTTCCTCTCCCTCCTTCTGTCGACATGCCGTCATCTTATCCCAATCCACCTTTTCTCTGGGCAATATTTCCTGCATACGTGTTATAATATGCTTTGGTAAGGCTATTAAGGACGGTGGCACGGCTCCTCCTGCTAATCTGTCATTATCATCACCGACTATGGTTGGCCAGTGAATGGTTGCGCAGTTATTATCCCTAACTGGACGCCATATTTCTTGAGGTACCAAGAAATCAAACAAAAAATCAATATCTTTTAGTATCATGGGTGTTAAATTAATGGCAGATTCAAGTTGCTCATAAAAGAGCCTCGGATTTTTTCTAGGATCAGGTAACTCCTTTCTCATGGCTAACAAATCAGCCCTAGTCCAAGGAGTATGAACATATTGTGGGATAGGGGGATGATTCCCTGGCCTTGGATCAGGAATTGGATGTACCTCTCTCATAGGGTAAGCTGAAGTATCACCACTAATTTCTGGGCCATAATGTTGGTGGATATGTTTTTGTGTGGCACCACATATAATGATATCTAGCTCCTTTTGGAACTGATAACAGTCATTAAATGTACTTATGCATTGCGCGATAGTTAATGTGGAGTGCTCACTATCCCTCCATACTTTGTTTAACCATTCTGGTGACGTAAAAACAACGGTACTATCCTCTAATAAGAGGTAACAGTGATCAAACAATCGCGTTACCATACTATTAATGACAAAATTTTTGGCTCTTAATTCCTGCATCCCCTCAAATGTGTCCCAGGCTTCTCTTTTAGTTATTTCCCCTTGGTCCATCCACTTTTTGGTCATTTTCTTTATAGCGTTCTTTTCAGAAGGGCCTAATCGTGTGTGTCTAACCTGCGTGTCTGGTGTCAGTCTGTCCCTAATTGGTGACCTAGAGTGAGGGGAATCTATCCAGTGGTCCGGTCTCCGCATAGTTATTATAGGGGAGTGACTTTGTGTGCTAAATGGTGTTGTGAACATTGGGGGCGTGGTGCTGGAGGATAATGTTGCTGGAGCGGACGGTACTGTTGGGGTGTAACCTACCGCTCCCTGTGTACCCTGAAGATTAGTAACAGGGGTTATTTGCTGGGCTTGCGTAACAGGAGTGGCTACCTGTTGAGCCTGCACAACAGGAGGGGGCGCTTGCTGAGTAGCTGGTGGACCCCCAGCCCCGGGACCTGGGGCAGGAATCTGGACAATATTATACGGGGGAGGTTTATCTAACAAATCTTCTAATACTTCATCGATAGGAGGGCACTTTCTTTTTTCTTTTGCAACAAAACATTTTTCTGTTTTCATCCTAAACTCTCTGTCATGCTGTTCAATGTTTTCGTTTATTTTTATATTATTATATTCTGCTACTTTAGCCATGGTTGTTTTTCTATTCTCTCGTTCCCTATCTTGTTTTTGTTTCATATTCCGAGTTCTGGCAGATTTCTCCCATGTTTGAAATACTTCAAACATAGCGGGTCGGACCTTCCGTTCCATCATACATTGTTGTAAATACTGTAATTTAGCTAAATCAAAGGTACCATCAATAGGAAATTGTAATTCCTTATCTTTTTTTGTATACTCATGCCATATTCTATTGTATAAATTCACATTCACTCCTTTTTTTATCATTAATATCCAACCAGGACTGTCTTCAACAGGAGTGGGGACACTTTCGTCCAACCGGTGACCTGATTTTATACAACAGAACGTTTTAGAAATGCATTTCTTCATTGTTCCTAGTACTTCGTAGTTATAACTATTATTTTACCAAACCAATCAACAAACTTAAATAACCAAACTTAATTAACAAAACATGCAACAGAACAATCTCACCAATCTGTGGTGTCCTCAAATCGTCCGACTGTTGGTCTTCGGACAACACGTCTGTTTCAAAAGGGTTCAGCTCGTGGACCTCTGCCGGGGAATCCTGTGTCAAGAGGCCAGTTGGGACTTCAGATGGCAGCTGCGGAGAAACTCTGTCTCCTTAGTGCAGGGGCCCCTACGATCCTTCAGTCCTCAGTCGCACCTCTCAACCACGGACTCAGCTAGCCGTTGGATGTCCCACGGAGAGGTCCCACCAGAGTCGCCAATTTTGTGGAAGTGGTCCTTCTCCAACCTCCCACAGGTACACCTATAACAAGGAAGACCAGCAGTCGGAGGTAACTGTAACATAAAAAGATTTATTTCGCTCAAGCGGGTACACAACCTCACAGCTCCATGTGGCTATGAGAGAAGTGGACAACTTACACAGTCATAGACAGCCTTATATATCTTTCTGCTGGAACAAGTGTAGGTGGGAATGGGTATGAAAAATTAGCAGCTGCCTAGGATGATTAATAATCCCAGGATGATATCATGTACTAGTCAGGACCAGTACCTCTGGAAATATGTATACATGGCATGCAAAACATATATATATAAGGATTACTCATTAACTCCCACCACTCATCAGTAATCCCGTGGTCAACAGAAATAAAGCAGAACTGTACATAACTTGCGTCAGACATATAAACATAGACACGCCTGTGGTTACAGAGTCAGGCGCTCACTTGATTAATCATCTGGATATGGAACAAAAGGTCGCACGTCCTGTATCAACAATAATTTGTAGACATAAGCAATTTATGCAGCTGGCTGTAATACATGTGATATCAGTGAATAGGAATGTTAATCATTGACCGTTTGTTAAATTCATCCTGCCCTACTTGCGTGCTAGCAAGTAGAGAACAAACATATGCTCTGGGGTCTTTTGACGTATCCACTTTGTTCTGTGTAGCTGAAAGGAGCACATTATTTTGTGCTGAGGAGACAAACTAAGAAAAGCTTACCACAAAATGGTGGCTACAATAATATAAAATGGTGGAGCTTACGTCCATTATAAAATCTGTATTTCCACAGTATGCCTGAACTCAGAATCTAAAGATGCATCTTTTAGGGAAGGTGATTTTTACATTCTGTGTTTGAAAATACCACTTTTAGAAAGTAGGTATTTTCTTGCTCAGTCATCCCGTGTGCCTCTGCTGGAATGTGGATTGCCTGTCTGGGTTTTGGATGACAGAAGGCTGGGGGGCCGGAGGGGCTCCAGATGGTCTAGGTAGGTCAGGAAAGGGCTGAAGAGACCTGGGTTACGATGGGGGAAGGAGATTTCCTTGCACCTCAAAGGGCCTGCTCTGCCAAATGCCGTCTTCACCTCCTGCCAGGAATTCACACCAGAGAAGGCAGAACTGGTCCTGACCGGGCACAGGCCCTCTCTGCCTAAGAGATCAAAGGATTTTTGGACATAAATGCTGGGTCCCAGACCCCTGAACTTTAGAACTCATCTGGAACAAGAAGACTGCCAAGAAGAAGAGCCGGAGAAGCTACGAAAAGGAACGACTGCTTTGGTGGGTGCTTTGCTGGGCTGACCTGCAGTGGCTGGTTCTGTCTTGGGAAGTGAAAGGCCTGGACTGGACTTTCTGCAATCTAATTTGTGAGTCTCTCCAAGGGCTTGAGGTAGAGCTTGCCCCCTGTTCACGAAGTCTCAGGAACAGCAAAGACTTCAAGTTCTTCGACCCGCAGCACTGGGGACTGTGTTTTGTGCTGCCACCCGAAGAACACCAACTCGACGACGGCCACGACGCCACTGCCGACTCTGTGTCCTGAAGGCACCGCAGAGGGCCCCGCAGCAACGCAACCCTGATCTCACCGACGACGCCTGTTGACGCTGCCACCGAGCCGCTGCTTGCACTGCGACCTGTGGGCACCGCACTCCGCACTGCCTCGCTTCACGCCGAAGCTTTGGCACCGCAGAGGGCACCGCCGCACCGCAACCCTGGTCTCACCGACGATGCCTGTTGCCGCCATCACAGAGCCGCTGCTCGCACCGCGACCTATGGGCACCGCACTCCGCACCGCCTTGCTTCACGAGGACGCCTTGGCCTGCCTGACGCCGCCACTTCCCGCCGAGATCGACGCCGCTGCTTGCACCGTGGTTCGGGGGCACCGCTCGTAAGTTACATGACGCACCGCCCTCATCCCACACCGCAGCCTTGGCCTGCCGGCGCCATCGACTCCAGTTCATCAGCCGACGACAGCGCTTCAGCAACGACGCCGCCGCTGCTTGCACCGTGACCTGCCAGCACCGTGACGAGCACCGCCTTCATCTCGCACTGCGACCCTGGTCTCACCGACGATGCCATCTGACGACGACGCCACCGAGCCGCTGCTCGCACCGCGACCTGAGGGCACCGCACGCCGCACCGCTGCACTTCACACCGCAACACCCGACGCCTGCCGACGCCAGCGCTCCTGACTTCATCAGAGAGGAGATCGACCTGCAACGCGTGTGACTTCGAGGGCCCCGACGACTCCTGCACCGACATCCGGAACCGACGCCTGCGGACGCCGTGTTTTTGGAAGCTCAACGAGAGGTCATCGACGCCCTGCATTTCTAAAAGGTACTGTTTGCGGGTCTTCCCGACACCATAGCTGGCCCGCGACGCCGCAGTCAGCCAGAACTGTTTGAATTTGTTTGCTCACGACGCCGTGATAGCCCCGGACGGAGCTATCGACATCAAGGAACTGTGTTTTAAGCGCATTTTGATAATTGAAGATTTTTGAGTACTGTATGGTGGATTTTTATCGTTTTTGGTCTTGTCTTAAGTATATAAAAATATTGGATATTTTTCTAAACTGGTGTGGTGTCCTTTTGTAGTGCTTACACTGTATTACTGTTGGTTATGTGCAAATGCTTTACACACTGCCTCTAAGGTAAGCCTGGCTGCTCGTGCCAAGCTACCAAGGGGGTGAGCAGGGGTTATTTTAGACGTGTAACTCCCTTATCCTGACTAGAGTGGTGGTTTTTGCCTGGGTTTGGCCCACGCCTACCAAAAATCCCATTTCTAACATTGGTTGTCAGCGGTGAGGATAGGACTTGCGTTTGCACTTGACTTACAGTGATTGGTGTGCGCTACTACCATATCGCAGACCATTACGTACCACATACTGGTTTTTTTTTGGTCTATTTTTGCCTTTCCATTGGTTTTGAACTTTCCAGTACAACATGCCTGAATCAATTGCATCATCTGTTGCATCCTTGGAAGTGGCCTTTGAGGAGCAGAGGTTAGAAACCTACAATGTTAAGGGATTGAAGGCGATCTGCAAAAACCTCAAAATCCAAATAAGGGACCTCACCAGAAAAGAGGAGCTACAAAAGGCGCTGAGGGCCTGGGTAGCAGCCAGATATGCGAGTGAGCTGTCTGGGGATCTCGGCATGGAGGCAGAGGAGCCTATTCCAAGGTTGGGGGTGCTTTTGGGAAGGGGGCACCCTCTAAACCAGGCAGCAGTAGTTTGTCCCCAGAGGAGCTGGAGGACAGGCGGGAAGCAAGGAGAATTGCTGTGGAACTGGAGAAGCTTAAGTTAGCCTTGGAGGAGAAAAGGATGATGTTAGACCATGACATTAAAATGAGAGAGCTGGACTGGGAAGCCAGTAGGGCTAGGCCCAGCCCAGATGGTGGCAGCAAAAGTGTTAGGTCCATTACTGAGGATGAGGTACACACACACACAGATTTGGGGCCCTCCTTCAAGGAGGGGGTTGACATACACCAGGGGGTTCAGGATTGTGAGGTTACTCCAGTGGTGCGCAGTGTCCCTGAGGTGGATTGGGAACTGGCACAGGGGATCATTTTCCTAGTAGTGGGAGGGACACTCTACTGACTCTAGATGAGAGGTGCAGGGGAGGGGTTCCCCCATGATAGAAGCCCTAGTAAGTGAGTATGGAGACCAGCCAGAAGAGTATGGGTTAAGAGACAGCAACAGTCAGACACTGTCTCACCAGTCTTGTGAGAATGATGTGGGGTACTTTTCTGAGGCACTGGATGGTTGGGTGAAGGGTAGTTTGGTTAACACCTGTGTGGGGCTGTGTGATTCAATTGTTGGAGAGCATATTTTAAGTCCCAGTTTTCCAGAGCTATGCCAACACCCAGTGGAGTGTGAGTTCTCTGACCCCAGGGAGCTTGCACTGGAGGCAGACCTTTTGGTGGATTCCAGAGGGTCTGGAGAAGCATCTGGGGGTGACCCGGAAGGAAGTGGCTTAGGTATTTCCCCACCAAGGGTGGTGGGAAAGGTTTGTGGTAGCCCCGATAGGTCCTGGTGTCATGGGAAGGGTGTAGGGACTCCCGTCCTGTCTCCACTGAGAAGGAGTGGGAATGGGCTGCGGCCCAAGGTGCCCAAAACCCGGTCCCAGAGCCTGGGTGGTTCCAGGAGGGAACACCAGGTGGGGAGCCTAGGCTGTACTGGTAGGCCGTCCGTTCAGGGGGATCTCCTACTGTCAGGAGAACGTGGAGTGTCTGTAAACAGAGCTCCAGCGGTTCTGGTGTCTGGCGGTGCCGCGCCTAAGTGGAGGGTGCAGAAGTCCGGATGGAGGGGTGAGAGGGGATGCGTTCCCCAGTGGGAGGACCAGTGGGTCAGGGGCCAGCCAGAAGGGCTGAGCCTCCTAGGAGTGACCATGGTGACACCACTTCTGTCCTGGGGGATCTTCGCGCACTGTCAGATGGACAGGGGTCGGGAGATCTGTGCCAGGCAGACTGTCACACAACACATGAGTCATGTGTTACCCTCAGTGGGGGCATGCGTGGTCCCAAGGAAGTCCTGGTGCGCCGGGCAGGTGCTCAGCCGCAGGGTTTAGTCCCTGGGTTGGGAGGCCAGGTTCAGGTCCTGCCTGACCTGGAGGGAAGGACGACTGTAAGTAGTGTCCTGACTGGTTTGTCTTCTATGGGTACCACTCTGGGTGGGAGGGTACAGAACTCTGGAAGGGGGTGCAGAGGGAGGAAGTCCTCGCCTCTGACCCCGGTTCAACCTGAGGGTTTTGATCCGAGGGTGGTGGATCAGTTGCAGGGTCAAGGCCCTGAACTGGTGGAAGAACTGTGTAGGAGGTCCGGTTCCAGCGTCCTGACAGTTTTTGGTTCTGGGGGTGCTTCTCCTGGGAGGAGAGTGCAGGACCCCAGAAGGAGGGGTGAGGGGAGGAGAGCCTCGCCCGAGACCTCTGGTCAGCCTGAGGGTACAGTCCCTGGGTTGGAGGACCAGGTTCAGGGTGTCCCCCCTGACCTGGGGGAAGGGGCGACCGCTAACAGTGCCCCTACCAGGTTGTCTTCTGGGGGTGCCGCTCCAGCTGGGAGGGTACAGAGCCCCAGGGAGGAGGACCGTGTGTGGGGGAGTCCACCCCAGTCCCGTGTTCAGCCTCAGGGTACAGACCCTGGGCTGGTGTACCAGTTGCAGGATAGCACCCCTGAACTGGTGGGCGAATTGAGCAGGACACCTGCCACAGGTGCCCTGACAATCCTGGAGGGGGGTACCGCTCCAGGTGGGAGGGTACAGAGCCCCAGGGAGAAGGAGAGGTGTGGGAGAGCCCACCCCAGTCTCCTGTCCAGCCGCAGGGTAGAGGCCCTGGGCTAGTGGGCCAGTGTCAGGATGCCATACCTGACTTGGCAGAGGGGAGAGTGGAGAAAGGGTGCCAGGCACCTGGGGCTTCCGCCCCCCACTCTCTGACGCCACAGCCGTTGGAGTGGCCTGAAAGGCCTAAGGCCTGGCTCTCATCACTGACATTTGTCAGTGGCCACTGTGGCTGGCTGTCCTGGTGGACAGAGTTGCCCCTGGGAGGGGGACAGGAGTCACACCCCGGAGGTGGACTGGGCCACACGATTGTGTTGGCCATGGGGTCCTGTCTGCCTGTTGGGACACATCTGTGAGCCAAGTAAGTTTAGGTGCTGCACAGATGGGGTCCACAGGTGAGGAGAAGGGTCCCCCATGGGTCAGCTTAGTGGGCCCTGAGAGTATGGATAGAGGGATCCAACTAGGTTCAGGAAGGCATAGAACGGGAAGAAAACCCTGCTGTTGCGGGCCAGGTCCCATGTTCTATCGCCCCAAGCAGGAAGTCCATCGAGGTATGGATTGGTCTCCCCTGGCTTTAGGCTGGAAGGGGGTTGTGTTGGTAATGGCCCTTTTTGCAGGGTTATCCCCTAACTTTTTGCTTTTTCCTCCTATTTTTCCCTGACTTGTTTGTGTCGGTTTTAGGACTTCTGGGCACTTTACCACTGCTAATCAGTGCTAAAGTGCATATGCTCTCTGTGTAAATTGCGTTATGTATGGGTGTTTCCATGATTGGATATTTGATTTACCTGTTAGCCCCTAGTAAATGCACTGCGTGTGCCAGGGCTGGTGAATCAAATGCTACTCGAGGGCCTGCAGCACTGGTTGTGCCACCCCCGTGAGTAGCCCTGAAAATGGTAACTCAGACCTGCCATTGCAGAAGTCTGCGCGCAGTTTGTAACTGCCATGTCGACTTGGCCAGTGCACAAACTGGCCGGTCCCTAACCTTCCCTTTTCTTACATGTCAGACACCCCTCAGGTAGGCCCAAGGTACCCCTGTGGGCAGGGTGCAGTGTATGTGAAAGGTGGGACATGCCCTGGTGTGTGTGGCATGTCCTGATAGTGAATTACAGCCAATTTCGTTTTTCACTATTGCAAGGCTACCAGTTCCCCATAGGATAGAATGGGAGGTTTGTTTATAACATCTTATAAACATAACTGGCCCAGGGAATTCGGTAAGAAAATAGAATTTAGTATGCCTGAACTCAGAATCTAAAGATGCATCTTTTAGGGAAGGTGATTTTTACATTCTGTGTTTGAAAATACCACTTTTAGAAAGTAGGTATTTTCTTGCTCAGTCATCCCGTGTGCCTCTGCTGGAATGTGGATTGCCTGTCTGGGTTTTGGATGACAGAAGGCTGGGGGGCCGGAGGGGCTCCAGATGGTCTAGGTAGGTCAGGAAAGGGCTGAAGAGACCTGAGTTACGATGGGGGAAGGGGGAGGAGATTTCCTTGCACCTCAAAGGACCTGCTCTGCCTCTGACAAATGCCGTCTCCACCTCCTGCCAGGAATTCACACCAGACAAGGCAGAACTGGTCCTGACCGGGCACAGGCCCTCTCTGCCTAAGAGATCAAAGGATTTTTGGACATAAATGCTGGGTCCCAGACCCCTGAACTTTAGAACTCATCTGGAACAAGAAGACTGCCAAGAAGAAGAGCCGGAGAAGCTGCGAAAAGGAACGACTGCTTTGCTGGGTGCTTTGCTGGGCTGACCTGCAGTGGCTGCTTCTGTCTTGGGTAGTGAAAGGCCTGGACTGGACTTTCTGCAACCTAATTTGTGAGTCTCTCCAAGGGCTTGAGGTAGAGCTTGCCCCCTGTTCACGAAGTCTCAGGAACAGCAAAGACTTCAAGTTCTTCGACCCGCAGCACTGGGGACTGTGTGTTTTGTGCTGCCACCCGAAGAACACCAATTCGACGACGTCCACGACGCCACTGCCGACTCTGTGTCCTGAAGGCACCGCAGAGGGCCCCGCCGCAACGCCGCACCGCAACCCTGGTCTCACCGACGACGCCTGTTCACGCCGCCACCGAGCCGCTGCTTGCACTGCGACCTGTGGGCACGCACTCCGCACCGCCTCGCTTCACGCCGAAGCTTTGGCACCGCAGAGGGCACTGCTGCACGCCGCACCGCAACCCTGGTCTCACTGACGACGCCTGTTGACGCCGCCACCGAGCCGCTGCTTGCACCGCGACCTGTGGGCACCGCACTGCCTCGCTTCACGCCAAAGCTTTGGCACCGCAGAGGGCAACGCCGCACCATGACCCTGGTCTCACCAACGATGCCTGTTGATGCCACCACCGAGCCGCTGCTCGCACAGCGACCTGTGGGCACCGCACTCCGCACCGCCTTGCTTCACGAGGACGCCTTGGCCTGCCTGACGCCGCCACTTCCCGCCGAGATCGACGCCGCTACTTGCACTGTGGTTCGGGGGCACCGCTCGTAAGTTACGCGACGCACCGCCCTCATCCCACACCCCAGCCTTGGCCTGCTGGCGCCATCGACTCCAGTTCGTCAGCCGACGACAGCGCTTCAGCAACGACGACGCCGCTGCTTGCACCGTGACGTGACGAGCACCGCCTTCATCTCGCACCGCGACCCTGGTCTCACCGACGACGCCATCTGACGCCGCCACCGAGCCGCTGCTCGCACCACGACCTGAGGGCACCGCACCGCTGCACTTCGCACCGCAACACCCGACGCCTGCCGACGCCAGCGCTCCTGACTCCATCAGAGAGGAGATCGACCTGCAACGCGTGTGACTTCGAGGGCCCCGACGACTCCTGCACTGACCTCCGGAACCGATGCCTGCGGAAGCCGTGTTTTTGGAAGCTCAACGAGAGGTCATCGACGCCCTGCATTTTTAAAAGGTACTGTTTGTGGGTCTTTCCGACACCGTAGCTGGCCCGTGACGCCGCGGTCAGCCAGAACTGTTTGGATTTGTTTGCTCACGATGCCGTGATAGCCCCGGACTGAGCTATCGACATCAAGGAACTGTGTTTCAAGCGTATTTTGATAATTGAAGATTTTTGAGTACTGTATGGTGGATTTTTATCGTTTTTGGTCTTGTCTTAAGTATATAAAAAATTGGATATTTTTCTAAACCGGTGTGGTGTCCTTTTGTAGTGCTTACACTGTATTACTGTTGGTTATGTGCAAATGCTTTACACACTGCCTCTAAGATAAGCCTGGCTGCTCGTGCCAAGCTACCAAGGGGTGAGCAGGGGTTATTTTAGGCGTGTAACTCCCTTATCCTGACTAGAGTGGTGGTTTTACCTGGCTTTGGCCCACGCCCAAGCCTACCAAAAATCCCATTTCTAACAGAGGCGCTCAGCTCAATGCGCTCGGAGTGCTCTGGGGCAAGACGGCCTCAGAGTCGCTTTTTATAAAGAATTTAAAGAATGGATTATTCCGCACCTTATTACACTGTTTGAGGAGATGGGTGAGGAGGGGATAATGCCCCCTTCAATGAGGGAAGCCCTGATAGTTACAATTTCGAAACCAAATAAACCCCCTAATGAATGTTCATCTTATAGACCCCTGTCGCTCATTAATGTGGATACTAAGCTGTTTGCCAAAGTCTTAGCCAATAGACTCGCTTCACTGGTACCGCTCCTGGTGGGTCCGGAACAGTCGGGGTTTTTCCCTGGTCGGAATTTGTCTTACAACTTACGCACAGTGTTTAGAGCCATACAGCACATTAAACCAGAAGTTAAGGCTGCTGTGGTCTTTCTGGATGCGGAGAAGGC
This sequence comes from Calotriton arnoldi, assembly GCA_963921515.1. Classification (NCBI taxonomy): domain Eukaryota; kingdom Metazoa; phylum Chordata; class Amphibia; order Caudata; family Salamandridae; genus Calotriton; species Calotriton arnoldi. The sequence continues at coordinate 3,632,077 of CAWUFW010000699.1, forward strand.
CTTTGATTCTGTAGAGTGGCCCTTTATGCAGGCAGTGCTGAGGCAGATGGGAGTTGGAGAGATCTTTTTACAATTAGTGGCAGTCCTATACAATTCCCCCACAGCCAGGGTAAGAGTTGGGGATACTGTGACGGCTCCCATCAGGATATCAAGAGGCACGTGTCGGGGGTGCCCTTATCGCCCTTGCTATATGCCCTGGTCGCTGAACCCTTGGCATGTGCACTCAGGGAGTATCACGGGCACAGGGGAATTTGCTTTCCGAACTACAACCTTATTGTGTCAGCCTACGCGGAGGACACCCTCCTATACATCAGAGACACATAGTCTAATCTGACCCCAGTACTAGATGAAGTGGTAAAATATGACGATATCTCAGGCCTTAAAATCAACTGGACAAAGTCAACTATTTTTCCACTCTCTGCGGCCATGGAGCCCATTGAATTGTAATACCCCCTAAATTGGACCACTGAGCCTGTGCACTATTTGGGAGTGCAGGTCCACACGGATTCAGAGAAGGTTCTGAGAGAAAATTATGGCAAAGCAATCGCCAAATTAGAGGACGATGTGGAGCGGTGGATCCGGCTCCCCTGTCACTTCTGGGACGCATAGCCCTCATGAAGATGGTGGTGCTCCCCAGATTTTTATTCCTGTTTGTAAACGTCCCGATGGTGCGCCCCTTTCATATGTTTAAAGTTATTCACTCATTACTGCTGAAGCTGGGCTGGGAAACATGCACGTGTGAAATGGGACATCCTCAAGTTGCCTTACACTATGGGAGGCCTTCGTGCCCCGGATTTGGAACTCTTATCGAGCAGCACTGGGCTCGCATGCCTATCACTGGCTTCAAGAGCAGGCTGGCCCCCGCATCTGCAGATTCAAAGGGTAGCGGCGACGCCCTCCCCTCTCCCATCAATGCTGTTCCATCTCTCAAGCAGACGAACGGGTATTTTAGATTCTGTGAATTCTGTCATCCATGCATGGCAAAATTTGTTGAAACGACAGGCTGGCACTGTCCTATATTTACCCCTGACCCCGATGGAATGGTGTTACTGGCTACCGATATGTTGCGAGAGGGAGGTGGTTCGCGCCCTGGCTTCTGTTAATATCACTAAAATAGGGGACTTGTTCTCGAACGGCGAGGCTCGAGACTGGGCTGCAATCGAATCAGAGGCCCATGGTCACACGCCGCTTGTCCGGTTCCATTTCCACAGAGTGAAGCAGGCATTGCGAGAGATGCTAGGTGACGACATTCTGGAACCCCCAGAGATGGCCTCCTTCTCCCTAATACTACGATCGGACTCCCTAGTAAAATAGTTTCTAACATATACAATATATCACAGGACTATCGTAAACATCACTTTACAAAAGCCAGACTGGAATAGCAAAACGATCTTGGGGTGGCGCTAGACGACGTCACCTGGCGATATAGTTGTGACATCACGAAGGTTGTATCATTAAATGGGTGTATCATTAAATGGGAGGCATCGTTTGATGCACTTTAAGTTCCTGAATAGAGCATACTACACCCCTGACAGGTTATGTCGGTATGGTTTGCGGGACACTGCAGAATGTGAGCGCTGTGGCGCCAGCCCGGCTGGGTTCCTCATGTCGCCTGGTTATGTCCTGAGGTCGCTAGATTTTTGGAATCTATCTTCAGCGCGTAGAGTGCTATTGCTGGAGTACCTCTGGTGTGTGACCCACAAGTGGCTTTACTGGGATGGACGAAACGATTGCATAAAGATGTGAGGCGCTTGATAGATATGGAACTACTGCTAGCTAAACGCAGAGTGGCGATGAGATGGGCACGAGGCCCGGAGCCCACTTTAGCGGTTTGGTCTAAGGATATGATTTCTTGCAACACGCAATCTGAGCTATATAACGATTTATTGCCCCCCAGGAACCGTCCTAAGACCTTCTGGGGTCTGTTCCACAGTTATTTAGCATCGCAAAGGACGGAAGGGGAAGACCCACTCTGATTGTATAGACCTAGCTGAGCTCACCACATCACAGTATGCACTAAAGGCTAATCTGATACTAACTGCATGTGTTGATGCCTTGTACAAGCTGGATCTTGTTTGTAATTGATCAATTATTGAGCACTGTCAATCTGAACATCATATATGTCACTGATCTGTAACAATGTATTGCCTTACAGGGTTCTGGGACTAAGATATGTTTATCCTCTAACTGTAATGTACACTGTAATTGAGGTGCCACTGCCCTATGATATGTTCCTTTTGTCTTTGTTTCAAAATGGAATAAATAAATACATTTTTTTAAAAATTAAAAAATGCTAAAGGGAATGTTAAGGTCAGTCACAGATAACTGTTAAGAAGCCATCAAAGCAAAAGTGGTAGGCTCAGCATTGAGAAAAAATAAACCCTGCCGAACCTGCATATAATCTGTGGTCAGGTTGCTCCTGACACCCAAACCATACACACTGCATGCAAGAGAGCATCTACCAATTTAACAGGAGACACCCTTCCCCTGATAGTCCCAGCACATAGACATAGCAGGCAAGTGTTTCGTGCTCAAAGTCACCACCCATATACAGCAAATTCTGTGTGTTTCCTCTCCCGGTACGACCGCTACCACTGGGAGGAGCTGGTCAAGCATCTCCCTGACACACATAGGAAACCGGGCTAGAAGCTCGATGCTGAGGTGAAAATCATCGGCAGTGCTAATATACTTGTTTTTCACATTGCCATGACATTTGTAAAGAGGCCTACACATTAACTGAGGCAGACGCACATTGCACAGCCAACAATGCAGTGCCGCCGATGTAGCCATGTAGCCGATAGGTCACACATGGCTGTCACTGGCGAAATGCCATGGGTAGGGACTCAGAGGGAGGCGATTGATGATGATGGGTGGGTACTAGGAAGGATACATAATATATGTTGTGCTTGAAAACTACTCTGAGTCAAGGGTGTAGCCTGAAATACCACCTCAACCATTTGACTCAAAAACCTTGATTAAAAAAACATTCCAAGCAAGTAAAGAAGGTGAGAACGCTGCTACAGAGGAGCACCCTAGTCCCTTGTTTACTCTTCTTCCCATTCATCATGCATTTTTCTTCTAGTATTTTTATTCTTCACCCTTGGCTTTGCTACTCACCGTTTAAGTTTTACATTCTCTCCATCCAGTCTTCGCCTATGAATACCATCCATCCATCCAAACATGGCTCTCATTCTCAACAAACCGACTTACATTTGTCATTTACCCACCCATGTATGCTTTGACCCATCAAACCCACCAGAGGATTCCTTTCACCCACCCAGGCAGGCACCCTTTCACCTTTCATCCATCCTTCACCCACCCGCGCATCCTATCAGCCATCTATAGTATATGCATCCTTCTCTTCCAGTCATATTACATTTCACTCGTCCTTTCTATTTCCATTCTTCTTGCCCTTTTGCATCAACCCATCAGGGTCTGACTCTTCATGAAATTTTCTCTGCTGAGTTGAAGATAGAAGAGGCCAATAGTTACTCAACTCCCACTCTGTATGCTAAGTAAAGAGGGGTGTGTTCAACTGTTCACAAGTCTCAAAAGTACACCCTTGCAGTGAGTATATAATTATTTGTCAATAAGCAAGCAATATGACTTACCACCGCCCGCCACTACCGCTGGTTCACCCCCTACAGCTGCCGCATCTGCTAACTGGCTGGCGCCACTGTCACCGCTGGCCCCGGTACTGGTGGTTGGTGCAGCTAGAAAAACATTACACATTTTTTAGATGCCAGATACGCCTCTCCTATTTCTTTTTTATAGCAAAATTGAAAATACACTACACGCATCACTACAATTCGGATACAGACAGGATCTTTTATCAAAAATATCAGGTTGGGCGTTTTGTTAGTGGCAATTTTTGAAAAGCCTCTCAAGACAACCTGCAAAGGACTGGAGTGGCTAGAGCTATTGCTGAATCTGAGTTTTTGAAAAAAAATAAGAGTGGATAACTGGATATACGGTCTTAGTTGGCAAATGCAATGGGGCCGGCCTCTTCATACTTCCTTTCAGCCATGGTGCATGGTCGGTAATCAGTTCACCAACTGCTGCTAATAATACTAGGCCTAGCTAAGAAGATACAACTTTGGGTTGTCCAACGTGACCATGGCCACTCTCTCATTTTACTGATTGAGCATGAGAAAGTAAAAGAAAGCCTACTCATCTCAACAAACATGCGTAGAATACCTTACTTGGGCATGCAATCTGCACGGCAGAGTAGTAGTACATGACCATGACCAATGGGTTCTCCGAGTCTTACAGTACCACCACTAGGCAGTTCATAAAATATACAAGGGGTGAGGGAAAGCTGACTGACAAAGCAGAAGAAAGGAAGCTACAGTCAAACTAGTACAGAAACAGTTTGAAGTAAAGTAAAGACACTAGGAATATAGAAAAAAGTAAATAGGATAATGATGGGGAAACAAGAATTTAGAAATGGATAGATCGAAGAGGATTTGGGAAAATTAGGAAATGGGTAGAAATAGATCATTCAAAACAAGGAGCGGTAAAAGTTAGGGGAGATATATATTAATATCAGCAACAGGAGGACTTACTGGGGCCAGCAGAGCCGTCGGCCGAGGAACGTTCTTTGGACTGGGAGGCACCTCCAGCTCCCTCACCCTCCTCAGATGACCTCTTCTTGCCCTTGGATGCTGATGTAAGAAATAAAGACAAAAAAATTGGTGGTAAATAAATAATCTCAAAAACAACAGTTGATGGACAGAATGCAGAACAATGTCATACATTCACCCCAGTACAGAGATCTGGGCCTAAATCCATCATTTTTTTGCTCACCATGCCATTCCAGTTTGAACCCAGCCATATGCAAATCAGTCTTGACCCTGTGCCTCATGGGAACAGTCCAGCCCGAACTGCCAAGCCAGGTCCTCCCTGGACTGGAAACAAGCATCCTAGGACCGGTTTCGGGGTTTCACCCTTCTTCAGCCAGGATAGCTTGATTCCAGTGGCATGGAGAGCACGGGACCCACGTCTGGGCATACCCGTCCCACTCGGGGTGACAAATGCAAAAACAACAGTTGATGGACAATGCAGAACAATGTCATACATTCACCCCAGTACAAAGATCTGGGCCTAAATCCATCATTTTTTGCTCACCATGCCATTCCAGTTTGAACCCAGCCATATGCAAATCAGTCTTGACCCTGTGCCTCATGGGAACAGTCCAGCCCGAACTGCCAAGCCAGGTCCTCCCTGGACTGGAAACAAGCATCCTAGGACCGGTTTCGGGTTTCACCCTCTTCAGCCAGGATAGCTTGATTCCAGTGGCATGGAGAGCACGGGACCCACGTCTGGGCATACCCGCGCCCACTCGGGGTGACAAATGCAAAAACAACAGTTGATGGACAGAATGCAGAACAATGTCATACATTCACCCCAGTACAGAGATCTGGGCCTAAATCCATCATTTTTTGCTCACCATGCCATTCCAGTTTGAACCCAGCCATATGCAAATCAGTCTTGACCCTGTGCCTCATGGGAACAGTCCAGCCCGAACTGCCAAGCCAGGTCCTCCCTGGACTGGAAAGAAGCATCCTAGGACCGGTTTCGGGTTTCACCCCTCTTCAGCCAGGATAGCTTGATTCCAGTGGCATGGAGAGCACGGGACCCACGTCTGGGCATACCCGTCCCACTTGACAGGAAAAGGCAATTGCAATAACATTGAACTTTCCTAAATCAGATCAACTAGTAATATACTTGTATCGCGGACCGTCCTATCCTATTCCAAATTACCTAAACCTACCTAGTCTGCCTATTCCAAAGACTTAAGAATTACTAATAAATTGCAACGGATGATGTTTGCTTCTAAGTACCAATCTCATTCGCAATCATTCTACCCCTTTGACCGGCCAATTCACTAAGTCTGCATTTTGTCTTTAAATGCGTAGATGGACGCATGCATACACCAAATTGGTTGGTTGCTTGTTACTGTACGAACTAAAAAAAGGTTCCAAGAACTGAAGTGAGAGGACACGCACCGCTAAATTACTAATACTAACTACCACTTTCTTAGTGACAGGACAAAGGAGTCTCTGCATTACTTAAGTTCTTACATGGGAGCGCAAACAAGTACGATTAGGTAGCGCCAAGCACCTGTCTAGAATAACGATCACTTAATATAATATTTGTAAACTTAACTTACCTGGATGTGAGCAGCATGCTTGCTATTTGGGAAAAAATATTAGCAATAACGTAACACACACTAATCATATCAATTTCTGATGGATACATCTGCCTATGTATTCCTCACATTTTGAATTACTCCTGCACCAGCATTCCATGGAAACTTTTTTCCTAGCTCTCCCACGTCGACGAGGACGCTCACAATAGCACGGCTCGGCTCGCGACTCCGTATGAAGTCACCGGAGCCTAGGAGCCATAGGAGACCTCGTCGCGTGCTGACATCAGTTCCCTTTATTCCGCGCCATCGATGCGTAACTGTTTTTCGGGGACTCTCCATTTCCTTTGGAAATTACTTTGTTTCAGTTTCGATTTGTGGTGTAGCAGTGTGATGGCTACACAAAAGAAGTCAGGGTTCAAGCCTTTTAGGGAGTGTGGGGGTCATATGTCCATCATGGACCCCCACGAAGACTGCCTTTGGTGCCTGTCGTCGGATCATGACGTCGAAGGATGTTCGTCTGGTTGGAGGATGAATCCAAAGGCAATTGAGCGAGAGGTGAAGCTGTTCATGGCCCGGAGAAGAGAGGCCGCAAAAGATCCAAGTCGAAGTCGACGACCCCGCACACCTCGAGGTCGTCGAAGAAGCACAAAAAGAAGCGCCGCCGACGCCAATTCCGAAGATGCGCTCCAGGAGGGAGGCTCAGAGGCTGCTGGAAGAAGAGGAGTACCAGGAAGAGCAGGAACAAGCTGAAGAGGGGGAAATCCTTGACTCTGTGGATGACTTCGAAGGTCTTCAGGAGGCCAGTGGCTTGGACACTTCCCCGGATTGGGAGCTTTCTTCCCCAAAGGCAATGCCTTCTCAGGACGTGGCTCCTTATCATACTGTCATCAGGAAGGCTGCTGACCTGTTGGATCTGCAATTGCCTACAGCTGAGGTCAGGTCTAATATTCTGACTGAAGTTTTTAACTTTCCGTCTTCAGTGGTTGAGCCTTTACTGCCATTCAATGAGGCTTTAACGGAGCCGATTCTGCAGTTTCCAGAGTGGTGGCAAGATGCTATAAGCCTGCTCTGGGGGATCCAGCTTTTCTAACCTCCCACCCTTCTCCGGAGAGCTTGGTGGTTCAAGCGTCATGTTATCCAAATAGTCGGCAGGATCCTTCCCCACCACCCCGGGGAATAGGGATACCAAAAAGCTGTAGCAGTCAGTAAAGAAGGTGTTCTCGGCAAGCATGGCTTTAAAATCTACAAACGCCACATGCTTGTTGGGAAGATATATCCATGCTTTGATGGGTCTGCCAAAGAGGTTGCTACTAAACTGGCTGATGATGTTCGTGAGGCACTTTCTGGAGGTTTTGACTGATACGCAGGCTGCAGCCCATCAAGTGATTCAGTCGGGTCTGGATATGGCAGACTCAGTCGCCAGGGTGATGGGCTCCTCGGTGGCTACCAGGAGGCACGCCTGGCTGAGAAGTTCAGGCTTTTCTCTCGATGTGCAGGCCACTCTGCTTGATCTTCCTTTCAATGGATCCAGGCTCTTTGGGACAAAGGCGGATTCTGCTGTGCAACGCTTCAAGGATAGAAGGGCTACAGTGAGATCCTTGAGGTCTGCAGTCCCCGCCTAGGGACTATGCTTACAGGAGGTTTTGTGGATTTGGAAAGGCTGCTTCCTTTCGAGACCGTCAGTAACAACAACAGCAGCAGCAGAACCCCTGTACAAGTTGTACAGAGAGAAGGGAAGAGGCCGCCTGCGGGGGCAGCTCAGCAACAGTCCTCCTCCTCTCCTGTCCCCCCTGGTTCCACAGGGAAGCAGCTCTAGATCCCCCATCTTGGAGCATGTTGGTCCTGTAGGAGGTCAGGTGTCCCAATTTCTTCAAAATTGGAAATCTGTTACTTCAGATCTTTGGGTTTTGAATCTTGTAGAAAATGGGTACTCCCTTCCTTTACAGGAGTTTCCCCCTCCTTACCCTCCTCGCCAGGGATGGTGTTCGGAGGACCATCTACTGCTTCTTCAGCAGGAGGTCCTGGCCTTGCTTTAGAAAGGTGCAATAGAGGTGGGTCCGGAGCAGGATGGGGGTCAGGGGTGTTACTCCCGATATTTCCTGATCCCCAAAAGGACTGGCGGTTGAGACCGATCCTGAACCTCAGGGTCTTGAATTTTTATCTCAAACAGGAGAACTTCAAGATGTTGACCATAGCTCACGTTCTTCTGGCACTGCAGCAGGAAGACAGGATGGTGTCGATTGATTTGTAGGATGCGTATTTTCACATCCCCATCCTGAGGTCGCATCATTGGTATCTCTGTTTTACGGTGGGATCCCAACACTTCAAATTTGCGGTCCTTCCATTTAGACTTAATTCTGCACCGTGAGTCTTCACAAAGGTGATGGCGGTGGTTGCAGCTCATCTCAGAAGGTCCGGGATTCCGGTATTCCCTATCTGGATGACTGGCTGCTCAAGGCGAAGTCTCCAGAGTTGGTGCTGCATCATCTGCAGGTAACGGCTCGGCTGTTGTTCGATTTGGGTTTTTCAATAAATGTACCAAAATCTCTACTTGTGCCCTCCCAGCACAACCTGTTCATAGGGGCAGTACTGGACACTACTATGAATCGTGCCTTCCTGCCTCCTCAGAGGATCCTAGACATCCAGGCTATGATTCCGTTGTTTCAAGAAGGGGCGGAAGTTCCAGTCCTGAAGGTCTTACCCGTGCTCAGTCTGTTCGCTTCCTGCATACTGTTGGTCAACCATACACTCTGACACATGAGGGCACTCCAGTGGTGCCTCAGAAGGCAGTGGTTTCAACACAACGGAGATCTCGAAGGTGATCGGAATCTCCAGAGACACTGCAGCAGATCAGTTATGGTGGAGCGTTTCAGGCAACCTGTCGCAAGGGAAGCTGTTTCAACCTCCTTCTCTGGTGGCCACAGTGATAACGGATGCCTCCACTTGGGGTGGGGTGCTCATCCAGGGGATCTGGACATCAAGGGCCTTTGGTCTCCAGAGGAAAGATTGCTTCTCATTAATCTTCTGGAATTGCGGGCGATACATTTGGGTCTCAAGGCCTTTCTTCCCTCTCTTCACGGGCAGTCAGTTCTGGTCCTGATGGACAACACTACCGCAATGTGGTACATCAACAAGCAGGGAGGAGTGGGGTCGTATCGTCTCTGCAGAGAGGCTCTGCAACTGAGGTCCTGGGCTCAGGACCATCAGATGTGCGTGATTGCAAATCATTTGGCCGGAGTGCTGAATGTGTGTGTGGCAGTCTCAGTCAGCAATACTCGGCCGATCATGAGTGGCGGCTTCATCCAGAGGTGGTCCATCACATCTTCAGGATGTGGGGGTTTCCTCGATTGGACCTTTTGCCGCTCACGAGAATGCACACTGCCCATCATTCTGCAGTCTCCAGTATCCGATGCGGGAGCGTTGGGGGACACGTTTCAGTTGGATTGGGGCTCGCAACTCCTCTACGCGTTCCCTCCGATACCCATGATTCCTTGGGTTCTGAGGAACATTTGCCAAGACCGGACCCAAGTCATATTGATCGCCCGCATTGGCCAAGAAGGGTGTGGTACACAAACCTTCACCTCTCATCGCACCCTCTGCTCCGTCTCCCTTTCAGGGCAGATCTCCTCTCGCAGTCGCTGGGGCAGGTTCTACACCCCCACTTCCAGACCCTGCACCTTCATGCCTAGAGATTGAACGGGGCAACCTGAGTTCTTTCTCTCGCCCACCGGATGTGGTGGGAGTTTTTTATCGGCCAGTAGACACTCCGCCAAATCTGTTTATTCCTGTAGATGGGCCAGATTTGTGAAGTGGTGTGGAGAGAGTTCGATTGATCCCTTGAAGGCCCATTTATCTGATGTTCTTAGCTTTTCACTGCCCTTGGCCCAGCAAGGTTGTGCTGTGGCTACTGTCAAGGGTTATTTGTCTGCCTTATCAGCCTTCCTTTGTTTGCCAGACCAGCCTTCGTTGTTCAAGTCTTCCATAGTTATGAGGTTTATTAAGGGTCTTACTGATAGATTTCCTCCCACTCCCTTCATTATGCCTCAGTGGGACTTGAATTTGGTTTTGACTTTCCTGATGAGTTCTCCTTTGAGCCTCTTCATTGTTGTCCGTTGAGGCTTCTCACATTCAAAACAGTTTTTCTAGTTGCTATTACCTCTGCCAGAAGGGTAAGTGAGCTTCAGGCTCTTAGTTGTAAGCCTCTTTTTACAACCATCCATACAGACAAGATGGTTTTTAGGACAAGAGCTGCTTTCCTGCCTAAGGTGGTTACACCTTTTCATCTAGGGCAGTCTATCACCTTACCTACCTTCTATCCTTCCCCCTCACCCTTCCAAGGAGGAGGAGAGACGTCACCGCCTGGACTCTAGAAGGGCGGTCATTTTCTATTTGGACAGAACCAAGGACTTGAGGCTGTACGATCAGCTCTTCGTTGGTTACTTGGGAAGAATGAAGGGCAAAGCTGTCCACAAGAGAACGCTTTCCAGATGGATCATCTTGTGCATCAAGATATGCTACGCCTTGGCCAAGAAGGAGCCGCCTGAAAGCATTAGAGATCATTCTACTAGAGCTAAGTCTTCATCTTTGTCCCTGTGGTAGACATTTGTAAGGCGGCAACATGGGCCTCCCTCCACACTTTCATGAAGCATTATTGCTTGGATTCAGAGGTGAGGAGGGATGGCCATTTTGCACGTTCTGTGCTGCAGGACTTTTTGGTATAAGTAGGTGGACACCCTCTGCCGGGAGAGGGACTGCTTGGGGATTCAATTCAAAGGTGAAGAATCCACAGGCAGATGTATCCATTAGAAGAACAAGTTACTTACCTTTGGTAACGCTTTTTCTGGTGGATACAGTATCTGCCTGTGGATTCCTCACTTACCTACCCTCCTCCCCAATGTCTACGTATGTATACCAAAAAGGTTTTTGTGCATGACAATCTCGTATTTCTATGCCATTTGCTTTACTATGATGCTTGTCGCTAGGAAATGTCTTGGCTTTAGCTCCTCCTGTTTTTCTTCTTTCATTCACATACTTTTGTATATTTGTGTATATATTGTATACTTGCGATATGTTGTCAGTCCACCTGTTCGCCTTGAAGGCATGAAAAAAATGGGTGGAACTGACGTCAGCACGCCAACAAGGTCTTCTTATGGCTCTGGTGATGTCATACAGTCACAAGCGGAGCTGTGCTATTCTGACGTCCTCGTTGTGGGCGTTGACGTGGGAGAGCTATGAAAACAGTTTCTGTTGAATGCTGGCGCTGGGGTAATTCAAAAGGTGAGGAATCCACAGGCAGATACTGTATCCACCAGAAAAGCGTTACCGAAGGTAAGTAACTTGTTCAATTAGCTACTTTCCGAGCCCCGCAACCTCAACCCCTAGCAGATTCTGCTCTCAGTCCAGGATGTCGGACCACCGGTGCGTCAGCTGATTATGGGTGCGCTGGATCCCAGAGCAGCGATACACTGCCCGGCGCACCCTCGCCCAGCGAGAAGTAGAAAGTATAAAAGACAGGAATAAGAGGGAAGGAAGTAAAAAAAAAAAATAGGAAGGAGGTAAAGAGAAAAAATAAAGTAAAAGACTCACTAAAAACACACAAAAAAAGTAGAAAAAACCTGAAATACACACTTAGAAAGACAAAGGGTAAGATAATAAATAAAATAAAAAATCAGAAATAAAGTTTTTAGAAAGCAAAGACTGAAAAGATGAAGAAGAATCAAAAAATAGACCCCAGCACCATAAACAAATTAAGAAACAAGATGGCCGCGCCCATGCGCAACTGCGTGGTGCAGCTCACGTGAAATTTCCGAACACGCAATCCGCATTGCCATATGGTGGAAATGTCACGTGAACGGTCGGGACAAGGGACTCCGCCCACTCACAGAACTCTGCGTAGAGCTACAGGTTTTTCGACTTCACGGAGCTCCCCATAGCGCTGCTCCGTGAACTCCGCCCACCCATAGTAATAATTGCAAATTTTATTAAAAGTAATTTAGGATAGAACACCTATTTTAATTAGTAATAGATACAAGAAAAGTTAAATAATTACATCAAATATTAAATTTAGAGTTTAAGTTTGAATGTATATGCACACACACACACACACACACACACATATATATATATATAAAACAAAAAAGGTTAAAGTGATGTTAGGTGAAAATGTTTGTTTCGATTTAATGTTTTAAACTTAAAAATACCCCTGAAATTCAACAGGGATACTTATTACAAGTAACTATAACTAGTGCCCTGCCATTCACAGTGTTCTCGTCAATGTCAGTTCAGTTGTCTTCTGTAATGTTATCAATGATGTAACAGAACATGTCATGACTGTTGTAATATGTGAGGTCATAAGCAGTGCATGGCGATGTTGCAAGTTAAACTTACTTGAAATAACTAACTGCTGAATGTGTGTTATTTTAGTTTAAAACCTTATGTTTAAACTGACATTTTCACCTAACTATAACGTCACTTTAACCTTTCTACTATTCTGTGAATTTCTGAGGTTTTGTTTTTTTATTGCAAAGTAAGACATAACCATACCTAACTATCACATCACTTTAACCTTTGTTTTTTCCAGTGAGTGTCTGTTTTCTTTGTTTTTTTGACATAAAGTAATAGTTTATTAGCATCTGTAAGACCGATCCCCTGCGATTGCGGCATGGGTTTGCCCGCAGGGCCTGATGAGGCCCTGCTCCCAACTCTCCCTTCGGGCATCCAGCCTCCTGCCTCACACTGCCTTTGTCTGTTTGCGACAACGCTCCACAGGCATTCAGGCCCATCCCCTTTCTTGTTTTTCTTTTTCTGACCCTGCAAGACATGCGGGAGCCAGTGTGGCCACCTGTGCTCCCTTGGGACTTCATGGGGGTGAGCTGGCTCCCAAGGGATCGCAAACCCCCCTCCCTCCCCCCTCCCAATTTTTTTGTTTGGCCCCAAAGGGTCCCTTCTGGGTTTCTGCCCCCACATGGTCCAAGGAGTCAGGGTTCACCTACCCTGCCCCCTTATACTATTTTATTTTCCAGGCACAGAGACTAGGTCCCTGTGTCCTGAAATGACAGCCACAACATTTCTGTTCATGTCATGGAAAGTGGGGGAAAAGGCCTGTTAGAAATGGGGGTCTCTGATTGGCAGAGGTACGTACCTTTGTTCAAGAAGGGACCCTTGCTTCTAGTCAGGTTAAGGGAATACACACATTAGATAACACATGCTCACTTCGTTGGTAGCTTGGCACGAGCAGGCAGGCTTAGCCCAAAGGCAATGTGTAAAGTATTTGTACTCAAACACACAGTAACACAGTGAAACACCACAAATGGGCACCACACCAGTTTAGAAAAATAAGGTATCTTTATCTAAACCAAACAAGACTGAAACGGGGGAGGCGAGGCGTCATGTCCGCGAGGAGGTGACGTGTTGAGTCCAGGACAGGGGAAGAAGGCGGCGTCAGCAGTGAGGTGTTGAATTCGGTGAGGCTATGGTTCCGGTGAGGCGATGCGAAGTTGAAGAGTTTGTGAAGTTACCCTCATCTGTTATCGGCTCTGCGATATTGGGATGCTGGTGGTGACGGCATTGGTGCGAGCGCTGGCGTCAGGAAGGCCGATAGCTGCAGACATTGAAGGGTGTCGGAGCTGTGGTGCGGGCGGGGCGGTGCGACGTGCACTTCACAAGCGGTGCCCTGGGCCTCGGCGTCGCTGACAACGTCTGAGTTGTTTTTCTTGCTTTTGTTAAGTTTTTCTAGCTCTCAACAGTGGGAACAACCTCCAGAGGCCCCAAAACTGAAAAAGCACCTCCTGGTAAGTCAGAACTTCCAGCAGTGGAGTTCAGGGGAGCTGGGGGTGAAGCTTTGTGTCCTTGAGACTTCAGAACAGGAGGCAAGCACACACTCGCCCTTGGAGATTCTTCTTCAAGCAGGTTCACAGCAATGTTCCAGTCTTTGTCCTCTTCCTAAGCAGTAACTGTAGGCTAACCCAGCAAAGCACACAGCAAAGGGGCAGTACTCCTCCTTCCAGCTCTCCAGCTCTTCTCCTTGGCTAAAGGTTCCTCTTGAGTCCAGAAATGATCTAATTCTCTGGGGTTTAAGGTCCAAAACTTATACCTCATTTTGTCTTTGTTCTCTTTGTGGCAAGGGTCTCTGAGCCCAGTCCAAAACAGTTCTGTCCTCTCTAGTGCAGCATCACTACAGGAGGTGGAGACAGCATTGTGCATAGAAGACACTGCCTATTCAGGTATAAGTGAAACTCCTCCCACCACTCTAAATGTAGCCAAGGTCTATTCAGCTCAGCTCTGAGTCACCCATGAAAGGCAGGACACACCTCAACCTCCCTTGTGGCTGTCTACAGTGAATGCACATCCCCAACCCCTGTCACTCTGTAACCAGACAGTCAATACACAAAATGGCAGAGGCACACACAATGGTTAAATAAGAAAATGCCTACTTTCTAAAAGTGCCATTTTCAAACACACAATTTAAAAACCACCTTCCTAAAAGATGTTAGTAAATTCTGAGTTCAGAGAGCCTAAACTCCATTTCTCTATCTTGTCCCAATAGAAAGTTATAATTGTAAAATGTTACAAAGTAACTCCCATGTTACCCTCTGGCACAGATAGCCTTTCAATAAGGAAAAACGAAATAGGCAGTATTTCACTATCAGGACATGTAAAACACCAGTACATGTCCCACCTTTCTACATACACTGCACCCTGCCATGGAGGTACCTTGGGCCTACCTGAGGGATGCCTTACATGTAAGAAAAGGGAAGGTTAGGGCCTGGCAAGTGGGGGCACTTGCCAGGTCGACATGGCAGTTAAAAACTGCACGTGCAGACCCTGCAGTGGCAGTTCTGAGTCACATTTGACAAGGCTATTTGTGTGGGTGGCACAATTAGTGCTGCAAGCCCACTAATAGTATTTGATTTCACTGGCCCTAGCACACTCAGTGCACTTTACTCAGGACTTACCAGTAAATCAAATATGGCAGTCATGGATAACCAATCATGATAATTTACACAGGGAGCACTTACACTTTTACACTGATTATCAGTGGCAAAGTGCCCAAAGCATCTAAAGCAGCAAAAACTAAATCCAGCATAGCATCAAAAATACAGGAGGTAGAGGCAAAAGTCAGGGGAAACCACGCTAAGGAGGCAAAAAGCCAGGGAAACCACGCTAAGGATGCCTAGTCTAACAAAGCCCCATTGTCCAGACACAAGGGACCTCCTAGTATAAGTCAAGACAATAACATTTCTTGCTCTGTATGAAGGAGCTTCTCTCCACCTAAACCTGGGAACTAACCAGAGTTCCCCACTGCCTTTTTGCATAATTTACAAAGCACTCCAAGTCTGAAAGGGTATTATCTTGATTTATACTGGGTGCTCTCTTGTGTCTGGACAAAGCTTATATCTCTCTGATGAGCTCTAACTAGGGCTAAACACGTCAGTGAGTGCTTTTATTAATTCCAGGTTGGCTTGAATGGTATTTTACCAATCCAAAGCTGTAATACTGTGCCTGAAGTGGTAAAAGGCTTCTGGCATTTTTCAGCTCGACATGGATGGCACTTGCTAATACTATACTTAAGACTTTGCTGTAAAAATGGCATAAGGCTTTGTCACACTCCGAGCACGGCATGGATGGCACTGTGCTAATCCTATGCTTAAAAAACTCTGTTAGAGAATAGGGCATTTGAGGTGAGCAGATTCAGAGTGTCAGTGGTGTTGTAGCGTGCTCCGTATAAATGACCCGCTCGCCCCATAAACTTGAGAACTACCCACAGTTACCTGCTTCTATTTTTGTATGTATATATATATATATATATATATATATATATATATATATTTTTTTAATTATTATTAAACAAATGCCCGTGAGCTCTCGGGCAGCACTCGACAGTTCGCCTTTTTAAATATCAGCTTGCCGTGATCTTCCCGCTGTAATTTCCTGATGCCTGACGCGTTTCCACGGCTCACGCCGTTTCTTCAGAGGCATTGAAGCAATCAAGTGGCGCTGCGGATGCTCCATTTCATATTCAAATGTCAGGCGTATTTTTATTGGTTATTTGCCCTCGTGGGACTCGCAAAGTGCGTGCTGATATTCCAAAGCCTGTTGGGACATGTAGTCCTGGGAGCAGTCAATTATTTTTCCTAAGTGGGTACCCAGCGCTGACTTGTGAACATTGTTGCTATCTTTAAACCTTTGTAGGTAGTAGGAAGTTCGCGGCAAGACTCTCTTCATATTTGGCTCCCTGTGCTGAATGGCTTGGACACAGTTCCCGCCTCAGCCTCTCATCAATTTGGAGATAGTGCTTGCCCTCACGGCAGGGCCGCCGTGTCCATAATTTTATTAAACAAATGCCCGTGAGCTCTCGGGCAGCACTCGACAGTTCGCCTTTTTAAATATCAGCTTGCCGTGATCTTCCCGCTGTAATTTCCTGATGCCTGACGTGTTTCCACGGCTCACGCCGTTTCTTCAGAGGCATTGAAGCAATCAAGTGGCGCTGCGGATGCTCCATTACATATTCAAATGTCAGGCGTATTTTTATTGGTTATTTGCCCCTCGTGGGACTCGCAAAGTGCGTGCTGATATTCCAAAGCCTGTTGGGACATGTAGTCCTGGGAGCAGTCAATTATTTTCCCTAAGTGGGTTCCCAGCGCTGACTTGTGAACATTGTTGCTATCTTTAAACCTTTGTAGGTAGTAGGAAGTCCGCGGCAAGACTCTCTTCATATTTGGCTCCCTGTGCTGAATGGCTTGGACACAGTTCCCGCCTCAGCCTCTCATCAATTTGGAGATGGTGGTTGCCCTCACGGCAGGGCCGCCGTGTCCATAATTTTATTAAACAAATGCCCGTGAGCTCTCGAGGCAGCACTCGACAGTTTGCCTTTTAAATATCAGCTTGCCGTGATCTTCCCGCTGTAATTTCCTGATGCCTGACGCGTTTCCATGGCTCACGCCGTTTTCAGAGGCATTCAAGCAATAAAGTGGCGCTGCGGATGCTCCATTACATATTCAAATGTCAGGCGTATTTTTATTGGTTATTTGCCCTCGTGGGACTTGCAAAGTGCGTGCTGATATTCCAAAGCCTGTTGGGACATGTAGTCCTGGGAGCAGTCAATTATTTTCCCTAAGTGGGTTCCCAGCGCTGACTTGTGAACATTGTTGCTATCTCTAAACCTTTGAGGGTAGTAGGAAGTCCGCGGCAAGACTTTCTTCATATTTGGCTCCCTGTGCTCAATGCTGAAAATACGCCTGACATTTGAATATGTAATGGAGCATCCGCAGCGCCACTTGATTGCTTCAATGCCTCTGAAGAAACGGCGTGAGCCGTGGAGACGCGGCAGGCATCAGGAAATTACAGCTGGAAGATCACGGCAAGCTGATATTTAAAAAGGCGAACTGTCGAGTGCTGCCCGAGAGCTCACGGGCATTTGTTTAATAAAATTATGGACACGGCGGCCCTGCCGTGAGGGCAAGCACCATCTCCAAATTGATGAGAGGCTGAGGCGGGAACTGTGTCCAAGCCATTCAGCACAGGGAGCCAAATATGAAGAGAGTCTTGCCGCGGACTTCCTACTACCTACTAAGGTTTAAAGATAGCAATAATGTTCACAAGTCAGCGCTGGAACCCACTTAGGGAAAATAATTGACTGCTCCCAGGACTACATGTCCCAACAGGCTTTGGAATATCAGCACGCACTTTGCGAGTCTCACGAGGGGCAAATAACCAATAAAAATACGCCTGACATTTGAATATGTAATGGAGCATCCGCAGTGCCACTTCATTGCTTCAATGCCTCTGAAGGAACAGTGTGAGCCGTGGAAACGCGTCAGGCATCAGGAAATTACAGCGGGAAGATCACGGCAAGCTGATGTTTAAAAAGGCGAACTGTCGAGTGCTGCCTGAGAGCTCACGGGCATTTGTTTAATAAAATTATGGACACGGCGGCCCTGCCGTGAGGGCAAGCACCATCTCCAAATTGATGAGAGGCTGAGGCGGGAACTGTGTCCAAGCCATTCAGCACAGGGAGCCAAATATGAAGAGAGTCTTGCCGCGGACTTCCTACTACCTACTAAGGTTTAAAGATAGCAATAATGTTCCCAAGTCAGCGCTGGGAACCCACTTAGGGAAAATAATTGACTGCTCCCAGGACTACATGTCCCAACAGGCTTTGGAATATCAGCACGCACTTTGCGAGTCCCACGAGGGGCGAATAACCAATAAAAATACGCCTGACATTTGAATATGTAATGGAGCATCCGCAGCGCCACTTGATTGCTTCAATGCCTCTGAAGAAACGGCGTGAGCCGTGGAAACGCGTCAGGCATCAGGAAATTACAGCGGGAAGATCACGGCAAGCTGATATTTAAAAAGGCGAACTGTCGAGTGCTGCCCGAGAGCTCACGGGCATTTGTTTAATAAAATTATATACACGGCGGCCCTGCCGTGAGGGCAAGCACCATCTCCAAATTGATGAGAGGCTGAGGCGGGAACTGTGTCCAAGCCATTCAGCACAGGGAGCCAAATATGAAGAGAGTCTTGCCGCGGACTTCCTACTACCTACTAAGGTTTAAAGATAGCAATAATGTTCACAAGTCAGCGCTGGAACCCACTTAGGGAAAATAATTGACTGCTCCCAGGACTACATGTCCCAACAGGCTTTGGAATATCAGCACGCACTTTGCGAGTCCCACGAGGGGCAAATAACCAATAAAAATACGCCTGACATTTGAATATGTAATGGAGCATCCGCAGCGCCACTTGATTGCTTCAATGCCTCTGAAGAAACGGCGTGAGCCGTGGAAATGCGTCAGGCATCAGGAAATTACAGCGGGAAGATCACGGCAAGCTGATATTTAAAAAGGCGAACTGTCGAGTGCTGCCCGAGAGCTCACGGGCATTTGTTTAATAAAAATAAATATATATATATATAAACACTGCTCCCTCCGTTGAAAGAGTCCCAGCACTCCAGGTAAGTGGTGTCAAAAATATATTTATTGTGCTTTCCTTTTCAAATGATTCAAAGAGACTCGTTTCGGCATGTGACTGCCTTTCTCAATCTTTTTCAAATCGTCATCACAGCTGGTGATTGTGTTGTGGGATCACCAGGCTGACACAAATTTCACACAAGTTTACTACCACCCAGCATTCCCTCAGGTGGGGTGGTAGGAAATTTGTGTCAGCCCGGTGATCCCACAACTTTCCCACACAGAAATTTGAGAAAAATTTGACTTATTCAGCTAAATTTGAGGTTTGCAGGGGAATCTGGGTAGGAAAACGTTGGGGGATCCGTGCAAGCCATACCTCCCTGTACACCCCCTTAGGGTCTCTAGTTTTCAGTGTGGGTTTGGTAGGTTTCCCTAGATGGTCGCCAAGCCTGGGGCCAAAAACCCAGTGTTTTTGGTCCTGGCTTTGCAGACAGCTTGGGGTACCTAAAAACCAGACATTTCTGAAAACTAGACACCCGTGGGAGTCCAGGGAGGTGTGGCTTGCGATGATCCCCCAACATTTTCCTTCCAAGAATCCACTGCAAACCTCAAATTTAGCTAAAAAGTCACATTTTCCTCAAATATCTGTGTGGGAAAGTTGTGGGATCACCCCACGGCACAAATTTCCTACCACTCAGCATTCCCCTCAGTCTCCCAATAAAAATGATACCTTACTTGTGTGGATGGGCCAAGTGCCTATGACATGGAAGGGCCAAAAACATGTAGAGATTGAGGGGGCCCAAACCGGGTTCAAAAGGGCAGTTTGTTTTTAGGCTGATGTAACTTTGGGCACCCATACAAGTGAGGTATTATTTGTCTCGAGAGACCAAGGGGAATGCTGGTTAGGAGGAAATTTGTGCCTGCGCAGTGATCCTACACCTTACCCACACAGAAATGTGACTTTGTAAGTAAATTTGAGGTTTGCGGGGATTCTGGGTAAGAAAACGCTGTGGGATCTATGCAAGCCACACCTCCAGCCAAGAGTCAGTACACGCACACCACCATCCACGCACACCGCTAGCCAAGCTCCATCCATGCACACCGCCCTCCAAGCACCATTCACATACACTGCTAGCCAAATGCTATCAATGCACACTGTCAGCCAAGCAATATACACGCACACCGCCAGCCAAGCGCCATTCTTGCACACCGCCAGCCAAGCAGGGCTGGTCTGGGAACAGCAACCAGCCCTGGCAGATTGCTGCTCGACTGACCCTGGGAGGGGCGTGCTAGTAAAAATCACTACTCCTGCTTTTGTTACTGGGGCCCGATATTGCAGCACTGCTGCAAAACCACCCCCCAGTAACAAAACCGCCCCCCATGGCCAGAAAACCAGCTCCCACCCCTCCGTCCCACCGGGGAAACACCCGGTGCCTGCTACCCACTACGGCCAGTCCGGCCCTGCAGCCAAGCGCCATCTATGGACACCGCCAGCCAAGCACCAGTCCACGTACACTGCCAGCCAAGTGCCACTCCACGCACACCACCAGGCAAGCGCCAATCTGCACACACCGTCATCAAGCGCGAGTACACCCACACCATTAGCCAAGTGCAGGTCCACACACACCGCCAGCAAAATGCCAGCCAAAGGTCAGTACACGCAGACCGTCAGCCAAACTCCAGTTTACACACACACAAACTCTCCCTGGTTTCTAGTGGTTTTCTGCTCCCGCTTGGCTGCAGATGAGAATAAAAATATCACTGAAACAGCCAAAATGAGTGCCTAAAAAAAATGGAGCAACCCTTGCCTATGGGGCTTCTCACTGGCATGCCCATAAACATATCGCTGGTGCCTAGTGAGCTTTCTGCCTCGCGAGGGCAGATAAGGGGCTAATGCCCCGATCTGCCTTCCAGGGGGCAGAAAGCCTTTTTGGTGGTGGGGGCATTAGCATGCCCGTTCTCAGCAGCCCCCACTCCTATGTATAAAAAACAACAAAATCCCTAGTGCCTAGTGGGCGCTCTGGCCCCCAGGGGGCAGATCAGGGGCTATTGCCTCCATCTGCCTCCTGGGGGGCAGAAAGACTGTGGACTTAGGTGGGGAGGTATTGGAATGCCCATCTCGGGCAGCCCCTCCCCAAAATGTACAAAAAATCCCTGGGGGCTAGTGCGCTTTCTTCCCCCGGGAGGGGGCAGATTGGGGGCTATTGCCCCTATCTCCCCCCACTGTGGAATTAGGCGGGTGTGGGGCATTGGCATGCCCATCTTGGGCAGCCCCTATGCATAAATAGAAAACAATCCCTGGTGCCTGGTGGGATTTCTGCCGCCCCAGGGGCAGAAAGACTGTGGAATTAGGTGGGGGTGGGGTCATTGGCATGCCCATCTCGGGCAGCCCCCACCCCAAAATATGCTAAAAACAAAAATCCCTGGTGGCTATTGTGCTCTCTGCCCCCGGGAGGGCAGAGTTGAGGGTTATTGCCCCTGGGGGCAGAAAGACTGAATATGCCAAAATAATTTGGGGGGAGCAAAGGCACTTGCCCAAGGGGCCGCTACCCCCTCCCTGGTAACCAGTGGGTGGATCCCTACATGGGGACTCCTCCATATGTTCTATGGGGTAAGGATACCTCTAATCTGACCCCTTATGTGTGTTTTTATTTATGTTTTCTCCCCAAAAGCACAGCCAAGAAACAAAATGGTGACCACAACTTTCCTTTTAGGTTGTGGCCAGCCAATCAGGGCCTTGCTTTTCACCTGGATCCGCGTCCCTAAATATCTATATTTGTTTTCCCTTAAAAACTTGAAATCTCTGGTCAGATATACTCCAAATCACAGAATTCACAGTCTGCGGACCAAGATCTAGCTTTCTGCCAAATTTGGTGTAATTCCGTTCAGCAGTTCAAGCTGTAGCCATGTCTAAAACTTTCAAAATTCCCATAGACATTGCGTGAGGAAAAAGCATTTTGGACCTTCCCATTTTTCTTTGTCCCCACTTGACGAATCTCCCTGAAACTTTCCAGACAGTAGATGAACTAATTTGCATACTAGTTTTGAAAAGTTTGTGAACATTCGTCAAACAGCACCAAAGTTATGCGCAAAACAAAAAATGCTTAGTCTATGGGAAAACCTGGTCCTATATATAACTACCTACTGGCTATTGCCAATAGACTATATATATATATCTATATGTATATATGTATATATATGTATGTATATGTATATATATGCTCCTTTAGTCTTCGTTTCGTCTTAGTCCCCTCACACGGGAAAAACGAATGCAAACTCCAATTCCTAGTGCAAAGTAGTTTATTCAGCCCTTACACCGCCATGACGCGTTTTGGCCTCTACAGGCCTTGATCACAGTACAGATTCCATATTGTTATATTCCATGTAGGTACCCTATATAGGCACAGGTAACATTGCAACCTTTCACCTATATTCTTCCCTACATTACATACATAACGGTTCTTAGGGACTGACCTTTCACCTAGATACGACACTGCATTCAGAACCCGGGTTTTTCCCTAGTTTGAATCTCATACATTATGCATGAGGCTTCTTGGAAACCCAGCAGGACTAACAGCAGGACTGACATCTCCTGTATAATATCTCTGTATAAAGTTCATGCCCAACGTCATCCTTTAGGCCGACACAGTAACACAGCAAGGTAGGACCCCCAGGGGAGACCTATGGGTATATATACATCACATCTTGCTTAGAAGGAGAGAGGAGACCGAGACTTCCCGGCTGACACACTGAGGTTCCTGCATGCAGACACTCCAGCTCGCAGTGGTCTAACATCCCTCGCGGGGTGTCCAACTCGAGACCAGGACGGGGTCCCATGTTCTCTCATTCTCAGGTAAATAGGTTGACTAGATCCTAGAGGGATTCTTGGCATAACACCTACACAGATGCTAGGTACATTTAGGTACATCTAGTTAGGGAGGCATAGTAGGAGTACGAACTTGTTATCATGTATTTTATGTACTTGTATATATTCATGACTACTGCAAGATGGTAGAACTTTACCATCCCTTCACTTTCGTAGTGCTTCTAATCATATATCTCTGCTACTGTCTAATGGTTGTTGCAGCTCATCTATTCTACACTAGAATAACAACTGTTCAATAAATCCTTATTGACAAACGCCCAGTATGTTTATTCTGTGTATCTCTGAGACAAACTAAGTGAGCACGAGTGACTGAGCGAAAGGTAGTATGTTGTTCCCACGATTCTGAGGGATCAGGGTTGTCATGTTCTGAGGTTGCCAGAATCTATTCTCTCCTTGGTAAGAGGAGATTATAGTGGCACTGTGAGCTAGCTGATACAGACAGGCTAACGTATCCGGTGGGGGTGCACGGAATCAGTCTGCCACCAATCCCACAGTTTGTTATCCAAACACGCAGATCCTGTGTAGGTTATATAGGAACTACACGACAATATATGTATGTGTATGTATATATATGTATGTGTATGTATATATATGTATTGCTGCAAACTTCGCCCATAGATTTCCAATCCCTAGGAACAGACGAATGCGGACCCATATATTGGTGCACAGAAGTTTATTGAAGCCCATGCACCACCGCCATGATGCGTTTCGGCCTCACAAGGCCTCGATCACATGACGCGCATGAGGAGTGCCTTCACGATTTTAAAGTGCCAGTGCATAAACATGTGACAGAGAACGTAATCATAGACATAAAGGAATCATTGCAACAACCTTGATGTACGTGAATATTAGATGTGTAACCATCATAATATTGCAGGCCAGTAAAAGCAGCAATTCAATAAATATTTATAAATACATAAATATTTATAAAAGGTAATACAATCATAAAATTTGATGTATTAAAAAGAGCCAAGTTAGACACCACTGAATGTCGACATGTAATACATGGCATAATGCACATTAAAAATCAAGTCAGAATTCAGTCATTACAGCTCTATACCTATCGTTGACCCAAACTTACATTTCGCAAGTATATAAATCAATTGCTTTTACATATTGTGCAAATGTTAGACAATTCTGCCCAAGTGGGCCTTGAATATACCATTATGGCTATGAAAAAAGTGCTAGTGCAAGAAAGTGCCACCATATAAAACCTTACTGGTTCTTAAAGTGCAAATGTGCTAAACAATACGTAAAGACAAAAAAATTCGAGAGGTAAAGCAGTCAGGATTACTTATGTACATGGAAGGGAGCATTTCAAAGGCAAGTGAAGAAATCTTCGCTGGAGTTGAGGCCCTGCGGCGTTTTTGTATCTAGCTCTAATATATACCTGGTTTCTAGTTTGCGCAAAATGGCTTCCCGATTTCCTCCCCGCCTGAGCGGAGGAACCGCATCCACAACAAATATTTTAGGTCATCCAAGTTCTTATTGTGGGAGTCCTTAAAGTGCCGCGCAACCGGGTACGCTGCATCAGAGTTAGTGATGGCCCTAATGTGCTGGAGTATTCTTTTGTGAACCTGCAACTTCGTACTCCTACATATTGCAGGCCACAAGAACACTCCAGCACATATACTGCGTATTCTGTTTTGCAGGTAAGCATCTTGGTTATGGGCACTGGTTCTAACTTGAATGGGGTTCTATAGAAGGTTTTATTGGCCCCATATCTGCAGGCTCTACATGATGTACATCTTACAAACCCTTTTCTAGAATTTAACCAGGTTTTGACAGGTCTTATCTCTGGGCTGCTGCTCACCAGGGCGTCACTCATTGATCTGGCTTTCCTAAATGATATATTAGGATTTTTTGGCAGTTTATCCCCAATGATGGGGTCATTGCGTACCAGAGACCAATTCTTGTTCATTATCCTACGCAGCGTCTGATGTTGCCTACTGAATGTAAGGATTAATCTAGTAGGTTGGTCAGATGATTGAGTAGTTTGCGTACTAAGGCTGGCCTTACTGCTCAATGCATCAATTCTACGAATCTTTCTTACTTTTCTGATTGCATTGTCAATCGTTGTTTCAGAATAGCCACTGGCCAGGAACTTGTCTTTGCTGTTGCTCTGTGCCTTCCCACAGTCATCCTCCCCGCTGCAGATTCGCCTGATTCGCAGCATTTCCCAAAGGGAATGCTGTGACTAAGGTGCCTGGGATGGTGGCTAGTGGCGTGTAATAGTGTGTTACCTGCAATGGGCTTTCTGTGTAACCTGGTTTCCAACTTGCCATTGTCTACATATATCTCGACATCAAGAAAACATACAGATTGTTTACTAGTATGCGCTGTAAAATGCAAATTAAGATTGTTATCATTGATTTGTTCAATAAAATGGAGAGCACTCTCCTCCGTGCCCCTCCAAATTAAAAACAAATCATCAATGTACCGATACCAAATTAAAACATGATTTCGCAGAATATCACCAGATTTCCTCCTAAGTACGTGTTCCTCCCATAGCCCCATATGGAGGCAGGCATAACTAGGCGAAAAACAAGATCCCATTGCTACGCCTCTGGTTTGGTTGAAAATCTGGTTCTGAAATAGAAAATAGTTATTCTCCAAGCATATCATGATCATGTTTATCAGCATTTTGTTATGTTGGTATAGGTACATAAGTCTCGTGCCTAGATAGTGTTCTACTGCCTTGATACCATCTTGATGATGGATACTAGTATAAAGTGACATAACATCCAGGGAAATCAGTACACACTCTGAGTCCCACTTAAAATCGTTGATGTTTCTTAGAAAGTCACTGGTATCTTGTACAAAAGATGGTAGTTCTCGTACGTGCTCTTGAAGGAAAAAAATCTATGTAACGTGACGTGTTTTCCAATAGACTGTCGCAAGCAGATATGATGGGCCTGCCAGGCGGTCTTAATGGATCCTTATGAATCTTTGGGATGAAATAAATCACCGGAATTACAGGGTGATCATTCCTTAGAAACTTGAACTCATCATTGCTCAGTAGGCCAGCGATTTTCCAGGCCAGAAGTTTAGCATAAAACTGATTCCAAGAATTTTTACTTCTTGAATGCTACTTCGCCTGTTACAGTCTCTATCATTCAATTGTTTGAGGGCTTCCTCCATATATAGATCACGCGGCCAAAGCACAAAATTACCACCTTTGTCAGATTGACGAATGATGATATGGTCATTAGATTGCAGTTTCTTCATCAATTGGAAGTACTTGTTATTATGCTGGGTGTATTTTTTGCGAGCTCGTGTTGTTCGATAGTGTAGTATATATATGTATATATATATATATATATATATATATATATATATATATATATATATATATATATATATATTTATTTATTTATATACGTATTTATTTTCACTGAAAAAAACCAAAGGTTACAGGGATGTTATAGTTAGAAATAGAATTAAATAAAACCTTAGAAATTCCCTGTAAAAACCAAAGGTTACAGGGACGTTATATTTAGGCTCACAATTCACTTGTACAAAACCAGTGAAAGGGCATGACGTTACTAGCTTGGTGTTAAAAACCTCGGGTATAATGTGACACCACTTTAGTCTTTGTCCCTGGGCCATTGGTCTTACCTGGTTTTTAAGAAATTGGAGAGTGTCTACCTGTTTAAATTCCCAATGAAGGCTGGCGACAAGAGGGTTGTAGTCACTGGAGGTGTGACAGTCTACAGAGAATAAATTAAGGGAAGAGAACAACCCCCCTGAGGCATAGATGTAATCAATATGAGAGCCACAACCATGGCCCGAAAAGTGGGGGTGATGTTGCCCATAAGCAAGCTCTCTAGACTCATGAGGTTAACTAAGGTATAATGGACAGAAAGCTCATTCATCACGTACCCTTGTGTGGTATGCTTGAGATTGACTTGAGCCTGAAAGTCATCCACCCCTTGATCACCTCTCTCAACCTCTACAGGGGTGGAGATTGAAATCACCAAGGACCATCAAAACTATGTGGGAACTAGACTTACTAGAAAAGAAAGAATGACGGAAAGTGCTAAGTGAAGCCAACATATCCTCAATTCCTGACCCATGAATTGAAATGTAAATATTCATACATAGCAGAACACCATGAGCAACCCTCAATTACTTCCACTTTATAGGTCAAGTCTAATTTCACCGGTGTCA
The DNA here is from genome assembly GCA_963921515.1 of Calotriton arnoldi. Lineage (NCBI taxonomy): Eukaryota > Metazoa > Chordata > Amphibia > Caudata > Salamandridae > Calotriton > Calotriton arnoldi. Next base: position 3,659,198 of record CAWUFW010000699.1, read on the forward strand.
TATGGCCCCCGCTTGCTCCTGATCTCCCACTAGGTGATGGTAAGGACTTAATAGAAAAAGAGGCATAGCCGGCCAAGTGAATCCCCCACCCCCTTGTGTCCCCTGTCTCCTGAAAAGCAAAATATCATAAGGTCTTTAACAGTTCGTGATCATCAAATTTCTCCCTTAGGCCGGCAATATTCCAGGACAGAACTTCAAAAACCCTGGTGGGGGGAGTAGGCACATCAACAGAGATACTAAGATCGGATAGAGACATCTAGCTGCAGATTCCTTAACTTTTGAATTCTCCCCAGGCGCCAGTCTGGATCCGGAAATTTTTCAGCAGTACCTTTGCACGCTGGGGAACGGCGTCATACGGCTCCGCGATGATGTCGACTCCGGTCCTGATGTCAGTGGAGCCACATAAGTCCCTTCCGGCTCTCGGACATCAGTTTCTTCTTTTCCGCGCTGTAATGCGTATCTGGAGAAGCAGTCCCTCAGGTCGATTTTTGACCTACTTTGGCACTTCGTGTTGGTGGAACAGTGTGCCTTTGTCTGATGTCTACATGGATTTCAAACCTTGTGGGTCTAGTGACCGACGCATGTTGGCGACGGGCCCGCATACAATTAGTATGTGGTGTTTAGGTGAACACCACAATGCCGATGATTGTGGCTCCTGCCAGAAAGCTAAAACCGAAGTCATTACAGGAGCGACGTTTGAAGTTGATGGCTGCACGTGTCACGATCCTCGGAGGCTTCCCAGCCTCAGTCTTCATCATCTCAGGAAAAGTGAGGTTGATCTAGGAGCCGAAACCGGTCTGGAAGACTTCGTTCTCTGGGGAAGTCAAAAGGTAAGGGGCAGTTGAAGTTGCGGCATTCCCAGACTTCACCGCGTGGGGACTCCGTCTCCCATGGCTCCTCCCGCTCGACAGTTAAGGAGGCCATATGCGACTCCGTACCACGTCTCCCTGTGTTTTCGGGAGCCAGTGTGTCGGTGACTCTGATGAAGGAGTATTATAATTCCTTGCACTTCATCTTTGGGACCCCATCTCCCTCTGGAGCGCCTTTAGGCCCCAAGGAGGTGAGTGGGACGCCATCGGAGGGTTTGCCCTCGGTGACAGCTGAGCCTTTGGAGTCGAGGGGTCGACGTCGGTCGATGTCAGTTGGCCCAGTTTTAGAGCAGGTCCACAGTCCTTCGGGATCTCGACCTACGATGCCTGTCTTTGATCAGCCGACTCCGACACTGACGTTGGCAGTGTCGGTCGAGCCGCTTCTCCTCCTCAGTGTAGGCGTCGTACGAAGTCGGATGCGGAATCGACTATTAAGACTGAGGGGAATATGCAGGTTTTGATTCCTTCTCAGGAGGAGGTTGTTGAAAGACAGCCTGTGTCCATTGAGGCAGGGCCCTTTCAGCCCATTTCTGATATTAATGTGCCTCAGATAGTGGAGAGCTGGTTGTCTGCTCTGGGAGAGACTAGTGGCCTGGATTCATCCCCAGCTTCAGTGTTGCTTTCTTCCTCTGGCCTTGCCACGGAGGCAAGTTCCTCCTTTGCAGACATGCTAAGAAAAGTGGGTACAGTTTTAAACTTGTCACTTCTTATGGTGCAAAGGCCCACAGACCCTTTGATTGAGGCCCTTTTACAGCAATAGACAGGGGAAGCACCTGTTCTTCCATTTGGGGTGGCCCTTTTTGATTTTTGTTTAGGTTCCTGGGCCAAGCCTGAGTAGGGGCCTCGGTGGACCGAGATATTGCACATAGACATTTTCCTGCACCTGGGGACCCAGATTATCTTCATAGACACCCTTCCACCTGTAGCTTGGTGACTCAGGTTGCGACTTCTTCGCAAGATGTAGATTATGTTCCTAAGAATCCAGTGGGTAAGGAGTCTAGGATTTGTGATGCATGTTGTAAACACATCTTTGCTTCGGCAAGTTCAGCCTTGAGATCCACAAATACATCTTGTGTGCTAGGGCGATATTCACACGCTTTATGGGATTCGCTACAGAATATGTTACCATTTCTTCCGGATAATATCTGCTCGGAGATTGGTGATTTGATTAAAGATGGTCAACAGGCTGCTAGGCTTCCGATAAGGTGTTGTTTGGACACCACGGACTCTGTAGGTTGCGCAATGGCATCGGCAGTGGCATTAAGGCATAGAGCTTGGTTGGCAACTTCGGGTTTCTCGGAGGCCGTACAGTCAACTTTGGTCGACATGCTATTTGATGGTGCTCGTCTTTTCAGAAGGCAAGCTGATGCGGCGTTGAGATGCTTCCTTGGAAGACAGAGGTGTTCAGAGTCATAGCTTTTCATTGTTTGTTACTGGTGTAACTTGTTCTTACACTTGAGATGTAGGTTTCTTTCAAGGCGAGTAAGCTTTGTTAGGGCATTTTATGTGTCCGTTCTTGGTTTGACCATTTGGTGTCCTGCGAAGCAGATGTTTCATTCTCAGTACCAATTTTTTGTCCTTTTCTTAGGGTTGATTTAGATAACGAGGAGGTTTCCCTTTGTCCCTTGGCCTCTGAGGATGAGCTTTGTGCTCAAGAGGTTATTGTCAAGAGATGCATCTTCTTTTTGGAAGATTTTCTGAATCGTAGGCTTCTTTGAAGCAGTTCAGTATGCTAAAATGAGGATGTTTTTGACCTTTTGTGTCTTTCATAGGGACATGTTAGTATGTCAGTGGTAAGTCTGGTATATAGGGACGTTCTGGTCTTTACTCGTTAGAGTGATCAAAGTGGTATGTCCTTTCTTCTCTTGTGCTGGGTATCTTTATTATGGCGATATCCAGGGCCTACGTTTTTGTATTCTTTTGAATACATGTTCTTGGGGTCATCCTTCATTAACATCCTCTTGGACTATGTGTTTTTATGGTGTAGGTTGTCCTCTCCTTCAGGTCAGACTGCATATCTACATTTTTACCATACCATACCATAAACTCAGAGTTTATGGTGTATTCTTAGGAAGATACAAGTTAGTTGCCTTCACCACTGTGGAAGGGATAAGTATTTCATTTGTTCATTCCTTGAACATATGGGGTGAACTCTGTATCTTACGCTGTGTGATCGGTAGTGTGAGGAACATACTATTGGAGACTTCAAGCTGCAGTTTCCTTACCTATTTTTGGTCATACAATTTATTTATCAACAAGTTTTTAGGCTTTATAAGAAGCTCTTCTTGTTGTTCGCCCATAATGCTTTTTTGCATCTGTTTGGAGGGTATATTCTACCTGTCTTTTTGGGTATGTGTCTATTTTCACTGTGTTTTAACAAGTCCTTAAGAATCATGGCTGTTACTTCTTGAGTCAGGCTTGTGATCAAATGGTGTTTCATTTCACAAGTGTTGTCGCCTGCGCTTGTTGCTAGCAAGGATTGATTTTATTTATTATTTCTCTTTAATGTTTTATCTTTTCCTTACATAATATTTTTTTTAACAACAAATTTTATTGAGTTTACAACACCCAGTGGGTGAACCCCTGTAGTCAGTATAGAGACACATATCAATATGCATATACAACCGATACCTACGAGAGTTTCACCAAAGAATCTGCGAAACATGCAGTCCAACATCCCACCCCTCCCCCTCCCCTCCCCTGCACCACTCTTCCCACCTGAAATGAGAAAGACATACATGATCATAACACTGTGTCCAATGCCCCAGCCAATGAGCACCTTAGATTGGGGAATCATTAATGATGAGTCTTGCAATAGGGTCAGGATTCGCTGACTGTGTATGGATAGATAGGTCAATGCCCCGGTATTCAGCCCACTTGGACCAGATCCTCCCATGTTTCTGCGGGCAACCCCGTGCCTGAAACACCGCCACTTCCGCCGACATACATGTATCTAGGGCTGTCTTCCAGGCCGCCACCCCGGGGGAGAGGGAGACTTCCAATGCTGCGCTATATCATGCTTGGCTAAGGTGAGACCGAGGAATAGAAGGTGCCTCTTATATCTGTTTCCCCCGATGTCCTCCGTGCCATGAAGAAGTATCAATCGAGGATCCTCCGGGAGGTCCCAGCACAACACCCGCCCCAGACAGGACAGCACCCCCGACCAAAAGTGTTGTAGTGCCGTGCAACTCCAGACCGTGTGGAGGAAGGACCCGTCGTCAGAATTACAACGGAGGCAGGTTGGGGACTGAATAGCCCCCATCTTCCAAAGGCGAAGGCGGGTATAATATACCCTATGAAGGTACTTAAACTGTATCAACCTGTACCTAGAGGAGACGGCAGCATACCTGGGGCTGGCAAGGGCCTCAGTCCAGTCATCGTCTGTGAGGGCCGGTAAATCCACCTCCCAAGCTGCCCTAGTCCGGTGTATGCGCGTCTTGGAGTGCGTTGTCAGGGTCTGATATATTTGACAGATTTTGTGCCCTCCCAGATCCCCCATCAACAGTCTGCCCTCTAGTGGGTGGAATTCGGGTAAGGACGTTAGGTGCTTTATCAGGGGGACAGGGCATGGCGAAGCTGAAGATACCTGTGGAACTGGGACTTGTGTAGATCAAACTCCTCCTGCAGACTCTGAAAGGATTTAAGCGTGGTCCCTCGCATCACATCACCCAATGTAGAGATTCCAATAGTATCCCATCCCCAAAACCCGGCTAGAGTGGAGACGGGCCGAAGGCGCGTGCCTCGCCAAAGGGGAGTCGCGCCTGTCAGCGTATCCCACCAACCCATGGACCGGGATACTCGTCTCCAGATCTGGACTACGGTACTACAGGCGGGGGGAAGAGCCTCCAAGGACGAATTGCTGTATAAGAGATCTAATAGTGGATGTGCCGCCAGGAAGAGCCGGTCCACCGGATAGGCCGGATCAGTCTGAGGATTGTACCACCATTCATTAATGACTAAGAGCTGGGACGCCCAATAATACGCCCGTACGTCCGCCGCTGCAATGCCACCGCAATAGGTGGATTGGATACAGGTCGCCAGAGCCACCCGGACCGCCCCACCCCCCAGAGGAATCTATTTAGGAGCGCATTGATTTGAAGAAACCACGACGGAGGGATCGGGAACGGGAAATTTTGCAACCTATAAAGCAAGCGTGGCAGTGATACCATTTTGAATATTGCAGACCGGCCGTATAAGGATAAGGGAAGGTGGGACCATACCGTCGTCTCCTCACGTACTGCCGGAAGCAGGGGGCTATGTTGTGCGACCACGCCACGACGGGGCATCTAGAGATATGGACGCCGAGGTATCTAAACCCTTCGTCCGCAATGACCAGCTGTGAGGCCCAGGTTTGACTTCCCTGTGCGCCGCATATGGGAAAGAGGATCGACTTGGACGGGTTGGCATGTAGTCCTGTCGTCTCACCGAACACCCGCAAGATCTGGAGCACCCTCGGTCCGGTGACCCAAGGGTCAGAAAAGAAAAATAGCGCGTCATCAGCATATAGTGCTATCCTGTCCGAACACTCGGGTGACCAGACCAGTCCCCGGTAAACCGCATCCCTGCGTACCCACTCAGCCAGTGGCTCTATCGCTAAAGCGAACAGAAGCGGAGAGAGGGGGCAACCCTGTCTGGTCCCTCTGCGGATGGGGAAGGAGGGAGAACGGTGGCCAGCCACCCGGACCGAGGCCGTAAGATCTGTGTACAGCAATTTAACATATGCGCGGAACCGGGGCCCCAGGTTGACAGCTTCCAAAAGTTTAAAAAGGTAGGTCCAGCTCAAGGAGTCGAACGCCTTGTCGATGTCAGCTAGCAGGACCGCCGCAGGGCGTCCCAGACGGTGGGCCTCGGCAACAGCGTTGTGCGCTCGCCGTATGTTATGCCTAGTGGAGCGTTGGGGCATAAAGCCGGACTGGTCCGGGTGGACGAGGTCCAGAATACAGGTGCGGAGGCGTTCAGCCAACACCTTCCCCAGTAGTTTCGGCTCGAAGTTTAATAGGGATATGGGACGGTATGAGCCCGGGGCCTCCGGAAGGCGGCCCGGTTTGAGAAAACCACAATTTCGGCATGGCGCCAGTCCAGGGGCAAGATCTTCTGCTCCAACGCCTGGTGCAGCGCGTCAAGAAGGTGGGGACCAACGGTCCCCATTTGGGAGCGCAAAAGTCGCAGGGGAACCCGTTGGGGCCTGGTGCACGGCCTGGGTGGGTATTGGTGAGGGCTGCCTGCAGCTTCTCCACCGAGATAGGCTCGTCAAGAACAGCTCGCTGCACCTCAGAGAGGCGTTTTGGAGGGATATCTACAAGGAAGGCATCAATAAGCGGTGCAGCGAGTTCCTCACGCTCACAGTACAGGGCCGTATAAAAATCGGCAAAGGCCTGCACCACCGCTCCCGGGGTGACGCACATGTCACCGGCAGGGGACCTCAATAGAGGGACTTGCATCGGGGAGGCCCTCGCCTGACATAGTCGGTGGAGCATCTGGCTAGACTTATCGCCACAGTGATATATCCGGTGCTGGGTCGCCAGCCAGGCATCCCTGGCATTGTCCGTGAGCAGCTGGTGCAGTTGCTGTTGGACATGGAGCAGGTTACGGCGGGCACCGGCGTCGGAGCTTTCCACTAACGAGGCCTGGAGAGCGAGCTGTCTATCTTCTAGATCTTGGATCTGTGCCAGGCGGCACCGCTTTTCCCCAGTGCGATAGCTAATATCAGCCCCCGAATTGTCGGCTTAAAGGCCTCCCACAATATTATCAGGGATTGAGTGGACCCGGTGTTGAAAGCAAAATAATCTGCCGTGGCTCGATGGAGCATCTCCCGATATCCGGGATCTCTAAGCAACCAGGGAGACATGCGCCAGTGATAGGAGGGACGACTGGTCTGCAGACGGAGTTTGAGCTGAATGGGTGAGTGATCAGACAGGCCACGTGGGAAGATAGAGGTATGTGACACCCGATGCAGGTAGCTGCCTGGGAGGAACATGTAATCCAGACGTGAGAGGGTGGGGTGTACGGATGATGCGTATGTAAATCCATTTTCAGAAGGATGATAAGCCCGCCATGTGTCTACCCAACCCAATGTATGGGCCAAGATGTTGAGTTTAGACCTAGGAGGAGGGGTGGTCGGCGGTCGTGCCCGCCACCTATCCGGGGGAGCCATTACGTCGTTCCAGTCCCCACCCAGGATAGTCAGGCCGTCGGGGAATTCCCCCAGAGTTGCGTCAGTCTGTCAATGAACGTCCGACCTAGAGGAGGTGGGGCGTATATGCTCCCAATTGTAATCTGTTCCCCAGCCAGGGTGCCGGAAACGGCCGTAAAACGGCCACCCGGGTCGAACCAATGCTGAGTAACTTGAAATGGGACCCTGCGGTGAATAAGGATGGCCGTACCTCGTGCCCCCCTTGAGAAGCCAGAATGGTACACCGTGGCATAGCCATAGCGAGACAGACACGGGGCCTTGTTGCCTAGCATGTGAGTTTCTTGCAGCAGCAAGATATCTGCTGAGTAGCGTTTTGCCAGGTGTAGTACAGCCCCTCTTTTAATCTTATTCAACAGGCCCCGTACATTCCAAGACACGATATTGAGATCTCCTAGGGGAGTGCCATTAGCTGTATGTGTCATGTGCTATCGGTAAGGTGTAGAGCAGCGGACATTGTGGACATATGGGACATCGTGGTGCGTATATCATAAAAAACAACTGTATAACTAACAACGAATCGCCCTCCCAACCCCTCCCCCCGCCCCCCAACCCCTATACTTCCTGGAACACGGAGTACCTGTCGCGGCGGAATCTCGTCCTGGCCCCCAAACGTGGAGGACCCGGCGGACCCTCCAAAGAATCCCCCCACCCAACATTACCCATAAAAACTCAAAACAGGGAAGGCGTGGAGAACCCACTCCCTCCAGGGAAAGAGCAAAAGTCCCTGGCTCTTAGTGGCAGGATATCCCGGCCAGTAGCAGCAGCCAACGGGCTCCGCCGTCGCATGAGACCGGGAAGAGTCAATACACCAGCGTATGTCCCAGCCTCGGGCTGCCTCAGTCTGCAGGGTCCTTCTTGTTCTGGGAGCGCCAGTTTGAGCGGGATCGATGTCGTCGATGAGTAGCGTTGCCTCCCTGCCGTCCACCCCGATGCGAGCTTTGAGAAGAGTCAGAGTCTAAAGGGGGTGGGGAATGTGGCTTCAGGTGGCGTCGCTCATCTGTCCACGCAAATACTTCCTCTGGAGTATCAAAGAAATATGTTTTTGAATCATAAATGACCTTCAGACGGGCCGGGAACATGAGCGCATAGGATAGGTTCAGATCCCGCAGCCGCCGCTTGGCCGCAACAAAGGATTGGCGTTGCTGCTGAACCGTCCGGGTGTAGTCCGGGAAGGCCATGATGGGATGGGACTCAAAGATCATTTCATCCTTATGTGTCCTGGCAAAGCGAAGAATGGCATCGCGGTCAGCATAATTTAGAAGGCGAGCAATAACCGGGCGTGGGCGCTCCCCGGCGGCGGCTTCTTGGTCAGGGCGCGATGGGCCCTCTCGGTCATGAAGCAGGAAGAAATGTCATCTGCGGGTAGCCGCGCCTTGAGCCATTCTGAGAGGAAGCCACCCATCGAGGATCCCTCGCAACCTTCTGGAAAACCCACCAGGCGGATGTTGTTGCGGCGGGCCCGCCGCTCCGCGTCTTCGGCCCTTGCCTCCAGCTCTTTAGATACCATGGCCAGCTTGTCAACCTTCTTCTGGAGGGTGGAGACAGTATCCTCAACCGCGGAGACCCTCGTCTCGGCCTCGGTGATTCGGTCGACCGCCTTCCGGAGGTCCTGGCGGAGGAACGACACTTCGGACCCCACCGCACCGATCTGGGCCTCGAGGGCGGTTCGTGACTGATTGATGGCCTCCAGGAGTGTCGCCGTATCTGAGGAGACGCCCTCTGCGGCACCTTTATTCGCTGGGGTGGCTGTGGTGTATTGGTCAATGGTAGGTTGTTTGGGTGCCGCCGCACCGGGGTTGCTCTTACCCATGATGGCGTGGAGGGTCCGCTCCAGAGCAGTCAGTGCCGCAGCCAGAGAGAATGATAGAAGGGGGGATCGGTAGAGTTCACCACCCACCTCGGGGCGGGGCGGATCACCACGACCGCGTCCCCAGCGCAGGCGCCCGATCCCAGGCGGCGCCGACAGGTATCTCCGTCAAGAGCCTCCGGGGTCTCCCAGCTACGGGGCAGTCAGGACTGTCCGTGTGGCCGCCACGGGCAGGCCGGGGGAGGGACCGGCGGAGCCCCCGCCAGGGGTCAGGCGCGTGGGCAGCAGCAGAGTCCAGCCCTACAGGTCCCCCGCCCAGCTCACCGCAATACCTTATGGCACCGGAGTCCTCAGGCAGGGCGGCAGTCAACGGCCGTCCAGGGGCCCGCCAGGCCCCACCGGCAAAATCCAGGCCCAGGGTAGGCCCCACAGATCCAAAGCCCCTCCTGCAGGGGACCGGAGGTAGGCGCAGCCGGCAGAGGGGCACCGTAATCGTAGTGCACTCCCTGCTGCCCCTCAGGGCCGGGGCCCGATCAGCAGCTTTCCGGGGGGCCGCCGGGCAGGATAATAGCGTCCTCAGCCGCGCCACCAGTGAATCGCGGCCGCTGCAGCTCAGCCGCAGCCGCCCGCCGATGCGTGCGTGGTCTCCGCCGGTCCGGCAAGCCGCGGCCGCGGCGGCCGAATTGAGCTCCCTGCCGCCACCAAGGTGTCCCAGCGCGATCGCCGCAGGCCCGTGAGCAGCCCGCTCGCACAAGCCCAAGTGTCGGGGACCAGGATAATGGCGGATGCTGTCCCTGGAAGGAGCGAACAGTGGAGCTCTACGGAGGCGCGTCCGCCATGTTCGGCTCCTAGGCCACGCCCCCTTACATAATATTTTGATACAGCACTAATAGGTGCATTCCCTTTTCTTCCTACACTTGTCTTGGGATTTTTAGCATACACACGGTTCGGAGTCAGGTTCAGAATTTCGGACCATGACACTGAAGGCCATGCAGGCACAGGCTTTGTAGATACCTGCGGTCCTGCAGTAAATGTGGGCCAGTGATGCTCTTTGTGTTGTCAGGCCACTTGGAGTTTATTGGGACACAATTTTATATATAATATGTATATGTCCAGGTGATAACACCTTTGTGGTGAAAACTTTTTACAACTGACATAATTGATGAATATCAATATTAAATTCAAATCTATTGGTGTCATTTTAACCTCCTTACAGTGCATTATGTAACCTTTGAGCTGTCATTTTGTTCAAACAAAATTCTCAATACCATGGAGGTATTCATGTTTATCTTTCTTTTGATGTTCATTCATCTTGGTATAATGGAATGGGTTCTGAGAGTCCTTCTTTGGGATTTTATCAGGACAGCTCTTTTCTCTGATATTTCTTTATCGTTGTTACATGACTTTCGTCTTGAACTCAGCCCCTTTAGTCAACGAGTTTCTATACCCTTGGGGGATAGAGGTTAATGTCTGATAACTGACACATGGTTCTTTTGGGGATTTTCCCCTTTCCTTCAAGGGCCGATTCTCTCGGGCTTGTAAGGTTGTTTATTATTTATATGTTCTGTGACAGTCATCATGGATTCTATCGAGAGCCAAGCTCATGTTTTGCAATTCCTACGTACATTTGGTCGGTTGTTAGTTATGACTAGCTGGTTCTCATTGAGAACTTTTGTAGGATTGGTTCGCAGACCCTCCTCCAGGGGGTATAGCTATGGTATTAATTCAAACATTGAGGAATCAGGGGCTAGATGTTTTTATCAGATGTAAAAGTTACTTACCTTCAGTAACATAATATCTGGTAGAGAAACAGTCTAGCCGCATATTCATTAACTCCCTACCTATCTTCCCTACTCTGCGAATGTCCTATGAGGTAAGGGTTATACCCTTTTTCAGTACTGGTTTTATATACCAGTGATCACTATCTCAACTCATATTGGGACTCAACAGACCATTTGGCCTGGCCACAGAGATCTTGTTTGGATATTGTCATACCGTCCATTTCCAAAGGTGTGTGGTCGGTATGGTGGGGGATGTTTTCTATTCACACTGGATTGGACACCAGGGGGCAGTATTGATTATTTGTTCTTTCTTTGAAAGTCTTTGTTTGGTGGCATCATACCTGGTGTTGGTACTATCAATATGTCACATAATAGTGTGATTCAACAATCAGCTTGGTGCTGTTTTTATAGGTTTTGTTTTCCTATTATCATGCCACTCATTACCACTAATAAATGGGCTATAGAGTGTAAGGTTTTCTTCCCTCGCATGGAGGTTATTCAGCAGGGTGCAGGATTTCATTTAACTATGTGCTTTGTTGATTCTTTCGGTGGTTTTCTTTAAAAATCCATGTCTGGTATTAGCCTACCATTTGATGTCCTTCTTAATAAATGTTTCAAAGATTTTTTATCTTTTAGGTACACTGTTTCCACAACCAGTTTCTTTAGTGGCTCTGCGTTCTGGCGCTGAAGGTTTCACAGAAGAAACTGACATCCGTGCGCCGGAGGGGACTTATATGGCTCCACTGACTTCGGGACCGGAGTCGACGTCATCGCGGAGCCGTACGTCCCCCGGCGCGCAAAGGTATTGCTGAAAAATTTCCGGATCCAGACTGGCGCCTGGGGAGAGCTCAAAAGTTTCTGACTCTGCGGCTAGAATGTGTCTCTACCTGATATTACATTACCGAAGGTAAGTAACTTTACATTAAGATCCCTACCCAGTCAGTCTTGGTCATTCAAACTACTGAAGATTTCGAATCGATTGGACAGAACAAGACTCAAGCCAAGGTTTCCAACATAGCTTCTAACAGGACCCTTGGAGGGACCCCTGGAAGGACGGCCCCATGAACATTCATCTATAAAATTAACCCAAGGGTAAAACTGTGATGCCATTGAGGGCTGTTAGATCAGACCAAAGTTTTGAAAGCAAGCCTGCCCTGTGGCTGTTGCAAAAGTTAACTACAATGCAGTCCCCCCCAAAAGAGTTGAGGGCACTACCTATCCAGCCCACCCTACGTACCATGATTATTTCATCATATAATTTCAGACTAATGTCTTGGCGAACCCTCTCTGCAAGCCAATGTGTGACCTTGTTTTTAAGTAGTGGAAAATCCTCCAGGGTACATTGTAACACAGGTGGAACATTAGCCAGAACCACAACATAAGCTGTACAGGCCGGTGGAAGGGGCAAAATGGCAAAAGAGGTGGTACAGATTTGGGAAGTCCTCCATGAGCTTTCTGGGAAGGACGAGAAGGCAACTGTGCTGGGTTAGGTATATGCGGGCCAACCTATACCCATCCTCTGACATAGCACAAGCGCCACTCCCTGAGTGAGACACCGGGGTCCCAACAATGTAGGCTGGTGAGTTGTATATATCACTTCTTGTGGCTGTAGGAGCACTCCTATCAAACGGCCCGCGATATAACGCCAATTGAGGTAGGGGGATTTGATTAGAGCTCGATGGTATTACTACAGGGGGCTCATTGACTTGTGCAATAATAGTCAGTGTATTTAGAGTATGGAGAGCTCTACTTAGGATGATTTCAAGCTGGTCTCTGAGGAGCCTAATAGAGCTTATCTCCCAGCGTGGCAAGTTTGAGAGTTATGTTCTCTAAGGCTGCTAACATTATTACTTCCATTGTACTAGCTACATTCTGCATGGGGTACTCATCTGTGGTGGTCACCTGACCCTTCTTTGATTTCCTCGTGGAAATAATGCTAGGACGTAAGGGAAGTAGAGGCGCTCCTTTGTTCCTGCTACCCTTAGAGCTGGGACGGCATGTTAAAGCGCTCTCACCTGATGTGCAGCCATCGGAGTGGCCAGCCAAGGCTAGAGACCGAACCATCACCCAAGCTCCCTCCAGTTGGTAGTTCATGGTTGACACAGTCCGAAATTCCCCAACTGCTACTAATGAGTCCAATCTCTGTCTGGAGTGAGTTATTTGTTCTTCGACGGATGAGATTTCATTACAAGGATTTCAACGGCATTATTTAAAAAGGATTAAGATCGAACTACTGGCTCTATGACGTTTGTCAGTAGTATTCCTGGTCTCTACCTTCCTCTTCCCCATGATACCAGATGCTAAGCAGCTATCAAATACTATGCACTGATCCCTGGCAGGACTGATCGAGGTTGGCTTATAAACCGATAGGCAATTTAAACACAAACAGTACCTTGATCCTGAGGAAACAGGTTATAACACCGAAGGCCAGATAAAGAATTGAAAATCCAAGAGGGATGGCCAAGCCCAGCCTCTTCCCGGCTAAGGCAGGCCTGTCTTGGCCTGGTCTTCGTCAGTGCTCACCCCTCTCTGTGGGCTGGCGAGAGCGCTTTTAGCATGCTGCAGCTAGTCCCCGCCCCTTTGGACGCATGGTGGGCTGGGGGACCGAGTCCCACTCTAGCCAATCAGGTAACATCTGCAGCAGAACAGTGGGCAGGGAAACCGCAACTTGAAGAACTTATTCAACTCAAAAGACATCTGTGAATGTCTTAAGCTCAAAATAGCATCCTTTATGGCATACCTACAGCATATCTTAGAAGTGCGTTATGAGCCCTAAAACATGGCTTTGATACTTGAGAAAGACCTATAACATGCCAAGTGAAGCTTGAAGTAAGAATACACACACAGGGTCTGCACTAGTAACTATCATCCATGATTCATAAACTATTTCTCTGCATGGTTCAGAAGGTTGTGTCAGTACTTTCCTACATATGTAATTGAGTGTAGCAGTACACCTGTATGAGTGCCATAAGATGTTTAAGTAAATGTGCTAGTATGTGACTTTGTGTTTTAGTAGCTCTATGGCTGTCTAAATGTGTATGTAAGTGGCTGCACAAATACTTCAGTGCCTCTGTAAGGGAATAGGGTGCTATGAACATGTGACTGCAACTACCTTTGAGGCTGCTGCAGGCATACGTAGTTTCTAGTAAGTGACTGAATGTACATGTGCTTCTTTAGCTGTCTGATTAGGCTGCAGAGAGGTTCTATGCTTTTGTGAAGATGTATATCAGTTGCTTTAGGGGTGCATACTCTATGTATACTTCACATAGGGGACTACAAGTGCTCAAGTAACTTATTCAACTCAAAAGGACATCTGTCAACCTCTTAAGCACAAAAAAGCATCTTTTATGGCATATGTACAGCATATCTTAAAAGTGTGTTATATGCATTAAAACGTAGGTTTGACACTTCAGAAACATCTATAACATGCCAAGTGAAACTGGCAGTGACAGTGCACAGACAGGATCTGCACTAGTAGCCATCACCCATTTTGAAATACTATTTCTCTGCATGGTTGAGAAGTTTGTGTTAGTTCTTGCCTACATATCTGAGAGTGTAGACGTACACCTCTATCAGTGCCATGAGATGTTTAACCCCTTCGGGTGCTCATGACGGAATGGTTCCGTCATTAGCACCAGTGGGTGTGTGCTGATGACGGAACCGTTCTGTCATAGCACCCGCCTATGGGGAAGCGTTGGCGCTCCCCCATGGGCCGCCCATCTAGCTCCCCCAAACAGGGTTGGAGTTTCCGCTGCCACCCGACCCCCTCAACAATCCCATGATGTCAGCGCGCACAGCGTGTGCTGACATCATCAGGAGCCGCTGGACACCCTGAAAACCATTTGCTTCCAGGGGTCAGAGAAGCAGGTAGGTTTTTCCTGCTCGGGGAGGGGGGTGAAGGGGGAGGTTCTGCGTGCACAGAGGCATAGGGGGAGAGGAAAGAGTTTTTCCTCTCCCATGATGTCTCTTTGCAGGGCATTTCTGCTGCACGATTGCGCAGCAGGAATGCCCCCACTAGCACCAGGGATTTTTTTTAGGGAATGGAAGCTTCCTATGGGGGCTATTTTCTGTTGCCTGTTTTCTGCCCCCCTGGGGACAGATCAGGCCAATTTTGAAGCCTATCGTCTGCCCCCGGGGGGGGGCAGAAAACCCGACTAGCACCAGGGATTACATTTTTGTGCTTGGGGGCGATCCCTTGGTAAGGATCGCCCCCAAGTATTTTTTTATACTTGTGGCTGTTTTCTGTGCACCCGGGGCGGATCGGGGTGGTGTCAGAAAACCCACTAGCACCAGGGATTTTTAAAAAAAGTAAATGGAGGCGATGCCTTGGGCAAGGGTCGCTTCCAAAAGGGGGCATTTTGGGTCTGCTGTTTTCTGCCCCCTTGGGGACAGATCAGGCTGATTTTGAGGCCCATCTGCCCCCAGTGGGTGGCAGAAAACACCATTAGCACCAGGGAATTTATAATGTTTGTGCATGGGATCGCCCCCAATTTTATTTTGATACTTGCTGCTGTTTTCTGCCCCCCGGGGGTGGATCGGCCCTATTTGAAGGCTCATCTGCCCCCGGGTTGGGTTAAAAACCCACTAGCATCAAGGATTTTATTTTTAGTAAATGGAAGCGACCCATTGGACAAGGTTTGCTTCCAAAGGGGGGCATTTTGTGTTGCCCGTCTTCTGCCCCCCCGGGGGACAGATCAGGGCCGATTTTCAGCCACATTGGTCCCCGGGGGGGCAGAAAACACCACTAGCACCAGGGAATTTTAATCTTTGTGTGAATGTGGGCGATCCCTTGGGCAAAGATTGCCCCCCAATCTTTTCTGAGACTTGTGGCTGTTTTCCGCCCCCCCCGGGCAGATCGTCCCAATTTGAAGGCCCATCTGCCCCCGGTGGGGCATAGAAAACCCACTAGCACCAGGGATATGTATATATTTATGTTTCGGGGTAGCCCCTTGCATAATGGTCACCCCTATTGGCGCTAAAGAATTTCAAAAATGATTTCTGGCCATTTTCTGCTCCCTCTGGGGGCAGATCGGCCCTATTTTGAGGCCCATCTGCCCCCAGGTGAGGCAGACAACCCACTAGCAGCAGGGATATGTATATATTTATGTTTGGTGGTGGCCCCTTGGGTAAGGGTTGCCCCAATGGGATGGGGCATCGGTTATTATTTACTTTTGGCTGTTTTTCTGTCCTCCTTGGTGGCAGATTGGCCATTTAGGTAGTGACATAGCATGTTATAATGTTAATTGTTTTATTTCTTGTCATTTGCGATTATAATGTTCGATTTCTCCTGTTTATTCTAGTTCAAGGCTTTTGTTCTTTTGACTGATGTTCCAGGTTGCAGTTTCATCACTGGTAGTTATGCAGTTTGTGTAGTTGCATGTGTTTGGTAAGAAAACGTTTTTTGTACTATTTACTCTAAATGAGTATAATTTCCCTGTATGAATGTGTTTTTTGTAAATGGTGTAATAATAGCAGTATGCTTAGCTTCTGTTATATTGTGTGTGAAAATCTTTTTGCATTTATGCTCAATGTGTATTTTGTTGTCTTGTGAGTAATTTGTTGTGTATTTTCTTTCGAGTGTCATAGCTGTGGTTTTTGCTGTCTCTCTGCAGAGTAGGTGCTGGTGAGTCTAGCTGACTCTGGCAAGTGAGTCATATAGTTTTTGAGTTTATAGATGTTTGTGATAAAGCCACACTTTATTGCTTATTTTGCACAGTGTTGCGTGTTGTTGACTTGATTGTGAAGGCTCCTTTCTTAGTAAGGATTATGGTTAGCCGCAGGAAGCATGCTCAGCAGGTTGTTGGTATGCTTTTCGAGTCTTTCTCTGACCATGATTATGAGACTGACTCTGCATCTGAGGCAAAGGAGGGAGTGGAAGATTCTGGCAATGAATTTTCTGTCTGAGAGGAATCATTGGATGATGAAGCCACTGATAAAGTGCCTGTTTTAGAGGAGGACATTGATGTGCCGATAGTGCAGCAAGAGGCATCTGGACTGCAGCCTGGGGCTGCAAGGCTTCCCATTGGAAGAGCTGACCTCTGTGTTGCCCCAGACATGGTGCAGCCGGCATTGCCTGCCTTTGCTGGTGTCCCAGGGTTTGAGTGGATACTGAAAACATTTTGCCTGTACATTTTTTTCAGTTGTATATGGACGATGTTTTTTGGGAGGAGATTGCTTAGTAGACTAATTTGTATGCCGAACAGTATTTGAGGGACAACAGTGCCAGAATCAGGCCCCACTCTAGAGCTACCTGGTGGACTCCCACAAATCTGGATGAGTTAAAGAAGTTCCTGGGTTCAACTTTTTAGATGGGCTTGATAAGGCAACCTTCGATGTCTTCATATTGGTCTACTAGTCCCTTGATGGCAACGGCTATATTTCCGGCAATCATGAGTCAAGATCAGTATTTGCTTCTGCTTCGGATGCTGCATTTTGTCGATAATGGTTTAGCGTTGCCACAAGATCACCCTGATTGTGACCGTCTTTTAAGATTCAGCCAGTCCTTGATCACTTTGTAGATTGATTTTCTGAGATCTCTGCTCCAGGGAAAGAAATATCTGTGGATGAGTCTTTGGTCTTATTCAAGGGCCGCTTGGCTTTTAGGCAGTACATTCCTAGCAAGAGGGCATGCTCTGGAATTAAGATGTATATGCTGTGTGAGAGTAGGACTGGATATGTCTCTAATTTCAGGGTGTACACCGGTAGGGATTCCAGGATTGACCCCCCTGGTTGTCCGTCCACTTTCGGAGCAAGTGAGAAAATTGTGTGGGAACTTGGTAGAGGACTTTTTAACAAAGGTCACCATTTATATATATATATAACTTCTACACTGATGTGCAGTTGTTCAGGGAATTGGTCAAAGTTGGCACTGTTGCTTGTGACACAATCCACTTTTACCGTAAAGGTTTCCCAAAAGAACTTGTTTTTCAAAAGCTTGAGCGAGGACACTTCAGTGCGTTGTGTAGTGAAGAACTTCTAGCTGTGAAGTTTGCAGACAGGAGAGATGTCTACATGCTGACTACCATCCATGATGAAGTGACTTTTTGGGGTCAGGTTGCTGAAGTGTGCAAACCTGTGTGCATTTTAGACTATAATAGGCACATGGGTGGTGTTGATAGACTAGATCAGAGGTTGGAACCTTACACTGCTCTTCGTGAGGCTTACATTTGGTATAAGAAGTTGGCTATCCATCTTTTCCACTTAGCAACTTTTGATGCTTTTGTTGCGTTCAAGAATTGTTCCCCTGAGTCAAGAATGACTTTTGTTACATTTCAGGAGTCTGAGATAGGCTGCCTTGTTGTAGTGGAACAGGCAAGTGTTTCTAGAGTTGGAGTGGTGGAGGATGTGGCTAGATTGAAAGATTGCCACTTTGCTTATCAAATTCCTTCCACACCCACATAAGACTTTCTCAGTAGGAGATGTAGAGTCTGTTGGCGAAGAGGTATGTGGAAGGAGACTCATATGTTCTGCCCCGAGTGTCCTTCTAAACCTGCTCTGTGTGTGCCTGCTTGTTTTAGAATGTACCACACGCAAAAGAGTTTTTGGGAGCATGCATGAGTTTTAAAAGTGAACTGTCTTGTCTGCATTATTTTATATTTTTTGTTCAGTTTCGAGGCTGGCATTAGTGCAAGGTATTTAGTTTCAGCTTTTGTGTTTGCTGTTTTACATCTACTTACAATTTGTTTGTGTTTTCTTTTTTGTATAAAAAACCCAATATGTGATGATAGTGTGTGTGGACTGGTGCTTGGCTGGCGATGTGTGTGGATTGGTGCTTGGCTGGTGGTGCGTGTGGACTGGTGCATGGCTGGCGGTGTGTATGGGCTGGCGCTTGGCCGGCGGAGTGTGAGGACTGGCGCTTGGCTGGCAGTGTGTGGACTGGCGCTTGGCTGGCGGTGTGCCTGGACTGGCGCTTGGCTGGCGGTGTGCCTAGACTGGCGTTTGGCTGGCGGTGTGCGTGGACTGGCGATTGGCTGAAGGTATGCGTGGACTGGCATTTGGCTGACAGTGTGCGTGGACTGGCGCTTGGCTTGCAGTGTGTGTGGACAGGCAGTTGACTGGCGTGTGCGTAGACTGGTGTTTGGCTGGCAGTGTGTGTGGACAGGTGCTTGGTTGGTGGTGTACGTGGACTGGGGCTTGGCTGGCAGTGTGCATAGACTGGTGCTTGGCTAGCAGTGTGTGTGGACTGGTGCTTGGCTGGCAGTGTGTGTGGACTGGCGCTTGTCTGGCAGTGTGCATAGACTGCTGTTTGGCTGGCAGTGTGTGTGGACTGGCTCTTGCCTGGTGGTGTGCGTGGACTAGCGCTTGGCTGGGGGTGTGGTGGACTGGTGCTTGGCTGGCGGTCTGTGTGGACTGGTGCTTGGCTGACGGTGTGTGTGGACTGGTGCTTGGCTGGCAGTATGTGTGGACTGGCACTTGGCTGAAGGTGTGCATGGACTGGCGCTTGGCTGGTGGTGTGCTTGGACTGGTGCTTGGCTGGCAGTGTGTGTGGACTGCCGCTTGGCTGGTGGTGGGTGTGGACTGGTGGTTGGCTGGTGGTGTGTGTGGAGTGGTACTTGGATGATTGTGTATGTGGACTGGTTCTTGGCTGGCGGTGTGTGTGGACTGGCACTCACTGGCGGTGTGTGGACTGGTGCTTGGCTGGCAGTGTGCATAGACTGGTGTCTGGTTGGCAGTCTGTGTGGACTGGTGCTTGGCTGGTGGTGTGCATGGACTGGTACTTGGCTGGCAGTGTGCGTAGACTGGTGCTTGGCTGGTGGTGTGTGTGGATTTGTGCTTGGCTGACGGTGTGTGTGGACTGGCGCTTGGCTGACTGTGTGCGTGTACTGGTGCTTGGCTGGCGGTGTGCGTGGACTGGCACTTGGCTGGTGGTGTGTGTGGTCTGGTACTTGGCTGGCGGTGTGCTTGGACTGGCACTTGGCTGGCGGTGTATGTGGACTGGCACTTGGCTGGTGGTGTGTGTGGAATGGCACTTGGCTGGGGGTGTGTGTGGACTGGCGCTTGACTGGCGGTGTGTGTGGACTGGCGCTTGGCTGGCGGTGTGAGTGGACTGGTGCTTGGCTGGCAGTGTGCAATTAGTGACTTGCTGCTGGTCACTACACACACTAGTAGCCAAACACCAGTCCACACAATCCGTTAGCCGGATTGGTTGCTGTGTCAAGCATGTGGTCGTATGAAAGTGATGCGCCCTTGAATGGCGCTGTGAGTGTTGTAATGTGCTGGGCCTGCGGCTGGCGGTGTGAATGGTTTTCTGTGTGTCACGCGTATGAAAGGTGTATGAATGGCCTGTAAAGTGGTTGGTGCCTTGCCGTGGCTTTACAGGTCACGAGCTGTGAGTCACTGGTTCAGTTTTTTGTCCTTTCAATTATTAACAGTGCATTTCATTTTTGTGAAATCTCTTGTTAATAAAATGTTATATATTGAACCATCACTCACCCTCGTGCCAAATCCAACCAGTATGTGTGTGTACTTGAGGAGTAGATGGTTGGGCATAATATTTGTATTTTCTGTCTTTCTCTGGCAGGGTGTACATTGTCTATTTTTGTGAATGTTGTAATGTGTTGGTTCCGTGGCTGGCACTGTGAATGATCTTGAGTGTTTCACGTATGAAAGGTGTGTGAATGACCTGTAAAGCAGTTGGGGCCTTGATACAGCTTTACAGCTCACGAGCTGTGAGTCACTGGTTCAGTTTTTTGTCCTTTCAATTATTAACAGTGCATTTCATTTTTGTGATATCTCTTGTTAATAAAATTTTATATATTGAACCATTACTCACCCTCATGCCAAATTCAACCAGTATGTGCGTGTGCTTGAGGAATAGATGGTTGTGCAGTAATAATTGTCTTTTCTGTCTTTCTCTGCCAAGGTATACATTCCCTCTAGGGAAAATCTACCAGCTCTAGATATTTTCTTAAACTAAATACCCAGAGGAGTACACAGTGGTGCCTCTCTCGTGTATCCCAACAAGTTATCTTACCCACAATGTCCTGCAAACCTCAAAATGTGACTAAAGTCACATAATTTTCTTGCATTACTATGCCATACTTTTCCAGATTCAGAAAGAAACCACGCATTTCCTATCACCCACCATTCCCCCAGGTCTCCCGATAACAATGGTACCTCACTTGTGTGGGTGGGCCTAGTGCCCACAACAGGAAACAGCCCAAAATGCAACGTGGACACAACGTGGAAACTGACACTTGTTTCATAATGTGCCTAGCTGTAGATATTGCACCCTAGCTCAGCCGGAACCCTGGGAAACCTCGCAAACTTGTACTTTTTTGAAAACTAGACACCCTGGGGAATCCGGGATGAGGTGATTTTTGTAGCTCTCACCAAGTTCTGTTGCACAGAATCCCTTGCAAACCTCAAACTTTGTCAAAAAAACATATTTTTCTCACATTTCTGTGATGGAAAGCTCTGGAATCTAAAGGGAGCCACAAACTTCCACCCACCCAGCCTTCCCCCAAGTCTCCCAATAAAAATGGTGCCTCACTTGTATGGGTAGGCATAGTGCCCGCAGCAGGAAATGGTACAAAACATATTTTGGAGACTTCAAAATTATCGACCACAAAAGACTTGGGGGCATATTAGCAAGGGCACTATCGCCGCTTTAGCGGCACTTTTGCCGCTAAAGCGGCGATATTTATATCGCCCTATCAGCAAACTGTCTCTAACAGCAGTTAGCGACAGTTTGCGGGCATTAGCGCCCGTTTTTTACCGCTTTGCATGTCAGCGATATTTATCGCTAATGACATGCAAAGTGGGCGTTCCCGACGAACAAACCTGGGAAACACTCGCTAACAGGCCTATCGCCTATTAGCAAGGTGGCCATGGCCCCAGTTAGCGACGTGAAAAGTCGCGCTAACCGGGGTCATCGCCATTTATTTAACACCTGCAATTAGCAGGTGTTAGCCATACCTAACATGGGGGGTGGATTATGCTGATACGACCACAGGGTCGTATCAGCAAGGTGTTCTCCCTTCTCCATGCAACATCGCTGGTTTTTCAGCGATGTTGGCTCATTTCCCCGCTATCGCTGGAATATTCATCGCCATAGCGCTAATCGTTGCTAATACAGCGTTAGCGTGGTGATATATTCCAGCGATAGCCGGCGATAAAATAAATCACGCTAAGCAGGGTTAGCGATGATTATCGCCTCTTCTTGCTAATTTGCCCCTTGATTTTGCGAGGGAGTCACCTGCTTTTTTGGTCCCGGGCTTGGTGTCCATTTTGGGAAACCTACCAAACCCAGACATTTCTGAAAACTAGACACCCGGGGAGTCGAGGGAGGCTGGGTTGAATGGTTCTCCCAACGTTTTTCTACCCAGAATCCTCTGCTAACCTCAAATTTAGCTGAAAAATCACATTGTTCTCACATTTCTATGTGGGAAAGTTGTGGGATCACTGGGCTGACACAAATTTCTTACCACCCAGGTTCCCTCAGGTCTCCTGATAAAAATGGTACCTCACTTGTGTGGGTGGGCCAAGTACCCGTGGCAGGGAAGGGCCCAAAATATATTGTGGAGACATCAAAATTATCTATCACAAAACAACCTGGTTTTGCAAAGGGGTTACCTCCGTTTTTGGTCCCGGGCTCGGCAGCCATCTAGGGAAACCTACCTAATCCAGGGGTAACAGAACCTTGTGAGAGCCACACAAGTCACCCCATCCTGGATTTCCCTAAGTGTCTAGTTTTAAAAAATGTACATGTTTGCTAGGTTACCCTAGGTGCCGGCTGAGCTTGGGTCCAAAATCCAGCTAGGCACAATGCGAAAAAGGGTACGTTTTCACTGGAAAAATGTGATGTATCCACGTTGCATTTTGGTCCATTTCCTGTCACAGGACCTAGAACTACCCACACAAGTGAGGTACCATTTTTATTGGGAGACTTAGGGGAATACAGAATTGTAGAACGAGTGTTATTACCAATTGACGTTCTATGCATTTCTACCTTCCAAATGTAAGACAATGTGTAAAAAGAAGTCATTTTGAAAAATGTCCTCTAATTCACATGCTAGTATGGGTACCCACAATTTTGGAGATGTGCAAATAAATACTGCTTCTAAACTCTATATTTTGTTCCCATTTTGGATATACATAGGTGTCCTTGATACCTATTTTTCACTCTTTATATTTTACCAAATGAATTGCTATTGACCCGGTACACAATGAAAAACCCTTGCAAGGCGCAGCTCAGTTATTGACAATGTGTACCTCGGGTACTTGGTGAACCACAAGTACTATATATCACCACAACCAGAAGGGTCCAGCGGACGTAACAGTATATTGCTTTAAAAAATCTGCCATACTTAGAAGAAGTTACAGATGAAAACGTTACCACAAATGGCTGTTTTTTTCAACTCAGTTTCAATATTTTTTTATTTAAACTGTAAGTTTTTATAGGAAAACCTTGAAGGATCTACACAAATGACTCCCTGCTAAATTCAGAATTTTGTCTACTTTTCAGAAATGTATAGCTTTTCAGTATCCATCATTGCTTTCACACCCATTTCTACCACAACCTGGAAGGAGGTTGAAAGCACAAAAAATAGGAAAAATAGACTATGTCCCAGTAAAATGCCAAAACTGTGTAGAAAAGTTTGGTTTTCTGACAAACGTCTGCCTGTTCCTGAAAGCTGGGAAGATGGTGATTTTAGCACCACAAACCTTTTGTTGATGCCATTTTCAGGGGAAAAACCAGACGCTTTCTTCTGCAGCACTTTTTCCCCATTTCCCCCCCCCCCAAAAAAAACTTTAGCTGTATTTTGGTTAATTTCTGGGTCCCCTCCAGGGTTGGGTTCAAGACTTGACAGACAGCTCTTACATGGCAAATCAAGCTACAAGTGAAAATGCACACACATGACTGTACTACCAAGCATCATCCATGTTTGAAAGAGTATTTCTCTACATAAACGAGAAGGTTGTGTCAGTACTTGCCAACATATCTGAGAAATTGTAGGTGTACACCTGTAGCAGTGCCATGAGACATTTAAGTAAATGTGCCGGTATGTGACTGTCTATTTTAGTATCTCTATGACTCCCTAAATATCTATGTAAGAGGCTATAAACAAACACCTCAGTGCCTGTATTATGGAACAGAGAGCAATCTAGATGGGACTAAAACTATATTTGAATCTGCTGCATGCACAAGTAGTTTCAGGGTAAGTGACTGAAAGTATATGTGCTTCTGTAGCTGTCTGACAAAGCAATAGAACAGAACTACAACACCCTGAATTCAAAGAAAAACACTCTTTGAGAACAGCACATTATATATTCACATGTAAATATTTCCACATCTTCTAATGCTTTGGTAACTAAAAGTTTAACTCTTTAATCTACAGTTTTTTTACTACCAATTACACCATGCAGTAAGCATCAAATGTACAACATACTAATTCAAAATAATAGATTGTGAACCAACTTCTCATACACCTAGTCTACAAATCAGACAAACTGTCACATTCTTATACACTGATAAAGCGTCTACTCAGCTGTTATTAAAAATACAAAGCCACTAACACAACCACTCATACATTACCTCATATTGTTCCAATATTTTCTCAAAAATATTTGATACTCTTATAGCATTCTCACATGCACATATACCTTTTAAATATTTTTTCTCCAAATTAAATGTAATTCACGTACTTGAAAATTGAGTTTGTTGATCAAATATAATTTTTTGGTCTTATCAGATAGATACAATACTGTCAGGAAATGTAAAAACTAAGCATAAGAATGGTGCACCACTCTCACACAAAGCAACCATTAATGGCTGTATTTTCAACTTTGCACCCTCTGGTCATGAGGTCATTAATATGCGAAAGTGTATATATATATATATATATATATATATTCACTGGAAAAACCATAGGTTTTAGGGACAGTTATAGTTAGTTGGACATTGCACTCGTACAAAACCCGTGAAATTCCCCTGTTATAGTTAGTTCAGCTAACTATAACTCGCGCCCCGCAATGCACTGCTGATGACGTCACATATTACATCACTCATGACATGGTCAGTGACATCACTGATGACATCACTGATGACATCTCAAATGACATCACTGATGACATCACTGATGACATCATCCAGTGACTGTGTGTTTCTGTAAAGTTTAAATATGTTTAATATATATAGGGAAAGGCGTATTGAAGAATGAGTGGGTGTATAAGTGTCTGAATGGATGATTTAGTACGTGAGTGACTGACTCTACAAGTGAGTGATTAAACGTATCTTACTGAATGCATGGGTTAGTGACTAAACTGTGTGAATGTCTGTATCCGTCTGTTTGTTGGTGTGTAAGTGGATGCATGGATTTGCGAATAGCTACATGAGTGTCTATATGGGTTATTGATTGGTTCTCTGAGTATCTGTATGGCTGCCTGAGTGTTTGTGTGGGTGGGGTGTGTGTGACTCTATACATAGATGTGTGAGTGGGTGATTCACTGGGTGCATGATTTCAAGAGTGCATCTGTGATGGACTGCTTGGGTGGGTGAGTGTGTGTATGGGTGTGTTAGTGAGTGAATGTATATCTCAGTGGTACATGTGCGAGTAACTACATATGTAAAAGGCAGTATATATGTGTGTTAGAGTATTTAAATGGCTATAAGTGAGAGTGTGTTATTGTGAGAGTGGCTGTATGGATGCGTGTGTGCTTGTATCAGTTATTGTATAAGAGCGTAAGAATGTGCTAGTATTTGTATGAGTAAGTGAGCTGGTGTGTGTATAACTGTATAGGTGAGTAATGGGTGTGTGATTAATTTTTTGCATGACTGACTAGGTGTGTGAGTACCTCTATGGATGAGTGGCGGTGTGTGAGTGTTTATATAGGTGTATGAGTGCATATGATAGTCCTGTACTGAGTGACTGTAAGTATGAGTGACTGTACAGGTGAGTGAGTGGATGTGTGTGTAGATCTAAGAATCAGTGAGTGGGTATGTAGTTTTTGGTGTTGGAGTGTCTATGGTTTTGAGAATGGCAGTCTGTAATTTAGAGTGGGTGTATCAAAAGTTAAATTAGGGTGTGAGAAGATGCATGAAATTATCACATGGATGATGTCATCAGTGATGTCATTTGAGATGTCATCAGTGATGTCATCAGTGATGTCACTGACCATGTCATGAGTGATGTAATATGTGACGTCATCAGCAGTGCATTGCGGGGCGCGAGTTATAGTTAGCTGAACTAACTATAACAGGGGAATTTCACGGGTTTTGTACGAGTGCAATGTCCAACTAACTATAACTGTCCCTAAAACCTATGGTTTTTCCAGTGAATTTCAAAGGTTTTTTAAATGCTAATTTCTAACTATAACGTGCCTGAAACCTATGGTTTTTTCAGTGAATTTCAAAGGTTTTTTAAATGCTAATTTCTAACTATAACGTGCCTGAAACCTATGGTTTTTTCAGTGAATTTCAAAGGTTTTTTAAATGCTAATTTCTAACTATAACGTGCCTGAAACCTATGATTTTTTAAGTGAATTTCAAAGGTTTTTAAATGCTAGTTTCTAACTATGCCAACAGAGGTAGGACATGTGAAGAAAGAAGAAAAAACGCACAGAAAGAAGCAAAAGATGTGCAGAAAGAACCAACAGAGGAGCAGAAAGAGGCCTTGTTGCAAAATCATCCTGTGCCCACAACTTTTTCAGACGGGTACTGGTGGTAACTGACTCTGACTAACCAGAGCCAGTGCGCGTTTGCACAGTGGTGAAGGGAGGGGGGCCTGAGGTGACATGTGTGCAAACGCGCCCCGTGGCGCATTTTAAGTTGCGGGATTAAGTCCCCTTGAATCCTGAGGGTCCCTGGGGCCCAACTAGCCCCCAGGTACCTACAGTTAGGACCACAGAGCTGAGTTGCAGAGAGGCGTTCCGAGGCCACGCACCTTTTTCACCTCTCTGCAACGCAACTCTGTTGTGCTTACTGAAGGTACCTGGTGGGCTAGTTGGCCCCCAGGATTCAAAGAGAATTAACTCCCCAACTTAAAACGCACCACAGGGCGTGTTTGCGCACATGTCACCTGAAGCCCCGCCCCTCCCTTCACCACTGTGCAAATGCGCCCCGTGGCGCGTTTTAAGTTGGGGGATTAGGTCACCTTGAATCCTGAGAGTCCCTGGGGCCCAACTAGCCCACCAGGTACTTCCAGTAAGCACCACAGGCCTGCGTTGCAACGCCTGTAACAAATTGTGCAGTTGTGTTTAGGTAGTGAAGAGGGTCATGCTGGGGGTAGTGTTTTAGGGTTTAGGGTAGTGCAGTGGTGTTTGTGTAGTGTAGGGGGTCATGCTGGGGGTAGATTTAGGGTTTAGGGTAGTGCAGTGGTGTTTGGGTAGTGTAGGGAGTCGTGCTGGGGGAGTGTTTTAGGGTTTAGGGTAGTACAGTGGTGTTTGGGTAGTGTAGGGGGTCGTGCTGGGGTTAGTGTTTTAGGGTTTTAGGGTTTAGGGTAGTGCAGTGGTGTTTGGGTAGTGTAGGGGATACTGCTGGGGGTAGTGGTTTAGGGTTTAGGGTAGTGCAATGGTGTTTGGGTAGTGTAGGGGTACTGCTGGGGGTAGTGTTTTAGGGTTTAGGGTAGTGCAGTGGTGTTTGGGTAGCGTAGGGGTACTGCTGGGGGTAGTGTTTTATGGTTTAGGGTAGTGCAGTGGTGTTTGGGTAGTGTAGGGGTTCGTGCTGGGGTAGTTTTTTAGGGTTTAGGGTAGTGCAGTGGTGTTTGTGTAGTGTAGGAGGTCGTGTTTTAGGGTTTAGGGTAGTGCAGTGGTCTTTGGGTAGTGTAGGGAGTCGTGCGGGGGTATTGTTTTAGAGTTTAGGGTAGTGCAGTGGTCTTTGGGTAGTGTAGGGGTTGTGCGGGGGTAGTGTTTTAGGGATTAGGGTAGTGCATTGGTATTTGGGTAGTGTAGGGGGTCATGCGGGGGGTAGTGTTTTAGGGTTTAGGGCAGTGCAGTGGTGTTTAGGTAGTGTAGGGGGTCGTGCTGGGGGAGTGTTTTAGGGTTTAGGGCAGTGCAGTGGTGTTCGGGTAGTGTAGGGGGTCGTGCTGGGGGAGTGTTTTAGGGTTTAGGGCAGTGCAGTCGTGTTCGGGTAGTGTAGGGGTCGTGCTGGGGGAGTATTTTAGGGTTTAGGGTAGTGCAGTGGTGTTCGGGTAGTGTAGGGGGTCATGCTGGGGGTTGTGTTCTAGGGTTTAGGGCAGTGCAGTGGTGTTCGGGCAGTGTAGGGGGTCGTGCTGGGGGTGGTGTTTTAGGGTTTAGGGCAGTGCAGTGGTGTTCGGGCAGTGAAGGGGGTCGTGCTGGGAGTGGTGTTTCAGGGTTTAGGGCAGTGCAGTGGTGTTCGGGCAGTGTAGGGGGTCGTGCAGGGGTGGTGTTTCAGAGTTTAGGGCAGTGCAGTGGTGTTCGGGCAGTCGTGCAGGGGTGGTGTTTCAGGGTTTAGGGCAGTGGTGTTCGGCAGTGTAGGGGGTCATGCTGGGGGTGGTGTTTCAGGGTTTGGGGCAGTGCAGTGGTGTTCGAGCAGTAAAGGGGGTCATGCTGGGGGTGGTGTTTCAGGGTTTAGGGCAGTGCAGTGGTGTTCGGGCAGTGTAGGGGGCGGTGCAGGGGGTGGTGTTTCAGGGTTTAGGGCAGTGCAGTGGTGTTCGGGCAGTGTAGGGGTGGTGCAGGGGTGGTGTTTCAGGGTTTAGGGCAGTGCAGTGGTGTTCGGGCAGTGTAGGGGGTCATGCAGGGGTGGTGTTTCAGGGTTTAGGGCAGTGCAGTGGTGTTCGGGCAGTGTAGGGGGCGGTGCAGGGGTGGTGTTTTAGGGTTTAGGGCAGTACAGTGGTGTTCGGGCATTGTAGGGGGTGGTGCTGGGGCTGGTGTTTCAGGGTTTAGGGCAGTGCAGTAGTGTTTGGGCAGTGTAGGGGGTCGTGCAGGGGGTGGTGTTTCAGGGTTTAGGGCAGTGCAGTGGTGTTCGGCCAGTGTAGGTAGTCTTGCTGGGGGTGGTGTTTCAGGGTTTAGGGCAGTGCAGTAGTTTTCGGGCAGTGTAGGCGGTTGTGCTGGGGCTGGTGTTTCAGGGTTTAGGGCAGTGCAGTGGTGTTCGGGAGGTGTACGGGTTTGTGCTGGGGCTGGTGTTTCAGGGTTTAGGGCAGTGCAGTGGTGTGCGGGCAGTGTACGGGGTTGTGCTGGGGCTGGTGTTTCATAATTTAGGGCAGTGAAGTGGTGTTCGGGCAGTGTAGGGGGTAGTGCTGGGGTGGTGTTTCAGGGTTTAGGGCAGTGCAGTGGTGTTCGGGCAGTGTAGGGGGTCGTGCTGGGGCTGGTGTTTCAGGGTTTAGGGCAGTGCAGTGGTGTTCGGGCAGTGTAGGGGGTCGTGCTGGGGCTGGTGTTTCAGGGTTTTGGGCAGAGCAGTGGTGTTCGGGCAGTGTAGGGAGTCGTGCTGGGGGTGGTGTTTCAGGGTTTAGGGCAGTGCAGTGGTGTTCGGGCAGTGTAGGGGGTCTTGCTGGGGGTGGTGTTTCAGGGTTTAGGGCAGTGCAGAGGTGTTCGGGCAGTGTAGGGGGTCTTGCTGGGGGTGGTGTTTCAGGGTTTAGGGCAGTGGTGTTCAGGCAGTGTAGGGGGTCTTGCTGGGGGTGATGTTTCAGGGTTTAGGGCAGTGCAGTGGTGTTTGGGTAGTGTAGGGGGTCGTGCTGGGGTTAGTGTTTTAGGGTTTTAGGGTTTAGGGTAGTGCAGTGGTGTTTGGGTAGTGTAGGGGATACTGCTGGGGGTAGTGGTTTAGGGTTTTGGGTAGTGCATTGGTGTTTGGGTAGTGTAGGGGGTACTGCTGGGGTTAGTGTTTTAGGGTTTAGGGTAGTGCAGTGGTGTTTGGGTAGCGTAGGGGGTACTGCTGGGGTAGTGTTTTATGGTTTAGGGTAGTGCAGTGGTGTTTGGGTAGTGTAGGGGTTCGTGCTGGGGTAGTTTTTAGGGTTTAGGGTAGTGCAGTGGTGTTTGTGTAGTGTAGGAGGTCGTGTTTTAGGGTTTAGGGTAGTGCAGTGGTCTTTGGGTAGTGTAGGGAGTCGTGCGGGGGTATTGTTTTAGAGTTTAGGGTAGTGCAGTGGTCTTTGGGTAGTGTAGGGGTTGTGCGGGGGTAGTGTTTTAGGGATTAGGGTAGTGCATTGGTATTTGGGTAGTGTAGGGGGTCATGCGGGGGGTAGTGTTTTAGGGTTTAGGGCAGTGCAGTGGTGTTTAGGTAGTGTAGGGGGTCGTGCTGGGGGAGTGTTTTAGGGTTTAGGGCAGTGCAGTGGTGTTCGGGTAGTGTAGGGGGTCGTGCTGGGGGAGTGTTTTAGGGTTTAGGGCAGTGCAGTCGTGTTCGGGTAGTGTAGGGGTCGTGCTGGGGGAGTATTTTAGGGTTTAGGGTAGTGCAGTGGTGTTCGGGTAGTGTAGGGGGTCATGCTGGGGGTTGTGTTCTAGGGTTTAGGGCAGTGCAGTGGTGTTCGGGAAGTGTAGGGGGTCGTGCTGGGGGTGGTGTTTTAGGGTTTAGGGCAGTGCAGTGGTGTTCGGGCAGTGTAGGGGTCGTGCTGGGAGTGGTGTTTCAGGGTTTAGGGCAGTGCAGTGGTGTTCGGGCAGTGTAGGGGGTCGTGCAGGGGGTGGTGTTTCAGAGTTTAGGGCAGTGCAGTGGTGTTCGGGCAGTCGTGCAGGGGTGGTGTTTCAGGGTTTAGGGCAGTGGTGTTCGGCAGTGTAGGGGGTCATGCTGGGGGTGGTGTTTCAGGGTTTGGGGCAGTGCAGTGGTGTTCGAGCAGTAAAGGGGGTCATGCTGGGGGTGGTGTTTCAGGGTTTAGGGCAGTGCAGTGGTGTTCGGGCAGTGTAGGGGCGGTGCAGGGGGTGGTGTTTCAGGGTTTAGGGCAGTGCAGTGGTGTTCGGGCAGTGTAGGGGTGGTGCAGGGGTGGTGTTTCAGGGTTTAGGGCAGTGCAGTGGTGTTCGGGCAGTGTAGGGGGTCGTGCAGGGGTGGTGTTTCAGGGTTTAGGGCAGTGCAGTGGTGTTCGGGCAGTGTAGGGGGCGGTGCAGGGGGTGGTGTTTTAGGGTTTAGGGCAGTACAGTGGTGTTCGGGCATTGTAGGGGGTGGTGCTGGGGCTGGTGTTTCAGGGTTTAGGGCAGTGCAGTAGTGTTTGGGCAGTGTAGGGGGTCGTGCAGGGGTGGTGTTTCAGGGTTTAGGGCAGTGCAGTGGTGTTCGGCCAGTGTAGGTAGTCTTGCTGGGGGTGGTGTTTCAGGGTTTAGGGCAGTGCAGTAGTTTTCGGGCAGTGTAGGCGGTTGTGCTGGGGCTGGTGTTTCAGGGTTTAGGGCAGTGCAGTGGTGTTCGGGCAGGTGTACGGGTTTGTGCTGGGTCTGGTGTTTCAGGGTTTAGGGCAGTGCAGTGGTGTGCGGGCAGTGTACGGGGTTGTGCTGGGGCTGGTGTTTCATAATTTAGGGCAGTGCAGTGGTGTTCGGGCAGTGTAGGGGGTCATGCTGGGGTGGTGTTTCAGGGTTTAGGGCAGTGCAGTGGTGTTCGGGCAGTGTAGGGGGTCGTGCTGGGGCTGGTGTTTCAGGGTTTAGGGCAGTGCAGTGGTGTTCGGGCAGTGTAGGGGGTCGTGCTGGGGCTGGTGTTTCAGGGTTTTGGGCAGAGCAGTGGTGTTCGGGCAGTGTAGGGGGTCGTGCTGGGGGTGGTGTTTCAGGGTTTAGGGCAGTGCAGTGGTGTTCGGGCAGTGTAGGGGGTCTTGCTGGGGGTGGTGTTTCAGGGTTTAGGGCAGTGCAGTGGTGTTCGGGCAGTGTAGGGGGTCATGCTGGGGGTGGTGTTTCAGGGTTTAGGGCGGTGCAGTGGTGTTCGTGCAGTGTAGGGGGTCGTGCTGGGGGTGGTGTTTCAGGGTTTAGGGCAGTGCAGTGGTGTTCGGGCAGTGTAGGGGGTCGTGCTGGGGGTGGTGTTTCAGGGTTTAGGGCAGTGCAGTAGTGTTCGGGCAGTGTAGGGGGTCGTGCAGGGGGTGGTGTTTCAGGGTTTAGGGCAGTACAGTGGTGTTCGGGCAGTGTAGGGGGTCGTGCAGGGGGTGGTGTTTCAGGGTTTAGGGCAGTGCAGTGGTGTTCGGGCAGTGTAGGGGGTCGTGCTGGGGCTGGTGTTTCAGGGTTTAGGGCAGTGCAGTGGTGTTCGGGCAGTGTAGGGGGTCTTGCTGGGGGTGGTGTTTCAGGGTTTAGGGCAGTGTAGGGGGTCTTGCTGGGGGTGATGTTTCAGGGTTTAGGGTAGTGCAGTGGTGTTCGGGCAGTGTAGGGGGTCTTGCTGGGGGTAGTGTTTCAGGGTTTAGGGCAGTGCAGTGGTGTTCGTGCAGTATAGGGGGTCGTGCTGGGGATGGTGTTTCTGGGTTTAGGGCAGTGCAGTAGTGTTCGAGCAGTGTAGGGGGTTGTGCAGGGGTGGTGTTTCAGGGTTTAGGGCAGTGCAGTGGTGTTCGGGCAGTGTAGGGGGTCATGCACGGGGTGGTGTTTCAGGGTTTAGGGCAGTGCAGTGGTGTTCGGGCAGTGTAGGGTGTTGTGCTGGGGCTGGTGTTTCAGGGTTCAGGGCAGTGCAGTGGTGTTCGGGCAGTGTAGGGGGTCGTGCT
Organism: Calotriton arnoldi; assembly: GCA_963921515.1. NCBI lineage: Eukaryota > Metazoa > Chordata > Amphibia > Caudata > Salamandridae > Calotriton > Calotriton arnoldi. Next base: position 3,691,387 of record CAWUFW010000699.1, read on the forward strand.
GAGGCTGGTGTTTCACGGTTTAGGGCAGTGCAGTGGTGTTCGGGCAGTGTAGGGGGTCGTGCTGGGGCTGGTGTTTCAGGGTTTAGGGCAGTGCAGTGGTGTTCGGGCAGTGTAGGCGGTCGTGCTGGGGCTGGTGTTTCAGGGTTTAGGGCAGTGCAGTGGTGTTCGGGCAGTGTAGGGGGTCGTGCTGGGGCTGGTGTTTCAGGGTTTAGGGCAGTGCAGTGGTGCTCGGGCAGTGTAGGGGGTCGTGCTGGGGGTGATGTTTCAGGGTTTAGGGTAGTGCAGTGGTGTTCGGGCAGTGTAGGGGGTCGTGCAGGGGCTGGTGTTTCAAGGTTTAGGGCAGTGCAGTGGTGTTCGGGCAGTGTAGGGGGTCGTGCTGGGGCTGGTGTTTCAGGGTTTTGGGCAGAGCAGTGGTGCTCGGGCAGTGTAGGGGGTCATGCTGGGGGTAGTATTTCAGGGTTTAGGGGAGTGCAGTGGTGTTCGGGCAGTGTAGGGGGTCGTGCTGGGGGTGGTGTTTCAGGGTTTAGGTCAGTGGTGTTCGGGCAGTGTAGGGGGTCTTGCTGGGGGTGATGTTTCAGGGTTTAGGGCAGTGCAGTGGTGTTCGGGCAGTGTAGGGGTCTTGCTGGGGGTAGTGTTTCAGGGTTTAGGGCAGTGCAGTGGTGTTCGGGCAGTGTAGGGGGTCATGCTGGGGGTGGTGTTTCAGGGTTTAGGGCAGTGCAGTGGTGTTCGGGCAGTGTAGGGGGTCGTGAAGGGGTGGTGTTTCAGGGTTTAGGGCAGTGCAGTGGTGTTCGGGCAGTGTAGGGGGTCGTGCTAGGGGTGGTGTTTCAGGGTTTAGGGCAGTGCAGTGGTGTTCGGGTAGTGTAGGGGGTCATGCAGGGGCTGGTGTTTCAGGGTTTAGGGCAGTGCAGTGGTGTTCGGGCAGTGTAGGGGGTCGTGCTGGGGGTAGTGTTTTAGGGTTTAGGGTAGTGCAGTGGTGCTTGTGTAGTGTAGGGGGTCGTGCTGGGGGTAGTGTTTTAGGGTTTAGGAAAAGTGCAGTGGTGTTTCTGTAGTGTAGGGGTCATGTTTTAGGGTAGTGCAGTGGTGTTTGGGTAGTGTAGGGGGTCGTGCTGGGCGTAGTGTTTTAGGATTTAGGTTAGTGCAGTGGTGTTTGGGTAGTGTAGGGGGTCGTGCTGGGGGTAGTGTTTTAGGGTTTAGGGTAGTGCAGTGGTGTTTGTGTAGTGTAGGGGGTCGTGCTGGGGGTAGTGTTTTAGGGTTTAGGGTAGTGCAGTGGTGCTTGTGTAGTGTAGGGGGTCGTGCTGGGGGTAGTGTTTTAGGGTTTAGGGTAGTGCAGTGGTGTTTGTGTAGTGTAGGGGGTCATGTTTTAGGGTAGTGCAGTGGTGTTTGGGTAGTGTAGGGGGTCGTGCTGGGGGTAGTGTTTTAGGGTTTAGGATAGTGCAGTGGTGCTTCTGTAGTGTAGGGGGTCGTGCTGGGGGTAGTGTTTTAGGGTTTAAGGTAGTGCAGTGGTGTTTTTGTAGTGTAGGGGGTCATGTTTTAAGATGCAATGCTCCAATACCTGACCAGTCTGCACTACATAAAACTGCAAAAAAACAAAAAATAAAAAGTGTTTTGCACACTTTTGTCATTGGGCTATATGTGGGCTACATCTGGGTAATATTTGTGCTACATTTGGGCTCTTTTTTCACTGGTGGCCATCTTGGAAGACTTCTTTGTTATGAAGTTTCCTAATTTCTTCATTTACTGCAGTCTCCTCAGTAGGAAATGCTTTCAGTTTTTACTTTGATTCCATCAAGAAGGCATTCAGATGTGTCTCACATCTGCCATAAATTCAGAATGTTAGCACTCTAGTTGCTCATTAGATCACTGGAGTAAAGCTACTGCTCACCAGGGAGTTAACTGGTAGTCTGCTGCTGGTATTGAAAGTGATTGTTTCAGTCTGCATGTCAGAATTTTCTAATGAAATAGAAGAGGATTTGAGATCTCACTTAAAACATGCCCTAATTTTTCTTTCTGCAGCACTAACCATAATTTTTATTTCAAAAGAACCCCTCATTTTGTTCCTTTTTAAATTAAATGTTTTAAGTGTTACCGGTTTATTCCAATCAAGATGGCTTCAGGTGTGCCATACTTTTGTCATAAGTAAGGCTGTTAGCGGTCTAGTTGTTCTTTAGAACACTCTGGGAAGCTTCAGTAGAACACAAAGGCATCAACTGGCAGGCTGCTCCTGTTCAAATATAACAGGAAGATATTTGAGATCACACTTGAAATATGTCCTAATTTTTCTTTCTACAGCACTAACCATAATTTCTATGACAAAATGAACCCCATCATTTTGTTCCTTTTTAAATTAAATTGTTTAAGTGTTACCAGTTTATTCCAATCAAGATGGCTTCAGGTGTGCCATACGTTTGTCATAAGTAAGGCTGTTAGCACTCTAGTTGTTCTTTAGAACACTCTGGGAAGCTGCAGTAGAACACAAAGGAATCAACTGACAGTCTCTGCCCTTGTTGGATGTACATGTTTTACTGAGAATGTCAGACTTCATTCTCACATGAGTGAGAAAGATAAAGTGAATTTACAGAAAATATGCTCTCATTTTAGCTTCTGGAGCACCTTCCAAACCTCCATGGGACAAGCATGAGAAAATAGTGTTCTCTCAAACATGATTCATGATATCCCAGCAGAAGGTTTTTCACATGGTAAAATCACCTTAGAATACACCACAATTCCTAAAATTAGTATGGTACCATCAACAAATAAATTCTAATGTAACTAAAGCCTGTTATCACCCTTTATAGTTCTCCTTTTGGTGACCCTCAAAATCTTCTATTCACTACAATGCATTTCAATGAGGTACTATCATTTATATTGGTCCCAAGATGGCTGCCAGCAATTCCAGGATGAAGTGCTGACAGCCAATCAGATCTCACGATGACATGTGTGGTTAGGCTCCGCCCAGATATATATGTGACTTTACTTTTGATTTTCTCAGGAACTACTGAACGGATTTACACCATTTAAGCAAAGGCACGACACTGAACCAAGGGCTACCTCTTTGCCAAATTTGGTGTAATTCCGTTCAGCAGTTCGGGCTGTAGCTGCGACTAAAGGTTCCTATGGAAAAATGAATGGGGAAAATGCGTTTTGGGACCCCCTTTTTTCTCGGCCCCGCTTGACGTATCACCCCAAGACTTTCAGGATAGGAGCGGACCGGAGCGCCCCAACAAGTTGGAAACTTTCGCGAAGATTCGTCAACCGGCGCCAACGTTATTTCAAATAGAATGTCGCGGATTTCCTATGGATAATAGGTTTTAACTATAACTATCTACTGGCGACCGCCAGTAGATATATATATATATATATATATATATATATATATATATATATATATATATATATATATATATATATATATATATATTATCTACTGGCGGTCGCCAGTAGATAGTTATAGTTAGGACCTATTTTCCATAGGAAATCCGCAACATTCTATTTGAAATAGCGTTGCGCCGGTTGACGAATCTTGCAAAAGTTTCCAACTTGTTGGGGCGCTCGGTCCACTCCTATCCTGAAAGTCTCGGGGTGATTCGTGAGTGGGGGCCGAGAAAAAGGAGTCCCAAAACATGTTTTCCCCATTCATTTTCCATAGGAACCTTTAGTCGCAGCTACAGCTCGAACTGCTGAGCGGAATTACACAAATTTGGCAAAGAGGTAGCCCTGGTTCAGTGTCGTGCCTTACTGGTGTAAATCCGTTCAGTAGTTCCTGAGAAAATCAAAAGTAAAATCACATATATATCTGGGCAGAGCCTAACCACACATGTCACTGTGAGATCTGATTGGCTGTCAGCACTTCATCCTGGAATTGCTGGCAGCCATCTTGGGACCAATATAAATGATAGTACCCCATTGAAATGCATTGTAATGAATCAAAGATTTTGAGGGTTACCAAAAGGAGAACTATAAAGGGTGATAACAGACTTTAGTTACATTAAAATTCATTTGTTGATGGTACCATACTAATTTCAGGAATTGTGGTGTGTTCTAAGGTGATTTTACCCTGTGAAAAACCTTCTGCTGGGATATCATGAATCATGTTTGAGAGAAAACTATTTTCACATGCTTGTCCCATAGAGTTTTGGAAGGTGCTCCAGAAGCTAAAATGAGAGCATATTTTCTGTAAATTCACATTATCTTTCTCAGTCATGTGAGAATGAAGTCTGACATTCTCAGTAAAACATGCACATCCAACAAGGGCAGAGACTGTCAGTTGATTCCTTTGTGTTCTACTGCAGCTTCCCAGAGTGTTCTAAAGAACAACTAGAGTGCTAACAGCCTTACTTATGACAAAAGTATGGCACACCTGAAACCATCTTGATTGGAATAAACTGGTAACACTTAAAACATTTAATTTAAAAGGAACAAAATGAGGGAGTGCTTTTGAAATAGAAATTATGGTTAGTGCTGCAGAAAGAAAATTAGGACATGTTTTAAGTGAGATCTCAAATCCTCTTCTATTTCATTAGAAAATTCTGACATGCAGACTGAAACAATCACTTTCAATACCAGCAGCAGACTTCCAGTTAACTCCCTGGTGAGCAGTAGCTTTACTACAGTGATCTAATGAGCAACTAGAGTGAAAACATTCTGAATTTATGGCAAATGTGAGACACATCTGAATGCCTTCTTGATGGAATCAAAGTAAAAAACTGAAAGCATTTCCTACTGAGGAGACTGCAGTAAATGAGGTGGTGTTCAGGCAGTGTAGGGGGTCGTGCTGGGGCTGGTGTTTCAGTGTTTAGGGCAGTGCAGTGGTGTTCGGGCAGTGTAGGTGGTCGAGCTGGGGCTGGTGTTTCAGGGTTTAGGGCAGTGCAGTGGTGTTCGGGTAGTGTAGGGGGTCATGCTGGGGCTGGTGTTTCAGGGTTTAGGGCAGTGCAGTGGTGTTCGGGCAGTGTAGGGGGTCTTGCTGGGGCTGGTGTTTCAGAGTCTAGGGCAGTGCAGTGGTGTTCGGGCAGTGTAGGGGGTCTTGCTGGGGCTGGTGTTTCAGGGTTTAGGGCAGTGCAGTGGTGTTCGGACAGTGTAGGGGGTCATGCTGGTGGTGGTGTTTCAGGGTTTAGGGCAGTACAGTGGTGTTCGGGCAGTGTAGGGGGTCGTGCTGGGGCTAGTGTTTCAGGGTTTATGGCAGAGCAATGGTGTTCAGGCAGTGTAGGGGGTCATGCAGGGGGTGGTGTTTCAGGGTTTAGGGCAGTGCAGTGGTTTTTCGGGCAATTGTGGGGAAAAACTGTGTTGTGTTTTAGCTTAATAGGTTTGGGTGTGGGTTTGTCTCTGCTCAATTCAGACAATGACTGGGCCCTTTCCTTACTTATCCTCCTCACTGGATGTGTTGCACTCTGCATTCCCAGCTCTCTGCACTGAAGTTGGAGAGATAACATGTGCATGCTTGCTATGTTGGAGTTTCCACTTGGTCTATCATTGGTAATTTGTGGTCTCTGCATGCATTTATGTCAAAAAAGAGTATCTTTCCAAATACGTTCAGAGTCTGCGCACAGATTGAGCTGACCACATCCTCCAAATCTGACACCCTCCCTCAACAGTGTCTCAGAGGACGCTTCTCATGAATGACACTCTTGGCGCCTAGATTGTCCAGACGTTTGTCCAAAATGTCAAACCGGCGGTCCAAGGATTTAAACCAGCGCGGAGGCTCTCTGCAGCTGGAAATCTGGGCTTATGGGTTGATCCACTGGGGGACCTGAGTCCCAGCGCCCCAGTAGCCATACTCATGCGTCTGTAGCTTCTGGGGACCCTTCTCCGTCACCCTGGGGAAACTGCAACACTCGCTGCTTCGGATCTTTACGGCCCATGCCTTCTCGACCACATCCACATAATGCAGCACCCTCCGTTGCGCCAGCCAGAAGGTTCCTGTTGGGCCAATGTGAGTGGAAGGAAGGAGGAGGCAGTCTGCAACATTCGCAGGGAGTAAAGCAGGAGACTCGAGGAAGAGCCCCGGGCCTCACCGGATATCCGCGCGTCGGACCCACCCGTGAACTATCACTCCTTTGGGGTGTATCAGCCGCAGCACACCCTCACACCAGAAAGCAGCTGCACAATGCAGACCGGGATACCCTGCAGCCGCAACTGGTTCCCTTCACATGGAGATCCCAGGCAGTTCGCATTGATGTCCCGCCGCCTTTACGACGACTCACATATTGCTGGGGCCCCACCACAGCACCAATCTGCCGGCCGCAGGCCGAAGATGAGGGCCGAGGTGTTGCTGGCCTCCCTCGCTCCCGCCCGGATCCCAGGCCCTCCTACAGCCCCTGTCACCGCCGGGCCTCCGGGACGTCCGCCGCGGTGGGGCCCACGTACTCCCAGCCTGCGGTCCTCCCCACAACGGCCAAGCCAAATCTTGGGGGGGAGGAGGTGGTCGGGCCCGGGATAGCCACGGCTCACCCTCGCCGCCGCTCACTCCGGCACTCTGCTTGGGTGAGGGCTCCGGCAAATCCGCAGGAACCGTCGCGTGCTGCAGGCCGCCGGGCCGCAAGTCGGGGCCCGGATCGGCGCAGGCGCAGCGCACAGCTCTGCTCGATGGAGATTAGTCGGGCCCCGGCTTGGGTTGATGTTTTCTCCTCCGCGGGCCCCCTGCCCAATCCCCGCCAGGTCACAGACGGCGTGCGCCGACTCTTGCGTTGGTCTCCCTTAGTCTAGGGGACGCCTTTGGTGCTGATGAGTGCCAGTTTCTGCGGAGTGGCCGACAGGCGCTTCAGAGCGGCACGGCCATCGCGTTCGGCGCAGTTGGCCACGCCCCGGCAGGAACAAAGAGAACGATGTAAAAATCAAAGAAATGCAAAGCGATCCATATGACACCTTGAGCAGGACTTCCAAGAACCCGATGTTGATGAATGATGTCTTGTAATAAAGAAATTAAGTGATGATTTAGAAATCATTGGGGATTTGTGAGAGTTGTTTTTTTCTGCCTATTAAACGCATCACGAATTTGAGCTACACTAACCTAAGTTGTGTTTACACTGGTCCTCCATCTTGCATCAACGTCACCAGGCCGGCTCTGAGTGCGGTGCAGTCTGTGTTGTCCACCTGGGCGCCGACGTGACAGTGAGAGGCGTCATTTTTCCAAGTATATTCTCACTTCCGCGGGAGCACTTGCCGCGTTCCTGGCCTTCAGCAGTTATCAGGCATCAATTGTTACGCAGGTCAACTCCCGTGATTAATCGTCTTCCTGGAAAAAGACCGGAGGTTTGTCTGAGTTGAAGTTTAGACTCATCCTAAGGTAGTGCAGAGGGTTCAAAATGCCTCGCATGTTAAGAACGAGTACCATGCTGATAACAAAGGTACATACAATGGAAATAGGTCAGTGGGCTACTGCTTCTGTAAGAGAGCTCCTTTTGTTACTTGTCGTTTATAAGAATCCAAAATCCTAATATACAGGTACATTGAGCTATTTAACTGTCACCCTCGAGCTGCTGCAAACTGCTAGGTATATGTTAGCGCTATATGTTTTTTGCCCAGTCTTTCATTATCCTAATCTTGCCAAAAGGGTTCATTTTGGTAGAAAACAATATCATTATTATTAAAGAGAACCCCTAACAATGATGTTATGTTTTACAATTCTGAATTTGCGCTTTTCCAGAATAAGGACTCTAAACTATATTGCCTACCAGTATCGATGTCATGTCACTCCTACACTACACCTTGCAGTCCTGTCTGATGTAACATTTCCTATACACTGATTTACACAAATGATTGTCTCTGTGCAATGTGTGTGTGGTGTAAGGTGCTGCTGACACCTTACACTGGTATGAGTGGCGCTATAAAACTAAATGAATCCGAGAGACAGTGGTTACGGAGACTTGAGGGGCACTGTTAATGGGTGCTAGTGAGGGAATCCGTGGCAGAGGTGGTCATTGGGGGGCGTCAGAAGACATTGTCGCACAGGGCGCCACCAGTGCTAATAGCCGGCCCTGTGCGCCACAGACACACCACGTTATAGGCTATTGCTGTCCCTACGAAGTGCTAAAGAAAGAACACCGTCTAGAAGCACACGACTAACAGAGTACAGTTCACTGAGTCTTTAGTTACATGACCTGCGATTAACGATCAATGATTATCACTTTCAGATGCTAGTCTTATCGACTTGCCATACTCCGAGATGTATAGCGATGCTACTGACTGTAGAATGCCTCTTCAGAGCAGTCCTACAGTGTCACTTCATAAAGACAGACCTATTCAATAACCTATTACGATATTCGATAGTCTAGCTGAGAGAGAAAACAAGCATCAAACAGCAATACATGTGGACTTGCAGTCACGCATTGCTGTTTGATGCTTGTTTTCTCTCTCAGCTAGACTATACATTGTAATAGGTTATTGAATAGGTCTGTCTTTATGACAGCGATACTGTAGGACTGCTCTGATGAGGCGCAGTAGTCAGTAGCATCCTTACATCTCGAGTTTGCAAGCGATAAATTAGCATCTGAATGTAATAGTCGTGTGATCATCTAATCGTAGGTCTGTATCTAGAGACGCAGGAACTGTAATCGAGGGTTCTTGTAGATGGTGTTCTTTCTTTTGCACTTCGTAGGGATAGTAGTCCTAAAAGTATATATCTGTGGGCACAGGGCCGGCATTAGCACTGGTGGCGCCCTGTGCGACAATGTCTTCTGACGCCCCCCATTGACCACCTCTGCCACGGATTCCCTCACTAGCACCCTTTAACAGTGCCCCTCAAGTCTCCGTAACCACTGTCTCTCGGATTCATTTAGTTTTATAGCGCCACTCATACCAGTGTAAGGTGTCAGCAGCACCTTACACCACACACACATTGCACAGAGACAATCATTTGTGTAAATCAGTGTATAGGAAATGTTACATCTGACAGGAGTGCAAGGTGTAGTGTAGGAGTGACATGACATCGATACTGGTAGGCAATATAGTTTAGAGTCCTTATTCTGGTAAAGCGCAAATTCAGAATGTTAAAACATAACATCATTGTTAGGGGTTCTCTTTAATAATAATGATATTGTTTTCTAACCAAATGAACCCTTTTGGCAAGATTAGGATAATGATAGACTGGGCAAAAAAACATGTAGCGCTAACATATACCTAGCAGTTTGCAGCAGCTCGAGGGGGTGACAGCTAAATGCTCAATGTACCTGTATATTAGGATTTTGGATTCTTATAAACGACAAGTAACAAAAGGAGCTCTCTTACAGAAGCAGTAGCCCACTGACCTATTTCCATTGTATGCACTTTGTTATCAGCATGGTACTCGTTCTTAACTTGCGAGGCATTTTGAACCCTCTGCACTACCTTAGGATGAGTCTAAACTTCAACTCAGACAAACCTCCGGTCTTTTTCCAGGAAGACGATTAATCACGGGAGTTGTCCTGCGTTTCAATTGATGCCTGATAACTGCTGAAGGCCAGGAACGCGGCAAGTGCTCCCGCGGAAGTGAGAATATACTTGGAAAAATGACGCCTGTCACTGTCAGGTCGGCGCCCAGGTGGACAACACAGACTGCACCGCACTCAGAGCCGGCCTGGTGACGTTGATGCAAGATGGAGGACCAGTGTAAACACAACTTAGGTTAGTGTAGCTCAAATTGCAGATGCGTTTAATAGGCAGAAAAAAACAACTCTCACAAATCCCCAATGATTTCTAAATCATCACTTAATTTCTTTATTACAAGACATCATTCATCAACATCGGGTTCTTGGAAGTCCTGCTCAAGGTGTCTTATGGATCGCTTTGCATTTCTTTGATTTTTACATCGTTCTCTTTGTTCCTGCCGGGGCGTGGCCAACTGCGCCGAACGCGATGGCGGTGCCGCTCTGAAGCGCCTGTCGGCCACTCCGCAGAAACTGGCACTCATCAGCACCAAAGGCGTCCCCTAGACTAAGGGAGACCAACGCATGAGTCGGCGCACGCCGTCTGTGAGCTGGCGGGGATTGGGCAGGGGGCCCGCGGAGGAGAAAACATCAACCCAAGCCGGGGCCCGACTAATCTCCATCGAGCAGAGCTGTGCGCTGCGCCTGCGCCGATCCGGGCCCCGACTTGCGGCCTGGCGTGCCTGCAGCACGCGACGGTTCCTGCGGATTTGCCGGAGCCCTCACCCAAGCAGAGTGCCGGAGTGAGCGGCGGCGAGGGTGAGCCGTGGCTATCCCGGGCGACCGACCTCCTCCCCCCCAAGATTTGGCTTGGCCGTTGTGGGGAGGACCGCAGGCTGGGAGTACGTGGGGCCCACCGCGGCGGTCGTCCCGGAGGCCCGGCGGTGACAGGGGCTGTAGGAGGGCCTGGGATCCGGGCGGGAGCGAGGGAGGCCAGCAACACCTCGGCCCTCATCTTCGGCCTGCGGCCGGCAGATTGGTGCTGTGGTGGGGCCCCAGCAATATGTGAGTCGTCGTAAAGGCGGCGGGACATCAATGCGAACTGCCTGGGATCTCCATGTGAAGGGAACCAGTTGCGGCTGCAGGGTATCCCGGTCTGCATTGTGCAGCTGCTTTCTGGTGTGAGGGTGTGCTGCGGCTGTTACACCCCAAAGGAGTGATAGTTCACGGGTGGGTCCGACGCGCGGATATCCGGTGAGGCCCGGGGCTCTTCCTCGAGTCTCCTGCTTTACTCCCTGCGAATGTTGCAGACTGCCTCCTCCTTCCTTCCACTCACATTGGCCCAACAGGAACCTTCTGGCTGGCGCAACGGAGGGTGCTGCATTAGTGGGATGTGGTCGAGAAGGCATGGGCCGTAAAGATCCGAAGCAGCGAGTGTTGCAGTTTCCCCAGGGTGACGGAGAAGGGTCCCCAGAAGCTACAGACGCTTGAGTATGGCTACTGGGGCGCTGGGACTCAGGTCCCCCAGTGGATCAACCCATAAGCCCAGATTTCCTGCTGCAGAGAGCCTCCGCGCTGGTTTAAATCCTTGGACCGCCGGTTTGACATTTTGGACAAACGTCTGGACAATCTAGGCGCCATGAGTGTCATTCATGAGAAGCGTCCTCTGAGACACTGTTGAGGGAGGGTGTCAGATTTGGAGGATGTGGTCAGCTCAATCTGTGCGCAGACTCTGAACGTATTTGGAAAGATACTCTTTTTTGACATAAATGCATGCAGAGACCACAAATTACCAATGATAGACCAAGTGGAAACTCCAACATAGCAAGCATGCAACGTTATCTCTCCAACTTCAGTGCAGAGAGCTGGGAATGCAGAGTGCAACACATCCAGTGAGGAGGATAAGTAAGGAAAGGGCCGAGTCATTGTCTGAATTGAGCAGAGACAAACCCACACCCAAACCTATTAAGCTAAAACACAACACAGTTTTTCCCCACAATTGCCCGAAAAACCACTGCACTGCCCTAAACCCTGAAACACCACCCCCTGCATGACCCCCTACACTGCCTGAACACCATTGCTCTGCCATAAACCCTGAAACACTAGCCCCAGCACGACCCCCTACACTGCCCGAACACCACTGTACTGCCCTAAACCCTGAAACACCACCACCAGCATGACCCCCTACACTGTCCGAACACCACTGCACTGCCCTAAACCCTGAAACACCAGCCCCAGCAAGACCCCCTACACTGCCCGAACACCACTGCACTGCCCTAGACTCTGAAACACCAGCCCCAGCAAGACCCCCTACACTGCCCGAACACCACTGCACTGCCCTAAACCCTGAAACACCAGCCCCAGCATGACCCCCTACACTACCCGAACACCACTGCACTGCCCTAAACCCTGAAACACCAGCCCCAGCTCGACCACCTACACTGCCCGAACACCACTGCACTGCCCTAAACACTGAAACACCAGCCCCAGCACGACCCCCTACACTGCCTGAACACCACCTCATTTACTGCAGTCTCCTCAGTAGGAAATGCTTTCAGTTTTTACTTTGATTCCATCAAGAAGGCATTCAGATGTGTCTCACATTTGCCATAAATTCAGAATGTTTTCACTCTAGTTGCTCATTAGATCACTGTAGTAAAGCTACTGCTCACCAGGGAGTTAACTGGAAGTCTGCTGCTGGTATTGAAAGTGATTGTTTCAGTCTGCATGTCAGAATTTTCTAATGAAATAGAAGAGGATTTGAGATCTCACTTAAAACATGTCCTAATTTTCTTTCTGCAGCACTAACCATAATTTCTATTTCAAAAGCACCCCTCATTTTGTTCCTTTTTAAATTAAATGTTTTAAGTGTTACCAGTTTATTCCAATCAAGATGGTTTCAGGTGTGCCATACTTTTGTCATAAGTAAGGCTGTTAGCACTCTAGTTGTTCTTTAGAACACTCTGGGAAGCTGCAGTAGAACACAAAGGAATCAACTGACAGTCTCTGCCCTTGTTGGATGTGCATGTTTTACTGAGAATGTCAGACTTCATTCTCACATGACTGAGAAAGATAATGTGAATTTACAGAAAATATGCTCTCATTTTAGCTTCTGGAGCACCTTCCAAAACTCTATGGGACAAGCATGTGAAAATAGTTTTCTCTCAAACATGATTCATGATATCCCAGCAGAAGGTTTTTCACAGGGTAAAATCACCTTAGAACACACCACAATTCCTGAAATTAGTATGGTACCATCAACAAATGAATTTTAATGTAACTAAAGTCTGTTATCACCCTTTATAGTTCTCCTTTGGTAACCCTCAAAATCTTTGATTCATTACAATGCATTTCAATGGGGTACTATCATTTATATTGGTCCCAAGATGGCTGCCAGCAATTCCAGGATGAAGTGCTGACAGCCAATCAGATCTCACAGTGACATGTGTGGTTAGGCTCTGCCCAGATATATATGTGATTTTACTTTTGATTTTCTCAGGAACTACTGAACGGATTTACACCAAAAGGCACGACACTGAACCAAGGGCTACCTCTTTGCCAAATTTGGTGTAATTCCGTTCAGCAGTTCGAGCTGTAGCTGCGACTAAAGGTTCCTATGGAAAAATGAATGGGGAAAACATGTTTTGGGACCCCCCCTTTTTTCTCGGCCCCCACTTCACGAATCACCCCGAGACTTTCAGGATAGGAGTGGACCGGAGCGCCCCAACAAGTTGGAAACTTTTGCGAAGATTCGTCAACCGGCGCCAACGTTATTTCAAATAGAATGTTGCAGGATTTCCTATGGAAAATAGGTCCTAACTATAACTATCTACTGGCGACCGCCAGTAGATAATATATATATATATATATATATATATATATATATATATATATATATATATATATATATATATATATATATATACTATCTATTAGGCGGTCGCCAGTAGATAGTTATAGTTAAAACCTATTATCCATAGGAAATCCGCGACATTCTATTTGAAATAACGTTGGCGCCGGTTGACGAATCTTCGCGAAAGTTTCCAACTTGTTGGGGCGCTCCGGTCCGCTCCTATCCTGAAAGTCTTGGGGTGATACGTCAAGCGGGGGCCGAGAAAAAAGGGGGTCCCAAAACGCATTTTCCCCATTCATTTTTCCATAGGAACCTTTAGTCGCAGCTACAGCCCGAACTGCTGAACGGAATTACACCAAATTTGGCAAAGAGGTAGCCCTTGGTTCAGTGTCGTGCCTTTTGCTTAAATGGTGTAAATCCGTTCAGTAGTTCCTGAGAAAATCAAAAGTAAAGTCACATATATATCTGGGCGGAGCCTAACCACACATGTCATCGTGAGATCTGATTGGCTGTCAGCACTTCATCCTGGAATTGCTGGCAGCCATCTTGGGACCAATATAAATGATAGTACCTCATTGAAATGCATTGTAGTGAATAGAAGATTTTGAGGGTCACCAAAAGGAGAACTATAAAGGGTGATAACAGGCTTTAGTTACATTAGAATTTATTTGTTGATGGTACCATACTAATTTTAGGAATTGTGGTGTATTCTAAGGTGATTTTACCATGTGAAAAACCTTCTGCTGGGATATCATGAATCATGTTTGAGAGAACACTATTTTCTCATGCTTGTCCCATGGAGGTTTGGAAGGTGCTCCAGAAGCTAAAATGAGAGCATATTTTCTGTAAATTCACTTTATCTTTCTCACTCATGTGAGAATGAAGTCTGACATTCTCAGTAAAACATGTACATCCAACAAGGGCAGAGACTGTCAGTTGATTCCTTTGTGTTCTACTGCAGCTTCCCAGAGTGTTCTAAAGAACAACTAGAGTGCTAACAGCCTTACTTATGACAAACGTATGGCACACCTGAAGCCATCTTGATTGGAATAAACTGGTAACACTTAAACAATTTAATTTAAAAAGGAACAAAATGATGGGGTTCATTTTGTCATAGAAATTATGGTTAGTGCTGTAGAAAGAAAAATTAGGACATATTTCAAGTGTGATCTCAAATATCTTCCTGTTATATTTGAACAGGAGCAGCCTGCCAGTTGATGCCTTTGTGTTCTACTGAAGCTTCCCAGAGTGTTCTAAAGAACAACTAGACCGCTAACAGCCTTACTTATGACAAAAGTATGGCACACCTGAAGCCATCTTGATTGGAATAAACCGGTAACACTTAAAACATTTAATTTAAAAAGGAACAAAATGAGGGGTTCTTTTTGAAATAAAAATTATGGTTAGTGCTGCAGAAAGAAAAATTAGGGCATGTTTTAAGTGAGATCTCAAATCCTCTTCTATTTCATTAGAAAATTCTGACATGCAGACTGAAACAATCACTTTCAATACCAGCAGCAGACTACCAGTTAACTCCCTGGTGAGCAGTAGCTTTACTCCAGTGATCTAATGAGCAACTAGAGTGCTAACATTCTGAATTTATGGCAGATGTGAGACACATCTGAATGCCTTCTTGATGGAATCAAAGTAAAAACTGAAAGCATTTCCTACTGAGGAGACTGCAGTAAATGAAGAAATTAGGAAACTTCATAACAAAGAAGTCTTCCAAGATGGCCACCAGTGAAAAAAGAGCCCAAATGTAGCACAAATATTACCCAGATGTAGCCCACATATAGCCCAATGACAAAAGTGTGCAAAACACTTTTTATTTTTTGTTTTTTTGCAGTTTTATGTAGTGCAGACTGGTCAGGTATTGGAGCATTGCATCTTAAAACATGACCCCCCTACACTACAAAAACACCACTGCACTACCTTAAACCCTAAAACACTACCCCCAGCACGACCCCCTACACTACAGAAGCACCACTGCACTATCCTAAACCCTAAAACACTACCCCCAGCACGACCCCCTACACTACCCAAACACCACTGCACTACCCTAAAACATGACCCCCTACACTACACAAACACCACTGCACTACCCTAAACCCTAAAACACTACCCCCAGCACGACCCCCTACACTACACAAGCACCACTGCACTACCCTAAACCCTAAAACACTACCCCCAGCACGACCCCCTACACTACACAAACACCACTGCACTACCCTAAACCCTAAAACACTACCCCCAGCACGACCCCCTACACTACCCAAACACCACTGCACTAACCTAAATCCTAAAACACTACGCCCAGCACGACCCCCTACACTACCCAAACACCACTGCACTACCCTAAAACATGACCCCTACACTACAGAAACACCACTGCACTTTTCCTAAACCCTAAAACACTACCCCCAGCACGACCCCCTACACTACACAAGCACCACTGCACTACCCTAAACCCTAAAACACTACCCCCAGCACGACCCCTACACTGCCCGAACACCACTGCACTGCCCTAAACCCTGAAACACCAGCCCCTGCATGACCCCCTACACTACCCGAACACCACTGCACTGCCCTAAACCCTGAAACACCACCCCTAGCACGACCCCCTACACTGCCCGAACACCACTGCACTGCCCTAAACCCTGAAACACCACCCCTTCACGACCCCCTACACTGCCCGAACACCACTGCACTGCCCTAAACCCTGAAACACCACCCCCAGCATGACCCCCTACACTGCCCGAACACCACTGCACTGCCCTAAACCCTGAAACACTACCCCCAGCAAGACCCCCTACACTGCCCGAACACCACTGCACTGCCCTAAACCCTGAAACATCACCCCCAGCAAGACCCCCTACACTGCCCGAACACCACTGACCTAAACCCTGAAACACCACCCCCAGCACGACCCCCTACACTGCCCGAACACCACTGCACTCCCCTAAACCCTGAAATACTACCCCCAGCATGACCCCCTACACTGCCCGAGCACCACTGCTCTGCCCAAAACCCTGAAACACCAGCCCCAGCACGACCCCCTACACTGCCCGAACACCACTGCACTGCCCTAAACCTTGAAACACCAGCCCCTGCACGACCCCCTACACTGCCCGAACACCACTGCACTACCCTAAACCCTGAAACATCACCCCCAGCACGACCCCCTACACTGCCCGAGCACCACTGCACTGCCCTAAACCCTGAAACACCAGCCCCAGCACGACCCCCTACACTGCCCGAACACCACTGCACTGCCCTAAACCCTGAAACACCAGCCCCAGCACGACCGCCTACACTGCCCGAACACCACTGCACTGCCCTAAACCCTGAAACACCAGCCCCAGCACGACCCCCTACACTGCCCGAACACCACTGCACTGCCCTAAACCGTGAAACACCAGCCTCAGCACGACCCCCTACACTGCCCGAACACCACTGCACTGCCCTGAACCCTGAAACACCAGCCCCAGCACAACACCCTACACTGCCCGAACACCACTGCACTGCCCTAAACCCTGAAACACCACCCCGTGCATGACCCCCTACACTGCCCGAACACCACTGCACTGCCCTAAACCCTGAAACACCACCCCTGCACAACCCCCTACACTGCTCGAACACTACTGCACTGCCCTAAACCCAGAAACACCATCCCCAGCACGACCCCCTATACTGCACCGAACACCACTGCACTGCCCTAAACCCTGAAACACTACCCCCAGCAAGACCCCCTACACTGCCCGAACACCACTGCACTACCCTAAACCCTGAAACATCACCCCCAGCAAGACCCCCTACACTGCCCTAAACCCTGAAACACCACCCCCAGCAAGACCCCCTACACTGCCCGAACACCACTGCACTGCCCTAAACCCTGAAACACCAGCCCCAGCACGACCCCCTACACTGCCCGAACACCACTGCACTGCCCTAAACCCTGAAACACCACCGCCTGCACGACCCCTTACACTGCCCGAACACCACTGTACTGCCCTAAACACTGAAACACCACCCCCTGCACGACCCCCTACACTGCCCGAACACTACTGCACTGCCCTAAACACTGAAACACCACCCCCTGCACGACCCCCTACACTGCCCGAACACCACTGCACTGCCCTAAACCCTGAAACACCACCCCCAGCACGACCCCCTACACTGCACGAACACCACTGCACCGCCCTAAACCCTGAAACACCACCCCCAGCAAGACCCCCTACACTGCCCGAACACCACTGCACTGCCCTAAACCCTGAAACACCACCCCCAGCAAGACCCCCTACACTGCCCGAACACCACTGCACTGCCCTAAACCCTGAAACACCACCCCCAGCACGACCCCCTACACTGCCCGAACACCACTGCTCTGCCCAAAACCCTGAAACACCAGCCCCAGCACGACCCCCTACACTGCCCGAACACCACTGCACTGCCCTAAACCCTGAAACACCAGCCCCAGCACGACCCCCTACACTGCCCGAACACCACTGCACTGCCCTAAACCCTGAAACACCACCCCAGCATGACCCCCTACACTGCCCGAACACCACTGCACTGCCCTAAATTATGAAACACCAGCCCCAGCACAACCCCGTACACTGCCCGCACACCACTGCACTGCCCTAAACCCTGAAACACCAGACCCAGCACAAACCCGTACACCTCCCGAACACCACTGCACTGCCCTAAACCCTGAAACACCAGCCCCAGCACAACCGCCTACACTGCCCGAAAACTACTGCACTGCCCTAAACCCTGAAACACCACCCCCAGCAAGACTACCTACACTGGCCGAACACCACTGCACTGCCCTAAACCCTGAAACACCACCCCCTGCACGACCCCCTACACTGCCCAAACACTACTGCACTGCCCTAAACCCTGAAACACCAGCCCCAGCACCACCCCCTACAATGCCCGAACACCACTGTACTGCCCTAAACCCTAAAACACCACCCCTGCACCGCCCCCTACACTGCCCGAACACCACTGCACTGCCCTAAACCCTGAAACACCACCCCTGCACGACCCCCTACACTGCCCGAACACCACTGCACTGCCCTAAACCCTGAAACACCACCCCTGCACCACCCCCTACACTGCCCGAACACCACTGCACTGCCCTAAACCCTGAAACACCACCCCCTGCACCGCCCCTACACTGCCCGAACACCACTGCACTGCCCTAAACCCTGAAACACCACCCCCAGCATGACCCCCTTTACTGCTCGAACACCACTGCACTGCCCCAAACCCTGAAACACCACCCCCAGCATGACCCCCTACACTGCCGAACACCACTGCCCTAAACCCTGAAACACCACCCCTGCACGACTGCCCGAACACCACTGCACTGCCCTAAACTCTGAAACACCACCCCCTGCACGACCCCCTACACTGCCCGAACACCACTGCACTGCCCTAAACCCTGAAACACCACTCCCAGCACGACCCCCTACACTGCCCGAACACCACTGCACTGCCCTAAACCCTAAAACACCACCCCCAGCACGACCCCCTACACTTCCCGAACACCACTGCACTGCCCTAAACCCTAGAACACAACCCCCAGCATGACCCCCTACACTACCCGAACACCACTGCACTACCCTAAACCCTAAAATACTCCCCCAGCACGACCCCTACACTACCCGAACACGACTGCACTGCCCTAAACCCTAAAACACTCCCCCAGCACGACCCCCTACACTACCCGAACACCACTGCACTGCCCTAAACCCTAAAACACTCCCCCAGCACGACCCCCTACACTACCTAAACACCACTGCACTGCCCTAAACCCTAAAACACTACCCCCCGCATGACCCCCTACACTACCCAAATACCAATGCACTACCCTAATCCCTAAAACACTACCCCCGCACAACCCCCTACACTACCCAAAGACCACTGCACTACCCTAAACTCTAAAACAATACCCCCGCACGACTCCCTACACTACCCAAAGACCACTGCACTACCCTAAACCCTAAAACACGACCTCCTACACTACACAAACACCACTGCACTACCCTAAACCCTAAAAAACTACCCCAGCACGAACCCCTACACTACCCAAACACCACTGCACTACCCTAAACCATAAAACACTACCCCCAGCAGTACCCCTACGCTACCCAAACACCACTGCACTACCCTAAACCCTAAAACACTACCCCCAGCAGTACCCCCTACACTACCCAAACACCATTGCACTACCCTAAACCCTAAACCACTACCCCCAGCAGTATCCCCTACACTACCCAAACACCACTGCACTACCCTAAACCCTAAAACCCTAAAACACTAACCCCAGCACGACCCCCTACACGACCCAAACACCACTGCACTGCCCTAAACCCTGAAACATCACCCCCAGCAAGACCCCCTACACTGCCTGAACACCACTGCCCTAAACCCTGAAACACCACCCCCAGCAAGACCCCCTACACTGCCCGAACACCTCTGCACTGCCCTAAACCCTGAAACACCACCCCCAGCAAGACCCCCTACACTGCCCGAACACCACTGCACTGCCCTAAACCCTGAAACACCACCCCCAGCACGACCCCCTACACTGCCCGAACACCACTGCTCTGCCCAAAACCCTGAAACACCAGCCCCAGCACGACCCCCTACACTGCCCGAACACCACTGCACTGCCCTAAACCCTGAAACACCAGCCCCAGCACGACCCCCTACACTGCCCGAACACCACTGCACTGCCCTAAACCCTGAAACACCACCCCAGCACTACCCCCTACACTGCCCGAACACCACTTCACTGCCCTAAATTATGAAACACCAGCCCCAGCACAACCCCGTACACTGCCCGCACACCACTGCACTGCCCTAAACCCTGAAACACCAGCCCCAGCACAAACCCGTACACCTCCCGAACACCACTGCACTGCCCTAAACCCTGAAACACCAGCCCCAGCACAACCGCCTACACTGCCCGAAAACTACTGCACTGCCCTAAACCCTGAAACACCACCCCCAGCAAGACTACCTACACTGGCCGAACACCACTGCACTGCCCTAAACCCTGAAACACCACCCCCTGCACGACCCCCTACACTGCCCAAACACTACTGCACTGCCCTAAACCCTGAAACACCAGCCCCAGCACCACCCCCTACAATGCCCGAACACCACTGTACTGCCCTAAACCCTAAAACACCACCCCCTGCACCGCCCCCTACACTGCCCGAACACCACTGCACTGCCCTAAACCCTGAAACACCACCCCTGCATGACCCCCTACACTGCCCGAACACCACTGCACTGCCCTAAACCCTGAAACACCACCCCTGCACCACCCCCTACACTGCCCGAACACCACTGCACTGCCCTAAACCCTGAAACACCACCCCCTGCACCGCCCCCTACACTGCCCGAACACCACTGCACTGCCCTAAACCCTGAAACACCACCCCCAGCATGACCCCCTTTACTGCTCGAACACCACTGCACTGCCCCAAACCCTGAAACACCACCCCCAGCATGACCCCCTACACTGCCGAACACCACTGCCCTAAACCCTGAAACACCACCCCTGCACGACTGCCCGAACACCACTGCACTGCCCTAAACTCTGAAACACCACCCCTGCACGACCCCCTACACTGCCCGAACACCACTGCACTGCCCTAAACCCTGAAACACCACTCCCAGCACGACCCCCTTCACTGCCCGAACACCACTGCACTGCCCTAAACCCTAAAACACCACCCCCAGCACGACCCCCTACACTGCCCGAACACCACTGCACTGCCCTAAACCCTAGAACACAACCCCCAGCATGACCCCCTACACTACCCGAACACCACTGCACTACCCTAAACCCTAAAATACTCCCCCAGCACGACCCCTACACTACCCGAACACGACTGCACTGCCCTAAACCCTAAAACACTCCCCCAGCACGACCCCCTACACTACCCGAACACCACTGCACTGCCCTAAACCCTAAAACACTCCCCCAGCACGACCCCCTACACTACCTAAACACCACTGCACTGCCCTAAACCCTAAAACACTACCCCCCGCATGACCCCCTACACTACCCAAATACCAATGCACTACCCTAATCCCTAAAACACTACCCCCGCACAACCCCTACACTACCCAAAGACCACTGCACTACCCTAAACTCTAAAACAATACCCCCGCACGACTCCCTACACTACCCAAAGACCACTGCACTACCCTAAACCCTAAAACACGACCTCCTACACTACACAAACACCACTGCACTACCCTAAACCCTAAAAAACTACCCCAGCACGAACCCCTACACTACCCAAACACCACTGCACTACCCTAAACCATAAAACACTACCCCCAGCAGTACCCCCTACGCTACCCAAACACCACTGCACTACCCTAAACCCTAAAACACTACCCCCAGCAGTACCCCCTACACTACCCAAACACCATTGCACTACCCTAAACCCTAAACCACTACCCCCAGCAGTATCCCCTACACTACCCAAACACCACTGCACTACCCTAAACCCTAAAACCCTAAAACACTAACCCCAGCACGACCCCCTACACTACCCAAACACCACTGTACTACCCTAAACCCTAAAACACTCCCCCAGCACGACTCCCTACACTACCCAAACACCACTGCACTACCCTAAACCCTAAATCTACCCCCAGCATGACCCCCTACACTACACAAACACCACTGCACTACCCTAAACCCTAAAACACTACCCCCAGCATGACCCTCTTCACTACCTAAACACAACTGCACAATTTGTTACAGGCGTTGCAACGCAGGCCTGTGGTGCTTACTGGAAGTACCTGGTGGGCTAGTTGGGCCCCAGGGACTCTCAGGATTCAAGGTGACCTAATCCCCCAACTTAAAACGCGCCACGGGGCGCATTTGCACAGTGGTGAAGGGAGGGGCGGGGCTTCAGGTGACATGTGCGCAAACACGCCCTGTGGTGCGTTTTAAGTTGGGGAGTTAATTCTCTTTGAATCCTGGGGGCCAACTAGCCCACCAGGTACCTTCAGTAAGCACAACAGAGTTGCGTTGCAGAGAGGTGAAAAAAGGTGCGTGGCCTCGGAACGCCTCTCTGCAACTCAGCTCTGTGGTCCTAACTGTAGGTACCTGGGGGGCTAGTTGGGCCCCAGGGACCCTCAGGATTCAAGGGGACTTAATCCCGCAACTTAAAATGCGCCACGGGGCGCGTTTGCACACATGTCACCTCAGGCCCCCCCTCCCTTCACCACTGTGCAAACGAGCACTGGCTCTGGTTAGTCAGAGTCAGTTACCACCAGTACCCGTCTGAAAAAGTTGTGGGCACAGGATGATTTTGCAACAAGGCCTCTTTCTGCTCCTCTGTTGGTTCTTTCTGCACATCTTTTGCTTCTTTCTGTGCGTTTTTTCTTCTTTCTTCACATGTCCTACCTCTGTTGGCATAGTTAGAAACTAGCATTTAAAAAACCTTTGAAATTCACTTAAAAAATCATAGGTTTCAGGCACGTTATAGTTAGAAATTAGCATTTAAAAAACCTTTGAAATTCACTGAAAAAACCATAGGTTTCAGGCACGTTATAGTTAGAAATTAGCATTTAAAAAACCTTTGAAATTCACTGAAAAAACCATAGGTTTCAGGCACGTTATAGTTAGAAATTAGCATTTAAAAAACCTTTGAAATTCACTGGAAAAACCATAGGTTTTAGGGACAGTTATAGTTAGTTGGACATTGCACTCGTACAAAACCCGTGAAATTCCCCTGTTATAGTTAGTTCAGCTAACTATAACTCGCGCCCCGCAATGCACTGCTGATGACGTCACATATTACATCACTCATGACATGGTCAGTGACATCACTGATGACATCACTGATGACATCTCAAATGACATCACTGATGACATCATCCATGTGATAATTTCATGCATCTTCTCACACCCTAATTTAACTTTTGATACACCCACTCTAAATTACAGACTGCCATTCTCAAAACCATAGACACTCCAACACCAAAAACTACATACCCACTCACTGATTCTTAGATCTACACACACATCCACTCACTCACCTGTACAGTCACTCATACTTACAGTCACTCAGTACAGGACTATCATATGCACTCATACACCTATATAAACACTCACACACCGCCACTCATCCATAGAGGTACTCACACACCTAGTCAGTCATGCAAAAAATTAATCACACACCCATTACTCACCTATACAGTTATACACACACCAGCTCACTTACTCATACAAATACTAGCACATTCTTACGCTCTTATACAATAACTGATACAAGCACACACGCATCCATACAGCCACTCTCACAATAACACACTCTCACTTATAGCCATTTAAATACTCTAACACACATATATACTGCCTTTTACATATGTAGTTACTCGCACATGTACCACTGAGATATACATTCACTCACTAACACACCCATACACACACTCACCCACCCAAGCAGTCCATCACAGATGCACTCTTGAAATCATGCACCCAGTGAATCACCCACTCACACATCTATGTATAGAGTCACACACACCCCACCCACACAAACACTCAGGCAGCCATACAGATACTCAGAGAACCAATCAATAACCCATATAGACACTCATGTAGCTATTCGCAAATCCATGCATCCACTTACACACCAACAAACAGACGGATACAGACATTCACACAGTTTAGTCACTAACCCATGCATTCAGTAAGATACGTTTAATCACTCACTTGTAGAGTCAGTCACTCACGTACTAAATCATCCATTCAGACACTTATACACCCACTCATTCTTCAATACGCCTTTCCCTATATATATTAAACATATTTAAACTTTACAGAAACACACAGTCACTGGATGATGTCATCAGTGATGTCATCAGTGATGTCATTTGAGATGTCATCAGTGATGTCATCAGTGATGTCACTGACCATGTCATGAGTGATGTAATATGTGACGTCATCAGCAGTGCATTACGGGGCGCGAGTTATAGTTAGCTGAACTAACTATAACAGGGGAATTTCACGGGTTTTGTACGAGTGCAATGTCCAACTAACTATAACTGTCCCTAAAACCTATGGTTTTTCCAGTGAATATATATATATATATATATATATATACACTTTCGCATATTAATGACCTCATGACCAGAGGGTGCAAAGTTGAAAATACAGCCATTAATGGTTGCTTTGTGTGAGAGTGGTGCACCATTCTTATGCTTAGTTTTTACATTTCCTGACAGTATTGTATCTATCTGATAAGACCAAAAAATTATATTTGATCAACAAACTCAATTTTCAAGTACGTGAATTACATTTAATTTGGAGAAAAAATATTTAAAAGGTATATGTGCATGTGAGAATGCTATAAGAGTATCAAATATTTTTGAGAAAATATTGGAACAATATGAGGTAATGTATGAGTGGTTGTGTTAGTGGCTTTGTATTTTTAATAACAGCTGAGTAGACGCTTTATCAGTGTATAAGAATGTGACAGTTTGTCTGATTTGTAGACTAGGTGTATGAGAAGTTGGTTCACAATCTATTATTTTGAATTAGTATGTTGTACATTTGATGCTTACTGCATGGTGTAATTGGTAGTAAAAAAACTGTAGATTAAAGAGTTAAACTTTTAGTTACCAAAGCATTAGAAGATGTGGAAATATTTACATGTGAATATATAATGTGCTGTTCTCAAAGAGTGTTTTTCTTTGAATTCAGGGTGTTGTAGTTCTGTTCTATTGCTTTGTCAGACAGCTACAGAAGCACATATACTTTCAGTCACTTACCCTGAAACTACTTGTGCATGCAGCAGATTCAAATATAGTTTTAGTCCCATCTAGATTGCTCTCTGTTCCATAATACAGGCACTGAGGTGTTTGTTTATAGCCTCTTACATAGATATTTAGGGAGTCATAGAGATACTAAAATAGACAGTCACATACCGGCACATTTACTTAAATGTCTCATGGCACTGCTACAGGTGTACACCTACAATTTCTCAGATATGTTGGCAAGTACTGACACAACCTTCTCGTTTATGTAGAGAAATACTCTTTCAAACATGGATGATGCTTGGTAGTACAGTCATGTGTGTGCATTTTCACTTGTAGCTTGATTTGCCATGTAAGAGCTGTCTGTCAAGTCTTGAACCCAACCCTGGAGGGGACCCAGAAATTAACCAAAATACAGCTAAAGTTTTTTTTGGGGGGGGGGGAAATGGGGAAAAAGTGCTGCAGAAGAAAGCGTCTGGTTTTTCCCCTGAAAATGGCATCAACAAAAGGTTTGTGGTGCTAAAATCACCATCTTCCCAGCTTTCAGGAACAGGCAGACGTTTGTCAGAAAACCAAACTTTTCTACACAGTTTTGGCATTTTACTGGGACATAGTCTATTTTTCCTATTTTTTGTGCTTTCAACCTCCTTCCAGGTTGTGGTAGAAATGGGTGTGAAAGCAATGATGGATACTGAAAAGCTATACATTTCTGAAAAGTAGACAAAATTCTGAATTTAGCAGGGAGTCATTTGTGTAGATCCTTCAAGGTTTTCCTATAAAAACTTACAGTTTAAATAAAAAAATATTGAAACTGAGTTGAAAAAAACAGCCATTTGTGGTAACGTTTTCATCTGTAACTTCTTCTAAGTATGGCAGATTTTTTAAAGCAATATACTGTTACGTCCGCTGGACCCTTCTGGTTGTGGTGATATATAGTACTTGTGGTTCACCAAGTACCCGAGGTACACATTGTCAATAACTGAGCTGCGCCTTGCAAGGGTTTTTCATTGTGTACCGGGTCAATAGCAATTCATTTGGTAAAATATAAAGAGTGAAAAATAGGTATCAAGGACACCTATGTATATCCAAAATGGGAACAAAATATAGAGTTTAGAAGCAGTATTTATTTGCACATCTCCAAAATTGTGGGTACCCATACTAGCATGTGAATTAGAGGACATTTTTCAAAATGACTTCTTTTTACACATTGTCTTACATTTGGAAGGTAGAAATGCATAGAACGTCAATTGGTAATAACACTCGTTCTACAATTCTGTATTCCCCTAAGTCTCCCAATAAAAATGGTACCTCACTTGTGTGGGTAGTTCTAGGTCCTGTGACAGGAAATGGACCAAAATGCAACGTGGATACATCACATTTTTCCAGTGAAAACGTACCCTTTTTCGCATTGTGCCTAGCTGGATTTTGGACCCAAGCTCAGCCGGCACCTAGGGTAACCTAGCAAACATGTACATTTTTTAAAACTAGACACTTAGGGAAATCCAGGATGGGGTGACTTGTGTGGCTCTCACAAGGTTCTGTTACCCCTGGATTAGGTAGGTTTCCCTAGATGGCTGCCGAGCCCGGGACCAAAAACGGAGGTAACCCCTTTGCAAAACCAGGTTGTTTTGTGATAGATAATTTTGATGTCTCCACAATATATTTTGGGCCCTTCCCTGCCACGGGTACTTGGCCCACCCACACAAGTGAGGTACCATTTTTATCAGGAGACCTGAGGGAACCTGGGTGGTAAGAAATTTGTGTCAGCCCAGTGATCCCACAACTTTCCCACATAGAAATGTGAGAACAATGTGATTTTTCAGCTAAATTTGAGGTTAGCAGAGGATTCTGGGTAGAAAAACGTTGGGAGAACCATTCAACCCAGCCTCCCTCGACTCCCCGGGTGTCTAGTTTTCAGAAATGTCTGGGTTTGGTAGGTTTCCCAAAATGGACACCAAGCCCGGGACCAAAAAAGCAGGTGACTCCCTCGCAAAATCAAGGGGCAAATTAGCAAGAAGAGGCGATAATCATCGCTAACCCTGCTTAGCGTGATTTATTTTATCGCCGGCTATCGCTGGAATATATCACCACGCTAACGCTGTATTAGCAACGATTAGCGCTATGGCGATGAATATTCCAGCGATAGCGGGGAAATGAGCCAACATCGCTGAAAAACCAGCGATGTTGCATGGAGAAGGGAGAACACCTTGCTGATACGACCCTGTGGTCGTATCAGCATAATCCACCCCCCATGTTAGGTATGGCTAACACCTGCTAATTGCAGGTGTTAAATAAATGGCGATGACCCCGGTTAGCGCGACTTTTCACGTCGCTAACTGGGGCCATGGCCACCTTGCTAATAGGCGATAGGCCTGTTAGCGAGTGTTTCCCAGGTTTGTTCGTCGGGAACGCCCACTTTGCATGTCATTAGCGATAAATATCGCTGACATGCAAAGCGGTAAAAAACGGGCGCTAATGCCCGCAAACTGTCGCTAACTGCTGTTAGAGACAGTTTGCTGATAGGGCGATATAAATATCGCCGCTTTAGCGGCAAAAGTGCCGCTAAAGCGGCGATAGTGCCCTTGCTAATATGCCCCCAAGTCTTTTGTGGTCGATAATTTTGAAGTCTCCAAAATATGTTTTGTACCATTTCCTGCTGCGGGCACTATGCCTACCCATACAAGTGAGGCACCATTTTTATTGGGAGACTTGGGGGAAGGCTGGGTGGGTGGAAGTTTGTGGCTCCCTTTAGATTCCAGAGCTTTCCATCACAGAAATGTGAGAAAAATATGTTTTTTTGACAAAGTTTGAGGTTTGCAAGGGATTCTGTGCAACAGAACTTGGTGAGAGCTACAAAAATCACCTCATCCCGGATTCCCCAGGGTGTCTAGTTTTCAAAAAAGTACAAGTTTGCGAGGTTTCCCAGGGTTCCGGCTGAGCTAGGGTGCAATATCTACAGCTAGGCACATTATG
Organism: Calotriton arnoldi; assembly: GCA_963921515.1. Classification (NCBI taxonomy): domain Eukaryota; kingdom Metazoa; phylum Chordata; class Amphibia; order Caudata; family Salamandridae; genus Calotriton; species Calotriton arnoldi. The sequence goes on from CAWUFW010000699.1 coordinate 3,719,347, forward strand.
AAACAAGTGTCAGTTTCCACGTTGTGTCCACGTTGCATTTTGGGCTGTTTCCTGTTGTGGGCACTAGGCCCACCCACACAAGTGAGGTACCATTGTTATCGGGAGACCTGGGGGAATGGTGGGTGATAGGAAATGCGTGGTTTCTTTCTGAATCTGGAAAAGTATGGCATAGTAATGCAAGAAAATTATGTGACTTTAGTCACATTTTGAGGTTTGCAGGACATTGTGGGTAAGATAACTTGTTGGGATACACGAGAGAGGCACCACTGTGTACTCCTCTGGGTATTTAGTTTAAGAAAATATCTAGAGCTGGTAGATTTTCCCTAGAGGGAATGTATACCTTGGCAGAGAAAGACAGAAAAGACAATTATTACTGCACAACCATCTATTCCTCAAGCACACGCACATACTGGTTGAATTTGGCATGAGGGTGAGTAATGGTTCAATATATAAAATTTTATTAACAAGAGATATCACAAAAATGAAATGCACTGTTAATAATTGAAAGGACAAAAAACTGAACCAGTGACTCACAGCTCGTGAGCTGTAAAGCTGTATCAAGGCCCCAACTGCTTTACAGGTCATTCACACACCTTTCATACGTGAAACACTCAAGATCATTCACAGTGCCAGCCACGGAACCAACACATTACAACATTCACAAAAATAGACAATGTACACCCTGCCAGAGAAAGACAGAAAATACAAATATTATGCCCAACCATCTACTCCTCAAGTACACACACATACTGGTTGGATTTGGCACGAGGGTGAGTGATGGTTCAATATATAACATTTTATTAACAAGAGATTTCACAAAAATGAAATGCACTGTTAATAATTGAAAGGACAAAAAACTGAACCAGTGACTCACAGCTCGTGACCTGTAAAGCCACGGCAAGGCACCAACCACTTTACAGGCCATTCATACACCTTTCATACGCGTGACACACAGAAAACCATTCACACCGCCAGCCGCAGGCCCAGCACATTACAACACTCACAGCGCCATTCAAGGGCGCATCACTTTCATACGACCACATGCTTGACACAGCAACCAATCCGGCTAACGGATTGTGTGGACTGGTGTTTGGCTACTAGTGTGTGTAGTGACCAGCAGCAAGTCACTAATTGCACACTGCCAGCCAAGCACCAGTCCACTCACACCGCCAGCCAAGCGCCAGTCCACACACACCGCCAGTCAAGCGCCAGTCCACACACACCCCCAGCCAAGTGCCATTCCACACACACCACCAGCCAAGTGCCAGTCCACATACACCGCCAGCCAAGTGCCAGTCCAAGCACACCGCCAGCCAAGTACCAGACCACACACACCACCAGCCAAGTGCCAGTCCACGCACACCGCCAGCCAAGCACCAGTACACGCACACAGTCAGCCAAGCGCCAGTCCACACACACCGTCAGCCAAGCACAAATCCACACACACCACCAGCCAAGCACCAGTCTACGCACACTGCCAGCCAAGTACCAGTCCATGCACACCACCAGCCAAGCACCAGTCCACACAGACTGCCAACCAGACACCAGTCTATGCACACTGCCAGCCAAGCACCAGTCCACACACCGCCAGTGAGTGCCAGTCCACACACACCGCCAGCCAAGAACCAGTCCACATACACAATCATCCAAGTACCACTCCACACACACCACCAGCCAACCACCAGTCCACACCCACCACCAGCCAAGCGGCAGTCCACACACACTGCCAGCCAAGCACCAGTCCAAGCACACCACCAGCCAAGCGCCAGTCCATGCACACCTTCAGCCAAGTGCCAGTCCACACATACTGCCAGCCAAGCACCAGTCCACACACACCGTCAGCCAAGCACCAGTCCACACAGACCGCCAGCCAAGCACCAGTCCACCACACCCCCAGCCAAGCGCTAGTCCACGCACACCACCAGGCAAGAGCCAGTCCACACACACTGCCAGCCAAACAGCAGTCTATGCACACTGCCAGACAAGCGCCAGTCCACACACACTGCCAGCCAAGCACCAGTCCACACACACTGCTAGCCAAGCACCAGTCTATGCACACTGCCAGCCAAGCCCCAGTCCACGTACACCACCAACCAAGCACCTGTCCACACACACTGCCAGCCAAACACCAGTCTACGCACACGCCAGTCAACTGCCTGTCCACACACACTGCAAGCCAAGCGCCAGTCCACGCACACTGTCAGCCAAATGCCAGTCCACGCATACCTTCAGCCAATCGCCAGTCCACGCACACCGCCAGCCAAACGCCAGTCTAGGCACACCGCCAGCCAAGCGCCAGTCCAGGCACACCGCCAGCCAAGCGCCAGTCCACACACTGCCAGCCAAGCGCCAGTCCTCACACTCCGCCGGCCAAGCGCCAGCCCATACACACCGCCAGCCATGCACCAGTCCACACGCACCACCAGCCAAGCACCAATCCACACACATCGCCAGCCAAGCACCAGTCCACACACACTATCATCACATATTGGGTTTTTTATACAAAAAAGAAAACACAAACAAATTGTAAGTAGATGTAAAACAGCAAACACAAAAGCTGAAACTAAATACCTTGCACTAATGCCAGCCTCGAAACTGAACAAAAAATATAAAATAATGCAGACAAGACAGTTCACTTTTAAAACTCATGCATGCTCCCAAAAACTCTTTTGCGTGTGGTACATTCTAAAACAAGCAGGCACACACAGAGCAGGTTTAGAAGGACACTCGGGGCAGAACATATGAGTCTCCTTCCACATACCTCTTCGCCAACAGACTCTACATCTCCTACTGAGAAAGTCTTATGTGGGTGTGGAAGGAATTTGATAAGCAAAGTGGCAATCTTTCAATCTAGCCACATCCTCCACCACTCCAACTCTAGAAACACTTGCCTGTTCCACTACAACAAGGCAGCCTATCTCAGACTCCTGAAATGTAACAAAAGTCATTCTTGACTCAGGGGAACAATTCTTGAACGCAACAAAAGCATCAAAAGTTGCTAAGTGGAAAAGATGGATAGCCAACTTCTTATACCAAATGTAAGCCTCACGAAGAGCAGTGTAAGGTTCCAACCTCTGATCTAGTCTATCAACACCACCCATGTGCCTATTATAGTCTAAAATGCACACAGGTTTGCACACTTCAGCAACCTGACCCCAAAAAGTCACTTCATCATGGATGGTAGTCAGCATGTAGACATCTCTCCTGTCTGCAAACTTCACAGCTAGAAGTTCTTCACTACACAACGCACTGAAGTGTCCTCGCTCAAGCTTTTGAAAAACAAGTTCTTTTGGGAAACCTTTACGGTAAAAGTGGATTGTGTCACAAGCAACAGTGCCAACTTTGACCAATTCCCTGAACAACTGCACATCAGTGTAGAAGTTATATATATATATAAATGGTGACCTTTGTTAAAAAGTCCTCTACCAAGTTCCCACACAATTTTCTCACTTGCTCCGAAAGTGGACGGACAACCAGGGGGGTCAATCCTGGAATCCCTACCGGTGTACACCCTGAAATTAGAGACATATCCAGTCCTACTCTCACACAGCATATACATCTTAATTCCAGAGCATGCCCTCTTGCTAGGAATGTACTGCCTAAAAGCCAAGCGGCCCTTGAATAAGACCAAAGACTCATCCACAGATATTTCTTTCCCTGGAGCAGAGATCTCAGAAAATCAATCTACAAAGTGATCAAGGACTGGCTGAATCTTAAAAGACGGTCACAATCAGGGTGATCTTGTGGCAACGCTAAACCATTATCGACAAAATGCAGCATCCGAAGCAGAAGCAAATACTGATCTTGACTCATGATTGCCGGAAATATAGCCGTTGCCATCAAGGGACTAGTAGACCAATATGAAGACATCGAAGGTTGCCTTATCAAGCCCATCTAAAAAGTTGAACCCAGGAACTTCTTTAACTCATCCAGATTTGTGGGAGTCCACCAGGTAGCTCTAGAGTGGGGCCTGATTCTGGCACTGTTGTCCCTCAAATACTGTTCGGCATACAAATTAGTCTACTAAGCAATCTCCTCCCAAAAAACATCGTCCATATACAACTGAAAAAAATGTACAGGCAAAATGTTTTCAGTATCCACTCAAACCCTGGGACACCAGCAAAGGCAGGCAATGCCGGCTGCACCATGTCTGGGGCAACACAGAGGTCAGCTCTTCCAATGGGAAGCCTTGCAGCCCCAGGCTGCAGTCCAGATGCCTCTTGCTGCACTATCGGCACATCAATGTCCTCCTCTAAAACAGGCACTTTATCAGTGGCTTCATCATCCAATGATTCCTCTCAGACAGAAAATTCATTGCCAGAATCTTCCACTCCCTCCTTTGCCTCAGATGCAGAGTCAGTCTCATAATCATGGTCAGAGAAAGACTCGAAAAGCATACCAACAACCTGCTGAGCATGCTTCCTGCGGCTAACCATAATCCTTACTAAGAAAGGAGCCTTCACAATCAAGTCAACAACACGCAACACTGTGCAAAATAAGCAATAAAGTGTGGCTTTATCACAAACATCTATAAACTCAAAAACTATATGACTCACTTGCCAGAGTCAGCTAGACTCACCAGCACCTACTCTGCAGAGAGACAGCAAAAACCACAGCTATGACACTCGAAAGAAAATACACAACAAATTACTCACAAGACAACAAAATACACATTGAGCATAAATGCAAAAAGATTTTCACACACAATATAACAGAAGCTAAGCATACTGCTATTATTACACCATTTACAAAAAACACATTCATACAGGGAAATTATACTCATTTAGAGTAAATAGTACAAAAAACGTTTTCTTACCAAACACATGCAACTACACAAACTGCATAACTACCAGTGATGAAACTGCAACCTGGAACATCAGTCAAAAGAACAAAAGCCTTGAACTAGAATAAACAGGAGAAATCGAACATTATAATCGCAAATGACAAGAAATAAAACAATTAACATTATAACATGCTATGTCACTACCTAAATGGCCAATCTGCCACCAAGGAGGACAGAAAAACAGCCAAAAGTAAATAATAACCGATGCCCCATCCCATTGGGGCAACCCTTACCCAAGGGGCCACCACCAAACATAAATATATACATATCCCTGCTGCTAGTGGGTTGTCTGCCTCACCTGGGGGCAGATGGGCCTCAAAATAGGGCCGATCTGCCCCCAGAGGGAGCAGAAAATGGCCAGAAATCATTTTTGAAATTCTTTAGCGCCAATAGGGGTGACCATTATGCAAGGGGCTACCCCGAAACATAAATATATACATATCCCTGGTGCTAGTGGGTTTTCTATGCCCCACCGGGGGCAGATGGGCCTTCAAATTGGGACGATCTGCCCGGGGGGCGGAAAACAGCCACAAGTCTCAGAAAGATTGGGGGGCAATCTTTGCCCAAGGGATCGCCCACATTCACACAAAGATTAAAATTCCCTGGTGCTAGTGGTGTTTTCTGCCCCCCGGGGACCAATGTGGCTGAAAATCGGCCCTGATCTGTCCCCGGGGGGCAGAAGACGGGCAACACAAAATGCCCCCCTTTGGAAGCAAACCTTGTCCAATGGGTCGCTTCCATTTACTAAAAATAAAATCCTTGATGCTAGTGGGTTTTTAACCCAACCCGGGGGCAGATGAGCCTTCAAATAGGGCCGATCCACCCCCGGGGGGCAGAAAACAGCAGCAAGTATCAAAATAAAATTGGGGGCGATCCCATGCACAAACATTATAAATTCCCTGGTGCTAATGGTGTTTTCTGCCACCCACTGGGGGCAGATGGGCCTCAAAATCAGCCTGATCTGTCCCCAAGGGGGCAGAAAACAGCAGACCCAAAATGCCCCCTTTTGGAAGCGACCCTTGCCCAAGGCATCGCCTCCATTTACTTTTTTTAAAAATCCCTGGTGCTAGTGGGTTTTCTGACACCACCCCGATCCGCCCCGGGTGCACAGAAAACAGCCACAAGTATAAAAAAATACTTGGGGGCGATCCTTACCAAGGGATCGCCCCCAAGCACAAAAATGTAATCCCTGGTGCTAGTCGGGTTTTCTGCCCCCCCCCGGGGGCAGACGATAGGCTTCAAAATTGGCCTGATCTGTCCCCAGGGGGGCAGAAAACAGGCAACAGAAAATAGCCCCCATAGGAAGCTTCCATTCCCTAAAAAAAATCCCTGGTGCTAGTGGGGGCATTCCTGCTGCGCAATCGTGCAGCAGAAATGCCCTGCAAAGAGACATCATGGGAGAGGAAAAACTCTTTCCTCTCCCCCTATGCCTCTGTGCACGCAGAACCTCCCCCTTCACCCCCCTCCCCGAGCAGGAAAAACCTACCTGCTTCTCTGACCCCTGGAAGCAAATGGTTTTCAGGGTGTCCAGCGGCTCCTGATGATGTCAGCACACGCTGTGCGCGCTGACATCATGGGATTGTTGAGGGGGTCGGGTGGCAGCGGAAACTCCAACCCTGTTTGGGGGAGCTAGATGGGCGGCCCATGGGGGAGCGCCAACGCTTCCCCATAGGCGGGTGCTATGACAGAACGGTTCCGTCATCAGCACACACCCACTGGTGCTAATGACGGAACCATTCCGTCATGAGCACCCGAAGGGGTTAAACATCTCATGGCACTGATAGAGGTGTACGTCTACACTCTCAGATATGTAGGCAAGAACTAACACAAACTTCTCAACCATGCAGAGAAATAGTATTTCAAAATGGGTGATGGCTACTAGTGCAGATCCTGTCTGTGCACTGTCACTGCCAGTTTCACTTGGCATGTTATAGATGTTTCTGAAGTGTCAAACCTACGTTTTAATGCATATAACACACTTTTAAGATATGCTGTACATATGCCATAAAAGATGCTTTTTTGTGCTTAAGAGGTTGACAGATGTCCTTTTGAGTTGAATAAGTTACTTGAGCACTTGTAGTCCCCTATGTGAAGTATACATAGAGTATGCACCCCTAAAGCAACTGATATACATCTTCACAAAAGCATAGAACCTCTCTGCAGCCTAATCAGACAGCTAAAGAAGCACATGTACATTCAGTCACTTACTAGAAACTACGTATGCCTGCAGCAGCCTCAAAGGTAGTTGCAGTCACATGTTCATAGCACCCTATTCCCTTACAGAGGCACTGAAGTATTTGTGCAGCCACTTACATACACATTTAGACAGCCATAGAGCTACTAAAACACAAAGTCACATACTAGCACATTTACTTAAACATCTTATGGCACTCATACAGGTGTACTGCTACACTCAATTACATATGTAGGAAAGTACTGACACAACCTTCTGAACCATGCAGAGAAATAGTTTATGAATCATGGATGATAGTTACTAGTGCAGACCCTGTGTGTGTATTCTTACTTCAAGCTTCACTTGGCATGTTATAGGTCTTTCTCAAGTATCAAAGCCATGTTTTAGGGCTCATAACGCACTTCTAAGATATGCTGTAGGTATGCCATAAAGGATGCTATTTTGAGCTTAAGACATTCACAGATGTCTTTTGAGTTGAATAAGTTCTTCAAGTTGCGGTTTCCCTGCCCACTGTTCTGCTGCAGATGTTACCTGATTGGCTAGAGTGGGACTCGGTCCCCCAGCCCACCATGCGTCCAAAGGGGCGGGGACTAGCTGCAGCATGCTAAAAGCGCTCTCGCCAGCCCACAGAGAGGGGTGAGCACTGACGAAGACCAGGCCAAGACAGGCCTGCCTTAGCCGGGAAGAGGCTGGGCTTGGCCATCCCTCTTGGATTTTCAATTCTTTATCTGGCCTTCGGTGTTATAACCTGTTTCCTCAGGATCAAGGTACTGTTTGTGTTTAAATTGCCTATCGGTTTATAAGCCAACCTCGATCAGTCCTGCCAGGGATCAGTGCATAGTATTTGATAGCTGCTTAGCATCTGGTATCATGGGGAAGAGGAAGGTAGAGACCAGGAATACTACTGACAAACGTCATAGAGCCAGTAGTTCGATCTTAATCCTTTTTAAATAATGCCGTTGAAATCCTTGTAATGAAATCTCATCCGTCGAAGAACAAATAACTCACTCCAGACAGAGATTGGACTCATTAGTAGCAGTTGGGGAATTTCGGACTGTGTCAACCATGAACTACCAACTGGAGGGAGCTTGGGTGATGGTTCGGTCTCTAGCCTTGGCTGGCCACTCCGATGGCTGCACATCAGGTGAGAGCGCTTTAACATGCCGTCCCAGCTCTAAGGGTAGCAGGAACAAAGGAGCGCCTCTACTTCCCTTACGTCCTAGCATTATTTCCACGAGGAAATCAAAGAAGGGTCAGGTGACCACCACAGATGAGTACCCCATGCAGAATGTAGCTAGTACAATGGAAGTAATAATGTTAGCAGCCTTAGAGAACATAACTCTCAAACTTGCCACGCTGGGAGATAAGCTCTATTAGGCTCCTCAGAGACCAGCTTGAAATCATCCTAAGTAGAGCTCTCCATACTCTAAATACACTGACTATTATTGCACAAGTCAATGAGCCCCCTGTAGTAATACCATCGAGCTCTAATCAAATCCCCCTACCTCAATTGGCGTTATATCGCGGGCCGTTTGATAGGAGTGCTCCTACAGCCACAAGAAGTGATATATACAACTCACCAGCCTACATTGTTGGGACCCCGGTGTCTCACTCAGGGAGTGGCGCTTGTGCTATGTCAGAGGATGGGTATAGGTTGGCCCGCATATACCTAACCCAGCACAGTTGCCTTCTCGTCCTTCCCAGAAAGCTCATGGAGGACTTCCCAAATCTGTACCACCTCTTTTGCCATTTTGCCCCTTCCACCGGCCTGTACAGCTTATGTTGTGGTTCTGGCTAATGTTCCACCTGTGTTACAATGTACCCTGGAGGATTTTCCACTACTTAAAAACAAGGTCACACATTGGCTTGCAGAGAGGGTTCGCCAAGACATTAGTCTGAAATTATATGATGAAATAATCATGGTACGTAGGGTGGGCTGGATAGGTAGTGCCCTCAACTCTTTTGGGGGGGACTGCATTGTAGTTAACTTTTGCAACAGCCACAGGGCAGGCTTGCTTTCAAAACTTTGGTCTGATCTAACAGCCCTCAATGGCATCACAGTTTTACCCTTGGGTTAATTTTATAGATGAATGTTCATGGGGCCGTCCTTCCAGGGGTCCCTCCAAGGGTCCTGTTAGAAGCTATGTTGGAAACCTTGGCTTGAGTCTTGTTCTGTCCAATCGATTCGAAATCTTCAGTAGTTTGAATGACCAAGACTGACTGGGTAGGGATCTTAATGTAAAGTTACTTACCTTCGGTAATGTAATATCAGGTAGAGACACATTCTAGCCGCAGAGTCAGAAACTTTTGAGCTCTCCCCAGGCGCCAGTCTGGATCCGGAAATTTTTCAGCAATACCTTTGCGCGCCGGGGGACGTACGGCTCCGCGATGACGTCGACTCCGGTCCCGAAGTCAGTGGAGCCATATAAGTCCCCTCCGGCGCACGGATGTCAGTTTCTTCTGTGAAACCTTCAGCGCCAGAACGCAGAGCCACTAAAGAAACTGGTTGTGGAAACAGTGTACCTAAAAGATAAAAAATCTTTGAAACATTTATTAAGAAGGACATCAAATGGTAGGCTAATACCAGACATGGATTTTTAAAGAAAACCACCGAAAGAATCAACAAAGCACATAGTTAAATGAAATCCTGCACCCTGCTGAATAACCTCCATGCGAGGGAAGAAAACCTTACACTCTATAGCCCATTTATTAGTGGTAATGAGTGGCATGATAATAGGAAAACAAAACCTATAAAAACAGCACCAAGCTGATTGTTGAATCACACTATTATGTGACATATTGATAGTACCAACACCAGGTATGATGCCACCAAACAAAGACTTTCAAAGAAAGAACAAATAATCAATACTGCCCCCTGGTGTCCAATCCAGTGTGAATAGAAAACATCCCCCACCATACCGACCACACACCTTTGGAAATGGACGGTATGACAATATCCAAACAAGATCTCTGTGGCCAGGCCAAATGGTCTGTTGAGTCCCAATATGAGTTGAGATAGTGATCACTGGTATATAAAACCAGTACTGAAAAAGGGTATAACCCTTACCTCATAGGACATTCGCAGAGTAGGGAAGATAGGTAGGGAGTTAATGAATATGCGGCTAGACTGTTTCTCTACCAGATATTATGTTACTGAAGGTAAGTAACTTTTACATCTGATAAAAACATCTAGCCCCTGATTCCTCAATGTTTGAATTAATACCATAGCTATACCCCCTGGAGGAGGGTCTGCGAACCAATCCTACAAAAGTTCTCAATGAGAACCAGCTAGTCATAACTAACAACCGACCAAATGTACGTAGGAATTGCAAAACATGAGCTTGGCTCTCGATAGAATCCATGATGACTGTCACAGAACATATAAATAATAAACAACCTTACAAGCCCGAGAGAATCGGCCCTTGAAGGAAAGGGGAAAATCCCCAAAAGAACCATGTGTCAGTTATCAGACATTAACCTCTATCCCCCAAGGGTATAGAAACTCGTTGACTAAAGGGGCTGAGTTCAAGACGAAAGTCATGTAACAACGATAAAGAAATATCAGAGAAAAGAGCTGTCCTGATAAAATCCCAAAGAAGGACTCTCAGAACCCATTCCATTATACCAAGATGAATGAACATCAAAAGAAAGATAAACATGAATACCTCCATGGTATTGAGAATTTTGTTTGAACAAAATGACAGCTCAAAGGTTACATAATGCACTGTAAGGAGGTTAAAATGACACCAATAGATTTGAATTTAATATTGATATTCATCAATTATGTCAGTTGTAAAAAGTTTTCACCACAAAGGTGTTATCACCTGGACATATACATATTATATATAAAATTGTGTCCCAATAAACTCCAAGTGGCCTGACAACACAAAGAGCATCACTGGCCCACATTTACTGCAGGACCGCAGGTATCTACAAAGCCTGTGCCTGCATGGCCTTCAGTGTCATGGTCCGAAATTCTGAACCTGACTCCGAACCGTGTGTATGCTAAAAATCCCAAGACAAGTGTAGGAAGAAAAGGGAATGCACCTATTAGTGCTGTATCAAAATATTATGTAAGGGGGCGTGGCCTAGGAGCCGAACATGGCGGACGCGCCTCCGTAGAGCTCCACTGTTCGCTCCTTCCAGGGACAGCATCCGCCATTATCCTGGTCCCCGACACTTGGGCTTGTGCGAGCGGGCTGCTCACGGGCCTGCGGCGATCGCGCTGGGACACCTTGGTGGCGGCAGGGAGCTCAATTCGGCCGCCGCGGCCGCGGCTTGCCGGACCGGCGGAGACCACGCACGCATCGGCGGGCGGCTGCGGCTGAGCTGCAGCGGCCGCGATTCACTGGTGGCGCGGCTGAGGACGCTATTATCCTGCCCGGCGGCCCCCCGGAAAGCTGCTGATCGGGCCCCGGCCCTGAGGGGCAGCAGGGAGTGCACTACGATTACGGTGCCCCTCTGCCGGCTGCGCCTACCTCCGGTCCCCTGCAGGAGGGGCTTTGGATCTGTGGGGCCTACCCTGGGCCTGGATTTTGCCGGTGGGGCCTGGCGGGCCCCTGGACGGCCGTTGACTGCCGCCCTGCCTGAGGACTCCGGTGCCATAAGGTATTGCGGTGAGCTGGGCGGGGGACCTGTAGGGCTGGACTCTGCTGCTGCCCACGCGCCTGACCCCTGGCGGGGGCTCCGCCGGTCCCTCCCCCGGCCTGCCCGTGGCGGCCACACGGACAGTCCTGACTGCCCCGTAGCTGGGAGACCCCGGAGGCTCTTGACGGAGATACCTGTCGGCGCCGCCTGGGATCGGGCGCCTGCGCTGGGGACGCGGTCGTGGTGATCCGCCCCGCCCCGAGGTGGGTGGTGAACTCTACCGATCCCCCCTTCTATCATTCTCTCTGGCTGCGGCACTGACTGCTCTGGAGCGGACCCTCCACGCCATCATGGGTAAGAGCAACCCCGGTGCGGCGGCACCCAAACAACCTACCATTGACCAATACACCACAGCCACCCCAGCGAATAAAGGTGCCGCAGAGGGCGTCTCCTCAGATACGGCGACACTCCTGGAGGCCATCAATCAGTCACGAACCGCCCTCGAGGCCCAGATCGGTGCGGTGGGGTCCGAAGTGTCGTTCCTCCGCCAGGACCTCCGGAAGGCGGTCGACCGAATCACCGAGGCCGAGACGAGGGTCTCCGCGGTTGAGGATACTGTCTCCACCCTCCAGAAGAAGGTTGACAAGCTGGCCATGGTATCTAAAGAGCTGGAGGCAAGGGCCGAAGACGCGGAGCGGCGGGCCCGCCGCAACAACATCCGCCTGGTGGGTTTTCCAGAAGGTTGCGAGGGATCCTCGATGGGTGGCTTCCTCTCAGAATGGCTCAAGGCGCGGCTACCCGCAGATGACATTTCTTCCTGCTTCATGACCGAGAGGGCCCATCGCGCCCTGACCAAGAAGCCGCCGCCGGGGAGCGCCCACGCCCGGTTATTGCTCGCCTTCTAAATTATGCTGACCGCGATGCCATTCTTCGCTTTGCCAGGACACATAAGGATGAAATGATCTTTGAGTCCCATCCCATCATGGCCTTCCCGGACTACACCCGGACGGTTCAGCAGCAACGCCAATCCTTTGTTGCGGCCAAGCGGCGGCTGCGGGATCTGAACCTATCCTATGCGCTCATGTTCCCGGCCCGTCTGAAGGTCATTTATGATTCAAAAACATATTTCTTTGATACTCCAGAGGAAGTATTTGCGTGGACAGATGAGCGACGCCACCTGAAGCCACATTCCCCACCCCCTTTAGACTCTGACTCTTCTCAAAGCTCGCATCGGGGTGGACGGCAGGGAGGCAACGCTACTCATCGACGACATCGATCCCGCTCAAACTGGCGCTCCCAGAACAAGAAGGACCCTGCAGACTGAGGCAGCCCGAGGCTGGGACATACGCTGGTGTATTGACTCTTCCCGGTCTCATGCGACGGCGGAGCCCGTTGGCTGCTGCTACTGGCCGGGATATCCTGCCACTAAGAGCCAGGGACTTTTGCTCTTTCCCTGGAGGGAGTGGGTTCTCCACGCCTTCCCTGTTTTGAGTTTTTATGGGTAATGTTGGGTGGGGGGATTCTTTGGAGGGTCCGCCGGGTCCTCCACGTTTGGGGGCCAGGACGAGATTCCGCCGCGACAGGTACTCCGTGTTCCAGGAAGTATAGGGGTTGGGGGGCGGGGGGAGGGGTTGGGAGGGCGATTCGTTGTTAGTTATACAGTTGTTTTTTATGATATACGCACCACGATGTCCCATATGTCCACAATGTCCGCTGCTCTACACCTTACCGATAGCACATGACACATACAGCTAATGGCACTCCCCTAGGAGATCTCAATATCGTGTCTTGGAATGTACGGGGCCTGTTGAATAAGATTAAAAGAGGGGCTGTACTACACCTGGCAAAACGCTACTCAGCAGATATCTTGCTGCTGCAAGAAACTCACATGCTAGGCAACAAGGCCCCGTGTCTGTCTCGCTATGGCTATGCCACGGTGTACCATTCTGGCTTCTCAAGGGGGGCACGAGGTACGGCCATCCTTATTCACCGCAGGGTCCCATTTCAAGTTACTCAGCATTGGTTCGACCCGGGTGGCCGTTTTACGGCCGTTTCCGGCACCCTGGCTGGGGAACAGATTACAATTGGGAGCATATACGCCCCACCTCCTCTAGGTCGGACGTTCATTGACAGACTGACGCAACTCTGGGGGAATTCCCCGACGGCCTGACTATCCTGGGTGGGGACTGGAACGACGTAATGGCTCCCCCGGATAGGTGGCGGGCACGACCGCCGACCACCCCTCCTCCTAGGTCTAAACTCAACATCTTGGCCCATACATTGGGTTGGGTAGACACATGGCGGGCTTATCATCCTTCTGAAAATGGATTTACATACGCATCATCCGTACACCCCACCCTCTCACGTCTGGATTACATGTTCCTCCCAGGCAGCTACCTGCATCGGGTGTCACATACCTCTATCTTCCCACGTGGCCTGTCTGATCACTCACCCATTCAGCTCAAACTCCGTCTGCAGACCAGTCGTCCCTCCTATCACTGGCGCATGTCTCCCTGGTTGCTTAGAGATCCCGGATATCGGGAGATGCTCCATCGAGCCACGGCAGATTATTTTGCTTTCAACACCGGGTCCACTCAATCCCTGATAATATTGTGGGAGGCCTTTAAGCCGACAATTCGGGGGCTGATATTAGCTATCGCACTGGGGAAAAGCGGTGCCGCCTGGCACAGATCCAAGATCTAGAAGATAGACAGCTCGCTCTCCAGGCCTCGTTAGTGGAAAGCTCCGACGCCGGTGCCCGCCGTAACCTGCTCCATGTCCAACAGCAACTGCACCAGCTGCTCACGGACAATGCCAGGGATGCCTGGCTGGCGACCCAGCACCGGATATATCACTGTGGCGATAAGTCTAGCCAGATGCTCCACCGACTATGTCAGGCGAGGGCCTCCCCGATGCAAGTCCCTCTATTGAGGTCCCCTGCCGGTGACATGTGCGTCACCCCGGGAGCGGTGGTGCAGGCCTTTGCCGATTTTTATACGGCCCTGTACTGTGAGCGTGAGGAACTCGCTGCACCGCTTATTGATGCCTTCCTTGTAGATATCCCTCCAAAACGCCTCTCTGAGGTGCAGCGAGCTGTTCTTGACGAGCCTATCTCGGTGGAGAAGCTGCAGGCAGCCCTCACCAATACCCACCCAGGCCGTGCACCAGGCCCCAACGGGTTCCCCTGCGACTTTTGCGCTCCCAAATGGGGACCGTTGGTCCCCACCTTCTTGACGCGCTGCACCAGGCGTTGGAGCAGAAGATCTTGCCCCTGGACTGGCGCCATGCCGAAATTGTGGTTTTCTCAAACCGGGCCGCCTTCCGGAGGCCCCGGGCTCATACCGTCCCATATCCCTATTAAACTTCGAGCCGAAACTACTGGGGAAGGTGTTGGCTGAACGCCTCCGCACCTGTATTCTGGACCTCGTCCACCCGGACCAGTCCGGCTTTATGCCCCAACGCTCCACTAGGCATAACATACGGCGAGCGCACAACGCTGTTGCCGAGGCCCACCGTCTGGGACGCCCTGCGGCGGTCCTGCTAGCTGACATCGACAAGGCGTTCGACTCCTTGAGCTGGACCTACCTTTTTAAACTTTTGGAAGCTGTCAACCTGGGGCCCCGGTTCCGCGCATATGTTAAATTGCTGTACACAGATCTTACGGCCTCGGTCCGGGTGGCTGGCCACCGTTCTCCCTCCTTCCCCATCCGCAGAGGGACCAGACAGGGTTGCCCCCTCTCTCCGCTTCTGTTCGCTTTAGCGATAGAGCCACTGGCTGAGTGGGTACGCAGGGATGCGGTTTACCGGGGACTGGTCTGGTCACCCGAGTGTTCGGACAGGATAGCACTATATGCTGATGACGCGCTATTTTTCTTTTCTGACCCTTGGGTCACCGGACCGAGGGTGCTCCAGATCTTGCGGGTGTTCGGTGAGACGACAGGACTACATGCCAACCCGTCCAAGTCGATCCTCTTTCCCATATGCGGCGCACAGGGAAGTCAAACCTGGGCCTCACAGCTGGTCATTGCGGACGAAGGGTTTAGATACCTCGGCGTCCATATCTCTAGATGCCCCGTCGTGGCGTGGTCGCACAACATAGCCCCCTGCTTCCGGCAGTACGTGAGGAGACGACGGTATGGTCCCACCTTCCCTTATCCTTATACGGCCGGTCTGCAATATTCAAAATGGTATCACTGCCACGCTTGCTTTATAGGTTGCAAAATTTCCCGTTCCCGATCCCTCCGTCGTGGTTTCTTCAAATCAATGCGCTCCTAAATAGATTCCTCTGGGGGGTGGGGCGGTCCGGGTGGCTCTGGCGACCTGTATCCAATCCACCTATTGCGGTGGCATTGCAGCGGCGGACGTACGGGCGTATTATTGGGCGTCCCAGCTCTTAGTCATTAATGAATGGTGGTACAATCCTCAGACTGATCCGGCCTATCCGGTGGACCGGCTCTTCCTGGCGGCACATCCACTATTAGATCTCTTATACAGCAATTCGTCCTTGGAGGCTCTTCCCCCCGCCTGTAGTACCGTAGTCCAGATCTGGAGACGAGTATCCCGGTCCATGGGTTGGTGGGATACGCTGACAGGCGCGACTCCCCTTTGGCGAGGCACGCGCCTTCGGCCCGTCTCCACTCTAGCCGGGTTTTGGGGATGGGATACTATTGGAATCTCTACATTGGGTGATGTGATGCGAGGGACCACGCTTAAATCCTTTCAGAGTCTGCAGGAGGAGTTTGATCTACACAAGTCCCAGTTCCACAGGTATCTTCAGCTTCGCCATGCCCTGTCCCCCTGATAAAGCACCTAACGTCCTTACCCGAATTCCACCCACTAGAGGGCAGACTGTTGATGGGGGATCTGGGAGGGCACAAAATCTGTCAAATATATCAGACCCTGACAACGCACTCCAAGACGCGCATACACCGGACTAGGGCAGCTTGGGAGGTGGATTTACCGGCCCTCACAGACGATGACTGGACTGAGGCCCTTGCCAGCCCCAGGTATGCTGCCGTCTCCTCTAGGTACAGGTTGATACAGTTTAAGTACCTTCATAGGGTATATTATACCCGCCTTCGCCTTTGGAAGATGGGGGCTATTCAGTCCCCAACCTGCCTCCGTTGTAATTCTGACGACGGGTCCTTCCTCCACACGGTCTGGAGTTGCACGGCACTACAACACTTTTGGTCGGGGGTGCTGTCCTGTCTGGGGCGGGTGTTGTGCTGGGACCTCCCGGAGGATCCTCGATTGATACTTCTTCATGGCACGGAGGACATCGGGGGAAACAGATATAAGAGGCACCTTCTATTCCTCGGTCTCACCTTAGCCAAGCATGATATAGCGCAGCATTGGAAGTCTCCCTCTCCCCCGGGGTGGCGGCCTGGAAGACAGCCCTAGATACATGTATGTCGGCGGAAGTGGCGGTGTTTCAGGCACGGGGTTGCCCGCAGAAACATGGGAGGATCTGGTCCAAGTGGGCTGAATACCGGGGCATTGACCTATCTATCCATACACAGTCAGCGAATCCTGACCCTATTGCAAGACTCATCATTAATGATTCCCCAATCTAAGGTGCTCATTGGCTGGGGCATTGGACACAGTGTTATGATCATGTATGTCTTTCTCATTTCAGGTGGGAAGAGTGGTGCAGGGGAGGGGAGGGGGAGGGGTGGGATGTTGGACTGCATGTTTCGCAGATTCTTTGGTGAAACTCTCGTAGGTATCGGTTGTATATGCATATTGATATGTGTCTCTATACTGACTACAGGGGTTCACCCACTGGGTGTTGTAAACTCAATAAAATTTGTTGTTAAAAAAAATATTATGTAAGGAAAAGATAAAACATTAAAGAGAAATAATAAATAAAATCAATCCTTGCTAGCAACAAGCGCAGGCGACAACACTTGTGAAATGAAACACCATTTGATCACAAGCCTGACTCAAGAAGTAACAGCCATGATTCTTAAGGACTTGTTAAAACACAGTGAAAATAGACACATACCCAAAAAGACAGGTAGAATATACCCTCCAAACAGATGCAAAAAAGCATTATGGGCGAACAACAAGAAGAGCTTCTTATAAAGCCTAAAAACTTGTTGATAAATAAATTGTATGACCAAAAATAGGTAAGGAAACTGCAGCTTGAAGTCTCCAATAGTATGTTCCTCACACTACCGATCACACAGCGTAAGATACAGAGTTCACCCCATATGTTCAAGGAATGAACAAATGAAATACTTATCCCTTCCACAGTGGTGAAGGCAACTAACTTGTATCTTCCTAAGAATACACCATAAACTCTGAGTTTATGGTATGGTATGGTAAAAATGTAGATATGCAGTCTGACCTGAAGGAGAGGACAACCTACACCATAAAAACACATAGTCCAAGAGGATGTTAATGAAGGATGACCCCAAGAACATGTATTCAAAAGAATACAAAAACGTAGGCCCTGGATATCGCCATAATAAAGATACCCAGCACAAGAGAAGAAAGGACATACCACTTTGATCACTCTAACGAGTAAAGACCAGAACGTCCCTATATACCAGACTTACCACTGACATACTAACATGTCCCTATGAAAGACACAAAAGGTCAAAAACATCCTCATTTTAGCATACTGAACTGCTTCAAAGAAGCCTACGATTCAGAAAATCTTCCAAAAAGAAGATGCATCTCTTGACAATAACCTCTTGAGCACAAAGCTCATCCTCAGAGGCCAAGGGACAAAGGGAAACCTCCTCGTTATCTAAATCAACCCTAAGAAAAGGACAAAAAATTGGTACTGAGAATGAAACATCTGCTTCGCAGGACACCAAATGGTCAAACCAAGAACGGACACATAAAATGCCCTAACAAAGCTTACTCGCCTTGAAAGAAACCTACATCTCAAGTGTAAGAACAAGTTACACCAGTAACAAACAATGAAAAGCTATGACTCTGAACACCTCTGTCTTCCAAGGAAGCATCTCAACGCCGCATCAGCTTGCCTTCTGAAAAGACGAGCACCATCAAATAGCATGTCGACCAAAGTTGACTGTACGGCCTCCGAGAAACCCGAAGTTGCCAACCAAGCTCTATGCCTTAATGCCACTGCCGATGCCATTGCGCAACCTACAGAGTCCGTGGTGTCCAAACAACACCTTATCGGAAGCCTAGCAGCCTGTTGACCATCTTTAATCAAATCACCAATCTCCGAGCAGATATTATCCGGAAGAAATGGTAACATATTCTGTAGCGAATCCCATAAAGCGTGTGAATATCGCCCTAGCACACAAGATGTATTTGTGGATCTCAAGGCTGAACTTGCCGAAGCAAAGATGTGTTTACAACATGCATCACAAATCCTAGACTCCTTACCCACTGGATTCTTAGGAACATAATCTACATCTTGCGAAGAAGTCGCAACCTGAGTCACCAAGCTACAGGTGGAAGGGTGTCTATGAAGATAATCTGGGTCCCCAGGTGCAGGAAAATGTCTATGTGCAATATCTCGGTCCACCGAGGCCCCTACTCAGGCTTGGCCCAGGAACCTAAACAAAAATCAAAAAGGGCCACCCCAAATGGAAGAACAGGTGCTTCCCCTGTCTATTGCTGTAAAAGGGCCTCAATCAAAGGGTCTGTGGGCCTTTGCACCATAAGAAGTGACAAGTTTAAAACTGTACCCACTTTTCTTAGCATGTCTGCAAAGGAGGAACTTGCCTCCGTGGCAAGGCCAGAGGAAGAAAGCAACACTGAAGCTGGGGATGAATCCAGGCCACTAGTCTCTCCCAGAGCAGACAACCAGCTCTCCACTATCTGAGGCACATTAATATCAGAAATGGGCTGAAAGGGCCCTGCCTCAATGGACACAGGCTGTCTTTCAACAACCTCCTCCTGAGAAGGAATCAAAACCTGCATATTCCCCTCAGTCTTAATAGTCGATTCCGCATCCGACTTCGTACGACGCCTACACTGAGGAGGAGAAGCGGCTCGACCGACACTGCCAACGTCAGTGTCGGAGTCGGCTGATCAAAGACAGGCATCGTAGGTCGAGATCCCGAAGGACTGTGGACCTGCTCTAAAACTGGGCCAACTGACATCGACCGACGTCGACCCCTCGACTCCAAAGGCTCAGCTGTCACCGAGGGCAAACCCTCCGATGGCGTCCCACTCACCTCCTTGGGGCCTAAAGGCGCTCCAGAGGGAGATGGGGTCCCAAAGATGAAGTGCAAGGAATTATAATACTCCTTCATCAGAGTCACCGACACACTGGCTCCCGAAAACACAGGGAGACGTGGTACGGAGTCGCATATGGCCTCCTTAACTGTCGAGCGGGAGGAGCCATGGGAGACGGAGTCCCCACGCGGTGAAGTCTGGGAATGCCGCAACTTCAACTGCCCCTTACCTTTTGACTTCCCCAGAGAACGAAGTCTTCCAGACCGGTTTCGGCTCCTAGATCAACCTCACTTTTCCTGAGATGATGAAGACTGAGGCTGGGAAGCCTCCGAGGATCGTGACACGTGCAGCCATCAACTTCAAACGTCGCTCCTGTAATGACTTCGGTTTTAGCTTTCTGGCAGGAGCCACAATCATCGGCATTGTGGTGTTCACCTAAACACCACATACTAATTGTATGCGGGCCCGTCGCCAACATGCGTCGGTCACTAGACCCACAAGGTTTGAAATCCATGTAGACATCAGACAAAGGCACACTGTTCCACCAACACGAAGTGCCAAAGTAGGTCAAAAATCGACCTGAGGGACTGCTTCTCCAGATACGCATTACAGCGCGGAAAAGAAGAAACTGATGTCCGAGAGCCGGAAGGGACTTATGTGGCTCCACTGACATCAGGACCGGAGTCGACATCATCGCGGAGCCGTATGACGCCGTTCCCCAGCGTGCAAAGGTACTGCTGAAAAATTTCCGGATCCAGACTGGCGCCTGGGGAGAATTCAAAAGTTAAGGAATCTGCAGCTAGATGTCTCTATCCGATCTTAGTATCTCTGTTGATGTGCCTACTCCCCCCACCAGGGTTTTTGAAGTTCTGTCCTGGAATATTGCCGGCCTAAGGGAGAAATTTGATGATCACGAACTGTTAAAGACCTTATGATATTTTGCTTTTCAGGAGACAGGGGACACAAGGGGGTGGGGGATTCACTTGGCCGGCTATGCCTCTTTTTCTATTAAGTCCTTACCATCACCTAGTGGGAGATCAGGAGCAAGCGGGGGCCATATGACACCGGTGAAATTAGACTTGACCTATAAAGTGGAAGTAATTGAGGGTTGCTCATGGTGTTCTGCTATGTATGAATATTTACATTTCAATTCATGGGTCAGGAATTGAGGATATGTTGGCTTCACTTAGCACTTTCCGTCATTCTTTCTTTTCTAGTAAGTCTAGTTCCCACATAGTTTTGATGGTCCTTGGTGATTTCAATCTCCACCCCTGTAGAGGTTGAGAGAGGTGATCAAGGGGTGGATGACTTTCAGGCTCAAGTCAATCTCAAGCATACCACACAAGGGTACGTGATGAATGAGCTTTCTGTCCATTATACCTTAGTTAACCTCATGAGTCTAGAGAGCTTGCTTATGGGCAACATCACCCCCACTTTTCGGGCCATGGTTGTGGCTCTCATATTGATTACATCTATGCCTCAGGGGGGTTGTTCTCTTCCCTTAATTTATTCTCTGTAGACTGTCACACCTCCAGTGACTACAACCCTCTTGTCGCCAGCCTTCATTGGGAATTTAAACAGGTAGACACTCTCCAATTTCTTAAAAACCAGGTAAGACCAATGGCCCAGGGACAAAGACTAAAGTGGTGTCACATTATACCCGAGGTTTTTAACACCAAGCTAGTAACGTCATGCCCTTTCACTGGTTTTGTACAAGTGAATTGTGAGCCTAAATATAACGTCCCTGTAACCTTTGGTTTTTACAGGGAATTTCTAAGGTTTTATTTAATTCTATTTCTAACTATAACATCCCTGTAACCTTTGGTTTTTTTCAGTGAAAATAAATACGTATATAAATAAATAAATATATATATATATATATATATATATATATATATATATATATATATATATATATATATATACATATATATACTACACTATCGAACAACACGAGCTCGCAAAAAATACACCCAGCATAATAACAAGTACTTCCAATTGATGAAGAAACTGCAATCTAATGACCATATCATCATTCGTCAATCTGACAAAGGTGGTAATTTTGTGCTTTGGCCGCGTGATCTATATATGGAGGAAGCCCTCAAACAATTGAATGATAGAGACTGTAACAGGCGAAGTAGCATTCAAGAAGTAAAAATTCTTGGAATCAGTTTTATGCTAAACTTCTGGCCTGGAAAATCGCTGGCCTACTGAGCAATGATGAGTTCAAGTTTCTAAGGAATGATCACCCTGTAATTCCGGTGATTTATTTCATCCCAAAGATTCATAAGGATCCATTAAGACCGCCTGGCAGGCCCATCATATCTGCTTGCGACAGTCTATTGGAAAACACGTCACGTTACATAGATTTTTTTCCTTCAAGAGCACGTACGAGAACTACCATCTTTTGTACAAGATACCAGTGACTTTCTAAGAAACATCAACGATTTTAAGTGGGACTCAGAGTGTGTACTGATTTCCCTGGATGTTATGTCACTTTATACTAGTATCCATCATCAAGATGGTATCAAGGCAGTAGAACACTATCTAGGCACGAGACTTATGTACCTATACCAACATAACAAAATGCTGATAAACATGATCATGATATGCTTGGAGAATAACTATTTTCTATTTCAGAACCAGATTTTCAACCAAACCAGAGGCGTAGCAATGGGATCTTGTTTTTCGCCTAGTTATGCCTGCCTCCATATGGGGCTATGGGAGGAACACGTACTTAGGAGGAAATCTGGTGATATTCTGCGAAATCATGTTTTAATTTGGTATCGGTACATTGATGATTTGTTTTTAATTTGGAGGGGCACGGAGGAGAGTGCTCTCCATTTTATTGAACAAATCAATGATAACAATCTTAATTTGCATTTTACAGCGCATACTAGTAAACAATCTGTATGTTTTCTTGATGTCGAGATATATGTAGACAATGGCAAGTTGGAAACCAGGTTACACAGAAAGCCCATTGCAGGTAACACACTATTACACGCCACTAGCCACCATCCCAGGCACCTTAGTCACAGCATTCCCTTTGGGAAATGCTGCGAATCAGGCGAATCTGCAGCGGGGAGGATGACTGTGGGAAGGCACAGAGCAACAGCAAAGACAAGTTCCTGGCCAGTGGCTATTCTGAAACAACGATTGACAATGCAATCAGAAAAGTAAGAAAGATTCGTAGAATTGATGCATTGAGCAGTAAGGCCAGCCTTAGTACGCAAACTACTCAATCATCTGACCAACCTACTAGATTAATCCTTACATTCAGTAGGCAACATCAGACGCTGCGTAGGATAATGAACAAGAATTGGTCTCTGGTACGCAATGACCCCATCATTGGGGATAAACTGCCAAAAAATCCTAATATATCATTTAGGAAAGCCAGATCAATGAGTGACGCCCTGGTGAGCAGCAGCCCAGAGATAAGACCTGTCAAAACCTGGTTAAATTCTAGAAAAGGGTTTGTAAGATGTACATCATGTAGAGCCTGCAGATATGGGGCCAATAAAACCTTCTATAGAACCCCATTCAAGTTAGAACCAGTGCCCATAACCAAGATGCTTACCTGCAAAACAGAATACGCAGTATATGTGCTGGAGTGTTCTTGTGGCCTGCAATATGTAGGAGTACGAAGTTGCAGGTTCACAAAAGAATACTCCAGCACATTAGGGCCATCACTAACTCTGATGCAGCGTACCCGGTTGCGCGGCACTTTAAGGACTCCCACAATAAGAACTTGGATGACCTAAAATATTTGTTGTGGATGCGGTTCCTCCGCTCAGGCGGGGAGGAAATCGGGAAGCCATTTTGCGCAAACTAGAAACCAGGTATATATTAGAGCTAGATACAAAAACGCCGCAGGGCCTCAACTCCAGCGAAGATTTCTTCACTTGCCTTTGAAATGCTCCCTTCCATGTACATAAGTAATCCTGACTGCTTTACCTCTCGAATTTTTTTGTCTTTACGTATTGTTTAGCACATTTGCACTTTAAGAACCAGTAAGGTTTTATATGGTGGCACTTTCTTGCACTAGCACTTTTTTCATAGCCATAATGGTATATTCAAGGCCCACTTGGGCAGAATTGTCTAACATTTGCACAATATGTAAAAGCAATTGATTTATATACTTGCGAAATGTAAGTTTGGGTCAACGATAGGTATAGAGCTGTAATGACTGAATTCTGACTTGATTTTTAATGTGCATTATGCCATGTATTACATGTCGACATTCAGTGGTGTCTAACTTGGCTCTTTTTAATACATCAAATTTTATGATTGTATTACCTTTTATAAATATTTATGTATTTATAAATATTTATTGAATTGCTGCTTTTACTGGCCTGCAATATTATGATGGTTACACATCTAATATTCACGTACATCAAGGTTGTTGCAATGATTCCTTTATGTCTATGATTACGTTCTCTGTCACATGTTTATGCACTGGCACTTTAAAATCGTGAAGGCACTCCTCATGCGCGTCATGTGATCGAGGCCTTGTGAGGCCGAAACGCATCATGGCGGTGGTGCATGGGCTTCAATAAACTTCTGTGCACCAATATATGGGTCCGCATTCGTCTGTTCCTAGGGATTGGAAATCTATGGGCGAAGTTTGCAGCAATACATATATATACATACACATACATATATATACATACACATACATATATTGTCGTGTAGTTCCTATATAACCTACACAGGATCTGCGTGTTTGGATAACAAACTGTGGGATTGGTGGCAGACTGATTCCGTGCACCCCCACCGGATACGTTAGCCTGTCTGTATCAGCTAGCTCACAGTGCCACTATAATCTCCTCTTACCAAGGAGAGAATAGATTCTGGCAACCTCAGAACATGACAACCCTGATCCCTCAGAATCGTGGGAACAACATACTACCTTTCGCTCAGTCACTCGTGCTCACTTAGTTTGTCTCAGAGATACACAGAATAAACATACTGGGCGTTTGTCAATAAGGATTTATTGAACAGTTGTTATTCTAGTGTAGAATAGATGAGCTGCAACAACCATTAGACAGTAGCAGAGATATATGATTAGAAGCACTACGAAAGTGAAGGGATGGTAAAGTTCTACCATCTTGCAGTAGTCATGAATATATACAAGTACATAAAATACATGATAACAAGTTCGTACTCCTACTATGCCTCCCTAACTAGATGTACCTAAATGTACCTAGCATCTGTGTAGGTGTTATGCCAAGAATCCCTCTAGGATCTAGTCAACCTATTTACCTGAGAATGAGAGAACATGGGACCCCGTCCTGGTCTCGAGTTGGACACCCCGCGAGGGATGTTAGACCACTGCGAGCTGGAGTGTCTGCATGCAGGAACCTCAGTGTGTCAGCCGGGAAGTCTCGGTCTCCTCTCTCCTTCTAAGCAAGATGTGATGTATATATACCCATAGGTCTCCCCTGGGGGTCCTACCTTGCTGTGTTACTGTGTCGGCCTAAAGGATGACGTTGGGCATGAACTTTATACAGAGATATTATACAGGAGATGTCAGTCCTGCTGTTAGTCCTGCTGGGTTTCCAAGAAGCCTCATGCATAATGTATGAGATTCAAACTAGGGAAAAACCCGGGTTCTGAATGCAGTGTCGTATCTAGGTGAAAGGTCAGTCCCTAAGAACCGTTATGTATGTAATGTAGGGAAGAATATAGGTGAAAGGTTGCAATGTTACCTGTGCCTATATAGGGTACCTACATGGAATATAACAATATGGAATCTGTACTGTGATCAAGGCCTGTAGAGGCCAAAACGCGTCATGGCGGTGTAAGGGCTGAATAAACTACTTTGCACTAGGAATTGGAGTTTGCATTCGTTTTTCCCGTGTGAGGGGACTAAGACGAAACGAAGACTAAAGGAGCATATATATACATATACATACATATATATACATATATACATATAGATATATATATATAGTCTATTGGCAATAGCCAGTAGGTAGTTATATATAGGACCAGGTTTTCCCATAGACTAAGCATTTTTTGTTTTGCGCATAACTTTGGTGCTGTTTGACGAATGTTCACAAACTTTTCAAAACTAGTATGCAAATTAGTTCATCTACTGTCTGGAAAGTTTCAGGGAGATTCGTCAAGTGGGGACAAAGAAAAATGGGAAGGTCCAAAATGCTTTTTCCTCACGCAATGTCTATGGGAATTTTGAAAGTTTTAGACATGGCTACAGCTTGAACTGCTGAACGGAATTACACCAAATTTGGCAGAAAGCTAGATCTTGGTCCGCAGACTGTGAATTCTGTGATTTGGAGTATATCTGACCAGAGATTTCAAGTTTTTAAGGGAAAACAAATATAGATATTTAGGGACGCGGATCCAGGTGAAAAGCAAGGCCCTGATTGGCTGGCCACAACCTAAAAGGAAAGTTGTGGTCACCATTTTGTTTCTTGGCTGTGCTTTTGGGGAGAAAACATAAATAAAAACACACATAAGGGGTCAGATTAGAGGTATCCTTACCCCATAGAACATATGGAGGAGTCCCCATGTAGGGATCCACCCACTGGTTACCAGGGAGGGGGTAGCGGCCCCTTGGGCAAGTGCCTTTGCTCCCCCCAAATTATTTTGGCATATTCAGTCTTTCTGCCCCCCAGGGGCAATAACCCTCAATCTGCCCTCCCGGGGGGCAGAGAGCACAATAGCCACCAGGGATTTTTTGTTTTTAGCATATTTTGGGGTGGGGGCTGCCCGAGATGGGCATGCCAATGACCCCACCCCCACCTAATTCCACAGTCTTTCTGCCCCTGGGGCGGCAGAAATCCCACCAGGCACCAGGGATTGTTTTCTATTTATGCATAGGGGCTGCCCAAGATGGGCATGCCAATGCCCCACACCCGCCTAATTCCACAGTGGGGGGAGATAGGGGCAATAGCCCCCAATCTGCCCCCTCCCGGGGGAAGAAAGCGCACTAGCCCCCAGGGATTTTTTGTACATTTTGGGGAGGGGCTGCCCGAGATGGGCATTCCAATACCTCCCCACCTAAGTCCACAGTCTTTCTGCCCCCCAGGAGGCAGATGGAGGCAATAGCCCCTGATCTGCCCCCTGGGGGCCAGAGCGCCCACTAGGCACTAGGGATTTTGTTGTTTTTTATACATAGGAGTGGGGGCTGCTGAGAACGGGCATGCTAATGCCCCCACCACCAAAAAAGGCTTTCTGCCCCCCCTGGAAGGCAGATCGGGGCATTAGCCCCTTATCTGCCCCCCGCGGGGCAGAAAGCTCACTAGGCACCAGCGATATGTTTATGGGCATGCCAGTGAGAAGCCCCATAGGCAAGGGTTGCTCCATTTTTTTTAGGCACTCATTTTGGCTGTTTCAGTGATATTTTTATTCTCATCTGCAGCCAAGCGGGAGCAGAAAACCACTAGAAACCAGGGAGAGTTTGTGTGTGTGTAAACTGGAGTTTGGCTGACGGTCTGCGTGTACTGACCTTTGGCTGGCATTTTGCTGGCGGTGTGTGTGGACCTGCACTTGGCTAATGGTGTGGGTGTACTCGCGCTTGATGACGGTGTGTGCAGATTGGCGCTTGCCTGGTGGTGTGCGTGGAGTGGCACTTGGCTGGCAGTGTACGTGGACTGGTGCTTGGCTGGCGGTGTCCATAGATGGCGCTTGGCTGCAGGGCCGGACTGGCCGTAGTGGGTAGCAGGCACCGGGTGTCTCACCGGTGGGACGGAGGGGTGGGAGCTGGTTTTCTGGCCATGGGGGCGGTTTTGTTACTGGGGGTGGTTTTGCAGCAGTGCTGCAATATCGGGCCCCAGTAACAAAAGCAGGAGTAGTGATTTTTACTAGCACGCCCCTCCCAGGGTCAGTCGAGCAGCAATCTGCCAGGGCTGGTTGCTGTTCCCAGACCAGCCCTGCTTGGCTGGCGGTGTGCAAGAATGGCGCTTGGCTGGCGGTGTGCGTGTATATTGCTTGGCTGACAGTGTGCATTGATAGCATTTGGCTAGCAGTGTATGTGAATGGTGCTTGGAGGGCGGTGTGCATGGATGGAGCTTGGCTAGCGGTGTGCGTGGATGGTGGTGTGCGTGTACTGACTCTTGGCTGGAGGTGTGGCTTGCATAGATCCCACAGCGTTTTCTTACCCAGAATCCCCGCAAACCTCAAATTTACTTACAAAGTCACATTTCTGTGTGGGTAAGGTGTAGGATCACTGCGCAGGCACAAATTTCCTCCTAACCAGCATTCCCCTTGGTCTCTCGAGACAAATAATACCTCACTTGTATGGGTGCCCAAAGTTACATCAGCCTAAAAACAAACTGCCCTTTTGAACCCGGTTTGGGCCCCCTCAATCTCTACATGTTTTTGGCCCTTCCATGTCATAGGCACTTGGCCCATCCACACAAGTAAGGTATCATTTTTATTGGGAGACTGAGGGGAATGCTGAGTGGTAGGAAATTTGTGCCGTGGGGTGATCCCACAACTTTCCCACACAGATATTTGAGGAAAATGTGACTTTTTAGCTAAATTTGAGGTTTGCAGTGGATTCTTGGAAGGAAAATGTTGGGGGATCATCGCAAGCCACACCTCCCTGGACTCCCACGGGTGTCTAGTTTTCAGAAATGTCTGGTTTTTAGGTACCCCAAGCTGTCTGCAAAGCCAGGACCAAAAACACTGGGTTTTTGGCCCCAGGCTTGGCGACCATCTAGGGAAACCTACCAAACCCACACTGAAAACTAGAGACCCTAAGGGGGTGTACAGGGAGGTATGGCTTGCACGGATCCCCCAACGTTTTCCTACCCAGATTCCCCTGCAAACCTCAAATTTAGCTGAATAAGTCAAATTTTTCTCAAATTTCTGTGTGGGAAAGTTGTGGGATCACCGGGCTGACACAAATTTCCTACCACCCCACCTGAGGGAATGCTGGGTGGTAGTAAACTTGTGTGAAATTTGTGTCAGCCTGGTGATCCCACAACACAATCACCAGCTGTGATGACGATTTGAAAAAGATTGAGAAAGGCAGTCACATGCCGAAACGAGTCTCTTTGAATCATTTGAAAAGGAAAGCACAATAAATATATTTTTGACACCACTTACCTGGAGTGCTGGGACTCTTTCAACGGAGGGAGCAGTGTTTATATATATATATATTTATTTTTATTAAACAAATGCCCGTGAGCTCTCGGGCAGCACTCGACAGTTCGCCTTTTTAAATATCAGCTTGCCGTGATCTTCCCGCTGTAATTTCCTGATGCCTGACGCATTTCCACGGCTCACGCCGTTTCTTCAGAGGCATTGAAGCAATCAAGTGGCGCTGCGGATGCTCCATTACATATTCAAATGTCAGGCGTATTTTTATTGGTTATTTGCCCCTCGTGGGACTCGCAAAGTGCGTGCTGATATTCCAAAGCCTGTTGGGACATGTAGTCCTGGGAGCAGTCAATTATTTTCCCTAAGTGGGTTCCAGCGCTGACTTGTGAACATTATTGCTATCTTTAAACCTTAGTAGGTAGTAGGAAGTCCGCGGCAAGACTCTCTTCATATTTGGCTCCCTGTGCTGAATGGCTTGGACACAGTTCCCGCCTCAGCCTCTCATCAATTTGGAGATGGTGCTTGCCCTCACGGCAGGGCCGCCGTGTATATAATTTTATTAAACAAATGCCCGTGAGCTCTCGGGCAGCACTCGACAGTTCGCCTTTTTAAATATCAGCTTGCCGTGATCTTCCCGCTGTAATTTCCTGATGCCTGACGCGTTTCCACGGCTCACGCCGTTTCTTCAGAGGCATTGAAGCAATCAAGTGGCGCTGCGGATGCTCCATTACATATTCAAATGTCAGGCGTATTTTTATTGGTTATTCGCCCCTCGTGGGACTCGCAAAGTGCGTGCTGATATTCCAAAGCCTGTTGGGACATGTAGTCCTGGGAGCAGTCAATTATTTTCCCTAAGTGGGTTCCCAGCGCTGACTTGGGAACATTATTGCTATCTTTAAACCTTAGTAGGTAGTAGGAAGTCCGCGGCAAGACTCTCTTCATATTTGGCTCCCTGTGCTGAATGGCTTGGACACAGTTCCCGCCTCAGCCTCTCATCAATTTGGAGATGGTGCTTGCCCTCACGGCAGGGCCGCCGTGTCCATAATTTTATTAAACAAATGCCCGTGAGCTCTCAGGCAGCACTCGACAGTTCGCCTTTTTAAACATCAGCTTGCCGTGATCTTCCCGCTGTAATTTCCTGATGCCTGACGCGTTTCCACGGCTCACACTGTTCCTTCAGAGGCATTGAAGCAATGAAGTGGCACTGCGGATGCTCCATTACATATTCAAATGTCAGGCGTATTTTTATTGGTTATTTGCCCCTCGTGAGACTCGCAAAGTGCGTGCTGATATTCCAAAGCCTGTTGGGACATGTAGTCCTGGGAGCAGTCAATTATTTTCCCTAAGTGGGTTCCAGCGCTGACTTGTGAACATTATTGCTATCTTTAAACCTTAGTAGGTAGTAGGAAGTCCGCGGCAAGACTCTCTTCATATTTGGCTCCCTGTGCTGAATGGCTTGGACACAGTTCCCGCCTCAGCCTCTCATCAATTTGGAGATGGTGCTTGCCCTCACGGCAGGGCCGCCGTGTCCATAATTTTATTAAACAAATGCCCGTGAGCTCTCGGGCAGCACTCGACAGTTCGCCTTTTTAAATATCAGCTTGCCGTGATCTTCCAGCTGTAATTTCCTGATGCCTGCCGCGTCTCCACGGCTCACGCCGTTTCTTCAGAGGCATTGAAGCAATCAAGTGGCGCTGCGGATGCTCCATTACATATTCAAATGTCAGGCGTATTTTCAGCATTGAGCACAGGGAGCCAAATATGAAGAAAGTCTTGCCGCGGACTTCCTACTACCCTCAAAGGTTTAGAGATAGCAACAATGTTCACAAGTCAGCGCTGGGAACCCACTTAGGGAAAATAATTGACTGCTCCCAGGACTACATGTCCCAACAGGCTTTGGAATATCAGCACGCACTTTGCAAGTCCCACGAGGGCAAATAACCAATAAAAATACGCCTGACATTTGAATATGTAATGGAGCATCCGCAGCGCCACTTTATTGCTTGAATGCCTCTGAAAACGGCGTGAGCCATGGAAACGCGTCAGGCATCAGGAAATTACAGCGGGAAGATCACGGCAAGCTGATATTTAAAAGGCAAACTGTCGAGTGCTGCCTCGAGAGCTCACGGGCATTTGTTTAATAAAATTATGGACACGGCGGCCCTGCCGTGAGGGCAACCACCATCTCCAAATTGATGAGAGGCTGAGGCGGGAACTGTGTCCAAGCCATTCAGCACAGGGAGCCAAATATGAAGAGAGTCTTGCCGCGGACTTCCTACTACCTACAAAGGTTTAAAGATAGCAACAATGTTCACAAGTCAGCGCTGGGAACCCACTTAGGGAAAATAATTGACTGCTCCCAGGACTACATGTCCCAACAGGCTTTGGAATATCAGCACGCACTTTGCGAGTCCCACGAGGGGCAAATAACCAATAAAAATACGCCTGACATTTGAATATGTAATGGAGCATCCGCAGCGCCACTTGATTGCTTCAATGCCTCTGAAGAAACGGCGTGAGCCGTGGAAACACGTCAGGCATCAGGAAATTACAGCGGGAAGATCACGGCAAGCTGATATTTAAAAAGGCGAACTGTCGAGTGCTGCCCGAGAGCTCACGGGCATTTGTTTAATAAAATTATGGACACGGCGGCCCTGCCGTGAGGGCAAGCACTATCTCCAAATTGATGAGAGGCTGAGGCGGGAACTGTGTCCAAGCCATTCAGCACAGGGAGCCAAATATGAAGAGAGTCTTGCCGCGAACTTCCTACTACCTACAAAGGTTTAAAGATAGCAACAATGTTCACAAGTCAGCGCTGGGTACCCACTTAGGAAAAATAATTGACTGCTCCCAGGACTACATGTCCCAACAGGCTTTGGAATATCAGCACGCACTTTGCGAGTCCCACGAGGGCAAATAACCAATAAAAATACGCCTGACATTTGAATATGAAATGGAGCATCCGCAGCGCCACTTGATTGCTTCAATGCCTCTGAAGAAACGGCGTGAGCCGTGGAAACGCGTCAGGCATCAGGAAATTACAGCGGGAAGATCACGGCAAGCTGATATTTAAAAAGGCGAACTGTCGAGTGCTGCCCGAGAGCTCACGGGCATTTGTTTAATAATAATTAAAAAAATATATATATATATATATATATATATATATATATATATACATACAAAAATAGAAGCAGGTAACTGTGGGTAGTTCTCAAGTTTATGGGGCGAGCGGGTCATTTATACGGAGCACGCTACAACACCACTGACACTCTGAATCTGCTCACCTCAAATGCCCTATTCTCTAACAGAGTTTTTTAAGCATAGGATTAGCACAGTGCCATCCATGCCGTGCTCGGAGTGTGACAAAGCCTTATGCCATTTTTACAGCAAAGTCTTAAGTATAGTATTAGCAAGTGCCATCCATGTCGAGCTGAAAAATGCCAGAAGCCTTTTACCACTTCAGGCACAGTATTACAGCTTTGGATTGGTAAAATACCATTCAAGCCAACCTGGAATTAATAAAAGCACTCACTGACGTGTTTAGCCCTAGTTAGAGCTCATCAGAGAGATATAAGCTTTGTCCAGACACAAGAGAGCACCCAGTATAAATCAAGATAATACCCTTTCAGACTTGGAGTGCTTTGTAAATTATGCAAAAAGGCAGTGGGGAACTCTGGTTAGTTCCCAGGTTTAGGTGGAGAGAAGCTCCTTCATACAGAGCAAGAAATGTTATTGTCTTGACTTATACTAGGAGGTCCCTTGTGTCTGGACAATGGGGCTTTGTTAGACTAGGCATCCTTAGCGTGGTTTCCCTGGCTTTTTGCCTCCTTAGCGTGGTTTCCCCTGACTTTTGCCTCTACCTCCTGTATTTTTGATGCTATGCTGGATTTAGTTTTTGCTGCTTTAGATGCTTTGGGCACTTTGCCACTGATAATCAGTGTAAAAGTGTAAGTGCTCCCTGTGTAAATTATCATGATTGGTTATCCATGACTGCCATATTTGATTTACTGGTAAGTCCTGAGTAAAGTGCACTGAGTGTGCTAGGGCCAGTGAAATCAAATACTATTAGTGGGCTTGCAGCACTAATTGTGCCACCCACACAAATAGCCTTGTCAAATGTGACTCAGAACTGCCACTGCAGGGTCTGCACGTGCAGTTTTTAACTGCCATGTCGACCTGGCAAGTGCCCCCACTTGCCAGGCCCTAACCTTCCCTTTTCTTACATGTAAGGCATCCCTCAGGTAGGCCCAAGGTACCTCCATGGCAGGGT
Organism: Calotriton arnoldi; assembly: GCA_963921515.1. Taxonomy (NCBI): domain Eukaryota; kingdom Metazoa; phylum Chordata; class Amphibia; order Caudata; family Salamandridae; genus Calotriton; species Calotriton arnoldi. Next base: position 3,752,473 of record CAWUFW010000699.1, read on the forward strand.
GCAGTGTATGTAGAAAGGTGGGACATGTACTGGTGTTTTACATGTCCTGATAGTGAAATACTGCCTATTTCGTTTTTCCTTATTGAAAGGCTATCTGTGCCAGAGGGTAACATGGGAGTTACTTTGTAACATTTTACAATTATAACTTTCTATTGGGACAAGATAGAGAAATGGAGTTTAGGCTCTCTGAACTCAGAATTTACTAACATCTTTTAGGAAGGTGGTTTTTAAATTGTGTGTTTGAAAATGGCACTTTTAGAAAGTAGGCATTTTCTTATTTAACCATTGTGTGTGCCTCTGCCATTTTGTGTATTGACTGTCTGGTTACAGAGTGACAGGGGTTGGGGATGTGCATTCACTGTAGACAGCCACAAGGGAGGTTGAGGTGTGTCCTGCCTTTCATGGGTGACTCAGAGCTGAGCTGAATAGACCTTGGCTACATTTAGAGTGGTGGGAGGAGTTTCACTTATACCTGAATAGGCAGTGTCTTCTATGCACAATGCTGTCTCCACCTCCTGTAGTGATGCTGCACTAGAGAGGACAGAACTGTTTTGGACTGGGCTCAGAGACCCTTGCCACAAAGAGAACAAAGACAAAATGAGGTATAAGTTTTGGACCTTAAACCCCAGAGAATTAGATCATTTCTGGACTCAAGAGGAACCTTTAGCCAAGGAGAAGAGCTGGAGAGCTGGAAGGAGGAGTACTGCCCCTTTGCTGTGTGCTTTGCTGGGTTAGCCTACAGTTACTGCTTAGGAAGAGGACAAAGACTGGAACATTGCTGTGAACCTGCTTGAAGAAGAATCTCCAAGGGCGAGTGTGTGCTTGCCTCCTGTTCTGAAGTCTCAAGGACACAAAGCTTCACCCCCAGCTCCCCTGAACTCCACTGCTGGAAGTTCTGACTTACCAGGAGGTGCTTTTTCAGTTTTGGGGCCTCTGGAGGTTGTTCCCACTGTTGAGAGCTAGAAAAACTTAACAAAAGCAAGAAAAACAACTCAGACGTTGTCAGCGACGCCGAGGCCCAGGGCACCGCTTGTGAAGTGCACGTCGCACCGCCCCGCCCGCACCACAGCTCCGACACCCTTCAATGTCTGCAGCTATCGGCCTTCCTGACGCCAGCGCTCGCACCAATGCCGTCACCACCAGCATCCCAATATCGCAGAGCCGATAACAGATGAGGGTAACTTCACAAACTCTTCAACTTCGCATCGCCTCACCGGAACCATAGCCTCACCGAATTCAACACCTCACTGCTGACGCCGCCTTCTTCCCCTGTCCTGGACTCAACACGTCACCTCCTCGCGGACATGACGCCTCGCCTCCCCCGTTTCAGTCTTGTTTGGTTTAGATAAAGATACCTTATTTTTCTAAACTGGTGTGGTGCCCATTTGTGGTGTTTCACTGTGTTACTGTGTGTTTGAGTACAAATACTTTACACATTGCCTTTGGGCTAAGCCTGCCTGCTCGTGCCAAGCTACCAACGAAGTGAGCATGTGTTATCTAATGTGTGTATTCCCTTAACCTGACTAGAAGCAAGGGTCCCTTCTTGAACAAAGGTACGTACCTCTGCCAATCAGAGACCCCCATTTCTAACAGGCCTTTTCCCCCACTTTCCATGACATGAACAGAAATGTTGTGGCTGTCATTTCAGGACACAGGGACCTAGTCTCTGTGCCTGGAAAATAAAATAGTATAAGGGGGCAGGGTAGGTGAACCCTGACTCCTTGGACCATGTGGGGGCAGAAACCCAGAAGGGACCCTTTGGGGCCAAACAAAAAAATTGGGAGGGGGGAGGGAGGGGGGTTTGCGATCCCTTGGGAGCCAGCTCACCCCCATGAAGTCCCAAGGGAGCACAGGTGGCCACACTGGCTCCCGCATGTCTTGCAGGGTCAGAAAAAGAAAAACAAGAAAGGGGATGGGCCTGAATGCCTGTGGAGCGTTGTCGCAAACAGACAAAGGCAGTGTGAGGCAGGAGGCTGGATGCCCGAAGGGAGAGTTGGGAGCAGGGCCTCATCAGGCCCTGCGGGCAAACCCATGCCGCAATCGCAGGGGATCGGTCTTACAGATGCTAATAAACTATTACTTTATGTCAAAAAAACAAAGAAAACAGACACTCACTGGAAAAAACAAAGGTTAAAGTGATGTGATAGTTAGGTATGGTTATGTCTTACTTTGCAATAAAAAACAAAACCTCAGAAATTCACAGAATAGTAGAAAGGTTAAAGTGACGTTATAGTTAGGTGAAAATGTCAGTTTAAACATAAGGTTTTAAACTAAAATAACACACATTCAGCAGTTAGTTATTTCAAGTAAGTTTAACTTGCAACATCGCCATGCACTGCTTATGACCTCACATATTACAACAGTCATGACATGTTCTGTTACATCATTGATAACATTACAGAAGACAACTGAACTGACATTGACGAGAACACTGTGAATGGCAGGGCACTAGTTATAGTTACTTGTAATAAGTATCCCTGTTGAATTTCAGGGTATTTTTAAGTTTAAAACATTAAATCGAAAACAAACATTTTCACCTAACATCACTTTAACCTTTTTTGTTTTATATATATATATATGTGTGTGTGTGTGTGTGTGTGTGTGCATATACATTCAAACTTAAACTCTAAATTTAATATTTGATGTAATTATTTAACTTTTCTTGTATCTATTACTAATTAAAATAGGTGTTCTATCCTAAATTACTTTTAATAAAATTTGCAATTATTACTATGGGTGGGCGGAGTTCACGGAGCAGCGCTATGGGGAGCTCCGTGAAGTCGAAAAACCTGTAGCTCTACGCAGAGTTCTGTGAGTGGGCGGAGTCCCTTGTCCCGACCGTTCACGTGACATTTCCACCATATGGCAATGCGGATTGCGTGTTCGGAAATTTCACGTGAGCTGCACCACGCAGTTGCGCATGGGCGCGGCCATCTTGTTTCTTAATTTGTTTATGGTGCTGGGGTCTATTTTTTGATTCTTCTTCATCTTTTCAGTCTTTGCTTTCTAAAAACTTTATTTCTGATTTTTTATTTTATTTATTATCTTACCCTTTGTCTTTCTAAGTGTGTATTTCAGGTTTTTTCTACTTTTTTTGTGTGTTTTTAGTGAGTCTTTTACTTTATTTTTTCTCTTTACCTCCTTCCTATTTTTTTTTTTTACTTCCTTCCCTCTTATTCCTGTCTTTTATACTTTCTACTTCCTCGCTGGGCGAGGGTGCGCCGGGCAGTGTATCGCTGCTCTGGGATCCAGCGCACCCATAATCAGCTGACGCACCGGTGGTCCGACATCCTGGACTGAGAGCAGAATCTGCTAGGGGTTGAGGTTGCGGGGCTCGGAAAGTAGCTAATTGAACAAGTTACTTACCTTCGGTAACGCTTTTCTGGTGGATACAGTATCTGCCTGTGGATTCCTCACCTTTTGAATTACCCCAGCGCCAGCATTCAACAGAAACTGTTTTCATAGCTCTCCCACGTCAACGCCCACAACGAGGACGTCAGAATAGCACAGCTCCGCTTGTGACTGTATGACATCACCAGAGCCATAAGAAGACCTTGTTGGCGTGCTGACGTCAGTTCCACCCATTTTTTTCATGCCTTCAAGGCGAACAGGTGGACTGACAACATATCGCAAGTATACAATATATACACAAATATACAAAAGTATGTGAATGAAAGAAGAAAAACAGGAGGAGCTAAAGCCAAGACATTTCCTAGCGACAAGCATCATAGTAAAGCAAATGGCATAGAAATACGAGATTGTCATGCACAAAAACCTTTTTGGTATACATACGTAGACATTGGGGAGGAGGGTAGGTAAGTGAGGAATCCACAGGCAGATACTGTATCCACCAGAAAAAGCGTTACCAAAGGTAAGTAACTTGTTCTTCTAATGGATACATCTGCCTGTGGATTCTTCACCTTTGAATTGAATCCCCAAGCAGTCCCTCTCCCGGCAGAGGGTGTCCACCTACTTATACCAAAAAGTCCTGCAGCACAGAACGTGCAAAATGGCCATCCCTCCTCACCTCTGAATCCAAGCAATAATGCTTCATGAAAGTGTGGAGGGAGGCCCATGTTGCCGCCTTACAAATGTCTACCACAGGGACAAAGATGAAGACTTAGCTCTAGTAGAATGATCTCTAATGCTTTCAGGCGGCTCCTTCTTGGCCAAGGCGTAGCATATCTTGATGCACAAGATGATCCATCTGGAAAGCGTTCTCTTGTGGACAGCTTTGCCCTTCATTCTTCCCAAGTAACCAACGAAGAGCTGATCGTACAGCCTCAAGTCCTTGGTTCTGTCCAAATAGAAAATGACCGCCCTTCTAGAGTCCAGGCGGTGACGTCTCTCCTCCTCCTTGGAAGGGTGAGGGGGAAGGATAGAAGGTAGGTAAGGTGATAGACTGCCCTAGATGAAAAGGTGTAACCACCTTAGGCAGGAAAGCAGCTCTTGTCCTAAAAACCATCTTGTCTGTATGGATGGTTGTAAAAAGAGGCTTACAACTAAGAGCCTGAAGCTCACTTACCCTTCTGGCAGAGGTAATAGCAACTAGAAAAACTGTTTTGAATGTGAGAAGCCTCAACGGACAACAATGAAGAGGCTCAAAGGAGAACTCATCAGGAAAGTCAAAACCAAATTCAAGTCCCACTGAGGCATAATGAAGGGAGTGGGAGGAAATCTATCAGTAAGACCCTTAATAAACCTCATAACTATGGAAGACTTGAACAACGAAGGCTGGTCTGGCAAACAAAGGAAGGCTGATAAGGCAGACAAATAACCCTTGACAGTAGCCACAGCACAACCTTGCTGGGCCAAGGGCAGTGAAAAGCTAAGAACATCAGATAAATGGGCCTTCAAGGGATCAATCGAACTCTCTCCACACCACTTCACAAATCTGGCCCATCTACAGGAATAAACAGATTTGGCGGAGTGTCTACTGGCCGATAAAAAACTCCCACCACATCCGGTGGGCGAGAGAAAGAACTCAGGTTGCCCCGTTCAATCTCTAGGCATGAAGGTGCAGGGTCTGGAAGTGGGGGTGTAGAACCTGCCCCAGCGACTGCGAGAGGAGATCTGCCCTGAAAGGGAGACGGAGCAGAGGGTGCGATGAGAGGTGAAGGTTTGTGTACCACACCCTTCTTGGCCAATGCGGGCGATCAATATGACTTGGGTCCGGTCTTGGCAAATGTTCCTCAGAACCCAAGGAATCATGGGTATCGGAGGGAACGCGTAGAGGAGTTGCGAGCCCCAATCCAACTGAAACGTGTCCCCCAACGCTCCCGCATCGGATACTGGAGACTGCAGAATGATGGGCAGTGTGCATTCTCGTGAGCGGCAAAAGGTCCAATCGAGGAAACCCCCACATCCTGAAGATGTGATGGACCACCTCTGGATGAAGCCGCCACTCATGATCGGCCGAGTATTGCTGACTGAGACTGCCACACACACATTCAGCACTCCGGCCAAATGATTTGCAATCACGCACATCTGATGGTCCTGAGCCCAGGACCTCAGTTGCAGAGCCTCTCTGCAGAGACGATACGACCCCACTCCTCCCTGCTTGTTGATGTACCACATTGCGGTAGTGTTGTCCATCAGGACCAGAACTGACTGCCCGTGAAGAGAGGGAAGAAAGGCCTTGAGACCCAAATGTATCGCCCGCAATTCCAGAAGATTAATGAGAAGCAATCTTTCCTCTGGAGACCAAAGGCCCTTGATGTCCAGATCCCCTGGATGAGCACCCCACCCCAAGTGGAGGCATCCGTTATCACTGTGGCCACCAGAGAAGGAGGTTGAAACAGCTTCCCTTGCGACAGGTTGCCTGAAACGCTCCACCATAACTGATCTGCTGCAGTGTCTCTGGAGATTCCGATCACCTTCGAGATCTCCGTTGTGTTGAAACCACTGCCTTCTGAGGCACCACTGGAGTGCCCTCATGTGTCAGAGTGTATGGTTGACCAACAGTATGCAGGAAGCGAACAGACTGAGCACGGGTAAGACCTTCAGGACTGGAACTTCCGCCCCTTCTTGAAACAACGGAATCATAGCCTGGATGTCTAGGATCCTCTGAGGAGGCAGGAAGGCACGATTCATAGTAGTGTCCAGTACTGCCCCTATGAACAGGTTGTGCTGGGAGGGCACAAGTAGAGATTTTGGTACATTTATTGAAAAACCCAAATCGAACAACAGCCGAGCCGTTACCTGCAGATGATGCAGCACCAACTCTGGAGACTTCGCCTTGAGCAGCCAGTCATCCAGATAGGGAATACCGGAATCCCGGACCTTCTGAGATGAGCTGCAACCACCGCCATCACCTTTGTGAAGACTCACGGTGCAGAATTAAGTCTAAATGGAAGGACCGCAAATTTGAAGTGTTGGGATCCCACCGTAAAACAGAGATACCAATGATGCGACCTCAGGATGGGGATGTGAAAATACGCATCCTACAAATCAATCGACACCATCCTGTCTTCCTGCTGCAGTGCCAGAAGAACGTGAGCTATGGTCAACATCTTGAAGTTCTCCTGTTTGAGATAAAAATTCAAGACCCTGAGGTTCAGGATCGGTCTCAACCGCCAGTCCTTTTGGGGATCAGGAAATATCGGGAGTAACACCCCTGACCCCCATCCTGCTCCGGACCCACCTCTATTGCACCTTTCTAAAGCAAGGCCAGGACCTCCTGCTGAAGAAGCAGTAGATGGTCCTCCGAACACCATCCCTGGCGAGGAGGGTAAGGAGGGGGAAACTCCTGTAAAGGAAGGGAGTACCCATTTTCTACAAGATTCAAAACCCAAAGATCTGAAGTAACAGATTTCCAATTTTGAAGAAATTGGGACACCTGACCTCCTACAGGACCAACATGCTCCAAGATGGGGGATCTAGAGCTGCTTCCCTGTGGAACCAGGGGGGACAGGAGAGGAGGAGGACTGTTGCTGAGCTGCCCCCGCAGGCGGCCTCTTCCCTTCTCTCTGTACAACTTGTACAGGGGTTCTGCTGCTGCTGTTGTTGTTACTGACGGTCTCGAAAGGAAGCAGCCTTTCCAAATCCACAAAACCTCCTGTAAGCATAGTCCCTAGGCGGGGACTGCAGACCTCAAGGATCTCACTGTAGCCCTTCTATCCTTGAAGCGTTGCACAGCAGAATCCGCCTTTGTCCCAAAGAGCCTGGATCCATTGAAAGGAAGATCAAGCAGAGTGGCCTGCACATCGAGAGAAAAGCCTGAACTTCTCAGCCAGGCGTGCCTCCTGGTAGCCACCGAGGAGCCCATCACCCTGGCGACTGAGTCTGCCATATCCAGACCCGACTGAATCACTTGATGGGCTGCAGCCTGCGTATCAGTCAAAACCTCCAGAAAGTGCCCACGAACATCATCAGCCAGTTTAGTAGCAACCTCTTTGGCAGACCCATCAAAGCATGGATATATCTTCCCAACAAGCATGTGGCGTTTGTAGATTTTAAAGCCATGCTTGCCGAGAACACCTTCTTTACTGACTGCTACAGCTTTTTGGTATCCCTATTCCCCGGGGTGGTGGGGAAGGATCCTGCCGACTATTTGGATAACATGACGCTTGAACCACCAAGCTCTCCGGAGAAGGGTGGGAGGTTAGAAAAGCTGGATCCCCCAGAGCAGGCTTATAGCATCTTGCCACCACTCTGGAAACTGCAGAATCGGCTCCGTTAAAGCCTCATTGAATGGCAGTAAAGGCTCAACCACTGAAGACGGAAAGTTAAAAACTTCAGTCAGAATATTAGACCTGACCTCAGCTGTAGGCAATTGCAGATCCAACAGGTCAGCAGCCTTCCTGATGACAGTATGATAAGGAGCCACGTCCTGAGAAGGCATTGCCTTTGGGGAAGAAAGCTCCCAATCCGGGGAAGTGTCCAAGCCACTGGCCTCCTGAAGACCTTCGAAGTCATCCACAGAGTCAAGGATTTCCCCTCTTCAGCTTGTTCCTGCTCTTCCTGGTACTCCTCTTCTTCCAGCAGCCTCTGAGCCTCCCTCCTGGAGCGCATCTTCGGAATTGGCGTCGGCGGCGCTTCTTTTGTGCTTCTTCGACGACCTCGAGGTGTGCGGGGTCGTCGACTTCGACTTGGATCTTTTGCGGCCTCTCTTCTCCGGGCCATGAACAGCTTCACCTCTCGCTCAATTGCCTTTGGATTCATCCTCCAACCAGACGAACATCCTTCGACGTCATGATCCGACGACAGGCACCAAAGGCAGTCTTCGTGGGGGTCCATGATGGACATATGACCCCCACACTCCCTAAAAGGCTTGAACCCTGACTTCTTTTGTGTAGCCATCACACTGCTACACCACAAATCGAAACTGAAACAAAGTAATTTCCAAAGGAAATGGAGAGTCCCCGAAAAACAGTTACGCATCGATGGCGCGGAATAAAGGGAACTGATGTCAGCACGCGACGAGGTCTCCTATGGCTCCTAGGCTCCGGTGACTTCATACGGAGTCGCGAGCCGAGCCGTGCTATTGTGAGCGTCCTCGTCGACGTGGGAGAGCTAGGAAAAAAGTTTCCATGGAATGCTGGTGCAGGAGTAATTCAAAATGTGAGGAATACATAGGCAGATGTATCCATCAGAAATTGATATGATTAGTGTGTGTTACGTTATTGCTAATATTTTTTCCCAAATAGCAAGCATGCTGCTCACATCCAGGTAAGTTAAGTTTACAAATATTATATTAAGTGATCGTTATTCTAGACAGGTGCTTGGCGCTACCTAATCGTACTTGTTTGCGCTCCCATGTAAGAACTTAAGTAATGCAGAGACTCCTTTGTCCTGTCACTAAGAAAGTGGTAGTTAGTATTAGTAATTTAGCGGTGCGTGTCCTCTCACTTCAGTTCTTGGAACCTTTTTTTTTAGTTCGTACAGTAACAAGCAACCAACCAATTTGGTGTATGCATGCGTCCATCTACGCATTTAAAGACAAAATGCAGACTTAGTGAATTGGCCGGTCAAAGGGGGTAGAATGATTGCGAATGAGATTGGTACTTAGAAGCAAACATCATCCGTTGCAATTTATTAGTAATTCTTAAGTCTTTGGAATAGGCAGACTAGGTAGGTTTAGGTAATTTGGAATAGGATAGGACGGTCCGCGATACAAGTATATTACTAGTTGATCTGATTTAGGAAAGTTCAATGTTATTGCAATTGCCTTTTCCTGTCAAGTGGGACGGGTATGCCCAGACGTGGGTCCCGTGCTCTCCATGCCACTGGAATCAAGCTATCCTGGCTGAAGAGGGGTGAAACCCGAAACCGGTCCTAGGATGCTTCTTTCCAGTCCAGGGAGGACCTGGCTTGGCAGTTCGGGCTGGACTGTTCCCATGAGGCACAGGGTCAAGACTGATTTGCATATGGCTGGGTTCAAACTGGAATGGCATGGTGAGCAAAAAATGATGGATTTAGGCCCAGATCTCTGTACTGGGGTGAATGTATGACATTGTTCTGCATTCTGTCCATCAACTGTTGTTTTTGCATTTGTCACCCCGAGTGGGCGCGGGTATGCCCAGACGTGGGTCCCGTGCTCTCCATGCCACTGGAATCAAGCTATCCTGGCTGAAGAGGGGTGAAACCCGAAACCGGTCCTAGGATGCTTGTTTCCAGTCCAGGGAGGACCTGGCTTGGCAGTTCGGGCTGGACTGTTCCCATGAGGCACAGGGTCAAGACTGATTTGCATATGGCTGGGTTCAAACTGGAATGGCATGGTGAGCAAAAAAATGATGGATTTAGGCCCAGATCTTTGTACTGGGGTGAATGTATGACATTGTTCTGCATTGTCCATCAACTGTTGTTTTTGCATTTGTCACCCCGAGTGGGACGGGTATGCCCAGACGTGGGTCCCGTGCTCTCCATGCCACTGGAATCAAGCTATCCTGGCTGAAGAAGGGTGAAACCCCGAAACCGGTCCTAGGATGCTTGTTTCCAGTCCAGGGAGGACCTGGCTTGGCAGTTCGGGCTGGACTGTTCCCATGAGGCACAGGGTCAAGACTGATTTGCATATGGCTGGGTTCAAACTGGAATGGCATGGTGAGCAAAAAAATGATGGATTTAGGCCCAGATCTCTGTACTGGGGTGAATGTATGACATTGTTCTGCATTCTGTCCATCAACTGTTGTTTTTGAGATTATTTATTTACCACCAATTTTTTTGTCTTTATTTCTTACATCAGCATCCAAGGGCAAGAAGAGGTCATCTGAGGAGGGTGAGGGAGCTGGAGGTGCCTCCCAGTCCAAAGAACGTTCCTCGGCCGACGGCTCTGCTGGCCCCAGTAAGTCCTCCTGTTGCTGATATTAATATATATCTCCCCTAACTTTTACCGCTCCTTGTTTTGAATGATCTATTTCTACCCATTTCCTAATTTTCCCAAATCCTCTTCGATCTATCCATTTCTAAATTCTTGTTTCCCCATCATTATCCTATTTACTTTTTTCTATATTCCTAGTGTCTTTACTTTACTTCAAACTGTTTCTGTACTAGTTTGACTGTAGCTTCCTTTCTTCTGCTTTGTCAGTCAGCTTTCCCTCACCCCTTGTATATTTTATGAACTGCCTAGTGGTGGTACTGTAAGACTCGGAGAACCCATTGGTCATGGTCATGTACTACTACTCTGCCGTGCAGATTGCATGCCCAAGTAAGGTATTCTACGCATGTTTGTTGAGATGAGTAGGCTTTCTTTTACTTTCTCATGCTCAATCAGTAAAATGAGAGAGTGGCCATGGTCACGTTGGACAACCCAAAGTTGTATCTTCTTAGCTAGGCCTAGTATTATTAGCAGCAGTTGGTGAACTGATTACCGACCATGCACCATGGCTGAAAGGAAGTATGAAGAGGCCGGCCCCATTGCATTTGCCAACTAAGACCGTATATCCAGTTATCCACTCTTATTTTTTTTTCAAAAACTCAGATTCAGCAATAGCTCTAGCCACTCCAGTCCTTTGCAGGTTGTCTTGAGAGGCTTTTCAAAAATTGCCACTAACAAAACGCCCAACCTGATATTTTTGATAAAAGATCCTGTCTGTATCCGAATTGTAGTGATGCGTGTAGTGTATTTTCAATTTTGCTATAAAAAAAAGAAATAGGGAGAGGCGTATCTGGCATCTAAAAAATGTGTAATGTTTTTTCTAGCTGCACCAACCACCAGTACCGGGGCCAGCGGTGACAGTGGCGCCAGCCAGTTAGCAGATGCGGCAGCTGTAGGGGGTGAACCAGCGGTAGTGGCGGGCGGTGGTAAGTCATATTGCTTGCTTATTGACAAATAATTATATACTCACTGCAAGGGTGTACTTTTGAGACTTGTGAACAGTTGAACACACCCCTCTTTACTTAGCATACAGAGTGGGAGTTGAGTAACTATTGGCCTCTTCTATCTTCAACTCAGCAGAGAAAATTTCATGAAGAGTCAGACCCTGATGGGTTGATGCAAAAGGGCAAGAAGAATGGAAATAGAAAGGACGAGTGAAATGTAATATGACTGGAAGAGAAGGATGCATATACTATAGATGGCTGATAGGATGCGCGGGTGGGTGAAGGATGGATGAAAGGTGAAAGGGTGCCTGCCTGGGTGGGTGAAAGGAATCCTCTGGTGGGTTTGATGGGTCAAAGCATACATGGGTGGGTAAATGACAAATGTAAGTCGGTTTGTTGAGAATGAGAGCCATGTTTGGATGGATGGATGGTATTCATAGGCGAAGACTGGATGGAGAGAATGTAAAACTTAAACGGTGAGTAGCAAAGCCAAGGGTGAAGAATAAAAATACTAGAAGAAAAATGCATGATGAATGGGAAGAAGAGTAAACAAGGGACTAGGGTGCTCCTCTGTAGCAGCGTTCTCACCTTCTTTACTTGCTTGGAATGTTTTTTTAATCAAGGTTTTTGAGTCAAATGGTTGAGGTGGTATTTCAGGCTACACCCTTGACTCAGAGTAGTTTTCAAGCACAACATATATTATGTATCCTTCCTAGTACCCACCCATCATCATCAATCGCCTCCCTCTGAGTCCCTACCCATGGCATTTCGCCAGTGACAGCCATGTGTGACCTATCGGCTACATGGCTACATCGGCGGCACTGCATTGTTGGCTGTGCAATGTCGTCTGCCTCAGTTAATGTGTAGGCCTCTTTACAAATGTCATGGCAATGTGAAAAACAAGTATATTAGCACTGCCGATGATTTTCACCTCAGCATCGAGCTTCTAGCCCGGTTTCCTATGTGTGTCAGGGAGATGCTTGACCAGCTCCTCCCAGTGGTAGCGGTCGTACCGGGAGAGGAAACACACAGAATTTGCTGTATATGGGTGGTGACTTTGAGCACGAAACACTTGCCTGCTATGTCTATGTGCTGGGACTATCAGGGGAAGGGTGTCTCCTGTTAAATTGGTAGATGCTCTCTTGCATGCAGTGTGTATGGTTTGGGTGTCAGGAGCAACCTGACCACAGATTATATGCAGGTTCGGCAGGGTTTATTTTTTCTCAATGCTGAGCCTACCACTTTTGCTTTGATGGCTTCTTAACAGTTATCTGTGACTGACCTTAACATTCCCTTTAGCATTTTTTAATTTTTAAAAAAATGTATTTATTTATTCCATTTTGAAACAAAGACAAAAGGAACATATCATAGGGCAGTGGCACCTCAATTACAGTGTACATTACAGTTAGAGGATAAACATATCTTAGTCCCAGAACCCTGTAAGGCAATACATTGTTACAGATCAGTGACATATATGATGTTCAGATTGACAGTGCTCAATAATTGATCAATTACAAACAAGATCCAGCTTGTACAAGGCATCAACACATGCAGTTAGTATCAGATTAGCCTTTAGTGCATACTGTGATGTGGTGAGCTCAGCTAGGTCTATACAATCAGAGTGGGTCTTCCCCTTCCGTCCTTTGCGATGCTAAATAACTGTGGAACAGACCCCAGAAGGTCTTAGGACGGTTCCTGGGGGGCAATAAATCGTTATATAGCTCAGATTGCGTGTTGCAAGAAATCATATCCTTAGACCAAACCGCTAAAGTGGGCTCCGGGCCTCGTGCCCATCTCATCGCCACTCTGCGTTTAGCTAGCAGTAGTTCCATATCTATCAAGCGCCTCACATCTTTATGCAATCGTTTCGTCCATCCCAGTAAAGCCACTTGTGGGTCACACACCAGAGGTACTCCAGCAATAGCACTCTACGCGCTGAAGATAGATTCCAAAAATCTAGCGACCTCAGGACATAACCAGGCGACATGAGGAACCCAGCCGGGCTGGCGCCACAGCGCTCACATTCTGCAGTGTCCCGCAAACCATACCGACATAACCTGTCAGGGGTGTAGTATGCTCTATTCAGGAACTTAAAGTGCATCAAACGATGCCTCCCATTTAATGATACACCCATTTAATGATACAACCTTCGTGATGTCACAACTATATCGCCAGGTGACGTCGTCTAGCGCCACCCCAAGATCGTTTTGCTATTCCAGTCTGGCTTTTGTAAAGTGATGTTTACGATAGTCCTGTGATATATTGTATATGTTAGAAACTATTTTACTAGGGAGTCCGATCGTAGTATTAGGGAGAAGGAGGCCATCTCTGGGGGTTCCAGAATGTCGTCACCTAGCATCTCTCGCAATGCCTGCTTCACTCTGTGGAAATGGAACCGGACAAGCGGCGTGTGACCATGGGCCTCTGATTCGATTGCAGCCCAGTCTCGAGCCTCGCCGTTCGAGAACAAGTCCCCTATTTTAGTGATATTAACAGAAGCCAGGGCGCGAACCACCTCCCTCTCGCAACATATCGGTAGCCAGTAACACCATTCCATCGGGGTCAGGGGTAAATATAGGACAGTGCCAGCCTGTCGTTTCAACAAATTTTGCCATGCATGGATGACAGAATTCACAGAATCTAAAATACCCGTTCGTCTGCTTGAGAGATGGAACAGCATTGATGGGAGAGGGGAGGGCGTCGCCGCTACCCTTTGAATCTGCAGATGCGGGGGCCAGCCTGCTCTTGAAGCCAGTGATAGGCATGCGAGCCCAGTGCTGCTCGATAAGAGTTCCAAATCCGGGGCACGAAGGCCTCCCATAGTGTAAGGCAACTTGAGGATGTCCCATTTCACACGTGCATGTTTCCCAGCCCAGCTTCAGCAGTAATGAGTGAATAACTTTAAACATATGAAAGGGGCGCACCATCGGGACGTTTACAAACAGGAATAAAAATCTGGGGAGCACCACCATCTTCATGAGGGCTATGCGTCCCAGAAGTGACAGGGGAGCCGGATCCACCGCTCCACATCGTCCTCTAATTTGGCGATTGCTTTGCCATAATTTTCTCTCAGAACCTTCTCTGAATCCGTGTGGACCTGCACTCCCAAATAGTGCACAGGCTCAGTGGTCCAATTTAGGGGGTATTACAATTCAATGGGCTCCATGGCCGCAGAGAGTGGAAAAATAGTTGACTTTGTCCAGTTGATTTTAAGGCCTGAGATATCGTCATATTTTACCACTTCATCTAGTACTGGGGTCAGATTAGACTATGTGTCTCTGATGTATAGGAGGGTGTCCTCCGCGTAGGCTGACACAATAAGGTTGTAGTTCGGAAAGCAAATTCCCCTGTGCCCGTGATACTCCCTGAGTGCACATGCCAAGGGTTCAGCGACCAGGGCATATAGCAAGGGCGATAAGGGCACCCCCGACACGTGCCTCTTGATATCCTGATGGGAGCCGTCACAGTATCCCCAACTCTTACCCTGGCTGTGGGGGAATTGTATAGGACTGCCACTAATTGTAAAAAGATCTCTCCAACTCCCATCTGCCTCAGCACTGCCTGCATAAAGGGCCACTCTACAGAATCAAAGGCCTTCTCCGCATCCAGAAAGACCACAGCAGCCTTAACTTCTGGTTTAATGTGCTGTATGGCTCTAAACACTGTGCGTAAGTTGTAAGACAAATTCCGACCAGGGAAAAACCCCGACTGTTCCGGACCCACCAGGAGCGGTACCAGTGAAGCGAGTCTATTGGCTAAGACTTTGGCAAACAGCTTAGTATCCACATTAATGAGCGACAGGGGTCTATAAGATGAACATTCATTAGGGGGTTTATTTGGTTTCGAAATTGTAACTATCAGGGCTTCCCTCATTGAAGGGGGCATTATCCCCTCCTCACCCATCTCCTCAAACAGTGTAATAAGGTGCGGAATAATCCATTCTTTAAATTCTTTATAAAAAGCGACTCTGAGGCCGTCTTGCCCCAGAGCACTCCGAGCGCATTGAGCTGAGCGCCTCTGTTAGAAATGGGATTTTTGGTAGGCTTGGGCGTGGGCCAAAGCCAGGTAAAACCACCACTCTAGTCAGGATAAGGGAGTTACACGCCTAAAATAACCCCTGCTCACCCCTTGGTAGCTTGGCACGAGCAGCCAGGCTTATCTTAGAGGCAGTGTGTAAAGCATTTGCACATAACCAACAGTAATACAGTGTAAGCACTACAAAAGGACACCACACCGGTTTAGAAAAATATCCAATTTTTTTATATACTTAAGACAAGACCAAAAACGATAAAAATCCACCATACAGTACTCAAAAATCTTCAATTATCAAAATACGCTTGAAACACAGTTCCTTGATGTCGATAGCTCAGTCCGGGGCTATCACGGCATCGTGAGCAAACAAATCCAAACAGTTCTGGCTGACCGCGGCGTCACGGGCCAGCTACGGTGTCGGAAAGACCCACAAACAGTACCTTTTAAAAATGCAGGGCGTCGATGACCTCTCGTTGAGCTTCCAAAAACACGGCTTCCGCAGGCATCGGTTCCGGGAGGTCAGTGCAGGAGTCGTCGGGGCCCTCGAAGTCACACGCGTTGCAGGTCGATCTCCTCTCTGATGGAGTCAGGAGCGCTGGCGTCGGCAGGCGTCGGGTGTTGCGGTGCGAAGTGCAGCGGTGCGGTGCCCTCAGGTCGTGGTGCGAGCAGCGGCTCGGTGGCGGCGTCAGATGGCGTCGTCGGTGAGACCAGGGTCGCGGTGCGAGATGAAGGCGGTGCTCGTCACGTCACGGTGCAAGCAGCGGCGTCGTCGTTGCTGAAGCGCTGTCGTCGGCTGACGAACTGGAGTCGATGGCGCCAGCAGGCCAAGGCTGGGGTGTGGGATGAGGGCGGTGCGTCGCGTAACTTACGAGCGGTGCCCCGAACCACAGTGCAAGTAGCGGCGTCGATCTCGGCGGGAAGTGGCGGCGTCAGGCAGGCCAAGGCGTCTCGTGAAGCAAGGCGGTGCGGAGTGCGGTGCCCACAGGTCGCTGTGCGAGCAGCGGCTCGGTGGTGGCATCAACAGGCATCGTTGGTGAGACCAGGGTCATGGTGCGGCGTTGCCCTCTGCGGTGCCAAAGCTTTGGCGTGAAGCGAGGCAGTGCGGTGCCCACAGGTCGCGGTGCAAGCAGCGGCTCGGTGGCGGCGTCAACAGGCGTCGTCAGTGAGACCAGGGTTGCGGTGCGGCGTGCAGCAGTGCCCTCTGCGGTGCCAAAGCTTCGGCGTGAAGCGAGGCGGTGCGGAGTGCGTGCCCACAGGTCGCAGTGCAAGCAGCGGCTCGGTGGCGGCGTGAACAGGCGTCGTCGGTGAGACCAGGGTTGCGGTGCGGCGTTGCGGCGGGGCCCTCTGCGGTGCCTTCAGGACACAGAGTCGGCAGTGGCGTCGTGGACGTCGTCGAATTGGTGTTCTTCGGGTGGCAGCACAAAACACACAGTCCCCAGTGCTGCGGGTCGAAGAACTTGAAGTCTTTGCTGTTCCTGAGACTTCGTGAACAGGGGGCAAGCTCTACCTCAAGCCCTTGGAGAGACTCACAAATTAGGTTGCAGAAAGTCCAGTCCAGGCCTTTCACTACCCAAGACAGAAGCAGCCACTGCAGGTCAGCCCAGCAAAGCACCCAGCAAAGCAGTCGTTCCTTTTCGCAGCTTCTCCGGCTCTTCTTCTTGGCAGTCTTCTTGTTCCAGATGAGTTCTAAAGTTCAGGGGTCTGGGACCCAGCATTTATGTCCAAAAATCCTTTGATCTCTTAGGCAGAGAGGGCCTGTGCCCGGTCAGGACCAGTTCTGCCTTGTCTGGTGTGAATTCCTGGCAGGAGGTGGAGACGGCATTTGTCAGAGGCAGAGCAGGTCCTTTGAGGTGCAAGGAAATCTCCTCCCCTTCCCCCATCGTAACTCAGGTCTCTTCAGCCCTTTCCTGACCTACCTAGACCATCTGGAGCCCCTCCGGCCCCCAGCCTTCTGTCATCCAAAACCCAGACAGGCAATCCACATTCCAGCAGAGGCACACGGGATGACTGAGCAAGAAAATACCTACTTTCTAAAAGTGGTATTTTCAAACACAGAATGTAAAAATCACCTTCCCTAAAAGATGCATCTTTAGATTCTGAGTTCAGGCATACTAAATTCTATTTTCTTACCGAATTCCCTGGGCCAGTTATGTTTATAAGATGTTATAAACAAACCTCCCATTCTATCCTATGGGGAACTGGTAGCCTTGCAATAGTGAAAAACGAAATTGGCTGTAATTCACTATCAGGACATGCCACACACACCAGGGCATGTCCCACCTTTCACATACACTGCACCCTGCCCACAGGGGTACCCTGGGCCTACCTGAGGGGTGTCTGACATGTAAGAAAAGGGAAGGTTAGGGACCGGCCAGTTTGTGCACTGGCCAAGTCGACATGGCAGTTACAAACTGCGCGCAGACTTCTGCAATGGCAGGTCTGAGTTACCATTTTCAGGGCTACTCACGGGGGTGGCACAACCAGTGCTGCAGGCCCCCCGAGTAGCATTTGATTCACCAGCCCTGGCACACGCAGTGCACTTTACTAGGGGCTAACAGGTAAATCAAATATCCAATCATGGAAACACCCATACATAACGCAATTTACACAGAGAGCATATGCACTTTAGCACTGATTAGCAGTGGTAAAGTGCCCAGAGTCCTAAAACCGACACAAACAAGTCAGGGAAAAATAGGAGGAAAAAGCAAAAAGTTAGGGGATAACCCTGCAAAAAGGGCCATTACCAACACAACCCCCTTCCAGCCTAAAGCCAGGGGAGACCAATCCATACCTCGATGGACTTCCCTGCTTGGGGCGATAGAACATGGGACCTGGCCCGCAACAGCAGGGTTTTCTTCCCGTTCTATGCCTTCCTGAACCTAGTTGGATCCCTCTATCCATACTCTCAGGGCCCACTAAGCTGACCCATGGGGGACCCTTCTCCTCACCTGTGGACCCCATCTGTGCAGCACCTAAACTTACTTGGCTCACAGATGTGTCCCAACAGGCAGACAGGACCCCCATGGCCAACACAATCGTGTGGCCCAGTCCACCTCCGGGGTGTGACTCCTGTCCCCTCCCAGGGGCAACTCTGTCCACCAGGACAGCCAGCCACAGTGGCCACTGACAAATGTCAGTGATGAGAGCCAGGCCTTAGGCCTTTCAGGCCACTCCAACGGCTGTGGCGTCAGAGAGTGGGGGCGGAAGCCCCAGGTGCCTGGCACCCTTTCTCCACTCTCCCCTCTGCCAAGTCAGGTATGGCATCCTGACACTGGCCCACTAGCCCAGGGCCTCTACCCTGCGGCTGGACAGGAGACTGGGGTGGGCTCTCCCACACCCTCTCCTTCTCCCTGGGGCTCTGTACCCTCCCACCTGGAGCGGTACCCCCCTCCAGGATTGTCAGGGCACCTGTGGCAGGTGTCCTGCTCAGATCCGCCCACCAGTTCAGGGGTGCTATCCTGCAACTGGTACACCAGCCCAGGGTCTGTACCCTGAGGCTGAACACGGGACTGGGGTGGGCTCCCCCACACACGGTCCTCCTCCCTGGGGCTCTGTACCCTCCCAGCTGGAGCGGCACCCCCAGAAGACAACCTGGTAGGGGCACTGTTAGCGGTCGCCCCTTCCCCCAGGTCAGGGGGACACCCTGAACCTGGTCCTCCAACCCAGGGACTGTACCCTCAGGCTGACCAGAGGTCTCGGGCGAGGCTCTCCTCCCCTCACCCCTCCTTCTGGGGTCCTGCACTCTCCTCCCAGGAGAAGCACCCCCAGAACCAAAAACTGTCAGGACGCTGGAACCGGACCTCCTACACAGTTCTTCCACCAGTTCAGGGCCTTGACCCTGCAACTGATCCACCACCCTCGGATCAAAACCCTCCAGGTTGAACCGGGGTCAGAGGCGAGGACTTCCTCCCTCTGCACCCCCTTCCAGAGTTCTGTACCCTCCCACCCAGAGTGGTACCCATAGAAGACAAACCAGTCAGGACACTACTTACAGTCGTCCTTCCCTCCAGGTCAGGCAGGACCTGAACCTGGCCTCCCAACCCAGGGACTAAACCCTGCGGCTGAGCACCTGCCCGGCGCACCAGGACTTCCTTGGGACCACGCATGCCCCCACTGAGGGTAACACATGACTCATGTGTTGTGTGACAGTCTGCCTGGCACAGATCTCCCGACCCCTGTCCATCTGACAGTGCGCGAAGATCCCCCAGGACAGAAGTGGTGTCACCATGGTCACTCCTAGGAGGCTCAGCCCTTCTGGCTGGCCCCTGACCCACTGGTCCTCCCACTGGGGAACGCATCCCCTCTCACCCCTCCATCCGGACTTCTGCACCCTCCACTTAGGCGCGGCACCGCCAGACACCAGAACCGCTGGAGCTCTGTTTACAGACACTCCACGTTCTCCTGACAGTAGGAGATCCCCCTGAACGGACGGCCTACCAGTACAGCCTAGGCTCCCACCTGGTGTTCCCTCCTGGAACCACCCAGGCTCTGGGACCGGGTTTTGGGCACCTTGGGCCGCAGCCCATTCCCACTCCTTCTCAGTGGAGACAGGACGGGAGTCCCTACACCCTTCCCATGACACCAGGACCTATCGGGGCTACCACAAACCTTTCCCACCACCCTTGGTGGGGAAATACCTAAGCCACTTCCTTCCGGGTCACCCCCAGATGCTTCTCCAGACCCTCTGGAATCCACCAAAAGGTCTGCCTCCAGTGCAAGCTCCCTGGGGTCAGAGAACTCACACTCCACTGGGTGTTGGCATAGCTCTGGAAAACTGGGACTTAAAATATGCTCTCCAACAATTGAATCACACAGCCCCACACAGGTGTTAACCAAACTACCCTTCACCCAACCATCCAGTGCCTCAGAAAAGTACCCCACATCATTCTCACAAGACTGGTGAGACAGTGTCTGACTGTTGCTGTCTCTTAACCCATACTCTTCTGGCTGGTCTCCATACTCACTTACTAGGGCTTCTATCATGGGGGAACCCCTCCCCTGCACCTCTCATCTAGAGTCAGTAGAGTGTCCCTCCCACTACTAGGAAAATGATCCCCTGTGCCAGTTCCCAATCCACCTCAGGGACACTGCGCACCACTGGAGTAACCTCACAATCCTGAACCCCCTGGTGTATGTCAACCCCTCCTTGAAGGAGGGCCCCAAATCTGTGTGTGTGTGTACCTCATCCTCAGTAATGGACCTAACACTTTTGCTGCCACCATCTGGGCTGGGCCTAGCCCTACTGGCTTCCCAGTCCAGCTCTCTCATTTTAATGTCATGGTCTAACATCATCCTTTTCTCCTCCAAGGCTAACTTAAGCTTCTCCAGTTCCACAGCAATTCTCCTTGCTTCCCGCCTGTCCTCCAGCTCCTCTGGGGACAAACTACTGCTGCCTGGTTTAGAGGGTGCCCCCTTCCCAAAAGCACCCCCAACCTTGGAATAGGCTCCTCTGCCTCCATGCCGAGATCCCCAGACAGCTCACTCGCATATCTGGCTGCTACCCAGGCCCTCAGCGCCTTTTGTAGCTCCTCTTTTCTGGTGAGGTCCCTTATTTGGATTTTGAGGTTTTTGCAGATCGCCTTCAATCCCTTAACAT